>OV815988.1:2400000-4800000 GCA_929112965.1 Mythimna albipuncta
ACTGATCATAGACCAAACTTTTGACAGTTGAAGAAGAAAGATACGTTAGTGACATTCAAAATTAGAATGTCCCTATTGACCGGATTGTTTTAGCATTTTTTTCTATGGCGCCTTAATAAGTTATATTTATTGTTGTAAATCAAATTACTATTGTGAAAAGGAATCAGATGACTAATTAGTCGTGTAGAAACAAATTTTTGTTCCAAATGAGAAAATATAGGATATCGCACTAGAGTCTGTAAGTTTATTAAGTTTCTGGATGTGTTTTTAATGAAGCAGAGTTGAGTGGAGTAGAGCAGAAAAGAGCAGTTAATAGTGGCAAGTGTTTCCATTCATGAAGCGAGGAGGAGTGGAGTCGAGCTACCCTCCGCTTCGTAGCCATATCCTACTCCAGTGGTGGATTAGCCATGTAGTAAGAGTAGCAAATGCTACAGGCCCCGCGCATTCGGGGGCCCCGCGCGTTCAGGAATCCTGCATTGAATAAAAAAAAAACTAATCAGATAGATTGAAATCCCAATATAGCTGAGTATTTAAGTATGGTAGTCAATCTCTTAGATTTTATTTCTTAGTAATTTTTACGTTTACCCAATCTTAAAATCCGCTGGATGATAAAATTGAGAGTAAAAATAAGAGGATTAAATACTTAGGTCTACAGAGCCACAAGGGGACCTTTCGAATACAGTAATTAACATAATAGAAAGCCAATGAGAGTGCGAACGCTGGGTTTCACTTGGGATTTATTGAATTAAACCGTCACTGGCCTACTCAACTCCATTCTGTCCAGTTCGGGGCTGCGTGTTCATCTCTACTCCGCTCTACTTATCTACACTTTCCACTGGTGCGGATTGCGGAATGGAGATTTTGATCACTGTGATTGGCTAATACACAGTTCGCTTCTCTATACTCCGCTTAGCTCACGCCAATGGGACCGCACCCTCAATCGTTGAGATTTGAGATTCAACAATACTTGCCCATCACCACATACCCCGAGTGTAGGTACTACTTGTGCCAGACAAATGGATGTGCAATAATAGCGGGAACGAAATTAGACCGAGGCACACGTGGAGCACGCCTGATTTGTACATAGAATCGCGTGGCGCGTCCGTGGATCTAATGTAGCTCTACGAATCGAGTTACCATATAAAATGTATGGCGAACGGCGCTTCCTGCGCCCGGATCGGCGTACATGGCGTCGTAGCCTACGTGTACGCAATGCTTGCATCACCTTCAGGCTTGTGGACCCTCGATTAATCCGAAATAAACACAAAGGGAAACTAGATAGAAACAGTCCTTATTTTACTTTTTTTCTATTAATTAGTTTGCCTTTGACCACTATCTCACCTGATGGAAATACCTGATGGAGCACGCTTAACTAGAAGTAACCTATTCACTCTTGAAGACCCCTAGATTGTAGCCATCAGGAAACACAGCCTTTGGCAGGGAATTCTACTCCTTAGCTGTAGCACATTGAATGTTTCCGAAAAGTCTTGTGCGTAATAATATAGTTGGGATATCTACCATCCACCATGTACCGGCGGAGGACATTCACAAAGTGATTTTTTTTTAATTTTTCAGGCAAAAATGGCGCGATGTCGTCGAAAGAGAAAGTAAGTAGAAATACAAAATAAGATATTGATAAGAATAAAAACATTGTAGATATTGGTATCAACAATATTTTTTTTTTACTTAGGATATCATCCAATGCACACCGTGCGTGTCAGACTTTTACCGACTAAAACCCATTTATTTATTTATTATATACTTTATTGTGGTTAGATACAAACATAACAAAGAAAAACTTATATCTAAAACACGTACAATGGGCGGCCTTATCGCATCTGTGTCCTGTCAGCCTTTACCTACATTCCAGAACCATGGTAACCCTTGCGGAAATTGCCACGGCCCTACTAGGCCCCTATTGTTTTTTGATATCTCTTTGAGGCTCGAGTAAAACACTACGCGCCGTCGACGAAGCGCGCTCGGTTTATTCCGGACCACGAACTACCCATTGCTTCATCCGCAAGTCCACGCCTACGGTGGCTGGGGATCGCCCTGCGACTTCCTACATCTATCAAGTCTTGCACTTAGTAGTAATTCTCTTACGTTCTTTTCTTTTTTTGTTTCAGAATGTGCAAAACGTAAGTATTTTCAATATTACGCGATTGCGGTTTCGAAGCGATCCGGCGGTTACGCAAATTAACCCAACGCGGCGGCACTATCCTAAATGCACGTAAAGTCGGCACTTTAGCCGCCATTGCTGCGAAATTCACAGGGTAGTTGCATAGAAAGGACTGCGTAACGCCTGCTCACAGTCGGCGGTCGATAATACTTTTAGTCTGAACTTAAAGTCGTAAAACTTTTATTACAAACGTGATAAGACTATTTCAAAGTGTCTTAAGTGCCTTACCATCTTGGAGAGTTGCGAACTTTGGTGGGACAAGCTAATCATTTTATCGAGCCGGCGGAAAGTCTCTCGCCTGAACACGAGTTGCCATAGCCGACCTGGAAAAGTCCGCACCCAGGTTGGGCGTAGCAAAGACAATCTCCACAGATGGGGATTCATGAAGGGTTCCGACCTTCAGTGTTTGTGCGGCGTCTCTTCATAGATCATGTCCCACCTTCCATCCTGCATCACGTGACCTGTTACCTGCTCATGTAGGGACCTAATGACAGCGTCAGCGGACGGCATTGCCGTGGCCGAATACTGGGCCAGGCAAGGAATTTAACTTGAAAAAAAACCTAGTTTTTCGACACGCGAAGTGGCGAGACAGGTAATAAGGTAGAACTACATTGGGCTCACATGGACCACGTACGCCGAACTGGGTGTGTCATCCGTACATTTTATATTGCAACTAGACTTGTAGAACTATATTAGATCCACACCAATGCCACGAAACTCTACGTAAAACTCACAACTCAGGCGTCACCCAAGATTGTGTCGGTATAAGGTAGTTCCCACTTTATATTAACTTTATTTTTGTGGCTCCATTTTTACACTAAAACGTTCACAGGTGAGTGTCTCAAACAGATACCAATATTGACATATGAACCATGACCAAGGGGCCACTGTGTAGACCTATATTTCTATTCTCAATAACCCCACGAATTTTAAGAAATTATGGTAATGAGAGAAATCAAGAGTTTGACTATCTATTCTATGAAATAATTAGCTGTCTTCGGAATTCAATTCGTTAGCTACGTTTTTTTTTGACGTTCATGTTCTGGGTCCCCAAACGCGTGGGGCCCCGAATGTAAGGGGGCCTGTAGCATTTGCTACTCTTGCTACATGGCTAATCCGCCACTGTTTACCTAGCTGTCTCTCTTTTGTGGTCTGGCGCACACGACTGCTATCGATAGGGCCCGATCTAAGGGCAAGCGGCAATGAGGGGCGGCAAAATTGTCTTATCTTCAACCTAGCCTTCCACACCCAAGGTTGAGAATTTTATGTGCCACCTTCCAACCTACTTCAGGTCGGATAGTGAAAATATTTAAGACTTAAAAAAAAAAACCTTTTTATGTAATATGTTAGTATTAAGTTTGCGCCTTTTCGAGCAAATAAAATGTATTTCTTTCTTTTCTTTACTTAAGACTCATCATGAGTTAAGTATGTGGTTTTGTGTATGTAAAAGACGGCGAAAATTAATCCGGCGGTTACGCAAATTAACCCGACGCGGCGAAACTATCCTAAATGCACGTAAAGTCGGCACTTCAGCCGCCATTGCTGCGAAATTCACAGGGTAGTGGCATAGAAAGGACTGCGTAACGCCCGCTTACAGTCACATAGCTGTGTATCGTGCGTTCCCGAAGAACGCAGACTGCCCCCGAAAACGCACAGTTCGCCCTGTGCTTACTTTTTCAATGTTTCCCAGCCGGTGCCGAAGCAAGTGCGGGCGCTTCAAGCGCTGCCGGCCCTGCGACCGCCGCTACAGTGTGCGTCAGAGATGCTGCAAGCGGCGCTGCCCACGCAGGCGTAAAGCACGCTGTCCACGCAGAAGGGGGCGCTCCTGCGGACGACCGCGGTACGAATACCGGTTATACATATTCTAAATTACCTTTCTCCCATCATCTGACTACATTAATCTACCCAACTCTACCCTACCCTACGTTACGCTACCTCACTCTACCCCCACTCTACTTACTATATTATTAACTAGCATTTGCCCGCGGCTTCGCCCCTGTACGTATAATATAGCCTTAACCTATGACACCCAGGAATATATTTTTGTTTATTTGGTGTACAATAAAGATTATAATAAATAAATAAAACAGCTTTATATGGGTGAAAAAAATTTAGTACTTTCAGAGATTACCTCAAACAAAAAAACAAACTTTACATCTTTATTATATTAGTGTAGATTTAACACATCAATACAATATCAATGCAATAAACCAATACGAACGCGCATTACGCAACTAACAGGCCACGCACACTTAGATCGCAAGTTTGCTATTGGTTGTGTTAATTATGAGCATGATCATATTTTGAGGCCCTGCTCATAAGGCCATTCTAATATCTTACATCTTTGCTGTGGAAACAGGTACCTATGCCAGGTTTTCACTATAGAATTTTCTGTCCATCTCTCTCATTGTATCTCCCTCTGTTCCCCAGCTACCTATGGCGCTGCCGCACCCGTTGTGGTTCCTTCAAGCGATGCAGACGCTGCGATCGCCGATATCGCATCAAAAGATCTCGCTCCTGTCGGTCATGATAAAAGATACAACTACATAGTCGGTAAGTACATCATCAGCTTTCGTTTCATTATCATTTTCCTGCCCTTGTCTCATGCCACTGATCTGCTCCATGCATGGCCTATACCAGGGTCCAGTGTGAGATTCGCTGCTGCCGAACGCTTCCACGAAGACACGGCGGTGCTCCGCCTAAGCGGGGCACATCTTCACCGTGCCCTCCGGGCGTACCGCACAGTGGCGACACCCGGGCGTCATTTCCGCACGAATCCGGTGCAGGAACCTTCTGAACTTACCATGCCCGGTGAGAACCTGCGTCATGCGGAAGGTGAGGACGCCGTGAGGTCTTTGCAGCCACGCCTCAAAGTACCCTCTTTGCTGGCGCCATAATTGTGGCGTGCCCAGCACTGGGTTGCGATAGTCCCTGACACCATTTCACCATGAGATATGGCCAGAGCTCTGTCCGCCACGCCGCGACTTGTCGCGGCAGCGGACTTTTACCCCGGCGTTGCATCTCCACGCGCACATCGTGCAAGGATGGTTACCTCCAGATCCCATGGTGGTAGGAAGCCAGCGTGGAAGCTAGCCGCTTCTCGGGAAACCGTGCGGTATCCCCGCACCATCCGTATTGCCATGACAAGCTGCTCAGCCTCCGAAGGCCTAGCTGTCAGCTGGGCCTTCGGATGCTGACGCAGCGATGGCGCCAAAAGGGCCATGGACCGAGCGATTCCTGCGTAGAGCCTCCGGCAGGATACGTCTGGACCCCCAAGGAAAGGCAGGGGCCGCTTGAGAGCAGCACCAGTCCGGTTTAGTTTGGGAGCCAGATGTCGGAAATGCTCCACGAAATTCCAACAGCTGTCGAGGACGAGTCCTAGGTACTTCATCGTCGACCCGACGCTGATGTGAACGCCTCCTATCGTCCTCAAGTCAGGCAGGTACTTGAAAAAATACCACCATCTTTATTGTCGGACTGATTGATACTTAATCTCTTTTTTCTTTTCAGGTAGTGTCGTTGGTGATTTGCCCTCATAAAGTTGAATTACATTTGTGTTAGTTAAATAGTAGGATTAAATTTGACGAGAGACATGTTTAGGTGACTAGTAGGTAGACGCGCATGCTGGGTTTACCTGCACTTAACTTTTTCAAATACTACATACTAGTATGTCATGTACAACAGTAATAGCGCTACCAGTCGCATTAACAAGATGTGTGACGAGCTCTAAAGAGAATTCATTGTCGTGTGTTGAGTGCGAATCGTTTTTTACGTCAACGCGATCGAAACGTCTACCGCGTTTGTCTCTCTGATTGGTTAAGAGCCCAGAGATGGCCAATCGGAGTGCACAACGTCATAAACGTGTCGTGTAAGCATTATAATGCAGAGCTTTGGCCATTCAGAACGTAATCATTCGTTTTTAAAACAACCAATTACATAATGGACTAAAAAGTTTCGACAGATAGTCTATTTTGAGTGTTTCTCTTGTCGAAGCCAAAATCTCTACTTAACTAATGCAAATGTATATCGACCTAAATAAAAGTGTTTGTGAAATTGTGCAAGTGACTCCTTTCAATACCCAGTAAAATAAAAAGTATATATATTATAAAAAGAACTTGTTTTAATTTTACACCGTAGTCCATATCATCAGCCCCTGGATTTTATAAAATAAGAATGGCCCTAGTAATGAGCCTTGAGGTACACCTAACTGAAACTAGTGGCATACAAAATTTGGTGTCGATTAAATTAACACAAGTACCCCTAGCCAAGTTGCTATCGTTCATTTTTTAATCAAAGACTATGATTTGACATGTGCAAATGTCAATTTCTGAAAATATGTTGCCAGATTTTTAGTAAAAGTGATGTCTCCAAATTCGATTTTTCATACCGGTTTTTTAACATTAGAACCTTTATGGAAAATAGGACTAAGATACTGTATGTGTGTGTTTATATAAAGTCTAATATGAATTGAAAACTAAAATAATCAAAAATATTACCATATTTTTTAACACTCCGCCTTTTACTTAGGCTAAGAACTCACGAAGCGGTTTTCACTTCTGTAGAATGCTAGAGATATATATGTCTACCAAATTACTTTCAGGAAATACAAAAGCTGATCATAATTAGTTGCATAAAAAACGAAATTATTTTTACGAATTTTTTTCGGTTTTTTGGTTAGTATCGGTTGCGGTACCTCACTATTTATGAAATGGAAAAAACATGCAACATTCGTATTGTCAAATCGTAGTCTTTGATTAAAACACGAAGAATAATCTGCAATATTTAACGCTTTTAGAAAGCTTTAAATGTACGGAAATGACGTCGTCTTATCGCTCAGTCACGTGGTCAGAACAAAAGAATTGGCGGCAAGGTCAACTTGTAGCGTTCGGCGCAAGCGAAACGGTTTTAACTTTGCTAGGGGAGCTGTTTTTGTTATGTAAATAGAAATCTATGTATTACTCTAAAATCTTCAACTTGTGGTAATGCTCAGTAAATTAATACTTAAAAGAGTGAGGTACACAATCAAAGGCTTTAATAACATCTTTTAGTAGAGCAAGGCAAATGTTAATACAAGCGTCTCTTTATTAATTGCTTGCGAGATCCTTAGCCACATTTGCTAATACAAATATGAACGTTGAGTACATAAGAATAAGCACAAAATTGTTGTGGATTTAAGTAACTACATACTAATAATATTTAATTAGATATCTAAATTTGGTTTAAATTTAGTCTGCGTGGTGCCAACTGAAAACAATCAGCGTTGGGTGTCTGATACGCATTGGGTAAATTTAATTTGGAATCGGTAAATACAGGTTCTGTGAGGGATCTCGGAAGATTCCGATATCCAGTGTTGTTTGTGCGGCGTCTCTCCGCAGCAGACCATGTCCCACCTTCCATCCTGCGTCACGTGCCCTGTTACCTGTGTGATGTGATAGACAAGTGTCCATAAATATAATAATAATATTACAAATTATTCTTTCTCTTCCTACACACTATGGTCTACATTTATTTTTGATTTCTCCTTTCGCAGGTCTGCTAGAAGAAATTTCTTTGGAAATAAGCAGTACCTTTGTACTAATGTCTCTTATGTTTTATCTTTTTCTGTGATTTTTTTGTGTACATAAATAGTAAAATAAATAAATAAATTTTCTTAACGATTATTCATTGCTTGTTCCATTTGAAAAATTTCAGTAGACAAGCCAAAAGGCTTCAGAATCATGTTGCCCAAGTATTTCAGTTTTCCAATCATTTCTGTCTTCAACTATTCATTTTTTTTTCCTCTATTAAAGGGGGTAGTCGAACAGTGGCAATTTAGTGTGAAGTGTGATGTGATTGTGTGAAGTGTGATGTGGAGTGAAATGATAGTGCGAAGAGTGACGTGATAGATTAGGTGGGGAAAGGGGAAAAGAAGTCTAAAAAAAATGCCAAAAAAGTATCCATAAATATAATAATAATATCACAATTTTTCTTAAAGATTATTCATTGCTTGAAATTGATTTTGTATCCTTTTGTCTCAGGGTCTTGTTCCATTTGAAAATTTTCAGTAGACAAGCCAAAAGGCTTTAGAATCATGTTGCCCAAGTCCTTTAGTTTTCCAAGCATTTCTGTTTTCAACTTTTCATTTTTTTCCTCTATTAAAGGGGGTAGTCGAAGGGTGGCGATTTTAGCTTCTTTATGAGAAGGGTCGAACTCCAGGATTTTTTTGTAATCTGCTAAAGATTCGTCCAGTTTGTCTGTAGCCTCGTATGACTGTGCTCTCCTGAAATATAAAACATTATTTTTTTTTATAGGAAAAGCTGGTTGTACTGGCAAATATTGATATGCCGTATAAAAGAGAAAAATATACAAAGATATTTTATTTTATTTTATAATTTTTATATAAGTTTTTTAAGGGTTAAAGAAATATCTTTTTTAAGGTGAGAAATCATCTAATGGCTTCTCCCGCTTTACGCTGGGGCGAGGGGCGTGTCAAATTTTTAATAACTCATAATTTTAATTACTTTAGTACATTTTTTGTGTTCTGTGTAGCTTCTTAATTACTTTTAGTTTTATTTTTTGTGTTCTAGAGTGAATAAGCTTTTAATTCTTTAAACCCCAGCATCACTGCTTACCATCAGGTAGGATTACAGTCAAGCACTAGTATATTTCATTTAAAAAAAATTAAGAGAAATTAAAAGTCGCGGTTTAAATTATGAGAGCCGCGGGTTCAATTCAAACCCAGCCATTGTGCATTACTTTGTGTAATATATTTTATAAAGATAGAAAGAAAAATATTTTATTTGGCATACACACTCTTAGATACACACAATGTAGTAACAACATGTAGACACTAATAAATTATTATATATAAAAAAAGAGACAACTAACAATGTGTGTCTCACGGCGGCGCCAAATAGGTCCAGTTCAGCATAATGCCAGACAACTACGTGGTAGCTGCCAGACGCTGGTTTTCAACTGAACCTTATCACCACTGCTCTCAAAACGGTAAAGGAAAACATCGTGAGGAAACCGGCCGTCAGGACACACCAGATAAGATTACCTCCAGTAGTTCTAAACTACCTTCTTACCTAATGTAAGCCTTCACATATTTGTCGTCCAGCTCGATAGCCTTGGTGCAGTCCTTGGCAGCTTGCGCGTACTTCTGCTGCTTCATTTTAGCGGCGCTTCGGTTGCAGTACAGTATCGAACGCTGCTGGGAAAACTGGAGGGGACACGTCCGGAGACCTGGAAGGTTTAAATGGAAATGAGTAATTTATTTTATTGATTTGGCTGCGAGACTGTTGGCTGCAAGATTGTAGGCTGTGGGATTGTGGGCTACGTGATTGTGAGTTGCCAGATTGTTGGCTACGAGATTATGAGTTGCCAGTTAGTTGGCGACGAGATTGTTAACTGTAAGACTGTGAGCTACGAGATTGTAAGTTGCCAGATTGTTGGCTACGAGATTGTTAATTGTGAGATTGTGGGCTACGAGATTGTTAACTGTGAGATTGTGGGCTACGAGATTGTGAGTTGCCAGATTGTTGGCTACGAGATTGTGAGTTGCCAGATTGTTGGCTACGAGATTGTTAACTGTGAGATTGTGGGTTACGAGATTGTTAACTGTGAGATTGTGGGCTACGAGATTGTTAACTGTGAGATTGTTGGCTACGAGATTGTTAACTGTAAGATTGTGGGCTACGAGATTGTTAACTGTGAGATTGTTGGCTACGAGATTGTTAACTGTAAGATTGTGGGCTACGAGATTGTGAGTTGCCAGATTGTTGGCTACGAGATTGTTAACTGTGAGATTGTGGGCTACGAGATTGTTAACTGTGAGATTGTGGGCTACGAGATTGTGAGTTGCCAGATTGTTGGCTACGAGATTGTTAACTGTGAGATTGTTGGCTACGAGATTGTTAACTGTAAGATTGTGGGCTACGAGATTGTGAGTTACCAGATTGTTGACTACGAGATTGTTAACTGTGAGATTGTGGGCTACGAGATTGTTAACTGTGAGATTGTGGGCTACGAGATTGTGAGTTGCCAGATTGTTGGCTACGAGATTGTTAACTGTGAGATTGTTGGCTACGAGATTGTTAACTGTAAGATTGTGGGCTACGAGATTGTGAGTTACCAGATTGTTGACTACGAGATTGTGAGTTGCCAGATTGTTGGCTACGAGATTGTGAGTTGCCAGATTGTTGGCTACGAGATTGTGAGTTGCCAGATTGTTGGCTACGAGATTGTTAACTGTAAGATTGTGGGCTACGAGATTGTGAGTTACCAGATTGTTGACTACGAGATTGTGAGTTGCCAGATTGTTGGCTACGAGATTGTGAGTTGCCAGATTGTTGGCTACGAGATTGTTAACTGTAAGATTGTGGGCTACGAGATTGTGAGTTACCAGATTGTTGACTACGAGATTGTGAGTTGCCAGATTGTTGGCTACGAGATTGTGAGTTGCCAGATTGTTGGCTACGAGATTGTGAGTTGCCAGATTGTTGGCTACGAGATTGTTAACTGTGAGATTGTGGGCTACAAGATTGTGAGTTGCCAGATTGTTGACTACGAGATTGTTGGCGGCGTAATTGTTTACTGAGAGATTTTTGCCGATGAGATTATAGGATGTAGGATTGTTGGCTGTGAGATTGCAGGTTGTGAAATTGTTGGCTGATATTTTAGACTGGGATTTCCCAAGAGTAGTAGTGCGTGTTGCCAGTGATGACTTATGGCTCCGAAACGTGGTCACTTACAATGGGCCTCATAAGAAGACTCAAAGTCACAGGAGGAACCTTGGTATCCGCAGGAGAACCAAGGTTACCGACATCGACCACATCATCGCTTACCACCAGGTGAGATGGTGGTCAAACGCAAGTCTATCAATAATAAAAAAAAAAACTTAAGTGGCAATGGACAGGACACATTGCAAGCAGAACAGAGATGGTCGAAGAAGACGAAAGGTCCTAGAGTGGCGTACCACGTACAAGGTGGACCGATGACCTGATCAGAGTCGCGGGAATCTAGTGGATGCGTGACGCACAGGATCAGTGTCGTTGTGGCGACGCTTGAGGGAGGCCTATGTCCAACAGTGGACGTCTTTCGGCTGATATGATGATGATGATGTTGATGATGATGATGATGAAGAATATAATAGTCTGAGAGTAGACAGTAAAAGTCTGTCACACACACTCGCTCCAACCTAGAGCGGGAGAATCATAGGATGATTTCTAACCTCAAAACAAAACCGTAAATATTAGAAACATACCTTCAGTATACTTCTCAATGCTCCTATCAAAGTCTCCAACTTTAAACGCCTCATTGCCAGCCTTCTTCAGCTCCTCAGCAATGATCCTACGTTCTTCCTTCTGGTCATCGGTGAGGTCTACTTCGGTATCCTTCAACGACTCTTCATCGATGTCTGAATCGCTGTCTTCTTTGGCATCTGGGTCTTTATCTGCATGATCTTTGTCTAAATCTTGATCATCGGTTAATTCGGAATGTGTAGATGTTTCTGGAAGAAAAGGGTATTTGGTTAGTGTCTGTTTCAAATTGTAGAACATGACACTATTTTTCTGTTTTTTTTTTCTCTAGCCCTTACTGTCCTACGGCTGGGCAAAGGCCTCCCCCAAGTCCTTCCAAACTTTCTTCTCCTCCCCTTCTCCCGGTCTCAAACCAGACCTCGCGGTACGCGTCCAGATCATCCCGCCACCTCTTTCTAGACCTCGACGGCGCTTTACTTCAGTAGGGACCTACTGTGTGGCGACGGCGAGCGGTCCCTATGCATACAGCCGACATGACAAAATAAATAAAAATTGTTTGATAAAATGGGGGTCCAAAGTTTCTATGGAGAAATCAACATTAAGCAACAAGCTTCTGTTTGAAGATGATTTTAAAAAAAATCTGCAGCTTTGGCACATACAAGATGAGAGCGCAACTAAGGCAGATGTACACCATGGTTAAAAAAACCAAAAACATTTATTTCAAATAAACCGCATTTAGTCATCATTTGGTTAGTTCGAAAAAAAGTGAAGCTAAACTGCATGTTCCAAAAGTGTAGATCTCTATGTGGAAAAGACCGCCCCTAAGACGAACCACTGACCAAAGAATGAGAAAAGAAAGAAAAAAGAAAGAAAAAGTGTTTATTCACGTTAAACAATGAAATGTAAAAAAAAAGACGGGTTGCACTCCGGGAGTGCCGGCAGAAGTGAAAACTTGATTATTAACGTTGAGCATGTTTGATATTTTGGAATGGTTAGGGAATAATTTTGCACCAATTGCTTTATCAGTATAAAAGCACTATCATTTATGTGGTAGAATACAATATTCATTTATTGCGCTATCGTACACAAACATGACAATTTATATTACATTAAAAATTTAACACTTTAAAACTATTACAATTATTTTACATTAAAAAGTTTATCTCTCCGAAAAATCAACGTCGCCCATTGACTTATATTCTAGTGATAGACAGGTCCTTTCATAGAAAAGATTTGTCAAAATATTAAAAGTTAAAACAAAAATCTGCTGCAGCGCTACATTGGCATTATGTCGTCTAACAGAACTATTAAAATATAAAGCGCTGATAGCTTTTAGAGGATAATTTTTTCACGACCAAAACGTCTTAAGCGCCATGAATTTCGAAGTACTTACGCGTTTAGTTCAACATAGTGTAATGACATGTTATCCATATAGATGTTTATACCGCAGAAGTGACATAGTTTTTGCCTACAATACTTCACATTACAATAAAACTCTATTTAAAAATTTTACCAATAGTCCACGTTAGTGTAAATTCAGAAAAATACGTCTAATAATTAGAGAATTCAAAATCGTGTAATGAAAATAATGAAACCATTGAACCACCAGAAAATGATGGTCAGGACTGCGCTGCTAATATTTAGTAACAAAACAAACAACAACTATAACCATAGCGTAATCAGCTTTTTAATGTTCCCACTGCTGGGACTCAAGCCTTCTCTCTAGGAGAGGGAATGGGCCGTAAACCACCACGCTGGCCCAGTGCAAAATCAAAATCAAAGCATTTATTTCAAATAGACCATTTACAGGCACTTTTGAATAGTCAAATGTCGGTCAGTCCAAGAAAAGTGAAGGTAAAGTGCGGGTTGGTGAATGTCGCATGTCTTTGAAATATGCTGGTTTTCTTATGATGTTTTCCTTCACCTTTTTGAGAG
The DNA here is from genome assembly GCA_929112965.1 of Mythimna albipuncta. Lineage (NCBI taxonomy): Eukaryota > Metazoa > Arthropoda > Insecta > Lepidoptera > Noctuidae > Mythimna > Mythimna albipuncta. The sequence continues at coordinate 2,413,354 of OV815988.1, forward strand.
CAATGGGGATGAATTAAATTACATAAAAAACTAAAACTTTTTTTAAATCTATTTTCAAATTTATTTTTCGGGGCGAATTAAAAATTGATTCGGAGTCAGAAATTTGCACTTGGTTTAATGATGTAGGGGAAAGCTATAAATGTTTTAAAGGCACATTCTGAAGGAATAGCATTACTGCAAGGAATAATCGACTCATTAGAAAACGTTTTCCAGCTTTAGTATCATCAGTTTAAAAGTGTGAAGAGCAGATAAAAGGATATTTTGTAGGAAGCCACGTGTTGTCACGTCTATCCTCTTAAGATATTTTATCAATTTTTCTCTTTTCGGCTGACCAGAGTGAACAAACTTGAAATAATTATAATTATAGTTTATGAAGGACGAAATCTCAATAACAGTAATGATCACTTAGTGATGTATCACTTATATTACACATATGACTACAAATTCAACTGAACCTGAGTTTTTACAGTATCGCAAAACAGACGTATTCATATTTATTGAATTTAACGGAATTCATTGGTACCTATTATTTATACAAAAAAGAAAAAAAAATTAAACAGAATATTTAAAAAAAAAAAAACAAACGGAATAAAACATCATGCAAATTCGTGTTCACTAAATCAGTTGTAGGTAAAAAACCCGGTTTTTGTGGGATGGAACATCTGCATGTTTTAGTCTATGATTGTAAAATGGAAAATCTTTTAAATAAAATAATATAATTTCTAACATACTATTACGAAATTTGAAGCAATTAAATTGCTTGAATAATCAATTATTTTATTTTCATGAATTATTATTTACGTCCCAAATTCACTTTCTTTTGAATTTATAAGCTCCGCTCTCAACTGTATGAACGTCAAAATTGCACTAAAGTCATCAATGTCAATTTGCCTAGAATTCAGTGCAAAGGATTCGTTTGAAGTGAGTGTTCAGCACGCCCTATCTAGTACTTAGATATCGATGACGTCGCCGTCTTACGCTTTTTCGATCAGGGTCACGTGTCCTGACGCGAGTTTAAGATTTTATACCCATTACAGAAAAAGTGCTCAACGCCGCTAAAGAAGTTTTCACTTCAAAAAAATCAAACAAAAATGAGCAAGAAACTCCATGGACACTCTTATAACCTTTCGAATGTCTTAAGTTACACTGTCCGACATAAGGTAATTGTCTTTCTATTGTGTCTCTAATTACGACATTCAAAGAGTTAAATCATATTATGAGTTACATATAATTTTGGTTTTAAATACCGGCACGGATCTTGAGCGCTGACTTCAAGTTCAGAAGTCAGATATTCGGTCTCTTTAGTGGTGCGAAGTGAGACGCGGGGCGGGGAATGTCAGTGATTGGTTCGCTGCGCCATCGTGTCATAGACGTCACTCGTGATTCGTTCCCTGCACTTGCTGCATGTATCTAACAACGACGACGATTGGCTCGCCAATGCTATGGAATGCGCAAAGCGATCCCCACTCTGACGCCGAGCGCTCAAGATTCATGCCGTATTTGTACGAGACAGATTAAGGCAGGTCATAACAGGCATTATGATAGTCTTGGTTACATATTTCTTGTTGCTTCTATTGAATTAAGCCACTGGCAGCTAAAAGATGACCAGTCTCGAGTTCGCATTAATTAGCAAATAATGGCATTGAAAAATGTATTTCTTGTAAGACTACGCCCAAATTAGGATGTAATAAAAAGAATGGTGAAACATACCGCTAGTATGTGGGGCATCTCCACTATCCTTGGGAAAGTCTTCAGCGCTCGTGCCAGGACTTATAACAAATTCTTCAATAGATTCATTCGTTTTCAACGATGTTTTTAAATCTTTTGTTAATTCATCTATAACTTCTTCATTGGCTGGAACCGTACTTTGTAATCTTTTCGACATTTTTGGTTATGATCTCAATATTTTTTTTAGAAATATATTGGTATGCAAGATTTAGAATCCAAGGAATTATGGAAAAAGCGAAAATCTCGAATATTTTGACTACAAATTACAACGATGGCAATTTTGACATTTGTGCGGAAGAAGCGTTTCGAATTTGCTATCTATAAACCATTAGCATTATATTTCTGGAACAGTCTACGATTTGAAAAGTGTTTTTCTATTCAGATTTCTAGTATTGGTATTATATCAAGTTGCTTTGTTTAATTCTTAAATAATTGTTTAAATAATTAATTACCTTGTTATTATTTCATTATTTAGAATATAAATGTTTTTTTATCTAATGCTAAATAATGTTTTTTTAGCAACCTGGAACGCAAGCAGTATTTTTTTTCAAAATTAAGCAAAGGAACAAGTTTCACACTGGGCTACGTTTAGTTCCTAAAAAGAATTTATAAAACCTTACGATTTAAAAGTAATCGAATAACTTTTAATTTCAGTTTTAGTTTCCGTCATTGAATAAATGGTATTAAATTAGAAAAGTTCAATGATTGCCCTTGATGTTTTAAAAAAATAAACTTTCAAATATTGCAAAAACTAAACGTAAGTTCAAAGTCCAAACGTCAACGTCAGCTGTCAGGTGTTGCAATTTTCCGTTTCACTCAGCCGAACTGTGCAGTTTTCTATTTTTTTTTTCCTAAAATAGCGAATATTTTCAGACTATAGTTTTAAATGTCCATTTTTTTAAATCTATTTATTTACAAAAATTATATCAGTATAAAATGTCAGTCTAATTCCTTAACAGGTTTGCAAGAACGTGAAAAGTTGACAGATATTTCAGTATTCAGTGTCATGGACAGACTGACGGCGACTGACGGTAACGGTATTGTGTAACCTAAAATACGCAAGGTCAAGAATAATTTGTGAAATTATCATATTTTTACTATCTTAAATCTTTGAGAGGCTGTCTCACTGAATTACTTAATATACAGTCGTGAATCGGGCAGTGATTGAGCATTTTTGAACGGTACTGTGGCTTAGAAATAGGACAATATGTTACGGAATTTTGTGAAAACTTTATCCACGCGAAATCTACGTTGTTCATTAAAGAACAATGGTGTATCTCCGAGTTTCGTTAGTAGAAGGTTTATAGCTCCATTATCGACGAGTGAACCTGCACTAAAAGCTGAAAAGTAAGTTAATATTTAACTTCTAAAATCAACCACTTGAATGTAAAACTATGGTTATGTTTTACATTTTTAAGTAAATAAAGGAAGATGAACGTCACTGAAAATATTTTTAATATCAAAACTGCAGCAGTTATTAGCTAACTGTCAATTTTCATAAATATTTTTAAAGTACCTTCCAAACTTTTTTTTATCTATTTTGCTTAGATATTTTCCTGTAATGTACCATCAAAGACACTTCCGTCTGGCCACCGCTTAGTTCATTTTTGCTTGCATTCGAAACGAAAACATCAAAGGGTTTGGTTTGGGTTTGTACTGCAGGATTCAAGCGATTTTTTTATTTAAGTGGTCATGTAGAAATGACCATAATGATACAGTATAACCGAAGTATCTTGGTTCATCTTGGTTGCACTAAACTTAGAACTAGTGGCTAATTATTTTTAAGAATCATACTACACTTTATTGTAAACCAAAATAGTAACAATTTTACAGAAACTGTGATATCTACCAGACAACCTTAGGATGGATTGTGAGAACATTAAGAGGCCGGCAACAGATGAATTTCCATACAAACGTAATACCACACTCATTTGCAGTTGGAGCATATTTCATATTATGATGATATTTGATTATAGATTACATTTATCTAGGTTCCTACATCTTTCTTTTTTAAAAAAAAAAAAAGGAAATTTAAGCGAATTGTATTTCGTATTTTTTACAGCGTAATTGGCAAAACATGCCATTTGGCATTTTCTGTATAAAAAATAACAATATTTCTAATATTCTCGACGTAGGAACCTAGATAAATATTGTCTATAACCGAATATCATCATAATATGTTGGAAATATGCTCCAACTGCAAATGAGCGTGGTATTACGTTTGTATGGAAATTCATCTATCGCCGGCCTCTTAACCTTTTGAACCACAAAAATGAAACTCAAATCAAATCTGGAAAAAATGTTAGATGTGTCTTTTTTACTAACGGGGGCAGTATTATATTGTAAAGGTCATTCAGTTTATACCCAAAACCAAAGTTGGTTTGCAAAAAGCAAATCTAGTACTTGCCATTTGGTAAGGCCCACGCCTCGGTCGTCTACGGCACGTTGCAAAACCGTAGTGCCATGGAGAATTACTGAAAAGAATAGGTACTCCTGGTCCTACAATGCAAAAGACAATGAAGTGATAGGTGCGGTTTCGCCTATCGCATTTGGCTCTGTAGGACGCGTCCTTTTTCCTAAAAAAAAAACCAAAGTGCTGAAAAAAAGAAAATATCTCAGAAAAAAAAAATATTCTCATAGGAAATAGACATAAACAATTTTTTTATTATCTACAATAAAACTGTAATAAATCAAAAGGTAAATATGTTTAAACCTTCAACTGCTACCTGAGTTTAAAAATAGCAAAATTTGATGTTAAAATATACCGACAGAAAAAAATATATTCTATTCATATAAGAGAGACTCGCTGACCCGACAATGTTATTAGAGTCTGTCTAATAATTTAAACGACTTGGGTAATTATTAGGATTTAATGTAATCTGATGTAGTCAACACGGCTTCAATAATCAAGGTTAATTAAAAGATAGAGATCATTGTTCACTAACAGAAGAACCTTAAAAAAAGTACCGAATATAAGTATTTTTTAAATGATTAAATATTATACAAAATTTCCAAGTCGGTTGACTTATTAGACAGACTATATAGTCAACTGACTGCGATGAAACAAAGCCTAAGTAATAAATAAAGTTACACACAATTTTAATGTATAAAAGTTATCCCCGTTTTTCAGCCTTTTTTACTCATTTGTACATATCATTATTTTAACCATTCGATCGTGATAATTACAGACACAATTGAAAGACAATAGGTGCGCGAACGCCGGCGTTCGCTTGGGGTTTAATGAATCAAGTTTATATATATACCTAGTGATTATTTATTAGATTAATTGATATAATAATAAAAGTTATCTACACCGATTCCATACATTTTATGTGATGTGCGCACAATTAAAAAGTTCAACAGGTTTTTTATATGTATAAATAGGAACCCAAGTATATTAAAAAGGTTTTCATTGTCCATTTTCCAAAATTAAAATGAAAAAAGTGTATTTTTCAATAATTTGACAATTTGACCGTGGCATAAACAAGTGGGCGAGCCCAAAAATTAGGTTGTAAGGCAATTTTTCTACCACAGTTTTCTAAGATAATTTTGTTAGGAACATTGAAAATTTTACAGTTATTAATGGTTTTAGATACATCGCCGCATGAAAACCGTCATATTTACTGCAAAAGTATCCATACCTCCCCTGGGGCCAGGGTTATCCGGAAAGGTAGGCTAGAAGGAACGGGGTGGGTTTTTTAGTCGGTAAGAGTCTGACACTATCTCCCGCTCCGCCCAAGGGCGGTGGATGTCACTTGGATGATTTAAACCCACCAAAAAAATAAACCATGCCTCCCTTTCTATTATGTAATTCATGAACTTGTTGCTATATTATGACTATCAGTTAGTTACAATAGTATTGATATCTTTATAAATATGAGTAGGTACTTACAATAGCCAAGGTTATTATCAATATGTAAGTTATCAGTGAGATAAGCTAATAATAGAAACCTATTTGCCTAGGAAATTGAAGTTTTATGAAACTTTGAAATATAATGATAAGATTGTTTTAATATACTTAGCCTACTAGGGTTGCCACCTTTTTTGTTGGAATTAAAGTACATTGGTTATATTATTATTACTACATAGTATAAAACAAAGTCGCTTTCTCTGTCCCTATGTCCCTTTGTATGCTTAAATCTTTGAAACTACGCAACGGATTTTAATGCGGTTTTTTTTAATAGATAGAGTGATTCAAGAGGAAGGTTTATATGTATAATAACATCCATTAAATAGTGGAGAAGTACTGTTATTTTTGAGGTTTCTAATGTGATGTCGTAAATAATTACATTTTTTCCGCTTACATTGCAAACGCAGGCTGAACCCTACGAGTTTTATCAAAATAATGTACTAAGTATTGTACACATTGAAAAGGTCTACAGAAAAGTCCGTAATGGTATATGTCTATCTCTTATGGATAACCCACAATAACTTTTTTTTGTCATTTACTTTTTACGACAAATAATGGCTAATTTTCGAAGCGATTTTAACGAATACAGCATTAATCCTTAACCAATTAAATACCTTGAATACATTGTTCATTTAATATAGATCTATATGGCCCTTTACACCGTATGATTTAAGTGAATATTTTCGAAGATATTACAGATTTAAAAATTGCGGGACGTAGCGTTTGCGGCGGTACCGGCCGGCCGCCCGGTGCGGCAAGAGCATTGCACCCGTGCGAAGCCGGGGCGGGTCGCTAGTAATAGATAAGAAACAAAAGTACATATGAGTAGTATCAAATTAAAGTATTTATTATTATGTTTAAAAACATTTTTTTTTTTTAACTTTTTTGCATTATGTAACATATTAGTATCTCTAGTAAATAATTGCACAATATTTTTACAATCTATGTAAATCAAAGTAATTTATTTTTTTCAAATTCAGAGACGCAAGAAAAAGCAACGACGAAAGAAGTCATATCATGTGAAATAAAGTAATTTTCAAGAACTTTACTCTTCTCATAAAGTAAAGAGTACAATTACTTGAAAAACATTATTATTATATTGTATGTATTATGTATGATATATAGTTATAGCTGTAGGTATATATTATTTTTAGGTATATATAATTATATATGACTTTGGATTAAGACTTCACACATTCTTCTTTTGCTTCCTACACACTATGGTCTACATTTCTTTTTGATTTCTCCTTTCGCAGGTCTGCTGGAAGAAATTTCTTTGGAAATAAACAGTGCCTTTGTACTAACGTCTCTTATGTATTAAGTGTCTGTTTCTGTTATTTTTGTGTGTACATAAATTGTAAAATAAATAAAACGTACAATACTTTATTATAAAGTACGGGTGGCAACCCTAGGCCTAACCTATTGTATACGGACGCGTAGCGTCAGAAGCGCGTAAATTACTCATTATACGCTTGGTGTACGCCTGCGTGAAGTTTGCAGATAATAAAAATAAAAAAGCCTTATATTTCTTGCAAACTTACTTGCAAATAATAAATCTTAATACTAGGTATTAGTATTTTTTTTTTATAATTATATATTCCACAACTATCACACAACGCCGTCTAGTCCCAAGCTAAGCAGAGCTTGTGTTATGAGTACTAAAAAGATAAACATACTTATATATTTCTAAATACATACATATTATGGATAAATTACACCCAGACACAGAACAAATGATCGTGCTCATCACACAAACATTTGTCCTGGGTGGGAATCGAACCCACGACCACCGGCATAGCAGTCAGGGTCACTAACCACTAGACCAACAGGCCTGTCAAAATTAGTATTTTTATATCTACATATTTCTATGTTAGCGTGTCTTAATTTTATTTTTTTCTAAGTACCATAAATAATAATAAAATGATTATGAAATAATAATTAAATGCCAGATTTATCGTAACTCTAAAATATGTCCTATATATCTGCAAGAACCCCTCTACAAAGCAGGGGCCCAGCCGGGTCGAAGCCTACTGGGGCCAGGGTTATCCGAAAGGGCGCTCGAACCCCGGTATGAAGGCTTGAAGGAACGGGATGGGTTTTTTAGTCAGTAAGAGTGACACTATCTCCCGCTCCGCCCAAGAGCGGGGGTTGTCATAAGATGATTTTTCCCATCGAAAAAAAAAAGACCCCTCTACAAGTGAAGGCCTCCTCCAAAGATGTCCAGTCTTCTCTAAACTGGGCTGTTTGCATCCAGTTCATTCCGGCAATCTTTTTGATGTCGTCTTCCCTGACTCGATCGATATATTAATGTTTTTATCAACCTTGCTTCCCTAGACACTGGTCGATGTTTCTATTTTCAGCGCTGATCCCGAGTAATACCATATTTCAGCATTCACACTATTTCCTGGTTGGTCAGTAAAACACACTGAAGCGTCAAAGCGTGTGCTAATCTACGCACCGAATCTATTTTGATAGTCACATGGCGACTATAATTTGACCTTCACAGGCCAATTACTAGATAAGGGCCTGGGCACATTGACACAGTACAGCATCATTCCGATCGGGCCTCCCTGCTTGTGATCTGCCCTCGAGTAAGTACTCGAAAACCCACTCTTATCACACCGTGTTTAGAACGCGATTTAAGTTCAAAAATGTATTAGTTACGGATTCCTAACTAGATGGCGTTGACAGTCAAATTAGAAGTCGCTATTAAGATTCTCCGCCATCTGGTTAGGGCCCTGCTAATAAAGTTCAATATGAGAATAAAAATTAGCTCAGTATCTAGTACTAAGTTGTTTCATTTTATACTCAACTTTACCTAGATACACATAAAGATCAAAATCATAGTACTGGCTGACCATCCGCCGCGTTCGGTACTCGACACACCGCTTTTGGGCACGCAATAGACTGTTTTCCATACTTATGAAAAAAAGTGCGCGTGCTCTCCCCGCCACAATGTTATTACATTTAACGTATCAGGTTGACGCGCGTCGACCCCCACCAGTCGCCAGTGTTGAAAAAAGTCGTTTGATACAAGTGCAAAGTCCCTGCAGCCCTCAGCTTTTCGCCAATGGTTCGTGTGAAATCCGCTATAGTCGCAATGACAAACTTTCGGCACATGTATCAAAATGTACTATTGCCTCCAAATCCCAAATCCCATGAAACACTCACCTTAATGACGCCATCGTCATCCAGCCTTTTTAATATTCCCACTGCTGGGAATCAGGCCTCCTCTCTAGAAGAGGGAATGGGCTGTAATCCACCGCACGGGCCCAGTACGGGTTGGTGAATGTCACACGTCTTCAAATTTTTGGTTCTAGGACATGCCGGTTTCTTCACGATGTTTTGCTTCACCGTTTTGAGAGCAGTGGTGATGAAATAAATTACACAAAGTAATGCGCCTGGCTGGGTTTAAACCCGCGACCTACAACTCGTAAGTCGGGGCCACCACTGCTCTCTCAATCTTTAAAAAATGGTAAAACTTCAAAAACCTAACCCAACCCGGACAGTCCGGCCTCCGCCTAATTAGGCCGGACACACAACCTAAGAGCCTGACCGTGTTCGGCTTTATCCGGACGCCTGGCCACAAAATAGATAGGTACAGAAGTCAATCTACATACTGTGCGCGCTCTCACAACGCACACATGGACACCGCTCATGGACACGATATCTCGGAGCGCTTCGGCCCGCTCGTCGAACAGTTCCGGCTCAAACGCTCATTAGTGTGCGTCCACCGAGCGTGGGTATAAAAAGTGAAACTGTACATGCATGAGATTGTCTTCTGTACCTATCTATTTTGTGGCCTGGCAACGCTACCTCTAAATCCCATGAAACATTCACCTTATTGTCGCCCGCCACGCGTCGTAATGTCGTCAGACCGTAATACCGACATTATATCTACAAGGGCAAATCAATTGTGCGACATCCCGGCTTTTGGCAACTCATAATGACTGTCATAGATAACATGGCGTCTATTTTTATTTTTTAATCAGGTAGCTGAGTCGTCTCAAAAATCTCTTTTCATTACATTAAATAAAAAAATATACTTACTAGCTGTTGTCCGCGTCTTTGGTTATTACTCCATTTCGATATCTAGCCTAACCTTTTTCCATGAATCAAGCTATCATATTGTATACTAGCTTTTGCCCCCGGCTTCGCTCGCTTTAAATTCGGGGTAATACGGTTCACGGTAGCCTATGTCACTCTCCATCCCTTCAACTATCTCCACTTAAAAAATCACGTAAAAACGTCAGCTGAGCGAGCTCAATGACCTGTAGGTAGTTTGTACGCAACGCCGACTGTTAACTACAGGTCATTAAACTCGCTCAGCTGACGTTTTCTTAAAGAAATTAATTTCGTACATTGCGAAAATTAATACGAGTTTTGAAAAAAATGTATTTTATTGTTTTAATTTTATCTTTACAAATCGATAGTGCTTCATGTACCGGATCGACCCTCCACGGGATTAAAACGATTAAAATTTAGCTGTTTATATACACATTCTAATGTTTTTATATTAGGTATTTGGCTGGAAATGTTTGGAGGTATGCGGAACAGAGATTAAAGTCCCAGATACCTCCGTTGAAAAGGGAGGATCCTCCTACCAGACAGATGTTATGGTCTGGTGGGCGACTGCCCGATAGATGATTTCGGACTGTCGTATATGTTCAAATCGCGCGGAGAACTTTGATTGCGCGATGCAGGATTTCGTACTTTCTTCGTAGTTCTTATGTGGCGCCATAGATGTCGCTACATCACTCCCCTCCGGAGATCGGAGATCGATGGTTCTTGATGCGTGCCAGGCCAGCGTAGGTTGGTTCCAGTGGGTCGGAACCGATGCCGCATAGTTCTCGGTGAGTCGGAACTGTCTGCGGTGGTGCCCCAGTGAGTCGGGGTGTTGGTATCCCAGTGAGTCGGGATGATGCCCCAGTGAGTCGGGGTGTTGGTATCCCAGTGAGTCGGGATGATGCCCCAGTGAATCGGGGTAATGATGTCCCAGTGAGTCGGGATGATGCCCCAGTGAGTCGGGGTGGTGTTGTCCCAGTGAGTCGGGACGATGCTGCAGCCTCCAGTGAGTCGGAGTAGTGCTGCTGGCTCCAGTGAGTCGGAGTAGTGCTGCTGGCTCCAGTGAGTCGGAGCGGTGCTTGTGCGACGTAGGGCTTGACTGTTGGCGTCGACCAGGAGAGGTTCTTCATGGCTCTTCATGTGACTGGCCGAAGGTGCGGTGTGCCAAGCCAAGGTCGCTAATGAGGCTGAAGGTATGACCAGGTATGACCAGGTAGGCATGCTGGTGGTCAGGATACCCTCTATAGCCGTGGGTGCTGGCTGTATGGCTCGTTGCTCGAAAGCTTGAGGAAGTGATGATGACGTCACGAAGTAGTAGCTGCACGAAGGCTGCGCTGACGTTCTTTGTCGAGGGTCACAAGTTTGGAGGTATGCGGAACAGAGAGTAAAGTCCCGCAAACCTCAGTTGAAATGGGAGGATCCTCCGACCAGACAGGTGTTATGGTCTGGTGGGCGACTGCCCGATAGATGATTTCGGGTGGTCGTATATGTTCAAATCGCGCGGAGAACTTTGATTGCGCGATGCAGGATTTCGTACTTTCTTCGTAGTTCTTATGTGGCGCCATAGATGTCGCTACAAATGTATCAAGTCAACCTTTCTCGGCAAGCTTCGCTAAGGTAGTCAACATTACAATAAAATTTTCAGCTCCATGTCACCGACATGGCGCCTGTTTCAATGATTCCATATATTGTCCAGTCGCGCACACACTTGAGATACTAGGAATCAATTTGCGAATCATTTAAACAGCCGTTGGGTTTCGTTGCGGGATTTTTTTGTCTATTTATACTTGATTTATACCATGGCGAGGTCTGTCGAGAATTCTGATCCGATACATAGATCATATGCATATTATACATATTCATATATATTATTACATACATATTATTACATAATATATATATTATTGTATATCATATACAAATTCATATACATAGATCATGATAGATTTTTCCGCAACTCTATTACGAGACCATTGACCGATCAATGATCGATCATTATGAATTAGCAGATTAGAAACTTTTAGCAAAATGACAATGCGATCGTGTTGGAATGACGAATTTTTAAAAATAGCAGACTTGGGCCCCTGGTGAGATGGAGGTCAAACGCAAGAAATAATAATTAAAAAAAATAAAGTGCACCTCACCATCAACTATTGCATTACTGCTTACCATCAGGTGGGATCGCAGTCAAGCACTGGCATCATTAAAAAAAATAAACAATAAAATCTCTCTTTCTCCACAGATTAAAAGTGACATTCGTGTTCCACGACGGCAAGCGGTTAGAAACACAAGCTAACGTTGGAGACTCGCTACTGGACGTGGTCGTGAACAATGACCTGAACATCGAGGGCTACGGCGCGTGTGAAGGCACCCTTACCTGCTCCACATGCCATGTTGTGTTGAAGCAGGAAGATTATGATAGGCAAGTCTTTTTATATAAGCTAGTAGCTTAACAGGGGCCCAGCTGCTAGCACTTGTTATGTTCAACATAGTGACATAGTGTAATGGGCGAGTTGCACCATTTAAGGGGCCGGCGACCGATGAATTTCCATACAAACGTAATACCACGCTCATTTGCAGTTGGAGCATATTTCCAACATAGTATGATGATATTCGGGTATAGACAATATTTATCTAGGTTCCTACGTCTTTCTTTTAAAAAAAATCAAAAAGAAATTTAAGCAAATTGTATTTCGCACTTTTTTATAGCGTAAATGGCAAAACATGCCATTTGGCTTTTCCTGTATTAAAAATGACGATATTTCTAATATTCTCGACGTAGGAACCTAGATAAATATTGTCTATAACCGAATATTATCATAATATGTTGGAAATATGCTCCGACTGCAAATGAGCGTGGTATTACGTTTGTATGGAAATTCATTGGTCGCCGTTAACAGTTGTCAAATCGTCGAAATGACCAATAGGCGGCCGTTTCACGGCTGGTTATGGTTTGGTTACCGTTATAGTTAGATGGTGCAACTCGCCCTTAAGGTGTACAGTCGATATTACACCTGAGTCGACTGAAGTGAGTGTTCGGCACGCTTAATCTAGTGCGTAGTACATAATATCGATGAGTCTATGTCATTCAGGAATAAAGCAGATTTCTATCTGTGAGAAAAATTTTACTATCGGACCAGGGGTGCTATTTTCTAAGCAAACGAGAACGACGAGTCGAGAACGCAGTACATTGGATTAACAACTTAACTTACTTTCACATTGGATTAAGACGCGCTTAGATTAAGGCTTTAAGCCTTAATCTAAGCGCGGCCCTTGAACCATCTGACCGAAATTATGGGGACGCAACTCTCGCACTCGCCTAGGCGGCAGTACGCAAATCATTTGATTTAATGAGCATTTATTTGCGGCCAGCAGCGCCCGGAAAGCACTTCAAAGCCATTTTCTTTGCGAAATATTGATTGATTTACATGTGCAATATTCACTTTCAAGAATAGTTAACCACCAATTTTTATGTGTAAAAATCTTTGTAAAGGCCCAAGCCGTTTCTAAGGAGTACGGAAAAGTTGCGAAATTGCTAAGTATTTTTTTTAGACAAAAGTAGCACGAAAAAATCAAATGTTGATAACGTTGTTCATGAATCTTTAATAAACATATATTTTTTTCAAACCTATTATTAACCTAGCCGTTACCGAGGAGTAGGCTTCAGAAGGTCACTGTTTTATGGCACTTTTCGAGCGCTTGGACCTTTAGCCTATGCCCAACAGTTGGACGTCTTTGCGCTGAATTGTTGATGATGATGAATATTTCAATAGTTCTCTCTTTCCCCAGGTTACCAGATGAAGCCTGCGACGAGGAACGCGACATGTTAGACCTAGCTTACGGCCTGACGGAGACATCGCGCCTGGGCTGCCAAATAATACTGACCAAAGACATGGATGGGCTAGAGATCCAGATTCCAGAGACAATCAATGACGCCAGAATTTGACGGACAGAGTCGCGTAGTCTATGACAGCTTGGGGATTTAAGCGATTTTTGCAACAAGACTGTAGTATGTCAAGAGTTGGTCAAATGAATGACAACAGTTGGTCAACAGTTGCCCAACTGTATGCCAACAGTTGGCAACTGAGGATCAATAGATAGATCACCGTGATACAAATATACGGGTGAAACAAGACAATGACATTACTTTTTGTTAATTAGATTATGAACAAAGTAAATTGTTCAGTTCAGTGCAATATGAGCCGAATGTTACATCATGACGACATCTAGCAAGAGAAGCTATTTGGAGCAACTTAAAGTTGCTCTTCTGACTACGGCAACTGTTGCCAGTTACTGACAAATTGCCCGTGTATTTTTAGTTAATTTTTAGTGTGCCACGTTGTTTTTTGAATTATATATATTTGCTTGCAAAAATCACTTATTTTTACCGAGTTTTTAATATTAATGCATAATGACGAATTTTGGCAGTATAGACTTTCTTAATTTGGTTGTGTATATTTAATATACCTAAAAATAAAGATTTCGAAGTCTGTATGTAGCTATTATTAGCACTTGGGTACCTATAAGTTTAATATTGTTGATTTTTTTTGTTTTGGAAAATATAAAGAAAACTGCAAAATTATTATTGTTATTATAGTTTTTATGATGATTTTTATGATTTTTTTTAAACAAAAAAAAAGATGAAACTCCTTTTTTGAAAAATACACCGTTTAAATTACTTACATTATATTTTCCAAAAATATTAATAGTAAAAAATAAAAAAATGTTGTTTCCAATAAGTACCTTATAGATTTAGATGTCTATAAAAAGATTTATATTTTCCTATATTATTTTCAAAATAATATAAATAAATACGTATATAAAATAATATTATTATATAATCGATGTTTTATAAAGCTGTATCATGAGTTGTCAGCGAAATGAATTTTCGACCACTTTTTTTTTTAAATTTAATTGAAAATAATTTGATAAATAGGTTTTTGTCTTCCGATGCTACCATGTTGGCCAGTAACTGGGTGACGGAGGTCAGATACCCAGTCGTTCCATATAAAAAAAAACTGTTATTCGACCCGAAGTCGACCCCATCGTAATTGAAAAAAAAAACCAGATATAGTCTGTCTAAAAAGTAAAACGACTTGGGAATTTTGTATAATATTTAATTATGTAAAAAATACTTATAATCGATACTTTTTATAAGGTTCTTCTATTATTAAACAATGATCAAGATATCTTAATCGACCTTGATTATTGAACCAGTGTTGACTACATCAGATTTCATTTTGCCTTAACAATTACCCAAGTCGTATGACGTTTTAGACAGACTCTATACATATATATATTTTTATGAATTGACGATTAGCAATTGACACAGCTTTTTATGACTGTTTTTCCAGTTTAATATAGTTTAATATGACGACATAGATTCCTTTTTGTAACCTAATAACCGCTTGCGTCGGATTAATCCGACGACCGTTTTTTGCGTCCTAATTGCCAGGATCGCGTGTGGTACTCCATCTCGTTTAGCTCTTCAATCCCCATAGGTGACAGAAGAGCTGACGAGATGGAGTATTTGGTCGTGGATGTGTGACCTTGGTGGATTAAACGCGAGAGTGTTGGTCGGATATTTCCGACGCAGGTGGTTATAAGGTTA
Source organism: Mythimna albipuncta (assembly GCA_929112965.1). Lineage (NCBI taxonomy): Eukaryota > Metazoa > Arthropoda > Insecta > Lepidoptera > Noctuidae > Mythimna > Mythimna albipuncta. Next base: position 2,428,668 of record OV815988.1, read on the forward strand.
TACTCTAATAGCAAGTTGTTGTTAGTGAGTTGACTTATACATTGACAATTTTGGTTTTACCTACGGTCAAAATCTGTAGCTAGATTTTTTGTATGTTATAAAACTTAGGAAACTAATATAAAATATATATTTTTGATACATTAGTAAGTAAATAAAATTATCGGTATTTATTTCTAAAATGAATCACCAATTATTTTTTTTCAAATATTTGAAATTATAACTTTGACTTTAAAGAACATTGCCAATCTATGTATGGGAGTTGGACCAAGTGCTTCCCAGAATGCACACATTGTGCATTTTGTTCCTCAGGCCAACACCAATCAGTAAACTGAAGCGCTCCAAAGTCTGTTCCAGGAGTCAAGATAAAAAAACGTTTTGTTGTGAATTATTTATTTTCAAAAAGTAGCTTAATATTGTTTTTAACGTGATTGATTACTGATCATGTATTATACATGGTACATGGTAGACTTCCCACTCATACGCACAAAGTGTTTTGGGAACACATTTATTGTGCGTACAGCCAAGGATTGGAATTCCCTGCCGGAGTCTGTGTTTCCTGATAGCTACAACTTAGGAGTCTTTAAGTGTGGAGTGAATAGGTTACTTCTAGGCTCCATCGTCGACCACACCATCGCTTACCATCAGGTGAGATGGTGGTCAAACGTAAGCCTATCAATAATAATAATAATAAAAATTACGTGATCAGTAATCAATTACACTGAAAATACTAATATGCAGATCATTTAGTTAAAATGATACCAAGTGAAATTGTAAACAAAAATATTGTCTACATTGAATAGACAAAATGGTGATGGATTTGTATTATGTTATTTATTATGTATTCTGTGTTTTTATGTAGGTAAATTATTTGAAAATCGCTAAAATAAATAGACGAATCGCTAGATTTGTGGTTTGTTGTGTGACGTGTCAATAATAATTTCCAAATAAAGGTATAGTTACTGTACCTACTCGCATTGAAATGAAAGCTCCATGGTTTATATGAATGATCCAAGATAGCCCGCAAAACCCTGTTTTTTTTGTTTTTGTAAATGCAAGTGAGTGGATTAAAATATGATTGGCGGTCGTATCAGGTATATACTTACGGTATTATAATCTTTAACCTCTCGTGTGCCGTAATTAGAGACACAATTAAAAAGCCATTGTGTCTCGCGTGGATCCACGTTTAGACACACAGCGGGTTAAACCCAATAACCGTCTGAGTCGGAAATATCCGACAAACACTCGAGTTTAGAGATGGACGTTACCGGCAACATTGCCGAAAAGTAAGAATATTGGTGGCAATATTGCCAGCAAAATACCCACTTCAAGCAACGGCACATCTCTACTCGAGTTCATTACGCCAGGGTAACACATGCACGACCAAATCACGGTAATATAATCTATACCGTGACCAAATACTCCGTCAGCTCTTCTGTCACCTATGGGGATTGAAGAGTTAAACGAGATGGAGTACCCAGTCGCTAACACAGGACCCTAGCGAATATGACGCAAAAACTCTCGTCGGACTAATCCGACGCACGCGGTTGCGAACGCAACTCTCTCAGTTCATTTTACCCTGTTGAATGACGCTTTGAAATGTGAAATTAGCATCAAATCAATCAAAGCATTTATTTCAAATAGACCATTTGCAGGCACTTTTGAATAGTCAAATGTCGGTCAGTCCAAGAAAAGTGAAGCTAAATTGCACGTTCAAAAGAGTAGGTCTCTATGGAGAAGAACGTGCAAGAAACTCCATGGACACTCTTTTAAATCATATTATGTGTTACATATAATGCTTGGTTACATATTACTTGTTGCTTCTATCATGTGATCGTCAGACTGACTGACCTTTTGACAATTCAAAAGTGCCTGTTATGATTTGTTTGAACTATATTCTGTTCAAAATAACATTAGACATTTATGAAAACCTTTTATTACTGTTCGTTCAACGGATTTTGAGTTTTATTACGTTGGTAGCATGGCAGATGGCGGCTGCAGTAAATAGTTGGTATTGTAACCACTTTTTTGCTTTTAATGCCATCCTTATACCTACGAAATAGAAATTAAAATCGGTTGAACTGACAGTATAAAATGTTTCTTTAGATATCTAATCTTAACGCGAACAGGGTATAGTTTTCAATACAAAATACAGTCACTATCGTGGTGTCTTTTTCCACAAATGCCTTTACCAAAGACTTGAAGTTGAAGCTGATTTTAAAATATACACCACTATTTTTTAATTAGTACACATACTTAAAGGGCTTATTAGAAAAGCCCTTGTTATTCTATAAGTAAAATCTAAATAAATAATATTCATAAACAGCAAAGTTATTAGCGTTGGTTTATGTCCCAAAATGTCACTCAATTTATGGAAATATTGTGCAGGCTATTGATTAATGAACGAATAAGTGACAATTAAAAAAGACACTGCCCGCAGTATTTTCTACTAGCAATTGTTATGTTTGATTGATTCTATGATGAATTTACCTTTTCGTGGTCAATTTTAGGATTTCGGTTTTTTCTACTTTTGACTACAAAAATATGATTAGTGACGGGTACAGATAGAGCCCCATTTTTTTGTGTACCAATTAAAAAGTAGCGGTGTAGATGTAACACATACAAATGTTTTTTCAGTATTTGGTAGCAAATGTATCGAGTTAGCCTTCTCGGCTAACTTCGCTAAAGTAGCCAACACTACAATAAAATTCTCAGCTCCATCTTACAGAGATCGCGCCTGTTTCAATGATTCCACATATTGATCAGAAACAAAAGTACACTAATTTTACATCACAATGTCGACTAAGAATCAATTTGTGAATAATTAAAACAGCTGATGAACTTTATTCGAAAAAAAAATCCTTCTCAAAAGGTTGATTCGATACATTTGCTGCCTTTTTACAAGCTTTTATTAAGTTTCACCTATCACGATGTTTGCTTGTCTGTAATCAAATCTTGCAAATTAAATTTTATCCACTTCCCGGCTACCTACTCCCACAAGTGTCGCCATAATAACCGGTCTTGCGCGTCTCGCACCCATCGGGTTCCCGCGACCCTCACCGGGTCATCAGTCTGTAGCGACATGTATGTCATAGGTTCACCTTGTGGGCCCAACACTACGTCTTCGTGTGTGCGGTCACCACTCCACCAATAGGGTTCCGTTGTCACCCTTTCGGTTGCGGAACCCTAAAAAAAGAATTACACGTATGTAAAAGTTTTAAAGTGCCTTTTTCCGACAGCAACGGTGATAAAACTGACAAATATATCCCATTCGCAATGTAATGAGACATTTAAACCCTAGGTACTTTACTATCCGTTCAACCGATTTTGACTTTTATTGCGTTAGTAACAAGATAAATGGCGGCTGCAGTGTTAGTTGGTATTGTAACCACTTCATTTGCGGGGCTCCTATTGCCGATGACCTTGAATTTTTTTTACCCCTTTTCCCCTATATTATTACCCTTGAAAAAAATACTAATATGTCAGAAAAAAATTACTGTTACCATACAAAGTATTTGCACAATATTTACAATCATTATATTATCTATCGACAAGTATAAATTTCGTGTTGGTAATCGCTTAGGTAAAAAAGTTTATGCGCAAACAGTAAAAGCAAGTAGACATTTTGTTTTTATAATTTATTTTACAAACTTAAAACAAATAAACGAAAAAAATATTTGTACAGAATTGTAGTCCTTGAATCAAAAGTATTGCATTATATTTTCTTCAAAATTTCATGATGCACTTTTAAAGTACTTTATACAAGTTGAAAATAGGCTTGCAAAAAGTCATTGGCTAAAGCCCCTTAATGTATTCCTTATACCTACGAAATAAAAGTCGAAATCGGTTGAACGGCCTGTAAAAATGGTTTGTTTAAATGGGTAATGTTTTTTTGAATGGAGTATAATATATTCCCATAAAACCCAGCAGGAGTCTAAAAGATGAATAGTAAAGTAAGATAATGTAGGTACGCAATTATGTTTTGTTATTTTTTATTTAGTAAATGAATTTTATGAATAAATGCATCAAATCAGTGTTTTGTTTTATTACTCGTTAAAAAAATAAATAATAAAACCTTTTTTTTTATAACCGCTTGCGTCGGATTTTTCCGACGAGTGTATTCGCGTCCTATTCGCCAGGGTCGTGTGTTAGCGACTGGGTACTCGATCTCGTTTAGCTCTTCAATCCCCATAGGTGACAGAAGAGCTGACGAGATGCGAGTGTTTGGTCGTGGATGTGCGACCGTGTCGAAATAAATGCGAGAGTGTCTGTCGGATATATCCGACGATGGCGGTTAAAAGGTAACCGAAACACGCACACTTTTCTTCTTCCTGCCGTTATCCCACATTACTTGGGGTCAGCTCAACAAGTTTTCTTCTTCCATTCTGTCCTGTCACCCGTCAAACTATCACTAACTCCCTTTTCTTTCATATCACTCAATCCATTCATCTTTTTTTCGGCCTTCCTCTCCCTCTCCATCCATCTACATGTATACTCAGAACTCTTTTATTAATATGCGCTTCATCCCTCTTCACATGACCATACCAAGACAACCGATTACCTTTCAACTTTTCAGTCACTGGCGCCACTTTCAAACTTCCCATTATATACTCATTTCACACTTTATCCATTCTCGTCACACCACACATCCATCTCAACATTCTCATCTCCGCTACATGCAATCTTTTTTCATCCTTCTTTTTCACAGCCCAACATTCTGATCCATACAGCACACGTGGAAAAATAATTGTACCAATGTTTACATAAGCATGGAGGGTGAGAGCTTTGATTACTTTTACTGACAAGGGGGAGGGGGATAATATTTGCAGAAAATCTGCTTACGTAATACTTGAATCCTTTCCTTGCGTGATCACATCAGAAATGAAGAAATCCAAAAATGAAGGCAAGAGAATTAAGGTCCTCGACATAGCACGAAGAATCGCCAAACTTAAGTGGCAATAGGCAGGGCAAAATGAGTGCAGAACCGGAGTGGCAACCGCGTACCGGAAGAAGCAGCGTTGGAAGGCCTCCTAAAAGGTGGACCGATGACCTGGTGAAATTGCGGGAAACCGATGGATGCGAGACGCTCAGGATCGTTTGTTTTGGCGACACTTGGGGGAGGTCTATGTCCAACAGTGGACGTATATGGGCTGAAATGATGATGATGATGGACCCGAACCAAAACAGATGTGGTTTTAGTCAGTAAAAGTCTGTCACGTCTTCCCGCTCCACCCCAGATCGAAAGACGTTATAAGATGGTTTCCCGTCTTACAAAAATAGAGTCTCTCGAACATTTTTTTCATACTAGGTAGATAGTGCCCAACTTAAGTGGCATGGGCAGGGCATATTGCTCGCAGTCCAGATAGTCGATGGGGCGATAAGGTTCTGGAGTAGCGACCACGTACCGGAAGACGCAGCGTTGGAAGGCCTCCCACTGGATGGACCGATCATGACCTGGTGAGGGTCGCCGTAATCCGATGGATGCGAGACGCACAGGACCGGTCGTGGCAACGTTTGGGGGAGGCCTATGTCCAACAGTGGACGTCTACCCCCCTAGACCACAAAATAGATAGGTACAGAAGACAATCTACATACTGTGCGCGCTCTCACAACGCACACATAGACACCGCTCACGGACACGATATCTCTCAGCGTCTCGGATCACTCGTCGAACAGTTCCGGCTCAAACGCTCATTAGTGTGCGTCCACCGAGCGTAGGTATAAAAAGTGAAGCACATGAGATTGTCTTCTGTTCCGCCCGATCATGACCTATGCCTGTGCAATCTTCGCACACGCCAAGGCCCGTCACCTCCACCGGATGCAGACCCTCCAAAACCGCACCCTCCGAAAAATCCTCGGAGCCCCCTATTACATCCGAAATGAGAATCTACACCTAGATCTCAGAGTCCCCACCATCCAGCAGTTCATGAAACGCCTGTGCAAGCGTTTCTTCGATACTGCTGTGAAGCACCGCAACCCCCTTATCGCATCGGCAGCCCGATACGAACCCTCCCGCATCTCCAAGATTCGCCGCCCTAGGCATACCCTAATCGCCCCCGATGACCCCACTACCCTGCTCCAAGAGAGCCGTAGGGAAACAAGTACAATCAGAAAACACTACAGACCGCGATCCTTCCGTCCTCGCCGTCGAGGCCCGCCGCGACAACCCCGTAATTGTCCTCCCCGTCCCTTGCTCGAGCCAGCCCGCGACGCTGAGCAAGTAGTCTAAAATTCCCCTATAATAATAATAGAATTTTTGCTCGATCCAGCCCGTCCCTTTGCTGCCCTCCCCCAGCGACGCCCTAAGCCGAGGCTCGTACCCCACAGGGGGTGCCCTTAGCGTAGTCGCTTAGTTTTTAAGTAGTTAGTAAGCCCTGGCTGGAGGCTTTGATTAGAATCAAGGCCGCCACAGGCAAGCCCGGTTAAGCAGACGACAACCTCCTAGGTTGACCTGCGAGAGGCCACACAAAAAAAAAAAAAAAAATTGTCTTCTGTACCTACCTACCTTCTATTTTGTGGCTAGACGATTCATGGCGTAGACCACAGTGGCACATGCTTTACTATGAGGCAATTTCTCTTAATTTATTCAATTCATGCCATAATTAATTTCACAGAATAAATGCGATAATGTGTCCAATTAAAAAAATACATTATTGGGGATCTTAACTATTTCCAACGACTTTGTTCATTATTTTTTTTATTATTAGGTACCTATTGATAGGCTCGCGTTTGACCAACATCTCACCTGATGGTAAGCGATTATTAAAAAGACTGGATTCTGTGAAAAGGCGTGCGAAAAAGGTATTTAGTGATCCTGTCGATTTGGTTAACATCAATCTACTAGACCCTGGGGCCTAAGTCTGCTATTTTTATAAATTCGTCATTCCAACACGATTCCATTGTCATTTTGCTAAAAGTTTGTAATCTGCTAATTCATAATGATCGATCATTGATCGGCCAATAGTCTTGTAATAGAATTGTGGTAGAATGACAATATCGAGCTTATTAAAAGCACTAATTGCGCAATGCCGTCTTAACGATAGGTCACTGATCAAAGGAACTGTCAAAATTTTTGCAGATTACCGCATACATCAGATATTCATTTGTCGTTATGTACGAGATTACCATTCTATGCCATTTCTTTCAATGGAGTGTCAGTGGTTGATCATCGGAAAGTCATAATGACGCCATTATATTAGTAGAATACCAAAACTTGTCAAAATCAACAATTATGAAATCAACGATAGACCATTCTGACACTATTGTAATAGCAGACTTGAGGCCCTGGACCACAGGCGTAGGGTAGCCATGGGCTTTCGGAATTTTACAGGAGGCATTTTGAAGAGTGTGCGTGGGAATTACCTACATGACTTCCAATGATTCATCACCTCTCTACCATCGGGCCACCACCAGCAAGTGTCCACCCTTACGTTGTTGACACCTCTACAGACTAACCGTTTCGCCTCATCGTATAAACCGCGTATATCGAAGGACAGGAACAATTTGCCTGCTGCGGTCTTCCCGTCCGATTATAATTTAGGTGTTTTCAAGGCTAGAGTGAATAGGCTCTTAATAAACTAGTGCGCCTCACCATCAACGATTAGGTACATCACTGGTGAGATAGTGACGCTCCGGACCGTAGAGGTTTCAACGTAAGGGTGGATACTCACCGTTCAATCAAGACATGTAATTCCTGCCCACACTCTCCAAAATGCATCCTGTAAAACACCGAAAGGCTGGCTACCCTTCGCCTGTCCTCAAGACTGTATATTGGACTTGACCAGATCTGGATCCCGACTTAGTCACTTCGCACGCCTTTCCACTGAGTCCAAAGCTGCTTGGTGGCATTTTGCAGCACCAGCCCAATATTGGCACCAGACAAACAGACGGACAGATAATTTATTTCGCGTTTACTGAATTAATACAACCTATCTACGTACGTAATTGACTCCTACCAAATATATGTATTTTATATATTGTTGCAATATCAATGGCTGAGAATACACGTGAACAGTAAGTACTTAGAAGTTTGTTTTTTTGAGGTGGGAATCAAGTAACTTCTCCCGTTCCGTGTGGAGTGAGAGAGAGAGTATACTGACTAAAACCTAGTAAAGTTACATATCGACGGTGAAGTATTGGACCTTCCAACTGACACTTCGAGAAAATTACTTTTTAGCGCTTATAATAATTTAAACGTGTGTTTCCGCATGTTTTTGTGTAATCTCTGAAGCAGATATTTAGTTGCAACTGTATCAAGATAATTCTGGAAACACTTCCTAACCAAACCAACGTGTCAATTTATAGTATTGCCTCCTAAAATTTTTGGGACAGGAAATTTTTAATTCGACAGTTAGGAGTTACTGGCACTTCGCCGTCGATATGTCATTGTTTGGCCCAGTGGTGAAGCTACTAAGGGGCTAGGCGGTGCCCCAGGGCCCTCAAGGTCAGGGGCCCCCCAAAACCTGATTAAAAAACTGCATAATGAACGAACGAAAAATTTTTCAAAAATATTTCTGTTGATAGTGATTAGTGTATCAGATAATGTGACTATTGCAGTATTGGTTGGAAAGCCTACTCATAAGATTCGGTAACTATTGTGAAAGATATCGATGCCGATCATATTAGCGAGATAAATCTTTTTGTAACTTGGGATTTATATAAAAGATATAGAAGCGCTGCATTATTTAAATATATATATCTAAGTCTAAACAATTTAGGGGCCCCAGTTTGTATTAGCCCCAGGGCCCGTGGTCACCTAGCTACGCCACTGGTTCTTTAATCTCATCCTACTTATATTTACCCGTCAGAAAGAAAGGGAAGGAAGTAATCTTTCATTAGTCCTGAAGCCAAGAATAGTTTTTAAGCTATTGCATAGCTTCTATCGCGGGCCTTGAGCGTGGAGACCGAATCCAGAAATTCCGTAACGAAAATAACCTAACACCCCCCACTCATTTGTTTTTTGAGCGTGGTGATCGATAAGAAAACAAATAATGAGTGCAATCAAAATTCAATTCAATGTGTGAAAGTGTAACTTCAATTAATATCAAAGAAAAAAAAAACAAAGGAAAAAATATACTGCATAAATAAAATAAATAAATAATTATACGCTATAGCTTTACCGCGGCAGTTCCCGAGTGCCTTCCGTGTTTTTTTTATAATTTTACTATTTATAATCCAACCAAATCCCGAGACTCGGGAAATATCCATTCCATATTATTCTAACCTATGGCAAATACATAAAGCAGTCCTACCTATTCCTATCTCTGGTAATGAGTAAGAACGAGACACAGACTATCAACTCTATTGGTCCCGGTTGTCATTCGAAGATCTTTGACAGTCGTTACAGGTAGACCGACCAGAAAGTCTGACCATCGGTCTATCCAAGGAGTATTGTTTTGCCCAGTAACTGTGTTGTGGAGGTCTGATAGGCAGTTCCATGTAACACACGGGTATTCAGCCGCATCCGGTTAGCCTGGAAGCCGACCCCAAGCTAGTTGGGAAGGGGCCCAGCAGGGTCGAAGCCTACTGGGGCCAAGGGTCTGCTTCTGAAAGAAAGCTTCGGCTCCGGTTTGAATTTTTTCTTTTTTTTTCGCGGTTCGAAAATCGTCTAATGACATCACCCGCTCTTGGCCGGAGCGGGAGATAGTGTCAGACTTTTACTGACTAAAACCCACTCTTGTTCCTTCTTGCATTTCGTACCGGGAACGAGCTTCCGTTTCGGATAACCGTGGCCCTAGTAGGCTTCGACCCGGCTGGGCCCTTGCTGCTGGTGACAACTCCTTGAGGCGCGCAGGAACAGTGCGCGCCGTCGACGACTTGGGCTCGGTCCGGACAGTTACTGGACGGTCGGACAGCGAGCTAAGCTTCGGCCCCAATACGAAAAGGAACGAAGGAACAGGAGTGGGCTTTTAGTCAGTAAAAGTCTGACACTATCTAAAAGCAGGAGATGTCATGGGATGATTTTCCCAGTTAAAAAAAAAGTTGTTGGGAAAAAGCTACGAACTAGTTTTTGCCCGCAGCTTCGCCCGCGTACCTACATAAAATACACCGCTAAATTTTGATCGTTTTAATTCCGTGGAGGGTCGCGGGCGGTGTATAGCCTATGTCACTCAGGAATTATATCGGTGAAAAAATTTTATTTATCGGACCAGTACTTCCAGAGATTACCTCCTACAAACAAAAAAACAAACTATACCTCTTTATTATATTAGTGTAGATAGGCTCGCGTTTGACCACCATCTCACCTGATGGTAAGCGATGATGTGGCCGACGATAGAGCACGCTTGCCTAGAAGCAATCTATTCACTCTTGACTTAAAGACCCCTAGGTTATAGCTATCAGGAAACACAGACTCCGGCAGGGAATTCCACTCCTTAGCTGTACGTATAATGAATGTGTTCCCAAAATGCTTTGTACGTATGGGTACTTATTTATTTATTTATTTATTTAAAGCTTTATGCACAAAAAACTGTACAAAGGCGGACTTAATGCCTTAGGCATTATCTGCCAGTCGACCTTAGGGTGGTGCAGAAACAAAACATGGCAGGTGCAACTTAATAAACAGACAAAACAGAAGAGAAACAAATATATACAATAGTAAATACATACTTAGATACATACATATAACAAAAACAATGCTGTTGTGAGAAAACAAATCCAACCAATTAGCTCGGTGATGATTCTACCAACATCTTGCGAAAATGCTCACGTGCCTTCACCTTAAAAGAAAATCGGCTTGTTGCCATCCTGATATTCAGAGGGAGCGCCCCCCTAACCCCCTAAGACCCCTAAGTTGTAATGATGATGATAATAAACTGACTGTCCCTACTATTCCCTATTTAATTTGTTGCAGAATTACTTGATCCAGTACCAGTTCATGTCTGGACCCAATCAAGATCTTCTTTGCAGAAAGCCTACGCATTGTCTCCTGAACAAATAATATGCAGAAGCTTATATCAATAATAGTTTTTCTTGCAGTCATAGCAGGTAACTTTATTATTTCTTTGGTTTACCATTGTTTTATAAAGAGGGTGGTTCGGTGGGGCCCGCGAGGGCTGACGCCTAAAAGTTTGTATCCTCACATACAAATTTTTAGGCATCCGCCCTCGCGGGATATATATACACCACTATTTTTTAATTAGTATAAATACTTAAAGGGCTTGTTAGAAAAGCCCTTGTTATTTTATAAGTAAAATCTCAATAAATAATATTCATAAACAGCAAAGTTATTAGCGTTGGTTTATGTCCCAAAATGTCACTCAATTTATGGAAATATTGTGCAGGCTATTGATTAATGAATGAATAAGTGACAATTATTAAGGAAAAACACTGCCCGCAGTATTTTCTACTAGCAATTGTTATGTTTGATTGATTCTATGATGAATTTACCTTTTCGTGGTCAATTTTAGGATTTCGGTTTTTTCTACTTTTGATTACAAAAATATGATCAGTGACGGGTACAGATAGAGCCCCATTTTTAGGGTTCCGTAGTCAACTAGGAACCCTTATAGTTTCGCCATGTCTGTCTGTCCGTCTGTCTGTCTGTCTGTCTGTCCGTCCTCGCTTAATCTCTGTGACCGTTAGCACTAGAAAGCTGAAATTTGGTACCAATATGTATATCAATCACGCCGACAAAGTGGTAAAATAAAAATTGGAAAAAAATGTTTTATTAGGGTAGCCCCCCTATATGTAAAGTGGGAAGTGATTTTTTTTTTAATTTCAACCCTAACGTGTGATATATCGTTGGATAGGTATTTAAAAATGAATAGGGGTCTACTAAAATCATTTTTTGATAATGTCAATAATTTCGGAAATAATCGCTCCAAAAGTAAAAAACAATGTGTCCCCCCCCTCTAACTTTTGAACCATAAGTTTAGAAAATATGAAAAAAATCTGAGAAGTAGAACTTTATAAGGACTTTCTAGGAAAATTATTTTGAACTTGATGGAAAGAACAGTTTTTGTACAAAAAAGACAAAAGGGTTCTACAAAATAATTTCTGGACTAAGTTTGTAGTATAATCGTAGCAAGCATTTTTTTAAACTCATAAGTGGGTACACTTTATTGTGACGGACGGGAAACTACGGAACCCTACACTGAGCGTGGCCCGACACGCTCTTGGCCGGTTTTTTTTTGTACTAATTAAAAGATAGGGGTGTATATAGGTATCGACAGAAGCATACTGTGGACTAATTTAGGCAGTTATCACACTGCCACGCAGGCACGCACTGATAGCATAGTCGCCCTTTTAATGTTCCCTCTGCTGGAACTCTGGTCTTTTCTCTGGAAGAGGGAATGGGCCGTAATGCAACACGCGGGCCCAGTGCGGGTTGGTGAATGTCACAAGTCTAATTTTTGATTCTAGGACATGCCGGTTTCCTCACGATGTTTTCCTTCACCGTTTTGAGAGCAGCGGTGATGAAATAAATTAAACAAAGTCTGGCTGCGCACGCACTCATTTCCATACCTTGCGTTTGCCTTACCTTGTGTGTCGCCTCGCACCTACGCGCATCTGTGCATGTTTCTCCGCTTGTAGGCGCGTGATCTGCATGAACGCGCGTGGATGCATTTTCGGTGTGTTGGACTGTACGTGTTTTCTACACAAACGGAGATACTTACAAGCAACGTTAAGACACGCATTCACGCGCTACGCTGCGTGGTGCGTGGCAGTGTGGTAACCGTCTAAAAGTATCCTATTTTCGTTACAGTTATCCGGGCTCAAAGACAAACGAACTCCGATCGGAACTCAAGAGATGTCGGTAAACAAAAAAATAAAAAACATTCCCCTATGTATTATTACAATAAGCATCTTCATAAGCTGCTTGAAAATGGTATTCAAGTTCAGAAACCTGAAGTTAATTCCGGTAAAGGTAGACCCCAATATATTGACGAAGAATCACCAGCCACACAAAGACCCCAAGATCTTATAGCACAATCGACCAGAAGACGTCATTCCCGGAATTCAAGTAAAGGTAGACCCCAATATATTGACGAATTATCACCAGCCACACAAAGACCCCAAGATCTTATAACACAATCGACCAGAAGACGTCATTCCCGGAATTCAAGTAAAGGTAGACCCCAATATATTGACGAAGAACCACCAGCCACACAAAGACCCCAAGATCTTATAGCACAATCGACCAGAAGACGTCATTCCCGGAATTCAAGTAAAGGTAGACCCCAATATATTGACGAATTATCACCAGCCACACAAAGACCCCAAGATCTTATAACACAATCGACCAGAAGACGTCATTCCCGGAATTCAAGTAAAGGTAGACCCCAATATATTGACGAAGAACCACCAGCCACACAAAGACCCCAAGATCTTATAGCACAATCGACCAGAAGACGTCATTCCCGGAATTCAAGTAAAGGTAGACCCCAATATATTGACGAATTATCACCAGCCACACAAAGACCCCAAGATCTTATAACACAATCGACCAGAAGACGTCATTCCCGGAATTCAAGTAAAGGTAGACCCCAATATATTGACGAAGAACCACCAGCCACACAAAGACCCCAAGATCTTATAGCACAATCGACCAGAAGACGTCATTCCCGGAATTCAAGTAAAGGTAGACCCCAATATATTGACGAGGAATCACCAGCCACACAAAGACCCCAAGATCTTATAGCACAATCGACCAGAAGACGTTATTCCCGGAATTCAAGTAAAGGTAGACCCCAATATATTGACGAAGAATCTCCAGCCACACAAAGACCCCAAGATCTTATAGCACAATCGACCAGAAGACGTCATTCCCGGAATTCAAGTAAAGGTAGACCCCAATATATTGACGAAGAATCTCCAGCCACACAAAGACCCCAAGATCTTATAGCACAATCGACCAGAAGACGTCATTCCCGGAATTCAAGTAAAGGTAGACCCCAATATATTGACGAAGAATCTCCAGTCACAGCTAGACCCCGAGGTTTACCGACGATACCCACACGTAGACCCGGAGGTTTTATAACACTAACGACCAGAAGACGTCGTTCCCGGAATCACAGTAAAGGTAGACCCCAATATATTGACGAAGAATCTCCAGCCACAGCTATACCCCGAGGTTTACCGACGATACCCACACGTAGACCCCGAGGTTTTATAACACTAACGACCAGAAGACGTCGTTCCCGGTATTCAAGTAAGGGTAGACCCCAATATATTGACGAAGAATCTCCAGCCACAGCTAGACCCCGAGGTTTACCGACGATACCCACACGTAGACCCCGAGGTTTTATAACACTAACGACCAGAAGACGTCGTTCCCGGAAATCAAGTAAGGGTAGACCCCAATATATTGACGAAGAATCTCCAGCCACAGCTAGACCCCGAGGTTTACCGACGATACCCACACGTAGACCCCGAGGTTTTATAACACTAACGACCAGAAGACGTCGTTCCCGGAAATCAAGTAAGGGTAGACCCCAATATATTGACGGAGAATCACCAGTCACACGAAGACCCCGAAAGGGTAAAACAGAAGATCTTATTATGCAACACTACAATAAATATCTTCAAGACTTGCTTGGATATGGTGTTGCAGTAAATAATCCTAACATCGTATTGAAGTGATTTTATCGTGTAATATGACACAACTTGTAGTCGTTTAGAGACATCGTATAAACTTCTTTATGACTACTTTGTATGACTGATATATAATTTTCACTAGTATAACCGATGCTGTCGTTTCAGACGACAGCATCGGTTATACTAGTGCATATCTATAATATAAAAATGAATCGCAAAATGTGTTGGTAAGCGCATAACTCAACAACGCCCGGACCGATTTCGCTAATTTTTTTTTTGTTGTGTTCGTTATTATGAGGAGAAGGTTCTTATGGAAAAAAATGAAAATAAAAAAATGCAAATTAGGGTAGTGTAGGGTAGAGTAAGGTAGAGGAGGGTAGAGTAGGGTAGAGTAGAGTAGAGTAGGGTAGGGTAGGGTAGGGTAGAGTAGGGTAGAGTAGAGTAGGGTAGAGTAGGGTAGAGTAGAGTAGAGTAGGGTAGAGTAGGGTAGGGTAGGGTAGGGTAGGGTAGAGTAGGGTAGGGTAGGGTAGGGTAGAGTAGAGTGGAATAGGGTGGAGTAGGGTATAGTAGGCTGAAGTAGGGAAGAGCGGGAGCGAAGCCGCGCGGGCAAAAGCTAGTTAGTCAATAAAATTAATTTCCCAATAGATTAGTGTACTTGAACTTGATTCTCGACGACAAATATAATAAAATAGAATGGCTGTACAATGATAAAAATATATATACTATTATTCTTACACAGTATAACAAAGTATATAAAAGTACAGGGATTTATATCGACAGCAGTCTTTCTTGGATTAAACAACTGCAGGGGTGCTATTCTCTAAGAAAGCGCAGCGCTGGCACAGCGACGAAGTCGTGAGCGCAATACATTGAATTAACAATCCAATGTAAAGGGGCATTAGGTTGTTAATTCAATGTACTGCGCTGACGACTCGTCGCTGTGCCAGCGCTGCGCTTTCTTAGAGAATAGCACCCCAGGAGGTCAGTCGAAAGCTGTTTTGCTTCGGCGGGCTCCTTGAGGCGGCTTCGTAACATGCTTCCTATCAACACTAAGATTGCGATAGCACAATCTCTTCTTCTACCAATCTTGGACTATGCTGATGCCAGCTATCTTGATCTTACCCAAGACCAATTAGACAAGCTTGAGCGACTTCAAAATCTCTGTATCAGGTTCATATTTGGCTTGCGCAAGTATGACCACGTTTCTGGATTTCGTACTTAGCTCAAATGGCTTACTATTTGCCTTCGTCGGAATGCTCATCTACCTACTTTCATTGCTTTATAATGTGCTCTTTAATCCTTCTACTCCTTTTTATCTTAAAGAACGCTTTCATTTCTTTTTTGACACACATTCTAGGTCCTTGAGATCATAGGAAAATCTAAAATTAAGTATTCGTATGCATTCCACATCCTTTTTTGACAAATCGTTTACTGTCCAAGCTACTCGTTTGTGGAATGCGTTACCTATTGAAGTTAGATGTGCTCAAACGCTACCAACGTTTAAAAAAATGGTGAAGGAGCGTTACCTTTCACTTCGATTTTGTCTTCTCCTGGCTTAATTACTTAATTGATATTTATTAGTATATTTTTTGTAATGTATTTGTGTTGTTATTTAAAATACATATGTACATAAAAAACTTAAATACTAAATAAACTATTTATACTAAAACCTAACTATGTACATAAATATAATACAAAATGACAAAGTTCGCTCAGGCTGTTGTTATTTCATATTAGTATTATTTCTGATGTTGTACACTGACAGCAATAAATCTTCTTCCTCTCTTTCAGTCCATCCAAAGGTTGTCTGTAAGATGCGGGAGGTGTCTGTAAGAGAGGGCGGTCTTGCCCATTGTACACTTATTTTGAATAATGTTTGTGCTTTAATAATTTTTTTTTTTTGTTGATGTGGTGTACCTACAATAAAGAATATAATAAATAAATATAAGATTAATAGTTTGGTTTTTAGGTTTCAGTTCACTAAATTTATCTCATCCCTTATAAAAGTCACACACACTAACATGAACACTAGTTATTCGATAAAATGCCGCAAAGTAGCGGAAATAAACGTCCTATCTCGACGAAAAGAGGTCCTTATGACATCTATACGACCACTATATGATCAAATAGTGATTAATACGACTGCTATGTAACTCGATTACGGCATTGATTAGTTTAAAATGGGCCTATTTTCGGTCGTATTAACGTGATCGCGACGTATTTACGAGCAGCGTATAGAGCCAAAAGTTAAAATCAGCACGTTGGACCGACCGATAAAGTGTTTTTTGGGCAGTAAAGCTAACAGCCAAATATACTGAAAAACAGCAACAATTACACGTAGACCCCAAGATATAGTGGAACACTCGACAAAAAAAAAACGTCGTTACCGGTATTCAAGCAACGGTAGACCCCATACATATAAAAGATTCGACCCCTATACACCACAATTTTTTAATTGGTTTACATACTTAAAGGGCTTATTAGAAAAGCCCTTGTTATTTTATAAGTAAAATCTCAATAAATAATATTCATAAACAGAAAAGTTATTAGCGTTGGTTTATGTCCCAAAATGTCACTCAATTTATGGAAATATTGTGTAGGCTATGAATGAATAAATGACGATTAAAATGGAAAAACACTGCCCGCAGTTTTTTTACTAGCAATTGTTATGTTTGATTGATTCTGTGATGAATTTACCTTTTCGTGGTCAATTTTACGATTGCGGTTTTTTCTACTTTTGACTACAAAAATATGATCAGTGACGGGTACAGATAGAGCTCCATTTTTTTTGTGTACTAATTAAAAAGTAGGGTTGTATAGGGTGACCGGTAATTAGTGACCGATACTTATACACGATATTATACTCATGATTACAAATAACTTTCCCAAAGGAACTTTTTTTTTATCATTGGTTTTATCATAATGACAAAACAGATGTTCACACAAATTCGCGCGCGCGCGCCTGCGACTGGCTGCGACCTCTCAGCTGTTAGCCACGTAATGCCCTTGTCTCATGTACCTTACCTACAATAGTGATCGTGCACCCGCGCCGCTTGTAATCCCGTCGGTGTATGTAATCAGTGTAGCTGTAGGTACCAGTATAGGTATAATTAGTATCTTTAAGATAACGTCAGCTGAGCGAGTTCAATGACCTGTAGTTAATAGTCGGCGTTGCGTACAGAGTACCTACAGGTCAGGGACTTTACTCTCTGTTCCGCTTACCTCCAAAACAGGAATCATACAGTTTGTCTGTTCTGTGGTATATACGCTTCTTGTTGAACTAGCATTATTTTTCATCTAAATCAGTCCCTACGTTTGTGCACAAAGAGCAAACAGCCGTAATACAAATAAACAAACTCACGAATTTTACCTAGTATGGATTCATTATCATCTTCCTGACCTTGTCCCGTTTTATTTGGGGTCGGTGCTACACTGCTTTTTCTTCCATTCTGTCCTGTCACTCGTCACGCTAACACTAACTCCCTTTTCTTTCATATCACTCCTCACACAATCCATCCATCTTTTCTTCGCTTTTCTTCGCAAGTATGATTGTAGTGTAGTATTTAAAAAAAAAATGTATTACTAAGAATTTATTTTTACATAACCAAATCGTTGAAGTTATATTCTTTATCGTATTTATCAATGAATCTTCTCATTGCACTTTGTGCGATCAGCTTTTTGTTGAGTTCCTCGTTCACAAACGAATTCAGAGCTTTTTTATTCTTCCTCATCAAACCATAGTTTGAAATGCTTCTACGTTCTATGGCCTCCATGTCATCGAGGATCGAAAACCTAGAAAAAAAATATCGAGTTTATACAACACTAGTTTTAGTATATGTCCGAAACACGTGTCTCGTCACGAATCTATGTACAAAATTTCATAACTGTATCATGAAAAATCACAAAGTTATAAGCTTGTTGTGCCAGCAAAAATACATTATTATTTAGAAGATAAGGGGCTATGCATCACCCATAGTGTAGGGGATGTAGTCACTGCAACCTAAAAGATCTATTGTGACTCGCCACCTTGTTAGAGTAACTCTTTTAGCCCGGAGGCTTCCAAGAATTTTAGAATACTCCTAGCTTTTAGAGTTTTAATCTCCTCCGGGCGAATAATGTGTCGGCCCAGATGGACACTGCGTTTGTGGATAAGGGGCCCGCATTCAAACAAAAGGTGCTTAGGCGTCTCCCTCTCCCGATTACAGTACCGGCAAACATCAGTGTCACTCAGTTTCATGTGAAATTGGTGCCTGTTTAGTTTGCAGTGGCCGGTTAAGGGGCGGGCTATCGCACAGATATTCGTCCTGCTAAGCTCAAGAAACTCGGCAGTTCATTTTTGTGAGTAGCCTTCTATAAGAGATTTGGCGTGTAACAGTCCTGGTTGTACCAACCAGTGCAGTTTTTGAATAGCCAAATAAGTTGCCCTTAAGGGTCTGCATGGCCTGGTTCTTTGAGATACCACAGAAGGGTTCTGGTCCTATCTGATGACCTTGAGCTCCAGCCCTTGCAAGATCATCAGCTTTTTCGTTGCCATTGATTCTAGAATGACCTGGTACCCATCTCAGAATAACTTTATTCCTTTGCCCCAGGTCATTCAGTTTGTTAACGCAGTCTTTAACCAGTTTCGAATTTAAAGTATTCGAGTTCAGGGCGTTAAGAGCTGCCTGGCTATCTGAGTAAATCAGAATTATTTGATTTATGTAGTTTCGTTAACGGTTGGCCTCCGCACATTCTATAATGGCGTATACCTCCGCTTGGAATATAGTGCGGTGCTTCGGGCTAATGCCATATATTCCACATCCTACATGCTCACCCATTTTGGACCCGTCTGTAAACCAGATCAGGCTTCCAGCCTTGCAAGTAATGAGGTTGTTTGACCAATCCTCTCTGCTCGGCAGTTCCACTGTGTAATTCCTTGTGAAATTACACTGTGGAAGCATGACGTCTGTTGTCATAGCTAGTTGATCGTGTTCAAGTACTGATTCGTGTAGCGATCTCAGTGCTTGAGAGCGCCAGTTTGCTTTGCCAGTGCTGTTTTTTCTGTACATGCTTGCCTTCGCCTCCTTCGCAATGAATAGATGAAGTGGCGGTAGGTTAAGCAGGGCATTTAGAGCAGCTCCTGGGGTTGTGGACATGGGCCCTAAAATACATAGTCACACGGCCATCCATTTCAGGCGACTGAGGGGGGGTTTTGCACTCACACCCAGCCGTTTGCTGGCTACCTCGGCCAGACAGTCCAGTTTGGTAGGGCTAACTTCGAGAAAGAGGTATATTTTAACGGTGCGGTAAAGCTATTGCATAGCATTTTTATCAACTTATGCAACAATAATTATTTATTTATTTTATTTATGCAATTTTTTTTTCTTTGATATTAATTGAAGTTACACTTTCACACATTAAATTGAATTTTGATTGATTGTTCACTCATTTGTTTTTGATTATTTTCGTTACGGAATTTCTGGATTCGGTCTCCACGCTCAAGGCCCGCGATAGAAGCTATGCAATAGCTTAAAACTCTCACTAAAGTTGTTTATGTGTTTTAATTCAGTGCTCAATGCGAAACCTTAAATAATTCCTGGTTAAAAAATAAAAAATGTAAGCAGTATCTTTGTGTTCTTTTATCTAGTTGTGTGTGTTGTGTGTTTAAATAAATAAAAAAAAAGACGTGTGGCACTCGGGGACTGCTGCGGTAAAATTATTGCATAGCATCACTCATTTGTTTTCTTATCGGTCACCACGCTCAAATCAAATGAGTGGGTGGTGTTAGGTTACGGAATTACTGGATTCGGTATCCACGCTCAAGGCCCGCGATAGAAGCTATGCAATAGCTTAAAAAGTATGAATGAAGAACTTTCTTCACCTGTTTTCTCCATTCCTCACTGCTTTTGGTTTTGTTATATAAATCATTCCTTTTTCATCAAAAATATTTGCGTGTTCAGGCAAGTCTTTCGATGGTTTTTCAGCCACAGTCCTCATATTAGTCTTCGGGCTTACGATAAAATACACTGGAATTTTTTCGGCGCTTGTGTCTTCATATTTCTCCGTGTTGCTACTTTGTATATTCTGTGATGGTTGGTATACCAAATTTGCTATCGATTCTTGACGATTGAGATCGGATGGTGACAATAGTCGTAACGATTTGGCCTTCGTTTTTGAGAGTGACACTAGAAAAAAAAAAGAGGTTTAGTAAGACGGGTTTAAAATTCAATCGTGCGAGCGAGAAAAAGCTATCCCGTATAGCTAGGGCTGCCATCTCTAAAATCTGTCCCCCAGGACCGGAAGCGTAAGTTCCCCGGATTTTGGAGCTTTTACCCCGGACATTTCAATACTTTTTTCATTTACTTACATCTTGATTAAAATATATTTCACTCCGTACTTGATAGAAGTGAACTTTAAGTGTAAGCCTCTTTTGTTGCATGAAATAGTGTGTTTAATCGTTTTTGTGACTACAAGTGAGTAATTTTGCTTTATTTTTTAACCTTCTTAGGTATTCAATAAAAGATAAACAAATCCAATATTAGTTACTCAGTTAATAAAATTAAATGAAAAACTTGTTTAATTTCTTATTTTTCCATACAATTAACAATATTTACTTTAGTTTTAAAAGAACTGAAATCTTAAATCAAATTCAGAAAGTTATAATAATTTATACTAAAGCCATGCCATTACCATGCGTCGGTCGGTCGAACGCACCCCATACCCGCTCGCCGCTTGCGTAGTAAAATGGCGTCGGCAGTGCGTGCGGTGAAATACCTAACCCATAGCTTTTATTTAAGTAAATTATGGGAACGGGATCTAATCAAAATCCCGGACTACAATTGAAATCCCGCCCGGACGCTCCCCGGACGTCTTCCAAACTAGGACAAATCCGGGGAAACCCGGACGGATGGCAGCCCTACGTATACGATCTGGAAACACAGACTTCAGAAGGGAATTCCACTCCTTAGACGTACGCACAATGACTGTGTTCCCAAAAAGTTTTGTGAGTATAGCCTGTATAGCCTGCCACTCACCATGTACCGGTGGCGCACCGCGCCGTATGTCTTGTGGTCTGATAGTGGAACGGAATAGGGTAGTGTCCAGGGTCAAAATAATTACATTTTATTTAGTCCGTATTTTAGATAAAAAAAAATATTGGACACGTATTTTTCCTTTTTTCTAACAAAGATACAGCCCATTAAAATTACGTGTTACGTCACCCCCCGTGAGAAAGAATGCAGCACGGCGGCGTGACGTTACACGTGAGAATGAGAATGCAATGCAAAAACGAGAGTTGTGTCTATTTAATTTCGGCCAGACGGTTCAAGGGACTATAAGTCTTAATAAACTAGTGCGCCTAACCATCAACGATTAAGTACCTACCTACATAACTGCTTGCCATCAGGTGGTATCGCAGTCATGCACTGATGTATATTAATAAAAAAAAGAGAGAGATAGGTGTTCTAGAACTCAAGTGAAAATCAGGTATCAGGTCGCATAGCACGACACGCAAGTATCAACGATATTATTTTGTCGAGCTCTTGTCACCGCAGACCTCTCGCGCCGGGCCTTGGTTGAGGCCATGGTCCGGAGCGAGGAGGAGTGGCAGGCGGTCGCCGACTTCTGCGAAGCAGTAATGCTCGCAAAGGAGGAGGCCGAACGCATCAGGCAACGGCGTTATCGCCGCCGCCGTCGCCGGGATTCTGATCCCGATTTCCGGCCAACGTAGACGCGGGCTTGCGGACAGTGAGCAATGAGTAGCTCGCTGTCCGGCCGTCCGGTAACTGTCCGGACCAAGCACAAGTCGTCGACGGCGCGCACTGTTCCCGCGTGCTTCAAGCAGTTGTCAGCAAAAGCAGGGACCCAGCCGGGTCGAAGCCTACTGGGGCCAGGGTTATCCGAAAGGGCGCTCGAGCCCCGGTATGAAGGAACGGGGTGGGTCTTTTAGTCAGTAAGAGTCTGACACTATCTCCCGCTCCGCCCAAGGGCGGGGGATGTCAATGCATGATTTTTCCCACCATAAAAAAAAAACACCTTGCGTGACCAGAGGGCTGGCTCGTTCTTCGCTCAAAGAATTAGCATTGCCATTCAACGTGATAATGCTGCCAGTCTTCTGGGCAAATTTCCGAATGATAGCGATGTGGAGGAGTAATTCGACTTCTGAGTACACTTTGTGTTTTTGTATTTTATTTATGTAGGTACGTTAGGTAGGTATGTATTTATTTAGGTTTTAGTATAAATAGTTTATGTTTTTCTTTGTACATATGTAAACTTTATCTCATGTAAATAGAATAATTAAATAGTAAAAAAAAAATGAATACGATTAATTATTAAAAAAATCCTTACCCAACACAAAAACTGTAAAAACAATATATTGTAAAAATGTCTTCATATTCGGTCGTGTTATAATAAAAACATAGGCTTTAATCAACTTGAGTTTGGAAGGCAATGCAAAAAGTAATTTATTTGATTCAGAGTCAGGCCGAGAAATTGAACCAATCAATGCAAGTATCTACCTACTTAGCAATTTGTGGGCAGAGAACGTAAGTGCCTTTATTACGTAAGCTCAACAAATGAATGAGCGATTCACCCTTGTCCGACAAAATGTAGGCGTCATCAGCCCCCCTAGCCAAGTTACAGCCGTTTCGTTTGCGTCGAACGCCTCGAGTTGGCCACGCCCCCGAATCTTTCGTTCTGAACACGTGAGTGAGCGTTGAGATTACTTGAGATGACGTCGTTAACGATTGCAGATTATCAACTTGGCTAGGGGTACAGGAATTATGCTCCTTAGTTGAACGCCCAATGAATGTGTTCTCAAAATGCATGTCTAAACTTCTTGTGGTCCGATATTGAAACGGGTTTAAAAGAATTAAGTTAAGCAACTCCTGTTTAATTTATTTATTTATTTATTTGGTCTACCAACAATTGTTTACACAACCACTTAAAACAAAAATACAATCGGTATAAAACTTTTACCAGTGCAACAATTACTTAAAGGTAGACACCACATGAGCTAAAAACAAATATTAGTGTAAGCTTATATATATATATACATGTAAAGTTGACAAACAAAACAAAGGCTAGTGTGAAAGAACTGTAGGTACTTACTTAGATACCTAAATTAAATTATTACCTACTATTAATATTAATATTTATAGTTCGCGTCAAAGAAGACTATCTAGTATTAAAAAAAAAAAAAAAAACTAGTCTTCCTAGACGCTTTTACTGTGTTAATTGTCAAACAAAAGAATCCTCACGACTGAATCTCCGTTCAGAGGTTAGCCAGGTACACAGGAATTGTGTACAAGCGTGTGCGTAAACTCAGACCGTGCGCTTTCCGTTCCTTTATCTTCATAGTCCAATGGGAATGGAAATGGGGGATGGGGAAAAATCCAATAGCTATTATGGTCTAATCCAGGCAACTGGATATAAATCTATCTAATCCATCTTTTATTCAATATTACTCACCGTCATAACGTTACTTGTTTTATCTATACTGCGACGCCTGAAAGGCAAAAATTTCTAAGCGGCAGTGAGTAATAACAAATCAAAATAACTCTATTTTGAAGTGACCAGAGGGCTGGCTCGTTCTTCGCCCAAAGAATTAACATTGCCATTCAACGTGGCAATGCTGCCAGTCTTCTGGGCACATTTCCGAATGACAGTAATGTCACGACACTCGGGCGTTCAACTAAGGAGCGTAATTCCTGTACCCCTTTTTTTATGGTGGGAAAAAATCATGCATTGACATCCCCCGCCCTTGGGCGGAGCGAGAGATAGTGTCAGACTCTTACTGACTAAAAGACCCACCCCGTTCCTTCTAGCCTTCATACCGGGGCTCGAGCGCTCTTTCGGATAACCCTGGCCCCAGTAGGCTTTGACCCGGCTGGGCCCCTGCTGTTGCTGACAACTCCTTGAGGCGCGCGGGAACAGTGCGCGCCGTCGACGACTTGGGCTTGGTCCGGACAGTTACCGGACGGCCGGACAGTGAGCTACCCATTGCTCACTGTCCGCAAGCCCGCGTCTACGTTGGCCGGAAATCGGGATCAGAATCCCGGCGACGGCGGCGGCGATAACGCCGTTGCCTGATGCGTTCGGCCTCCTCCTTTGCGAGCATTACTGCTTCGCAGAAGTTGGCGACCGCCTGCCACTCCTCCTCGCTCCGGACCATGGCCTCAACCAAGGCCCGGCGCGAGAGGTCTCCGCCACCGAAATTCCTGTACCCCTAGACAAGTTGATAATATGCAATCACAGTCCTTACGGCTAACGAAAAGTTCGTGTTACGTAACAATTTATCCAGTATGTCTTGGGTAGCTGAGCGCAACAGACAAGTTGTAGCCAAATCCAAACTAATATTATAAATGCGAAAGTAACTCTGTCTGTCTGTTTTTGCTTCACGCCTAAACTACTGAACCGATTTGTGTGAAATTTGGTACAGACATAATTTGGAACTTGAGGAAGGACATAGGATAGTTTTTATTCCAAAAAAAAAATATTTCGGACATACAGCGCCATCTATTGGTCAAGAGTCGGCATCAATTCAGTACTGAAATTTCCGGAAGTCACTATTCCATGCGAACTAAGTCGCGGGCAAAAGCTACTATATTATATAATAGAGAAGTAAACTTCGGGTATTAGAAAAAAAACCAAAAACCTATTACGATCTGATTATAGTTGTCAGTGAAACCAAAATAATGTAGGTTTTTGGTTCTAGGACAACTCATAATTCGGCGCGGTTACCACTACTCTCCATCATCATTATTTCAGCCATAGTTTTGATGATGACTTATTTATTCTTAGTATGTTTTTTTTTTCTTTTCCTGTTTCTTATACAAGGTGTAAGGGACAGCCCTCCACAAACTTTAAGGGCTTGCTCAGTAGACGAAACTGAACAACATTCCACAAAAACTTTTTACAGGAAACGAAAAAAAAAAATCGGCCTCTCCATACAAACTGTCCAATCAAGTTTATAATTTTGTATGGTGAGGAGAATTTTTTTTTCGTTTCCTGAAAAGAAATTTTGTGGAATGTTGTTCAGTATCGTCTACTGAGCAAGCCCTTAAAGTATGTGGAGGGCTGTCTCTTACACCTTGTATATCTGTCACATAATACCTTCCTATTATTTATCATTTACTACACACTAATTTATACCTACATATATTTATTTATCTCACACCTAACAACTGATTAACATCTGTAGACTCATAGCAAGGTTCAGTTGAAAACCAGCGTCAAGCAACTGCTACGTAGTGGTCTGGCATCATACTGAACTGGACCCATTTGGTGCAGCCGTGGGACATACAATGTAGATATATTTTAAGTTTAAGATCCCATACTATAATAAATTTTTATATCATTGTGTGTACCTGTGTCCCAAATAAACGTATTTTTTTTCTTTCTTTCTTTAAAAATTCCAAGACACGTGTGACATCCATCTACCGGCACTTGGTCCGCGTGGTGGATTACGGCCCATTCCCTCTCCAAGAGAGGAGGCCTGAGTCCCAGCAGTGGGAACATTATAAAGCTAATTAAGCTAAGCCTAAGGTCCGTCCTATTTATACATACATATTTGAATTGCCCCCGAAAAGTGCCATAAAACAGTGATTTTCTGAGGCCTACTCCTCCGTAACGGCTAGGTCAATTGGTTTGAAAAAAATATATGTTTATTATAGATTCATGAACAATAATATCAACATTTGATTTTTTCGTGCAATTAATACTTTTGTCAAAAAAAAATATTTAGCAATTTCGCAACTTTTCGCAACTTTTCCCTACTCCTTCGAAACGGCTAGGACCTTTAGAAACATTTTAACACATAAAAATTGGTGGTTAAATATTCTTCAAAGTGAACATTGCATATGTAAATCAATCAATATCTCGCAGAGAAAATTGATTTAAAGCGCTTTCCGGGCGCTGCTGGCCGCAAATAAATGCACAGATTTGCGTACTGCCGCCTAGGCGAGTGCGAGAGTTGCGTTTCACATAATTTCGGCCAGATGGTTGAAGGGACTATACGCCTTAATATTCGAAGTCCATGTGAAGCAAGCGATAGCACAATAGCGGAGGGAAGCGGAGATCGGGCGGCAGGGATGCTTGCGACGCGACATCCTCCTCCTCCGCGTCGTTTATCCTCAATGCTGAGGGTCGTGACCTCGACGAATAATTTTCTTGTGGACTATATTTCGCCATGTTGTCCTATCTACGGCGATGTGGATGGCGTCGCAGACTAAGGTCTCCAGTGTAACACGGATTTGGTCTAACCAACGTAACGGACTCCTGCCCCTGGGTCTGTTCCCATCTACTTTTCCTGTTAGAAGCAACTTTTCCAGGTTAAGCTTAAGGCCCAAGCGCCCAAAAAATGCCATAAAACAGTGACTTTCTGAAGCCTACTCCTCGGTAACGGCCAAGTTAATAGGTTTGAAAAAAAAAAATGTTTATTATAGATTCATAAACAACATTATCAACATTTGATTTTTTCGTGCAATTAATACTTTTGTCAAAAAAAAATATTTAGCAATTTCGCAACTTTTCCCTACTCCTTCGAAACGGCTTGGATCTTTAGAAACATTTTTACACATAAAAATTGGTGGTTAAATATTCTTCAAAGTGAACATTGCATATGTGACATTACCCTAATCGAAAATGTACAGAGAAGGGCAACAAAAATGGTCCGTGCCATTCGCAATCTATCTTACGAAGAGCGCCTTAAGGAACTTGACCAAGGGGGGTTTATCACCCAGGAACAACGTAGACCAAGGGGTAGGCTTATCGAGACTTATACAATACTCACAGAATACTACCATGTGCCCAGTCTTCAAAACCTTTACACACTGAATGCCAACAAGCATTTACGAGGACATTCCTTCAAGTTATGGGGAACTGCATCCAAAGCCTATTAAACAATTTCTACCAAACCGAATTGTAACAGCATGGAACAGGCTCCCGGAAAGTGTTGTGAAAGCTCCCACATTGAACTGATTTAAGAATCGGTTGGCCAGACTAAACATCTCCAAACTATATGAAACACACGCATCAGATAATAGCTGCTAGTGTGTCTTACTAAATAATAATAATAATGTAAATCAATCAATATTTCACAAAGCAAATGGATTTAAAGGTCAGCCGCGCGCTTTTCGGGCGCTGCTGGCCGCAAATAAATGCACAGATTTGCGTACTGCCGCCTAGGCGGGTGAGAGTTGCGTCCACATAATTTTGGCCAGATGGTTCAAGGAACTATAAGCCTTAAGGTAAGATAATAATTTTGCAAAAAAAGGGAAGAATAATAATTATTAAAAAAAAAAAAATTAGGCATCCTCCTCAAAAGGGATATAAGATTTTCCTTCAGTTAATTGAAAAATCTTCTTATTTAATACATTATTCACTTTGTGGGCAAAGTCCCGGGCCTTCTTCCTGTTATATTTATGATCAACATGTTCCATGTAATTTTTCCGACCCTGAAACGTTTCAATATTTTTTGGCGCCCTATTTTTACTTTTTTCTTCCGCCATTTTGTTTTGATCTTTTGACGTTATTATGTAGATCGGTATCTTGTATTTTGAGTTGAATATTCTTAGCGCGTCAATTAGGCTGGTCTTGTTATTGCTTTGTTTTATTTCTGGCGATGAATTTAAATAGTCTTGTAAAGCTTTGGCGTTTCTCATTGCATTTCTAAGCTTCGCGGTGGCTGTTGAGACTGGAAGCAAGACTTTAATTAGTTTGAAAGTTATAGTCCGCACACACGGGCCACAAAAAAAGCCGCTTCAAGATCGCCGGCCACAAGCTGTCGCGCGACAGCTTTTTTGTAGCCGCTTCTAGCTTTTTTTTGTGGCCGCGTCTAGCTTTTTTTTGTGGCCCGTGTGCGGGGACGTTTAGGGGCCATTCAAGTATTATGTAAGTATTTCACGGAGATTTTCTACCCCATTAATATACATACATACATTAAAAAATAAACTGACTGACATACTAACAAACACAACGCACAGCCGTACCTACAGGGGCCTGTAGCCTGATTCACGTAAAATCAAACAAGCCAAATATCGTTGAAGTTTTATAGTCGTTCGATCGAAGTCCTATCCAAAAGCGGTATTCACGATATAACGACTTATTTCCAGTTACATTAATAAGTATTCTACCAGGATAATGTAATACAATATTTTTTTTTTTAATCGGTGAATTTCAAACGACTTTAAAACGGTGTCGTTCAAACTCGATTGATGGATGTGAATACGGAAATGGTCTAAACGACTAAATCGCTACGATATCGTTACGGTTTTCATTACGTGAATCGAGCTACTGGAGTGTGAAATGCACAAGGTTTTATTTTATAACGCAGGCGAGCACTGAGACGATTTACCCCCTGAGAGGATAGAATAGTATAGTAAGAATAAGAATAATTTATTATTACAGAAGATACTAGCCTATTAGTCTAGTGGTTAGGTTAGGTTAGTAGTTAATATTCCACAACTATCACACAACACAATCTAGTCTCAAGCTAAGCAGAGCTTGTATTATGAGTACTAGACAACTGATAAACATACTTATATATTTCTAAATACATACATAATATAGATAAATTACACCCAGACAGAGAACAAATGATCATGCTCATCACACAAACATTTGCCCTGGGTGGGAATCGAACACACGACCTCCGGCATAGTAATCAGGGTCACTAACCATTAGACCAACAGGCCTGTCAAGTGGACAAAGATGCTGGATTTAGCTAGTCTACCTTAAAATAATACAATTATATACTTAAATGTTTTGTTTATATACCTGTTACAAAAATAAATACGAGCAAGATCAGTATACTATTTTTCTTCATTTTTCAGTATTTGTTTCGAGACGTTCAAAAACCATTTCTTTTATAAGAAATTAGTTTGAAGGCAAGCCGTGAAATTAAAAAATAATAACCAAAACGACTTACAATTTGCCATGATAAATTTTACGCATAAAACTAATGCTGGTTTTCCTGGAGGGACTACGCAGAGAATACCGCAGTCGTGGGCTGGCGGACAGCGAGCAATAGGTAACTCGCCGTCTAAAAAGGACTAGGCTAGAGTCGACAACGCGTTATGTTCCACACGAGCTTCAGAGAGATTACTGGGGCCCAGGGTCAACTTTTGAAAGGGTAACTGTAACAATTTGCCTGCTGCGGTCTTCCCGTCCGATTATAATGTGTGTCTTCAAAGGTAGAGTGAATAAGCTCTTAGTAAACTAGTGCGCCTCACCATCAACGATTGCATCACTGCTTACTCTGGTTGCTACTTAGGTTAGATCGCAATCAAGCACTAGTTTATATCAGACTAGCTGTGTCCGCGACTTCATTTGCGTGGACTACAGGATTTTGAATTTATTTTTAACTAGTAGGTAGCCTATGTTACTCCTTATTACATCAGCTACCTGCCAAAAAAAATCCGGTCAAAATCGATCCAGCCATTTCAGATATCATCCCGGACAAACAAACAGGCAAAAATTGTAAAAAAAAATATTTTGGTGTATGTACCGTATATTCCCGTACGTTGTTACCGTAGATACCGTATATCTCTAGCACGAATTTACTGATAAACAAAAATCATTCAAATCAAATCTTGAAATCCATAAATAGTATCAACCTGGTGCATCAAAACATTCAGGGATTCATGAATAAAGATTTAGAGGTAGAGCTATTCCTTAATTGTAATGATATTGATATTCTTTGTATAACGGAACATTGGCTTAAAAGCCACCAGCTCATGTTCAATTTTAATAACCACCAGGTTGGTAGTTCATTCAGCAGAACTAATGCCTTATGTGGTGGCTCATTGATTTTAGTTAGTAACCACATTAAATTTAAGGAACGTAAGGATATTGTGAGTCTGTCTGTTGAGCGGTCAATTGAAATAGCCTGTATTGAGTTGGAGCAGTTTATTATATTAAGTGTGTACAAACCCCCTTCCGGATTGTATGACTGCTTTGAAAAGGTAATGGATGAAGTGTTTCACAAGATTTGTAATTCAAATAAGTACATAATCACATGTGGTGATTTTAATGTTAATTTATTAGAAAATTCAGCTTTATGTAGCAAAATTATAAGTTTGTTTCAGTCCTACAATCTTGTTAATTTGTTTTTGGAGCCTACAAGAATAACTCCTACTAGTGCCACTTGCATAGATAATATTTATACCGATGTTGTACCTAGCCATAAAGACATTATAAATTTACTAGATTCTGATCATTGTGGGCAATTAATTACTTTTCAAATTCCAAACATCATAGTGGCTAAAAAGAATATCACTGTTAACCCGAAAACTGCAAATCGCTTAGAAACTTTTAAAACTAAACTAATTAATAATTTACCAGCATTGTCAACGTTAGATGATCTGAATCAACAATATGAATGTTTTTTTAATATGTACTGTAAGCAATTTAATTCCACTTTTATACCCAAAACTATGTCGGTTAACAGTAATGTATCTTTCAGTGAATGGGCTACCATTGGTATACATAAAAGTAGAACGCGACTCTATGAATTGTATGAGGAAAAAATTCTTGTTAACACTGCCGAGTTTAGTTTGTATGTTAGAAATTATTCAAAATTATTCAAAAAAGTATGCTCTGTTGCAAAATCGCGCTACTTGAGTTCCAAAATTAAAAATAGTAATAATATAATTAAAACAACCTGGAATATTATAAACAGTGAAACTGGAAGATCTACAAAACCATGTAGTGACTATAGCCTTAAAATTAATGACAGCGTGATCGAATCGGACTCACAAGTTGCTGCAGCTTTTGAAAAGTTCTTTTCAGAGATCCCCTTATTAACCACTAAATCTCTGAACTCATCACCCACTGCTGCAGAGTCTCTGCTTAAAGAAAATGTTAAAGTTTGTGATTCAGATTTTATTTTCGAACATGTGACATATGTGGATATAATTAAAACCTTTAACACTTTGAATGTAAAAAAGACCACAGATTTATGGGGAAATTCTGTGGATGTTGTAAAGTCTATTATAAAGGTTGTAGCTCCTAGTTTCACATCTGACCCCACAAATTATAGACCTATTTCAGTGCTACCCACCTTTAGTAAAATATTTGAGAAACTAATTTTACATCAATTACAAAGATTTTTTAATAGACATAAGTTGTTACATGATAAACAGTTCGGTTTTACAAGGGGTCGTTCAACAACCGATGCCGGGGTTGAACTTTTAGGACATATTTATAATGCATGGGAAGACAAATGCGATGTCCTGGGCATTTTTTGTGATTTGTCCAAGGCTTTTGATTGCGTTCTCCATGAAACATTAATCAGGAAACTACACCATTACGGGATCCGGAATTCCTCTCTGGATCTTCTTACTTCTTATTTGAGTGATAGGATTCAGAGAGTTGATGTAAATGGAAAAAGATCACCCGGGTCTGTAGTATCAATGGGTGTGCCCCAGGGCTCGATTCTTGGTCCATTTTTATTTCTCATTTATATCAATGACTTGCCATACCTCATAAAGGATAACCATGATATAGTGCTGTTTGCAGACGACACTTCGCTTTTGTTTAAGCTTAAACGTCAGCAGCCGGTTACTGATGACATAAATAACGCCCTTTCAAAAATAGTACACTGGTTTAATGTCAATAACCTGCTCCTTAACGAAAAGAAAACCAAATTTGTTAAATTTACGATGCCTCACGTAAGACAGGTAGAAACTAGTGTGCTAATAAAAGGTAAAGAATTGAGTCCTGAAGACACTACAGTGTTCTTAGGTATAACTCTTGATGCTAAGCTTCAGTGGGGCCCACACGTGGATAAGTTATCGAAAAAACTTAGCTCTGCCGCATACGCTGTTAGACAAATTCGAAATCTAACTGACTTAGAGACAGCCCGTTTAGTTTACTTCAGTTATTTTCATAGTGTCATGTCATACGGTATTCTATTGTGGGGAAATGCCGCCGATATCCAAACGATTTTTGTTTTGCAGAAAAGGGCTATTCGTTCAATTTATAAATTAAGTCCCAGATACTCCCTCAGAGATAAATTTAAAAATATTAATATTTTGACTGTGCCATCTCAGTATATCTATGAAAATATTTTGTATGTTCATAAAAATAAAAACATGTTTAAAAAATACAGTGACATTCACAACGTTAATACTAGGAACAAACACAAGTTAGTGGTTCCTGCCACCAGGCTCAAAAAAATAGGACGCTCATTTAGATGCCAAAGTATACATTTTTATAATAAGCTTCCCAGTCCTATTCAAGAACTTAGCATTAATAAATTCAAAATATTTGTAAAGCGAAAACTTTGCCAAAAGGCTTTTTATTCTGTAAAAGAGTATCTCGAGGATAAAACGGCTTGGGATTGACCTGCTCCAGTACCTACTCACTATAATTATTATCATTTGAATGTTTTTTTGTTTTAACTGCCTTTTTTATTGACGATTGTTGTTGTTTTACAATTATGATATTGTATATATATAAATATATATCTTATTATTATTTTTTTACAATTATGACATGTTTATTTTTACTATTTGACTGATTTTTTTATATACTTTTTTTTACAATTTGCAATATTTACACTTTTGTAAATTTTATTATTGTGAATGTGAGAACTATGTGGATTACTCTTTCGTTTCTTTTATATTCACATGATGTCTGGCAGTTTTGAGTATTTGGTGTGGCCTACCCAAGTGTCCTTTCTTTGGCATTGTTCGTCAAGTCGTTGAGCTCCTTAGTAGTCCTGAGTTTGAGCTACACGCATATTGACAAATGCTTGCACTGACTGGACAGGTCCACTTAAAACTGTGTGGTTCTTTCTTCAAAAGACCATCTCAGGCTCAATCTGCATGGTTCTCATATGATTTGACCATTACATGTATTGCTGTATGGACTTTAAAAGAGACTTTGACCCCTGAGTTTGTTTCGGTGTTTCTTCTCAGGGTAGTCAGCTAGGAAACACCGGCCTCATCTAGCATTTGACGACAAAAAAAAAAAAAAATTGACGTGTAAAAGTGTTTTTATAAAACCTACTTGCAAAATAAAGATCATTTATCATTTATCATTTATCATTTATTCATAATTATGCATGTAGTAAAAAGCAGTTATTTCAATATTACAAATAGACACTCCAATTTTATTTATAAATGATGTAAGGGACAGCCCTCCACAAAAAATTTAAGGGCTTGCTCAGTAACGAAATTGAAACACCCGCTCTAAATTTTTTTTTCAGGAAACGAAAAAAAAATTCAGCCTCTCCATACAAACTGTCCAATCAAGTTAATAATTTTGTATGGTGAGGCGAATTTTTTTTTTTCGTTTCCTGTATTTTTTTTTATGGTAGTTTGTTCAGTTTCGTCTACTGAGCAAGCCCTTAAAGTTTGTGGAGCGCTGTCCCTTACACCTTGTATAGTCTGTATAGATAAAAAAACCCGTGGTTCTTGATCGCATAGAGTAAATGAAGTAAGATAAGTGTGGTTTTACTCAGTTAAGTCCTGACACACCCTCGCGCTTCACCCTCAGCGTCGGCGTAGGGTTCCATACCCTCACGCGTGCGGCCGCCTCCTCAGCTGCTTCGTCTTCCCCTCGCTCTGGACCATGGCCTGAACCAAGGTCTGGCACGTGAGGTTGTTGCCACCGATTGCCTCCGTGATGAGACACGGCGGTGCTCCGCCCAAGCGGGGCACAACTCCACCGTGCCCTCCGGACGAACTTAACGTGTGTGCGAATGTTAGTGCATTATAATGTACCTTAATAAGGAATAACCCCACGGGTAATGACTGTTAATATAGAAAATAAATAAATAAAACACAGACATATAATATCATATATTTATTTCTAGTCATATAAAATATTTATCAGCCCTTAATATAATTTCTACTCCACGCACGCATTATAAAATAACTCAAAATTAATCATAAAATACTTCGATCAGCAAAACTTGTGTAAAGTTAACATAAAAACCTTATTTTTCAAGTTTTCACAATGAGACCGCAAAATAAAAAAAAAACCCTGATTCTCTGGCCTACAATTTACAACAAATTCATCATTAAAAGTACAGCGTTTTCAAAAGTTTTGCGAAAACATCACGTTTTTCAAGAATTCACAATCAATTTTCATGACAGAGGCTCAAGCAGAAGCGAATTTACATTTGTCAGTTTATGACAAAATCAAGCAACTTTGCTTTTGTCAAACTGAATCGAAGCAAAGTTACTATATTTTGTCATTATTCAAAAATGATATTTTCACAAAATAATGTAGTAAAATTACAATTTATAAAATAAGTAGGAAACTACCCCTATAGTATTCAGGGTTCTATTCGTTAACGAATAAATCAATAGTTTATCACAAAATAAGTATTAGAGTGCAAACACATTATTATAAACAAAAAATAGAGACAATCAACAAACTTTTTATAATAGTTGAGCGCGTTAGTCAACCCGCAGCCCTGCGGCCGTATTATGACATCTTAAAACAATCATGTTTTCTGTGTGAGAAAAGGATAGTGCTATTCGTCCTGTATAGCTCCGTCTCTTTTTCACACCGAAAACATGATGGTTTTAAGAGGTCATAATACGGCCCGTGGCATGTATAGGCCCGAATTGGTCCCATCAATCTTGCTGAAATCTTTATGAGGTACCATCAAAGACACTTCCGCCTGACCACCGCTAAATTCATTTTTGCTTTGCGAAACGAAAATTTCATAGGGTTTGGTTTGTTTTTAATAGCTATAAACTAGTGCTTGACTGCGATCCCACCTGATGGTAAGCAGTGAAGCAATTGTTGATGGTGAGGCGCACTAGTTTATTAAGAGCCTATTCACTCTTGCCTTGAAGACACCCATGAAGGCACCGCGCCGCAGGATCCAAGCGAATTTTAGTGATCAGGCAGAAATTACCGCGAGGAAGCACGCCGTCGATTCGGACTTAGTCTGAACGGTGAACTGCCAATTACTCACCGTCCTCAAACCCACACCTACGGTAGCCGGGAATCGCTTTGTGACTCCCGATGCATCTCCAGTGGAGGCTGAGGCAAAGCTGACTACGGCTGTTACAGCCGAAACTTGTGCTGGGCACGAATATTATCAGCAATGACGTCACCAGTCATTCCCAATGTAGCTCTATAATCTTGATCCACGAGACTCGTAATTTTAATTAATTAAAACCCAAGCGAACGCGCGTTCTCTCTCTCTTTGTCTCTAATTACGGTATTCGAAAAATGAAAATAACATGTTTGCACCCTGTTAAAAATCATATATCCCACCCCTACTTAACTAAATACGAAATAATATTTAACTTAACATTGAAAACAAAAAAAAAATAAAAATAAATACCTGTTCACCATAATATTATATTCAATATTTACATGGATTAAACAAAAATTATAATTTACTATTGTCTTGTCACTGTTGTGTCTGACAAAAGTGAGTAATTTATTTCTTTCTTTTTATACAAGGTTATTGTAAAACACTAACAACCTTGGACTTTATTACTGACATTATAAACAACGACTTTTGTTCTCTGACTTTTTACAAAACATAATACGTTTACCAAAAACAAACCTTCAAGATTCCGTTGTTCTATCTAACACATTTCAACTCTGCATTTTGCTATACCGACCTACGCCTCCCGCGCACGATCGCTCCCCTCCGCTATTGTACTATCGCTTGCTTTGCATAGACTTCGTAACATTTAGAACGTTCAAAACTAAAATATTTATAATACATTTTTAAAAGCCATAGAACAAAAGTTGTTGTTTATGATGTTAGTAACATAATCCTGAGAGGCTGCCGGTGGTTTTCAAATAAACCTGTTACTAAAGTAAGGTTTTGAGAAAGTAATTTAGCGCGATGAGAAGTAACGGCTCGTTGAGGACCTTGCCGCTGTGCGGAGCGGCGAGCGGTAAGGACAATTTTTTTTTTAATTGTTGATAGGTTCGCGCTTGACCGCCATTTCACCTGATGGGAAAGCGACG
Organism: Mythimna albipuncta; assembly: GCA_929112965.1. Lineage (NCBI taxonomy): Eukaryota > Metazoa > Arthropoda > Insecta > Lepidoptera > Noctuidae > Mythimna > Mythimna albipuncta. Next base: position 2,465,133 of record OV815988.1, read on the forward strand.
TTGCGGTCGACGATGGAACGCGCTTACCTAAAAGAAACCTATTCACTCTCGACTTAAAGATTCCCGGGTTGTAGCAATGAAATTTATGTTTGAAGCACGCCGCGAGACTCCGCTCATACTGTCTGCTTACCGATACCGTCCCGTACGCCGCATCGCTCCGTAAGCCGTAAAGTGAATACTTCAAATTTTCGGATATATTCGACGGGAGTTAAGACCGGGAGTAAAAACTTTTCTATTTTCTATACCGCCATGTCTAAAAAAGTAAAAGTGTGTTCTCATAGCAACTCTGCGATTTCTAACTTAATTAAGATTTATAGCGTTTAAGGGTGAGTTGTACCATTTAACTATAACGATAACAAAGCCGTTAACTGTTGTCAAATCGTCGAATTGACCAATAGGCGGCTGTTTCACGGCTGGTTATGGTTTGGTTATCGTTATAGTTAAACTCAGCCCTAAGTCTGTCATGTGTACCATGAAAGATCAGGGGTGCTATTCTCTAAGAAAGCGCAGCGCTGGCACAGCGACGAGTCGTGAGCGCAATACATTGAATTAACAATCCAATGTAAAGGGGCATTGGGTTGTTAATTCAATGTACTCGCTGACGACTCGTCGCTGTGCCAGCGCTGCGCTTTCTTAGAGAATAGCACCCCAGGTTAGTTTGTCTGTAAGAGATCGCCCTGTGCGATAAGACCGGCCATTGTGCACTTATTCTTTTAAATGTTTGTCCTGTATTTTTGTTTATGTGGTGTACAAAATAATAAATAGTTAAATAAAGACACTTCCGCCTGACCACCGCTAAGTTCATTTTTGCTTGCACACGAAACGAACACTTCGAATGGTTTGGTTTGGCGTCGCGGTGCAGGATACAAGTGAAATTTTTTTTTTAGTGATCAGGCAGAAATGATCGCTACGATGATACTATGACTATGGCGAACAAAAGGCTACAAAAAAAAAAAAATTATTGCCAAGAACTGTAACGTCAGAAAGAATCCAATTTTGTAAGGTAGGTGCCAGAATAATTTGCCTTATACAGGGTGACTGGCAATTACTGTACGATACTTAAACACGTGATTGTGCTCATGATAACCAACAATTTTTAGTATGGGAGCAAAGCCGAAATCGCGAAAAAAATAAGCTGTTCAGTACATTAGGCAAACATACTGAACAGCTGATTTTTTTTCGCGATTTCAGGTGTTGACTGTTCCAAAATTCTTGGCGATAGACAACACTTCATTTTTAGACTGTGGTAATACTAAACATATTTTTTTTAACTAGCAACCCCAGCGTTTAACGCAAAATGTTAACAAAAACAATACTTGCATACAAAAAAAAAAGACTAAAAACTAAAAAAAAAATAAAACAATTTGTGCAGAAAGGAATCATTTACATAGTTTTTATATACAAAATTATTTTTAATATATACGAAACTTGAATATACTTTGTTCAGAATCAGTAATTAAATGGATTCCAATAGTTTTTACACCATGTTATATTTATTCCCAAAAGTAATTAAAAAAGATCACAAGTTAGATACCGCCGACACTAAGTAAGGTTGTCTGTAAGAGATCGCCCTGTGCGATAAGGCCGCCCATTGTCCACTTATTTTGAATAATGTTTGTCCTGTATCTTTTTTGTTCATGCGGTGTACAATAAAGAATATAATAAATAAATAAATAAATAAGTAAGTACAACACAGGTCATAACGGGCATTAAGCGCCAGCGTACAGCTGGGTGCGGTAGCAAAACAACACAGTAATCCCAAAAAATAGATAGGTACAGAAGACAATCTCATGTATGTAGTTCACTTTTTATACCTACGCTCGGTGGACGCACACTAATGAGCGTTTGAGCCGGAACTGTTCGACGAGCGGGCCGAGGCGCTCCGAGATATCGTGTCCGTGAGCGGTGTCTATGTGTGCGTTGTGAGAGCGCGCACAGTATGTAGATTGACTTCTGTACCTATCTATTTTGTGGTGACCCAAATGGTTCGGTGACTATGTATTTTTGCTGACATAATAAATAAAACTATTGTTGTATAAGGTGATCAAAACGGGTATTAGGCGCCAGGAAAAAGCTGGGTGCAAGTTCAAAACAACCCCTCAGTCGCCTGAATGGCCCGGTGACTATGTATTTTTGCGGACATAACAAGCTTATAACTTTGTGATTTTTCATGATACAGTTATGAAATTTTGTACATAGATTCTTTAAATAAAATACTAGACACTTATTTCAGGTTTCATATATATTAAAACTAATGTTATATGTATAACATAACATTATGGTTGCTTACCTCGAAGGTTTAATATTTTTCCCGTATTTCACCATAGTACACTCAATTTTCGCCTTTATGCTTTTGAGATACGAACTATTTTGCTCTGCAACATATGTATGGCCTACAGATATTTGTTATATGTTCGGATCGGATTTTGAGCGCTCGACGTCAGAGTGGGGATCGCTTTGCGCATTCCATAAATTGGCGAGCCAATCGTCTTCATTGTTACATACATGCAGCAACGCAGGGAACGAATTAGGAATGACGTCTATGTCGCGATAGCGCGGCGAGCCAATCACTGATACTCCCCGCCTCCGCGTCTCACTTCGCACCACTAAAGAGACCGATTATTTGACTTCTGCGCAACCGCTCAAGATCCGTGATGGCAACTGTATGTGAGTTTTCAAGATACAGGGACCTTACCATGACTTGTTAAAATATATTATTATTATAGATATAATAATAATATAATAATAATCAGGGACTACGGAGACAGGTAAGGCAATTTGAGCCGTATTACAGAGCCTTTAAGGTAGTTAATCGCTTACGTGTGGTCGTAATGGTACTTACTAAATAAAATTAATAAGAACCAGACAGGGAGGAAGCAAAGGCAATTTGAACCGTAACACAGAGCATTTAAGGTAAGTAATTGCTTGTGTAGTCGTAATATAAACTAAAACATCGATAACAAGAGACAGGCAAGGCAATTTGAGCCGTATAACAGAGAGAGTAAGGTAGGTAATCGCTTGTGTGGTCATAATGATACTAAATCATAAAGTAACAAGAGCCATTGAGGCAGGCAAGGCAATTTGAGCCGTATTAGTTGGCGGTTAGGGTGCATATTAGCTCATCTGTCGGCGTTGCCCGTTTCCGCGTTCTGCTTGCGACGGTGATTGTGGTTCTTACTGTCGAGGTGGAGTAAGCAGCCAACGGCGCCGAAGTACCTGAGAAAGGGAAGAAAAAATATAGTGAACTAGCTTTTCCCCGCCGCTTCGCCTGCGTACATCAAATATAGTTTGTAGGAGGTAATCTCTGGAAGTATTGGTCCGATCGCTAAAACACTTTTTTCGACACACTTGCTCAGAAAGTGACTATAATTGCACTACACTTAGGTATACAATGTAGCTTGTAACCAAACTGTGACTTTTTGATTACCATTATGCACAAGTGTGATAATGTAGTGATAACCTTTTTTGTTAAACCTCTGTTCTCAAATCAAACATTTAATTTAAAAAAAAATACACTAGGTATTGCGTTCAATAGTACAAATTAGTGTCTTGCTTATTTTATACTAATTTGTGTTTAAATAAACTAATTTAACTTTTACATGTTTAATAAATAAAACTTTTCATAATATGTTTTCTTTTTATAAACATATGCAACCTCATTCTTATTTTTATTGAAACAGCCTAGCTAGAGTTGCTAGTCTATGGCCGCCCTTTTGGATGCGCGCGCATAAGAAGAAAGAACAATTTTTTGCTGTATGATACACGTGAATATTGGCGGTTACCGTCCTCGGCTCTCTTAAGATCCTCGCCTTCGGCTCGGATCTAAATATCGTCTTAGTGGTTATCACCAACATTATACACTAGTATCATAATGTACTATTACCTATTAATATATTGAACAAGTGTGCTCACCCTTCATGCTCCAAGAAGAGCGCTTTGAGAGCACCTTTGGACCAGTAGGACATCGCGTACGACAGCAGCTTCATGGATAGTGGGTTCACGCGCAGGAAGTTCCCGCAGAACACTACCTGCAGGCAAAGAGAAACAAAACAATAAATATACTTTAAAAAAACATCCTTTCATAGCATATCAAACAAAAAAGTGTTAAATAATTTTCAATATAGGTAGAAAATAATAATAATGAACGAAAAATATTAATATTATTGTGAAGAAACTGGCCAAGTGCGAGTCGGACTCGCGTACTTAGGGCTCCGTGCAAACAACAGTTCCCAGAATGGAGTGACGTAGTTAACAACTTTACTATTTTCAGATTTTTTCCTACACTTTTGCTATAAGACCTTGCTTTGTGCCAAATTTCAGGATTCTGGGTACCTTTGCCTTATGAATTTCGATCTTTGAGCGCCGTTAGTTTTTTTTGAACTATATTTATTTTTCACTTTTTAATGAATAGCCACCGAATGTGATAAGAATCTAATCAGGATAATCGGATATTTAATCGGATTATTGCATTGTCATCGGTCTTTGAAGGGTGTGTAAAGTTTAAAGAAAATTGATCGCGCAAAGATGGGCAAAATCGAGCTCAAAGACGGTGGTTACAAGCAAACAAACATACAGTTGAAGCTAATAAAAGCGTGTTAAAATAAGATACTGCTTCCTGCCCTTATCCTATATTACTTTTTTTTTATTGTAGATAGGTTCGCGCTTGACCGCTATCTCAACTGATGGAAAGCGACGATGCGGTCGACGATGGAACGAGCTTACCTAGAAGAAATCTATTCAGTCTCGACTTAAAGATTCCCTGGTTGTAGCTATCAGGAAACACAGACTCTGGCAAGGAATTCCACTCCCTAGCTGCACGCTCAATGAAAGTGTTCCCAAAATATTGTGGTCGGCGCAACACGTTTTCTTCTTCCATTCTGTCCTGTCACTCGTCACGCTATCACTAACTCCCTTTTCTTTCATATCACTTCTCACACAATCCATCCATCTTTTCTTTGGCCTCCCTCCCCATCCATCTACATTTTTTTTTCGTCAGTTTTAACTAGATGAGGCCGGTGTTTCCTAGCTGACTACTCTGAGAAGAATCGCCGAAACTAACTCAGGGGTCAAAGTCTCTTTTAAAATCCATACAGTAAATGTGTAATGGTCAAATCATATGAGAACCATGCAGATTTATCTGAGATGGTCTTTTGAAGAAAGAACCACACAGATTTGAGTGGACCTGTCCAGTCAGTGCAAGCATTTGTCAGTATTCGCTAAGCTCAACTCAGGACTACAAAAAAGCTCAACGACTTGACGAACAATACCTACTAAAGAACGGATATTTGGGTAGGCCGCAGAAAATACTCAAATTGCTAGACATACGTAGATAATATAGTGGTGGCTGAGTGGTAACGGCCCCGACTTACGAGTTGTAGGTCGCGGGTTCAAACCTACAGGCGCATTACTTTGTGTAATTTATTTCACCACTGATCTCAAAACGGTGAAGGAAAACATCGTGAGGAAACCGGTATGTCCTAGAACCAAAAATTCGAAGACAAGTGACATTCACCGACCCACACTGGGTACGCGTGGTGGATTACGACACATTCCGTGCCTATGCCGTGAGTAGAATATTCGCAATACCGAGTGAGTTCTCTGAGGCTAAAGTTCAGCTAAAAAAATAGTTATTGGTCCGAACATACGAGGAAACAGAAACCTTGCTTTGTTGTACTAGTTAATACAAACTGACAGACACAAACACACCACAACACTCACTCACACTTTACACTTACACACTTAACTGTTCGTTTGCTAACAGGTAGTATAATTTATTAGTATAGTTTTTTTTCTCTCTTTTATATTCTAAATTGTAATAATGAAAATTTGTACGTAGCGCAGGCTAGATCATCTGGCTAATTCTGCATAACTATTGGGTCACCAGGATACAGGCTATGCCTAGTTTGGGACCCATCGATAACTTGTTAATGTAACTCCTAGTGTTATTTCTTAAGATTTTCATGTAATTGTATCAACTGTGTTTGTCTCTATACATAAATAAATATTCCCTCTCCTAGAGAGGAGGCCTGAGTCCTAGCAGTGGGAAAATTAAAAAGGCTGATGATGTGGACGTCCGGATGGTTACACGACGGCCGGACGCAGTACTAGCTGTGCAAATGTATAAAGTTACGACGCTCACCCTCTCAATCTTCTCGTTGGAGGCGCACAGCCTGGCGATGGAGCCGATGTTGTTGGTGATGGTGACGACGGTGGCGCGCGCCAGGTCGGCGCGGGACACTTTAGCGCGTCGCTCCGCCGAACACATCTGGCCGAAGCTGTAACAAAAAAGTTTATAAAATTCGTCACATGTATATTGATGCGTTTGTGTCACCTTTCATTTAGGACTAGTATAGTGCCCTAGTTCTGGAAGCTTGTGCCCAAAAAGGGCTGTCAATTAAAGGCGTTATCACACTATCGGTTTGCGAGCGGTTGAAGGGCGGAACGGGCGCGCAGCGAATACGTCGCGAACACGACGCGGCTGCACAGCGAAGACGCCGCGGTCGCGTGGAAATTCGCAACGTTTTCAACGCGTGTTTATAGCAAGTTAACGACGTATGGTACACTCAGTAACAAAATGAATTCCGACGAGGACACTGCTGTAGGTTTTGTTACTTCGAAGATGCATGAGATTCGCATCTTGTTGCCCTATCTCGTTGCGCGTCCGCAACAAATTCGTTACGCATGCGCAGCGTATTCGTTTGGCGCCCGTAACGTATTCGTTTGGCGCCCGTAACGTATTCGTTGCGCACTGCGCGCTCGTAACGTATTCGTTGCTGACCCGCTCCGTTTTGAGAACGCTCGCAATCCGCTAGTATGATAAAGCCCTAACGGCCGATTTTAATAACCTCCATACTAAGCAAGATTATGGAGCATGTATTGAACTCGCGCCTCATGGCATACCTGGAAGGTAACGACCTCCTCAGTGACCGACAGTACGGGTTTCGCCGTAATCGGTCTACTGGGGACCTACTACTGTATGCCACTTGTGGATTGAAGCCCTCGAGAAGAATGGGGAAGCGATATGCTGATGCCCGGTATCTATGGGTATGATGACAGCACAGTAGTAGAGAGTAATGCTTGGGCTAGTAAGGAGCTAATCCAGTCCTAAAAATGGAAGAGCGAACGAATATCAAGTGTCCGCAAGCCCGCGCCTACAGAAGCTGGACATTCGGATCCCGGTGGTTAGGGCGTGAGAGGCGCGGAGAGGGAAAGAGGGACGGAGGCGACCACCTGCCACTCCTCCTCGCTGAGAGTGAGCTGCCGCCTCATCCCCCACGAGGACACGGCGATGCTCTGCCCAAGCTGGGCACACCTCTACCGTTTGTTCCACCGTGTCCTCCAATACGAAGACATGGTTTTTTACGGTGGGAAATCATCTAAAGATCTCTGACGCTCTTGGGCGGATCGAGATGTTTACCGACTAAAAAAGCCCACATCCGCAGGCCTACGCTACGGTACGAAGACATAGCTTAAAAGACTTAGTATCCAAGCCAAAATAAAGAAGAGGTCCATCATCTAATTCCCTCACCTGCTAGCCACCAGGTCTCCAGGCAGGCCGAACCTCGCGTAGTCCCCACCGTAGATGTCCCGCACCAGCTTATCCACGGTGGTGTTGTCTCCCGAAGCTGCCAGTGCTATAGCTTCCTCGAAGCTGCTGCAGCCAGTCAGCAAACAGCAGAGCCCCAGGAATGTGCCGCCACCCAGACTGGGAACAGAGAACTTGCTTATACTCATCGACTTATATACTTCATCTGTTTGGGTAGTTATATAACCCCCCAGCGGTTACGCGAACTCATTGAGTCGCCGTCAAAAAATCGCGAAAGCGTTCGTCGACTCATTGAGTCGACGTGAGTAGGATCGGCTTTAATTCGTGATTTCTCAGTCTATAGTATACCTTACCTTTTCAAACTTACACAAATTGTAGAAAAAAGAATAGGACAGGAATATAATATCACATCTCATCATATCAATAATTCAGGTCTAAAAAAAAGCTGGTCTAAATGTTGTCAATAGAGAGGTACGATGTTGCAGCGAGGCGGTTAAGACTTGCAGGACAATCGAAATGGAGCCCACCGTTGTATACTTTATTCAAAAAAAGTTTTTACAGTTTCCAAAAGATGAAAAATGTTTTTTTTTATTTCTTTTTTTGCATTTAGTAACTCATCGAATGCCGTAATTAGAGGCACAATAGAAAGACAATTGCTTATGTCGATCTGTGAAATTAAGACATTCAAAAGGTTAAAAAGTAACGAAATATTAAGTAATTTCATTGCAATTTTTTTTATTATTGATAGGCTCGCGTTTGACCCCTATCTCACCTGATGGTAAGTGATGATGTGGCCGACGATGGGGACGTAATATAATAACACTGTTTTTCCTTATTGCCAACATTACGGCGACGGAACTTCTTACTTGAAACGCACTATAGGTGGTTATAAGAAACAGTTACCTGGTACCACTGACGCGGTAGTAATCGTCGGGCGCGTTGACGACGAGCACGGAGACTCCGCTGCCGATGTTGACGAGCAGGAAGGGGTAGGGCGACGAGAAGTCGAACGGCTTGCGCACATACTGGCTCAGCGCCGCCTCCGAGTACGGGGGCTGCGGGATACGGCAGGTTTAATAATCTGTACATCACTCAGAAATACTGCATTTATACACCGTTAAATTTTGATCGTTTTAATCCCGTGGAGGGTTGATCCGGTACATGAAATACTATCGATTTGTAAAGATAACATTTTAAAATAAAGCTCGCTCAGTTGACGTTTTCTTGAAGAAATTAATTTCGTACATGCGTAAATTAATACGAGTTTAAAAAAAAGGTACTTTATTTTAAAATTTTATCCTTACAAATCGATAGTGTTTCATGTACCGGATCGACCCTCCACGGGATAACAACGATCAAAATTTAACGGGCTACACTTTGTGCCAAGACACTACACAACAATCCATGAAGGTTTCCGTATTCGGTTCTGAGTCTTCTGAGTGTACTACGAGAGGCTGACCCTACATCCCCTTTTTTTTTAGATGGGAAAACACCTAATGACTTCTCTCGCTTTAGAACGGAGCGTGAGGGCTAATACTAAACCTAGTTCTATGTTCTCTCTTTGCGTAGCGTTCCTAAACCCCGGGTTTTCCTTTCAGAAGCAAACCCATGGCCCCAGTAGGCTTCGACCCTTAAAAAATCATGAATTGACATCCCTCGCTCTTGGGCGGAGCGGGAGATAGTGTCAGACTCTTACTGACTAAAAGACCCACCCCGTTCCTTCTAGCCTTCATACCGGGGCTCGAACGCCCTTTCGGATAACCCTGGCCCCAGTAGTCTTTGACCCAGCTGGGCCCCTACGGTTTGCTGACATCATTGTGAGGCGCGCGTGGAACATTACGCGCCGTCAACGACTTGGACGGTTACTTGACGCCTGGACGGCAAGCTACCTATTGCTCTTAGTACGCAAGTCCACGCCTATGGTAGCTGGAAATCGGTGTCATGATCTCGGCGGCACAGGCTTCAGGAAACCGGTCCCCTCACTTTTGCAGCCTACTCCTCGCTTCGAAGTGACCGCCTACCATTCCTCGTCACTCCGGACTGTAGCCTGCGTCCCTGCGTTCATTAATATTTATCGTATACCTCTATACTGACATGGGAGTGCACAGCGCCCTCTACCGGCGGTGCCCAGTAGTAGCACTCCTGCGCGTTCATGCCGTCCACGTACAGCACGCCAGCTATGAGCGCGTCCAGCTCGTCCATCTTCGAGAGACGCATGTTCACTTCCTGTAATGGAATGGTAGAAAGGTTAGTAAGAAAATAGATCAAAATTGAGTAAGTTTAGGAAAAAAAGGATATATTTAATCATTATAACCATCATGGGTCAAAGTGGTGGGCCACAGTGGCGTACCATCAAGCGCCATAGGGTCGGGACAACATAGGTCATAGATAGAGGCCATCATGGGCCTTAGTTGCGTGTCATCATAGACCATAGAGACGGGCAATCACGAGTCATAGGACTGGGCCATCATGGGCAATAGTGGCAGACCATAATGGGCAATAGAAGTAGGCCATCATGGGGCATAGTAGTGGGCTATCATGGACCACAGAAGCGGGCCATCATGGGGCACAGTGATGGGCTACAATGGACCAACGGACCATAGTAGCGTACCATCAAAGTCTATAGTGGCGGGCCATCATTGGCCATAGTGGCAAACCATCATGTGCCAACATGGCCTAGAGAAAGGAACCATCATGATCCATAGTAGAAAACGATCATTGGTCATAGTAACGTCGTAGTAGTAGATGGTAGCGAGGCGAGCAATCATGGCTCCCGTTGCTGTAACTATGGAAAATTTTCTGGTGGCATAGATTGCGGGTCATGCCTTAATAAAGTCCATGATAAACAGTGGCGTGCCAACATGATCGACAGTGGGCCATCATAGGCCATAGTGGCGGACCATCATGGACTATAGTGGCGGACCATCATGGGCTATCATGGGCCATAGTGGCGGCCCATCGTGGTCTACTGTGGCGGACCAATGGTAGCAGAAACTGCGGTAAACTGTCAGATCATGCGGGTCGTACCTTAATAAAGTCCTCCTCGAACTTGTAGGCGCCGCCGCCGGTGGCGTATATCGTGTTGACGAGGTCGGCCATGCCCTTGGAGCGCGCCAGCTGCAGGAAGGCGCCCACCTCCGACGTGGGGAACCGGATGAAGTGCAGAGTGCCGCGACGACCACGGATCGTCACGTTGTCCATCTGGAAGGAGACAGGGATAGGTTTATGATATTGAGTTATTACAGCTAAACGTGGGTATGCGAACGCGAAGCGAAGCGGCGTTAACAGAATAAACAATTGTTAATCTATTGGGGTGGCGTACGTGACCAGCCACTTACGGGTGCGGTGCGGTGCTTAGCTAAGCGTGGAAGACGCGATAAGTTGGTTTGACCTTTTCTCGGGAACTTCTGTGGTAAGGCTAACAATAAAAGCATCATAAAATAGTACCACAGAAAAATTGAAAGAGTTTTAGAAAGGCGATACTTTCCAATATGTATTAAGAGTGTCGCCGCTTGTCTCCCACCCTTTAACTCCACTACAGGCAATAAACCAATACGAACGCGCATCACGCAACTAACAGATCACGCACACTTAGATCGCAAGTTTGCTATTGGTAGTTGAACTATGAGCATTACTTTGTAGCACGCCTGCCACGTCCTTAAAGCTTAGAATGGCTTCTTTGATCTGTTCTGTGAATAGTACTAATCATTTGCTCTGGCACAAGATAGATAGATACAGAAGTCAATCTCATGTATGTACTTCATTTTTTACACCTACTACGCGTTCCAAATGAGAATAGGAGCGCCGGCCATGTTGTGACGTTACGTCTTATTGTCAAATCGAAGAAATTGAGTAGGGTGAGCAAAAAAAGAATTTAGTTAAATTTAATTTATTTACGAATCATGAACGAAAAATCTCTGATCAAAATCCAGTTCTTCAATTTTGCTGATCTTTACGTAACTGTGTGAAGTGAAAAGAATTATGAATAACTTTTTTATCTATTTCTTAATATGACTTAACTAAGGGTCAGTTAAACAAAATCAAAATCATTAAAACGCAAATAAGCTTTTTTTGCAAACCGTACTTTTCAATCAAAATTTGACAGATCGAGTTTATTGACTTTCCTATTCTCATTTGGAACGCATAGTACGCTAAGCGATCGCACACACGTCAGCGCGTTGCTCCGAACTGTACGAGTGCGAGCGGACGATTGAACCGAGATATCGTGTCCGTGAGCGGTGTCTATGTGTGCGTTGCTCGAGCGCGCTTTGTATGTAGATTGTCTTCAGTACCTATCTATTTTATTTATCTATTTATTTATTTAAACTTCATGGACAGTAGTGGTACATAGGCGGACTTAATGCAACTAGGCATTCTCTCCCAGTCAACCTTTGGGTTAGGGTTGGTTTATTTTGTGGTGAAGGCCTCCTCCCAGTTTCCTCCAATTGTCCCTCACGGTATACCTACTTGCTAAATATCCTTTCTCCTCTTTCCCAGCTCCCAACTCAAGACAGTTGAGATAGATATAGAGACCTACCTGTAAGTGCACATCGCGTCGACCAGTCTTCCCGTAGGCTGAATTCCTGGTGAGGTAACGGCGTATGTTCTTCAGCACCTCGGTTTCCTTGTCCAGCTCGCGCCGGTTCGTCTCTCGAGGCTCGAAGTAAACTAGCTTCGTTAGGGTACCACCAATGTCCATGCCGAACCAGGGCATGGCTAAAAATAGAAAAAAAAAAATGGTATGGTAATGGTTAACGTCTGTGTTTTCTGATGGTTACAACCTAGGGGTCTTTAAGTCAAGAATGAATAGGTTACTTCTAGGCAAGCGTGATTCTGTGATGGGGTACTGTTTGAAATGTTATAATAAAATACCTCCCCAAATATTAGAACTCAATGAAACGAAATTTAAATCTTGTATTAAACGCACACTATGCAGGCAAGCATATTATAAGTTGGAGGATTATATTCAAGATAAAAATGCTTGGCTCAATGCTGGTCCAGCTCCACTACCACTAGGGCGTACTAATTAGTTGATTAGTTGGAAACTAATATTATTATTTTTTAATTTGAAAGACACAATTGCATTGTATAATGTAGAAGCACTTTTTCCATGTTTGTGAATGTGAAGCACCATGGAGCATTTTTATTAGGTTACAACTTTTTTTTATTTTTTTGACATTACGAGCATGGCAGTTGAGAGTTTGTCATGCTCACTCAAATGTCTCGCTGTTGGTGGCACGTGTTATTGGGTCGTTCAGTTCCCTTCAAAATGGTTGAGCTGAGTGGGGCTGATGCACGCGTCATGCTCGTGAACGGGTGTCGTCAGATGGGACTGGTCATCTCTTAGCTGCCAGTAGCTTAATTCAGTTTCTATTTTTTAATTATTTTACATTTTTATTTCATTATCGACATTGTGCTCACATGATAGAAGCAACAAGTAATATGTAACCAAGCATTATATGTAACACATAATATGATTTAAAAGAGTGTCCATGGAGTTTCTTGCACGTTCTTCTCCATAGAGACCTACTCTTTGGAACGTGCAATTTAGCTTCACTTTTCTTGGACTGACCGACATTTGACTATTCAAAAGTGCCTGTAAATGGTCTATTTGAAACAAATGCTTTGATTTGATTTGATTTGATCCATCGTCGACGACATCATCGCGATCACGTGAGACAGTGGTCAAATGCGAGCCTATCGAAAGAGGGTTACTTACGAGGGGCATCATTATCTGGTGGCGTGGGAGGCGCGTCCTCACACGTCTTGGCGCAGTTCTCTTTACTCATCTTGTGCGTGTACGGGGCGACTCTGGCTTTGTTTAATAGTTTGGTCCTGAAACACAGACAAACAGAATTTATTTTACAGTACTGACATTTATTTAGCATTCAGGTTATAAATAAGACTGCCGCACGCCGTTTTCTATGGTGGCTTTATGGGTGTCATCGTCTTTGAGCAGCGCTGGCTTTTAGAAAAACTAGTTCTTAGTATCAAGAAATATTATAAATTATATGTTACCTACTAAATTACTGATTACTAATCTGTTTCTTGTATACTCTCAGGGGTGCTCGGCACCTACTGGTTATTTCTCATGGGTGCTCGAGCCCCCGAGCACCCACGGAGTCGGCACCCCTTATGACAACCCCCGCTCTTGGGCGGAGCGGGAGATAGTGTCAGAATCTAAGGCCCGTATTAATAAACGTTCCTCAGCCTAAGATCTCGTACTTATTACCAAGCTTGAGGTCTTGATCGTATTAATAAACGAGATTCACAAGCTTAAGCTCAAGCTCAAGCTCAGCTTAGGTGTACGGCATCAGCCGAGTGTTGTCTGATTAATAAACGAAACTCGAAACTGAAGTTTACAACAATCTCTGTACTTGAGCTGCCAGATCATGAGTGTAGACCGACCGGGACTTGAGGTCGTGATTATCGTAGCCCGAAATATGGAGTTTGTAAATATTTTGAGAAATAATTAGGTATTACGACGAAATAGAGAGTACTATTATGCTATTTTATGGCCCTTGCGATATCGTTTATCAAAAATTAATGTAAGAAATGCTTCAAATCCTTTTGGATTGCCAAGTAAATAAAAAAAAATCAAATTTGATCAAGATTCGATATTTTATATTCCCATTAAAAGGCATTTTATTTTAAACTTCGGCCAATGTGACGTAATCGTTCACGTAAGCAAAGCTTGAGTACGCATTGAGGAGCTGATCTTGGTAACTGAGATCCTGTACTCATGTGTTTATTAATTAGCAAAGATCTTGAGCTTCTGTCATCGTATAATCGGGGATCAAATGATATCACACTTGAGGACGGAGTTGAGCATCGTTTATTAATACGGGCCTTACTGACTAAAGTCGGAGTGGTGTCGGCACCCCTGCCGACGATGAGTTTCGACGTCAAAGACCATGTCTTCTCTTTAATAATACTTTGAAGCTTTATAACTTCATTGTTGATGAAGATATTTTAAAAATTAAATTGTATTTGTTTATTCAAGCTAAACATGATTTAATTTACCAAATAAAAAAATTGCTTACATATTCTCTTTTGCTATATCTACTGGTTCATTAATGAACTATTTAAGGACACTTTGACCATGCCACTGTGTAAGCTGATAGAAAAGTCTATTCTAACCTATGGTGCACCGACTTGGTCTTTGACTAACATCCAAAAGTTCAAACTCAAGGTTTGCCAGAATTCTACGGAACACTACATTGCGCTCGGAAACGCAAATAGTTAATGTGGCTCAAACGGCTGCCCATCTTAAATTGGACAAGGCAGGACATGTCTGCCGCATCTACGAGCTGTGGGCTCGTAAGACACAGGATTGGTTCCCGGACACAGCGACGCAGGACCGCGGCAGACCATGAAGGAGATGGCAGAGCGATCTGGATATCTTTCTTAATGGGTTGACTACACGTTTGCAAACTAGCGTTCCAACCAAGGTGACCTTGGTTCATGTTGCGGCTACATGGATGTAAACCACGCGCCAACACGTTCGGTGGCTGGAAAAACGCGCCTCCCGACCAAGGGCGTTGAAGATGATGGTTTACAACTGCGGTCTACACTGATTGAAACTAGCAAGGTCATCTTGGTTGGGACGTTGGTTTGCAACCATCTGGCCGCCCCTTTAGAACAGGAATGAGAAAGCGAGGAACCGTGATTTTTGGAAAGAATGGAGGGAGATCTTTGCCCAGCAGTGGGACATTATTGGCACTTGTCCACATACCTGGCTATAGTCCGTGGTATGGTATTGAGCGGCGTGGCGCGGCGCTGCCGGCTACACGCCGCTAGACACCCCTCACACCGGTGCAAGCGCATCTGTAACAACAGAACAATAAGAATAAGAATAAGAATAATTTATTATTACAGAAGATACATTTATATAAGTTTGTTTCCTGGAACTCACACTAGGATTCCCTGTGACGTGAGATCCAGGCTCTTTCCATACCTTACATTCTATTTTTTTTTAGACTTGAGAACATGTTCCTTAGGCTAAATTAATTTTAAGAAGGAATACAAAAAAAAAAAAAACAATGGTTACCGAACGTGTGTGTATAATGGTGTACAAATACAAACGTTAATATATGAAATTCTAGCAGATTATCAACGGTGTGACGAGAATGGATAAAGTGAGAATTGAGTACATTATAGGAAGTTTGAAAGTGGCGCCAGTGACTGAAAAGTTAAAGGGGAATCGTTCGTCTTGGTATGGTCATGTGAAGAGGAGAGATCAAATGAAAGGCATGTTACTAAAAAAGTTATAAGTATACATGTGAAGGGATGGAAAGGGAGAGGGAGGCCAAAGAAAAGATGGATGGATTGTGTGAGGGTGATAAAACCGGCCAAGTGCGAGTCGGACTCGCCCATGAAGGGTTCCGTAGCAGCAAGTAACATAATAATGCGTAATGTCCTTGTAATGTGTTGTAACTTTGATCGATGTTTTAATAATAGTGTATTTTTTTCGGTTTATGACGCATTAAAAAAAAACTACTCACTGGATTTCGTTCAAACCAATTTTCATTGGTAGTTTTTATAGTAATGTACATCATATATTTTTTTTAGTTTTATCATTCTCTTATCTTGGAAGTTAGAGGGGGGGGGGGCACACATTTTACCACTTTGGAAGTGTCTCTCGCGCAAACTATTCAGTTTAGAAAAAAATGATATTAGAAACCTCAGTATCATTTTTGAAGACCTATCCATAGATACCACACACGCATGGGTTTGATGAAAAAAAAATTTTTGAGTTTCAGTTCTATGTATGGGGACCCCCAAAATTTATTGCTTTTTTTCTATTTTTGTGTGAAAATCTTAATGCGGTTCACAGAATACATCTACTTACAAAGTTTCAACAGTATAGCTCTTATATTTTCGGAAAAAAGTGGCTGTGACATACGGACGGACAGACAGACAGACAGACAGACAGACAGACAGACATGACGAATCTATAAGGGTTCCGTTTTTTGCCATTTGGCTACGGAACCCTAAAAAAGAAAAAAGAGTTAGTGATAGATGCGTGACAGGACAGAATGGAAGAAAACAACGTGTTGCGTCGACCCTAAATAACACGAGACCAGGGTAGGAAGATGATGAGCTTATTAATGTTTAGGTGATGAATACTGTGAGGAAAACGGCTAGGGAATTGGAATACCGTCAATTAGAGACACAATAGAAAGACAATGAGATTAATTCATTAAACCCCAAGCGAACGCGCACCTATTGTCTTTCTATTGTGTCTGTAATTTCCAAGGTAAAGGTGTGTAAAGGTTAATGAATTAAAATTTGACTGGCCTGTTGGTCTAGTGGTTAGTGACCCTGACTGCTATGCCGGAGGTCGTGGGTTCGATTTTCGACAAATGTATGTGTGATGAGCATAATCATTTGTTCTGTGTCTGGGTGTAATTTGTCTATAATATGTATGTATTTAGAAATATATACGTATGTTTATCAGTTGTCTAGTACCCATAACACAAACTCTGCTTAGCTTGTGACTAGAAAGGCGTGAGCTTTGGATATAAATAATGTTTAACATCATCATTTTATCCGAAAGACGTCAAATACTGGACATAAGTCAACCCCCAAGCGTCGCCACAACGACCGGTCCTGTGCGTCTAAAGGTGGCGGTTCGCGCCGCGACAGAGACAAGCGACCGAGACAGGAGACCGCGACCGAAGACCGCGACCGTCAATTGACGTTATGCAATGTATGAGCGACAGTTCTCCTGTCTCTGTCTCGCTCGCGAACTGTCGTTCATACATTGCCTAACGTCAAGTAACGGTCGCGGTCTTCGGTCGCGGTCTCCTGTCTCGGTTGCTTGTCTCTGTCGTGGCGCGAACCGCCACCTTTACATCCATCGGATTTCCGCGATCCTCACCAAGTTATCTTTCGACAATGCTTACATGAAACTGTCGACGCGAAGCGGCAACGTTGCGCGTTGTGTCGTTACCGTTTCGTCGACAGAGTTTCATTGAGACCAGAATCAGAAGCCTTAAACTTCACCATTTTTTATAAAAAACCATACTCACCTTATCACTCATCTTTGTAAAGATTATCCTATATTGTAGAGTCACTCAATACACCAATACTTGACTAAGAACTTCAGTTTAAAATCACTTTAGTAAAATATATTTTGCATATTAATTTGCACACTTTTCAGGCAACCTAATTCCCTTAATCGTTCTTTCAAAAGTGACCGAATTTTGTAACTTATGGATAGTATAGATATTGTATTATCATATGAAAATAATCCACGATATCTTCTTTAGAAATATTGTTTGATAATAACAATAATGCTTATAGATAACTAGGAAATCCTCAATCAAATGACTTTCTCGCTTTGGGTGGTGGCAACAGCGGTTGTCAGACTTTTACAGACTTAAACCACACGTATATTCCTTGTTTGCCTTGCGTTCTAATACCTCGAGTTTCCCTTTCCGAAGTCAAGCCATGGCCCAGTAGGTTTCAGGCTTCGGCCCTGCTAAGCCCCAACTAGTTACTGACATCTCTTTGAGGCGTGGACGGTGAGCAACTCATTCCTCGTTATTCGCAAGCCCACGCCTACGGCTACTGGAAATCGGAGTAAAAGTCCTTTTTTTTATGATGGGAAAAATGATGCATTGACATCCCCTGCCCTTGGGCGGAGCGGGAGATAGTGTCAGACTCTTACTGACTAAAAGACCCACCCCGTTCCTTCTGGCCTTCATACCGGGGCTCGAGCGCCCTTTCGGATAACCCTGGCCCCAGTTGGCTTCGACCCGGCTGGGTCCCTGCTGTTGCTAACAACTCCTTGAGGCGCGCGGGAACAGTGCGCGCCGTCGACGACTTGGGCCTGGTCAGGACAGTTACCGGACGGCCGGACAGCGAGCTACCCATTGCTCACTGTCCGCAAGCCCGCGTCTACGTTGGCCGGAAATCGGGATCAGAATCCCGGCGACGGCGGCGGCGATAACGCCGTTGCCTGATGCGTTCGGCCTCCTCCTTTGCGAGCATTACTGCTTCGCAAAAGTCGGCGACCGCCTGCCACTCCTCCTCGCTCCGGACCTGTAAGGAGTAAGAGTCCTGGCGGCTCGGGCGTTAGGACGTCTGTTACCTCACGCGTGTGGACGCCTCCTTTGCTATCAAAACCAATATGAATACGCCTTTATTTTGCAGTAGCACTGATGACGTTACCATGTACTTAACGTTAATAGACTATAATAGTGTAGTTTCCAGGGTCAAAATAATTACATTCTATTTTGTCCCTATTTTAGATTATAAAAAAATATTGGAAACATATTTTTTGTTTTTTCGATTAAACAAAAAATAACAAAGATATAGCCCATTAAAGTTACATGTGACGTCACCCCGTGCGAAAAAAGCACGGCGTGACGTTACATGTAACTGTAATGGGCTATGTGTTTGTCATTTTTGGTTTAATAAACAAATAAAAAACCGGCCAAGTGCGAGTCGGTCTCGCCCGTGGAGGGTTCCGTAGCAGCAAGTAACATAATATAAAAGTTCTTGTTTTGATCGATGTTTTAGTAATAGAGTATTTTTTTTAGATATATGACGTATTAAAAAAAACTACTTACTAGATCTCGTTCAAACCAATTTTCGTTGGTAGTTTACATGGTAATGTACATTACATATTTTTTTAGTTTTATCATTCTCTTATTTTAGAAGTTACGGGACACACACACACACACACACATTTTACCACTTTGGAAGTGTCTCTCGCGCAAACTATTCTATTGAGAAAAAAATGATATTAGAAACCTCAATATCATTTTTGAAGACCTATCCATAGATACCCCCCACACGTATGGGTTTGATGAAAAATATTTTTTTGGGTTTCAGTTCTAAGTATTACCCCCAAAATGTATTACTCTTTTTCTATTTTTGTGTGAAAATCTCAAAGCGGTTCACAGAATACATCTACTTACTAAGTTTCAACAGTATAGCTCTTAAAGTTTCGGACATGACGAATCTATAAGGGTTCCGTTTTTTGCCATTTGGCTACGGAACACTAAAACGGCTTATTGAGAAATGAAATTAAGCAAAAACCATGTAAATATTGTACTTCATAATTATTCCAAGCTGTCACAGTTAGTTGACATAGGGCTTTTTAATTAAAATTATAATTAATTTAGTTCAACGACCCTTTATCAAATGGCACCCGTAAATCATGCAAATTAATGAAAATAACTTTATAATTGTTGTGTAACAAAGGATCTGAACCTATGACCTTTTACTATCAATATTTTAATAGCTACTAAATAATCACTAAAATACACTATTATTAAAACATCGATCAAAGTTACAACGAACTACAAGAACTTTTATATTATGTTACTTGCTGCTACAGAACCCTTCATGGGCGAGTCCGATACGCACTTGGCCAGTTTTTTACATAGTCATGCAAGCGTCAATCAATTCCATCAATCATGAATTATGGTTTTCGTCAATCAGTACTAAAAACTGTCACGCGACGGTACAGTTTACAGTAGGTTTTTCGTCAATCAAGGTTTTGATTGTGGCAAAACTGACAGCAAAACCTACCGTGTAATGTTCGCCTTATCGTAGGAATTCATTAAATAACTTTCCCGCTTTGGGAGAGAAAATGAGACTTTTCCAGACTAAAACCCAACTGCGGAAACAATTTCAAACATTAGAAAGAAAGAAAAATTCCTGCAGCGGCCTTCCCATCCGATTATAATGAATATTGTTCTCTATTTTTAACAAGCTTTTATTAGCTTCACTAGTAACTAAGTATGTATGTAAGAAAATCTTGGAATCTTAATTTGACCCACTTCCCGGTCTTCGAATAGGATAAAATTTTGCACACGCTCTGAGTTCTGATGACAATTTATGACTAGCTAAGAAACGTCATTACAAATCCAATATGGCGGCCTTCTCAAGATGACGGACTGGCTGTTTGAAATCCACCCCCATGATATAGGTATCAAATGAAAGAGTTTGCTATCAAGAATACGAAAAAAAAATAGTCACGTAACTCATATCCAATATGGCGGACGTGCAAGATGGCAGATTGGCTATTTGAAATGCACCATGATATGGGTATTAAATTTAGTGTGTGCTAAAAGCGTGTTTTTCAGTGTTTAAAACTATTATATTTTATTTATAGTAGTTATTAGTTTATTATTTTGGCATATATATGTATTTTATTATTATAAACTAGCTCTTGACAGCGGCTTTATAGCCTATGTCACTCAGGAATAATGCATCTTTCTATCAGTGAAAAAATTTTAGCAATCGGACCAGTTCTTCCTCCTACAAACAAATAAAAAAAAAGACGTGTGGCACTCGCGGACTGCCGCGGTAAAGCTATTGCATAGCATTTTTATCAACTTATGCAATTATAATTATTTATTTATTTTATTTATGCAGTATTTTTTTCCTTTGTTTTTTTTTTCTTTGATATTAATTGAAGTTACACTTTCACACATTGAATTGAATTTTGATTGATTGTTCACTCATTTGTTTTCTTATCGGTCACCACGCTCAAAAAACAAACGAGTGGGGGGTGTTAGGTTATTTTCGTTACGGAATTTCTGGATTTGGTCTTCACGTTCAATGCCCGCGATAGAAGCTATGCAATAGCTTAAAAAACTTTACCTTGTTATAATATTAATGTAGATAACATATTTTATAGTATCTGTTATTTGTTTATTGTGCAAACCCTACCACAGTGTTGTCTTTTTTAATCCAAAGGTTGACTGGTAGAGAATGCCTTGTGGCATTAAGTCCGCCTATGTACCACTACTGTACATGAAGTTTAAATAAATATATGACTCTGATGACATAAAAATAATATTTGCTTGCAGATTTCTCAAAACTCCAGGCGTCATATGATGAGTCCATTTTTTCAGGTAAAAACGATAAATCAGTAAAGATTACAAGAATTCCTGGTTTATCTAATGTCTCCTGATTAACAGGTGATAGGAAACCGCGCCCTGACGATAGTATCAAGATACCCTACTTTATGACTGTATTGTATGTGCTGTGATTACATAATATATGGCACTAAAACCTAGTCGCTAACAATTCTGGGCTCCGAGATCGTTAGCTTCAGCCAAAGGATAAAATAGGAAAAATAAATCCGGATTTTTTTGAAATCCGTATTTTTTGTAATCTCGTCCGATGAAAAACCGGATTGATAAATGATAAATGATCTTTATTTTGCAAGTAGGTTTTATAAAAACACTTTTACACGTCAATTTTTTTTTTTCGTCAACTAATGCTAGATGAGGCCGGTGTTTCCTACCTGACTACCCTGAGAAGAAACACCGAAACAAACTCAGGGGTCAAAGTCTCTTTTAAAGTCCATACAGCAAAACATGTAATGGTCAAATCATATGAGAACCGATTATCCGGATTTTTCGAACTTTTCAGTGTTTTAAGTTGACTTTATAAATTTGGCATAAATTATTTAAAATATGTACTTATTCGCTCAATTTACCAGCACAACAGAATTAAAACAACTAAAATCACAAACAAAACTTTTGGGCATCAGTCAATCATCGTTAGAATAGTTGCATCTCTGCGGCACGCCAAATTCACGTAAATACACTACAGTACACCTAATCCTATCAATTCAAATATTTTTTGGACTACTTTTAACCTTTCAATCTTGGAAATTACAGACACAATAGAAAAACAATAGGTTTAATGAATTTATGAAAATTTGTGGATAAATACAAGTATTATCCGTTACAATCAGTTTTAACTGAAATCTGAAAACACCGAATTTAAGTCGTAAAAACCGGATATCAAAAATCAAGAAAAACCGGATTTTTTAATTATTTTCATATTTCAAAGAATCCGGATAGCAATCTCTAGATAAAAAGTATTCTATGTGCTATGCCAGGTTATGGTCTGTTTGTGTGCCAAATTTCATCCAAAGCGTGAATGAGTTCTAAACAAACATACACACATTTACATCATCATCATCATCATCAGCCTTTTTAATGTTCCCACAGCTGGGACTCAGGCCTCTTCCCTAGGAGAGGGAATGGGCCGCGTAATCCACTACGCGGGCCCAGTGCGGGTTGGTGAATGTGACATGTCTTCGAATTTTTGGTTCTAGTACATGGCCGGTTACCTCACGATGTTTTCCTTCACCGTTTTGAGAGCAGTGGTGATGAAATAAATTACACAAAGTAATGCGCCTGGCTGGGTTCGAACCCGCGGCCTACAACTCGTAAGTCGGGGCCGTAACCACTCGGCCACCACTGCTCCACATTTACATACATACATAGAAATATTTGCCTTAATATAATTAGATAGTGTTATTTATCTAATATTTAAAAATCTCATGACCCACTGTTTGTTATCGAACTCATCCAAAATGCCTTGACCGATTTTTTGTTTTTGTTTAGTAGATCTCAGAAAAGAACGTAGGATATTTTACACCCTCCTACACCTACCCCTCGTGTTTTGATCGACATTTTTGTTTGGATTTATACTTAGGACAAGAGTGAATAGGTTACTTCTAGGCAAGCGTGCTCCATCGTCGACCACATCGTCACTTACCATCAGGTGAGATGGTGGTCAAACGCGAGCCTATCAGTAATAAAAAAAAGGTTCCATTTCTTTGATAATATATTTAAACCATTTGTTTTGTGGGGGATTTGGGCCTTAGGCTCGGGGAGGCAATAGGTGACTCCCGGTCCGGGTCGTTCTTGGTGCAAAGGTTGGCTATCGCAATTCAGCGGGGAAATGCGGCGAGTGTCATGGGCACTTTTGCACCGGGAATGATCAGGGGCGGGTTATTTAATGATGTTTGACGGTTAATTTATTTATGACATTATTTAATTTTAATTGTTTCTATGACATTGTAAATTATTTAATTAAAATATTTATTTAATTAAAAGAAACGCTAGAGTAATAACTAATAATTTAAATTAACCTTTCAATTGTGATAATTACAGACACAATTGAAAGACAATAGGTGCGCGAACGCCGGCGTTCGCTTGGGGTTTAATGAATTAATAATAACTATTATGTTGTTGTATTGTATGCTGTAGTTGAAATGGATTTTAATAAATTCTAAGTGCTTACAGAATTTTAAACCATATTAAAAAATATACAGCATGTATATATTTATCAGTACACCACAAACTACCCCGTGTATTATTTTTAGCTCTTATCCATCCTAAGGTTGTCTGGAAGATATCGCTATAATTGTACCCACAAACTGAAGTTTTTGTATAAGCTGTATTACTTTTTGGTGTACAATAAAGTCTATTCTATTCTATTCTATACATATAAAAGGAGAAACGGACTGACATCAATGCACAGCCCAAACTGCTGGAACTAGAAACGTGAAATTTTACACCAGGCTTCCTTTTATGACGTAGGCGGGCACTAAGAAAGTATTTTTCAAAATTGTACCCCTAAGTGGCTCGCCGTCCGACCGTCCGGTAACTGTCCGGACCGAGCTCAAGTCGTCGACGGCGCGCACTATTCTCGCGCGCCTCAATGAGTTGTCAGCAACAGCAGGGGCTCAGCTGGGTCGAAGCCTACCGGGGCCAGGGTTAGTTTCAAAAGACAGCTCGAGCCCTGGTATGAAGGCTTGAAGGAACAGGGTGGGTTTTTAGTTAGTAAGTCTGACACTTTCCCGCTCCGCCCAAGAGCGGAAGTTGTCATTGATGATTTTCCCACCGTAAACAAAAAACCCCTAAGTACATGAAACACTATCGATTTGTAAAGATAAAATTAAAAAATAAAGTACCATTTTTTCAAAACTCGTATTAATTTACGCATGTACGAAATTAATTTCTTTAAGAAAACGTCAGCTGAGCGAGTTCAATGACCTATAGATAGTAGTCGGCGTTCCGTACAAACTACCTACAGGTCATTGAACTCGCTTAGCTGACGTTATCTGTATTGGTATTAAATAGCGGTGAATAATAATCCATCTGTCAATTTCGACACTCGACTTTTCCAAGAGTGCCATCGTCTGATCATCGGGAAACTTTTCAAGTAGATAGTCTCTCCCGATTGTATTATAGTAAGCCATAGTAACACAACTACGCTAGACGTATGTACGTCATTGTTACGTATCACTAAAACGTACGTGGAATCGTAGCCACGAAATTTCAGCTATGGCATGTCAGGCATTTGTTGTGTCCGCTACCGCGTGCATCGCTTCAATTGAAATGGTATATGATTACGAGTATATGTATGATGTACATTCCCGATAACCACAATGTACGGGTCTTTAAAGGCCAAGCGCCCGAAAAGTGCCATAAAACAGTGATTTTCTGAGGCCTACTCCTCCGTAACGGCTAGGTCAATTGGTTTTAAAAAAATATATGTTTATTATAGATTCATGAACAATAATATCAACAATTGATTTTTTTGTGCAATTAATACTTTTGTCTAAAAAAAATATTTAGCAATTTCGCAACTTTTCGCAACTTTTCCCTACTCCTTCGAAACGGCTTGGACCTTTAGTAACATTTTTACACATAAAAACTGGTGGTTAAATATCCTTCAAAGTGAACATTGCATATGTAAATCAATCAATATCTCGCAGAGAAAATGGATTTAAAGCGCTTTCCGGGCGCTGCTGGCCGCAAATAAATGCACAGATTTGCGCCGCCTAGGCGAGTGCGAGAGTTGCGTTCACATAATTTCGGTCAGATGGTTCAAGGGACTATACGCCTTAAGTCAAGAGTGAATAGGTCGATTTCCGGCCACCGTAGGCGCGGGCTTACGGACGGCGAACAATGGGTAGCTCGCTGTCCGACCGTCCGATAACTGTACGGACCAAGCCCAAGTCGTCGACGGCGCGCACAGTTCCCGCGCGGTTCAAGGAATTGTCAGCAACAGCAGGGGCCAACTGGGTCGAAGCCTACTAGCGACAGGGTTATCCGAAAGGGAACTTGAGCCCCTTGAGCTTGGGAAGTCTTGTATGAAGACTTGTAGGAACGGGGTGGGTTTTTTAGTCAGTAAGAGTCTGAAACTATTTCCCGCTCCGCCCAAGAGCGGGGGTTGTCATTGGACGATGATTTTCCACACCAAAAAAAAAAAAGGATCCAGCTGAGTCGAAGCTTACTGGGGCCAGGGTTAGCTCCAATCAAAATAAAATCAAAATCAAAGCATTTATTTCAAACAGACCATTTGCAGGCACTTTTGAATAGTCAAATGTCGGTCAGTCCAAGAAAAGTGAAGCTAAATTGCACGTTCCAAAGAGTAGGTCTCTATGGAGAAGAACGTGCAAGAAACTCCATGGACACTCTTTTAAATCATATTATGTGTTACATAAAATGCTTGGTTACATATTACTGTGCGTGTTGCCAGTGATGACATATGGTGCCGAAACGTGGTCGCTCACAATGGGTCTCATTAGAAGGCTCAAAATCACCCAAAGGGCAATGGAAAGAGCTATGCTCGGAGTTTCCTTGCGTGATCGAATCAGAAATGAAGATATCCGCAGGAGAACCAAGGTTGCTGACATAGCACGAAGAATCGCCAAACTCAATCGGTAATGGGCAGGGCACATTGCACGCAGAACAGATAGCCGTTAGAGCCGAAAGGTTCTGGAGTGGCGACAGCGTACCGGAAGACGCAGTGTCGAAAGGCCTCCTACAAGATGGACCGATGACCTGGTGAAGGTTGCGGGAAACCGATGGATGCGGGTCGCACAGGATCGATCATTGTGGCGACTTATGTCCAACAGTGGACGTCTACCGGCTGAAATGATGAATGAATTCGCTGTAATACCTAGCTAGTTGAAAATAAAGAACAGAAGCAGTAAATAAATTGAAAACAGCCAAAAAACTACTTAGAAACAATGTATTCAACAAATACCTACTAATGTTATTATAGCATACAAAGTCCACTTGTTTAAGACGTCACACAATGCAAAGTAATTTGATTTTAATGTTGATGAAGCATAAGCGCAACTAAATTTTATGTAAACGACAGTTTTTTATATAAACTTGGATTCGGTAGCTGCAAGGTGAAAAAAGTTATATCTGTAATTTAACGATATATTCTAGTGATAAACAAGCTCGTTGGAAACTATTTTTTTGGACAAAATACTGAAAACTTAAAACAAAAGTTCGCTGCGCGCTACTTCTTCTTATTATTGTCCTTATCTCATATTACTTGGGGTCGGCGCAACACGTTTTCTTCTTCCATTCTATCCTGTCACCCGTCAAACTATCACTAACTCCCTTTTCTTTCATATCACTTCTCACACAATCCATCCATCTTTTTTTCGGCCTTCCTCTCCCTCTCCATCCATTTACATGTATACTCAGAACTCGTTTAGTAATATGCGCTTCATCCCTCCTCTTCACATGACCATACCAAGACAACTGAATACCTTTCAACTTTTCAGTCACTGGCGCCACTTTCAAACTTCGCTGCAGCGCTACGTATGGGTATTATGTCGTCTAACAGAAGTAAATAAAACATATACAGTGCTAAGATAGCTTTTAGAAGATACGCTTTTTGCGACCAAAATGTCTTAAGCGCCATGAATTTCGTTGCGCTTAGCCATTTCGTTCAACATAGTGTAATGTTCAAGGTGTACGGTCTACATTACACCTGATGGTGGGAAAAATCATCCAATGACAACTGCGGGAGATAGTGTCAGACTCTTACTGACTAAAAGACCCACTCCGTTTCTTCTAGCCTTCATACTGGGGCTCGATTTCCCTTTCGGATAACCCTGGCCTCAGTAGGCTTCGACGTCGACGGCGCGCACTGTTCCCGCGCGCCTCAAGGAGTTGTCAGCAAGCAGTAGGAGCTCAGCTGGGTCGAAGCCTACTGGGGTCATGGGTTCGCTTCTGAAAGGAAAACCCGGTACTCGAATGAAAAGAAAACGAAGGAAGGTTTTTAGTCTGTAAAAGTCTGACACGCCCTCCCGCCCCGTTCAAGGTAATCTGGATGTACCTACTGTTCCGATTGTAAAATTTTTTTCACCGAAAGTTGCTTCATTTCTGAGTGACATAGGCTATACAATGTACGTGGCCCGTGGGTGTGAGTGTAGCCGCATGTTTAAGCTAGTTATTTATGACTGGCCTGTTGGTCTAGTGGTTAGTGACCCTGACTGCTATGCCGGAGGGCGTGGGTTCGATTTCCATCCAGGACAAATGTTTGTGTGATGAGCATGATCATTTGTTCTGTGTCTGGGTGTAATTTATCTATAATATATATGTATTTAGAAATATATAAGTATGTTTATCAGTTGTCTAGTACCCATAACACAAGCTCTGCTTAGCTTGGGACTAGACGGCGTTGTGTGATAGTTGTGTGGAATATTACATTATTACATTACATTTATAAGAAGAACGTTTGGCGGGTCAGTTAATCTAAGTATATACGGATAAAGTCAGTAGCATTAAACAGCATGACACGACCTGCCACCGATATTGAATTATAAGCATTTAACGACAAACCCGTGACACAGATAAATACAATGTGGGGTCAGCCAGTTTCCTTTTAAAGATTATAAAAATAAAATATCAATCTGCAATTTTATTGTCATATTGCAATGCAGATGCCTCTTCTTATGAATGAACGTGCAAGCGATCCGATGCGATCTACGCGAATATAACGCGATGCGGCGGCGTTTGTGTTAAAATACATGTGCACTGCTTCAACCGCAATTTTTTGTACATGTGACAAGACACTATATCATAAGAGTTAGTTATTTGTAAAAACTAACAACCTTGCAGGACTGTAATACTAACATTATAAATAATAACTTTTGTTCTATAACTTTTTACAAAACTTTATTCATTTACCAAAAACGAAACTTCAAAATTTCGTTGTTTTATTCAACACATTTCATCTTGGTACATATTTTGTTATACCTACCTAGCTACCTACGTCTGTATGACAAGACGCAAGCGCATCTAGCACCCCCGCAGCCCGATCCCTCCGCTATTTTACGATCCCTTGCTTCGCACAGACTTTGTAATATTAAGAACTTTCAATTTAAATATTTTTATTTTTGTATGAAAATCTGATGAAGTAAAACTGATAACTTTTTAAAAGTCATAGAACAAAAGTTGTTGTTTATGATGTTAGTAACATAGTCCTGAGTGGTTGCCAGTGTTTTACAAATAACCCTGTATATATTTTTTTTTTCATGGGAAAAATCATCTTATGACAACCCCCGCTCTTGGGCGGAGCGGGAGATAGTGTCAGACTCTTACTGACTAAAAAATCCATCCCGTTCCTTCAAGCCTTCATACCGGGGCTCGAGCGCCCTTTCGGATAACCCTGGCCCCAGTAGGCTTCGACCCGGCTGGGCCCCTGCTGTTGCTGACAACCCTGTATATCAAAACCATTGATCGCGTCCGCTTCGGTTGTGGCCGCACCACACCCACGTGTGGATGGTCACGTAGGAAATCGCAATAGTTTCACTTGTCTGTTCCGTTCGCGCCGTTTCGCTTCGAGACCGCAATCATGATCGCGTTCACCTATGTATGTTTAGCCGTCACGTATAAGCTGTGGCTGTGACCCTTAGACTAAATTTTCACATATTAAAATTAATAGAGTTATTATTAAAATAAAATGGTTTTGAGAATAGCACGAGATGTATAAATTAATATAATTAATTAGATATATTGTCATTCACAAGGTCAAGGATGAGCAGTGACATTGACTACCGGAAGTCATATTTTTTTACCGTAAAACTACAAAATATAACACAACAAATTAAGCCTTCTCTTTAGGCAGCTCTATGGCCTATATTTCACCGGGACACCATGGTGGCGCGATTGGGTGAAGTAACAAGCTTTCATGTTGATGACAGTCGAGTGGAGAAATGCCCTTATAATGCAACAAAGCATTTTATAGTCCATAAAAATCATTTTATGATTCAGTTAAGAACTACACTTGGTAACACGTGTACGACCTAGGTGCGTCGGTCTCCATACTTTTTATCTATACATCCATACATATAAATAAAATTGGAGTGTCTGTTTGTAATATTGAAATAACTGCTTTTTACTACATGCATATGAATATATATCAGGTGCATACACCAAAATAACATTTTTTACAATTTTTTTTTGTCTGTCTGTTTGTCCGGGCTAATCTCTGAAATGTTTGGACCGTTTTGGCAGGTAGCTGATGTAATAAGGAGTAACATAGGCTACTTTTATTTTAGAAAAAATAAATTCAAAATCCTGTAGTCCACGCGAACGAAGTCGCGGGCACAGCTAGTACGAAAACTAGAATTGTAGAGCTACACTAGATCCACACCACGCAATGTCGTTCTACGTTCAAATCAGGCGTGTTACACTTACACGTGTGTGTGAGCCGCTCTAATGTAGTTCTAGCTTAAGTATTACTTGGCATGGAAATCCCTTATTCCCTGAGAACAGGATAAAGTAACTGCTTACGTACATATTGAGATAAAGAGCTCATTATTTGCATATAGAAAACAATCCTAGGCATACATAGTATACGTAGGCAGTAGGCAATAACTATATAAACAGTGGCCGCCCATACATGACGTTTTGGGAAGTTATTTATTGTGCGTACCTACAGTTAAGGAGTGGAATTCCCTGCCGCAGTATTTCCTGATAGCTACAATACAACCTAGAGGTTTTTAAGTCAAGAGTGAATAGGTGACTTGGTCGTCAAGCGTGAGCCTATCAATAATAAGACAAAAAGAAAATGAAGATCTGTTCCGAATTAACCTTTTTATATTTATAGAAACGACGAGGTAGTTTGTACGCAACGCAGACCTACAGGTCATTGAACTCGGTCAGCTGACGTTTTCTTGAAGAAATTAAATTCGTACATGCGTAAATTAATACTAGTTTTGAAAAAAGGTACTTTATTTTTTAAATTTATCTTTACAAATCGATAGTGTTTCATGTAGCGGATCGACCCTCCACGGGATTAAAACGATTAAAATTTAACGGTGTATAGTTTTGATTTCAAGTCGATACCTCCACGCCTTCCCTTGATAAAGAGTGTTGACGACGGACCAGTATAATGATACCGTCAGGCCTGTTGGTCTAGTGGTAAGTGGCCCTGGCTGCTATGCCGGAGGTCGTGGGTTCGATTCCCACCCAGGACAAATGTTTGTGTGATGAGCACGATTATTTGTTCTGTGTCTGGGTGTAATTTATCTATAATATGTATGTAATTAGAAATATCTATGTATGTTTATCAGTTGTCTAGTACCCATAACACAAGCTCTGCTTAGCTTGGGACTAGACGGCGTTGTGTGAATATTATTGTAGTTAGTTATATTATAGGTAGTTGTGGAATATTATTATTATTCCATATTATTTACATTTTTAAATATTTCTTAAAAATAACATTAAAAAAAAAAAACATTTAAAAATATAAAAAAATAGTAGCCCACCGGCATCGAGAACAGGGTCCAAGCTGCCGGTGGTCAGGGCTCCTGAGAGAGGTACCTCCTAACTGTGCGCGCCATGTCCAGGAGTACTGCTTTCTGGATCAGGCCCTTGATCCAGCTGCCTAACGAGAGCCTCCGCAGATGTTGTTCGAGGCGCTTAGCTATTAAGCCATTGGCCGTTACGACTATCGGCACAATGATTGCTCTATCCACTTCCCACATGTCGACAACCTCGCGAACTAAATGAAGATATTTGATCTGCTTATCTTTCTCAGCTTTCACAAGGTTCTCGTTATGAGGGACCGCTATATCAACAATCATTGTGCGACGCTCTAGTCGATCTATCACCATATCAGGTTTATTGGCAACAATAGTCCTGTCAGTGATGATAGATCGATCCCAATATAACGTGATACTGCCATTGTGGAGAACTGGGTCGGGCACATACCTGTAGTACGGTACTTCTGATTCACATACCTGTACTTATTATTTCGTTTATTCAAATATTAACATATAAATTATATTTTTAAATATTCAATAAAAATAAAAAACATTTAAAAATATAAAAAATAGTAGCCCGCCGGTATCGGGAACAGGGTCCAAGCTAACGGCGGTCAAGGCTCCAGAGAAAGGAATCTCCTGACTATACGAGCCGTGTCCAGCAATACTGCTTTCTGAATCAAGCCCTTGATCCAGTCGCCTCTTAAGGTTTTGGTCGAGGCTCTTGGCTATTAAGCCATTGGCTGAAACAACTATCGGCATAATGACCGCTGAATCCACTTCCCACATGTCGACAACCTCGCGAGCCAAGTCGATATAATTAATTTGTTTATCTTTCTCGGCTTTCACGAGGTTCTCGTCATGCGGAACGGATATGTCAACAATCATTGCACGCCTCTCGCTTCGGTCCACCACCAATATATCAGGCTTATTAGCCACAATAGTCCTGTCAGTGATGATGGGCCGATCCCAGTACAAAGTGATATGACCGTTATCAAGAACTGGGTCGGGCTCATACCTATAGTATGGCACTTCCGATTCCACAAGAGAGTATTTCAGAGCAAGTTGCTGATGGATAATCTTGGCTACAAGGTTGTGCCTATGCAAGTACTCTCCGTTAGCTAGACGAGAACAACCAGAGATAATGTAATACTTATTATTATTATTTACTGTTTTTCCTATTGAGGTACAGAACTCTAAAAACCAATTTTTTTTTTTTTTTTTTTTTAATTCAGATAAACTAGTGCTTGACTGCGATCCCACCTGATGGTAAGTAGCGATGCAACCTTTGATGGTGAGGCGCACTAGTTTATTAAGAGCCTATTCACTCTAGCCTTGAAGACACCCAAATTATAATCGGACGGGAAGACCGCAGCAGGCAGACTGTTCCAGTCCTTCGACGTACGCGGTATAAACGACGAGGCGAAACGCTTAGTCCGGACCGTAGAGGTTTCAACAACGTAAGGGTGAATATTCGCCGTACGTCGGGTTGTCCGATGGTAGAATTGCGATGGCGGAATCAAGTCATGCAATTCCTGCGCACACTCTCCAAAATGCATCCTGTAAAACACCGAAAGGCTGGCTACTCTACGCCTATGCTCAAGGCTTTGAAGGTTGGCCAATTAATGTTATTATGTATGCTGTGATAATTCTACCAACTTCTAGCGAATGTGTTCACGTGTCTTTGGAAGTAAAACAAAAAATTGTACAATTTAATTTTCTATTTTCAACAAAATTTTTATGTGAGAAGATGTCATTAGTGTGTATAATGTTATTAATCATTGTAATAATTATTATTAGCCACTGTTTTAAGGGCCAAGCGCCCGAAAAGTGCCATAAAACAGTGATTTTCCGAGGCCTACTCCTCCGTAACGGCTGGGTCAATTGGTTTGAAAAAAATATATGTTTATTATAGGTTAATGGATGGATGGATGGATGGATGGATGCGTGATGCACAGGACCGGTCGTTGTGGCGACGCTTGGGGGAGGCCTATGTCCAACAGTGGACGTCTTTCGGCTGATATGATGATGACGATAGGTTCATGAACAATAATTTTTTCGTGCAATTAATACTTTTGTCAAAAAAAAATATTTAGCAATGTCGCTACTTTTCCCTACTCCTTCGAAACAGCTTGGACCTTTAGAAACATTTTTACACAAAAAAATTGGTGGTTAAATATTTTTAAAAATAAACATTGCATAAATGTAAATCAATCAATATCTCGCAGAGTAAATGGGCGCTGCTGGCCGCAAATAAATGCACAGATTTGCGTACTGCCGCCTAGGCGAGTGCGAGAGTTGCGTTCACATAATTTCTGTCAGATGGTTCAAGGGACTATACGCCTTAAGTTTTTGTATATTTATTATTTGATATTTTTTTATACTTAAATAATTAAAGTAATGACTTAATACTAATTAAATGAATGTAAAAAAAAACATATTTACTAAGTTTAAGTACGTTTTTTTTTAAACCATTATAATTTCAAGGCTGTTTTAGGAGTAAACAGCTTTTTTTTATTGTAGATAGGTTCGCGTTTGACCACTATCTCACCTGATGGAAAGCGATGATGCAGTCGACGATGGATCACGCTAACCTAAAAGTAACCTGTTCACTCTGAAAATAATTTTCTATAGCGAGGCGGATTTTTTTTTTCGTTTCCTAAAACAATTTTTGTGGTAAGTTAGTTTGTCCTGGGTGGGAATCGAACCCACGACCTCCGGCATAGCAGTCAGGGTCACTAACCACTGGACCAACAGGCCAATCAATTAAAATAATATTGTACAACTTTCGCTACCATAAATTGTTGTGTGATGAGTTGATAAATGATGATTATAATAGATTATACCGATTCGTTGCCAAATTCTAAGTCGTTACGTCCGCATATTGATAGTATGACATACAAGTAGTAAAAGGTGCATTATTATATAAATGTTAAATCGATTAGTAATAATAAATGGCCAAGAGATTGTCTTTGCATTAGGTATTTCTTAAACGATCGCAATATTGTAACTATTTTTTTTTTTAATTATACATTATTTTTTTTATTTTTTTTTATTGTAGATAGGTTCGCGCTTGACCGCTATCTCACCTGATGGAAAGCGACGATGCGGTCGACGATGGAACGCGCTTACCTAAAAGAAACCTATTCACTCTCGACTTAAAGATTCCCGGGTTGTAGCTATCAGGAAACACAGACTCCGGCAAGGAATTCCACTCCCTAGCCGCACGCACAATGAATGTGCACAATTATGTTACTGTAAAATCTCAAACCACGGTAAATCTTAAGATTTTCCAGTAAAACCTAAGATTTACCGACATGAGTTTTTTTTGGAAAACATTTACATAAAGTAAATCATAGGTTTTTGCCTTCTCTGTCAAATCCATCCAAAGGTTGTCTGTAAAAAATTGCTTTTAGCGATAAGATCGCCCATTTTGACATCTTATTAAATTGTTAAGTTTCTATGTATTTTTTTTTATTTTTGTTCTACAATTAAGAATCTATCATAACTGAAGTTTGGGTCCCGGGACGTCTCGTGTCTCGAATTCCCGGGAATATTCTTAATTTTAGTTGTCTCGAGTCCCGGGACTTTCGTTTCGGGACTCGAGACGAGACTAGATTATCGAAATTTCATTTAAGAAGATGCCTAGCCGCCATTTAAATATGAAACCAATCTGAGAATTAACAATATTGTTGTGATTATGACCAATGATTTAAATTTTTATTTAAGTACTTTTTTATTAGTATTTGTTTATTTACAAGCACTAAGGCGTTGTACTCCAAAACCAAAATAGTCGATGTGGCTCACTCAAAAGGCTGCCAAACTGAAATGGGACTGGGCAGGACACGTCTGCCATGCGGCAAACTTTGGGCCAAAGTAGCACAAAGTTGGTGCCCTGAAACAGCGCGTCGGGGTCGCGGTAGACCACGAAGGAGATGGCGCGACGAATTTGATAGATTCCACCAGAACTGCCAAGAAGCCCGGGCCCGCGAAAAATGGAAGGAGTGGAGGGAGGCCTTTGCCCAGGAGTGGGACAGAACAGGCTAACAAATAAATAAATAATAAGGCGTTGTACAGTAGAAAGTAAGAAAAAAGTTAACCTACTCGTATTTATATTGCTGTTATAGCGTCAACAGAAATCGATGTATTCTGTGAAAATTTCAACTAGATAGTTATCACGATTAAAGAGATACAACCTGGTGACGAACAGACTGACGGTGAATAGCGGAGTCTTAGTAAAAGAGTCCCGGTTTACCCTTTGAGGTACGGAACCCCCCTGAGTCCCCAAGCATTTAAATAGGTTTATATACGGCTAAATAGAAAAGGTTGCTTATTTTCGAAATTTACAGACTTTTTTGTGAAGAATTTCTTATTTACATTCATAGATACATAAACAATAAATAAACCCTCAAAATTTTAATAATCTACGTGGACTTTTAATAATATTAGTGTTCAACTAATGCTAGAACTACACTGCGCACACGTGTGCCACACACGCCGATCTGGGCGCGTCGGTCTCCATACATTTTATATGGAAACTAGACTTGTAGAGCTACACTAGATTCACGCCACGCGACGTCGTTCTCCGTACAAATCAGGCGTGTTACACGTGTGCGTCGGTATAATGTAGTTCTAGCTTAAATGACGCGCGAACACCCGCGTTCGCTTGGGGTTTGTACCCGGAAAACATAACTTGTCAACTTAAAGCATTAGGTACTTGTCAACACTTAGTATTGACTATAAAAGATAAATATATAATAAGTAAATAAACGACTAACACGTGACCGTTTATATGATGCTATCAGTGCAAAGATTGAAGCCGCAGACTATAAACGATCTTGAAATTGAAGTGTTAAAGGTCAAGCGAGCGAACGAGTCGCCTCCTTCAGCGAAGCAGTAATGCTAGCAAAGGAGGAGGCCGACCGCATCAGGTAACAGCGCTCACGCCCCAGCCACCGGCCGCCGGGATTGCGATTCTGATTCCCGGGGCGGGCTTGCGGACAGTGAGCAATGCGTAGCTCACTGTCCGGACGTCCGGTAACTGTCCGAACCGAGCCCAAGTCGGCGACGGCGCGCACTTTTCTTTTTTTTTAATTTATTCATACATACCAATTTGGATTGTGTTTGAATTTTGTTGCACATTAATTAATTTATAACATCTAGAAAAAAATATGTTTTAAATTTCAAAGAGTAAATTTCCCGCGCGCCTCAAGGAGTTGTCAGCAACAGCAGGCGCCCAGCTGGGTCGAAGCCTACTGGGGCCAGGGTTAGTTCGAAAGATAGCTTCAACGAAGGGCTACGAAGGAACAGGAGTGGGTTTTTAGTCAGTAAAAGTCTGACACTATCTCCCGCTCCGCCCAAGAGCGGGGGATGTCATTAGATGATTTTCCCACCTCAAAAAAAACCGGGTCCGGGGTCCTTACCATAACCTGTTTTGATCAGGCGAACGAACAAAGAAAGAAGCATTTATTTATTTATTTACAAGCACTTGCACAACTTTTTAATGTTCCCACTGCTGGGACTAAGGCCTCCTCTCTAGGAAAGAGAATGGGCCGTATTCCACCACGCGGGCCCAGTGCGTTTGGTGAATGTCAAGTCTTCGAATTTTTGGTTCTAGGACATACCGATTTCCCTACGATGTTTCCCTTCACCGTTTTGAGAGCAGTGGTAATGAAGTAAGTTACACAAAGTAATGCCTGGCTGGGTTTGAACCCGCGACCTACAACTTGTAAGTCATTACCACTGCTCTCGGATTCCAAGGGCTTACCAAGACGTGTTAAGGCCCGCGCGCCCGATCAAAGTCAGAAAACAGTGATTTTTTGAAGCCTAATTATTCCTCGATAACGGCCAGGTTAATAGGTTTGAAAAATACATATTATCTATGATTCATGAACAACATTATCAAATAATGATTTTTTCGCGCGATAATTTTTTCTAAAAAAAAACAAATATTTAGCGACTTTTCCCTACTTTAAAGAAACGGCATGGGTCTTTAGAAACATTTTTACACATAAAAATTATTGGTTAAATATTCTTCAGCATATGTATGTAAATCGATCAAATATTTCGCTAAGAAAATGGATTGAAGGGTCAGTTGGGCTCTGTCCGGGCGCAGCTGACCGCAGTTAAATGCACAGATACTCGTACTGTCGCCTAGGGACGAGTGTTGCGTCAATTTAATTTCGGCCAGATGTTCAAGGGACTATAAGCCTTAAAATGACAGGTGTGAAGCGAGAAAGAACTTTTTTTTTTTTGTTCCACAACTATCACACAACGCCGTCTAGTCCCAAGCTAAGCAGAGCTTGTGTTATGGGTACTAGACAATTTATAAACGTACTAATATATTTCTAAATACATACATATTATTGACAAATTATACCCAGACGCAGAACAAATAATCATGCTCGTCACATAAAAATTTGTCCTGGGTGGGAATCGAACCTACGACCTGCGGCATTGCAGTCAGGGCCACTAACCACTAGACTAACAGGCCAGTCAAAAAAATAATATAAGCTTGTTTTGACTATGACAAAAAAAAACGACTTTGAAAAATTATGTTACAAGATTTTCAAGATGCTTAAATAAACAAGGTAACTGGAAAAACAAGAACAGAACAAAAAGAATAGCCGAAGTCATACGTTATTAAAGTGTTACGGTTGGTACCTGCCTACATTGAATGCTATGTTTATTTTGTATTAAATGTCTAAATTGTCTTAGTCTGTAGTCTGTCACTGTACTTATTAAAATAAAATAAAAAAAAGACGTGTGGCACTCGGGGACTGCCGCGGTAAAGCTATTGCATAGCATTTTTTATCAACTTATGCAATTATAATTATTTATTTATTTTATTTATGCAGTATTTTTTTTCCTTTGTTTTTTTTTTCTTTGATATTAATTGAAGTTACACTTTTTGAACGTGGTGACCGATAAGAAAACAAATGAGTGGGGGGTGTTAGGTTATTTTCGTTACGGAATTTCTGGATTCGGTCTCCACGCTCAAGGCCCGCGATAGAAGCTATGCAATAGCTTAATAAAATAAAATAAAATATAACTTGTTTCTTTCAGGATTCTGAAAACCTTGTTTCATACTTTTTCAGCGTCGCTTTTTTTTTTTTGTCATAGTCGGGTTTTAGTCGAGCCAATAAGAGAGCGAACACGTTCGCTTGAGGTTTAAAAAATTAAATTGAAGTTTTCAATTCCCTAATGGGGTCAAAAGATGGGTAGAACGTTATTTTGGGGATGTTTTGCTTCGAATTTGATATCGATACTCTTTAGTAGGTATTTTTTATTTAATTTACATTTACACACGTTTGAGAACTCAATCTGAAGTCAGATAGAAGATTATAAAATTATTCATCTAAAAAAAAAAAAAATAAAAATCTTATTAGAACCATTTTCGACTTCTATGCGGACAAAGTTCGCGGGCAAAAGCTAGTTAGAAATAAAATAATATTTAGATTTTAATCATTCATTTAGGGGTGTAGTAATGCAAGATTTCCGCAGGAGAACTAAGGTTGCCGACAATATAACACGAAAGGTTCTGGGTGGCGACCGCGTACCGAAAGAGGCAGCGTTGGAAGGCCCCTACAAGGCGGACCGATGACCTGTTGAAAGTTGCGGGAATCCGATGGATGCGAGATGCGGATCGATTATTGTGGCGACTCTTGGGGGAGGCCTATGTCCAAAAGTGGACGTATATCGGCTGAAATTATGCTAAGGGTAGTGGGAAATAAAGATTTTTATTTATAATACGTGGGCAAAGCCGCGTGTAACATCTAGTATAAATAAATAAAAACAACACTTACTTGATGAATAGTAATAACTCCAGCTTGTTCCGTCATTTTAAATTAAAATAAAACTATTTGAACTAAACAACACAATTAAAACACTAATATCACAGGTTGAATAAATAAATAAATAATTTAGTTTTTTTTATTTAATCACAGCATTTTTACTTAATCATCCTCTATATCTAAATCCCATAGATTCGCAATACCACTCAACAATTGTCTAATAACCGAATCAACGATCGTATTTAAAAATATGCAATAGTAAAATAATATCCACCAACATTCGATGACAATACGCAAGTCTGCCGCGGACATTTACACGGCACGTGTTAACCGCGCGGCGGTCATGCACTGAATGAGGTATTTGCTGTCCGGAATTCGTATTTGGAATCTGCGCGCGCGCCGATAAGCGACTATCAACGCGACGCAGTGACGATCATGAATACGTATCGGGGTTGTGTATTGGGTCAGCGTGCAGTGTGATAGTATAGGAAGATTGTTTATCGATACTTGTGTTATTATTATTTTTTGTTTAGCCTGATTTTTTGTGTGTGGTTATGGCACCAAAAAGTAAGTGAATTATTCTTATGCACGTTTCTTAGAAATCTAGGACATTACTTACACCCCTTGCCTTTTTTTTATGGTGGGAAAAAATCATTCAATGACAACCCCCGCTCTTGGGCGGAGCGGGAGATAGTGTCAGACTCTTACTGACTAAAAGACCCACCCCGTTCCTTCTAGCCTTCATACCGGGGCTCGAGCGCCCTTTCGGATAACCCTGGCCCCAGTAGGCTTCGACCCGGCTGGGTCCCTGCTGTTGCTGACAACTCCTTGAGGCGCGCAAGAACAGTGCGCGCCGTTGACGACTTGGACTTGGTCCGGACAGTTACCGGACGGCCGGACAGCGAGCTACCCATTGCTCACTGTCCGCAAGCCCGCGCCTACGGTGGCCGGAAATCGGGATCAGAATCCTGGCAGCGGCGGCGGCGGCGATTACGCCGTTGCCTGATGCGTTCGGCCTCCTCCTTTGCGAGCATTACTGCTTCGTACACCCCGTGCCTGGGAAAGCACATAAAGTTGATGGTACCGGTTGTCATTCGTAGATATTTAGGAGTCATTACAGATAGATAATCCTAAATATCTACGAAACGCTCTTAAATATGGTCGCTCATAATGGACCTTATCAGGAAGGCTTAGGAGGAAGCGTCGACCGCAAACCAACAAGAACCGCTGCGGTATAGCACCTGCAACTCCTAACGTGAGCCTGCGTGCTGTCCAGCCGAACACACCAGGGTACATCTCCCGCCTGCATCACACAACAAGAGTGGAAGATATCGTGGAGTACGTGCGCCAAAAGACGAAGTTCGCACTGAGGGTACAGCTGCTGGAGTCGCACCGTAACGTCAATTTCAAGGCGTTCGTGGTGCGAGTCCCGAACACTTTTCTGCCTCTCATGTTGAAGGAAGACTTTTGGCCGCAGGGCGTGGTGTCCCGTCGCTTCCGCAGACAGGTGCCACAGAACAGCACGAAGTGAACTTAGTGCAATGTGAAGCGTTACTAACATAGTCTTAAGTCTTATTTACTAACGACAAGTTATATTTACTCTATATATAATATGTTAGTCGGTAAGGTATATATC
The DNA here is from genome assembly GCA_929112965.1 of Mythimna albipuncta. Classification (NCBI taxonomy): domain Eukaryota; kingdom Metazoa; phylum Arthropoda; class Insecta; order Lepidoptera; family Noctuidae; genus Mythimna; species Mythimna albipuncta. Next base: position 2,505,461 of record OV815988.1, read on the forward strand.
TATGAGCCAAGATGCCTGATAATAAATGATTTATTATTATTATTATTTACTTAACGCCAAACGCCAAGCCCTAAGAATCGCCGAACTAAAGCGGCAGTGGGCAGGGCATATATCTCTCAAAACAGATGGTCGATGGGGCGAAATGTTTCCACGTACTCGGCGTTGGATGGCTTCACACAAAGTGGACCGATGACCTGTTGAGGGTTGCGGCAATCCGAGGGATGCGAGACGCAGAGGACCAGCCGTTGTAGCGATATTTAAGGGAAGATTATGTCCAACAGTGGACGTCTATCAGCTGAAGTGCTAATGATAAACTACAAATTCTATATCATGAATATTACGGACGAAACCGCGGGCAGAAGGAAGTGACAATATAAATTAAATACACTTCATTAAAGTAGCATCGCCCTACAATACCAAGACGTCACAGTCGGGGTCACAGGTTCAACTTCTGATTTATTCAAACTGTACTCGCTTTACCTACATAATTATTTGTCAGCTTAGAAATGTTTATTTATGAACGAACTTATTGAGACGTGGATGGGTTAATCATCAATTCTTCAAATTCCAAACACAAAATAGATAGGTACAGAAGACAATCTACATACAAAGCGCGCTTGAGCAACGCACACAAAGACACCGCTTACGGATACGATAACTCGAAACGCCTCGGCCCGCTCGTCGAACAGTTCCGGCTCAAACGCTCATTAGTGTGCGTCCACCGAGCGTAGGTATAAAAAGTGAAATACATACATGAGATTGTCTTCTGAACCTATCTATTTTGTGCCCCAAGCGAACTCTCATTGTCTTTCTATTGTGGCTATAATTACGGTATCCAAAAGGTTAAATCATTTTTTTTGTAGGTGGGAAAATCATCCAATGGCATCTCCGCCCCCTTAGGCGGAACGGACGACAGTGTCACTTTTACTGACTAAACAGCCACTCCTGTTTCTTCGTTGCCTTTCTTACAGGGCCGAATCTTCCTTTCAACGACAGTGTCAGACTTTTACTGACTAAAAAACCACTCCTGTTCCTTCGTTGCCTTTCTTAGAGGGCCAAATCTTCCTTTCAGAAGCAGACCCTTAGCCCCAGTATTCTTCGACCCTGCTGGGCTCCTACGGTTTGCTGACGACTAAACTGACAAAGGTATTCAAGGCCCTTCGCACCGCCGGAGACAGGAATAAATTAAGGAACATCATAAAAATGAATGTGATAAAGCTGGGAGGTCACGATCCTCAGCATTGAGGAATACGACGCTAAGAGGAAGCATCATTAAATCACTCCTCGCGAGAGCTAGAAGCTAGAGCTGTCAGTGGAATTCCATGCCGGAGTCTGTGTTTCCTGATAACTTGTATCTAGGAGTCTTTAAGTCAAGAGTGAATAGGTTACTTCTAGGCAAGCGTGATCCATCGTCGACCACAACGTCGCTTAACATCAGGAGAGAGTGCTTATCGCCCGTTCCATTATCGGACCACCAGAGTTACGGTGATGCACCACCGGTAAATGGTGGACACCCTACTCATATGTACAAAACGTTCTGGGAACACATTCATTGTGCGTACAGCTTAGGATTGGAACTCTCTGCCGAAATCCTGATAGAAACAATCTAGGGGTCTTTAAGTCAAGAGTGAACAGGTTACTTCTAGGCAAGCGTGCTCCATCGTAGGTCACATCACCGCTTGCCTGAGATAGTGGTCAAACGAGAACCTATCAATAAAAAAGACACAAAACATTTATTTCAAATAGACCATTTACAGGCACTTTTGAATAGTCAAATATCGGTCAGTCCAAGAAAAGTGAAGCTAAATTGTACGTTCCAAAGCGTAGATCTCTATGGAGAAGAACGCGCAAGAAACTCCATGGACACTCTTTTTAAAACATATTAAAAAATACATAGTTTTTGGTTACATATTTCTTGTCGCTTCTAATATGTGAGCACAATGTAGATACTTAATAATAATACATTTTTAATTTTTAAAAAGGTAAATAAAAATAGAAACTGAATTAAGCCACTGGCAGCTAAGAGATGACCAGTCTCAAAAGTCAAAAAGTCAAAAGTCAAAAGTTTTTTATTTCACATAGGCCTACATGGGCACTTATAAAACGTCAGAAGCTAGTGCACGGTTCGAAATTGGTCGTTTCCTATGGAGAAGAACCGGCAAGAAACTCCATGGTTACTCTTTTAAAAGCCGATGGCACCGGTTCACGGGTCTGACACGTGCATCAGCACCACCTAGCTCAACCATTCTGAAGGGAACCGAATGACCCAATAACACATGCCACCATTAGCAAGCAAAAAAAGCTATCAATCACTATATTAGAGAATGCGTCTTATAATGACCTTGATTAAAATGAAGACATACCCTTACCGTAACCAGCTATAGACAGCTCCGAACGAGTTTGACCTACTCCGACATTTATAATTAATAAATTCTGTCAACTTTGTGATAGGTGTATAATTTATGGCGAATTATTCATCTACTTACATTAAAAAAAAACCGGCCAAGCAATGAGTAACTCGCCGGACAGCTAGCTACTCATTGCTTGTCGTCCACCAGCCCATGACTAGGATGGATGGTAATCAGGACCGGGATCCCGGCGGCTGGGGCGTAAGAGTCCGTTCCTTTCGCTAGCATTACTGCTTCGCAGAAGGAGCCGACCGCCTGCTATTCTTCTTTCGCATAGAGTTATAGGGGTATATTTCACCAAGATAACATGGCGGCGCGACCAGTCGCGGCTATCAACAAAATGTACACAACTCTACAAAGAGTTATTCATCTGGTGCCCGTTTGATTGCGCAATCAATTTGGTGGCGCGACCAGCTCGGACGTGTGGCGACTCTGGTGTCTGTATGGTGTCTAGTTTGGTAGCTTAGAGCTATATTTCACTAAGACACCATAACAAAATGTATACAGTTCTATAGACAATTACTCACCTGGTGTCCGTTTGGTTACGCAATCAATTTGGTGGCGCGACCAGCTCGGACGTGTGGCGACTCTGGAGTCTGTATGGTGTTTAGTTTGGCAGCTTATGGCTATATTTCACCGGGACGACTAGTCGCGTCGTCATGGTGTCCCGGTAAAATATAGCCCATAGAGTTGCCAACACAAAGTCCTAGTCGCCATTTTGTTTACCATGAACCCCATGGTAAACAAACATAAAAGCAATAAACTTAAACATTCGCGCAGCCGAGGCTCGCATAATAAAATGTCCGCGCCAAATATATCATTAGCATTAATCAGAAATTCAATGTCATACTGTTACGTCGATTGAGCAACACTTTATGAACTGGTAGTACTGTTAGCTACATTCCTGGCTTCATACAACATTATATTTAGTATACGCGGAACACACACAATTACCGCCACCTTTTTTTTTATAGTGGGAAAAAATCATCCAATGACAACCCCCGCTCTTAGGCAGTGCGGGAGATAGTGTCAGACTCTTACTGATTAAAAGACCCACCCCGTTCCTTCTACCGGGGCTCGAGCGCCCTTTCGGATAACCCTGGCCCCAGTAGGCTTCGACCCGGCTGGGTCACTGCTGTTGCTGACAACTCCTTGAGGCGCGCGGGAACAGTGCGCGCCGTCGACGACTTGGGCTTGGTCCGGACAGTTAACGGACGGTCGGACAGTGAGCTACCCATTGCTCCGCAAGCCCGCATCTACCGTGGCTGGGCCGGGGTCAGGAAGCTCGTTCCCTCAAGCACGCCTCCTCCTTCGTTAACATTACTGCTTCTCAGAAGGAAACTACCGCCTGCCTTCCTCCTAGTTCAGGACCATAGCCTGAACCAGGTCACAACGCAAGACATTGCTCCGCCCAAACGGAACACACCTTGGCAGACATTCTGCTATGACATCACTAGATCGACGCCATTAAGTTAAATCACTATTGTCACGATTTAATGTTTGAATACCCCCCGTATCGGCAACAATTTTATTAGCACTTTTAGTAAGTACAAATACATATAAATACTAGCTTTTGCCAGTGGTTTCGTCCGCGTGAAATTGTGTTTTTTCCATACAAACTTTGGACCCCCGTTTCAAATCCTATAGGGGGTGCGTTTCGGAAATTCCGTTCTTAGCGGATGGTTACACCCCATAAGGAGTCTACCTGCCAAATTTTAAGTTTGTAAGTGTTATAGTTTCTGAGATTTCTTAATTAATAATGAGTGGCATAATGGCATTTCGCTTTTATATATACATATACAGAAGATTGAAGTATGATATTTTCCCATGGTTTTACTATCATCAGGTTAAAATTAGCCTGCCGCCGGCGCCGGGATATTGATCCCGATTTCCGGCCACCGTAGGCGCGGGCTTGCGGACAGTGAGCAATGGGTAGCTCGCTGTCCGGCCGTCCGGTAACTGTCCGGACCAAGCCCAAGTCGTCGACGGCGCGCGCTGTTACCGCACGCCTCAAGGAGTTGTCAGCAACAGCAGGGGCCCAGCCGGGTCGAAGCCTACTGGGGCCAGGGTTATCCAAAAGGGCGCTCGAGCCCCGGTATGAAGGCTTGAAGGAACGGGATGGGTTTTTTTGTCAGTAAGAGTCTGACATTATCTCCCGCTCCGCCCAAGAGCGGGGGTTGTCATAGGACGATTTTTCCCATCGGAAAAAAAAGATTAAGACTAGCAGTACCTACTTGTGGACATGCTGATTTTTACACACGCAAAAAAAAAATCAAAGGGCTAACTTGTCGCATCCCCCATAAAACGAATGGACGGACATGACCATCTCAATATATTTTGCAGGCTTTCCTCAAGCACATCTTGGGAATACCACCTTACAAATACATTAGAGCTATGACTGTTGAGCAAATATTTTGACCAATTTCATAATAACAATAATATGTGCTATCATAACCTGACATACACGATCGGGCGTCATATGGAGACACACCCACTTTTCAGTACTAATTGATAACATAAACAGTTACTTGTGAAACACTAACAACCTTGCAAGACTGTATTACTAACTTCTACAACAACTTTGCCTAAAATGAATGCCTAAGGCATTAAGTCTGCTTTTGTTCTATGACTTTTTACAAAACATAATTCATTTACCAAAAAACAAACCTTCAAGATTTCGTTGTTCTATCTAACACATTTCAACTCTGTATTTTGCTATACCTACCTACGTCTGTATGATGTGACGCAAGTGCATCAAGCACACCCGCAGCCCGATCCCGCTACCCTCCGCTATTGTTCTACCGCTTGCTTCGCATAGACTTCGTAACATTTAGAATTTTAAAAGAAAATCTATATGAGAAATTTTTAAAAGTCTAGAACTAAAGTTGTTGTTTATGATGTTAGTAACATAGTTCTGAGAGGTTTTTTATTATTATTGCCAGGCTCGCGCTTGACCACTATCTCACCGGATGGTAAGTGATGATGTGGTCGACGATGGAGCACGCTTGCCTAGAAGTAACCTATTCACTCTTGACTTAAAGACCCCTAGGTTGTAGCTATCAGGAAACCCAGACTCCGGCAGGGAATTCCACTCTTTAGCTGTACGCTTTTGGAAACACATTCATTATAATGTGTTTCCAAAACGATTTGTACGAATGGGTGGGATATCCACCGGGTACCCATGGCGCAACGCCGTACGTCTAGTGGTCCGATGATGGAACGGACTTGGCAGAATTAAATTGGAGGTTGCTAGTGTTTATAAATAATCCTGTATAATAAGTGCTGTCATAACCAAAGATACACGACCGGACGCCATATGGAGACACACCCACTTTTCAGTATTAATTGATAACATATATATGTCAATTGAAGTTATATTTAGATGGGAAAACCATCAAATGACTTTTCAAACTCAAAGTAATGACGGCGAAAATTATCTTTGCCCCGAGCGGCTACATAGCTAGATTGAGCCTTGACTAGTTTTTGAGTTGTCAGCAACAGCAGGGGCCCAGCCGGGTCGAAGCCTACTGGGGCCAAGGTTATCCGAAAGGGCGCTCGAGCCCCGGTATGAAGGCTTGAAGGAACGGGGTGGGTCTTTTAGTCAGTAAGAGTCTGACACTATCTCCCGCTCCACCCAAGAGCGGGGGTTGTCATAAGATGATTTTTCCCATCGAAAAAAAAAGCCTTGACTAGTTGGAATAAAGCTAGGGTGATGATGACATTTTACAATAATCAGTTCGATGATAAATCAGCTAAAAGTCAAATCTAATTTATTAAAATCCAAAATTTAACGCAATTTTTGAACTTCAAACATTACATAAGACCCCTTGATATGCCTTTCTAATTCTTTAAGTGGAAAGAACAAGTGACGTTTCGATATCTCAAAGTCAAACCATTTATATCTACACCGCTAAATTTTGATCGTTTTAATCCCGTGGATGGTCGATCCGGTACATGAAACACTATCGATTTGTAAAGATAAAATTAAAAAATAAAGTACAATTTTTTTCAAAACTCGTATTAATTTACGCATGTACGAAATTAATTTCTTTAAGAAAACGTCAGCTGAGTGAGTCCAATGACCTGTACTGCCGTCCTCTAACTAAAAAGCAGCTAAGTTACTTAAAAAACAAAGCACTTAGCTGCTTTTTAGTTAGAGGACGGCAGTGTAGGTAGTAGTCAGCGTTGCGTACAAACTACCTACAAGTAATAATTTAATGGTGTGTATATACCTACTAGCTTTTGCCCTCAGCTTCGCTCCCGTCAACTGACTACTGTAGTCTGCTCTACCCCTACTCTTCTCTATTCAACCCTACCCTACCCTACACTACCTACATTACCTACGCAACCTACCTATCTTACTTTACTTACTTATGTAGCGTAGGATAGGTAGGGTTGATTAGGGACGAAGGTTGTATTAAGGTAGAGTACCCTACCTGTCTGGTGATGACCAAAACAAAAAAAGAATGATTAAAATTGCTCCAACCGTTAAGTTATATAAGAAGAACTAAGGGTTCATTTTTATATATTATTTATATATGTAAACAAAGTGCGTGACACCTCGTTTAGCCAGTACTGTTGATATCTGTGAACTATTTTTAATCTGTGGAGCGATGACTTGTGTCAGGATATGAGCCATGACGTTATGTTTTAAGAAACATGTGAATTTGTAATCTATATATATAAAAGAAAGTCGTGTTAGTTACACCACTTATAACTCAAGAACGGCAGAACAGATTTGGGTGAAAATTGGTAGGGAGGTAGCTTAGAGCCAGGAGACGGACATAAGATACTTTTTATCCCGTTCGACAGCGTTCCCGTGTGACTTGACATGAAACGTCAATCACTATAAAACGTGGTATAACAAAAAAGAATCAGAGTACGGTAGAGTAGGGTAGAGTAGGGTAGAGTAGGGTAGAGTAGAGTAGGGTAGAGTAGAGTAGGGTAGAATAGAGTAGGGTAGAGTAGGGTAGGGTAGAGTAGGGTAGATTAGGGTAGAGTAGGGTAGAGTAGGGTAGGGTAGAGTAGGGTAGAGTAGGGTAGAGTAGGGTAGAGTAGGGTAGAGTAGGGTAGAGTAGGGTAGAGTAGGGTAGAGTAGGGTAGAGTAGGGTAGAGTAGGGTAGAGTAGGGTAGAGTAGGGTAGAGTAGGGTAGAGTAGGGTAGAGTAGGGTAGAGTAGGGTAGAGTAGGGTAGAGTAGGGTAGAGTAGGGTAGAGTAGGGTAGAGTAGGGTAGAGTAGGGTAGAGTAGGGTAGAGTAGGGTAGAGTAGGGTAGAGTAGGGTAGAGTAGGGTAGAGTAGGGTAGAGTAGGGTAGAGTAGGGTAGAGTAGGGTAGAGTAGGGTAGAGTAGGGTAGAGTAGGGTAGAGTAGGGTAGAGTAGGGTAGAGTAGGGTAGAGTAGGGTAGAGTAGGGTAGAGTAGGGTAGAGTAGGGTAGAGTAGGGTAGAGTAGGGTAGAGTAGGGTAGAGTAGTGTAGAGTAGGGTAGTGTAGAGTAGGGTAGAGTAGAGTAGAGTAGGGTAGAGTAGGGTAGAGTAGGGTAGAGTAGGGTAGAGTAGGGTAGGGTAGAGTAGAGTAGGGTAGGGTAGAGTAGAGTAGAGTAGAGTAGGGTAGGGTATAGTAAGCTGAAGTAGGGAAGAGCGGGAGCGAAGCCGCGCGGGCAAAAGCTAGTAAAAACTAAAATAGTGGTAAAGCAATAGCTTTAAATGTTGTTTTATAATGTGCTAATTATCTTCGGATAGGTGAAGTAAAACTATAACCACAATTGCGTTGCTCTGAAAAGAGTTATTTTATTTAATCATAGAACAAAACTTTTACACATACATAAGTACTTATCACTAAACTATCTAACTATCTTACCTGAAAAGAGAAACAACATTTAAAGCTATTGCTTTACCACTATTTTAGTTTTTATTACAAATTCACATGTTTCTTAAAACATAACGTCATGGCTCATATCCTGACACAAGTCATCGCTCCACAGATTAAAAATAGTTCACAGATATCAACAGTACTGGCTAAACGAGGTGTCACGCACTTTGTTTACATATATATAAAAATCATTGCCACTTTCCGTTGTAATTTTTTAACGCAAGGCTCACCTATCCATATACCAAATGTTTAGGCTTTGTTCGGACTATTTAGTAGATGGTTTATGTGAAGTTTGGTAGGGTAGAGTAAGACATAGTAGGGTAGAGTAGGATACAGTAGGGTAGAGTAGGATACAGTAGTGTAGAGTAGTGTAGAGCAGGGTATAGTAGGGTAGAGTAGGATAGGGTAGGGTATAGTAGGGTGGAGTAGGGAAGAGCGGGAGCAAAGCCGCGCGGGCAAAAGCTAGTATATTATGTAGAAATAACAAGAAACTGGCTGACTGACTGACATATTAACGAACAGCCGAAACTACTCGGAACGTGAACACGACAAGCTCACCATCAGGCGGGATCGCAGTCAAGTACTAGTTTATAACAGATAAAAAAAAAAGGTGCCTGCGAGACTAGGACGCGGACGCTCAGAAACGAAGGGCAGATGATAATTTGACATTGGCCATGGCTGACGACAAGACAGGCTTCTTAAGTTTGTCAAAAACCAAGGCTGTTTAAGTGCAATTCAAATTTTAATGAGCCACTCTGAAATCTTTGACATCATCGCGAATAGAAAAATGATTAAATTAATCTTATTTGCCTAGCCTTTTTTAGGGTTCCGTATCCAAGGGGTTAAATCAGGACCCTATTACTATGACTTCGCTATCTGTTCGTCTGTCTGTCACCAGGCTGTATCTTTTTCTTTTTGGTGTGGAAAATCATCCATTGACAACCCCCGCTCTTGGGTGGAGCGGGAGATAGTGTCAGACTCTTACTGACAAAAAACCCACCCCGTTCCGTCTAGCCTTCATACCGGGTCTTCAACTCGAGTTCCCTTTCGGATAACCTTGGCCCCAGTAGTCTTCGACCCGGCTGGGCCCCCTACTGTTGCTGACAACTCCTTGAGGAGTACGGGAACAGTGCGCGCCGTCGACTACTTGGGCTCGGTCTGGACAGTTACCGGATGGACGGGCAGCGAGCTACCCATTGCTCACTGGCGGTGGCTGGAAGTCGGGATCGGAATCCCGGCGGCGGCGAGAGCACCGTTGCCTGACAAGAACCACGATAGCTGGACAGTTAAAATTTTCACAAATTATGTATTTCTGTTGCCGCTACAACATACTGCTACAACAAATACAGAAACAAAATACGCTCCCATATAACGAACGCGATTTGTTTGCCACATTTTCTTAAAGATGGTACGGAACTCTTCATTCGCGAGTCCAACTCGCACTTGGCCAGTTTTTTTTTTAAGACGAAATTCTATGACGAGTGCGTGTTGCCAGTGATGACATTTGGCTCCGAAACGTGGTCACATACAATGGGCCTCATCAGAAGGCTTAAAGTCACTCAAAGGGCACAGGAAAAGGCTATGCCTATGCTATAAGCCTTGAGCATCGACGCAGAGTTGCTAGCCTGTCTGTTTTCTATCGTTTACACTTCGGGGAGACACACTAGAGTTACACAATTTAATTCCGCCAAATCCGTTCCATCATCGGACCACAAGACGTACGGGTTTGCGCCACCGGTACATGGTGGACATCTCACCTATACGTACAAAGCGTTTTGGGAGTACATTCATTATGCGTACAGCTAAGGAGTGGAATTCCCTACCGGAGTCTGTGTTTCCTGATAGCTATAACCTAGGGGTCTTTAAGTCGAGAGTGAACAGATTGCTTCTAGGCAAGCGTGTTCCATCGTCGGCCACATCATCGCTTACCATCTGGTGAGATAGTGGTCAAACGCGAGCCTATCCATTATAAAAAAAAAGCTCGGAGTTTCCTTGCGTGATAGCATCAGGAATGAAGGATCAGGATCCCTAAGGTCACCGCCATAGCTCGAAGAATCGCCAAACTGAAGTGGCATTGGGCAGGAATATTGCTCGCAGAACAGATGGCCGCCGGGGCCCAAGGGGTATTCAGATGACACGCGCCGATCACGCACAGCACCTGCGCACGCGTTGTGCCCGCCTTAAACAAGCACACGCGCTGCATCAGCCTCGCACACGCCTCGCGCCCACTTATACTACTAGCGACTATACTACTTCGTTCACTAGGCATTTAGCCATTGCGCGGGCGCAAGGCGTAGGTACGCGGGGAGAATGCAGACCGCGGGCAGGACAAGCGCAGGGTTGGCGCGAGGCGGGCGCGTGGCGTGCGTGTGTAGACCTCGTAGAACGACGTCGCGTGGCGTGGATCTAGTGTAGCTCTACAATGACTGGCCTGTTGGTCTAGTCGTTAGTGACCCTGACTGCTATGCCGGAGGTCGTGGGTCCGATTACCATCCAGGACAAATGTCTGTTTGATGAGCATGATCATTTGTTCTGTGTCTGGGTGTAATTTATCTATATATGTATGTATTTAGAAATATATAAGTATGATTATCAGCTGTCTAGTACTCATAGCACAAGCTCTCTCTGCTTAGCTTGGGACTAGATGGCGTTGTGTGTTAGTTGTGAAAAACAAATAAAATGTATGGAGACCGACGTGTCCAGATCGGCGTGTCCGGTTAACTTTTAATCTTTAATCAAGTTCGCCCACCACTAATTTATTTATTTACCTTTTTATGTAAAAATGTACATAAATAATTTATAAGCTTATGCTATTGACATTGTCCTAGATTGTAAAAGCCTTGGTTGCGTAAGTCTTAGATAATAATGTATCTAAACGTGTTAATAATAAAATTTACTAGCTTTTGCCCGCAGCTTCGCTCGCGTCATCTTTATCATCATTATCAGCCTTTTAAATGTTCCCACTGCTGGGACTCAGGCCTCCTCTCTAGGAGAGGGAATGAGCCGTAATCCACCACGCGGGTCCAGTGAGGGTTGATGAATGTCACGTCTTCGAATTTTTTGGTTCTAGGACATGCCGGTTTCCTCACGATGTTTTTCTTCGCCTGCGTGCCTACGTTAAATATAGCCTATGTCACTCAGGAATAAAGCAGTTCTCTATCGGTGAAAAAATTTGACCTGCTGTGACTTGTGTTGTACTTAGTGTGGTGTCCAACTTGTAACCTCTGTAAATATTTTTGGGAAAAAAAGGCGTTGCGGCGTCAGCACATTTCGCGAGACTGTCGTACGTCGTCACCGGACATAATTGTTGGGGGTCGGGTGGACAGCCTGGAGGACGTGGTAGAGCATACGGTAGTGATGGGCTTCGCCATGTCCTCGTGGAGGCGATCGGCGGCAGCGACCTCTCGTACCATGCCTCACTGGTACAGGCCATGGTCTGGAGCGAGGATGAATGGCAAGCGGTCGCCTCCGTTCGCGAAGCAGTAATGCTAGCAAAGGAGGCGGCCCCTCGCGCGTGGCAATGGCCCTCACGAGTGGATGGAATGGTCCCGATTTCCGACCAGCGCAGGCGCGGGCTTGCGGACGGTGAGCAATGGGTAGCTCGCCGTCCGACCGTCAGGTAACCAACGGCCCATGTTGTTCCACGCGCGCCTAATGGAGTTGTCAGCAGACCGTAGGGGTCAGCATGGTCGAAGCCTATTGGGGCTCCTGCTTATGAAAGGAGGATTCGGCCCCACGACGAAAGGCACCGGAAGTACCAAGGGTGTGATTTTAGTCAATCAGTCAGCCAATTCTGACACTCCCCTCGGTCAGTAAAAGCCTGTTACTACCTCGGTGGCACCCATCGAAATAATAAAAAAAAAGTCCGGGTGTCCTAATAGTTACAAGTCGGACATCTCTAAGACAAGAGAGAAAAGGATAGTTCTAGGCACGCGTGCTCCATCATCGATCACTTCGTCGCTTACCATCAGGTTATCTCACCTGAGTGGGTTTTAATATTAAATAATATTATATGTATTAAAAAAAACGTTGACAGAGTCAAAAAACCCCGACCGCAAAAAACGATCGGGTTTTTAGGAACAAACTTTTTTTCTTTTTTAGGGTTCCGTAGCCAAATGGCAAAAAACGGAACCCTTATAGATTCGTCATGTCTGTCTGTCTGTCCGTCCGTCCGTATGTCACAGTCACTTTTTTCCGAAACTATAAGAGTAATATATACATGAAAAAAATACACTATTATTAAAACATCGATCTAAGTTACAACGAACTACAAGAACTTTTATATTATGTTGCTTGCTGCTACGGAACCCTTCATCGGCGAGTCCGATTCGCACTTGGCCGGTTTTTTATAGTTGATTTCTGGAAAACGATGCTGCGGTCGACGACAACTTTATTTCTTACGTTCTACCCACAAGTACATTTAAAATCATTTCCTAGAACCATTTATTTTGAAAGCCAACACGACAGAAACCTAATTAAAACATGGACGTTAAAAATCTACCATTCATTTTATTCACCATTTATTTACAAATGCTTGTGTGATATATAATCATTTGTTCTGTGTCTGGGTGTAATTTATATATCATTATGTATGTATTTAGAAATATACAATTTGTAAGGGACAGCCCTCCACAAACTTTAGGGACTTGCTCAGTAGACGAAACTGAACAACCTTCCATAACACTTTTTTTAGGAAACGAAAAAAAAATCCGCCTCTCCATACAAAATTATGAATTTGATTGGACAGTTTGTATGGAGCGGTCGATTTTTTTTTTCGTTTCCTGAAAAAAATTTTGTGGAAGGTTGTTCAGTTTCTTCTACTGAGTCAGCCCTTAAAGTTTGTGGAGGGCTGTCCCGTACACCCTTTATAATTATGTTTATCAGTTGTCTAGTACTCATAACACAGGCTCTGCTTAGCTTGAGACTAGATGGCGTTGTGTGATAATTGTGGAATATATATTATATTAGATTCAAATTTTGATGTACCCAGTATCACTATTACAAATAAGACAAACCTAACGACACCTCTCAAGCTAAAATGCAAGAAGCTGTCTATCTTTAGGGCGTTCTTTTGACATATACACACAAACACTCCAAAAAACAGAATGCTCCTTGTGGTGTCATCATCATTCCAGCGGAAAGACGTCCACTGCAGGAAATAGGCGTCCCTCGGATTCCCACAACCCTCACCAAGACATCGGTCCATCATGTGGGTGGCCTTCCTACACCATCTTCCAGTACGCGGTCGCCACTCCAGTTCCTTCGGCCCTATCGACCATCTGTTCTGCAAGCGGTGTGCCCTACCCACTGCCTGCCACTTAAGTCTCCAGTCAGGTAAAAAAGAAATGCTTGGCGGTAGAAATGGATAGGTAACTGGTAGGTAATAGTTCCTAAGGCAGACAAGAATTTGCAGTAAGTTCTTTCATAAGAAGTTACTGCAAATTCTTGATTGTAGAGTCTGATTAAGAGCCTTTACGGAAATGAGTAATTTGCACTATATTGTTACCACACAGTATAATGCAATATATCGAAGCATGCGTTTCACATTTTATTGGTTGGAATTTCAACTGCAACCGTCGTTGCATGCTTGCTTGCAAAAGGTGAATAGTAGTCATGACTTGCTGGTAGAATTTCGAGGAGCACTTCCGACATCTGGCTCCCAAACTGAATCGGACTGGGGGTGCTCTCAAGTAGCTCCTGCCCAACCTAGTTCCAGACACCACCTCACGGAGGCTTTACGCAGACATCGTTCGGTTCATGGCTCTTTATAGGACGCTGGTGTGGCTGTCGCTGCGAAAGCAACCGGCGGCCCAGCTGAACGCATGCCAGAATGTCATGGCCATACGGATGGTGCGGGGATACCGCGCGGTTTCCCGCGAAGCAGCGGCCCTCCTTGCTGGTCTGCCACCATGGGATCTGGAGGCAACAGACGTTGCACGCATGTACAATTTGCACTTGGAGATGCAACACCGGGGCAAAACTCTTCCGTTTTGCTTTTTTTTTTCTGAAGCAGATCCTTGGCCCCAGCAAGCTTCGACTCTGCTGAGCCCCTACGGTTTGCTGACATCTCCTTGAGGCGCGCGTGGAACACTACGCACCGTCGACGACTTGGATCGGTCTGGAAGGTTACTGGACGGTCGGACGGTTGATCGGAGGCAGAGTTTACTTCTGAATACGATCTCGTCTAATGGCAAGCCTTACGGCTATAGGGACACCATGTCAGGGCGACTAGTTACACCGCCATGGTGCCCAGTGAAATATAGCCCTAAGCTACCAAACTAGACACCAGAGTCGCACACACCCGAGCTGGTCGCGCCACCAAATTGGTTACGCAAGCAAACGGACGCCAGGTAAGTAACTCTCTATAGAGCTGTATGCATTTTGTTGGTAGCGGCGACTGGTCGCGTCGCCATGGTGTCTCGGTAAAATATAGCCTTATACGAGGTCTACAGTGGAGGTCAGAATCTCTTATTTAAAGGGGTCATGGTGGTTATCACGGACCATTCCAAAGACATCTGTAATCAGTCAACGCTCATATTGTCCTCTAAGCCAGTGACGGTCGAATTACTTAGAATTATCTTATGTAGGTTTTATTTATTAATTAAATTCGATGACCCCAAGATTTTCATTACCAAGATAGTAGGTCTCGTGGCTCATTTTATTTCTTAACTAGCTGTGCCCGCGACTTCGTTCGCGTGGACTACAGGATTTGGAATTTACTTTTTCTAAAATAAAATTAGCCTATGTTGCTTCTTATTACATCAGCTACCTGCCAAAAAAAGTCCCGTCCAAATCGGTCCAGCCATTTCAGAGATTAGCCCGGACTAACAGACATACAAAAATTGTAAAAAATGTTATTTTGGTGTATGTATCGTATAAAAGGTGTAAGGGACCGCCCTCCACAAACTTTAAGAGCTTACTCAGTAGACGAAACTGAAAAACCTTCGACAATTTTTTTTTTTCAGGAAACGAAATAAAAAATCAGCCTCGGCATACAAAATGATAAACTTGATTGGACAATTTGTATGACGAAGCCATTTTTTTTTTTTCGTTTCCTGAAAAAATTTTTTGTGGATGGCTGTTCAATTTCGTCTACTGAGCAAGCCCCTAAAGTTTGTGGAGGGCTGTCCCTTATACCTTGTATATTTCTAAATACATACATAATTATAGATAAATTACACCTAGACACAGAACAAATGATTATGCTCATCACACAAACATTTGTAAATAAATGGTAGATTTTTAACGTCTTCAAGGCTAAAGATTCACTCTAGGCTCTTAATAAACTAGTGCGCTTCACCATCAGAGATCGCATCACTGCTTATCATCAGATGGGATCGCAGTCAGGCACTAGTTTATATCAATAAAAAGAAAAACTGACTACTGCTACAAAATTATCCAAAATGAACATACTCCCGGGAAAAGTATCCGACGATGAGTAGACCATGTGCTATTCCAAATCCGTTCAGCCGTTTCAGCGTAAAGAAGTGACAAACGAAACAAAAAGTTTATTTAAGTAATCTTGTGTTGATTTGAGTAGTCTAGGTAAGTTTTAATTAACTTACTTGGATTGCATAAATCAAACGCGATTATTTGGGATTTTAATTTTGAATTTATGTAATGTAATCTATTTCGGGACATTTTAATTTATTTTAAGACATTTTATTTAATTTTATTTTTATTTAATTTATCCGTAATTATTAATTCCAATTCTATTATAATTAGTTTGACATAAGTATTGTATTCAAGTTTAATTTTGACATTACTCTTATTATATAATATTTTCATAATTATTTAAAGCCTTGTTCACTCATTTATGCTTAAACTGTGGTTGCCTATAATTGAGTGTTCATTATAGGACCAGGTTACTTGTACCATTTTCTATTTCTTAAGTTTTTTTATTTTGTAATACTCGTTGGTGATCCTTAAATAAATAAATAAATAAACAAACATACACACAAAATTCTCACACCTGTATATCTGATTATCTACTTATATAGTGTAATCTAAAGCGGTAAGTAGATTATTGGTAATTAATATCAGTTAAGACGGATTAAAACCAGGATATGTCGCTTTATAAGTCGTCAAGTCAATTTCGCCAAGTCGTTGAGCTACAATTACCGGCACGGATCTTGAGCGCTGGCTTCAAGTTGCTCAGAGGTCAAATATTCGGTCTCTTTAGTGGTGCGAAGTGAGACGCGGGGGTGGAGTGTCAGTGATTGGCTCGCCGCGCCTTCGCGTCATAGACGTCACTCATGATCCCACTCAGGCTTCAATCTGCATAGTTCTCATATGATTTGACCAATGACAGAGTATATTTCATGTACGCGGACGAAGTCGCAGGCAAAAGCTAGTTTATCATATACTAGCTTTTGCCCGCGACTTCGTTCGCATGGAATAGTGACTTCCGGAAATTTCAGTACTGAATTGATGCCGACTCTTGACCAATAGATGGCGCTGTATGTCCGGAATAAATTTTATTTTTTATTTTATTTTATTTTTGCAATAAAAACTATCCTATGTCCTTTCTCAAGTTCCAAACTATGTCTGTACCAAATTTCACACAAATCAGTTCAGTAGTTTAGGCGTGAAGCAAAGACAGACAGACAGACAGACAGACAGACAGAGTTACTTTCACATTTATAATATTAGTTTGGTGGATTTACTTTAGACATCAATGGCGTAAAATGTTTTAGGTGGGAAATCATTCAATGATTTCTCTCTCTCTAGGGCGGAGCGCGAGGACGTGTAAAACTTTTACTGATTAAACCCACTCATAGGAGTTCCATGCGTCCCATGACACCGAGTTTTCTTTACAGAAGCGAACCCACGGCCCCAGTTAGCTTTATTATTATTTATTGTTGATAGGTACGCGCTTGACCGATATCTCACCTGATGGAAAGCGACGATGCGGTCGACGATGGAACGCGCTTACCTAAAAGAAACCTATGCTTGCTGGGCCCCTGCTGTTGCTGACAACTCTTTGAGGCGCGATTATTCTATGGAGGATAGATTGACTTCTATACCTTTATATCGTCGACCGTAGGTTCAATTGAGGTAGGTAAGGGACAAAATACCCAAAATGAGTTAAGTATACAGTTTTGTTCAGAATTTTTCGCTCTATCGAATGGTGTATATTAAAAAATTCTAGCTTAAGAAAAATGTCCCTTACCCTAATGATTTTTGGATCCAAATTTCTAATCAGCCCCATAATAACAATGTATCAGAAAAACTATGCAATATAGGAACTTGAAATTATGTAATTATTGCCGCCAATCCACTTGAAATAAGGTAAGGGTCTTCCCAATCAACGAATTTGAATCCAACGCAGAGGTCAATTTAATGTAAGGGACGAGACTACAAGATACTTGGTCAGTACTAACAAAATACGTTGTTGTAAGGGACATCTATTTTCTTAAATAGCTAATTTATTTAAATAAATGTTACACGTGTAGATAGAGCACTAAAATACAAGATTATGTGTGAAATCAGACCCGAAAAACGTTAATAAGAAAAAAAGTTTTAGGCGATTTTGTCCGAAAAAAAACTTTGTCGGCCTCTCCTGAAAAATCGTATTTTGTCCCTTACCTCAATTGAACCTACGGTCGACGATATTTTGTAGTAGCAGTGCTCACACATTATACACATGCTTCCCACTAGACGTGATCCAGTTTACTCTCGTTTTAAAGCACGTGCGAGACACATGCGTGACTCTTTGACTTCCGACCTCACACTATCACATGTATTATCGTCATCCAGCGTGGCACAGCTGATCGTGGATACTCAATATATACCTACTATACTTTTTTTTTTTCGATAGGAAAAATCATCCAATGACAACCCCCGCTCTTGGGCGGAGTGGGAGATAGTGTCAGAGTCTTACTGACTAAAAACCCCATCTCGTTCCTTCAATAGCTTTTTTTTTTCGATGGGAAAAATCATCCAATGACAACCCCCGCTCTTGGGCGGAGTCGGAGATAGTGTCACTGACTAAAAAACCCGTCCCGTTCCTTCAAGCCTTCATACCGGGGCTCGAGCGCCCTTTCGGATAACCCTGGTCCCAGTAGGCTAAATATACTATAGCTCATTATAAACATAATTCTTCCCATACTTATAAACTATGTTTCTGACATAAACGTACAAAAAAAAAACTATGGATCCAGTACATCATGTGTGGAGACCCCAAGTGGATTTATTGTACAAAAAAAAATCTGTTCTTTTTTTAAATTTAATCTGAGTAAAATCGTCAACCAAAAAGAAAAGAAAATTAAGGGTGAGTTGCACCATTTAACTATAACGATAACCAAACCATAATCAGCCGTGAAACGGCCGCCTATTGGTAAATTCGACGATTTGACAACTGTTAACGGCTTTGTCAAGTTAAATGGTGCAACTCACCCTAAGCATGGTAAATAGTAAGCAAAAGTCTGACATGCCTGTCATCAATTCAGGACTAGTAAGGAACTCCACTACTACATATCTACACTAATATTATAAAGAGGTAAAGTTTGTTTTTTTTTGTAGCATGTAATCTCTGAAAGTACTGGTCCGATTACTAAAATTTATTCACCGATAGAAAGCTGCTTTACTCTTGAGTGACATAGGATATATTTTATGTAAGCAAAAGGTAGTATTAAATAAATCGTCAATTTTAAAGTATAGGCATTATTTTGGCACTGATTAAAGTTCTTAACCCCACGCTGGTCATTGACGTTAACATCAGTAATTGGGTTAAGCACGCAACTGTTATAAAGGGTTAACACTCTTAGTTATTTTTTTTTTTTTTTTGTTTCGATACCAATTAATTATTGAATCTCCGTGAATGTGACCGTGGCATCACCGCGGGCCCTAACAGAATACCAGCGCTGCGTTATTTATCTTTTTAAATATCGCAGCATATACTGAGTTAGGCGCCCTTTTGGACTTGCACAGATTTAAAAGATTTTTTTTTTTATTATAGAATTCTACTGTATGTGTGAGGTACGAATAAAATATTTTTCTTTCTTTCTTTCTTTCTTAGTACAGTGTTTGGGCCCTTAAAATCACCACACAACACAAATCAATCAAAGCACTAATTGGTTGGATTTGTTTTTTCACAACAACATTGTTTGTTTGTATGTATGTATAATAGAAGAGTAAGTAGAGAAGTAAGTATTTATGATAGAACTGTTCAGCAGTTTGTGTCGAATTCCGTTCTCTAATCGGTAACGCCTCGGTGACAGCAATTGTAGAAAACGATCAGTTGGTAGTCATGTTGACGCGCCTGAGTCGGCCACTCGTTCTACAATGGAGCGTTTGTCTAACAAAGGATGTAGCGTTAAACATTGTTAAAACGATTTTGAACGATGTGAACTTGGTTACGAATTGTCTATTCGTTTGTTCTGACCACGATGACGTCATTCCCATACGTTTCATCACTTTTCGACAGCGTTAACGATTGCAGAATAACAACTTGGCTAAGCGTGCACGTAGCTAAATATTGGTCGGACAAAATTTGAGTCAAATAACACAAGATGAAGAAGTATTTGTCTCTCTTCTGTTTGTTTATTAAGTTGCTGCCCCGGCGCACGTTTGCCTAGAAGTAACCTATTCACTCTGACTTAAATACCCCTAGGTTGTAGCTATCAGAAAACACAGACTCCGGCAGGGAATTCCACTCCTTAGCTGTACGCATAACGAATGTGTTTCCAAAACGCTTTGTACGAATGGGTGGGATATCCACCATGTACCGGTGGCGCAACGCCGTACATCTAGTTGTCCGATGATGGAACGGACTTGGCGGAATTAAATTGTGCAATTCCAACGCACACTCATCATCATTATCATCATTTCAGCCGATAGACGTCCACTGTTGGACATAGGCCTCCCCCAGGCGTCGCCACAACGAACGATCATGTGCATCCCGCATCCATCAGATTCCCGCTACCTTCACCAGGTCGTCAGTCCACCTTGTAGGAGGCCTTCCAACGCTGCGTTTTCCGGTACGCGGTCGGCCCCAACGGCCATCTGTTCTGCGAGCAATGTGCCCTGCCCATTGCCACTTGAGTTTGGCTATTCTTTGTGCTATGTCGGCAACTTTGGTTCTCCTGCGGATACCTTCATTTTTGATTCGATCACGCAAGGAAACTCCGAGCATAGCCCTTTCCATTGCTCTTTGGGTGACGTAAAGCCTTCTGATGAGGCCCATTGTGAGCGACCACGTTTCGGATCCATATGTCATCACTGGCAACACACACTGGTCATAGACTTTCGTCTTGAGACACTGTGGTATGTTGGATGAGAAGATACCGCGTAGCTTCCCGAACGCTACCCAACCGAGTCGGATTCGACGGTTGACTTCTTTCTCGAAATTAGATCTACCCGACTGGACTGTGTTAACGCACACTCATTGAAATGTCATCGATAGAAAACTGTTAGGCCAGCAACTCGGCGTCGATGCTGATCGACTCTTCAATCCCCATAGGTGACAGAAGAGCTGACGAGACGGATTATTTGGTCGTGGATATGCGACTCGCGTAAAATAATCACGAGTATTTTGTCAAAGACTGTGTGTCAAGAGTGATTTTCCATCAACAGTTTTAAAGCTATCTTGCATCGCCATTATCGTGATCCTGTAAGTTTAATTTAACTAAAAACCCACCCCGTTCCTTCGTGCCTTAATACCGGGGCTCGAGCTACTATTTCGAAACTAACCCTGGCCCCAGTAGGCTTCGACCCAGCTGGGCCCAAACTAATGTCAAATTCGAACCATAGTTATCAAATTACTAGCTTTTGCCCGCGACTTCGTTCGCGTGGAATAGTGACTTCCGGCAGATTTTTGGTTTTACCCACATAGTTCCCGATCTCGCGGGATCTCTTCAAAAATGAAATGTGAAAGATATTCTAGGGAACTCTCCAAAAATCAACATAATGAGCTCTGCGTTTGAATCATACCTTTTTACTATTTATTTACATTTTTCCGATGAATTTTCAGTACTGAATTGATGCCGACTGACCAATAGATGGCGCTGAATTCCGGAATAAATTTTATTTTTTATTTTATTTTTTGTAATAAAAACTATTCTATGTCCTTTCTCAAGTTCCAAACTATGTCTGTACCAAATTTCACACAAATCGGTTCAGTAGTTTAGGCGTGAAGCAAAGACAGACAGACAGACAGACAGAGTTACTTTCGCATTTATAATATTAGTTTGGAAGTTTGGATAGTTTGGATCTATTACCTAATTATTTACAAACGCTTACCTACTTTATTTGTTTACAATTTCTAAGCATACCACAACCTCTGGCTTAAAAGTCAGGGATACTGACCACTAGACCAACAGGCCAAGTCTAAAGATTCGAATGCCTTGATCACACGTACCGAGTAAAAGGGCGAGACAGTAAAATATTTCTCGGCTGTGTACAGTGATGTAAGCGAGTTGTAGAGGTAAGCACTCGGCGCTTTGTTTATACGTACCGAGTAGTCAGCCGACAGCACTGTTTACTCGGTACAGGTCGCGCGGTGAATCAAGATCGCTCGGCAAAAGTGGAAGGGGCATGCGCAGTATTCAATTCTAAGGTCTATTTAGCGACGTGCGGGCGGGTGTGCGCCGTCGGCGACACGTCATTGCTACGTTAAGAAAGAAACTAAAGCAATATTTATTTTTTATTTTAAATTTAATTTTGAAAAATTTTTTTTTTTTTCTGAATTTTAACCTACTTACAAGATAAATTACAAGCAAAAACTAGTGTTATTATAAGTTATGTTACTTAGGTTCAAACATACGAAATTAAAAATAAAATCCTAACATACTAAGAATTTCTGTGCGCAAATTGTACACATGCGCCGATTGCCCCCACTACTTTCACAGAGCGATCTTGATTCACCGCGCGCCCTGTACGTGTGATCAAAGCAGAAACTACATATCTAGGTATATCGTCTCTCAATCTACATAAACAGAATAAAATAAAGGAATATAGGGTAATTCTCACAAGGCGTAAAAAAGCACGTAAAGAGGCGGTCACACTCTTCAACTGTCTTGGGTTGGGAGCTGGGAAAGAGGAGAAAGGATATTTAGCAAGTAGGTATACCGTGAGGGACAATTGGAGGAAACTGGGAGGAGGCCTTCACCACAAAATAGATAGGTACAGAAGTCAATCTACATACTGTGCGCGCTCTCACAACGCACACATAGACACCGCTCACGGACACGATATCTCGGAGCGCCTCGGCCTGCTCGTCGAACAGTTCCGGCTCAAACGCTCATTAGTGTGCGTCCACCGAGCGTAGGTATAAAAAGTGAAGTGCATACATGAGATTGTCTTCTGTACCTATCTATTTTGTGCCTTCACCCACGGAGGGGCCCATATTCCAAAGAACGTACCAACTTATAAGAAAAACAAAAACTACAATAAATCTATACTTATACTTAAAGGTGTGCGAGAGTTGCGTCCATTTAATTTCGGCCAGATGGTTCAAGGGACTGGCCTAAAAAATCGTTCGTGCGATCCTGGTGGAAATACACACGAGAATGTAATTAAATAATTAATTAATTGTATAATCGAAATTGTGTATGTTTAAATTATTTATAACTAGCGACCCGCCCCGGCTTCGCACGGGTGCAATGCTCTTGCCGCACCGGGCGGCCGACCGTTACCGCCGCAAAAGCTACGTCCCGCAATTTTTAAATCTGTAATATCTTCGAAAATATTCACTTAAATCATACGGTGTAAAGGGCCATATAGATCTATATTAAATGAACAATGTATTCAAGGTATTTAATTGGTTAAGGATTAATGCTGTATTGGTTAAAATCGCTTCGAAAATTAGCCATTATTTGTCGTAAAAAGTAAATGACAAAAAAAAATTATTGTGGGTTATCCATAAGAGATAGACATATACCATCACGGACTTTTCTGTAGACCTTTTCAATGTGTATAATACTTAGT
The DNA here is from genome assembly GCA_929112965.1 of Mythimna albipuncta. Taxonomy (NCBI): domain Eukaryota; kingdom Metazoa; phylum Arthropoda; class Insecta; order Lepidoptera; family Noctuidae; genus Mythimna; species Mythimna albipuncta. The sequence continues at coordinate 2,528,663 of OV815988.1, forward strand.
ACATTATTTTGATAAAACTCGTAGGGTTCAGCCTGCGTTTGCAATGTAAGCGGGAAAAAATGCAATTATTTACGACATCACATTAGAAACCTCAAAAATAACAGTACTTCTCCACTATTTAATGGATGTTATTATACATATAAACCTTCCTCTTGAATCACTCTATCTAATAAAAAGAACCGCATCAAAATCCGTTGCGTAGTTTCAAAGATTTAAGCATACAAAGGGACATAGGGACAGAGAAAGCGACTTTGTTTTATACTATGTAGTGATATTAATTGTAATAAAGAAATGCATGTATTTTTATTTATCTATAAAATGTTATTTTATTTTTTTAAGGCAGTAATATTTTTACATCTGTAATGGTTAGGGTATGGTCCAAAGAAAAATTGTTTAATTTTCCCATCTCATGTTTTACCCATACTCAAACAAAATGATTTGTATTTGTATTCAGTGTTTGTCGGATATATTCGACGACGTAGGCGGTAAAAAAATTAAATAAAAAAAATGCCTATTTTAAAAATAGGTGCAATCGATTTAGCAGCCGGTTAACACCACCTCGGAGAGATGCGCCCTCTGGCGGCAGAAGTTTAAACCTCCCGATGATTTGATCGAGCCGTCGGAAAGCCTCTCTTCTAGACACGAGTTGCCATGGCCAACCTGGAAAACTCTAAACAGATTCCGCACCCAGGTTGGGCGCAGCAAAGACAATCTCCACAGGTGGGGGTTCTCGGATGGTTCCGATCTTCAGTGTTTGTGCAGCGTCTCTCCGCGGACCATGACATTCCATCCTGCATCACGTGCCCTGTGACCTGCTCACGTAGGGACCTAATGACAGCATTGCCGTGGCCGAATTCTGGCCTAACCAAGGAATTTAACTAATTTTGCCATCGATACCATAAGAAGAAGAAGAAGCCGGTTGTTACGTAATTTTAAGAAAGCCTAATGTGGATCTAGGTCAACATTCGCACTTTCTACTGAAAACGATGCAAACAGAATCTTAATTACTTTAGCAGAAGAACTAGGGCATCATAGGAGGGAAAGCAATTTGTGACCTTGGGTCTTAGTACTTTATTTAAGGCGGCTATCACACTGCCACGCACCCCGCAGCGTAGTGCGTGAATGCGTGTCTTAACGTTGGTTGTAAGTACAGTTGCTATCACGGGTCTTGAACACTTGCGCAGACGTCAAATATTCGGTCTCTTTAGTGGTGCGAAGTGCGATGCGGAGGCGGGGAGTGTCAGTGATTGGCTGGCCGCGCAATCGCGTCATGGACGTCACTCCTGACTCGTTCACTGCGTTGCTGCATGTATCTAACAACGAAGACGATTGGCTCGCCAATGTATGGAATGCGCAAAGCGATCCCCGCTCTGACGCCGAGCGTTCAAGATCCGTGATGACAACTGTATCTCCGTTTGTATAGAAAACACGCACAGTCCATCACACTGAAACTACATCCGCGCACGTTCATGCAGATCACGCACCTACATGCGGAGAAACACGCACTCACGCGCGTGGGTGCAGGGCGACACGAATAGTATGCCACACTGAGTCTCGTAGTACCGTGCGTGATTTTGTATAAAACGAGTGCGAGCCTGCGTGAATTTACAAGACGCACCTACGCGCGTGAGTGCGTAAAAAACCCGCACGATGATGCAGATCTGTACTGCCGCAAGTACGTGCGTAGTTGCGTTTTCACGCGATACGCTGCGTGGTGCCAAGTGTGATAACCGCCTTAATGAAGTTAATTGTATGCCCAACCTTATTTGCATAAAGTTATTTCAAATAACTGCTAAACTTCGAACTACTAACGCCATCTATTCAGGTTTGTTTAAACTAACAGGTGATAAATTAGAAGTTAGTGTAACATAATGTACTAGATATTGACCGGTGCAATCAACATCATTAGTTTAACGCCATCTAGTATTTTAGTGCAGAACTATTATGGGTAGAACGTTGAAGCTAGATCGACTTTTGTTTGATGATCATTCAGTCAGTTTATCGATAATATCGGCAATTGATGGCGATGATAGCATAGTCAGCCTTATAATGTTCCCACTGTTGGGACTCAGGCCTCCCTCTCTAGGAGAGGGAATGGGCCGTAATCCTCCACGCAGGCCCAGTGCGGGTTGATGGATGTCACATGTCTTCGAATTTTTGGGTCTAGGGCATGCCGGTTACCTCACGATGTTTTCCTTCACCGTGTTGAACTCTATGATATATTTATTCACAAAATCCACAGCTCTTTTAAGTTTACTGTTCGCGCTGTCATTGTCTTTCTATTGTATCTCTAATTGACACGATAAACTAACAACCAATTAGGGATATACAATTATGATCAAATAAAATCATTTTGGATTATTTTTCTTTTTTTTTAAAATTTTATCCCACATTCGGAATTACTCCTGTAACGTGGGTGCGTTCCCAAACATGTAAACTTACATACACAAGACACCCTTACTATACCATAATCTAGTGGAAGGAGAACTGTCAAATAACAGAAAAGGGATGCAAAATCTACAATGTGACGTCACCGCCATTAATGTTGCCATTGCCATACACGCTAGGGTATGCCTAACAGGTTTGTCTGCACGAGTCCAATGACCTTTAGTTAGTTTGTACACAACGCCGACATCTACTTACGGGTCATTGGACTCGCTCAGCAGACGTTTTCTTAAAGAAATTAATTTCGTACATGCGTAAATTAATACGAGCTTTGAAAAAAAGGTACTTTATTTTTCAATTTTATCTTTACAAATCGATAGTGTTTCATGTACCGGATCGACCCTCGACGGAATAAAACGATTAAAATTTAACAGTGTAGTATAAAATATTGTACAAAAATAAAAATAAAAGTACACATTGTGGGCAAAGTTCGCCTGTGTACATCAGCTGTCCTAATTGGAAGTTTTGTGAACGACAAATAAGGACCCTAAACCCGCATCAAAATTGCGTTCCCGCAAGTCCGTGGGAATTTAAAATATTTATTTTTATTTTACGAAGAGATATTATCTTCACTTATCACTTTTTAATTAACAATGGAATAGATATAGAGATAGTTTCTTATTAGATTTATTTATTTATTCTTATTGTACACTGAAAATAAAAATTACATGAGAAACTTAAGGGCCAAGCGGCCGAAAAGTGCCATAAAACAGTGATTTTCTGAGGCCTACTCCTCCGTAACGGCTAGGTCAATTGGTTTGAAAAAAATATATGTTTATTATAGATTCATGAACAATAATATCAACATTTGATTTTTTCGTGCAATTAATAGTTTTGTCAAAAAAAAATATTTAGCAATTTCGCAAGTTTTCGCAACTTTTCCCTACTCCTTCGAAACGGCTTGGACCTTTAGAAACATTTTTACACATAAAAATTGGTGGTTAAATATTCTTCAAAGTGAACATTGCATATGTAAATCAATCAATATCTCGCAGAGAAAATGGATTTAAAGCGCTTTCCGGGCGCTGCTGGCCGCAAATAAATGCACAGATTTGCGTACTGCCGCCTAGGCGAGTGCGAGAGTTGCGTTCACATAATTTCGGCCAGATGGTTCAAGGAACTATACGCCTTAAAAACGAGTAGTAATGTTTAGTTTTAATTACTTTTAATCGAGTGATGTTTTAGAGGTTAATATAATATTCTTTTAGAAAGATATATTTTTTTTTAATATAAATATAAATATCTTTATTATCTTTAAATAGCCTTTCATCTTTTTTAGATTTATTAAGGTAAATTCACGTGTTGTCAGGAAGAGAAAAAAAGGCATTGAACTAGAGTATTGAAAACGACATTGATCACGTTCCGTTCCACTTCAGAAAATTGAAAACATAATTATGTATTTTTCGTACATAAAAATTCAATTGAAAAGTTGCTAATTCACTTAAATTAACAAGTGATTTCACAACTTTTCTGGAACTCGGTAATTTTTTTATGGAATTTGTACGTACGGAAAATAATAATGAGACTTTGCTGGGTCTAATATATAAAACAGAACGCCACGTGGTCTGTATTCAGTTTTCTTATTAAAAAAAATAATCTCGTAAACTTGCGAGATCCCGCATTTCTAATCCCTTAAAAAAAGTGCGGGATCCTGTCTTTGCAGGATTGAATTTCCTAACAAAAAAAAAAAACAAAGAGAAATTTCTCTCTCATCTATAGGTACAAGGTTTGCTGTAAGAAAATGCAACTGTAGGTTTAGCTCGCCTGTACCACAAAATAGATAGGTACAGAATTCAATCTACATACAAAGCGCACTCGAGCAACGCACACATAGACACCGGTCACGCACACGATACAAATACCGGCACGTATCTTGAGCGCTCGGCATCAGAATGGGGATCGCTTTGCGCATTCCATACATTGGCGAGCCTATCGTCATCGTTGTTAGATACATGCAGCAAGAGCAGGGAACGAATTAGGAGTGACACTCCCCGTCCTCACGTCTCACTTCCACCGAATATTTTACGTCTGCGCAACTTGAAGCTAGCGCTTAAGATCCGTGCCGGTATTTGTATCTCGGCTTAATCGCCCGGTCGCATTCATACAGTTCGACGCAACGCGCTGACCTGGGGTGCTATTCTCTAAGAAAGCGCAGCGCTGGCACAGCAACGAGTCGTGAGCGCAATATATTGAATTAACAATCCAATGTAAAGGGGCATTGGGTTGTTAATTCAATGTATTGCGCTCACGACTCGTCGCTGTGCCAGCGCTGCGTTTTCTTAGAGAATAGCACCCCTGTGCTGTGTGCGACCGTAGAGCTTAGGTTAGGATAAAAAGTGCAGTACATACATGAGATTGACTTCAGTACCAATCTATTTAGTGCCTGTACACAGCCACACAGGCGTCCTAATCAGCTGTCCTATTATAATAGTTTCATTAAAGAAGCTTGTAAAATAAAGAATAAGGCAATAGTCACTCACCTAACACCATACCGGGTGCAGTCCACCTCCGCAGACGGCCACAATACAGGTATTCATAAATAAACCCGAAGTTTCACTGTCACCGACTCGCTTCCATGCTGTGAGGGACCTGAGGAAGAAGAGAACTACCATCAGATTTTTCCTGGTAACCACAACCTATCCTGCAATTTCGAAGAACATATTAGAAGCGACAGTGGCGTAACCGTAACTATACTATATGAGGCCCGTGGCAAAATCATTAGATGGGGCCCCAGGAAAAACGTCAACTTAGTCATTTAATTTTTGATAAATCACTGAAGTACAGATGTAAAATATCCTTTCTTATTAATAAATACTGTAATCCTGTATTTCTCAATGGAGTAGTTCTAAAGCAGGTTGGAACGTTTAAATACCTGGGTCATATTGTGACCAGTCACCTTAGGGACGATGACGATATTGAGCGGGAGCGCAGGGCTCTGGCGGTGAGAGCTAATATGCTCACCCGCAGGTTCGCGCGATGCACGAGAGAAGTGAAAATTACGTTATTTAAATCATTTTGCCAGTCCTTCTACTCAAGCGGCCTGTGGGTGAGACAGACCCAGCGAGCCTACAGAGCCTTGCGCACTCAGTACAATAACGCGTTCAGGATGTTGTTGGGTCTACCCTGGCGTTGCAGTGCCTCTGGGATGTTTGCTGAAGCTCGCACTGATGGTTTCCACGCCATCATGCGCAAAAAAGCAGCTTCCCTGCTGGCCCGAATACGGGGTAGCAACAACAGCATTCTGAACGCAATAGCTGTACGCTTTGACTGTCCGTTTCAAAATTATTGGGTAATGTCTTGTATAGGTGTGGCCAGTCATGGCAAATAAACAAAAAATGTATTAGGTTAAGTTTTCTATGGGTCTATGCCACCCGAAATAAAGTTATTATTATTATTATAAATCGGTAAGTCTCCAATACACAAGGATTTTTATACTTCGTCTCTGAACGTATGCTTCCTAGTGGCATATCAGAATCAGAAATTGATCCTTTTCTTATGAATGCGTTTAATAAATCTTAATAATTTAATTTGTGGATTTATTTCTTCTGAACTCAAGGCCGTCTCTCGGACCGGGGGCCCCACTGGGGCAGGGGCCCGTGACTTTTTGCCAGCCTTGCCACCCTATAGTTACGCCACTGAGAAGCGACAAAAAGTATGTAGGTAACCATGATCTATGTAACTCATATGATTTAAAAAGAGTGTCCATGGAGTTTCTATATATATAGAGTTTCGAGTTAATATCGAAATACGTTTAGCCAAAAAAGTAACAAATACTTTTACAAACACACTCACGAAGAAGAAACACAACTTACACAGAAAAATGCTGCTTACCATCTGTAGCCCGATTCACGTACCTACCTAAAGAAAACCGTAACGATATCGTAGCGATTTAGTCGTTTAGACCATTTCCGTATTCACATCCATCAATCGAGTTTGAACGACACCGATTTTAAAGTCTTTTGAAATTCGAAATTCGATTAAAATCAAAAAATCTGTATTACATTATCCTGGTAGAATACTTATTAGTGTAACTGGAAATAAGTCGATAGATCGTGAATACCGCTTTTGGATAGCACTTCGATCGAACGACTATAAAACTTCAGCGATATTTGGCTTGTTTGATTTTACGAAAATCAGGCTACTGGTGGGACCGCTGTCAAGAACTAGATAAAAAAAAAAATCGCACCGTTTTTTTTTAAACACTGACACCTCACTATACCGCCTAACCTCTCAAACAATACAATCAGAAACAAAATCTAACAAACAGACAAAACTTTAGTGACAAAAAAAGAACAGATAAAAATACTTTTAGGAATAACAAAAATCTAAAATTACGATAACTTCCGTTGAACCACGATAGTAAACTAAGCAAAATAATATTCTTTGATGGAATGACAATAGAATACTGATAAAAAACATCCAATAATACTTTATTGTATACTTGTGGTCTTGATCTTATCTATTTAAATCATAGATTAAATATCCGAGTGAAGAGGAGTGATTTAGGTTACAATTGCCGAAACGAATCTTGAGCGCTCGGCATCAGAGTGGGGATCGCTTTGCGCATTCCATACATTGGCGAGTCAATCGTCTTCGTTGTTAGATACATGCAGCAATACAGGGAACGAATCAGGAGTGACGTCTATGACATGATGGTGCGGCGAGCCAACCACTTCGCACCACTAAAGAGACCGAATATTTGACTTCTGCGCAACTTGAAGCCAGCGCTCAAAATCCGTTTCGGCAATTGTATCTAGTGTTTGAACACCGCAGATTACCAATGCCTGTAGTACAATGCCTTTTGGCCATGAGACCAAAAGACTCTGACTTTAGCAATAACGTCATGGTCCCCATGGACCAAAAACAAAAACAAAGCAAAAGGCATGACAAGTTTTTTTTTTCTACACTTAATCTTTGACTGATAATGATAATATCATTTGTGTGTACAAGACTAGAACAGATTGAAAGTTAGATAAGATAATATACAAGTGTAATTTATACTAGAAACTACGCTTTGCCTTGCCTTCTTTTCTTGGTGTCAAACAGGGGTTCAAATATTTTTTTTTGCAATATTCTATTGCTTATTTTTTATTTAGTTATTCATATTTCAGTATAGTCTCGTCTAAAAAGTCAACCGACTTGGGAATTTTGTATAATATTACATCATTTAAAAAATACTTATATTCGATACTTTTTATAAGGTTCTTCTATTAGTAAACAATGATCAAGATCTCTTAAGGTGATTGTTCCGCTGGCCTGTTCATACATTTAATCGTTTGACGATACTCCGTACATAGACACTTTTTTCTCAAAACGAATCACTTTATCACTTTTCTACATTATAACGGTGGCGCGTTCGACTTTTTTGGTAAATAATTTGCGTTATATATTGAGAAAAACAGTCATGAAAACCGGGCAAAATTTGACATTGTGTTTACTAGTGTGAGTGCGATGTGACAACCAAACAAACGGCCATGACTGCGATAGGTTATAATATTTAACGCTAGATGGCGTGCAACCGATAATATAAATTTCAAAAATCATTACTAAATTTATAATAATGGATTTCATTAAAAAAAAACATTATAAAAACGTAAAACTAACTATCCTAGACGAAAACATAAAACATTATTGTTATCAAAAATTTTTTAGCATTAGTTATGATTATTGTTCCTGGCAACGTGTTATATTCAACATACGTAAAACGCGACGCGCGACGTTGCCGATCTTCTCAACGTGACCCTTTGACCTTAGATGTTACGTCGGAATTTCTAAGAAAACGCGTTGCCAGACTTATTTCAATTTGATCATTCGATTGACATGATTTTTGAAACTAGGCTAGCTAATGCAGTGATAGGTTTTACGCGCGGAATTGCTTGTATATTTTAAATTGTATGCATTTTCATTGATTTGAAATAATATTATTTTCTTGTATGTATTTCATTACAATTTAATATAATAATTGCAAGGTATTGTAGTATAGATTGCTTAGCAATTTTATTTCAAAATAAAAGTAGTCTTTCGGTGGTGTTAGCAAGATGGCCCGTGAGTTTAGCTGGCTATTACAAACTAAAATCTTCTCATAATAGATAGAAATTACCGATTGATATTGTTCAGTTATAATAATATCAAGTAAACAAAATTTTATTTACTAAATAATAATATTATTATGTATCATTTGTAAACAAAATTTTTAAGTCGCTATACATATATATATATATTGTATTTCCTGTCATATTACTTTTTCACATTAGTAATACAAATAGTTATCGATGGACAATTAATATTAGACGAACAAACAAACATTAGTTTACTGCAATCTCGTTTCTTTTGAATGGTTGCGTACATTCCGTTACTTTTACATCAGAATGTATAATTATGTAATAATGATTTATTATTTATGAAATTCTCTTATATTTAGATTAATCCCTGCAGAATAATCGTCAGGGATTTGTTGACTAGATATTATTTTTTTGATTGTCAATCAATATGATATCAAAATTATTTAGGTAAGTAAAATCTTACAGCTATATTTTTCTAAAAATGCTAATGTAATCTCGACCGTAATTTGGAACGTCTCAGTTTGTAATATTCTGTATTATCTATATCTATGAATATATGGACTTGCATTGCATTCAACTGCAACTGCATTTCGAAGCGATTTGATCTGGTTGTTTTATGATTACATTCAATTTTATTCGAATTCCGAGTTTATAAAAGTAACTATTGTCTTGTATATCATTTGATTTTGTGTATTTCAGATTCGGTTTACGTCTAGAAGCTATGTGTGTGTGTTGGCTACGAAAAACTAGCGTATCAAACCGATATTCAGGCGTCCGTAAATCGTCTAAACAATCGAAAAGTGCATAGAAACGACTACATGGACCTTAGACATGTTATTGAGTGGGCCTTCCATATGGAAAGACACCGAAATATCTGTGAATCTTCACAAATTGAATTTGTCAGTGAAAGACGTGATGGATTTCGAAGTGCAGTATGTGTGGAAAATCGTGGGAACACTGCACAGAGAGCAAAGACAAAGTAAATACTGCATTTGCTCATATAACAAGTCTGATGGATATTCCAACAATGTCACCTAATAAATTTCAGTGTGTTGAAAAAAAGTTAGGCAATGTTTGGTTAGAACATTTGACAGAGGAAATTAAGCTGGTGAACAAGAAAGAATAATTAAAAAGGTCATGTGTCTTCAGACGGTGTTCCATTTATTACTGTATATGTGGATGGAGGATGGTTGAAGAGATCATACGGGAATAACTTTGATTCATCATCTGGCATGGTAAGATAAATTATTACTAAACACAAATTGTATTTATTGTCAAAACAATGTAGGTATAACCAACAATTATGCAATGTTGAATTTGAGTGGTTGAGCTATTGACTGCTGCGCTGCATATCGCAGGTTCAAACCCCCAAGGAACAAATTTTTGTATGTCTTGTGTATGTGAATTTACATGTTTGTGAACACAAAATTATGGAATCATATTCTATATTTATAATTGTACACTTTCAGATTTTGGCCAACACTAGGCTTCCACTTTGTGGGAGAAAGATTTTGAAACCAAAAGTAATGAAACTTACCTTAGTGGCATAGAAAATCATAATGTATAGCAGTGATAACTGTTATGGCTGCAGATTTGAGAAATGGCCCACTTCATGTACATGGAAACTGCAAGGACTACTACTGCAATGTCAATGGAAGTGAAAAGGAGGAAGAAAACCTCGTAGAAGATCTAAAAATGCTCCAGTGTGGGCTCTGATTTATGCCGCCAATGAAAAATTGTATTGAAGGCAGGTCGTTTGTCGAATGAGACAACAAATGTGGCAGAAAACTTTGAGCATAATAAATAAATTCACCTGCGGAAAACAAATTAGTTTAGGTAAAGGGGGATCATATCAGCGACGTGTTCATGTGGCAGGTAAACAGTACAAACATTTAATTTTCTAGTAGATTGGAACCAAAAATAAATGTATCAGAACTGTTTCTTTATATTTATATTGTACATAACATATAATTTCTACATATTTTTTATTTTCTGGTAAAATTATATTTTGTTTTCAGGGCTATCGCTTGCTACTGGACACAAATGGCATGAGACTGCATGGAAAAAGCAGACCACACCAGAGCCCAGGAACACATTTCCAAAAAAAATGCGAAATGTATGGATATGAAAGGTACACTAAATTATTACTTTTCTATTTACTTCATGACACACTACAGCGTAAATGAAGGCTCCAAAGCCGCCAAACACAGAGATCGCGAGACAGGCGGTGGTGCGGGACTCGACTGAGACATGACCACGGTCACTCTGTCAAGAGTGTACGACTAAGAAGATTTACTTCATATTTTCCATTTTTTCTTGTAGGAAATTGTTTTTCAACATCCACATCAAAAGTTACACACTAAATATAGTTATTTTCTTTCGCAGCAGCTGTGTAGCGGTGGTTTCTGGACAAGAAAATCAAGAACATCAGAAAAGAAAGAAAAGGAAAAGTGAAAACAACACATCAAATGATTTTTGTTTCAATTGTACTTTTATAGTAGTTTGTTTAGAATCTACATTATCAATGTTTGCAATCATATTTGGTTACCAGAAACCTGAAATGGTGTGCTCATTGTGATGAACATAATGTTCGTAATGTGATGAATACATTGACCCTTTTTTCAGGTTTATGAAAAACCAAAAAAGAACTCTTGCTTTTTTTATTTCCTTTACAATCATAACAATACAGATATGTATAACCATTTGTTAGTTATATGTGATTATGGATGCTCAGATACTATCAAATATTTTCTACCTTCCTGGTTGCAATCTCTCATTCTAATTTGTGTTTTAAATTTGTTGTCTTGTTATGATTTATAATTTCTTGCGCTTGTCTTGTATTGGTGTGGAATTGTAAATAAATATACCTTGAATTACTTCAAACTTAGATTGGGACTAAATATTTTGAAAAAGATTGTTTTTTAGTAAACAGTTGTGTATCAAGCAAGACATAATTGTCACTATAAGTATCTTGTAATTATTGTTAGTTAGTACATATGCTTTTTTTATTTAAATAATGTATAAGGTACATAATATAATAAAACTATCTTATATTGCATTCTTGACATTCATTTGATTCCTAAAATAATAAATCAATTAAATAGTTAACACCAGAAATACCACCTTTTATTATATAATCATAATTCCTTTTATTTCATAATATAATTGTAACGGGTGGCGTTAGAATAAACTTACCCCCCAGACAATTTTAATTTCTACTAGAGTCCAGCCTAATAACTTAAATTTACGCCATCTAGTGGTTAATTTTGCTGAATGCTTTTGATTTTAAAGTAGTCGCTCATGTCTATGTGTGTGTAAACGATACTATAAGCAGAGTTGGATAATAACATTTAGAAATTTGACGAATCCAATGGGTTTTGAGGCTTTAATTTGACGAATTTCGGTGAAGTGGAATGTCCGATTGGTGCACTACTATTTCTGTGACATAATATTGTTCCAATTACGCTCAAAACTAAATAAAACTGAAAATGTTGACTTCAGCGCCATCTAACGGGAAAATGGCCACGAACAACCCGTAGCAATCACCTTAATCAACCTTGATTATTGAACCAGTGTTGACTACATCAGATTTCATTTTACTTTAATAATTATACCCAAGTCGTTTGGACTTTTTAGACAGACTAGTAATGTCTATTTTCTTTTTTTTCGTTTCTATTATACAATACCCTAGATATAGTCTGTAATATTGTACAAGTGCAAGCATGTAAATAAATAAATGTATGTACAAAATAAAAGACAGGAAGGAAATAGACAAATAGGTCCAAAGACTGGCCTGGTGGTCTAGTGGTTAGTGACCCTGACTGCTATGCCGGAGGTCGTGGGTTTGATTCCCACCCATGACAAATGTTTGTGTGATGAGCATGATCATTTGTTTTGTGTCTGGGTGTAATTTATCTATAATATGTATGTATTTAGAAATATATAAGTATGTTTAAATCAGTTGTCTAGTACCCATAACACGAGCTCTGCTTAGCTTGGGACTAGACGGCGTTGTGTGATAGTGTGGAAAAAAATAATAATCTAAGTAGGTACACTTAATTATTATAAAGAGATAAAGTTTACTTTTTTGTTTGTAGGAGGTAATCTTTGGAAGTACTGGTCCGATTGCTAAAATATTTTCACTAATAGAAAGCTGCTTTATTCCTGAGTGACATAGGCTATATTTTATGAACGCAGGTGTAGCCTGGGGCGAAAGGTAAAGGGTAATATTCTAAATGTGCTTCTACGTGTTTTATTCAAATATTGATTTATTTCAAACACTTCAAAGTGGCTGGTAGTGTTTTTTTTTTCTTTTTTTTTAGGTGTCTTCAAGGCTAGAGTGAATAGGCTTTTAATAAACTAGTGAGCCTCACCATGAACGATTGCTTCACTGCTTACCATCAGATGGGATCGCGGTCAAGCACAGTTTATATAAAAAAATAAAAAAATCTTCTCTTGTTTTTCTAATTCTTTTTTACAAGTTTTGAAGCGCCTTCGCGAATTTATCACAGCATACTGTATCATTGATTAAAAATTTTGCGTAACACAAAGTTTGCTTCCAGAAACAATAAAGTTTTTCATTTTAAGCATATGTGGAATTATTCAGCAATGAGCTTGTAGGAAATAACTTAATTTACATATCCTTTGAAAAACTTGGAACAAAAATACATTATGAATAGTCGTATGATCGCGATAACACTAACAAAGAGACGTTTACAAATAAGTCGTATATTTAACGTTACATGGGTTATTTATAATCAGTGGTCGGAATTAGGTAGAGTTATTCAAGTATTTGCATCGAAATGTTGATATTAATATGGATCTTCGCGGGATTTCTAATGAAAAATCCCGTGTGGCCAAAAATATTACAAATAAATAATAAAAGTTGAGAGGTGTCAAGGGACACCCGGATAGGACGAAGTTCCTTTCGATTAATTAGTGAAGGAATTGTAATATATTCCCGATTCGCTATTGAAATAAAAAAGCAAAAAAATTGTACATATACATACACCCACACATATATATATTGTTTTCTATAAGAGAGAGAGAGAGAGAGAGAGAGACAGTCAGAGAAACATGCGCACGCCGCACGGCTTACAATAGCAAAAAGTGTCGTTACAACTTTTCGTGAGAATTTTTTCCGTCTAGCCCCCTTTCACAACGAGCGATAAGGTACTTCGTTCTAATAAAAACCTCAGAGATGGATAAGACAAATAAAAATAATTACAAAGATATAATAAACGTATAATTTTTATTAGTATTTTTCATTGAATAAGATACCTCTACGTCAATTCCTCGTCATTAATGAAGGAAGAACTTTTTCTGCTATATTTCTGATTGTGTCATTAAAAAAATCTGCTCTTTAAGGACGTATCTGGACAAATATCACGGTTTTTCAGGAACCATTATGATGCTGTAGAAATCATAATTATGAGTATATCTTGGTATCAAATAAAAGACAATATATTTATCTCCGGGATGGCATAAAAAAATATTACGGTCTCATATAAAATTTTCATATAAATACGATTTTACCAACGCACTAATACAAGAAAATTACGAAACACAGAGTCTGAGTAGGAACCCGTAACTTAAATCCAGTAAACATTTTTGAATCTCGAATCTCGGAATTTTAGACATATCCACTTTATTCTTTCGCTGTACGAAATCAGTGTAAGTAAATGAATAACTCTACCTAATTCCGACCGCTGTTTATAATGCAATTTATTCCGTATCTGCACTCTGTTCTGGTTTTTTTTTTGGTGGGAAAAATCATCCAATGACAACCCCAGCTCTTGGGCGGAGCGGGACATAGTATCAGACTCTTCCCCGTTCCTTCGTGCCTTCATACCGGGGCTGAGCTATCTTTTGAAACTAACCCTGGCCCCAGTAGGCTTCGACCCAGCTGGGCACCTGCTGTTGCTGACAACTCCTTGACGTGCCGTCGTCGACGACTTGGGCTCGGTCTGGACGATTACCGGACGATCGAACAGCGAGCTACCCATTGCTCGCCGTCCGCAAGCCCGTGCCCACGGTGGCCAGGAATCGAGATCGGAATCCCGGCGGCGGCGCCGCTGCCTGATGCGGTCAGCCTCCTCCTTTGCGAGCATTACTGCTTCGCAGGAGGCGATCGCCTGCCACTCCTCCTCGCTCTGAACCATGGCCTGAACCAAGGCCCGGCGCGAGAGGTTTGTATATAATCTATGGTTGGAATCTTAGCTCCCGTGTGGTAAGGGCTGTGCTTCATTGGTAAACCATGACAGCTTAGCCTGGTCAAGCCAGGTCAAGTAGATTGGTTGCGTGGCCAACAGTGGCCAAGTGAGGTACACTCAACTGGCAGCGCCCCTATGGCATTCCAGTGAGGCAGGGGTCTAATCGTCCGGACCTGGCTCGAGCCGTCGGCAGCGCCACAAAATAGATAGGTACAGAAGACCATCTCATGTATGTACAGTTGCCATCACGGATCTTGAACAGTTGCGCAGAAGTCAAATATTCGATCTCTTTAGTGGTGCGAAGTGAGACGCGGGGGCGAAAAGTCTCAGTGATTGGCTCGCCGCGCCGTCGCGTCAGAGACATCACTCCTGATTCGTTCATTGCGTTGCTACATGTATCTAACAACGAAGACGATTAGCTCGCCAATGTATGGAATGCGCAAAGCGATCCCCACTCTGACGCCGAGCGTACAAGATCCGTGACGGTAATTGTACACTAGACACTTTGATTGTCGTCGTTGTTATATACATGCAGCAAGAATAGGGAACGAATCATGAGTGACTTCTATGACGCGATGGCGCGGCGAGCCAATCACTGACACTCCCCGCCCCGGCGTCTCACTTCGCACCACTAAAGAGACTGAATATTTGACTTTGCGCAACTTGAAGCCAGCGCTCAAGATCCGTGCCGGCAATTGTATGTGAGTTTATATGTTTGTGAACTCACGATACAAAAGTTGTTCCTAGTGTAAGGCAGTGTTTAAAAAAAAAAATTAAAGGTGTGTTTTCATTGGATGATTAACGAACTAAAAAATATCATACATCGTATTACATGGTTATGTATTTATCAATGTTGCCGTCATAAGATTTTAATGATTTGTTAGTAGATTTATAATCTTGACTGACATGATAAAAGAAAAAAAAAAAGTACAAGCGATTTCGGCTGTTTTTATTTTTGTAAAAGTCATTATTTATTTTTAGGGTTCCGTAACTTTTTTTTTTTAATTGAGATAAACTAGTGCTTGACTGCGATGCCACCTGATGGTAAGTAGCGATGCAACCTTTGATAGTGACGCGCACTAGTTTATTAAGAGCCTATTCACTCTAGCCTTGAAGACACCCAAATTATAATCGGACGGGAAGACCGCAGCAGGCATACTGTTCCAGTCCTTCGACGTACGCGGTATAAACGACGAGGCGAAACGCTTAGTCCGGACCGTAGAGGTTTCAACAACGTAAGGGTGAATATTCGCCGTACGTCGGGTTGTCCGATGGTAGAATTGCGAAACCTAAAAAGGAAAAAACGAAACACTTATAGGATCACTTTGTTGTCCGTCCGTCCGTCTGTCTGTGTGTCTGTCTGTCTGTCAAGACCATTTATTTATAAACAAAATTATGTTTATTTCGGAACCCAGTATTTTTTTTAGTTTAGTTTCTTCATTTTTTTGATACAGGCTTCCGGAATTAAAGTTCTTCTGCCATTTTAATTTTTTTTTTGGATGTCCGTTGTAATTTTTTTTTTCTAGCGTCTGTCATTCACTTCGAACCAAACCTGCTCATGTCTGGGTGTCCAAATTCTTAAATAATAATTTAACCCTATTTAGGATATACTATAGGAATGAACTATACTCCACCTATTTAAATAGTTAACTAATTGTAAACAATCTTGATACTTATGTCTTTTTAGGGTTCCGTAGTCAACTAGGAACCCTTATAGTGTCGCCATTAGGGAATGCAAACCGGTTAACTCGAAAACCGAAAAACCGGTTTTTCGGCATATTTTCAATGATTAAAGAAACCGGTTTATTTTTTCAAGTAACCGGTTTTTCGGTTTTTTTTATTACTTCCAAATGACAATATTTTTTTTTATTAAATATTGTTTTAAAACTCTGTTAAGGCTTGATATCAATTGTAGGTTTGTTTATTTATACGTGCCATAGTGATAGCGAAACCAACTGTACAGTTTTTCTGTTTACGATCATTAAAAATTCAGGCCGGCCACGTGTTGTGAGAACAGGCAATGAAGGGCCAGAACTAAAATCTCGTAAGGACACAGAAATTCTTATGCACCGATGGAATACCCATTCTGTTACTCATCATAATATCATCTCCTTAAACAAGTCGCATTTAAAGAAGAGAGTGAAAAGATCAAAATCTTTGTTTGTTCGTTACACTGATGAAAAACTCAGGAATATACTTGGTTTGGGCGGAGCATCGCCGTGCCCTCGTGGGGGCAATTGGCGGCGGAGACCTCTCGCGCCGGGCCTTGGTTCAGACCATGGTCCGAAGCGAGGATGAGTGGCAGGCGTTCGCCGACTTCTACGAAGCAGTAATGCTCGCAAAAGAGGAGGCTGACCGCATCAAGCAACGGCGCTCTCGCAGCCGCCGCCGGGATTCCAATCCCGATTTCCGGCCACCGTAGGCGCGGGCTTGCAGACAGTGAGCAATGTGTAGTTCGCTGTCCGGCCATCCGGTAACTGTCCGGACCGAGCCCAAGTCGTCAACGGCACTCACTGTTCCCGCGCGCCTCAAGGAGTTGTCAGCAAAAGCAGGGGCCCTGCCGGGTCGAAGCCTACTGGGGCCAGGGTTATCCTAAAAGGAACTCGAGCCCCGGAATGAAGGCTAAAAGGAACAGGGTGGGCTTTTAGTCAGTAAGAGTCTGACACCGTCTCCTGCTCCGCCCAAGAGCGGGGGTTGCCATTGGATGATTTTTCCCACCATAAAAAGGATATTCTTGCTACCGATGAGAAAATTATCACAATCAAGGAAAATTACAACAAGCAAAACAATTGGGTGTAAGCTTGTAACTCCAAAGAACACTCTCAACAGTTATCAGAGTCCTGAATGATCATCTTAAAGCCTCTCTCTTTTTGATAACATACTAGGTTTTTTCAGGATGCTTACAACGAGTGTTTCGGACTTCATTAAGGCTGATGATTGACCTTTGACTAGCCCAGACCTCAACCCCTGAACTACAAATTGAGATCTACTATATTAGAGGGCATGGCCTTCACCTAACAATAATTAAAAATTCTTTACAATCAGCGGTGGACAACTTTCCAATGATCACCGTGCGTAAATCGATGACGCGTGGCCTGAACGCCTAAAAACTTGTGTTAAGGGTAACGGTGGATATTTTGAGTAGAAGTTAAATTAACTTCTGGCTTAGATTCTCTATATATAACATCATTCTGAGACATTCGTTTTGATGAAGTTATTTTTTTTTTTATCTTTGACAGAATTCATGGCCATATTAAGTATACAGTATATTTTTTCAATAGATAAGTTTCAAAATAATTATTAAAAATAATTATTTAGAATTTCACAAGCAAAAAAAGTTAAATTTTTCACTTAAAAATTAATTTCAAAATTAACTAATTTTAAAACCGGTTACCCGGTTAACCGGTTTTTTTTTTAGAAAACCCGAAAAAAAAACCGGTTTGTAATTTTGGCGGTTTTTGCATTCCCTAGTCGCCATGTCTGTCTGTCTGTCTGTCCGTCCTCACTTAATCTCTCTGACCGTTAGCACTAGAAAGCTGAAATTTGGTACCAATATGTATATCAATCACGCCGACAAAGTGGTAATTTAAAAATTGGAAAAAAAATGTTTTATTAGGGTAGCCCCCCTATAGGTATGTAAAGTGGGAAGTGATTTTTTTTTTTAATTTCAACCCTAACGTGTGATATGTCGTTGGATAGGTATTTAAAAATGAATAGGGGTTTACTTCAAATCATTTTTTGATAATATCAATAATTTCGGAAATAATCGCTCCAAAAGTAAAAAAACAATATGTCCCCCCCCTCTAACTTTTGAACCATAAGTTTATAAAATATGAAAAAAATCTGAAAAGTAGAACTTTATAAGGACTTTCTAGGAAAATTATTTTGAACTTGATGGAAAGAAAAGTTTTTGTACAAAAAAGACAAAAAGGTTCTACAAAATAATTTCTGGACTAAGTTTGTAGTTTAATCGTATATTATATTTCTTAATTTTTTTGCTACAGGCTTCCGGAATTAAACTTCTTTTGCCATTTTTAATTTTTTTTCGGATGTCCGTTGTAATTTTTTTTTTCTAGGCCCTGTCATTCCCTTCGAACCAAACCTGCTCATGTCTGGGTGTCCAAATTCTTAAATAATAATTTAACCCTACTTAGGATATACTATAGGAATGAACTATACTCCACCTATTTAAATAGTTAACTAATTGTAAACAATCTTGATACTTATGTCTTTTTATTTAAAATAATTCGTATAAAATAAATACAGAGATTGTTTAAATTTAGTTAATTACCTAACATCGATGTAGGTAAACCTAATTGTAAAACATTTAGATAACATTTTTGGAGTTTACACTTATTCTTGAATGGCGCCGTTTAGTAAAAAGGCTAGGTGGTTAAGGCGTATAGTCCCTTGGACCATCTGGCCGATATTATGTGAACGCAACTCTCGTACTCGCCTAGGCGGCAGTACGCAAATCTGTGCATTTATTTACGGCCAGCAGCGCCCGGAAAGCGCTTTAAATCCATTTTCTCTGCGAGATATTGATTGATTTACATGTGCAATGTTCACTTTGAAGAATATTTAACCTCCAATTTTTATGTGTAAAATTGTTTCTAATAGTCCAAGCCGTTTCGAAAGAGTAGGGAAAAGTTGCGAAATTACTAAATTTTTTTTTTTTGACAAAAGTATTAATTGCACGAAAAAATCAATATTTTTATGTTGATATTATTGTTCATGAATCTATAATAAACATATATTTTTTTCAAACCAATTGACCCAGCCGTTACGGAAGAGTAGGCCTCAGAAAATCACTGTTTTATGGCACTTTTCGGGCGCTTGGCCCTTAATGAAATGGCTGATCTAGTTTGGCTGCAATAGTCACCATTCAAATATAAATTAATAGATTTATTGCGTTAAGTACTAGTTAGTTCTTTTATCAAGGAAACAGATAAGATTACCAATTGATTATTGATTCTAATATACCTACAAAAATAAGGTTAGTGATATCAACTTTATGTGCCGAATTGATAAAAAATAATAATAATAGTTTAAGATAAATAAAAAGTTTTTTAATGGTATCTAAGTTGCCTTTAAAATTGAAAGATTTTTTTTTAAATTGATTTTATAAACTAGTGCTTGACTGCGATCCCACCTGATAGAATAGAACATAATAGAATAGACTTTATTATACACCAAAAAGTAATACAGCTTATACAAAAACTTCGGTTTGTGGGTACAAATATGGCGGTCTTATCGCTGAAAGCGATATCTTCCAGACAACCTTAGGATGGATAAGAGCTAAAAATAATACACGGGGTAGTCTGTGGTGTACTGCTAATTACATAAAACACAATACTCAATTATAAATACATATATACAAACATATTATAATAAGTTACACAATTTAATTAGTAAAAAAAGTGTAGAAAAAAAGAGTAAAGTAGGGTTGGTGGAAGAAATGATGGTAAAATGGCATCACGTAAAATGGACGAAATCAATAAAGATAACTTTTATACATTAGAATTTATTGTGTATAGCTTGATATAGTATTTACGCTTTATTTCATCGCAATCGGTTGACTATATCGAAATATACAATTGCTGCCACGGATCTTGAGCGCTGCCTTCAAGTTGCGCAGAAGTCAAATATTCGGTCTCTTTAGTGGTGCGAAGTGAGACGCGGGGGCGGGGAGTGTCAGTGATTGGCTCGCCGCGCCATCGCGTCATAGATGTCACTCATGATTCGCTCTGGGTTCTGGAGTGGCGACTGCTTACCGGAAGACCGAACGTTGGAAGGCCTCCCACAAGGTGGACCGATGACCTGGTGAGGGTCGTGGAAATCCGATGGATGCGAGATGCACAGGACCGGTCGTTGTGTCGACGCTTGGGGGAGACTTAATATTCCACACAAAAACTATCACACACAACGCAGTCTAGCCCCAAGCTAAGCAGAGCTTGTATTATGAGTACTAGACAACTGATAAACATACTTATATATTTCTAAATATATACATATTATGGATAAATTACACCCAGACACAGAACAAATGATCGTGCACTCGCACAAATATTTGTCCTGAGTGGGAATCGAACCCACGACCTCTGGCATAGTAGTCCGGGCCACTAACCACTAGACCAACAGGCCAGTCACATATATAAACTAGTGCTTGACTGCGATCCCACCTAATGGTAAGCAGTGATGCAATCGTTGATGGTGAGGCGCACTAGTTTATTAAGGGCCAAGCGCCCGAAAAGTGCCATAAAACAGTGATTTTCTGAGGCCTACTCCTCCGTAACGGCTAGGTCAATTGGTTTGAAAAAAATATATGTTTAGTATAGATTCATGAACAATAATATCAACATTTGATTTTTTTGTGCAATTTATACTTTTGTAAAAAAAAAAATATTTAGTAATTTCGCAACTTTTCCCTGCTCCTTCGAAACGGCTTGGACCTTTAGAAACATTTTTACACTTAAAAATTGGTGGTTAAATATTCTTCAAAGTGAACATTGCATATGTAAATCAATCAATACCTCCTAGAGAAAATGGATTTAAAGGGCTTTCCGGGCGCTGCTGGCCGCAAATAAATGGACAGATTTGCGTACTGCCGCCTAGGCGAGTGCAAGAGATGCGTTCACATAATTTCGGCCAGATGGTTCAAGTGCCTATACGCCTTAAGAGTTTATATTCTAGCATTCTAGAAACTTCCTGAGTCTGTCTGTTCATTAGTGCAGTTGTAACTCGAGAACCACTTATCCAATTTACGTAATTCTTGTTTTAACAATAGACATGATCTAGGTATTATTACACCAATGAGAATAGCATCGCACTTCCTTATTACATTTATTATTAGACAGTCACCCAACGTGTCTGTCTGTATGTTCACGACGAACTCAAAAACTACTGAACGGATTTTGAAGGGGTTTTTACCTACAGGGGTTTTTGCCGGATTCTGTGTTTCCTGATAGCTACAACCTAAGGGTCTTTAAGTCAAGAGTGAATAGGTTACTTCTAGGCAAGCGTGCTCCATCGTCGGCCACATCATCACTTACCATCAGGTGAGAGGGTCAAACGCGAGCCTATCAATAATAATAAAAAAAAATAGACAGAGTGATTCATGAGGAAGGTTTGATTTCAGCCGAAGGACGTCCACTGTTGGACATAGGTCCTGTGAATCTCGCATCCATCGCATTTCTGCGAATCTCACCAGATCGCAGATCCACCTCGTGGGAGGCCTTCCAACGCTGCGTCTTCCGGTGCGTGGTCGCCACTCTAGAACCTTGTACAATACTAGCATATTATAGTAGAGATTAACCCTCTCCTAGTGACGAGGCCTGAGTTCCAGCAGTGGGAACACTATTAGGCTGCTATAGTCAAGTTGTGAATTTCAAAGTTTGCTACAATTGCCAACACGGATCTTGAGCGCTGGCTTCAAGCTGCGCAGAAGTCAAATATTCGGTCTCTTTAGAGGTGCGAAGTGAGACGCGGGGGCGGGAAGTGCCAGTGATTGGCTCGCCGCGCCATCACGTCATAGACGTCACTCATGATTCGTTCCCTGCCTTGCTGCATGTATCTAACAACGACGAAGATTGGCTCGCCAATGTATGGAATGCGTTTTTTTTTTATGTATGTTCATCGATATCTCGGTCAATTGTGGATCGATTTAAAAAAATATTTTTTTGATTGAAAGGTTATGCTTCCAAGTTGGTCCCATTGAAATTTTGTTATGATCTGATCATTAACTTCGAATATATGGCACAGAACTCCTCATAGGATCACAGCAGAACTGTCGTAACAAGTAAATTTGCTTTGTTTATACGTGTAGTCGATGACTGGCAGAAGGAAAGGAGGGAGGCGATGTATCGTACTGATCTGATGATGGAGCCAGAAGGAAAATAATGTAATCTAACCGTGTTTGGGATTATTAGAATCGTTACGAGATGCTCTCTGGCTATAAGGTATTTAAGTTTAGCTGAGAGGTACTTTTTAGTGGTGGTAGGTACCATAACTAAAAAGAGTAAAATAAAAAACTTTTAACAAAAAAAAATACAACCGATTTCAATGTTAAATAAACAGTGAAAAGTACAAAATAACTTTTATTTCGGAAGTCGGTGTTAAATTTAATAACGAAGAGACAAAACTATTATAGAAACACCGACTTCCGAAATTAAAGTTATTTTGTACTTTTCAGTGTTTATTTAACATTGAAGTCGGTTGTATTTTTTTTGTAAATAGTTTTTTCATGGGAATATGATCCTTTGGAACAATATTCTACTATGATGCGGGCGAAGCCGCTGGCAGAAGCTCGTGTTTTGTTTTTCAATGTCTTAGAACAGTATATTTGAAGTAATGACAGCAGAATTTACTTCACAAGATATGGCCATTTTTTTCACTAACATCACAGGCTAGTGTGAGGTTTCATTGGCAAATAACTAATAAGTCAAATGATATTTGATTATGAGCCATTTTGCAAATACTGTGTACTTTTTTAAGATGTAGGAAGTCATCAAATGCCTTCTCCCGTTCTATAGTCGAGCGAGAAGGCGTGCCAGACTTCTGACAAAAACCCATCTGTGATTCTTCATTTGCCATTAGCGTTTTGGGGTCACGGTGACTCTTTCAACATTCCTGCATTATTAAAGAAGCATCGGCCCTACTGTGCCCATTCAAGTTTTTTTTTAATTTTTTCTTTTGTCATCAAACAGTTATAAAAGTTGTAAGCCCTCCTCACAAATTTAATTTAACTTTCAATCGTGGAAATCACAGACACAATAGAAAGACAATAGGTGCGCGTTCGCTTGGGGTTTAATGAATTAAGGGCTTGCTCAGTAGACGAAACATAACAATTTTTTTTTTTCAGGTATCAAAAAAAAATCAGCCACACCATACAAAATGATAAACTTGATTGGGCAATTTGTATGGCGAGGCCGATTTTTTTTTTTTTTCGTTTCCTGAAACAAAAAAATTGTGGAAGGTTGTTCAGTTACGTCTACTGAGCAAGCCCTTAAAGTTTGTGGAGGGCTGTGTCTTACACCTTGTATACAAAAATTTTGCTAACATCTCTTTGAGATGCGCGTGAAATGTAATGCGCAGTAGATTCTGGCTTTACGGTAGTTTCCAGGGTTAAAATAATTACATTTTATTTAGTCCGTATTTTAGATTATAAAAAAATATTGGACACATGTTTTTTACGCGTTAAAGTTACTTGTGACGTCACCTCGTGCGAAAAAATGCAGCACGGCGTGACGTTACACGTAACTTTAATGGGCTATATCTATGTCATTTTTGGTTTAATTTACAAATAAAAAAATACGTGTCCCTTATTTTTGAATAATCTAAAAGACGGACTAATTACATTTTTTACGGCAACTAGCCAATTCCTTGTCGTTCGCAAACTCGCTCCTACGGTGGCCGGAAATCACCCTGCCTCGGCGTGAGGATGTCCGCTCTCTCACGGTTGCGGCCATCTCCTTCACTCGCATTACTGCTTCACAGAAAGTAAATGCATCCCATTCCCCGGACTATCAATTGAACCAGGGCTGGATGCGAGAGCTCACCGCCGCTGATCATCTCTACGAGGACTCGGAAGTGTAGCGCACAAACGGTGCCGATTTCTAACGGTGTCTTCCAGAGAATTCGCACGTTTCTCGCGGCAGCGGATTTGTCGCGGCAGCGGAGTTTCGCTCCGGCTTTGCACCTCCATGGATCGTACATGTGTACAAGGACTGTTGCCTCTAGGGCAGCCATAAGTGTGCTCCGCGGAACCCTAGTGCTCCGCAAAGCCTCTTTCAAGGCTCCGTGTGAATAATTACAACGTGGAAGAAGGTATAAAGACCATGGGAGTTACCATGACGTGTTAAAATTACAAGAGTGCGAGCGAGAAAGAGAGTTATACCTCCATCTCTTAGTTTAGGTCGTCAAATAGATCGCCTTATGAGGTCGTGGTAGGGTCTCAGTATTTCAATGTTTGTTTAATTGTTAAAAAATAAAAAGCAGTGTCATACGTCGCATTTGATTTTACTGTAACTCATTCAAAGTAAACATTGCCTGTAAACCTTTTTTTTTGTTATTTAAGGGCTCCATCAAATATTTTGCCTTCCAATAGGGTTCCGTTGGATAAAAAGTTTGAGAATCGCTGCTCTAGGGAATCAAATCCTGCATCAAAATCGCAATCCCGCATGCCTTCGGGATTGATGTCAGAAATCCCGCGGAGCCCGCGGAATTTACAGGACTGAGATTTTTTTGTTTCAAATAGTAATAAACACAAAAACTGGTCAAGTGCGAAACGGACTTGCACATCGTGGGTTTATTATAAAACCTACCTATATAAATAGTTCGATTCCCGAATCGAGTTTCTAAGAATTTCCAAACAGCAAATCAAAATATTTTCATATAAAATCAGCTGATTTTGATGGAACAATAAAATATTTAACGCTTTGAATGTCTTAAGTTACACAGTTCGACGTAAGCAATTGTCTTTCTATTGTGTCTCCAATTATGGCAGAAAGGTTAATGAACCTTCATCTTTTATAAAATTGAATTCACATGTTGTGGGGAATCCCCGGTCATAGAGTTCCTAAACTGACATTGTATATGCTCCATTTCAGTAGCAATACAAGATTCACACAACACAAAATAAAGAGTCAAAGTTAATTAACTGCAAGGTGAAATCTATTTAAATAAAAATGAATTGCAATTCTGTTAGTCTCTCTAAAACTTGAGAATGGCTGAACCGATTTGGCTTATTTTACTCTTGAAATATTCATGGAAGTCCAGGGAAGAAAATCTTTTTCCAGACAAATGCTATAAAAAATGTCACGAGTTACTTGTAAAGTTGTTTCATCACTTTTTAATAAGCATACAGCTGGGTCTAATAAATAATCTAAATGGCGGCAGGTTCATAAACATTTTTTTTTTTTTTGTAAAATAACTATGGAATATAAACATTAATAATATGTCTTTTAACCTGTCAATCGTGATAATGACAGACACAATTGAAAGACAATAGGTGCGCGAACGCCGGCGTTCGCTTGGGGTTTAATGAATTAAATTTTAAAAAGAAACAAACAATGCTGCTTCTTCAGAAGAATAGATTTGAAATTCAGGGTGTTAATGGTGTAACTCATACAAGATGAATGAGTTATAAATTCTGCTGATACCAGTAAAACAAAAATGGCTTGAATATAATCTGCCCTAAAGGTAGGTCAATTAAAAAAGTTCCTATCAATGTCTATGACCATTTACCTTAACATGTCAGTAGTTTAACAGCAAGCCAAGGTAATATCCATTCATCCTAACTTTATTACGCACAGAAATACCTTAGTATATTACAGGACAGAGCTCAAAGTACCAAGTAATTACTATAACAACCGTGGTTCAAAACCAGTTTTGCAACTTCAAGTGCTATTTACCTAACAAATAACAATGGCAAACAATGATTTAAAACTACGTCATGATGTAATAAGCCCATAAAAACCGACGAGTGAGATATTAAATACCTGAAACACAATTTAACAGTGGAATTTGCATTAAAAAGATGATACTATAAGATTGTGTGTTCATGACCAACTAAATCACATCAAATCAGAAGTAATTTTCAACGATAACTTTGTTGTTATTTATTTCGAAAACTTACCGGCAGAATGTAATAGAATGTGTCCTCCGTTCACTTGTAACAATTTACTCGTAAAACAACGTGGAAAATTGGGAAAATACCGTTTCACAATACAATAAGAACGCTATTGGAACGTAGACACACAGATAAAAAATGGCCCAAAATTGCGGAATGTCCGAAAAGAATTTGTTGACGTTTCTGTTTGGTGTTGCCAGTAAAAGAAAAACAAACGCAAAAAGACATCTTTTATAATTTATAATACACAACTATAAATATTATTGTTATCGTACTTTTTAAACAACACCCCTTATTTTGCTTTTATCGTTGCTATTGCTTACAATCATAAAAACTGCAATTATATCCTATTAATAATATTGTTCTATGTACTTTTAAACCAATGGCCACGAGCGATTAAGGTTACTGATAAAGTGGTGGCTTACGAACAAGATGTTTAAGCAATTATGAATTTTACTTAAAGCTTTTTTTATAATAAAAATTAAATTATAATGATTTTATAAATCGTAGTAGAATTTGTATATTTTCAATGGCAATTATAATTTGAAAATATTTATTCTCTATGGTTTACTGCACTGGCACCCCAAACAAAACGTCAAAATTTTTCGCACGCCATTGTGTGCAGAAGTCACCCATTTTTAAATCACAAAAATCACAGTTTTCTATCAACAAAAATCAAAAGTTAACCGTCAACATAGATTTGTTAATAAATAATGGGTCTACCAGGTTGTGGAATACCGGAGGGTGACCTCCCCCAGTGCTGGTCTGACGACGTTCGTATGAACGCGCTTTTCGCACCTTTTCGTTTGAAGACAGCAAATCCAGAATCCTGGGATATGAAGATGAAATTCTGGTCGGATATGCTGAGGCAGTGGTGTAAAAGTCGGAAGGATCCTATAGTTTCTGCTGCCGACGCGAAAACAGCTTTCAGTCGAAAAGGGCGGACGCCTGCATGCTTGGACATCGTGGTTGAAGAAATGTTTCGGTGAGTCCGTGTTTTTTTTTTAATCAGTGTGTCTACCACCCCGTGTTATTTCTCTATGCGCAATTTTGATCCTGCGCCCCGCGTTTTAGTGGCATTTTTATAGAAATTGTTAAATGTAAACAAAGGCTAAAATTAGAAATGCAAAGTTATGATAATTATTTCTAATTACTATGCCTGTTGTACAAATTCACAAAGCTTATGGTTGAACTCTATTCGTAAATGACGCAAATAATCGTGACTATGATTGCATAGTTGTTGTTAAGTGTTACAAAATTCTATGCTTACAATTTTATTCTCCTAGCCAGTCAAAATATCTTAGGCCAAAATGTACTTTAGTGTTATTTTTTTATTGAATTGTTCTATTTTTGAGAAGTACTTTTCCGAAATATCAGCAAGCAAAGTAAAATATTTTGAAGAAAAAAAACCATAATGAATATTGATATTTTTTACATAATACTAGTCTTTGACTAGGTTTCATTCATTTTGTACTAGTCTTCAGGACAAAGGTATGACTTCATACAGCCACAGAGAATAACATAACATATTTATTTATTTTTATTTTCCCTTTCACAAAAGTGTTATAGAAACTAAACATTACCTATGTAGATACAAGTATTCCTATATGGGAGACTGGCATCTGTACTTGGAACAGATTACCAGACCTATATTTTACCATTAGATGATTGCTTATATGCTTTCAACATATATTTGACTAATGGACCGTCCCGGCTTCGCTCAGGCAATAAATATAGCCTATGTTACTCAGGGTGCATGTAGCTTTCCAATGGTGTCAGAATTTTTTAAATATGCACAGTAGTTTTTGAGTTATTCGTTACATACAAAAATACAAATCTTTCTTCTTTATAATATTAGTATTGATGCCAAGGAGTTAGACTGGTTCTTTGTCAGCACCGGCTTACATAGTAGCTACGGACCTCTCCATTTTTTACTTATTACACTTTAACCTTTCAATTGTGATAATTACAGACACAATTGAAAGACAATAGGTGCGCGAACGCCGGCGTTCGCTTGGGGTTTAATGAATTAATTAATTCTTTAAACCCCAAGCTAACACCGGTTCGGACTGATAAGTGTTGATGTAGGCCTTTGTAAAATACAATCATTAGAATTTTGATGCCTTCTTTGCACAAGGTTGTAAAGCAAAAACTGCAGTTTTCCAGGAGAGCCACTTTTACGCAATAACATAACACTTTTAATCAATTAAACAAAATGATTAATTACGTATTGAAAGAATTTCATTATGTATTCTATCATAAAATCACTTATCAATGCTGGATGAAATAAGAAATAATAATATTTATTATGTTTTTTTGGGGTCAAGATCAATCAAAAAAATGTTGGTTAGTCAGAAAAGTGAAGCTAAATAGTATGCTTAAAAACAAAGACCTCTATGGAGAAGAACACGCAAGAAACTACATGAACATTCTTTCATATCATGTTGAGCGATAAAATTGAGAGATGTGTTGCCTAGCGGTAACAGTTACTGTAGTGGTTTAATCTTTCATATGTCATAATTAGAGACACAATTAAAAAGTTATTGTGTCTCGCGTGAATCCACGTTCTGGCCATACAACGGGTTAAACCCAAGCAGGTGAATTTTATCACCACTGCTCTCAAAATGGTGAACAAAACAAAATCCAACAATCCACATTGGGCCCGTGTGGTAGATTATTTATTAAAGCTTTTTGGACATAACACTACAAAAGCAGATTTTATGCCATATTGACGGTTGAAAAGCAAAATTATCTAAGCGACATAAAGTTAACTTTACAAATTGAACTCAAAATTTTAACTTTAAAACATTTTTTGTAAAGTTTACTCAATGTCGCTTACACCATTTTGCCTTTCAATCGTCAGTATGCATTTTCTAACAGTTGACTGATGGTTTACATCCTATTCCCTCTCCTAGAGAGGAGGCCTGAGTTCCAGCTGTAGGAACATGATAAGGCTGATTACGCTATGCTATGCCATGTGGATATTTAAAATTCACAGTCAGCAACAGTTATTTTTATTAGGAAGAATGAAACCAGAACGGTAAATTAAATCAGTTATTAGCATAAATATTACACCACTAATATGTCAAGGTTGAAAAGCTGTTATAGATTTTTATCTCTTGCGAGTGTAGGTTACAGCTAACTAGTTATTACTATAATATTATCAGCTGTTTGTGATTTGGGGAAAACCAAATGATAAATATAGAATTTCAGCATACTCCCGGGATGAAAAGTATTGTATAACAAGTTTTTAATAATTTTTTTTTTTTCATAGCTAGCTTTTACAGCATGTACTTATAATATAAATACTCGTCAAAACGCCACCTTCCGGTTCCACCATCAGACCAGATCCGCCATAATAATTTTGCATTGTCATCTGATTTAAACATGCATGTAAAATTTCAGCTGAATCGGTAGCCGGAAAGTAGGTCAAATTTCATTTGCAAGATTTGATTACAGACAAACATTGGGACAGGTGAAATTAAATAAAAGCTTGTAAAATATTGGCCTATTGGGGGTTTACACTATACTTATTCAATACTAAATAATTAAATCCAGGATTACAACAGAGGTAAATAGTAATTATAACACGGTTCTATATCAAGAGAATGATGGAATTTGAGGACCACACATGACATACCTCAATGTTACCACAGCTAATGCTGGCCATACACCATCCTAACATCATCCAATTGGTTTGACGAGACAGGTTTGACGCCACAGGTTTGATTGTGTGTACTCATACCAATCCACTCCCACACAGCGTCAAACCGTGTGGCCATTATAACATGCCTATAACTATTTTTATAGGTTTTAGTAGCGGAGACCTGAGTCCCAACAGAGGGAACATTAAAAGGCCGATTATGCTATGTGATAAACAAGACAGAAACAAATTACTCAACCCATCTCAAAAACTTCTCAATTCTTTTCAACAGCAATGGCGACCTGAGTCCTCTGTCCAAATACCAGCAAATCCTCCACAACGGCCCCGAAGGTTGGGTCAAATGGGGCGCCCGGCTGGCCTTCAGGCCCGCAGCCTTCGCTCTTACAGCCGTGGCTTCGTTCATGCCGACGAGGCAAGTGCTCGACAACGATGGCCTGCCGAAGGCTAGTATTGAGTCCACGCAGCGGTTTGTGCTGGAGTCTGCTGTTAAAGTAAGTTGAATTATATTTTCTTGAATTGTTTTGTATTTTTAATTGTATAGACTAGCGTCGTGATGCCCCAATGTCCCGCCATCTCCTTCGTGGTCACGGTTCTAGTGACAGATAAGCCCTTTCATGGAAATTATTTGTCAAAATACTGAAAAGTTGAAACAAAAATTCGCTGCAGCGCTGCATTGGCGTTATCCATATATCCGTGCATTTATTTGCGGCCAGCAGCGCCCGGAAAGCGCGCAGCCATGTCTGTCTGTCCGTCTGTCTGTCCGTCTGTCTGTCTGTCTGTCCGTCCTCGCTTAATCTCTGTGACCGTTAGCACTAGAAAGCTGAAATTTGGTACCAATATGTATATCAATCACGCCGACAAAGTGGTAAAATAAAAATTGGGAAAAAATGTTTTATTAGGGTAGTAGACCCCCTATATGTAAAGTGGGAAGTGATTTTTTTTTTAATTTCAACCCTAACGTGTGATATATCGTTGGATAGGTATTTAAAAATGAATAGGGGTTTACTCAAATCATTTTTTGATAATGTCAATAATTTCGGAAATAATCGCTCCAAAAGTAAAAAACAATGTGTGTCCCCCCTCTAACTTTTGAACCATAAGTTTAGAAAATATGAAAAAAATCTGAGAAGTAGAACTTTATAAGGACTTTCTAGGAAAATTATTTTGAACTTGATGGAAAGAACAGTTTTTGTACAAAAAAGACAAAAGGGTTCTACAAAATAATTTCTGGACTAAGTTTGTAGTATAATCGTAGCAAGCATTTTTTTAAACTCATAAGTGGGTACACTTTATTGTGACGGACGGGAAACTACGGAACCCTACCCTGAGCGTGGCCCGACACGCTCTTGGCCGGTTTTTTTATGTGTAAAAACGTTTTTAAAGATCTAAGCCGTTTCGAAAGAGTAGGGAAAAGTTGAAAATGTGAATTGTTGTATGTAATATTTTTTTTAGACATAAGTATTAATCGCACGCAAAAATCAAATGTTGATAATGTTGTTCATGAATCTATAATAAACATATATTTTTTTCCAACCTATAAACCGCCTCGTTACCGAGGAGTAGGCTACAGAAAGTCACTGTTGTATGGCACTTTTCGGGCGCTTGGGCCTTTAAACATGCAGCTAAGTTAGCTTTTAGAGGATACTTTTTCGCGACCAAAATGACTTAAACGCCATGAATTTCGTGGGGTTTACGCGTTTCGTTCATAGTGTAATATTCAAGGTGTACAGTCGACATTACAACTGAGTCGACGTGAAGTGTGTGATCGGAACGCGTAATCTAGTGCGTAGTACAATGCGTCCCAAATGAGAATAGGATTAATTGCCATGTTGTGACGT
The DNA here is from genome assembly GCA_929112965.1 of Mythimna albipuncta. Taxonomy (NCBI): domain Eukaryota; kingdom Metazoa; phylum Arthropoda; class Insecta; order Lepidoptera; family Noctuidae; genus Mythimna; species Mythimna albipuncta. Next base: position 2,560,513 of record OV815988.1, read on the forward strand.
CACGATTTACTGTCAAATCGATGAAAGAAATTTTTAAACTTTAGTTAATTTACGAAAAAAAATAATTTATTTACGAACTGTGAACGAAAAAAGTTTAATCAGAATCCAGTTGTTAAATTTTACTCATCTCAGAGTTCTTCAATGTTGCCAAAATTTCTTCGATTTGACAGTACGACGAGACGTCACATAGATGGATATAGACAGATTTCACCAGAACTGGAAAGAGTAACCATTCCAAGGTTCAAAATTCAAAAGAAATTCAATTTTTTTTTACTTCATATAGGCCTACATGGGCACTTATAAAAGTCAGAAGCTAGTGCACGGTTCCAAATTGGTCGTTTCCTATGGAGAAGAACCGGCAAGAAACTATGGAGTTTCTTTTGAAGACAAAGTAACCATGGGGTTACTTTGTCTTTTAAAAAAATGGTTGTTCTTACAATATTTCCATATTACAGTATTAATAGGTATTATTTTAAGAACAGTGTAAACCGGTCTATATTGTACTAGATAACAATAATATTCCACAACTATCACACAACGCCATCTAGTCCCAAGCTAAGCAGAGCTTGTGTTATGGGTACTAGACAACTGATAAACATACTTATATATTTCTAAATACATACATATTATAGATAAATTACACCCAGACACAGAACAAATGATAATCATTTGCTCATCACACAAACATTTGTCCTGGGTGGGAATCGAACCCACGACCTCCGGCATAGCAGTCAGGGTCACTAACCGCTAGACCAACAGGCCAGTCAAAAATGACTATTAGATAAATGACTCCCTTCCAACTTCAGGTTCACAATGCAGCATATAAAATTGAATTTATTTTCCAGGAACAAGCCACAGAACTCTTACAGAACTACCCTCCCGGCGTGGAACGCATGGGCACCATCGAGGAGCTGCTCCGCAACTGCGAGTGGACACAGACCCGCGAGATCTTCGAGCTGCTGCTCGGCTACCTCGTGTGTGTTGGACAGGCTGTCAAGAAGGGCGATGTCGTCAAATTAGGTGAGTACCAAGTAGCGTTGCCAGATTTTATTTTTACAAAGACGGGATTTAGGAACTTTTTGAGTGAAAAAAAAAGCGAGATTCTTTTGTCGAAAACGGCACATAGTAATAATAATAATAATCATGGTTGTTCTCGTCTGGCTAACGGCGAGTATTTGCACAGGCATAACCAAGTAGCCAGGATTCTTCACCAGCAACTTGCTTTGAAATACAACCTAGTGGACTCTGAGGTACCGTACTACAGGTATGTGCCCGACCCAGTTCTTGAAAATGACCATGTGACGTTGTACTGGGATTGGTCTATCATTACTGACCGGACTATTATAGCCAGACATAGTGGTGATAGACCGATTAGCGCGCCGTGCAATGATAGTCGATGTCACCATCCCGCATGACGAGAATCTCGTGAAAGCTGAGAAAGAAAAACAAATAAAATATTTTGACTTAGCACACGAGGTTGTCGACATGTGGAATGTGGACTCGGCTATCATTGTGCCGATTGTCGTGACCGCTAATGGCCTTATAGCCAAAAGCTTCGACGACCATCTGTCGAAGCTATCGTTGCACGGGTGGATCAAGGGCCTGATACAGAAGGCAGTACTCTTCGATACGGCTCGCATTGTGAGGAGGTTCCTGTCTGGAGCCCTAACCACCGGTAGCTTGGACCCTGCTCCCGACACCGGTGGATAACTATATTTTTAAATGTTTTTTTTTTCTTTTGTATAATTTTGTTAAAAAGTATTTAAAAATTTAATTTTATGTGTGAAAAAGATTGAATAAATATTCATTCATTACACTCGGCAACCACTGATCTTGTTCCTGTTCAACCTGTAATCTTACTTAAAAACTAAAATCATAATTCTTTGTCTTCTTCACAGCCGAACCAGATAAGAAAGCGTCGCCAGTGACAGAAACGGACGAAGCCCTTGTGAAGCTGATGTGTGCGGAGACCCGGCTCGAGGGCGAAGCGCTGCGGCTGGCGAGGGACGTCGCCACCGCACAGGCTGACGCGAAGGCCGCGCTCAATGTTGGCAACAAGTTGGCGGTGAGTACCTGAGTGTGCTAGTAAAGTAAAGCTGATGGAGGGCCCCGTGCTGGTCTACCTTTATGGGCCAAGCTGTTCTATCACTATGGGCCATGCTGGTCCTCCACTATGGTCCATGATGGCCGTCCACTATGGTCCATGGTGGCTGTCTACTGTGACTAAGCCCGTGATGGCTGTCTAAAATAGCCATCATAAGCCAACATGGTGGCTGTCCATGTTGGCTTATGATGGATTTCCACTAAGGCCCGTGGTAGCTGTCCGTTATGCTCCACAATGGCCGTCCGCTATGGTCCATGGTGGCCGCTTACTGTGGTCCATGGTGGCCGCACATTGTGGTCCATGGTGCCTGCCTATAATGGTCCATGAATGAATTTTAAAGTGGTAAATCATCAACCCAATACGATATTAATTTTTGTCGCTGACCGGTAAGAACCAATATTTGCTTCCGCGTACCCAGTTAAGTTAACAGTAGAAAGTAATTTTATCTATACTTCTTTAGATAAAATTCTTTCAGGTCTGTCCTATTCTTTTTTGTGGATGTCGTGATGGTCCGGTAGTAAAGGGACCCGCTTCATTCGCTTGGGGTTTCGAAACCTGGCAAGTACAAATTAGAAACTTTTTACTTTTTTTAAAATTAATTTTGTACTTTCTAAATTAAGCTCAGGGGCTTTACCGTGACGTGTTAAAATGACGGTCGTGTGAGTGAGAACCACTCGCTATACATCCTCCATTTGACTGGCCTGTTGATCTAGTGGTTAGTGACCCTGACTGCTATGCCGGAGGTCGTGGGTTCGATTCCCACCCAGGACAAATGTTTGTGTGATGAGCATAATCATTTGTTCTGTGTCTTGGTGTAATTTATCTATAATATGTATGTATTTAGAAATATATAAGTATGTTTATCAGTTTTCTAGTGCCCATAACACAAGCTCTGCTTAGCTTGGGGCTAAACGGCGTTGTGTGATAGTTGTGGAAAAAAGAAAGAAAAGATATACATATAGCTCCATTTAACAGTTCAGTTTAGGACGTAAATTGGATCGCGTTACAGCCTGGTCACGACTTGTCTTAGCGTCGAGCGGAGTGGTATCGGTAAGCGGGCGCGCGGCGCTAGAACGGCGTCTCGTGAAGTGCTCCAAACACTTCCATACTTTTGTTCTTACAGCTCACCGCCTCGCGCTAAACTACCGCTCGCAGCGCCAAGGTCGTGAATGGGCCGTTAAGACCTTGTGGTAGGGCCTCTGTAATCTGTTTCCCTCACCAGGAATGGGCCTGTAAGACGTATAGTTCCTTGAACCATCTGGCCGAAATTATGTGAACGCAACTCTCGCACTCGCCTAGGCGGCAGTACGCAAATCTGTGCATTTATTTGCGGCCAGCAGCGCCCGGAAAGCGCTTTAAACCCATTTTCTCTGCGAGATATTAATTGATTTACTGCAATGTTCACTTTGAAGAATATTTAACCACCAATTTTTATGTGTAAAAATATTTCTAAAGGTCCAAGCCGTTTCGAAGGAGTAGGGAAAAGTTGCGAAATTCCTAAATATTTTTTTTTGACAAAAGTATTAATTGCACGAAAAAATCAAATGTTGATATTATTGTTCATGAATCTATAATAAACATATATTTTTTTCAAACCAATTGACCAAGCCGTTACGGAGGAGTAGGCCTCAGAAAATCACTGTTTTATGGCACTTTTCGGGCGCTTGGCCCTTAATATAAGACATCACAGCAGACAGCAGACTATAGTTTTGCATGTAAGCTTAAAGGTCAAAGCACACTTATTGACTCCGCTCCCACCCGGCAAAAAGAATATCATTCAAATATGGGCTTTAAATAATACTCATAAGATTTATTTTACATTATTGACACCATAAATTAGCAGACAGCTCGCTAACCGCCGTCAGACTGCTCGGCAGTTGACGCCTCGCTGGGCGCACGTTGTAGACGAGCGGTCGGCGCGGTGTCCGCGCGCTCACTGCTAGCAGTCGCCGCGCCGTCGCCGCTCATTCGGTCAGTATCTACACAAAAGCGAGAGCGGTCGGCGGGTGGACAGCTGGCCGTCTGCTAGCTGTCGCCGCGTGGACTGCGAGCAGTCGTCTTATTTTAGGCCGGGTGTTGGGTGGGAGCGGTGTTGGAGCAAAATCGTTTATGTGTGCTATGACCTTAACGCAGGCGTACACTAAGCGTATAATAACGAATACGCGTCTTTGAAGCTACGCGTCCGTCGGCAGTATAGTATGTATTTTTTTTTTTTTATTAATGGTAGGCTTGCGTTTGACCACCATCTCACCTGATGGTAAGCGATGATGTGGTCGACGATGAAGCACGCTTGCCTAGAAGAAACCTATTCACTCTCGACTTAAAGACTCCTAAGCTGTAGCTATCAGTATGTAATTCATTCCGCTTATGCTTAACACTCCAGTATACATCTCCCGTCTACATTACACTACAAGGGTGGAAGACATCGTGGAGTACGTGCGCCAAAAAACGAAGTTCGCACTGAGGGTACAGCTGCTGGAGTCGCACCGTAACGTCAATTTCAAGGCGTTCGTGATGCGAGTCCCGAACACTTTTTTGCCTCTCATGTTGAAGGAAGACTTTTGGCCGCAGGGCGTGGTGTTCCGTCGCTTCCGCGGACAGGTGCCACAGAACAGCACAAAGTGAATTAGTGCAGTGGAAGTGTAGTAACTTAGTTATAAGTCTTATTTACTAACAAACACTGTATTTACTTTGTATGTCTATGGGCCAAGATCTGAAAATAAATGATTTATTATTGTTATTATTATTATTATTAACCCTCTCTTGTGTTACAGGCAAAGAACCATCTCCGCCGCAAGCACAAGACAGCGCAACGTCTCGACCGTTGCAGCAACGCTCTAGAGAACGTGCGTCAGTTGCTGCAACAGATGCGGGAGGTTCACGTCAACGTTGCGATTGTTGATACTTACAGGTGAGATCGGTGAAAACACAATCAACCTATCATTTATTTGTTACTAGCTTTAGCCCGCGGTTTCGCCCGCGTACGTAAAATATAGCCATGTCACTCAAAAAAATTGCTTTTTTTTTGGTAAAAAAAATTTAGCAATCGGATCAGTACTTCAGTACTTCTAGAGATTATCTACTACAAAAAAAAAACCGCCGTACCTTTACAAGAATTTTTTAGCATTTATTTGGCTTAGACCTGGGCCTCAAGTCTGCTATATAGCGTCAGAATAGTCTATCATTGATTTCATAATTGTTAATTTTGACAAGTTTTGGTAATCGTACAATTCACGAATGATGGCGGACGTGAAGTTTGCGCAGAAGGCTGCGCAGTAACGTGTTTTAGGAACCAAATGGCGACGTGCGCGGGGCAGGGATATGCTAGGGACTGACTCTATTTAAACACAATCGTTCCTTTGTTCAATCAAAAATTGTAATCGATTTTTATCGATTTGCAATTTATTGATTTTTGTATAACATACTGAATGAAATAATTGTGTTTCGTTTTCAGAACAAGCTCTGACGCGATGAAACGCAACCTCAAAGAGAACGGTTTGGAAGACGACGCTGTCCACGATACTATGGATGATTTGAAGGAGGTCAGTACACTAAATTGCAACTCGCTGGCACCGTGACTATGCGCGTGTGTTGAATGCGGCGGATCCGTAACAGAAAATGGTGTGCATGTAGTTGTCACGATGGCCAACTTTATTGTGTTACTATGTAACAAAAAACTTTTTCCAAAAAAATAAAAATAACTGACTTACTAAAAAAAACACTAAAACTATCAAAATAACTTTAATTTCGGAAGTCGGTGTTTCTGTAATAGTTTTGCCTCTTCGTTATTTAACACCGACTTCCGAAATTAAAGTTATTTTGATAGTTTTAGTGTTTTTTTAGTAAGTCGGTTATTTTTTATTTATTTTTTTGTAGAAAGTTTTTTATTTCACACTTTTTAGTTGCAATACACTTACAGCCAGAGTACCTTTTTCTCATGACAATTCCAATTAACTCAAACTCTACATTGATTAATTACGGAGTTCCGGTGCCTATCTTCCGCTCCATCATCATCATCAGATCACATCGAATATACCATTTTCAACATACCTATTCAGAACTATTCATTTATTTGTAACTATGTTCATTGGGAGATCTGTGTGAGTATGAACTTCCGTTGGCCATTTCTGATCTTCTTCACCAGTTCCACTTCATCAAATTTCATTTTTTGACTATAAATGCTTAAGTCTTTGATGAAAATACCAAAAGAACATATGGTTGCCTATAATATTTGAGGAGTTCCCTCGATTTTGCCAAGATTCCATCATCAGATCCCGACTTGGTGACTATGGGACCATTTGGGAAGTATACCCTTTCCAACAAAAGAAGAATTTTTCAAATCGGTTGCCAAGTGACGAAGTTATGAGCGAACATAAGAACGAAGCCCGGGGCGCGGTTGCCCGCGACGGGTGTCCGCGCGGGGCACCGCGACGGAGCGCTGCAGTATGGAAACGCGCGGGCGTCCGCTCAACGCACAGTCGGCCCTTAGACGCCATTTTGATAACTGTGCAATATTGTTAATATTATTCCTACATCTTGACTGGCCTGTTGGTCTAGTGGTTAGTGGCCCTGACTGCTATGCCGGAGGTCGTGGGTTCGATTCCCACCCAGGACAAATGTTTGTGTGATGAGCATTATCATTTGTTCTGTGTCTGGGTGTAATTTATCTATAGTATTTTTTTTTTAATTTATATAAACTAGTGCTTGACTGCAATCCCACCTGATGGAAAGCAGTGATGTAATCGTTGATGGTGAGGCGCACTTGTTTATTAAGAGCCTATTCACTCTTGCCTTAAAGACACCTAAATTATAATCAGACGGGAAGACCGCAGCAGGCAAATTGTTCCAGTCCCTCGACGTACGTGGTATTAACGACGAGGCGAAACGCTTGGTCCGGACCGTAGAGGTTTCAACAACATTAGGGTGGATACTCGCCGTTCGTCGGCTTGTCCGATGGTAGAAGTGAGATGGTGGAATTAAGTCATATGTATGTATTTAGAAATATATATCAATAGTTTAGTACCCATAACACAAGCTCTGCTTAGCTTGGGACTAGACGGCGTCGTGTGATAGTTGTGTGGAATATTAATATCTGTTTCTGTCTCTGGCGGTTTGTACAGGGCATTGTATACTATAAAGTCAAGATTCAAGTCAAGTGCGAATCTGGTCGGAAGCTTTTTCCCATCTATTTTACCGCAAACACGCATACACATAAAACTAATTTCATTCTCAGGTAATGGATCAATATGGTGAAGTAGAGAAAGCTCTGGGCACCAACGTGGACGACTTCGACGCAGCTGAACTGGAGGAAGAGTTGCAGGAACTGCTGGCGGGACCCAACGCGCCTGGTGGAGGCACCCCAGGGAAGGAGGAACGGAAAGAAGGTCAGTACCATCATCGGGGTCATGAGACCAGAAACTGATGACATTTTACCTGTCAAAGTCAAAGCATTTATTTCAAACAGACCATATGCAGGCACTTTTGAACAGTCAAATGTCGGTCAGTCCAAGAAAAGTGAAGCTAAATTGCACATTTCAAAGCGTAGGTCTCTATGGAGAAGAACATGCTAGAAACTCCATGGACACTCTTTTTAAAACATATTATGAGTTACATAGATCTTGGTTACCATATTTCTTGTCGCTTCTAATATGTGAGCACAATGTAGATACGTAATTTGTATTTTGGAAAGCGACTTGATTTACTTTTAATATCTTTAATTAGAATTTGTTTTTTTTTTTTTTAATTTATTTATATTGTTCTCACATAATGACTAAATTGACTGGCCTGTTGGTCTAGTGGTTAATGGCCCTGATTCGTGGGTTCGATTCCCACCCAGAACAAATGTTTGTGTGTTGAGCACAATCATTTGTTCTGTGTCTGGGTGTAATTTATCTATAATATGTATGTATTTAGAAATATATAAGTATGTTTATTATTTGCCTATACTTTGTTCAAAATAACATTAGAAATTTATGTAAACCTTTTTTATTACTGTCTGTTAAACCGATTTTAACTTCTATTTCGTAGGAATAAGGATGGTTTTAAAAGCAAAGAAGTGGTTATAGTCTGTCTAATAAGTCAACCGACTAGGGAATTTTGTATAATATTTAATCATTTAAAAAATACTTATATTCGGTACTTTTTATAGGGTTCTTCTGTTAGCAAACAATGATCTCTATCTCTTAATCAACCTTGATTATTGAACCCGTGTTGACTACATCAGATTTCATTAAATTCTAATAATTACCCAAGTCGTTTAACTTATTAGACAGACTCTACAATACCAACTATTTACTGCAGCCGCCATTTGTCATGCCACCAACGTAATAAAAGTCAAAATCGGTTGAACGGACAGTAATAAAAGGTTTTCATACAATTCTAATCTTATTTTGAACTAGTTTTTGCCCGCGCGGCTTCGCTCCCGCTCTTCCCTACTTCAGCCTACTATACCCTACTCTACCCTACCCTACTCTACTCTACTCTACCATAATCTACCCTACTCTACCCTACTCTACTCTACTCTACCCTACTCTACCATAATCTACCCTACTCTACCCTACTCTACCCTACCCTACTCTACCCTACTCTACCCTACTCTACCATAATCTACCCTACTCTACCCTACTCTACCCTACTCTACCCTACTCTATCCTACCCTACTCTACTCTACCCTACTCACCCTCCTCTACCTTACTCTACCCTACACTACCCTACACTACCCTAATTTTCATTTTTTTTTTCCATAAGAACCTTCTCCTCATAATAACGAAAACAACAAAAAAAAAATTTGCGAAATCGGTCCAGGCGTTGTTGAGTTATGCGCTTACCAACATATTTTGCGATTCATTTTTATAGTATAGATAGAGTATAATGAGGTACAATTTTCTTATTACAGCCACAAAGTTCCCCTCGCCACCATCATCGAATCCTCGTCGGAAGATCTCCGAACGTGACTTCGTGTTCGACGGAGAAGAACGAATGTTGGCGGAGCTCAACGAGCTGGCGTCCACGACGTACATCGATGACGATGCTCCGCGCGTGAAGGAGCGGCAGAAGGTCGCCGTCGCTGAGGAGACTGGTGAGTTCACGTTAGAGGGAGGGGGAACATTTGGAAGAGTAAGGCCTGTTTAGGGACGCGTAGCTTCATAGACGCGTATTCGTCATCGTACGCTTGGTGTACGCCTGCGTGAAGCTTACATACTAAACTATGGTCTACTGTCCACGGACGTGCAGCAGGACACGACGGAACCACAAAATAGATACACTACCGGTCAAAAGTTTTTGCCCACCCCATAATCCATTAATTAAATTTCAAAATAATACACTTTATCAAATTTCCTTTTTATATTATCAAGCCAAGGCCGAAACGATGTTTTACAAACCAAAAATAATAGCGTCCGTTATTTGTTTTATTTGTACGAGCGCATTTTTATATTTTGTCCGTGAGTGCGACAAGTTAAAACTTACAAGTGCCGGTGGATTTGTTTATTATTCTATAACTGTGAATTATTTCTTCGGTGTTTATAGTTTCAGATTAGTCCCAGTTAGCCCTATGAAACGCAAGAACGTGCTGTGATTAACACTTTTAGTACCAAGACATCTTTTTGTGAAGTTCGTATACGAATTGTTTTCGTTCTCACAAATTGTGACTTGTAAGTTTTAAAATGGGTAAAATCAAGGAAATAACGGTTGAAACTCGTACATTAATCGCAAGTCTTCATAATCTAGACAAAAGTTACCTTATCATTGCTGCCGAATTAAAAATAACTCGACGTATCGTGGACACAACGTGAAAAAATATGCATCGACCAGGAGCTTTGGCGATAGAAAACGTTCAAGGCGATCTCGAAAAACCATAATAAATGAAGATAAACGTATTGTATTGATCAATAAACGTGATCAATGACTCACGGGTCCAGAGATAGCAGCTCAGATTAATGAATATAGGGATCTGCCTTTGAATACTTTTACAGTGAAAAGTAGATTGAGAAAAGCAGGCCATTTTGGAAGGGTGGCAGTGAAGAAACCTCTTTTAAGACGTCAAGATAAAATTAAGAGGATACAATGGGCTAAAGAACATAAAAATTGGACGCACAAACAGTAGGAGAGAGTTTTGTGCAGTGATGAGTCAAAGTTTGATGTTTTTGGGTCTAAGAGAAGAGTTTTGTGCGCAGGTCAAAGGAAGAATGGATGTTAGATCCTTGTGTAATCCGGACTGTAAAACACGGCGGAGGCTCAGCGATGGTTTGGGGATATTTTAGAGGTCGGGTGACTTGAGACCTGGTAAAAATTTAACGGATTTTAAAGAAAGAAGGCTATAAAAAAATATTAAAGGAAAATGTAGTACGATGTGGCTAGCGTCTGATCGGCAGAAATTTTTTCTTTCAGCATGACAACGATCCCAAGCATTCCTCGAAGCTATGCAAGAGTTTTTAAAAAAATTAGAAAGGAAGAATCTACTGAAAGTTATGATTTGGGCGTCACAGTCGCCCGACCTCAACCCAATTGAGTTGTTGTGGGACAAATTGGACAGGGTAGTCGGAAAGCAGTGTTCTACTTCCACTTCACGTCTTTGGGATATCCTGAAAAACGAATGGAATCAAATTGACGACGATTATTTGTCGAAATTGTTACAGAGAATGCCAAGATTGTGCACCAAAATAATAAAAGCAAAAGGGGGTTACATCGATAAATCTAAAATTCAAATATGCAATAATTACAGACTGTAGTTTTATTATTACTATATTCTTATCTATATATGTTCTTTAAAATATAAATATCAAAATCGCTCGTATTGTCTTTATTGGTTGTGTATCACGCAAACTATAGGGTGGGCAAAAACTTTTGACCGGTAGTGTAGGTACAGAAGTCAATCTACATACTGTGCGCGCTCTCACAACGCACACATAGACACCGCTCACGGACACGATGTCTCGGAGCGCCTCGGCCCGCTCGTCGAACAGTTCCGGCTCAAACGCTCATTAGTGTGCGTCCACCGAGCGTAGGTATAAAAAGTGAAGTACAAACATGAGATGGTCTTCTGTACCTATCTATTTTGTTACGGAACGACGTAGTCGCATCGCCGACAGGGCTTCATTGAAATTGTGGGCAAAAGCTTGTACTTTATAAATTACTAGCTTTTGCCCACGGCTTCGTCTGCGTACAAATAATGGCTCAGAATGAAACTAGCTTTCTATTGGAAAAAAAATTGCAATCAGACCAGTTCTTTCAGAGATTATCTCCAAGAAAAAAAAAAAACTACCTCTTTATAGAGAAAAACTCACGATAACGATAAAACATTTTAATTAATCCACACAAATATTTATCTTCAACAGTTTCCGCAGCGAAACCACCTTCAACCCCCAAGTCTTCGAAGCCCAAACCTTCAAAACCCTGGTACCCACCTTCGGGAGAATGCCTCCGCGGTCAAGTGTGGTCTTCTAGCAACAAGAATTGTACTCTCACCGACATCGCCGGCGGGTTCGGGGAGCTGCGTCAGGATGATAGGTTGCACCCAGGTAAGATAATTTTATGAAGGATGCATTTTTGACTGGCCTGTTGGTCAAGTGGTTAATGGCTTGACTGCTATGCCGGAGGTAGAGGGTCCGATTCCTACCCAGGACAAATGTTTGTGTGATGACTGGGTGTAATTAATCTGCGTTGGTTCACTCAGGAATAAAAAAAGCTTTCTATCGGTGAAAAAATGTTAGCAATTGGACCAGTACTTTCAGAGATTACCTCCTGCAAAGAAAATAACAAACTTTACCTCTTTATTATAATAATTTATCTACAATATGTATGTATTTAGAAATATATAAGTATGTTTATCAGTTATCTAGTACTCATAAAACAAGTTTAGCTTAGGACTAGATAATTTTGTGTGATAGTTGTGGAATATTATATTATATATGTATTATGTTATATTAGTGTAGATAAATTACACCCAAACACCGACTAAATGATCGTGCTCAACACACAAACATATGTCTTGGGTGGGAATCGAACCCACAACCTTCAGTATAGCAGTCAGGGCCACTAACCACTAGACCAACAGGCTAGTCGTTAAATGATGTTGATGATGAAAGAAATAAGATTCGTTGATCTTCACCCACGTCCAAATTTGTCCACGCTACGCTTCTGAGTGCTAGTATTGTAATAGATAAATAACAAAATAGATAGGTACAGAAGTAAATCTACATACTGGGCGCGCTCTCACAACGCACACATAGACACCGCTCACGGACACGATATCTCGGCATAATCGCCTGGTCGCGCTCGTACAGGGGTGCTATTCTCTAAGAAAGCGCAGCGCTGGCACAGCGACGAGTCGTCAGCGCAGTACATTGAATTAACAACCCAATGCCCCTTTACATTGGATTGTTAATTCAATGTATTGCGCTCACGACTCGTCGCTGTGCCAGCGCTGCGTTTTCTTAGAGAATAGCACCCCAGTTTGGCGCAATGCGCTGACGTGTGTGCGATCGCCTAGCGTAGGTATAAAAAGTGAAGTCCATACTTGAGATTGACTTCTGTCACGAAATAGATAGGTACAGAAGACAATCTCATGTATGCACTTCACTTTTTATCCCTACGCACGGTGGATGCACACTAATAAGCGTTTGAGCCGGAACTGTTCGACGAGCGGGCCGAGCCGCTCCGAGACATCGTGTCCGTGAGCGGTGTCTATGTGTGCGTTGTGAGAGCGCGCACAGTATGTAGATTGACTTCTGTACCTATCTATTTTGTGGGTAAATATAGTGACTCAGAAAACACTTGAATTTCCTAATCAATTACTCGGAAATATGCATTGATGAGACATACATACAATTAATCAAACTTGAGCTAGTAATTGCTTGTTCACCAATGTTAAGTGTTATCATTAATACGCAGTGCATAATTATTGTAAACAAATTATAGTTTTTATACAGTTTTTAAACGTTAAATATAGTGACTGGCCTGTTGGTCTAGTGGTTAGTGACCCTGACTGCTATGCCGGAGGTCGTGGGTTAGATTCCCACTCAGGACAAATGTTTATGTGATGAGCATGATCATTTGTTCTGTGTCTGGGTGTTATTTATCTATAATATGTATGTATTTAGAAATATATAAGTATGTTTATCAGTTGTTTAGTACTCACAACACAAGTTCTGCTTAGCTTGGGACTAGACAACGTTGTGTGATAGTTGTGCAATATATAATAATAATAATATAGTTTTATAGTGAAAATAATTCGTTCAAGTGTTAAAAGTGAAATATCATTATTTATCAAATGTAATCATTTTTGAAGCAGACATTTAACCTTGTAACCAATTGCGTCGGATTGTTCCGACGAGTGTTCTCGCGTTCTATTCGCCAGGGTCGTGTGTTCGCGACTGGGTACTCCATCTCGTTTAGCTCTTCAATCCCCATAGGTGACAGAAGAGCTGACGAGATGGAGTATTTGGTCGTGGATGTGCGACTCTGGTGGAATAAATGCGAGAGTGTTTGTCGGATATATCCGACGGAGGCAGCTAGAAGGTTGAACGGAGGTTAAGAGAGCAAAATGTCTCCCAACGACGCGCAAATTGTCTTATAACATGTCCAATTAATAACAATTATTAATTACAAAATAATGACAGTAAAAAAGTTTCCTCTTTACAAGATTAGTATATACACCGCTAAATTTTGTTCGATTTAATCCCGTGGAGGGTCGATCCGGTACATGAAACACTATCGATTTGTAAAGATAAAATTAAAAAATAAAGTCCTTTTTTTCAAAACTCGTATTAATTTTTGCATGTACGAAATTAATTTCTTTAAGAAAACGTCAGATGAGCGAGTCCAATGACCTGTAGGTAGTAGACGTTGTTGCCTATAAACTACCTACAGGTCATAACCTGTAAATTAATACGAGTTAAAAAAAAAATATCTTTACAAATCGATAGTGTTTCATGTACCGGATCGACCCTCCACGGGATTAAAACAATCAAAATTTAACGGGGTATATCGTAGCCAGATCGTTTTAAGCACTAGTTTGATGATATTATGTAGGTAAGTGTCTTCAAGGCAAGAGTGTATAAACTCATAAACTAGTGCACCTCACCATAGTGCACATCACTGCTTACCATCGGGTGGTCAAGCACTAGTTTATTATATCAATAAAAAAATGCAATCTTCGCATGGCTTACTTTCTTTAGACTTTTTACTAATTATCATAGAAATCCTACATCAATGATATAGCCAAACGAGGATTGACATATCATCAAATATTATCGTTTATACGATCTGGCCAGTTTTAATTGACCATACCATGATTTGATCAATTCTAAAACTTGGCTACCACATATACGTAAGACTCGCACCACGTACGTACGACATGTACGTTCGTGTAAGTTCAAATCGTACAGAGCTGTAACAATACGCTTTATTCTCTCTAAGACCTCTAGACGCTACATCGCTTTGTGAATCGCTGGAAGTACTACATTATACCAATAACAATGGCAGAAAATCGCCAAGACAAAAACTACAAAGATAACACATGTTCTATATGCCCCGGAAAGTGTAAATTACAGTTCCATCGAGATATTGAAAAAGAAATCGTTACGAAAATGACACCACACACAAGTTATGTAACATACGATCCTGTGGTTTGCAAATGGGGAGTTATTCAAAATTTTGATGACGCATTACCTTACAAGACTACACGTTCGAAAAACACAAGAAAACACCAAAATGACGATAATTTTAGAGAGAAAAACCGAAATGTACAAGATGACGATAACTATAGAGTAATCTTGAATCAAGAAATTCTAAGTGTCATCAAAGAATTAACGGAAGAACAGATTGGAAATAAAAACAAATATATAACCGATTTAGAAAAGTCACTGTTTTTTTATAAAGAAAAATATGAAGAAATGAAAACGGCGTTAGAGTATCAGATGGAAAAATTAAAACAATTTGATAAAATTAACAAAAATTTTGCAGATTTAAAAAAATCACAAGATATTAAAACTGGTCTAATAAATGTATTAGAAACACAGATAGCGGAATCAATGTTAAATATAACAGAGAAATATGATAAAATTATCGCAAATTTAGAAAACTCTATAGCCGTTTATAATGATAAATGTAAAGAGATGAAATCTATGTTAGAAGATAATTTAAAATATATCGAAAAAATAGAAAAACAGAATTCTTTTTTACAAGATCGCATGCATCTTCTAAATCAGCGTTTGATCATGGTGGAAACGAGTTTGAAACATGTTAAGGTTGAGATGAATTATATTCAGTTAGGTAAGAAATGTGTACAAGGTATAGTACGTTTCACGTAAGAATTCCCTTCACTGTTATGTTAGGGGATTTCTGGGTCAAAGCTATTAGTGTCCTCGCACACGGGCCACATAAAAAAAGCTAGAAGCGGCCACAAAAAAAAGCTAGAAGCGGCCACAAAAAAAAGCTAGAAGCGGCTACAAAAAAAAGATAGAAGCGGCCACAAAAAAAGCTAGAAGCGGCCACATAAAAAACTGAAGCGCGCGACAGCTTGTGGCCGGAGAAGCTAGAAGCGGCTTCTAGCTTTTTTTTGTGGCAGCACTGCCGCACACGAGCCATAAAAAAAGGCCGCCACAAAATGAAGCTAGAAGCAGCTTTTATTTCGTGGCCCGTGTGCGGGAACACTGCGTGCGCAGCTCTTGTCAGCGCCTGGTGGTATTCTCGATGTTGCACGAACGGGCATTCAGGTGTTTCCGCGACTAGCGGTGGACAGCACTCGGCTACATTTATTATTTATCCCTATCGCCATAAACAACTCGGGAAGAACCCACTAAAGGCCTGCGCAGACGACGGACTTTTATCCGCTAAAATAGATCGCTCACAACTGTATCGAGTAACGCAAACGGGGGTTTAAAAGTACCGCGTACAAAAAGTCCCCCGAATAGCCATGCAGAGAGCGGACCGGACGAAAGTACGGGGCAGTCGTCGAAAAAAATAGAACTCGTGTGACTAGGCGAAGCAACGCACATGGCGGACTTTATTTCGATTTGTGCTGTGCTGTTTCCGGGCAACAAATGATCGCACACCGCGTGCGTTGATTTCGCCGGCGGACGTTTTTAATCACAGACATTTTTTCTCCGCCGCGGAGAAAAATTCTTCGTCTCTCTGCCTTTAAGTTTAGCCATTCTTCTGGCTTCGTACACCAACTTATCCATAATATCCTTGTCACCAGGTCAGCAGCTGAATGTAGACTTCTCGACGCCCCCTCGGCTTTACAACACAGATTTCCAAGTGCGCGACCACAAGATGAGTGGCGGCGTCTGGCTCTACAATAGAGATAGCAACAGCAATATTGACGGCGGCTTGGCGACTAGCACTGAGTACTTCAGGTGAGCATATAATACAATTGCCAAAACGGATCTTGACCGCTCGGCGTCAGAGTGGGGATCGCTTTGCGCATTCCATACATTGGCGAGCCAATCGTCTTCGTTGTTAGATACATGCAGCAACGCAGGGAACGAATCAGGAGTGACGTTTATGACGCGATGACGCGGCGAGCCAATCACTGACACTCCCCGCCCCACGTCTCACTTCGCACCACAAAAGAGACCGAATATTTGACTTCTGCGCAACTTGAAGACAGCGCTCAAGATCCGTGACGGCAATTGTACTGAGCGTGGTAAATACGACATATGGCGAGTTATTTGTAAAACACTAATATCTTGCAGGACAGTATTACTAGCATCATAAACAACAACTTTTGTTCTATGACTTTTTACAAAACATAAATTATTCACCAAAATCATACCTTCAAGATTTCGTTGTTCCATCTAACATATTTCAACTCTGTATTTTGCTATACCTAGCTACGTCTGCAGGGTGGCCCAAAAGTCGTGGATCACACGCAACTACGGGTTAGATGGGGTCATCAGCTGCAAAAAGTTGTTCTACGGGAGGTACATAAGGTCAACCCCTGCAGAGTTATAATTTATTTTGTGTTTTTATGGGAAAATTGACTTTTTTAACTAATTGTTATTAAAATTCGGAAAAATCTACATCCTGTATCTTTTTCATAATTTTTACTAGATTGATACTGATGAGTCCTTGCGTTAGACATGCAATTTATGGTTGTTTATTGGGTGTGTTGAAGATAATATTAAGTTTTACGATTTATTTTTTTCTCAAATCATAACTTTTTATTTACTTCGGACCCCACTGTGAAAAAAAAATACTCTACCGAAAAGTGACCCTGTATTACAAGTTTTGGCGCATTTAATAGGGATTCTGAAAAGGTATTACACATGGCCATGAGTGGCTCTAATATCTTTCTAGGACGAAAAAACAAAACAACGATTGTGAAATAATTGTTTTATTAAGCAAAACATTTTACAATAAATGCTCAAAATTCCTGCCTCTGACCATAATACATAATCTGCACCGCCTAATAAAATTCCTACGTAACCTACGGAATGCACCTCTGTTGTTAGTAACTTGTACCCTAGCAAATTCGAGCTTTTGTCGTAGTTCTTGTTCGCTATTGTTCTCTCCTTGGTAAACTATTTCTTTAAAATAGCCCTAAAGAAAAAAATCTAATGGATTTAAATCGGGCGACCGGGGTGGCCACGCAATATGTCCGCCTCGACCAATCCACCGGTTGGGGAAGCGCTCGTTCAAATGATCTCTAACTGCTCGAGCGTAGTGAGGCGGGGCGCCATCATGTTGCAGCCACATTAGTATTATTTTTAAATAAGCCTAACCGAGTTTTATGGTTCCCACCCCGGTCGCCCGATTTAAATCCATTAGATTTTTTTCTTTGGGGCTATTTTTAAGACCAGGTTGTAACTTACATGAAAGAAATTTTAGTTTTAACTATTAGTACACAAAAAAAAAAATGGGGCTCTATCTGTACCTGTAACTGATCATATTTTTGTAGTCAAAAGTAGAAAAAACCGAAATCCTAAAATTGACCACGAAAAGGTAAATTCACCATAGAATTAATCATACATAACAATTGCTAGTAGAAAATACTGCGGGCAGTGTTTTTCCTTAATAATTGTCATTTATTCATTCATTAATCAATAGCCTGCACAATATTTCCATAAATTGCTTGACATTTTGGGACATAAATCAACGCTAATAACTTTGCTATTTACGAATATTATTTATTGAGATTTTACTTATAAAATAACAAGGGCTTTTCTAATAAGCCCTATAAGTATGTGTACTAATTAAAAATTTGTGGTGTATACGTAGGACATTTATACGAGACGAGGGAGTATGCGGGGCGGGAAATACCAATGATGCCGGATTTACGTAATTAAAACTCATATCCATAATGCGTCTTTTTTAGCTGATGCCTTATACGGATATATTCGTAAATAGAAAAATGTATGTTGGTAACCGACTTTGGTCGTGTAGCCAACTGAAGCATTCATGGGTTAAAGTGTGATATTTAAGTTTTCTCATTATTGTTCCAGTACCGAAAGTCCGGGGAAGTCGACGACTCTCACCGGCTTCCAAATGGCCCCCGGGGGTGAGCGAAGGAAGTCTGCCACAGATTCAGCCCCTCATGACTCCGTGGATGAGCTCCAAAGACGACTGGATAATCTCAGGGGATTCAACTTATAATATTAAATTTTAACACAGGTATTGTAAATGTTCTTTGTCAAAAAAAATAATTTTTTTATGTAATTTCTAAAACAATGTCTATAAAAATGGGTTAGATAAAAAAAATATTAAATACACAAACATTGAAAAATAAACTGACTATACTCTGTTCAAAGTAACATTAGAAATTTATGAAAAACTTTTATTACTGTCCGTTGAACCGATTTTGACTTTTATTACGTTGGTAGCACGGCAGATGGTGTTTAGTAAATAGTTGGTATTGTAACCACTTTCTTGCTTTTAATGACTACGAAATAGACGTTAAAATCGATTGAACAGACAGTAAAAAAGGGTTCTTTAAATTTCTATTCTTAATGCGATCAGGGTATTAATACACAAACAGTGGAAATAACAAAAAAATGCTTGACACAATATATTAATTCAAAATACTCGTTTTAGCAACCGACCCTAAATCTATTTTTCCAAAACGAACCCTGTGTTTGTTAAAGATGAAACAGGTAGTGGTTTGGCCGGATATCCGGTTACTTTATCGCGTTACATGACAAATAAAAAAAAATGAAATACAGTTTTATTTTCTAGTATTTATTTTTCAGCACCTGACAGTAGCATTTACAATGTAAAGTTATTTTTTAAAAGCTGGTCTGGTACACGAAGTCGTACTGAATTACTATCCGATATCCGGTCGGATAGTCAAACTATCCGGCCGGATACCGGATAGTTACCGGATATCTGTTTCATCTATGTACACTATTACTTAAAAATTATGAAAGTTCTCACCGACTTGCCCTTTTTTTGGGGTGGGGAATGACAGACTTTTACTGACTAAACCCCACCCATATTCCTTTCTCGACTGCGGTGATTCTTTCAAACATGCAAAATTTCACGCTCCTGAACCTAATAGTTTAGTATCCACAATACAAGCTAGAAGCGACCACAAAAAAAAGCTAGAAGTAGCCGCAAAAAAAGCTAGAAGCGGTCGCAAAAAATAGCTGAAGCGTGCGACTTGTGTCCGTAGTAGTGTTGGAACGAAACTGGTTTTTCAACCGAAACCGAATTTCGGCAAGTCTCAGTTTCGGCCGAAACTGAAATCGAAACTTACCCTTAACAAGGATCAAGTTTTGAGGGTGAAATAAAGAAAATGTTATTATAATCAGTCAGTCCTTTATTTTATTTACTAGCGACCCGCCCCGGCTTCGCACGGGTGCAATGCTGATACTAAATACACTACAAAAAAACTGTGAACGTTGTATATAAAAACATAGCGGCCCGCTCCGGCTTCGCACGGGTACAAAATATATAGCCTATGTGATTAAAATCGATTCAGTAGTTTTGATTTATTCATTACTGCCCGTGGCCCGCACGCGTTAAATTTGGAGTAAAACAATCCCCCTTTCCCTATACCATGAAGAGGCACGCTCTTGCCGCATCGGGCGGCCGGCCGGTACCGCCGCAAACGCTACGTCCCGCAATTTTTAAATCTGTAATATCTTCGAAAATATTCACTTAAATCATACGGTGTAAAGGGCCATATAGATCTATATTAAATGAACAATGTATTCAAGGTATTTAATTGGTTAAGGATTAATGCTGTATTGGTTAAAATCGCTTCGAAAATTAGCCATTATTTGTCGTAAAAAGTAAATGACAAAAAAAAGTTATTGTGGGTTATCCATAAGAGATAGACTTATACCATCACGGACTTTTCTGTAGACCTTTTCAATGTGTACAATACTTAATACATTATTTTGATAAAACTCGTAGGGTTCAGCCTGCGTTTGCAATGTAAGCGGAAAAAATGGAATTATTTACGACATCACATTAGAAACCTCAAAAATAACAGTACTTCTCCACTATTTAATGGATGTTATTATACATATAAACCTTCCTCTTGAATCACTCTATCTATTAAAAAAAACCGCATCAAAATCCGTTGCGCAGTTTCAAAGATTTAAGCATACAAAGGGACATAGGGACAGAGAAAGCGACTTTGTTTTATACTATGTAGTGATATTCATTGACTATCATGAATTTTACTGCACTCGATTTTAGTTTGGGAGTAGGCAAAACGAACTGCAAACACAAGCAAGTCACGACATGATTAGGCACGTGGACACGGCAAAATGTCTTCGTTGCTTACTCACTTGACAAGAATTTAACGCGCTGAACATGACCGATCACAGCACGAGAACTTCCGATTTCAGTTTCGCTGTCGGTCGTAGATTCGGCAGATTTACCACCAAAACCGAACATTAGGTCGGACACTATTCCGGAGTGAAGCTTGAAACCGCTTCAAGCTTTTTTTGTGCCACAGAAAAAGGCCGCCCCGAAAAGAAGCTAGAAGTGGCTTTTTTTGTGGCTCGTATGCGGGGACAGTTAGACTTATTCAATATTTATTTTGTAGATCTGTAAAAATATTTTTTGGCAAAGAAATTTTATATTAATATTAAGGCCATATAGAAATACCACACTTTAGGTTAATAGGTATGTAAATAAAATTATTACAATGATATTTAAAGCTGTATCTAGCTGATATGCACGTAGGACCGCGTTGCATTTTTCATAGCGAATTATAGACGTTTTGAAAAACAGACCATGCCGAAATTAGGTAGGATTTATTGAAAAATATATTGCTTATAGTAGTTTAGATGTAGTGTTTTTGTTCATAAATACTGATTACTGGTACAGATACCGGCACGGATCTTGAGCGCTGGCTTCAAGTTGCTCAGAAGTCAAATATCGGGTCTCTTTAGTGGTATGACGTGAGACGCGGGGGCGTGGAGTTTTCAGTGATTGGCTCGCCGCGCCATCGTGTCATAGACGTCATTTGTGATTCGTTCCCTGCGCTTGCTGCATGTATCTAGCAACGACGATTGGCTCGCCAATGTATGGAATGCGCAAAGCGATCCCCACTGTGACGCCGAGCGCTCAAGATTCGTGCCGGTACCTATCATATGTGGCGCCATAGATGTCGCTACATATAATAAAATTCATTAAATTATTCGTCTAGTTCAACACCCGCCATATTAGAATAATGAATTCATAAATAAATAAATTATAAAATTGAAAAAAAAAAATGTTTTGTTTTAACCGCAGAATCTAATCAAAAAACTTTTTAAGTAATAATTATGTTTTGTAAATACGTCGTGTTTAAATAAAAATATATAAAAATAAATAGTGATATTAGATTAATGGCTGGTCCCATTGTAATAAATATTCTAGTTGATTTATGTGTTGGGATTGTGGAAATAATGCTTGAAAGGAGTAATCCGGACTAGAGATGTAACGAAACTTCGATTACGAATTACGAAACTTCGATTACGAATTACGAAACTTCGATTACGTATTACGAAACTTCGATTACGTATTACGTAACTTGGATTACGTATCACGAAACTTCGATTACGAATTACGAAACTTCGATTACGAATTCGGTTCGAATTTAACGCTTCCGTTATGTCACTAGTCCGGACTCCTGAAATGACTGATAGTGATAAATATATGGAATAAGAAATCCACTATACATGGATATTTGTCAAACACTGGCAACCACTTAAGACTATGTTACTAACATCATAAACAACAACGTTTGTTCTATGACTTCTGAAAATTTATCATACATTGGTACAAATTTTTAAATTGAATATTCTAAAAGTTAATAATAATATTCCACTACTATATACACCGTTAAATTTTGATCGTAGGTAGTAGTTGGCGTTGCGTACTAATTACATAGAGGTCATTGAAGTCGCTCAGCTACGTTTTCTTAAAGAAATTAATTTCGTACCTGCGTAAATTAATACGAGTTTAAAAAAGGTACTTTATTTTTTAATTTTATCTTTATGAATCGACAGTGTTTAATGTACCGGATCGACCCTCCACGGGATTAAACGATCAAAATTTAACGGCGTAGTTGGGTATAGCAAAATACAGAGTTGAAATGTGTTAGATAGAACAACGAAATCTTGAAGGTTTGTTTTTGGTAAACGTATTATATTTTGTGAAAAGTCATAGAACAAAAGTTGTTGTTTATGATGTCAGTAATACAGTACTGCAAGGTTATTAGTGTTTTACAAATAACCCTATATATGATTGATATGACAGCTGAAGGTATATGACTGATATTGTATGTAAATATAATAATATGTAAATACTCCTCTAAAGTGTATGTAGTTAGGATATTATTTTTTTATAACACCTAGATAGGATATATCAAAAATTTTTGGAAAAAAATACCAAAAAAAAAATTGTAATGTATAAAATTAAGCTTTGTAGCTCTTAATTAAGGTGTTGACGTTAGTTGAAGGCCGTTTGGTGTTGTTTTAACAGTACAGGCCTATAGTTATCGGCACGGATTTTGAGCGCTGGCTTCAAGTTGTGCAGAAGTCAAATATTCGGTCTCTTTAGTGGTGCGACGTGAGACGCGGGGACGGGGAATGTCAGTGATTCGATCGTCCCGCCATCGCGTCTTAGACGTTCTTCTTAATTCGTTCCCTGCGCTTGCTCGACAATGTATAGAATGCGCAAAGCGATCCCCACTCTGACGCCGAGCGCTCAAGATCCGTGTCAGTAGCTATACGCCATGAGGTTTTCTTTATACGAAACTCTTATAAACTTACCGATTACGGTTATTATTAAGGTGTTCCAATAAAAAATTCCCTGCCGGAGTCTGTGTTTCCTAATAGCTACAACTTAGGAGTCTTTAAGTAAAGAGTGAATAGGTTACTTCTAGGCAAGCGTGCTCCATCGTCGACCATATCATCGCTTACCATCAGGTGAGATAGTGGTCAAACGCCTATCAATAATTAAAAAAAAGGGCCTAATACTAAGACTTCGCTGTCTGTCCGTCTGTCTGTAACCAGGCTGGTACCTCAAGAACCGCAATACCTCGACAATTGAAATTTTCAAAAATTATGGGTTTCTGTTGCCGCTATGACAAAAAATACTAAAAACAATCCATCCCCTATAACAAACGCTGTTTTTTTTTTGTCGGCGAATTTTTCTAATAACTTAAGGAACCCTTCATGCGCGACTCCAACTCGTGCTTGACCAGTTTTTTTTAGTTCGTATCATAAACCTTAAAAGATCTATCATCTTTCCAGTTTGCAATTCAATTAATATGTGACCTTCATAGATGTTACAATATTTTACAACTACCCTACAGTCGTAGATTAACGTTGTCACCTTATACTTTTAGTTTAAAATTAAAATTATATTCCATATAACGTGTTGTGAGTTTATATATTATGTATTAATTGTGTTAGCTCGCAGCCAGCACTGAAATAAATAATAATAGTACAATCTTCAGCCTGCGGCTTCACCCGCGAGAAAGTTAATAAATATCGCAAGGCTGTTATAGTTATAAAATTTCGGATACCGATATAAAGGTAGTATTATACCGGTTTGGTTACGTTACTTTATTTTGTATAGCCTCTTTCTTATAATGTGAATGTGAGAACACTGTAGACTCCGCTAATTCTTAGATTACTTCCTATAATGACTCAGTTTGTTTAAGTTATTGCATAGTTTCTATTGGGGGCCTTGAGCGTGGAGACCGAATCCAGAAATTCCGTAACGAAAATAACCTAACACCCCCCACTCATTTGTTTTTTGAGCGTGGTGACCGATAAGAAAACAAATGAGTGAACAATCAATCAAAATTCAATTCAATGTGTGAAAGTGTAACTTCAATTAATATCAAAGAAAAAAAATACTGCATAAATAAAATAAATAAATAATTATTTGCATTGCATAAGTTGATAAAAATGCTGTGCAATAGCTTTACCGCGACAGTTCCCGAGTGCCACAGTCTTTTTATAAAAAAAAAAATGACTTACGTCCAATGACGTGCCCAAAAGGCTGGCGGCATTGCCACGCTATATGGCAATGCTTAATTTTTGCCCAATGTACAAACATTCTGAAATTTTCACTTGAATGTTAGTCTGGCTGCGAAGCATTATTCGATCAAAATGACTTTTATTATGTGCCTATATAATTATTATTATTGTTATGTAAGTTTTAAGTTAAGTATAAATCGACACTTTCTACGTGTAACCCAGGGATTTGATTGAAGGAATATTATCTACTAACAACTTGCGTACCATCAAAGAAACTTCCGCCTGATCAACGCTAAGTTCATTTTTGCTTGCATTCGAAACGAAAATTTCAAAGGATTTGATTTGGCGCCGCGCTGCAGGATTCAAGCGAATTTTTTTTTAAAGTGGTCAGGCAGAAATGACCTCGATCAAACCAAAGGAAAAAAGGATCAAAGGGATCGAAACCAAATCGACACCGCTCTGATTATAAATAAACACCTTTATAATAACTAAGCCCTTACCATGAGATTAAAGCGCAGGCCACACCGCCAGCTAGCGGGCGGGCGGGCTAGGCGGGTGGGCGAAGCGAACGAAGGAAACTATACAAACTACGCGAAATATTGGCGAACTAAACTATGGGGTTCACACCGAAAACTACGGAAAGACGAGCGACGAGCGGAGCGGGCTACGCGGGCGAAGCGGGGGTAGTATTTGTAGTTAAGTCATCTTTAGAACTTTCGTCGATATATGACATATTCATCGTTCCCAAACTAAACACTACACTGCTATTCGAAAGACGAGCGTCGACTAGTCTACTCGAAACGGGGAGGACGGGCGAACGAACCGGGCGAGCGGGCTGGCGGGCGAGCTAAGCTAGCGAAGCGCGGGCGCGCCAACGAGGTGAACGAGTAGCTTCGCTGGAATCGTCGGATATTTCGTTAGCTTAGCTCGTTAGGTTCGTCGGTAGCTCGCGGTGTGAACCGAAGTATGTAAAGAGGTGAAACGATGTTCGCCCGCCTAGCCCGCCCGCCAGCTGCCGGTGTGGCCTGCGCTTAAGCGATCGATTTGACGATCTAAACTGAACTGTTAAAGGCATTAGGTGACAGGTAATTAGTGACCGATACTTAGACACGTGATTGTACTCACGATTACAAAAAACTTTCCCAAAGAAACTTTTTTTGTATACTGCATCCACGCGCGTTCATGCAGATCACGCACCTACATGCGGAGAAACATGCACTAACGCGCGTGGAGGGAGGGGGGGGGAGTAGTGCCGATCGGGATTTTGGATGAGATGAGTCACCCTCCGTGAATTTACAAATACACCAACGCGCGCGAGTGCGTAAAAACCCGCACGATGATACAGATCTGCACTCCCGTTACTACGCGCGTAGGTGCGTTGACACGCAACATGCAGCGTGATGCGTGGCAGTCTGATAATCGCGTTAGGCCCCTGATTCTAATTTATGAAAAAAAAAACATCACCTCTCTTTTTAGAGCAGTCGGGTAAATACACGTAGACTGTGTCGATAATTTGACTTGTTAAATTATATTGTAAACTCATCATAGTGCCTTTAATGTCTCTTAGAGATCTATATAAAGTGGCGTTAGCGATGACGATTAACTCAAGCCTTCATAATATTTGGAATTGGCTAAGTAAGGCGTCCATTACACGGTGGGTTTTGCTGTCAGTTTTGCCACAGTCAGTTTTAATTGACGAAAAATCTACCGTCTAATGCGATGATTGGCGTTTTTAGTACTGATTGATGGACAATTCCATTTACGCTTCCATGACCGTGTAATGGTCGCCTATCGTAATCTTTTTGAATTTCCTAGCTCCTGCGATGTATACTGTATTGCAGGAGCGAATGTCTTCCTCTTATCATTAACTAGTTTTTGCCTGCGGCTTAGCCAGCGTACGTAAAATATAGCTTATGTCACTCAGGAATAAAGCAGCTTTCTATCGGAAAAAAAATTAGCAATCGGACCAGTACTTTCAGATATTACCTCCTACAAACTAAAAACCAAACTTTACCTCTATAATATTAATGTAGAAATATAATTATAAAAAAGGGTAGGTAGTAGCTATAAGTAACTTTATTTTGCATTTTTTTTTTCGTCAATTTAAATTAAATGAAGCCGGTGTTCCTTAACTGACAACCCTAAGAAGAAACACCGAAACAAACTCAGAAATCAGTCTCTTAAAGTCAGACAATAAATATGTAATGGTCAAATCATATGAGAACCATGTAGAAGTGTCGGAGATGGTCTTTTGAGCAAAAAACCACACAGATTTGAGTGAACCTGTCCAGTCAGTATAAGCAATTGTTGGTATCCATATAGCTCAACTCAAGACTACTAAAATTCTTAAAATTTCTGCTTTTTGACATCGCTAGAAATGTCACTTTGTATAGAACTTGTCTATGGTAAATTGGAAACTCTTTTAAATACTGTAAAACTTGAAACACTGTCTTTTAAGCCACTATTTTTATTTTTCCTATGTCACGTGTCTTCGAATGTTCGGTTCTAAGACATGTCGGTTTCCTCACGATGTTTTCCTTCACCGTTATGAGAGCAGTGGTGATGAAATATATTACACAAAGTTTATCACTTTGTAGGTGCGAACCCAACTCGGGGTCATAACCACGGTCATCATTGCTTAATATTTATAAATTTATGTATGTTTATGACAGCTTATCATTTTTATTAATAAAACTCTGTTGTCCTGTGTTCAAAAATAACTAGAGTGACGTAGAGTTGCAACCCAGAGTCGTTATTTTATAATTAATACCCTAGAGTTAACCCAACTAACTCTAATGCCTTGATCACACGTACCGAGTAAAAGGGCGAGCCAGTGAAATGTTGCTCGGCCGAGACAGTGATGTGAGTTGTAGAGATAAATGGTAGGCTGAGCACTCGGCGCTTGCGGACAGTGAGCAATGGGTAGCTCGCTGTCCGGCCGTCCGGTAACAGTCCGGACCAAGCCCAAGTCGTCGACGGCGCACACTGTTCCCGCGCGCCTCAAGGAGTTGTCAGCAAAAGCAGGGGCCCAGCCGGGTCGAAGCCTACTGGGGCCAGGGTTATCCGAAAGGGCGCTCGAGCCCCGGTATGAAGGCTTGAAAGAACGGGATGGGTTTTTTTGTCAGTAAGAGTCTGACACTATCTCCCGCTCCGCCCAAGAGCGGGGGTTGTCATAAGATGATTTTCCCATCGAAAAAAAAAAAAAAAAAAAGCACTCGGCGCTGTGTTTACACGTACCGAGTACATTCGTCAAGAGTACTGTCTCGTCCGTTTACTCGGTACGTGTGATCAAGGCATAACTCCGAGCAGGGTAGGTTGGAGTAGGCGGCCATATGCTAGACATTGACAATTAAACTCACGTTCGCGTTCAAAAAATGCCAGGGAAGAGTACATTACCCAATGACGTCATAAGAGTTAACGATAAACTCAAATTTGAACGCAGGGCTGTTCGTCCGTCACCAGGCTTGTATCTTATGAACTATGATGGTTAAGACAGTTGACATTTTCACAGATGATGAGTTTTGTTGCTGCTATGAATTGTCAAATACTAAAAAAAGTAAAATAAATATTGATAGTGCTCTCTAACAAACGTGACTTGTTTTTTGCTGTTTTTCACTACCGAACCTTTTGTGCGTGAGTTCGACTCGCACTTGGCCGGTTTTTTTTAATACGTTTTCAATTTATCATAGACAGAGGAGCATTTTGATTCATTTATAATTAAAAACTATAGTGTGATATAAATTATAATTTTTTATTAATTAATAAAAAAGGGTATCTCTTTACCCTGTGTGATTGTATACTATAATAATATTATTAATAATTTAGTTTTTAAGTAATTATTTAAGAAACTATAAACGACCTCACCTTACCAATTTTTTTAGTTTTTTTTTTTTTAATAGTATTTTTAAGGTATATTAATTTTAATTTTTAAGACATTTTTTTTTGTTTTTGCTTACTGCCTTTTATTTAAAATGTATTTATAAATTTTTATTTTTTTTGTAATTTGTAACGTTGATTATCTTTATATAGTTATAATGGTTCTGTACGTTTGTTTGTTGCCTAACTCCTAAATGGCTTGACCGGTTTGGATGAAATTTTTTGTGCATATTCAAGTGATTGGATAATAATAATAATAATATTCCACAACGATCACACAACGCCGTCTAGTCCCAAGCTAAGCAGAGCTTGTGTTATGGGTACTAGACAACTGATAAACATACTTATATATTTCTAAATACATACATATTATAGATAAATTACACCCAGACACAGAACAAATAATCGTGCTCATCACACAAACATTTGTCCTGGGTAGGAATCGAACCCACGACCTCCGGCATAGCAGTCAGGGTCACTAACCACTACACCAACAGGCCAATCCATGGATCGTTCTTCAGTTTTCGCTTAGCTAGCACAATATAACTAGCTACTGTCAGCGACGCGACTTCGTCCGCGTGAATGTTACTTAGAAGTCGAAGACAGATATAAAGTAGCCCATCTCCATCCTTGCGATTCAAGCTAGCTCCGTGCCAAATTTCATCAAAATCGGTTCAGTAGTTTAACCGTGAAAGCGTAACAGACAGATAGAGACATGAACATTGAAAAGATTACTAGGGATCACATGAATTTGGTTAAGAAAGATATTGATGGAGTCTCAAGTGGATGTTGACCCACACTGTATATATAGAGAACATCCACAATTTCTTTTAGAGTACGTAATTAGTCTGTAATGAAAGTGAATACTAATTAAGGCTTAAAGTCCACGGACGCGTAGCTTCACAGACGCGTATTCGTCATCATACGCTGGGTGTACGCCTGCGTGAAGCTTACATACAATACTACGGTCTACTACCCACGACCGCGTAGCTTCAGACGCGTATTCGTCTTTATACGCTTGGTGTACGCCTGCGTGAAGCTTACATACTAAACTATGGTCTACTGTCCACGGAAGCGTACAGTAGGCATAAAGGATCTTGAGCGGTTGCGTAGAAGTCAAATATTCGGTCTCTTTAGTGGTGCGCAGTGAGACGCGGGGGCGGGGAGTGTCAGTGATTGGATTGACGCGCCATCGCGTCATAGACGTCACTCCTCATTCGTTCCCTGCGTTGCTGCATGTATCTAACAACGAAGACGATTGGCTCGCCAATGTATGGAATGCGCAAAGCGATCCCCGCTCGTTGATTAAAGCCTACTGGGGCCATGGGTGATGCGAAAGACATCCCGAGGTCCTGAAACAATGGCAAAGAAGGAACAGGAGTGGGTTTTTAGTCAGTAAAAGTCTGATATCTCCAGCTCCGTCCAAGAGCGGGGGATGTCATTGGATGATTTTACTATCTACCTAAAAATAATATAATATTCCACAACTACCACACAACGCCGTCTAGTCTCAAGCTAAGCAGAGCTTGTGTTATGGGTACTAGACAACTGATAAACATACTTATATATTTCTAAATACATACATATTATAGATAAAATAAAAGTGTATAATGACCAATACGCGTCTAAGAAGCTACGCGTCCGTGAACTGTTAATATAGCAATAATTTGCTTTACTATCACTTATTTTGTAAGCAATTGTTAAGGTTTTTTTTTTGTATTGTAATGTTATTTATTCTTAGACTGTTAATGGTATATGATTATAAAAGTGTAAATAAAAATGTAAATATAATGTACGGACGTGCCAAAATGATTTGTTTTATTTTTTGATAGCGACCCACCCCAGAGCATATGACGACCTAAGGGTCAACTCACACCAAAAGAGCGTCGAAGCGGAGCGCAGTTTCATTGTCATATGAATTTTAACTTTATTTTCATTTCTATAATACTTATTATCGCATGAGAAACACGATCGAGTCGCACAGATGCCCGCGGCGCCGCGGGAATTCCGGCGAATTCTATAAACGGTAAACGGGTCGCTGCCCTTCGCCGCTCTTTCGGTGTGAGTTGACCCTAAGGCGGTTACCACATTGCCACGCACCACGCAGCGTAGTGCGCGAATGCGTGTCTTAACGTTGCTTTTAAGTACCTCCGTTTGTATAGAAAACACGCAGCACAGTCCAACACACTGAAAATGCATCCACGCGCGTTCATGCAGATCACGCGCCTACATGCGGGGAAACATGCACTCACGCGCGTGGGTGCGGGGCGACACGTAAGGTATAGTCTCATAGTGCGTAGTACCTACCGTGCGTGATTTTGTATGAAATGAGTGCGTGCCTGCGTGAATTTACAAAACGCACCTACGCGCGTGAGTACGTAAAAAAACCCGCACGATGGTGCAGATCAGCACTCCCGCTAGTACGCGCGTACAATTGCCTTCACGATCTTAAGCGCTGGCTTAAAGTTTCGCAGAAGTCAAATAATCGATCTCTTTAGTGGTGCGAAGTGAGACGCGGGGGCGGAGAGTGTCAGTGATTGGCTCGCCGTCATAGATATCACTCCTGATTCGTTCCCTGCGATGCTGCATGTATCTAACAACGACGACGACTGGCTCGCCAATGTATGGAATGCGCAAAGCGATCCCCACTCTGACGCCGAGCGCTCAAGATCCGTTTCGGCCCTTGTAGGCGCGTTGATGCGTGGCAGTGTGAAAATCGTCTATTTCTTACATCACGCGGAATTAAGTCATGAGATCCATCATTACATGACCTGATTCCGCGTATCTCCTTTCTACCATCGGACAGTCCGACGTACGGCGAGTATCCACCCTACGTTGTTGACACCTCTACGGTTCAGACTAAGCGTTTCACCTCGTCGTGTAGTTATACCGCAAACATCGAACGACTTGAACAATTTGCCGCGGTTGCCGGCCGCAGTTTGCTGCGGTTTTCCCGTCAGATTATAATTTAGGTGTCTTCAAGGCTAGAGTGAATAGGCTCCTAATAAACTAGTGCGCCTCACCATCAACAATCAACTGCTTCTCATTAGGTGGGATCGCAGGTAACCACTAGTGTAGATTATTAAGTCGGTTCCATCATTGGACCACTAGTAGTACCTACGGTGTTGCGCCATCGGTACATGGTAGATATCCCACCCATTCGTACAAATCGTTTTGGAAACATATTCATTATGCGTACAGCTATAGAGTGGAATTCCCTGCCGGAGTCTGTGTATCCTGATAGCTAGCTACAACCTAGGGGTCTTTAAGTCGAGAGTGAATAGGTTACTTCTAGGCAAGCGTGCTCCATCGTCGACCACATCATCACTTAACATTAGGTGAGATAGTGGTCAAACGCGAGCCTATCAATAATAAAAAAATATGTAAAAAAAAACCTCTAAGGAGGATCTTTCAAATAGTTAATGAATTTTACAAATTGATGCACTTTGTAAGTTTATGTAAATGTCATGCATAATTTCGCATTTTCTCACTATGTTTTAGCATAATACTACTAAAATACTTATATTTGTGTTGTTTATTATATTCTTATCTATTAGCACTTATCACGGTTACATACTTTCACTAGCTGATTTGGTCTGACCCTGTTGAATTGTAGGTACAGTACATACATGGAGGAACACTAATACTAATAACTAAAAAATTGGAATTCTATGTAGGGTTCCGTACCAAAAAGGGTAAAAACTTGACCCTATCGCTATGACTACTTTCCATTTATCCGTCTCTAGGCCGTATCTCATGAATCGTAACAGATTAGGTCTTTTTACATAGCATGGGCAGGATGACAGCAAAACGGCAATTTTAATCTTTAAGATGAGAAAAAGGACTGGTTCGCACCGTCGCCGTGTCGTCGTCGCGTCGTTGAAGCTTTCACAGATGATGCATTTTTGCCGCTAAGTATAACTACAAATACTAAAAGTGGAAAAGTATTTTAGTGGGGTCCTATACAACAAATGTGATTTTTAGGGTTCCCTACCTCATAAAGAAAAAAAAATGGATCTCGTATAGAATCACTTTGTTGTCCGTCCGTCTGTCTGTCTGTCAAGATCCTTTAACTCGAGAACGCGTGGAGGTATCGAGTTGAAATTAAAATCATATACTCGGTCTGCGGTCCCTTGTAGCTATAAATTATGAGTAATCGAAAAAAAAAGATACGGCCGTTTATGTCGCAAAAAACGTGTATTTCGACACTCAAGGGAATCAAAATTCATAGAGTTCCCGTTGTCCTAGAATCTTGAAATTTGGTATGAAGCAAGGTCAAGTATAGAAAAATATCTGAAAACTGCAGTTTGTAGATACATCACAAAAAAAACCTTCGTAACTCAAATCGGGAATTAAACTGTTTTTATAGGTAAGTTAACACTGAACCCTCAATGCGCAAGCTTGCCTCACACTTGTCCGGTTTTTTTTTGCCTCGGACGATACGGAACACTGTGCGCAAGTCCAAGTCGTACTTGACCGATTTTTATTTTAGGTGTGACAGAAATGACGGATCACTCCGAATTGCATCAACAGTAACAAAAGTCGCACCTTCAAATCATTACATAATGAAACGTTTCCTTTCTAATAAAACTAATACTGAACAGCTGTAGTCAATAGGTCATAGGTTATTTTAATTCTTAACAGTATACGACCTCTGTACACTCAGTCTCCTTGCGAACGCCATTGAAGAACGTCTATTTTAGAACGAAATATTTAGTGTCAAAAATTGGCGGGAACGCGGGAAATAATCGTGTTCTTTTTTTAAGATTTGTTTTTTTTTGTCATTGCTTTGATAAATTTTTAATTTTGTGTTTATTTTCGTATCGGTGAACGAACTTTTTGATCTATAAAACGAGAATTTTGGCGAGAAAAATGCATTTCACAACTACTTTGATAATGGTAAGTTTTTTTAATATTTTTTTTAGGGTTGGTTTCGACATTGTGTGTTTGTGTCAAACCCTACTTTCAGTTCTGTCATTATTAAGGTTTTTTTTTTTAATTGAAAAAAGCTACTTTTGTGTCAAACATGGAAAAAATTGCTCATATATATTTTTTTATATGGGAAATTATCTAATAGCTCTACCGCTCCGGGCTGGTAGAGCGAGAGGAAATGTCAGAATTTTACTAGGTAACTTTTAAAACCGGCGTTTCTTTGGCTTTACTGTGGAGTTTCTTCAGTTATATTGCGAAGACAGTAACTTCTACGAACAATACGCAGACTTATTGAATATTACCTGCCTAGATACCATAAGCATAGGCTTTTTTTTTTGGTGGGGAAAATCATCCAATGACAACCCCCGCACTTGGGCGGAGCGGGAGATAGTGTCAAACTCTTACTGACTAAAAACCCACCCCGTTCCTTCAAGCCTTCATACCGGGGCTCGAGTTGTCTTTCGGATAACGTTGGCCCCAGTAGGCTTCGACCCGGCTGGGCCCCTGCTCTTGCTGACAACGCCTTGAGGCGTGCGGGAACAGTGCGCGCGCCGTCGACGACTTGGGCTTGGTCCAGCGTAGGCGTAGGCTTGCGGACGACGAGCAATATGTAGCTCGTCGTCCGGCTATCCGGTAACCGTCCGGACCAAGCCCGAGTTGTCGACGGCGCGTAATGTTCCACGAGCGCCTCAAAGAGATATCAGCATATTGTATGGACCAGTAGGGTCGAAGCCTACTGGGGCCAGGGTTGTACGAAAGAGAACCTTGAGGCCCTGGAACGAATGCAAAGAAGGATCAGGAATGTGTTTTAGTCATTAAAAGTCTGACACGTAACCCCTCACGCTTCGCCCAAGACTAGTCATTGGATGATTTCCCACTATAAAGTAGCCTCATTGAATATTACCTGCCTAGATACTAGTTGCGCCGAACGCGACTTGATTCTCAAATGATTTTTTTTTCATGATAGTTAAGTAAACGCTGTTTGCATACAAAATTATGCTTATCATGGATGTTCGATAACATTACTAAGATCAAATATGTACCTAGCTGTCCAACTATTAAAATAACTGGGCAAGTGCGAGTCGGACTCGCGCACTGAGGGTTCCGCACAAACTTACCTAAGTAAATAGTTCAGTTCCGGAATGGGAGTCTCGGATGTTTTTTGCAGGTCGCAATTTAAATTTGTGACGTAATAATTTTACAGTTTTCAAATTTATTCATAAACTTGTGCTATGAGACCTTGGTTTGTACCTGTCAGGATTCTAGGTCAACGGGAAGTAAGTACCTTATAGGTCTTGATTTCCTAGCAAGTGATAATATATACGCCTAAACCATTAACGGAGCATAAACGGCCAAATATTAAGAGGCCGGCGACCGATGAATTTCCATACAAACTTAATACCACACTCATTTGCAGTTGGAGCATATTTCCAACTTAATATGATGATATTCGGTTATAGACAATATTTATCTAGGTTCCTACGTCGAGAATATTAGAAATATTGTTATTTTTAATACAGGAAAAGCCAAATGGCATGTTTTGCCATTTACGCTGTAAAACAGTACGAAATACAATTCGCTTAAATTCCTTTTTGTTTTTTTTTTTAAAGAAAGACGTAGGAACCTAGATAAATATTGTATATAACCGAATATCATCATAATATGTTGGAAATATGCTCCAACTGCAAATGAGCGTGATATTACGTTTGTATGGAAATTCATCCCTCGCCGGCCCCTTAAGCTTCATACCTCATCCAATCACTTCTCCCGCTCTTAGGCGGAGCGGAAGGGCGTGTCAAACTTTTACTGTTTAAAACCCACTTCTGTATCATATCTACGGTGGCTGGAAATCGGGATCGGGATCCCGGTAGCTGGAGCGTGGCGGCCATTCCCACGCGCATGCGGTCGCTTTTTTTTCCACAGCTATCCAGACAGCTGATAAACATATTTATATATTTCTAGATACATACACATTAGGTATAGATAAATTACACCCAGACTCAGAACAAATGATCATGCTCGTACTCATCACACATTTGTTCTGGGTAGGAATCGAACCCACAACCTCCGGCATAATAGGCAGGGTCACTAACCACTAGACCAACGGACCAGTCGCTTCCTTCGCTAGCATTACTGCTTCGTGGAAGAAGGCGACCGCCTGCCATTCCTCCTCGCTCCGGACCATGGCCTGGACCAGACCCGGCGCGAGAGGTTGTTGTCGCCGATCGCCTTCACGAGGACACAGCCACAAAATAGATAGATACAGAAATTAATCTCATATAGCGCGTTGCTCCGAACTGTACGAGTGCGAGCGGGCGATTGAGCCGAGATATCGTGTCCGTGAGCGGTGTCTATGTGTGCGTTGTGAGAGCGCGCACAGTATGTAGATTGACCTCTGTACCTATCTATTTTGCGACACAGCGAGCAGTGAGGTCCAAGGGTTTGGGCTGAGCATTGAAGGCCTTTTATATACATATATTATGTAGATAATTTCTCAAGTTTTCGTCCGAGATTTCACCATACATAATGTGTAATTTATAATCTATTTCCACTAATCTTCATTAATAAATTTTATTTTTATGCCTCTGTGCCACACCCGGCATTCACTTAAATTAAATGTCAGTTCTTATGTAGTAGCAGGCAGTAACATCATTAGGAAATAAACGTACAACATTAATTTATTAGAAATATCAGAATATTCATGAATTTTATTTTATGTGTTTGTCAATTGCAAGCGATTATCTGAAAGAGTTACTATCTACTATTCATTTATTTATTTAAAACTTCATGCAACATAAATAAATACTTAAATTCATTCATTCATAAACAGTTTCTTTCGATACTCGTTACAGACTATGTAAATATTTTGTATGGCAAATTTTGGTTCCGTAAGTGACCGCTAGAGGCGCTGTAATATTTGCCATTCAAAATATTTAAGTAGTCGGTATTGAGTATAGACAAATACTATTGCTTTAAACTCATGGTAGAGGTACTGAACATGACCGATCACAGCGAGGGAACTCCCGAGTGCAGTTTCGCTTTCAGTCGTATTTTCGGCAGGTTTGCCATTAACCTCTCAAGGACCGCCATTATTTACGTCAACCAATATTAATAATCAGTAAAATATTATCTGCCGTCGAGAACATTCGTTCAGAAACGATTTTAAGACTTATCTTTACTACAAATACAGTTTTAAATCAGCGGGTTTGGTGGCACAAATTTGTGCCAGCGGGGCTCAACGGTAATACTTGTTTACTGGCACGTTTTTGTGCCGCTGGGACAAAAACGTGCCAATAAACAAGTATATACGACAGAAACCGAAATCAAATATTCGGTCGGACACTACCGGTAGGTTTTCAATTACACGTAGGACTAGGTACATAAATATAAGGTTAGGACAAGGAATTTACAGTCATGTTTCTTAATTACAAGTTCATACAAGCCTTAGACCTAATGGTTAGAATGACAACTTAAATTGCTTTAACACCATTATAATGTTTGAAATATTAATAACATCACATTGGTTAGTTTCAATGTAGCTTTATACGGCTTTCAAACATTTGAAGACTTTATCGTTAAATAAACTAATATAATAAAGAGGTAAAGTTTGTTTTTTTGTTTGTAGGAGGTAATCTCTGGAAGTACTGGTCCGATTGCTAAAATTATTTCACTAATAGAAAGCTGATTCAGTCTTGAATGAGATAGGCATATACAAGGTGCAGTTTTAAAACTGCACAATATTTTAGGAGGTTGTAATAAAACTCATAAATAATCATGTGAAAAAACGATACCTGGTCAATAATCAGTAATACTTGTTATTTTATTTTTTAATTATACTAAACTAATTCGATTGATCGATGGCAGCGGGGGCGTGGCTAGGGTGTGGCGTGCGGGATGATGATTGGATGATACATTATTTATGAAACTATCGTTGCGAGGTAGTATGTGTGAAAACGCCCTTTATTTTTCCGTGTTTGTGTGTGTGAAAGAAAGCGCGGTTATAAGGCAGGTATCAGACTGGCTGCTTTTTAAGAAACGTAGTTCACACATACCGATTTTCATAAATAAGAAAAAAAAAATTAAAAAAAATCCTACTCATTTTATTATTGATTCGGATCGAGAATCACTAACATAATTACCTCCTGAAATATTTTGCAGCTTCAAAACGACACCTTGTATATTTCACGTGCGCGGGCGAAGCCGCTGGCAGAAACTAGTCTATTATATCATCATATCAGCCGAAGCACGTCCACTGTTGGACATAGGCTTCCAAGTTCCACCAAGTGTCGCCACAACGTAAGGTCCTGTGCGTCTCGCATCCATCGCACTCCCGCGAATCTTATCAGGTCGTCGGTCCACATTGTTGGGAGGTCTTCCAACGCTGCGACTTCTGGTGCACGATCGCCACTCTAGAACCTTTCGGCCTCATCGACCATCTGTTCTATGAGCAATATACCCTGCT
Organism: Mythimna albipuncta; assembly: GCA_929112965.1. Lineage (NCBI taxonomy): Eukaryota > Metazoa > Arthropoda > Insecta > Lepidoptera > Noctuidae > Mythimna > Mythimna albipuncta. The sequence continues at coordinate 2,598,317 of OV815988.1, forward strand.
CACTGACTCTGTTGACGAAGCGGCAATATGTCGTGCCGCATGCCGTCGTCTCGTATCTTTGCCGCTTAGTCAACAACGCAACTGTGGTCGGTAGGCGCTTACAGTAACTCACTATAAATATCATATTATTATTCCACAATAATACATTAGTTTTAGTCATTAGTATATGCGACACCCAAAACACGTGTTTAGTAGCAGGGGCCCAGCCAGGTCGAAGTCTACTGTGGTGTCAGGGTTACCCTAAAGGAAAGCTCAACCCCGGTACGAAAGGCAAGAAGGAACGGGGTGGGTTTTTAGACAATATCTCCCGCTCCGCCCAAGGGCGGAGGATGTCCTTTGGATAATTTTTATCATGAAAAATCACAAAGTTATAAGTTTGTTATGTCAGCAAAAATACATAGTCGCCGGGCCATCAAAGCGACTGAGGAGTTGATTTGCACTTGCATCAAGCTGTTTTCTGGCATCTAATACCCATTTTGACCTTCCGTGACCTGTGTTGTACTTATTGACGGTGGTGTCCAACTTATAACAAAATATATCATGGTGTAAAAACTATTGAAATCCATTCAGTTACTGATTCTGAACAAATTATATTCAGGTTTCGCACAAACTAAATATTATGTTGGATTTAATTTTGATTGCCACGATAATTTAATCCTACGCATATAGGCGTTGAAACAACAGTCATTAGTGACCCATACACCTCACATCTAATGAATATCGTAATTGATTACATACCTGCTTACTACCCATGAACTCATAGATCAAGGAATCGATACGACATTTAAGAAAATCGTATAATAAATAAATTACACAAAAAATAGGCGACAAACCGGTCACACTTGACAAGTAAAAAAAAACAGGGCAAGTGCGAGTCGGACTCGCGTACAAAGGGTTTCGTTCCATAATGACAAGCAAAAACAGAAAAATCACGTTTGTTGTATTCCCATTTCTCACACAGTGTACAGTTGCCATCACGTATCTTGAACACTTGCGCAGAAGTCAAATATTCGGTCTCTTTAGTGGTGCGAAGTGATACGCGGGGCGGGGGGTATCAGTGATTGGCTCGCCACGCCATCGCGTCATAGACATCACTCCGTATTCGTTCTCTGCGTTGCTGTATGTATCTAACAACGAAGACGATTGGCTCGCCAATGTATGGAATACGAAAAGCGATCCCCACTCTGACGCCGAGATCTCTCAAGATCCATGATGGCAACTGTACCTATTGTTTTGCAGTTTTCTTTATTCTATTGTTTTTTTTTCGTGGTTTGAAAATCATCTAATGACAACTCCCGCTCTTGGGCGGAGCGGAAGATAGTGTCAGACTTTTACTGACTAAAAACCCACTCCTATTCCTTAGTTGCCTTTCGTACCGGGGCTGAGCTAATTCAATTCTGTTTTATAGTATTTGTATAAAATACATCATCTGTGAATCAACTGACTAGCTATCACGTTTTATGAGTTACAACCAACGGACGGACAGACAGACAGACGGACGGACAGCGTAGTCTAGTAATGGTTCCTTTGGGTGCGGAACCCTAAAAAATATGCACAATTCATTAAACCCCAAGCGAACGCCGGCGTTCGCGCACCTATTGTCTTTCTATTGTGTCTGTAATTTCTACGATTGAAAGGTTAAAAAGTCTTATCACACACACGGGTGTTTTTTGTGAGAACTCATGCAATAACTTCTTCTGCTCTGGGGTAGAGGGTAGATCGAAAGAGCATGTCAGACTTTTACTGACTAAAACTACACATATGCTCGTTCAGTTACCTACCCTTTGCGTACGGGTGCAAGAGACATAGCCTACATCCTACTAGTAACCGATCGAAAAACGATTTGCAGTCAAAACCGAAACTATAACGGAATATTCGGCTTCTATCCCAGTTTCGGCCGAAACCGAAAACCGAACGTGACGTGAAAACAGACGAAAGATTAAAAAATATATTTCGATGCACGATATTTTCTGTTCTGTGATAAAACCTAAAACCTATTCCTAAACTGTATTTCGATATCACATTTCAGCCGAAAGACGTCCATTGTTGGTCATAGGCCTCCTCCAAGTGTCGCCACAATTAACGGTCCTATGCGTCTCGGACTCATCGGGTTCCTACTTATTTAGTCAGAAAAAAAATGATACTCCCTCTTGCTCCACCCAGAGCGGGAGAACCCTCAAACATAAAAACTAGTTGCCGCCAAGGTGTCTCCGTACTCTGTGTTACAAGTTAATTGGCAAAAAACGAGCGTCATAAATAATAAATTATGAATATTGTAAAGGGTCTGCTCACACTGCGACGCGACGCGACGCTACGAGCACATTACTAGCGATACAAATATCATTATTACAATCGACCAAAAACATTTAATTGAAACAAACCATTTACAAGTAGGTTAATACTTTATTCCGGCCAACGTAGGCGCGGGCTTGCGGACAGTGAGCAATGGGTAGCTCACTGTCCGGCCGTCCGGTAACTGTCCGGACCAAGCCCAAGTCGTCGACGGCGCGCACTGTTCCCGCGCGCCTCAAGGAGTTGTCAGCAACAGCAGGGACCCAGCCGGGTCGAAACCTACTGGGGCCAGGGTTATCCGAAAGGGCGCTCGAGCCCCGGTATGAAGGCTAAAAGGAACGGGGTGGGTCTTTTAGTCAGTAAGAGTCTGACACTATCTCCCGCTCCGCCCAAGGGCGGGGGATGTCAATGCATGATTTTTTCCACCAAAAAAAAAGGTAAATACTTTATAATTGTCAAAATACTGAAATCCTAATCCTATTACCTGTTGGAATCTGTGTTTCCTGATAGCTACAACTTAGGAGTCTTTAAGTCGAGAATGAATAGGGTTCTTCTAGGCAAGCGTGCTTCATCGTCGACCACATCATCGCTTACCATCAGTTGAGATGGTGGTCAAACGCAAGCTTATCAATAATAAAAAAAAAAACGAATTACAAGTTCCAAAACGTTGATTCTATGAAGAAGAATGTGCAAGGAACTACAAATAATGAAATGAATGGATGATGCCCCGGGCATCAAGAATTCAAGACGAGTAACGCAAGGCGATTCCTGGCCACTATAGGCGCGCGCTTGCGGACACCGATTATATAGAATAGAATAGAATGGAATATCGTTTATTTAATAAAACTGACACATTTAAATTAAAATACAAAAACAACCTAAGTTGGACCTGTATATCAGGCTAAAAAGTACAAAGTAGGGATGTTCCGAATATTCGCATCCGCATCCGCAAATGCGGAGCCTCCGCATTAATTTAGACGTCTGCATCCGCATCCGCAATAATCAATGCGGATGTTCATGCGGATGCGAATATCATACAAGTTGCGACAAGAAATTGGACGGGGCCGGGGGATGGCACATGCCGTTCGCACGTGACAATGACAAATGGAAACGAAAAAAATTGGTGACAAGATCAGTGTTCGTTATAGTGCATCATTTGATACTTGTAAATGAATAATTAGTTACGCCTTTGTTTGCGATGTCGATTTACTTAGGTACTTATCGAACAAAGCATGTTTTATTTACAAACTATAAGGAGATTTGTCTCTTCGTGAAGAAGAAAAAGATTATTGTGCAACACTCAGCATACTTGAGTAAGTGTTGCATAATAATATTTTTTACAGCTATAAATTATTTGGGTTGTTTCGTTTGGTATTGATGCTCTAAAATCGCTCGACGGGGTCGCGGCAGATCAAGAAGGAGATGGAACGACTTAGGTGTTTTATTTAGAAATTGGCAAGAAGTGGCTCAAACTCAGAAACAATGGAAGGAAAGGAACCACCCGGTCTTTGCCCAACAGTGGGACAGCATAGGCTAGCAATATTATAATATAAAATGTAAATAATTATAGACCAGGGATGTTAGGGAGCTCCATAATCGTAACCGAAACTATCGGATATCCGATATAAAATAATATCCGTAACCGAATCCGAAATAAAAGTTTCGGATATTATCGGATAGGGGCGGAGCCTAATTGCGCCTGTCAGAACGTGTCACGTCGTAAAATATAAATAGTATTTATATTTTAAATAGTATTTATATTTTACTTCTGAAATTCCTTAATTATCTAATATCCGTAACCGAAATTATCCGAAACTATCGGATAACCCGAAATAATTTCATATCCGTATCCGTAACCGTATCCGGTATAATAATCATTTCTATATCCGTATCCAGTCCGTATCCGAAATTTTATATCCATAAAATCCCTGATATTATAGACTTATATTTGTGCAGCCATCTTAAAAAGTTTGCTGTTGTCGCAGCGACCGATGTATCTCGGTGTGAGGTAACCCTTATAAATATTGTGTAAACGTCAAATATTTGAGTTCAAAGGCGCGCCAAGTCATTAATATGTATTGTGTGATAAATATATAATGATGCGATGATGGCTTTGACATTGAAAGACGGAAAATCTGCGTAAGATTCTAATAAAAAAAATGTGTGAAATGATTTCGGAAGCTTCTACCGTTGCAAGACGGAAGAATGATACACAATATTTTGAAGATATTGAAGTTGAACTTGAAATATAGTACTTACCTATTGTGTTTTTGGAACTTGAAATAATTATAGTACTTAGGTACCTATTGTGTTTTTGGAACTTGAAATATAGTAAGTACTTACCAATTTTATTTTTGGAATTTAAAATATAGGTAGCACTTACCTTTTGAGTTTTTGGAACTTAAAATATAGTACTTACCTATTGTGTTTTTGGAACATGAAATATAGTAAGTACTTACCTATTTTATTTTTGGAATTTGAAATATAGGTAGCTCTTACCTTTTGAGTTTTTGGAACTTAAAATATAGTACTTACCTATTGTGTTTTTGGTACTTGAAATATAGTACTTACCTATTGTGTTTTTGGTACTTGAAATATAGTACTTACCTATTGTGTTTTTGGTACTTGAAATATAGTACTTACCTATTGTGTTTTTGGTACTTGAAATATAGTACTTACCTATTGTGTTTTTGGTACTTGAAATATAGTACTTACCTATTGTATTTTTGGTACTTGAAATATAGTACTTACCTATTGTGTATTTGGTACTTGAAATATAGTACTTACCTCTTGTGTTTTTGGTACTTGAAATATAGTACTAACCTATTGTGTTTTTGGTACTTGAAATATAGTACTTACCTATTGTGTTTTTGGTACTTGAAATATAGTACTTACTTAATGTGTTTTTGGTACTTGAAATATAGTACTTACCAATTGTGTTTTTGGAACTTGAAATATAATACTTACCTATTGTGTTTTTGGTACTTGAAATATAGTACCTACTTACCTATTGTGTTTTTGGAACTTGAAATATAGTACTTACCTATTGTGTTTTTAGTACTTGAAATATAGTCCTACTTACCTATTGTGGTTTTGGTACTTGAAATATAGTATTGTGTTTTTGGTACTTGAAATATAGTACTTACTTATTGTGTTTTTGAACACGGTGGAGGTGCGCGCCGCTTGGGCGGAGCACAATAGAAGGGTAATTGTAGGAACATAGGTTTTGGTTTCAGTCATTAACAACACGCCCTCGCGCCCTACCCTAGAGTAAGAAGAGTCATTACATGATTTTCTTCTAAAAAAGCCAGTCAAATAGTAAGTGTGATCGGACTTATTGATATTCATATCACAGTTGTGAAAAACGACAGTATTATGCATGAATAGATGTCCAAATATCTTCGCCTCGATGAATTCTTAATTACTTATCAATCATAACAATATTTATGAGTTTGACGGGTCTTCAAGTTCAAATATTAGACGACATATAATCTATAAAAAATGGAAATGAATAGCTAAATGTGTTGTTAGTTGCTACACGCCAATTAAGATGATTTTTTTTTTAAAGTCGCGATGGCCCAATGGTTCCCAAGGCCCGGTGGTTGGGTCTTCCCAAGCGCCCGAAAAGTGCCATAAAACAGTGACATTCTGAAGCCTACTCCTCGGTAACGGCCAGGAAACTAGGTTTATTATAGATTCATGAACATCATTGTTAACATTTGATGTTTTCGTGCTATTAATACTTTTGTCTAAAAAAAATATTTAGCAATTTCGCAACTTTTAGGGAGGAGGAAGGAGTAGGGCTCCTTCGCGTTTCGAAGGAGCCCTACTCTTGGATCTTTAGAAACATTTTTACACATAAAAATTGGTGGTTAAATATTCTTCAAAGTGAACATTGCATATGTAAATCAATCAATATTTCGCAAAGAAAATGGATATAAAGGTCAACCGCGCGCTTTCCGGGCGCTGTTGGCCGCAAATAAATGTACAGATTTGCGTACTGCCGCCTAGGCGGGAGCGAGAGGTGCGTCCACATAATTTTGGCCAGATGGTTTAAGGGACTATAAGCTTTAAGAGTAAGAGCGTCCTTTCCGAGGTACATTCTCATACAACCGCTCTCACGTGATTATGTTGTTACACATCTTTCTCTAGATATTCTGGAAACACAACCACCTTTTTTTATGGTAGGAAAAAAATCATCAAACGACAACCTCCGCTCTTGGGCGGAGCGGGAGATAGTGTCAGACTCTAACTGACTAAAAGACCCACCCCGTTTCTTCTAGCCTTCCTACCGGGGCTCGAGCTCCCTTTCGGATAACCCTGGCCCCAGTAGGCTTCGACCCGGCTAGGTCCCTGCTACGATATCTCGGCTTAATCGCCCGGTTGGACTCGTACAGTTCGGCTCAACGCGCTGACCCTAGCGCGATCGCCTAGCGTAGGTACAATAAGTGAAGTACATACATGAGATTGACTTCTGTACTTATCTATTTTGTGCTTATGATGTTGCCACTGCAGCAAGAGAGCAGTGGTGGCCGAGTGCTAATGGCTCCGACTTACGAGTTGTAGGTCGCGGATTCAAACCCTGTCAGGCGCATTACTTTGTGTAATTTATTTCATCACTACTGTGTCTATGTGTGCGTTGCTCGAGCGTGCTTTGTATGTAGATTGTCTTCTGAACCTATCTATTTTGTGTCATAAGGCTGATTAAGTATATTATGCCATGCTGCATGACGGAAAATTGATGATAACTTCATTCTGTTTCAAATGTCTTTTAAATAAAAAATAACATTTAAGAAACTCAACAAGTTTATTGAATTAATCCGTTCCACTTTATCTTAATGTCAATTTTCATTTAAAATACAATAATCTTAAGTTTTTTAGCAGAAAATTAAATATTTTTATAAAATTAATATTCTAAACTCATTAACCTGTAACCCCCTGACTAGTAGCAATATTTAATGTTGCTAGATTTAACGACTTTGCTAAACTGAGGAGATTTTATGACTCGGTTAGTACTTACCTAATAACAACAATAAAAATAATTTTACGACTAAATTCATAAGAATATATTATTACTTTCAAATAAAATTAAAATATAAATTATTCATAAAAACGATTGTTTAACAAACTTAAAAATATCTGCGTGATTAAGAAATATATTGCATTAGTTAAGCACATACTTAAGCATAATTTTTAAATTAATTTTGTATTCACATCACGGTCTTACTTAGGTATTTATACTAGTAATATTCTAGAATCCCTCTGTCTGTCTGTCATAACATCAGGAGGTAAAAATAAAATACTAACCTATCCGGCAAACGCTGCTATATTTTTCTGCTATATAAATTAACAAAAAATAGGGGGCGAGGGTATTATTATTATTATATCTAGCCCATACTGTCCCACTGCTGGGCAAAGGCCTCCCTCCACTCCTTCCAATGTTCCCGGTTTTGAGCCACCTCTTTCCAATTCCCAAGGAAGACATCCAAGTCGTTCCGCCATCTCCTTCTTGGTCTGCCAACGTGCTACGGAGCGCAGTATACTAGGTGTTAAAATAACGGATCGCGTTCGAAACACTACACTGCGCTCCAAAACGCAAATCGTTGACGTAGTTCGGAAGGAAAGAAAGAAAGAAAGAAAAAGTGTTTATTCACATCAAACATGACGCATACCATAAAAAATAAATATAAACAATATCGAACTAAAAGTAACACGTAAGATATGCGTCACATCCGCGCAAAACAGCCAGCGCTCAGCAAAATGCTGGGGCTCATGAGAAACAGAGCCACAGCGCTGATTTTCAGCACCAGCCGTCGTCGACGATGAGACGCCAATTGGTTAGCAATGATTTATTTTACTTGCAATCAATTAACAAAATAAACAAATTAGAACATAAAATAACGACAACCTTAATTAAACATTAAACATAAAATAAAGATAAAGAAAAACACAAGTTAGCTAACTAATAAGAACTAATTAAGAAGGCTGCCCAACTTAACTGGGACTGGGCTGGACATGTCTGCCGCATGCCTACCGAGCGGTGGGCCAGTAAAACGCAAAATTGGTGGCCTGAAATCGCACGACGGGGCCGACCAAGAAGGAGATAGCGGGGCTACTTGGGCGAGGGTAAAATAGTAAAAAATAGCCAGCAACCTATTCTTGGAACTACCAAATAAAAAACACTGTGACACAAGATTTTTATAAACAACTTGTAACGTTAAATGCGCAAAACCTCAGACACTGATTCTGAGAGAGAAAAAATCATTAAAAAAATGTAAAGATTTTATGTGTTGTTTTAGTTTCTTTAAAATTTCTGATAGAAATAAGAACTATTATTATCCCGCTTATAAGAAAATATTAATTGGACGACAACCATTTGTGTTTGTTTACCTACTTGAGCGGGTTTGCGCACGTGATGGCTTGACCTATTAATAAATTGACAGGGCAATACTTTTAAAGAAGATTTGTTTTTAAATGTGACCTCTAATAAAAAGTGGTTCAATTGATTCTGCTTCTTATCCTTATCAAACTATTTTCAGGTTTTGCGCATAAGATATTAGGTATCAAAGTGAAAATCCTACAAAAAATTGCCCCTAGACCATGACGTATACAGAGCTATACAGGTTGTCTAGCGCCATCTCTTACCCACACTGAAACAAGATTAAAACAATCTTACTTTGAACGTCATGGTTTCTATCACAATCACCAGCTCAAAGACGTCAGTCTCGGCCTTACCAAAAATTCGGCCTGTTTTTGGCCGAAACCGCATCTTTGGTCGGTTTCTACATATTTTCTACTTTCAAGCGAACCAGGAGCTATAAATAAATAGCAATAATAAAAAAAATAAAAGGTGTAAGAGACAGACAGCCCTCCACCTCCAAAATGATAAACTTGATTGGCCAATTTGTATGGCGAGGCCGATTTTTTTTTGTTTCCTGAAAAAAAAAAAATTGTGGACGGTGGTTCAGTTTCGTCTACTGAGCAAGCCCTCAAAGTTTGTGGAGGACTGTCCCTTACACCTTGTATATCTGCATCTGTCAACTAGAACCACCATTCTGCGCAAATTAAGTAGGTGGGTGAATATATTATACAAATTACATTTTTTTTTAATTTTAGTGGCGCAACTTTTTCTTAGGTTTTCGTGAAAACTCAGAAAAAGGGACCCAGGAACCTAAAACTCGCGAAAACCGTAGATAAGAAACTGATGAGAAGAATCTTTTTCTTCAGTTTTCGTGAAAATGCGTGTACGTTATTTGTGAATAGGTTCTTAATATTTTCACGAAAGCTGAAGTAACGATTTCGCAATCAAAATTAATAAAAAAATGATATTCACCCAGGTATTGTTTGCATTATATTATAATCTATGGTTTACTAGTATAAGCATCTTTTCTTGTATTTTCCTTTTTCTCTCTGATTTATTGCACCTACCAGTATTTTTCTCTACATCACCTAAAGGTTGACTGGTAGAAAACGCCTAAGGCATTAATTCTGCCTGTTTCCTTTTGTGTATATGGCAGGGGTTCTTGATGCGGTTGCGTTGCGTTTTACAGACATAGGTAGGTATAGCAAAATGCGGAGTTGAAATATGTTAGATAGAACAACGAAACTTTAAAGGTTTATTTTTGGTAAGTATGTGAATTATGTTTTGTAAAAAGTCATTTAAGAACAAAAGTTATTGTTTATGATGTTTGTAAATCAATAAGTTGCTAAGAGTACCTTTTTTAAGTAAAGTCACATGTAAACTTTAGTCTTAATAAAAAATCGTCTTCATCAACTTTAACCTTGTCTAATTCGAATATTTTATCAAATATTTAAATTATTCTAATGACGTTTCAACGAAAATTGAGTTTCAGACACATAAAAAATCTTAATATCGGATTATAAGTAATACAATTATAAAAAGCTGGCCAAGTGCGAGTAGGACTCGCGTACAAAGGGTTCCGTACCTTTATCTGTACAACATTAGACACTATATAGTGTGTAAGGGACAGTCCAGGACTGGCCTGTTGATCTAGTGGTTAGTGGCCCTGACTGCTATGCTGGAGGTCGTGGGTTCAATACCCACCCAGGACAAAATTTGTCCAGAACAAACGATCATGCTCATCACACAAACTTAATGTTTGTGTGATGAGCATGATGGTTTGTTCTGTGTCTGGGTGTAATATACCTATAATATGTATGTATTTAGAAATAAATAAGTTTGTTTAAATCAGTTGTTTAGTACTCATGACACAAGCTCTGCTTAGCTTGGGACTAGACGGCGAATATATTATATATTATCTATACTATCTATACTAATATTATAAAGCTGAAGAGTTTGTTTGTTTGTTTGTTTGTTTGTTTGTTTGTTTGTTTGTTTGTTTGTTTGAACGCGCTAATCTCTGGAACTACTGGTCCGATTTGAATGATTCTTTCAGTATTGGGTAGTCCATTTATCGAGGAAGGCTATAGGCTATGTTTTTTGTTTTTCAAAATTAGGGATCCGTAATAAAATTGCTATTTTGTAACACAAGGAGTAAAATCGAAAACCTATTTTTGCGTGCGCTGCAAAAACTATTGACAATAGAACAAAATGATGTACTACAGGTTTGTAGATCCCATTAAGACCTACAAAAAAGTCCGCGAGAACATATATCTAGCTGTCATGGTTTAATCACAATAACCGATTTTGTGTTCAAAATAATTATTAAATCGTCTGAAGAAAAAAAAACTACGTTAAATATGTATCGTAATATTAATCTTTATCGAAATTAAGCATTATGTTATCAAGAGTAATTATGTAGAAGTAAAATACTTTTTGTTTCATCTCAATCGGATATTTCGTTTAAAAGTTATCACGTGTGTAAGATGTTAAGAGTTGATACCTATTAATGAGTTATGGGCCATAGAGTTTTTTATCAACATAAAATCCTGTAATAATCTTTTTCGAAATATATTTGGTGATGATTGTAAGTATAAGATCTTTGAAGAGTATAATAAATACTTTATGAACGCGGTAATCTTGGGAAATACTGATCTGATATGAAAACTGTTTAAATATTCAGTAGTCCATTTATTGAGGGAGGCAATTATAGGCAATATTTTATTTCGGTATTTCCACGGAAACAAGAAAAACGCGGGTTAAACCGCGGGGCACAGCTAGTATTATATATTCGTCTGTTGTCCTCCACAAACTTTAAGGGCTTGCTCAGTAGACGAAACTGAACAACATTCCACAAGATTTTTTTTCAGGAAACAAAAATAAAATCTGCTTCTCAATACAAACTGTCCAATCAAGTTTTTAATTTTGTTTGGCGAAGCTGGTATTTTTTGTTCGTTTCGTCTACTGAGCAAGCCCTTAAGGTTTTTTTTTTGGATGGCTTACCCTTACACCCAGTAGATAGCCAAAAATCACGTTTATTGTAGAAAAACCCCACTTAAATATTTATTTTATTCTGTTTTATTAGTTAAACTATTTTTTTACAATTTGAATTAAATACAAAATGTCATAAATAAACCGTCAAACATCATTAAATAACCCGCCCCTGGTTGTTACCGGTGCAAAAGTGCCCACGACACTCGCCGCATTACCCCGCGGAATAGCGACAGCCAGCCTTTGCACCAACTTCTGTTTTTAGTATTTTTTGTTACAGCGCCAATAAAAATACTTTATTTGAAAAACAACTGTCTAGGTATCACGGTTCATGAGATACATCCTGGTGACAGACAGACTGACAGTAGAGTCTTTGTAATAGGGTTCCGTTTTTGCCCTCTAGGTACGGAACCATAAAATTGAGAGTAAAAAAAAATTGATAAAGTAGGTTTTTATGGAAAAAACTGGTAAGTTAATTAATATTGTTTACCCCGCTTTTAAAATCTAGGTTTTTCAATAAAAAAAACAAAGATAAAATTTATCTTTATAGTTTTATTTATTGAAAAATCTAGATTTTAAAAGTCATGGTTCAAAGTGACTTCAATGTTAACGATATCTATTATTATTTACTTTCTAAGTAGGTATGCAAAAATAACACTAAGGCGGCTATCACACTGCCACGCACCACGCAGCTTAGCGCGTGAAAACACACCTACGCACGTACTTGCGGGACTCAGATCTGAATCATCATGCGGGTCTTTTACGCACTTACGCGCGTAGGTGCGTTTTGTAAATTCACGCAGGCACGCACTCATTTCATACAAAATCACGCGCGGTACTACAAGACTCAGTGTGGCATACCTTGCGTGTCACCCCTAGTGTTGCCAGGTCCATTTGGATAAAAATCGGGACAGATGGTAAAACAAATCGGGATTTAGAGTTTTAGATGGAGACAATTTTTTTTTAAGATTTTTTAGGTAGTAAATCATGCAATGACTCCTCCGCTTTGGGGTGGAACGAAAGGCCGTGTCAAACTTTTACTGAGTAAAACCCAGACTTCTTCAGTCGCTCTTTGAGTTTCAGGGTATTTGATTTATCGGGACATTTAGCGTCCCGATCAGGTGCAAATCGGGACGCGTCACCACACCCCTAAAATTCGGGACATCCCGCGCATATCGGGACGCCTGGCAACACTAGTCACCCCGTACCCACGCGTTTGTGTGCAACACGCACACACATCCGCATGTAAGCGCGTGATCTGCATGAACGCGCGTGAATGCATATTCAGTGTGTTGGACTGTGCGTGTTTTCTATACAAACGGAGATATTTACAAGCAACGGCGGGGTGCGTGGCACTGTGATAACCAAAACAACTTTGCAGGACTATAAGTATTACTAACATAATACAAGGTGTAAGGGACAGCACTCCGCAAACTTTAAGGGCTTGCTCAGTAGACGAAACTGAACAACCTTCCACAAAAATTTTTTTCAGTAAACGAAAAAAAATCCGCTTGCCCATACTAAATTATAAACTTGATTGGACAGTTTGTATGGAGAGGCCGAATTTTTTTTTCGTTTCCTGAAAAATATTTTGTTCAAGGTTGTTCAGTTTCGTCTACTGAGCAAGCCCTTAAAGATTGCGGAGGGCTGTCCGTTACACCTTGTATATATATTAAAAACAAACCTTCAAGATTTCGTCGTTCTATCTTTTTTTTGCAACTCTGTATTTTGCTGTACCCACTTACGCCTCCCACACACGATTAAAATTTTTACGAATTCGTAACATTTAGAATGTTCAATTTAAATATTTTAATTTTTGTATGAAAATCTGATGGACCAATGTACGATACATATTTAATTAAAAGTCATAGAACAAAAGTTCTTCGTTGTTTATGATGTTCTTACTTAAGGGGCAAGCGCCCGGAAAGTGCCATTAAACAGTGACTTTCTGAAGCCTACTCCTCGGTAAAGGCCAGGTTAATAGGTTTGAAATAAAATTATTTTTATTATAGATTCATGAACAACATTACAACATTTGATTTTTACGTGCTATTAATACTTTTGTCAAAAAAAAATATTTTAGCAATTTCGCGACTTTTCGCAACTCCTTCAAAACGGCTTGGATCTTTTGAAACATTTTTACACCTAATAAGTGGTGATTAGATATTCTTCAAAGTGAACATTGCATAAGTAAATCAATCAATATTTCGCAATCGCGCTTTCCGGGCGCTGTTGGCCGCAAATAAATGCACAGATTTGCGTACTGCCGCCTAGGCGGGTGCGAGAGGTGCGTCCACATAATTTTGGCCAGATGGTTCAAGGGACTATAAGCCTTAACAGTGCTTAACATAGTCCTGAGAGGTTGCCAGTGTTTCACAAATAACCGTGTGTGGGAATCACCATGCATTGACATCCCCCGCCCTTGGGCGGAGCGGGAGATAGTGTCAGACTCTTACTGACTAAAAGACCCACCCCGTTCCTTCTAGCCTTCATACCGGGGCTCGAGCGCCCTTTCGGATAACCCTGGCCCCAGTAGGCTTCGATCCGGCTGGGTCCCTGCTGTTGCTGACAACTCCTTGAGGCGCGCGGGAACAATGCGCGCCGTCGACGACTTGGGCTTGGTCCGGACAGTGACCGGACGGCCGGACAGTGAGCTACTCATTGCTCACTGTCCGCAAGCCCGCGTCTACGGTGGCCGGAAATCGGGATCAGAATCCCGGCGACGGCGGCGGCGATAACGCCGTTGCCTGATGCGTTCGGCCTCCTCCTTTGCGAGCATTACTGCTTCGCAGAAGTCGGCGACCGCCTGCCACTCCTCCTCGCTCTGGACCATGGCCTCAACCAAGGCCCGGCGCGAGAGGTCTCCGCCGCCGATCGCCCCCACGAGGGCACGGCGATGCTCTGCAACATAATAGTCCTGAAAGTAAGTATGTAATGAAAAACATAACTTTCTGGTTAAGTAAAGATCAAACTTATCTATTAGTACACATAACTAGAAAGTTATAGCCATAATTATGGCCTGCCTAACACTGGGTTGCGACAGTCGCTGTCGCCATTCCACCATGAGATCCCGCCAGAACTCTGTTCGCCGGAGCGTCCAGCGGAGTGTCGCCCCGGCGTTGCATCTCCACGCGCAGTTCGTGCATGCGTACTGTTGCCTCCAAAAACATACCTCTAATACAAGGTGTAAGGGACATCCCTCCACAAACTTTAAGGGCTTGCTCAGTAGATGAAACTGAACAACCTCCCACAAAAAAATTTTTCAGGAAACGGAAAAAAAATTCGGCCTCTCCATACAAACTGTCCAATCAAGTTTATAATTTTCTATGGTGAGGCGGATTTTTTTTTTGTTTCCTGAAAAAAAACGTGTGGTAGGTTGTTCAGTTTCGTCTACTGAGCAAGCCCTTAAAGTTTGTGGAGGGCTGTCCCTTACACCTTGTATACTCGTAAGTATTAGCAAAAATAGGTAGTTGGAATCTTTTCTTTTTGCAATATAAATATAAAAAGAATTAGTAAACAAAAGTTGACAAATACGTAGGTACCTAATTATTTAATGGGAAAAACTGATAATTTAATATTGTTTATCCCACAATTTAATGTTTTTTGTTCGGAAAATCAGGTTTTAAAAAGTCATGGTTCAGCGTGAATGTTAATTCAATGTTAATAGTATTATTATTTACTTTCTATATTCCATTTTAGATATTACATCACCTAATGATAATGGTAGAACGTAATTCTATTTGAAATATTATTCTTTTAAAGTGGGAAATAATGTAATGACTTCTCTCGCTCTCGGGTAAGGCGGAAGTGCGTGTCGGACTTTTACTGACTAAAACCACACCACACTTATGTTCCTTCCTTCGTTGCCTTTTGCAAGAAGAAGGCGACAGCCGCCCATTCCCGTTCCAATTGAATTGATTTGAAGAATTGAATTCCCCTCGCCAGGATCCTTGTCTTTACTTAGGCCAAGTGTGAGAGGTCTTACCGCCACGCCTATGGCCTTTTTTTTATTTTTATGGTGGGAAATAATCATCCAATGACAACCCCCGCTCTTGGGCGGAGCGGGAGATAGTGTCAAACTCTTACTGACTAAAAGACCCACCCCGTTCCTTCTAGCCTTCATACCGGGGCTCGAGCTGTCTTTCGAAAAACCCTGGCCCCAGTAGGCTTCGACCCGGCTGGGTCCCTTCTGTTGCTCCTTGAGGCGCGCGGGAACAGTGCGCGCCGCCGACGCCTTGGGCTTGGTCCGGACAGTTACCGACCCATGAAGAACTACAATTAAAAAACAAGGCAAGTGCGTAAAGGGAACGTAGACCTGAGTAACGATACCTCCACGCGTTCTCGAGATAAAAGGTTTTGATAGACAGACAGACAGACAGACAGACGGACAGACAACAAAGTGGTCCTATAAGGGTTCCGTTTTTCCCATTTGAGGTGCGGAACCCTAAAACCAACCAGAATTATTTTACACTTAAAAAGATTTTTGAACCCTGATAGTTTAGTTTCCGCACTAGGGCGGAAAAAAATAAATTGCGAACCTGTACGGTTAACGGAACCAGAGTACGGTTGGCGTCGCACCGATTCGTTTTTGGATATAAAAACCGTGTGAATAATAAAATTGCTGATTATAATCATCTTTTGTAATCTGCTTACAAATTATACTACTAATATATTTTGACAATAGTTACGTAAATTATTGTTTAATAGTATTCATTTATATTTATTTACAACTTAAAGCAACAAAATATATACATAATAAACTAAAATTAAAATATTTAAGTATGCTTAACCTAACTATACACACTAAGGGCTACTTCCTACTAAAATATGGCGTCATAAAACTCCTCCGCATCGCTGTCGACTGGAAGTGTGCCCAAGAGGCTGGCGGCATTGCCACGTTGAATGGCAATGCTTAATGTCTGACCGAGATAAAAACCAGCCCTTGGGTCACGCGAAGTGTCAACTAAACGTCTTGACGGCTCTTTAAACAGTATATGAGCACTCGGACCCCACGGCCCAAGAGTTTCAACCCCAAACGGCTCAAAAATTATTGTTATTATTGTTATAATTTAATAACTAATATAGTATTTACCTTGGAGACTGATTTAATAATATTTTATGATTCTTCTGTGCGTATGTTTGTTACTTAATTTTTCTTAAACGGATTGACCAATTTGGATAAAAGATTTGTATGGATATTTGAGTGGGAGCCCTAATTATTTCTGCCGATACACGTCCACTGTTGGACATAGGCCTCCCCCAACCGTCGCCACATCGAACGTTCCTGTGCGTCCCGCATCCATCGGTTTCCCGCTACCTTCACCAGGTCGTCGGTCCACCTTGTAGGAGGCCTTCTAACGCTGCGTCTTCCGGTACGCGGTCGCCACTCTAGAACCTTTCGGCCCCAACGGCCATCTGTTCTGCGAGCAATGTGCCCTGCCCATTGACACATGTTTGGCAATTTTTTGTGCTATGACGGCAACCTTAGTTTTCATATGCATAGCCCTTTCCATTGCTCTTTGAGTGACTTTAAGCCTTCTGATGAGGCCCATTGTGAGCGACCACGGTTCGGAGCCATATATCATCACTGGCAACACGCACTGGTTAAAGACTTTCGTCTTGAGACACTGTGGTATGTTGGACGAGAAGATACCGCGTAGCTTCCCGAACGCTGCTCAACCGAGTTGGATTCGACGGTTGACCTCTTTCTCGAAGTTAGACCTACCCAACTGGACTGTCTGTCCGAGGTAGACGTAATTGTCCACAACTTCGAGTGTAGAGTCTCCGACCTTGATAGGAGTGGGCGCTGCATGGTTGTTCACGGTTGTGTGTTACCTAATTTATCCTAAACACATTGACCAATATGGATAAAAGTTTTTGTGTATATTTGAGTGGGAGCCCTGGAAGGTTTGGAAATACAATTGGATTCTTAGGTGGCTCTGTTATTAAATTCTCAGTATATATTTTTTTTACGAAGAAAACAGCATTTCGGGCAGAATAACATAAGATTGTAAAATATCGCCTGAAATCGTAAACTATTATTTAGTTCATCATATTATCATTCAAAAAGAAAAATATTTAAATTAAACTTTCTAAATATTACGAAGACTATGCGAAGCAAGCGATAGTACAATAGCGGAGGGGAACGGTGCTTGATGCGCTTGTGTCGCGTCATACAGGTTTAAGTAAGTAGAAAAATACAGAGTTGATAGAACAACGAAATCTTGAAGGTTCGTTTTTGGTAAATGAATTATGTTTTGTAAAAAGTCATAGAACAAAAGTTGTTGTTTATGATGTTAGTAATACAGTCCTGCAAGGTTCTTAGTGTTTTACAAATATAAAATATTAATGAACTGTAGGTAGTTTGTACGCAACCCCGATTAATACCTACAGGTCATTGGACTCGCTCAGCTGACGTTTTCTTAAAGAAATTAATTTCGTACATGTGTAAATTAATACGAATTTTGAAAAAAAAGGTACTTTATTTTTTAATTTTATCTTTACAAATCGATAGTGTTTCATGTACCGGATCGACCATCCACGGGATTAAAACGATCAAAATTTAGCGGTGTATACCTCTACTGTTAACATTTAATAAAATTCACGTAAATTACACAAGTGGCACTCGAGTTATAGGTAAATCTTGTATGTACACTAATGAATAGACATAATGTAATGATTACTTCAATGTTATTCGTAGTTTTGGTAAAATTATAAGTTTATTACCCAATCAAACGCCTACGTCGAATATATCCGACACTCTCGGGTTTATTCCGGCACAGTCGCACATCCACGACCAAATACTCGCATCTCGTCAGCTCTTCTGTCACCTATGGGGATTGAAGAGCTAAACGAGATGGAGTACCCAGTCGCGAACACACGACCCTGGCGCTGGACGCCAGGACACTCGTCGGACCGATCCGCAATCTACAAAATTCTGACACGTCACAAAATACTAGTTATTGCTATCGACTTCGCCTGCTTACGGTAGTAAAAAATTGTCCCAAAGAAACCCGTACATTATGATATAAGTGTGTAATGTTAGTGATTACCGACGGTATTTAGACCCGAGCCGTGGCGAGGGTATTTTTATTTTTTTATTAATGATAGGCTTGCGTTTGACCACTATCTCACCTGATGGTAAGCGATGATGTGGTCGACGATGAAGCACGCTTGCCTAGAAGAAACCTATTCACTCTCGACTTAAAGACTCCTAAGTTGTAGCTATCATTATAACTATTAAGAGAGCCGAGAACGGTAAACATTAAGTACTCACTTGTGAAGAAAATAACTATATAAAACTAGTAAACTTTTGTGGCGGTAAAAATTTGTTTTCATATGCGTGCCCATATTTTTATAAACAGCCTGCGCTCATTCTGATACGATACATGTAATGTAATTATGGCGGGGGAGAGGTTGAAGGTTTTAACTACATTATAGCACTAGTGCGCAATGGTAATCAATATTGCACAGTTTGGTAACAAGGGCCATTATGTACCTAAGTGCAGTGCCAAGAGAGTCACTTTCTGAGCAAATGTATTGAAAATATTTTTATGTTTAGTTTTTAAATATAAGTAATATTTCTTTTAAGTTATAAGATAATAATATTGTAAATATAAATAAAAAACTGTATGTTTAAAAAAATTGGCACATAGGTAATATTATGATAACTGTGAATGTTCAACAAATAAGCGATCTGTCAATTCGAGTGATTTGCCAATTAAATAGCTGTCATCGCATAATAAAAATATGATTACGGCTTCAATTGACAGCATGTAGTGTTCCACGCGGGTCTCAATGAGATGCTAGCAAAATCTTCTCTGCTGACGACTGGGTTCGGTCTGGTCAATTACCCATTGTTCGCATAGCCCGCGTCTACCATGGCTGATAGTCATAGATAGGCATCCACGTAACCTTCAAAACGCGTGCGTCAACGACGCCTACGGCCCAGCCGCCGCCGGGATTCTGATCCTGTAAGCGCGGGCTTGCGGACGGCGAGCAATGGGTAGCTTGCCGTCCGACCGTGCGGTAAGCTTCCGGACCGAGCCCAAGACGTTGATGGCGCGTATTGTGCCACGCGCGCCTCAAAGAGTTGTCAGCAACCGTAGGGGCCCAGCAGGGTCGAAGCCTACTGGTGCCAAGGATTTGTGTCTGAAAAGAAGTTTCGGCCCCGGTACGAAATGCAACGAAGGAAAAGGAGCGCCTTAGTCAGTAAAAGTCTGACACTATCTCCTGCTCTGCCCAAGAGCGGGGGCTGTCATTGGAAGATTTTACCACCTAATAAAAATTTAACATTCTAGCCAAAGGCCCACTAAGTCTCTGCGGTTAATTCGCAAATAACTCGCGTTTATTACGATGTCAAGAGAGCAACACAAAACAGATAGGTACAGAAGACAATCTCATGTATGTACTTCACTTTTTATACCTACGCTCGGTGGACGCACACTAATGAGCCTTTGAGCCGGAACTGTTCGACGAGCGGGCCGAGGCGCTCCGAGATATCGTGTCCGTGAGCGGTGTCTGTGTGTGTGTTGTGAGAGCGCGCACAGTATGTAGATTGACTTCTATACCTATCTGTTTTGTGGCAACACAGTTTACTAAGTGATTACGTAAAACTAAGAGTTACTTCTGAAACAAGGTCACTGGGGGAATCCATTTTAAAAATAACTAGCTATTTGTTTTGTACTTCAAAGTTTGCCAATGATTAGGTACTCATTTTTCGAGTGCCGAGCAGATGTTAGATGTGAAATTTTGGCATCTGGATACGGATAATGTAATGTGTTTCCTGATAGCTACAACTTAGGGGTTTTTAAGTCAAGAAAGATTAGGTTACTTCTAGGCAAGCGTGCTCCATCGTCGACCACATCATCGCTTACGATCAGGGTGACCATTACTGACCATGCATTTACGCGGATAACTAGGTAACATAACAAGCCCATAACTTTGTGATTTTTCATGATACGGTTATGAATTTTTTACATAAAAAATACTAGAGACTGGTTCTGGGTTTCTTATAAACTAAACCGATTTCCGTGACTAAAACTAATGCTGTATATATATAACTATATAAATACTAGCTGACCCGGCAAACGTTGTTTTGCCATTAAAGAAAAATGTTAAGGGTGGACAACCCTTATCACTAAGGGGTATGAAAAATAGATGTTGGCTGATTCTCAGACCTACTCAATATGCTCACATTTCATGAGAATCGGTTAAGCCGTTTCGGAGGAGTACGGGAACGAACATTGTGACACGAGAATTTTATATATTCGTAAGTTTCCATTGCGGTTACGGATATAAAATTATTTCGGATTGTCCGTTAGTTTCCGATAGTTTCAGTTACGTACATTAGAATTCAAAAGTTGTAAAAGTAAATAGGTATCAAGTTTATCCGGCATTTCTGGGCATATTTTTGGCCGGGCAACACCAACAAGAACTTGTCGTATTAACCTTTCAATTGTGATAATTGCAGACACAATTGAAAGCGTTCGCTTGGGGTTTAATGAATTAAACCTGTTAATTAGAGCGCTGTATTTCTTAATAAATCTATATATATAAAAGAAAGTCGTGTTAGTTACACCACTTATAACTCAAGAACGGCAGAACAGATTTGGGTGAAAATTGGTAGGGAGGTAGCTTAGAGCCAGGAGACGGACATAAGATACTTTTTATCCCGTTCGACAGTTACAGTAGGGTAGAGTAGGGTAGAGTAGGGTAGAGTAGGGTAGAGTAGGGTAGAGTAGGGTAGAGTAGGGTAGAGTAGGGTAGAGTAGGGTAGAGTAGGGTAGAGTAGGGTAGAGTAGGGTAGAGTAGGGTAGAGTAGGGTAGAGTAGGGTAGAGTAGGGTAGATTAGGGTAGAGTAGGGTAGAGTAGGGTAGAGTAGGGTAGAGTAGGGTAGAGTAGGGTAGAGTAGGGTAGAGTAGGGTAGAGTAGGGTAGAGTAGGGTAGAGTAGGGTAGAGTAGGGTAGAGTAGGGTAGAGTAGGGTAGAGTAGGGTAGAGTAGGGTAGAGTAGGGTAGAGTAGGGTAGAGTAGGGTAGAGTAGGGTAGAGTAGGGTAGAGTAGGGTAGAGTAGGGTAGAGTAGGGTAGAGTAGGGTAGAGCAGAGTAGAGTAGGGTAGGGTAGGGTAGAGTAGGGTAGAGCAGAGTAGGGTAGGGTAGGGTAGAGTAGGGTAGAGTAGGGTAGAGCAGAGTAGAGTAGGGTAGGGTAGGGTAGAGTAGGGTAGAGTAGGGTAGAGTAGGGTAGAGTAGGGTAGGGTAGAGTAGGGTAGAGTAGGGTAGGGTAGAGTAGGGTATAGTAGGCTGAAGTAGGGAAGAGCGGGAGCGAAGCCGCGCGGGCAAAAGCTAGTTCTCGATAAAGTAACATTCTATCTGATCATTCATAAGTTCAGATTATTCTCAATGAGTTTACCTTCAGGATCTTTAAATTGTGAATCCGTTTGTATATAACGAAGTTGTCAATCCATAAATTTACAACCACATCAATTATATTGTACTTACGTCTAATGTCAGGCAATGATTCGCAAATCTT
This sequence comes from Mythimna albipuncta, assembly GCA_929112965.1. Taxonomy (NCBI): domain Eukaryota; kingdom Metazoa; phylum Arthropoda; class Insecta; order Lepidoptera; family Noctuidae; genus Mythimna; species Mythimna albipuncta. The sequence goes on from OV815988.1 coordinate 2,620,489, forward strand.
TGAAGAGGATGTAGGCTGACCTATGCTTTACAAAATGGATTTGGCAATCACAAAAACGGTGGTAGCTACAGCAGGGATATATCCTTACATATCCGGAGAAATCCTTAGATATCCAATTGGGTAGGTCTTACTTCGAGAAAGAGGTCAACCGTCGAATCCAACTCGGTTGGGCAGCGTTCGGGAAGCTACGCGGTATCTTCTCGTCCAACATACCACAGTGTCTCAAGACGAAAGTCTTTAACCATAAATCATAGGTACGACGACTCAGGTTTTACAAACTTTTTTTTATTTTTTTTTCCTCGTATTCGTAATGAAAAGCACAGTGTTTACCTCGGGGTGAAAGTAACCCATTTAACCCCTCGAATTAGCAACCTCGCTCCGCTCACCCGCCAACTCCTTATCGGGACGAAATGAGTTACTTTCACCCCTAGTGTAACAATGTACTATTCTATATATACGGGCCGTTTTGCGCGGATGAGACGCATATCTTCCCCCTATCAATTGCTTAAATGTTATGTTTTGTTAGCTAGTTCTAAGATTGCGTCTTTTTCGCGTAAATTATTTATTAACGGTTTTCCTTTCTTTCTAAATTTGTATTTACGAATCATGAACAGAATCAAGTTCACGCCCATCTCTGCATCATTGTGTGAAATGTCTTAGTACCTATTGGCAAATGGAAGAAGAAGATGAATTGTAACCAACAATGAAAATAAAATAGACTTTTTAAACGTGACTTATATAATGTATTTAATTAGCTGTTTAAATTAAATAATTAACGAATGTCCATTACCTACTTAGATTTAACTAATTTAAGTCTCGGTTAACCGAAAGTACAAAAAAATTACTGATTTTGTTACGCATTAAGTTTTCTTTGCAAACCGTAAGTACTTTTTTTAAGTAACATTTGACAGATAGAGGTCATTGACGTTCCAATTCTTATTTGAAAATTGTTAAATACTAATTAAACGTAAGTTAACATATCATTTACGTCATTAAAGCTTTTGTTTCTTCTACCTTCGTGATAGTTCAACTTTTCAATACCCATTTGGCAATATAGCCAAAAAATACAATAAAAAAAAAATTGCATGAAACCGATTTTCAATGTTGCAATATTATAAAATGTTTAATTGTCAGCTGTTACAAAAGTATCGGAATGCGGTAGAGAATCGGGGACGCAGACTAGACTTGTCTTCTGAGAAATAATAATAGAATGCATCTTAGCTTTAAACTAGATCTTAATATCGATTAAATCTACACTAATATTAAAAAGAGGTAGCTTGTTTTTTTGTTTGTAGGAGGTAATCTCTGAAAGGACTGGTCCGATTGCTAAAACTTTTCCACCAATAGAAAACTGCTTAATTCCTGGGTTAGCCTGTCACCCATATTTAAATCTATATTTTTTATGTAACTGGGCGAAGTTGCAGGCAAATGCTAGATAGTATTTTATACCCTGTGGGCCGAATTGCGTCAAAGGCGGTAATATCTCGAATCCGACCAATACGCAACGTTACAAATATTACTCAATAGCCCTTATGTCGTATCCAAAGACTTTATATATGGTCGTATCTCTTTTAAACGTTACCATAAACACGATAACTCAAAGACTATTGTCTCTAATTTAAAAAGGGCAAATAGTTTGACACATGAGTGACAGCTACATATGTCAGCATTCCCGCCAAAATGTACGTTCGGATGCGTTGACAAAACAATGAAATGGTTGAATCGTGAATGTTAACTGTTGCCCTTTATAAGACAATTTCATGTATTTGTCATTTAACGTTTAATGTTACCTAAATATTTTGGGGTAGGCCGCGTTATTTCATTGTTTTATTAAGTCGTGATTACTTAGGCGTAGGTGTGTTTGTCATTTTCATGTCATGCACAAGTTACTTACTTACTGTGAGTGCTGTAGATATAGGGTCAAGGTATAACCAAAGAGCCTAGTAGGGAATCCAATCCCGCATGAGCGGGATCCCGCAAGTGTGGGATCCCGCAACTTTTATGTGGGCTCGGAAATGCGGGAGAGTGGCCTCCCGCATGAGTAATCCCGCATTTCAGATCGCAATCGGAATCGGATCGCAATCCCGCATGTCTGCGAGATTGAATTTTTTTATAAGGTAATTCAAAGTTAAAATATTGTATTTCACATAGGCCTACATGAGCACTTATAATACTTACGAAGCTAGTGCACGGTTCCAAATTGGATTCCGACGACTTGCCGTCGGGGTCATTTTGATTATATAATAGACCCAGCTAAAGAGATGAAACAACTTTACGTGGAATTCGTGATATTTTTTATAGAATTTGTCTGGAAATAATTATATTTTCGATTTTACCTTGCAGCAGTTAAATCATTTTTTAATTTATATTTTTTGTTGTGTGAGTCCTGTATCGTAGGTAGGTACTTGGAACAGAACGTAATCAATGTCAGTTTAGGTACTCTATGACCAGGGATCCCCCATAGCATGAAAATAAATTTTCCTAAAAGAAGAAGGTCCGTCAAATATTGTTCCATAAAAGCAGCTGATTTTATATAAAAATCATAAAGTAATTACTAATTACATTACAATCTGCGGGATTGCTGACTTCAATCCCGCAGCTATGCGGGATCGCGATTTTGATGCGGGGTTCGATTCCTTAGAGCCGAGGATGAAGCATTTATCAGTAGTCCGTAGAAAAAAACAGATATTATTTTTTTTGTTTTTAATATTTGTTGCTATAGCGGCAACATAAATACATCTTCTTCTTCTTCCTGCCCTTGTCCCATTTTATTTGGGGTCGGCGCAACACGTTTGTTTCTTCCATTTTGTCCTGTCACTCGTCACGCTATCACTAACTCCCTTTTCTTTCATATCACTTCTCACACAATCCATCCATCTTTTCTTTGGTCTCCCTCTACCTCTCCATCCATCCACATGTAAATTCATAACTCTTTTAGCTACATGCTTTTCATCTCTCCTCTTTACATGACCATACCAAGACAAACGATTTCCTTTCAACCTTTCAGTCACTGGCGCCACTTTCAAACTTCCTCTAATGTACTCATTTCTCACTTTATCCATTCTCGTCACACCACACATCCATCTTAACATTCTCATCTCCGCTACATGCAATCTTTTTTCATCCGTCTTTTTCACAGCCCAACATTCTGATCCATACAGTATGACAGGCTTTATCACGGACTTGTAGATTTTACCCTTCAACTTGAGGGGCATCCGTGGGTCACAAGTTGTTCCCGTGACCTGTCGCCATTTCATCCATCCTGCGTTGATCCGATGTGTTACGTCCCGGTCTACCTCACCATCCCCTTGGACGAGCGACCCGAGGTACCGAAAGTCGGAACAGATCGGTATGGGCGTTCCGGCGAGAGCTAAGGGCACAGGATTGGAGAGACCGCCGAAATCGCAGAACAAGTACTCCGTTTTGGTTCTACTCAATTTCAGGCCAACACTCTCCAATCTGTGCCACCACACCTCCAATCTGTTCTGGACCTCTAGGCCACTCTCGGCTACCAGCACAATGTCATCGGCAAACAACATACACCAGGGAGCCTCTTCCTGAATGTCCGACGTCAAAGCGTCCATTATCTTTAGGAAGAGGTAAGGGCTGAGGGCCGACCCTTGGTGTAAGCCGACAGCCACATTGAAGCTTCCAGTAGTGCCCACTGAAGTCCGGACTTGGGTACTGCATCGGCTGTACATCGCTCGGATCAACTGCACATACTTCCCAGGCACACCTTTCTCCTTAAGGGCCCACCACAGAACCTCACGAGGTACCCGGTCATATGCCTTTTCGAGGTCAACGAATACCATGTGCAAGTTTTTATGCGCACCTCTGTATTTCTCGCACAGTTGGCGTATAGCAAAAATGGCATCCGTTGTACCCCGACCAGGCATAAAACCGAATTGATTCTGTGAAATTTCACTCTCTTCTCTCAGTCGCCTTTCAATAACTTTCTCCCAGGCTTTCATAGTATGTGACATTAGCTTTATTCCTCTATAATTGTTGCACTCAAGCACATCACCTTTGTTCTTAAAAATGGGCACCAAAGAACTGCTGCACCACTCATCAGGTATAGCTTCTTCCTGCAACAACTTATTGAAGAATAAAGCTAACCACGTCCATCCATCCACTCGCAATAACTTCCACACTTCAACTGGTATTCCATCTGGACCAATGGCTTTACCATTCTTCATTCCATTTACTGCTATCCTAACTTCATCCATACTAACCATTCTCACTAAACCCACATTCACTGGTTTATTCTCTAACACACTACTCCAATTATTTTCCTCATTCATCAATCTTTCAAAATAGTCTTTCCATCTCTTTTTGATTTCCTCATCATCCGAAATAACCATTCCAGTTTCATCTCTTATACATCTTACCTGGCAAAAATCTCTCGTCTTTCTCTCTCTTATTCTAGTAAGCCGGTATAGTTGTTTTTGGCCTGCAGGACTGTCCAGTGTGTCATATAATTTGTCCTGGGCTTTTGATTTCGCTATGGCCACGGCTTTCTTCGCTTTCTTCTTTAATATGTCATACTCACTCTTTTTTTCAGCTTTCCTGGCTCTACACGCTGCCACTCCTTGAATTAAACAACATAAATACATAATTTGTGAAAATTTCAACTGTCTAGCTATCGCGCTTCTTGAGAATCTCAAGAACCGCGATAGCTCAAGTTGAGATACAGCCTGGTGATATACAGCCGGACAAACAGTGAAATTTTAGTAATAGGGTCCCGTTCCGTCCCGTTTGGGTACAGAACACTAAAAAGGAAATAAAAATAAAAACTTGCGAAGTTATGAACTGTGTAGCGATTGATTTGATGCAATAAAACAGTGAATGAATTAAGTACCTACTTAATTTATTATCCATTCTTAATTGTTTAATTAGAGCTGTCATCTATTTTCCTATTATTAAACAAGAAGGTACCTATATACGCAAATCTGTGCATTTATTTGCGGTCAAGGCGAGTGCGAGAGTTGCGTTCACATAATTTCGGTCAGATGGTTCAAGGGACTATACGCCTTAACTAAGAAGCGCAGCTTTTTGTATTAGTGCTCACACCATATTTATACCATAGGTATGTATACTATAATGTCTACACGTGATGACTTGTAATTGGCTTTCTAGTGATTATGGATTCCTTTTTAGGGTTCCGTAGTCAACTAGGAACCCTTATAGTTTCGCCATGTCTGTCTGTCTGTCCGTCCTCGCTTAATCTCTATGACTGTTAGCACTAGAAAGCTGAAATTTGGTACCAATATGTATATCAATCACGCCGACAAAGTGGTAGAATAAAAATTAGAAAAAAATGTTTTATTAGGGTAGCCTCGCTATATGTAAAGGGGGAAGTGATTTTTTTTTTAATTTCAACCCTAACATGTGATAAGTATATCGTTGGATAGGTATTTAAAAATGAATAGGGATTTACTGAAATCATTTTTTGATAATGTCAATAATTTCGGAAATAATCGCTCCAAAAGTAAAAAACAATGTGTCCCCCCCCCTCTAATACGAAGTAAGTACGAAGTTGAGACACGGGGGCGGGGAGTGTCAGTGATTGACTCGCCGCGCCTTCGTGTCTTAGATGTCACTCGTGATTCATTCCCTGCACTTGCTGCATGTATCTAAAAACGACGACGATTGGCTCGCCAATGTACCTATGCATTGCGCAAAGCGATCCCCTCTGACGCCGAGCGCTCAAGTTATAGGTAGGTAACCCTGTGATAACTATTAACCAATTAAAACACACAATAACCAATAACAACCACAGATAACCAATTTAAAATTGAAACAAGATAATTATAGAATAAGAGCATGGAGAAGTAGCTTCTACATAAAATAAACATGTTAATTAAAATAAATATATTAGTGGATACAATTTTACGACAATCATAAAAATATCGAGGAAAATCTATTTTGTAACATAGATAAGATAGTTTTTTTTTTTTATTGTCTTCCAATTATAATTAATATCTCTACCTACTTAAAGTTACAACAACGATTTTTTTTTTTAATTAAAAGGTTAATTGGCTATTCTTAATTATAAGTAAAACTAGTTTAAATATAAATAACGAAGGCTAATCTTTATAGCAGTTTTTGGAGTCTCTGCAGAGTATACTACCTACTTACAAAGAAAAATTCCTATATTATTTTTCAATACACTTACACGAAAATCCACTCTTATCCGTACCTACCGCTATTTTAAGTACGCATTTTGATATTTTTCGCACTAGTGTGGAAAAATGCGCAAGCTCGCCCGCCACAATTTTATCGTCTTTTATGCCCGCAATACAATATATTTTTTATTTATTTATTTATTTATCCTCTTTACATCTATCTTTACAGGTCTTATAACCTAATGCGTTAGTGTAGCTAACAATTATACTTAACCCCTTAACATACGTTTATGAAAAAATCTAAAAAAATAAAAATATGTATATTGTCATCATAAAAATACGTTTATGTATCTATTCAAAACAAAACTTTAACATAAATAATACTTACATTGTCTTACACATAACTAACTATATTTAATAAAACTCTTGCGAATTCACCCAAAGTGCACGAGAATACATCCAGTCGCTCATGAACTTCGTTCACAATACGAATATTGTTCTGGTGAGGGGTGTTTTCGCTAGCAGGTTGGTTCTGGCTACCGGAATATTCAGTAGTTGCGGGCGTCGCCGTCTCCACATGTTGGCCGAGCGTTGCCGAGTGAAGACCATTACCAATATCTAGACAGTATATTTGCCTTGTCTTGCTATCGCTCAGTGTCGCTCGCCTAGTTGGTTAAGTAAAGACAGGCGCCAACGTGTATAGACCTCATTGGGCGTAGCTTGTCACAACTCGCAGCCGCTCGCGATCACTTGCCTCACTTCGAAGCGGTGTCGGTTTTTCTGCACATATCAAAGACGCTTGCGCGCGCTCGCCCTACATGTGGACGTCTCCTCAAAACCTTCTAAGTTGGCCATTTGCATTGGTTTCCTTCAAACTTGCCGAACGTCTAGACAAAAGCGCTTGCCTTGTGTCAATTTGCCTGAATTTGCCTAGGCTGGCATTGGTCTAAGCTCGACCAACGTGTATTGCAGGCTTTAGAAGTTTGATTTTTTCATAGCTTCAAGGGACCGCAGACTTGAGCAATGAGCAAGGTTTTCATTTCAACTCGATACCTCCACGCCTTCTTGGGATAAAGTATTTTGATAGACAGACAGACGGACAACAAAGGATCCAATAAGCTCCGGTTTTTCCTTTTGAGGTACGGAAACCTTAAAACCAGGGGGAGCGGGGGGGGGGGGGGGGGTTAAAAACACCTTCATAAAGGTTACAGAATTATAAATATTACATGTTGATTGTGTAACAGAATCAAATATGTAACACTTATTTATGTGTTTTCAGTGTGTTAACCCAAAACACATAAGTACAAAAGTGTAACCCTAACATATCTGTAACAGATATAAAAGTATTAACAGTGTTAATAAGTGTAACAGGTAAACGCAGCGTTGCCAAAGTTACAATTTACATAAAGCTATACTAAAACTGATCATTTCAGTTACACATATTAACACTTTTATCACATTTAACAGGTTACAGTTTGACTCGGTAGCACTCCTTAACACATATAAAAGGTTACAGTTTGACTCGGTAACATTATTGTATCTGTTACATTTAAAAGTGTTTTTCTGTTAAAACTGTTTTAAAAAACAGTGATAAAACACATTATTACGGTTACAGTTTGAGTCCTTGCTTAGAACACTAATTTTATAGCAAGAACCTACCGCCGCTGTGCACATAGGTTTAAGATTCTGTGAAATTGTTACTATTTTGGTGTACAATAAAGTTTATTCTATTCTATTCTATTCTATTCTATTCTATTCTATTCTATTATGTTATTTAACTGCTTAGTTTAAAAGATGCAATCAAAAGTTAGTCTGCCGGTTTAAATCAAAGTTCAAGTAAGGTCACGACTTTGTAAACCGGTAACTACATACTTACAGAAAGTTATTACTAATTATATGATCGCCAATATCATACTAACATTCACTTCTTTTTGATATTTGTTTATTCAATAATTCAGGAATTTAAAGGCCATTTCAATATTATTGTATTGATTCGATTACCTAGTGTTGAATTAAGGTTGTTTTAAAACATGCAGCACATTTAGATAGAGAAATAAGCAAAAAAAAAATGTTGCTACACCAAAGTACAACTTAATTATACAGAATTAAGGATTTACATAATAAACTACAAAATAGATAATGTTAATGTTAATCTATTTCGCGTTCGCGCTGTTAGGATTTTTCCTGAGTTGATGGGGTCGGGTATTATCGAATTGTTCGATTAGTCTCTCCTTGGCATTGGCAGTATTATCTTATAACTACATAAAACTTCTATCAGGAACATGCTAAGGCAATTTAGAACAAAACTAAAATTCATTTTTTTAATGCTATCTATCAAAATGTTAAGGTAAAAACTAGTTCATAAATGGTTCGATAGATGGCGTTGCGTTATGACATTATCTTTTTAAAAGTCGATGTTAAGATTTTCCGTGCTTTCATGACGTACCGTGGTAAAAAATCGTTGCTTCTTAAATATATTCGTAATTTTACGAGTGCACAATCGCTGAAATTTCTACTACTTGCATACTGTTTTAGTTACCACCGTCCTTTGCGGGCCCGTTTTTAGGGTGTCGTATTTATTAGAGTTCCGTACTTAGTATGTCAACGTAACAACGCCTTTTTTTAAACTTATAAGTGGGAACACTTATTGTGACGGACGGGAAACTACGGAACCCTACATTGAGCGTGCCCCGACACGCTCTAGGCCGGTTTGGTAAAAATTATGACATAGTGTAAAAAACTATTGGAATCCATTCAGTTACTTATTCTGAACAAACTATATTCAGGTTTCACGCAGAGTAAAAATTAATAATGGTGTATATTATTCTCTACGTATAGACGGGTGCACCCGCCGGCAAAAGCTAGTGATTTATCATTTACTAAACTTTCTTTGCTGACTGTACCGAGTAAGGTTACATTTTGGTTATTTTTTTAAGGTTAGTTTTATTTCCTGTTTAAATTACCTGCCAACATAAATATTATGATTTATATCACATTAACACATATCCTCTATAAATCGTTTTAAATTATGCTATTCTGGTATTTACTGCTTCTCTGAAAAATGTGTTTGTTGATATTCACCTGATTTAAATCAGGTGAACAAAAAAAAGACGTGTGGCACTCGGGGACTGCCGCGGTAAAGCTATTGCATAGCATTTTTATCAACTTATGCAATGATAATTATTTATTTATTTTATTTATGCAGTATGTTTTTTCCTTTGTTTTTTTATGTTTAATTTTTTAACCTTTTTTTTATTGATATTAATTGAAGTTACACTTTCACACATTGAATTGAATTTTGATTGATTGTTCACTCATTTGTTTTCTTATCGGTCACCACGCTCAAAAAACAAATGAGTGGGAAGTGTTAGGTTATTTTCGTTACGGAATTTCTGGATTCGGTCTCCACGCTCAAGGCCCGCGATAGAAGCTATTCAATACCTTAACAAACACATTCTAGTTTATTAAGAGCCTATTCACTCTTGCCTTGAAGACACCTAGATTAGATTATTAGGTTGAGAAGAAAAAAGGGCCAAATATGTTAGTTAAATCTTTTCATAAGTCACGGCAGTGACTGCATTATGTGATTCTGTCGCAACCGATTGCTATCGAGCTTCTCACGGTTCACAATAAGTGGGTTACGAAGCTGGTTCTTAAAAACAGAGTTTCTCAAACTTTTGGCACCTAAAATTGCGAGATTATTTAAAAGAGTTACCGTGGGTGTAGCTATATTTCACCGAGACACCATGGCGGCGCGACCAGTCACCGCTACCAACAAAATGTATACAGCTCTATAGAGAGTTACTCACCTAGTGTCCGTTTGGTTGCGCAACCAATTTGGTGGCGCGACCAGCTCGGACGTGCGGCGACTCTGGTTTCTGTATGGTGTCTTGTTTGGTAGCTTAGGGCTATATTTCACCGGGACACCATGGCGGCGCGACCAGTCGCCGCTACCAACAAAATGTATATAGCTCTGTGGAGAGTTACTCACCTGGTGTCCGTTTGGTGGCGCGAACAGCTCCGACGTGTGGCGACTCTGGAGTCTGTATGGTGTTTAGTTTAGTAGCTTAGTACTACATTTCAAACTTGTTTACGGCTTGTGCGGAGTCCGTCTCGGTTGCTATGACAAATCTGCACTCGTATCAAAATGCACTATCATTTCATCCTCCTATCTCTCCCACAGAAAAGTTGAAAGAGATTAGAAAGGAAATACTTTCCGATTTGTACTACAACGAGTGTCGCCGCTTGTCTCACACCCTTTAACTCCACTACAGGCAATAAACCAATACGAACGCGCATCACGCAACTAACAGACTACGCACACTTAGATCGCATGTTTGCTATTGGTAGTTGAACTATGAGCATTCCCTTACTTAGTGGCTCGCTCACCTCTATCATCTATTTTGTAATCTCTCCAATAGTCTCTTTGCCTTTTCCTCTTAGGTCCTCTCCATGCTGTGACAGTGTTTGCCCATCTTCAGGCCATCGACGATTATGACATTTCACCTTAAAAAAAATACCCCACTTTGAGAAACTTTGGTTTTATTTAGTTCCCGATCGTATTCAGCGATAGTGTGTCAATTCTAAGTAAAAATGTTTCTAAAGTTTTGTGTTGAGTAATAGACAAGCTTTTGAATGAGTTTTCTATGGTAATCTGCAATGTCAAGGGACTTGCTGTTGCGTTGTCTATGAAGGTCCAATTTGAAATGTTATAATGAACCAATCTTTTAGAATCTGAGGCTCTACCACATTTAATGCGATCCATTTTACGACCTAAAGTGAATTGTTAAAGAGATAGAGCTATACAGGGTTATTTGTAAAACACTAATAACCCTGCAGGACTGTATTACTAACATCATAAACAACAACTTTTGTTCTATGACTTTTTACAAAACATAATTAATTTACCAAAAACTAACCTTCAAGATTTCGTTGTTCTATCTAGATTCGTATCGACATTGTGCTCACATGATAGAAGCAACAAGTAATATGTAACCAAGCATTATATGTAACACATAATATGACTTAAAAGAGTGTCCATGGAGTTTCTTGCACGTTCTTCTCCATAGAGACCTACTCTTTGGAACGTGCAATTTAGCTTCACTTTTCTTGGACTGACCGACATTTGACTATTCAAAAGTGCCTGTAAATGGTCTATTTGAAATAAATGCTTTGATTGATTGATATTTCAACTCTGTGTTTTGCTGTACCTACCTACGTCTGTATGACGCGACGCAAGCGCATTAAGTACCCCCGCCGCTCAATTCCGTTCCCCTCCGCTTTGTATTATTGCTCGATTGCTTGATTTTTGTTTATTTTTAAATTGATAAAAACTAGACGCTTGACTGCGGTCCCACCTGATAGTAAGCAGTGATGCAATCGTTGATGGTGAGGCGCACTAGTTTATTAAGAGTTTATTCGCTCTAGCCTTGAAGACACCAAAATTATAATCAGACGGGAAGATACTAGAAGACAAGGTTTTCTAATACTCGCGAGAACCCGGGGCCGGTTCATTGTGCAAAAATAAAATACTAAAAATTAACTATTGAGTTTATTAAACTTTGCCCCACGTAGAGGAAGGCTGATGAAAAGATGGATGGATTGTGTGAGAAGTGATATGAAAGAAAAGGGAGTTAGTGATAGTTTGACGGGTGACAGAACAGAATGGAAGAAAAAAACGTGTTGCGCCGACGCGACCCCAAGAATATGGCATAAGGGCAGGAAGAAGAAGAAGAAGAAGCCCCACATTAGTAATTACACCTGTATGGTTTATGAGTTCACAAACATGCAAACTCACTTACACAAGTCACACAGACCCGGAACAGTCACACAGAATCGGAATCGACCCCGCGACACACAGTACAGCAAATTATCGTTCAACCACTGTACCAGTCGTCTCGTCATACCCACTCGTGTACAGAATAACAGCATCTTGATTGTGACAAATCTATGAAATATTTGACATAACGTGACATGTCAAGCTAACCATTCACTTTTAAGAGGGCCCTTTCCGAGACGTCTAACAAATTGAACATAGATTCAGATTCAGATTCAGATTTATTTATTTGTAAACATAGGTTACAGATACACATGAGTGTGAGATGTTACATTTTTGTTGGTTCTCTATGCTTAGCCGTTAGGCGTACAAATGTTAATATTTAATCATTTAATTATTACATGCAATTAATAAAACTAATAAAAATTACAATGTCAAAACGATAACAGTAGAATAATTCAAAAATGTCACTAACAAAAATCCTAGTTAAAATAGATTTGTCAAAAGATAAAATAGAAAATGTCATTTAATCGAATTAATACAAGAGTGTCAAAATAAAAATAACATCTAATATTAATAAAATAATAATTAAATTCAAAATAATAATAATAAAATTATAATATTGTAATATGTCAGGAGTAAAAACTAATGTAATGTCAATTAAAAAGAATGTAAAAAAACATATATAATTACTTTATTAAATTTATTAAGATTTAACTATCTAAAGGAGAGATTATAGAATTATCATCCAAGTAGTCCTTTATTGAATAGTAGCACTTATCGATCAAAATTTTCATGAGTACAATTTTGAATTTGTCCAGATTTAATGATTTTAACGTCTCAGGCAGCTTGTTAAATATTTTTGCGTCCATACAGAACGTACTTTTATTCATTAGGGCAGTTTTGCCGTGTGTTATTTCGAGCTCTAGTTTATTTTTAGTTAGTTTCATAGTTTAAAAGCTTGTTGTTTTATTTAACGCAATCTAAATCTAAACTAATATTATAAACTAGTTTTTGCCCGCAGCTTCGCCCGCTTACATAAAATATAGCCTATGTCACTCAGGAATAAAGCAGCTGTCTATCGGCGAAAGAATTTTAGCAATCGGACCAATACTTCCAGAGTTAACCTTTTGAATGTCTTATGTTACACAGTTCGACATAAGCAATTGTCTTTCTATTGTGTCTCTAATTACGGCATTCAAAGAGTTAACCTCCTATAAACAAAAAAAAAACAAACTTTACCTCTATAATAAATTAAATTAGTGCAGATGAATCTGTGATCAGGAATCTAAAGCACAGCTGAAGACTAGAATTCCCGGCCGGAGTCAGTGTTTCCTGATAAGCTACAACCTGGGAATCTTTAAGTCAAGAGTGAATAGGTTACTTCTAGGCAAGCGTGCTCCATCGTCGACCACATCGTCAGTTTATATCAGATGAGATTGTAGTAAAGCAAGCTTATGTGTACATAGGCTTGCTTTACTAACTAACTGATATTATATAAATATAGATATAATATAATATACAAGGCGCAGTTTTAAAACTGCACAATATTTTAGAAGGTTGTAATAAAACTCATAAATAATCACGTGAAAAACGATACCTGGTCAATAATCAGTAATAGAGTCTGTCTAATAATTTAAACGACTTGGGTAATTATTAGGATTTAATGAAATCTGGTGTAGTCTACACAGGTTCAATAATCAAGGTTGACTAAGAGATAGAGATCATTGTTTACTAACAGAAGAACCTTATAAAAAGTATCGAATATAAGTATTTTTTAAATGATTAAATATTATACAAAATTCCCAAGTCGGCTGACTTATTAGACAGACTATACTTGTTATTTTATTTTTAATTATACTAAACTAATTCGATTGATCGATGGCAGCGGGGGCGTGGCTAGGGTGTGGCGTGCGGGATGATGATTGGATGATACATTATTTATGAAACTATCTTTGCGAGTTAGTGTGTGTGAAAACGCCCTTTATTTTTACGTGTTTGTGTGTGTGAAAGAAAGCGCGGTTATAAGGCAGGTATCAGACTGGCTGCTTTTTATGAAACGTAGTTCACATATACCGATTTTCATAAATAAGAAAAAAAAACAAAAAAAAATTACCTACTCATTTTATTATTGATTCGGGTCGAGAATCACTAACATAATTACCTCCTGAAATATTTTGCAGCTTCAAAACGACACCTTGTATAGAGAGGTAAACTTTGTCTTTTTATTTGCAGTAGGTAATCTCTGACAGTACTGCGGTCCGATTGCTAATTTCACCGATAGAAAGCTGCTTTATTCCTGAGTGACACAGGCTATCATGTCGGGTGAAGCCGCATGTAAAAGCTAGTGTTAGCTAGTGTTTAGTTATGAAATAGTGTTACAATCAAAACATGGATTTGTTTTGATTTCAACAGTTTAGTTTCGTTGAGTTCCTTAGTAGTCCTGAGTTGTGCTTTGCGAATACTGACAAATGCTTGTACTGACTGGACGGGTCCACTCAAATCTGTGTGATTCTTTCTTCAAAAGACCATCCCAGACTAATCTGCATGGTTCTCATGTGATTTGACCATTACATATTTACGGTATGGACTTTAAAAGAGACTTTGACCACTGAGTTTGTTTCTTAGAAACACCGGCCTCATCTAGTTAAGCTCAGTAAAAAAAAAAATTACGTGCAAAAGTGTTTTCCTATTTGCAATTCATTTGTCAGTATTCGCAAAGATCATTTGCAATTTGATATTCATTCAATAGAAGCCTAGATAATTTCCACAAGATATGTTTTCACAAAATATTTGGAGAAAAATGTGTAGATAATGAAGTAACACATTTTTCTTAATCGCGTAAGAACGACTGTATGAAAATATATCTCGGTTTAGACGGTCTTAAGCAAAAATAGCGGATTTAAGCAGCTGTTTCGCAACTATTGTATAACGTATTAGTATTTTTTTAGTTGCAATATAGGCTCGTAATACATGCTAATTATATTTATAAATAGGATCTGCCTACACGGTAATAAACGGTGATATAAAAGGTGGTAATGAATTAAAACGTTTTGCGAAATAATTTAAGAGCCGGTTGTAGTTACTGAGTATTTGTTGTACGAAGTCCGCCCTGGTTTATGGAGTTGTCAGCAACAGCAGGGATCCAGCCGGGTCGAAGCTTACTGGGGCCAGGGTTATCCGAAAGGGCGCTCGAGCCCCGGTATGTAGGCTAGAAGGAACGGGGTGGGTCTTTTAGTCAGTAAGAGTCTGACACTATCTCCCGCTCCGCCCAAGAGCGGGGGTTGTCATTGGATGATTTTTTCCCACCATAAAAAAAAACTCCGCCCGGGTATATGCCGATTTCGCGGGCCTGTAACAGCGGTTTTATTAATATAAAATAACCATTCAAGATTTTTGTTTTTGCCAGGCCCTTTTTAAAAACAAGCTTTATTATTTTTTGTAACTTTCAAATATTTCAGTGGCGTAATCTCGTAGACATGTATACACGTTTGAAATCGTAAGTTAGTGTCCCCACACACGAGCCACAAAAAAAAGCCGCTTCAAGCTTCTTTTTCAGGCGGCCTTTTTTGTGGCACGCTTCAGCTTTTGTTTGTAGCTGCTTCTAGCGTTCTAGCTTCTTTTTTATATTTATTTCCAGAGGTTTAAAAAAGTTCAAAATAAATACAACCTGGCCTTAAGAGTTTTTATAAGGTTATGTTGAAATCGGTGATGATAATAACGGAAATCGCGTTGATTAAGTTAGCACAAATGTGATTATTAACAATGATCGTAATCAGAAGGTATACAGTCACCCAAAGGGCAATGGAAAGGGCTTTGAAACCGAAGTTATCAACATAGCCAGGCAGTGAGCACACACGCACATTTTTTTATTGTTGTTAGGGTCGCGCTTGACCGCTATCTCATCTGATGGAAAGCATTACACGCAGAACTAGGGTTGCTAACTTTTTTTACAAGAGACAAAATATTTTTTTATCTAAGAAGAATATTAAATAGTAGGTACGTTAAAAAAAATACAGGATTTTATTTGTTTCATGAAAATTTCAACTGTCTAGATATCGTACTTCTTGAGATACCGCCTGGTGGCAGACAGACGGACAGACAGCGAAGTCTTAGTAATAGGATCCCGGTACGGAATCCTCAAAAAAGGCAAAATAAACGCAATTCCTCTTTTATTGTTCCAGATTTTGGCTGCAGCCACCTTCTCATGGTGCCAGAAAGACGACGAGATCATCCGACAAGACTTCGATGGACCTCACGATGACGGGTCCTACAGATGGGCCTTACAAACCTGTAAATAATTTTGACTATTATTTATTTAAATATTCAAACAAAATGAAAACCACTTTTTTTGCGTTCAATGCCAACCTTATGTCTATGGAATAGACGGGAAGCACAAAATAGATAGGTACAGAAGTCAATCTACATACAAAGCGCGCTCTCACAACGCACACATAGACACCGCTCACGGACACGATATCTCGGAGCGCCTCGGCCCGCTCGTCGAACAGTTCCGGCTCAAACGCTCATTAGTGTGCGTCCACCGAGCGTAGGTATAAAAAGTGAAGTACATACATGAGATTGACTTGATCTAGGTATTTTGAGGGAAAGAAGAACGCACAGCGAGCTACCCATTGCTCGTCGTACGAACCCCGCGCCTACGGCAGCCGGAGTCTTCCGTCGCGGCGGCAATATTCGGCTTTAAACAGCATTTATTTTAGTCTATGCAAAACTAGAATATACCTAGTTTTTTCAGAATCAATAACTGAAGGGATTCCAATAGTTTTTACACCACGTTATATTTGTTTTCTGAAAACAAGAATATTTAAAAGGAGACGAGCGATGAGTGGTCCTCGATATCAGGTTGTAGGCAGGCAAAGGAGGTCATGCCACACCATAGTAAAGCCCTCACTAAAAAACTCCTCAGACTAAACAGAGGTGACCTGCACCTGATGACGGGGACCATCACCGGGCACTGCACACTGAATAAGCACCTCCACACAATAGGCATCACAGACAGTCCCCTGTGCAGAGCATGCTTGGAGGAGACGATTGAGCATGCGCTCCTAAACTGAACAGGTGTTATTGAAATACGCACAAGAACCTTAGGATCCCCGAATTCCCTTATAAGCGCCCTGACAAACCTGAGAGGCCTAATCTGCTTTTGGAGAGAGGTGGGCTGGTTGGAATAAGCCCACCCAAGGTTATGGCCGCTATGGCTCACGTACAATGGTCCGCATAGGACTAAGTGCGGAAACCATACTCAGACATAAGACATAAGGTCACAAGTTGGACACCGACACTAAGTACAACACAAGTCATAGTGGGCATTAGGCATCAGCAAATAATAATAATCTTTATTGTCGCAAAGTTACAGTTCATAAGGTGACTTATAATTAGACGCAAGTAAATGTAATGTGCTATAGCTACTGGTACAGTCTCCCAAACTAAGCGAGTGCTTGTGTTTTGGGCGGCAGTGTTCAGTCGTTGAGAGAGGCTCTATTGTTACGATTTACAATATTGGTGCAAGTGAACGTAGTCGCTGGGTACTTTAGAAAAATGGTTACAAAATTTTATACTTGTATTTATTACATAAGTGGACCATATGTTGTGGGGTGAGTATGTTGTAATGTTGGGTGAGTGTATGTGTGGGTGTTGTGTGTAGTTGATTGTAAATTTGGATGATTATTTATAATTATGTGTTTTGAGTAAGTGAAAATTGCAAAGAGCAGGGTGTAAGTGCAAAATAACCCCTAAGTCGCCTCGATGGCCTGGTGACTATACAAGGTGTAAGGGACAGCCCTCCACAAACTTCAAGGGCTTGCTCAGTAGACGAAACTGAACTGACTCTTCTTCTCTCCCCCTTTTCTTTCAATCAGTCATCGAGTACACGTATGAACAAAGCAATTTTACTTATTACGACAGTTCTGCCGTGATTCTATGAGTTCTGTTCCGTATCTTTAAAGTTCATGATCAAATCATAACAATAATAGGAATAATTTGGATGCATAACCTTACAATTAAAAAAATAAAACATATTTGGAGGTATGCGGAACAGAGAGTAAAGTCCCGCAAAACTCCGTTGGAAAGGGAGGATCCTCCGACCAGACTGGTGTTATAGTCTGGTGGGCTACTGCCCGATAGATGATTTCGGGCTGTCGTAAATGTTCAAATCGCGCGGAGAACTTTGATTGCGCGATGCAGGATTTCGTATTTTCTTCATAGTTCTTATGTGGCGCCATAGATGTCGCTACACATACATTAAAAAAAAACCTCCTAAGTCGAATCCTTTTCGAAGTCGGTTAACAACTAATGTTGTATAAACTGTACCTTGATTTGTACCGTTTATGATCCACAGCGGGAGGAATCTTCCACGAGCAGAAAGGCAGCCTGGAGCCGACTAACTCTGGAGAACCAGGCCTGTTCGTGCAGGGACAGTACCAGTACACCGCTCCTGATGGACAGGTAAAATTTTCTTCATCATCCTGGCCTTGTCTCTTAGTACTTCCCCATACAAAAATGCTCCGTATTGAGAACCCGCTCGGGCATCCGAGACAGGGAGTCGGACCCCGAACCTGTTTTATCGAATATTACGTTCTTCAACGACCATCTACATGCACACTGTTAAAATTGAACTAGCGAGATTGTATGAATTACCACGACGGGGACTGTTGTAATAATATAATAATAATATTACACAACGCTGTCTAGTCCCAAGCTAAGCAGAGCTTGTGTTATGGGTACTAGACAACTGATAAACATACTTATATACTTCTAAATACATACATATTATAGATAAATTACACCCAGACACAACAAATTATTATGCTCATCACACAAACATTTGTCCTGGGTACAATGGAACAATGTTAGGTACCATTGTAATGTATATTCTACACTTCACCGTCCTCGTGAATACACGCGCTTTGTCTCGCGACGTGTGTCCGTAGCGTGCTTCCGCTTTGCGCAGTTTCGAGCCTAAGGGAGCGTATCCAAAAAAAAAAACACAGAGTGGAGAGGAGCGGACTATGAAATAGGAATACCATATTCAAAATTTTTGGTTTTAACTTCCTTTTCTCAGGTCACGCTTTCATTAGAAGGACCTAGGCTCATCACAGTGCTCGAAATTTCCACTGTGGAACTGGTAGTAATTACCTACAGGTCATTGAACTCTCTCAGCTGACGTTTTCTTAAAGAAATTAATTTCGTACATTGGTAAATTCTCCATCGACAGTTGGAGAAAATAGGTAATATATTATTACGTAGCAAAATGGGTGCGGGGCCCGCAACACGCGACAGAGCACTGCAGTTTGGGACCGTTCGCTTTACGTAGCATCAGCCCATACAGTTTGCCAGTATCACCAACTCTTTCTAATCCATACTCTTGTTCTGTATTCCAGGTGATAAACGTGCTCTACACAGCTGGAGAGAACGGCTTCGAGGCGCGCGGTGACCACATCCCCACTCCCCCTCCGATCCCACCCGCGATACAGCGCGCTCTCGACTACCTCGCTACTAAAGCGCCCTCTACCGACTACTAATATAACCTTTTAATCGCGTACGTCGGATATTTCCGACAAACATTCTTCGCGTTTTTTCAGCCACGGTCGTACATCCACGACCAAATACTCGCATCTCGTCAGCTCTTCTGTCACCTATGGGGATTGAAGAGCTAAACGAGATGGAGTGCCCAGTCGGAAATATACGACCTATTCGACGCAAGCGTTTAGGCTACTAAATAAAACTCAAAAAT
Organism: Mythimna albipuncta; assembly: GCA_929112965.1. Lineage (NCBI taxonomy): Eukaryota > Metazoa > Arthropoda > Insecta > Lepidoptera > Noctuidae > Mythimna > Mythimna albipuncta. The sequence goes on from OV815988.1 coordinate 2,640,143, forward strand.
GTACAGGGTATAACAAAAATAACGTGATTGGGTCCTTACTGAACTAATTTTTTTTTTTTAATATTTGTATCAATAAATTATAGAGGAAGATCCCAGGGCCGCCAGACGTCACGTATTTTCTGACGAACGAAATGTGGAAGATTGAGTACTGTTAGTATGTACTATAAACGCATGCCTACCTGCTAGCTTGCTTAGACGGTCAATTGTCAGGTATCATGTAGTCAAGGTACATAAAATCATTACTTACTTCACGTAAGTTCTCCAAGCTGATTTATACGTATATTTTAGGCAATATCTTTAAAATCAAGTCGCCAATACTCCCAGACACATTCCGTGGGTCGTATTGCTTTAAAGTTCCAAAAATAATGACATAACTTCACGTACATTCTCATGCTTGATTTTTATTTATCTATGTTCATAAGGCAACCGGGCCGCCAGACGCCCTGGGATCATGGACTATAACTTTATCCCAAAGTCACAAAAAGAAAAAATAAAATAAAATCTATTCAAAATTAAGACAGTTAGAAACCTTTCGAATCTATACCCGATTAGCGCTTAGGGGCCTTTTTCCTGTTAGTCTGCATCCTATCATTTGATACATGTTTTTCCTAACATGCGGCTAGCACGCGTGTGGAACGCGGATTGGCTGCGGGCGCTCAGCCGAATGCGCGCTATCCGGATGCCTGCGGTGATTTCCTGCTTTAAGTGTTGTTTTTACTGTGAAGCGGGTTGCACGCATGCTCATAGTCCGCATGTATCGCAAACATATTGCAGCTTTTTATTGCAGCAAAACTTTTTTCAGGAAACGAAAAAAAAATCCACCTCACCATACAAAATTACATATTAACTTGATTGGACAGTTTGTATGGAGAGGCGGAATTTTGTTTTTGTTTCCCGAACAAAATTTTTATGGTAGGTTGTTCAGTTTCGTCTACTGAGCAAGCCCTTAAAGTTTGTGGAGGGCTGTCCCTTACACCATTTATATTATATAAAATTCTTTTTATAAGATTATATTAGTAAACAATCATCTCTTTGCTTTGCAACCTTAATTATACAACCAGTGTCGACTACATCAGATTTCAAGAATTTGATTAGATTAAGTACCTTAGTCGTTCACTATTTAGACCGACTCTAGCTCCTTCATTTTATCACCAGTAATTTTATTAAAAAAAAAAATTGTAACTAAAATTGCTGTAAAATATTGTACAAAAATAAAGATAGGTAAAGTGCCCAATACCTAAAAAAAGTTATTTTATGTTAACTGTATTTACTCTAATCGTAATAATTATATCATGGCCAGTATATAAAGTACAAAATAATATAATGTCATAGTTCTAAGTTTTATTTCTAAGTTTTGTATTAAAAATCTTTCAAATGACTTATTTTTGTAATAAAAAATAAAACCAGAATAAAATATAATGTCTTTTTTTATTTATTTCATCAAAAAATGTTGGTAGGTATAAACAACAAATTCTTACGTGGTAAGTATAATAAAATAAACTTTGTTGTACACCAAAATGGTAACAGAACTTTCAAACTTTATAGATAAATATAGAATATTTATTAAATTCACAAAAAAAAAAACAATAAAATTAACATGGCTGCCCATTCTTTGATAGCATTATTGCAAATTCAGTCAATTATTACATCTTAAAATATTAGCTTAAACAGTACTCAAGTGACATTTGGCGCGTAAAACAATCTTCCATCTTGGATTTCAATAAAAAGAGTATTAATATCCTGAACCCACCTTACTACTACAACTAGGGATATGTTTTACATCATTGGGTATGTATTTTTGAGCTGACTATAAGTTAAAATGTCTTTTGTAAAACACTAAAAGCCTTGCAGGTTCACTAACATCATATACAACAACTTTAGTTCTACGACTTTTAAAAATTTATCATATTTTAGTTCAGCAGACATTCAAAAATAAAAATATTTAAATTGAAAGTGTTTATGATGTTAGTAACACAGTCCTGATTGGTTGCCAATGTTTGACAAATAACCATGTATATTTCTTAAGACATACATACTCGTATTATAGATAAATTACACTCAGTCACAGAACAAGATCATGCTCATCACACAAAAATTTGTTCTGAATAGAAATCGAACCCAAGACCTCCGACATAGCAGTCAGGGTCACTAACCACATATTTTAATTTTATTTCGTTAAATATAGTAACAACATAAAAATTCTTCATTAACACCACCTCAAAATCACCCCATTCAGGACTACAAAAAAAACTAGATACATCAGTGCAAGAAAAAGTCTTATTGAAAAATATAACAGTAACTTTAATTCATAAAGTTTAAATATAACCTTATACCTTATTTTATAAAATTTATTTTACTAAATTCGTTGTAAAATTCTTAAGAATACATTTTATTATACTTTAACTGCCGACGTCGGTTATATCCGACAAACACTCTCGCATTTATACCGCTAAGGTCGGACATCCACGACCAAATACTCGCATCTCGTCAGCTCTTCTGTCACCTATGGGGATTGAAGAGCTAAACGAGGTGGAGTACCCAGTCGCGATAACACGACCCTGGCGAATAGAACGCGAGAACACTCGTCGGAGAAATCCGACGCGGACGGTTAAAGGGTTAATATAAATTTATTTTAAATAGAAAAAAAAAATGGCACAAATATTGCGAATCTTAAGACTAGAGGGTAGTCAGTAAAAATTGTTTTTTTTTCAGTCAATGTAGTAAATTATGGATTTTTTTTTCTATTTATTTTTATTTGTGTTTTTAGCACAAGTGCTATGATTTATACTCCATCTGTTTAGGTAGGTAGTTAACTAAATGTAATCAATCTTAGATGTCTTTTATCTAAAAAAAGACTAAAAATTTTATCTAAAAATATTTACTTAAATCAATGTTAAAACCACAACGAGACGAAATTTATACACCCCTACTTATTAATTAGTACACAAAAAAAAAAAAGTCTGAGTGAGTTCCAGCAGAGGGAACATTAAAAGGGCGACTATGCTATGAGTGCGTGGCAGTGTGAGAACCGCCTAAATTAGTCCACAGTATGCTTCTGTCGATACCTATATACACCCCTATCTTTTAATTAGTACAAAAAAAATGGGGCTCTATCTGTACCCGTCACTGATCATATTTTTGTAGTCAAAAGTAGAAAAAACCGAAATCCTAAAATTGACCACGAAAAGGTAAATTCATCATAGAAACAATCAAACATAACAATTGCTAGTAGAAAACACTGCCGGCAGTGTTTTTCCTTAATAATTGTCACTTATTCATTTACTAATCAATAGCCTGCACAATATTTCCATAAATTGAGAGACATTTTGGGACATAAACCAACGCTAATAACTTTGCTGTTTATGAATATTATTTGTTGAGATTTTACTTATAAAATAACAAGGGCTTTTCTAATAAGCCATTTAAGTATGTGTACTAATTAAAAAATAGTGGTGTATAATCTTTGAAGTCTTTTATACGATTCATTTTAAATAAAAATACATACTATCAAGATTAAGTTTAAGTTTTTTTAACTACATACAATTGCCGGCACGGATCTTGAGCGCTGGCTTCAAGTTGCGCAGAAGTCAAATATTAGGTCTGTTTAGTGGCGCGAAGTGAGACGCGGGGGCGGGGAGTGTCAGTGATTGGCTCGCCGCGCCATCGCGTCATAGACGTCACTCATGATTCATTCCCTGCGCTTGCTGCATGTATCTAACAACGACGACGATTGGCTCGCCAATGTATGGAATGCGCAAAGCGATCCCCACTCTGACGCCGAGCGTTCAAGATCCGTGACGGTAATTGTAAACAGATGGAGTGTAAAAATAATGGCTTTTACGACACATAAAAGCAACCTTTAGTCCCAGCAGTAAAAAATTTATAAGGCTGATTATTATTTAAACCATTAAAAAAGGTCCAAACTTTATAAATAATTTCAATGGAAATCCCCCTTCTAAATAATAAATAAAATCGATATACTCACTAACGCCATCTATGAACGTTACCTATCAAACTTGTCGTCACTGTTTAGTGGTACCGTCGTGTCCTTATAGATGGCGTTGCTGTGCTCTTGTAGCATCTTCTGGCCTTCTTCTGAAACCGCGTCTTGCGTTGATATTTGCTTCTCGGCTGTATGGAGAGGGAGAAAGGAACGTTAATATTACGCTGATTTACATCTGTAGACTTTAAAGGTTCAGTCCGGAGCGAGGCGGAGTGGCAGGCGCCCTCCAAGTGCAAAGCAGTCATGCCAGCAAAACCCACGCGCGAGGGTGCCGCTTTGACGCCCCAGTCGCCAGGATCCCGATCCCGATTTCCAGCCACCGTAGCTGCAAGTTTTCTGACGGCGAGCAGTAGGTAGCTCGCCGTTTGATCATCAGGTAACCGTCCGGACCGAGCTCAAGTCGTTGATGGTGCGTAGTGTTCCACGCGGGCCTTAAGAAGATGTCAGCAAAACTCTAGGGCCCCAGCAGGGTCGAAGCATGGGTTACGAGGAGAACTCCCGGGATTCATTTCAGGACCCCGGTCCTTGAAAAACAGTAGCACATGCACTAGTCTGTCTAAGAAGTCAAACGATTTTTTTTTCGCGGTGGGAAAATCATTTCATCCCCCGCTCTTGGGCGGAACGGGAGATAGTGTCTGACTTTTACTGACTAAAAACCCATCTTGTTCCTTCTTGCCTTTCGTACCCGGACCGAGCTTCCCTTTCGGATACCCCTGTAGGGTTCCCAGTAGGCTTCGACCCAGTTGGCTCTCTGCTGTTGCTGACAACTCCTTGAGGCGCGCGGGAACAGTGCACGCCGTCGACGACTTGGGCTCGGTCCGGACAGTTGCCGGATGGTCGGACATCAAGCTACCCATTGCTTGCCGTTCGCAAGCCGGCGCATACGGTGGCCGGAAATCGTGCTTGGAATACCGGCGGCGGCTGGGGCGCTGTGAGCGCCGTTGCCTGATGCGGTCGGCTTCCTCCTTTGCTAGCATTACTGCCTCGGAGGAGGCCACCGCCTGCCACTCCTCCTAAAGTTAAACGACTTAACGGGAATTTTGTATAATATTTAATCATTTAAAAAATGCTTATTTTTGATACTTTCTATAAGATTCTTCTATTAGTAAACAATGATCAAGATCTCTTAATCAACCTTGATTATTGAACCAGTGTTGACTACATCAGATTTCATTTTGCCATAATAATTACCCAAGTCGTTTGACTTTAGATATACTATACTTGGGTACCTACAATAGTACGTTATGACACAAGTGTGTAATGTTAGCCCGAGCCGTGGCGAGGGTCTTAAGAGAGCCGAGAACGGTAATCATTAATTACTCACGTGTATCATACGTTTTTCAATACACTTGTGAAGAAAATAACTAAAACTAGTAAACTTTGTGGCGGTAAAAATCTGTTTTCATATGCGCGCTCATATTTTTTATTTACCTTTCAATACACCCACTGAAATGAATAAACGGGGGTTGACCGGTGACTCGCGGGACACGAGCTGCGCCCATCCTGATACGATAATGTAATAAAATTATGGCGGGGGAGAGGTTGAACAATAAAGTTTCAACTACATTATAGCACTAGTGCGTAATGGTAATCAAAATGTCACAGTTTGGTAACAAGGGCCATTATGTACCTAAGCGCAGTGCAATAAGAGTCACTTTCTGAGCAAGTGTATTGAAAAACTTTTTTTATGTATATTTCCAGCACATATGGCCAGGATTTTTCATTATCGTATCATATTACCCATTCGTAGCGAGGTAAAATCTTAAAACACGCCTTAAAAGTGCAGTACTGACCTTTCCGCTTGTCACTCCTGGACACCAGAGCGAACAGCACCGCATGGATCCCTGACCCTATGACTGCAGTCACAGCTAGCACCCTGAAGGAACCTCGCCCTCCCAGCCAGCTGTATAGCTGCCCTCCTACTAGAGAACCTATGGCGAAACCTGGGAAAAAATAATAATAATAATATTCGTGATGTTGAGCGCGTGTGCGAGGCTATACCAGAAATGGACAAAGTTTTCATCACCCCATTAGACGTGGCCAGAGCAGTACGTCCGTTACCAAATTGGAAGTCTCCGGGACCGGACGGACTGCAAAATTTCTGGCTTAAGTGGTATAGCAGCTCACACGCGATTTTGGCATCACAATTCCAGTCATCCTTAGAGTCTGGGTCACTGCCTCAGATTTTAACAACTGGTACCACCCACCTGCTCCATAAGACGGGTAGTACCGCGGATCCCAAGAATTATAGACCGATTACATGTTTGTCGACGGTCTATAAACTTCTTACGTCCATCCTGAGAGTGAAAATTACTCTACACATTGAGAAAAACTCAATTATGTTTGCCTCTCAGAATGGATGTAGGAACGGATCCCGCGGCACTAAGGAGCTACTCCTCATAGACATGGCCATAAGCCAACAGGTTCGTCGATCCCGCAAGGATCTGTCGACATGTTGGATAGATTATAAGAAGGCCTACGACTCTGTTCCACATACATGGCTCATGAAGGTGTTGGAGTTGTATAAAATAGATGCAACTCTACGCACCTTCCTTGAGTCATGTATGAGGCAATGGAAAACAGTCCTTCGCTATCCAGGATGTCGACCGATCCAGGGGAATGATGAACCAATATGGATCAAACGGGGAATATTTCAGGGCGACAGTTTGAGTCCACTTTGGTTTTGCTTAGCCCTGAATCCTTTAAGCACGTTGCTGGAGGATTCAGGTTTGGGCTATCGGTTGAGAAGAGGTGGTCAGGTCCTATCTCACCTGCTTTACATGGATGATCTGAAACTTTTTGCCCACAACAATTCGCAACTGATGGAACTACTGAAGGTAACTGAAATTTTCAGTAGTGCCATCAGGATGGAATTTGGTGTGGACAAATGTGCAGTCATGCATGTAAGGCGAGGGGAGATAGTGGAATCCGAGGGAATTCAACTCTCGGATTCCATACACCTTAGATCCCTCTCCTCGACCGAAACTTATAAGTATTTGGGTATGTCGGAAGCGTTAGGCATTAACGTCGCTGACATGAAGCAAACGTTGAAGGAGCGCTTCTTTGGCCGCCTGAAGAAAGTTTTAAACAGCCTTCTGTCAGGCGGAAATAAGGTGCGCGCCTTCAACGGTTGGGTCATGCCGGTTTTAATGTACTCTTTCGGCATACTCAAATGGACTCAGACTGAGTTAGACGCTCTGGATAGGCGGGTCCGTACATTGCTGACCGCAAATCGGATGCATCACCCACGATCTTCGGTGATGAGACTGTACATCCCGCGGAAGTGTGGAGGTCGAGGCTTTTTGAATGCAAAGACTCTACACAACCGCGAGGTGTGCAGCCTCAGAGAATACTTTCTCAAAACCGACGTGGGTATGCACCGCGATGTGGTCGCAATGGACAAGGGACTCACCCCGCTGTCCATGGCTAAAGAGAACTGGCGCAAACCTGTGGTACTTACCACTGATGACCGCAAGGAAGTATGGAAAGGCAAGGAGCTTCACGGGCGCTTTTTTCGGGCTCTTCATGGGCCTGATGTAGATTTTTCGGCGTCCGTGGCCTGGTTACGATTCAGCAACCTCTTCGGAGAAACTGAAGGTTTTATCTGTGCGATTATGGACGAGGTTATCTTGACGAACAACTACCGGAGACATATTATGAAGGATGGGACGATTGACGTGTGTCGGGCATGTCATCGTCCGGGTGAGTCCATCAGACATATTATCTCTGGTTGTTCTCGTCTGGCTAACGGCGAGTATTTGCACAGGCATAACCAAGTAGCCAGGATTCTTCACCAGCAACTTGCTTTGAAATACAACCTGGTGGACTCTGAGGTACCGTACTACAGGTATGTGCCCGACCCAGTTCTCGAAAATGACCATGTCACGTTGTACTGGGATCGGTCTATCATTACTGATCGGACTATTATAGCCAATAAGCCGGATATAGTAGTGATAGACCGATTAGCGCGCCGCGCAATGTTAGTCGATGTCACCATCCCACATGACGAGAATCTCGTGAAAGCTGAGAAAGAGAAAAAAATCAAATATCTCGACTTAGCACACGAGGTTGTCGACTTGTGGAATGTGGACTCGGCTGTCATTGTGCCGATTGTCGTGAGCGTCAATGGCCTTATAGCCAAAAGCTTCGACGACCATCTGTCGAAGCTGGCGTTGCGCGGATGGATCAAGGGCTTGATACAGAAGGCAGTACTCCTCGATACGGCTCGTATTGTGAGGAGGTTCCTGTCTCTGGAGCCCTAACCACTGGTAGCTTGGACCCTGCTCCCGACACCGGCGGACAACTATTTTTTATATTTTTAAATGTTTTTTTTTTTTAATTATTTTTTTAAGAAATGTTTAAAAATGTAAAATAATATGTTTAAATGAAAAATAAAGGTGATAATATTCCACAACTATCACACAACGCCATCTAGTGTCAAACTAAGCAGAGCTTGTGCTATGAATATTAGACAACTGATAAACATATTAAAATACTAGCTGTGCCTGCGACTTCGTTCGCGTGGACTACAGGATTTTGAATTTATTTTTTCTAAAATAAAAGTAGCCTATGTTACTTCTTATTACATCAGCTGCCTGCCAAAAAAGTCCTGTCAAAATCGGTCCAGCTATTTCAGAGATTAGCCCGGGCAAACTGACAGACAGACAAAAATTGTAAAAATGTTATTTTGGTGTATGTGTCGTATAAATATTCATATGCATGTAGTAAAAAGCAGCTATTTCAATATTACAAACAGACACTCGAATTTTATGTATAGATTTCTAAATGGGTAGTATTTAAACGAGTGACTGTTAATTAAAGTTTTAAGTGACAAAAATAATTAATTTAGGTCATAGAATTAGTAAGTGAGCGACTGACTGCGAGTGACGAGAAATCAACAAAAAAGCTACTTACAAAATCAATTTGAGTTATTTAAAATACAAAATGAGGAGCATCATAATATTTGAGCGACCTAATATTTGTTTGAGTGTCAACGTTACGTCCTGCATTTTTTTTTTAATATTTGGTAAATTATTTATTTATGCTGAGCGGCATTTTATGTTAAACGAAGTGTTTTGAATGTCTTAAATATAGAGAGTAATGTATGTACTAAACGTCGTACCCCTTGGGGTCACATGCCCCACTATGGTGGAGTGGCACAGCGCGTGCGTCGTCCCTGCAGTATGTAGACTTACCAACGCCGTCGTCCATGCCGGCTACGATGCCCTGCACGGTGGCGGAGTACCCCTCAGGGGCCACATGCCCCATTATGGTGGCAGAGTAGCACAGCGCGTGCGTCGTCCCTGCAGTATGTAGACTTACCAACGCCGTCGTCCATGCCGGCTACGATGCCCTGCACGGTGGCGGAGTACCCCTCAGGGGCCACATGCCCCATTATGGTGGAGTAGCACAGCGCGTACGTCGTCCCTGCAGTATGTAGACTTACCAACGCCGTCGTCCATGCCGGCTACGATGCCCTGCACGGTGGCGGAGTACCCCTCGGGGCCACATGCCCCACTATGGTGGCAGAGTAGCACAGCGCGTACGTCGAGCCCTGCAGTATGTAAACTTACCAAAGCCGTCGTCCATGCCGGCTACGATGCCCTGCACGGTGGCGGAGTACCCCTCGGGGGCCACATGCCCCACTATGGTGGAGTAGCACAGCGCGTACGTCGTCCCTGCAGTATGTACACTTACCAACGCCGTCGTCCATGCCGGCTACGATGCCCTGCACGGTGGCGGAATACCCCTCGGGGGCCACATGCCCCACTATGGTGGAGTAGCACAGCGCGTACGTCGTCCCTGCAGTATGCAGACTTACCAACGTCGTCGTCCATGCCGGCTACGATGCTCTGCACGGTGGCGGGGTAGCCCTCGGGGGCCACATGCCCCACTATGGTGGAGTAGCACAGCGCGTACGTCGTCTCTGCAGTATGTACACTTACCAACGCCGTCGTCCATGCCGGCTACGATGCCCTGCACGGTGGCGGAGTACCCCTCGGGGGCCACATGCCCCACTATGGTGGAGTAGCACAGCGCGTACGTCGTCCCTGCAGTATGTACACTTACCAACGCCGTCGTCCATGCCGGCTACGATGCCCTGCACGGTGGCGGAGTACCCCTCGGGGGCCACATGCCCCACTATGGTGGAGTAGCACAGCGCGTACGTCGTCCCTGCAGAATGCAGACTTACCAACGCCGTCGTTCATGCCGGCTACGATGCTCTGCACGGTGGCGGGGTAGCCCTCGGGGGCCACATGCCCCACTATGGTGGAGTAGCACAGCGCGTACGTCGTCTCTGCAGTATGTACACTTACCAACGCCGTCGTCCATGCCGGCTACGATGCCCTGCACGGTGGCGGAGTACCCCTCGGGGGCCACATGCCCCACTATGGGGGAGTGGCACAGCGCGTACGTCGTCCCTGTAGTATGTCGACTTACCAACGCCGTCGTCCATGCCGGCTACGATGCCCTGCACGGTGGCGGAGTACCCCTCAGGGGCCACGTGCGCTGCATACCCCACTATGGTGGAGTAGCACAGCGCGTACGTCGGACCCTGCAGTATACCCTGTGGGACAGCAGAAATACTTCAATTATTATGTATAAATGATTATTCAGCCGTTAAAAGTCCACTGTTGACCATAGCCAGTAAACGGATGAGGTCAGAATGGCCATGTGTTTGACTGGCCTGTTGGTCTAGTGGTTAGTGACCCTGACTGCTATGCCAGAGGTCGTGAGTTCGATGCCCACCCAGGACAAATGTTTGTGTGATGAGCATAATCATTTGTTCTGTGTCTGGGTGTAATTTATCTAAAATATGTGTGTATTTAGAAATATTTAAGTATGTTTATCAGTTGTCTAGTACCCATAACACAAGCTCTGCTTAGCTTGGGACTAGACGGCGTTGTGTGATAGTTGTGCAATATTATGTCATATTATTATATTATGTGGGCGGGGCCGGCGTACCACGCCACACCGTACGACCCAGCTGGGCTCCTACAGTTGCTGACAACTTCTTGAGGCGTGCGGGTACAGTACGCGCCGTTAGCGACTCGGTCCGGACGGTTACCGGAGGGTCGGACAGCGAGCTACCCTTTGCTCGCGATCCGTAAGCCCGCGCCTACTGTGGCTAAGAAATCGGGATCGGAATTCCGGCGGCGGCTGAGGCGTTGGCCGCTGTGAACTCCGTTGCCTGATGCGGTCGGCCTCCTCTTTTGCTAGCATCACTGCTTCGCAGGAGGCTCGCGCCTGCCACTCCTCCTCGCTCCAGACCATGGCCTATACCAAGGCCGCCGCCGCTCGTCCCCCACGAGGGCACAGCGATGCTCTGCCCAAGCGGGGCACGCCTCCACTGTGTGCTCCACCGTGTCCTCCGGGCGTTCCACACAGTGGCGACACCCTGGCCTCACTTCCGCACGAATCCGGTGCAGGTACCTCCCGAACTTACCATGTCCGGTGAGAACCTGCGTCATGCGGAAGGTGAGGACGCCGTAACGTCTTAAAGAGGGGACTTATCGCCATAATTGTGGCGTGCCAAGCGCTGGGTTGCGACAGTCGCTGACGCCATTCTACCATGACACTGGAGAACTACCTCTTTATAATATTAGTGTAGATATTTTTTTGACTCACCTCGACAAACACGAGATGCCAGGGGTTCTGTATGAATGAGATGCACAGCATCCTGACGCCGTAAAAGAACAGCGCGATAGTCAGCGTCGTGCCGTAGCCGAAGCGTTTTATTATTTTACCTGGAGTAAAATAAAATAAAATAGTATAACACTATAATCGCTTACGTCGGATTAGTCCGACAATTGTGATAAATTGGTGGTTAGAACATAATAAAGAAAGAATAGAAAACCGGCCAAGAGCTTGTCGGGCCATGCTCAGTGTAGGGTTCCGTAGTTTCCCGTCCGTCACAATAAGTGTACCCACTTATGAGTTTAAAAATAAGCTTGCATATACGATTATACTACAAACTTAGTCCAGAAATTATTTTGTAGAATCCTTTTGTCTTTTTTGTACAAAAACTGTTCTTTCCATCAAGTTCAAAATAATTTCCTAGAAAGTCCTTATAAATTTACTTTTCAGACTTTTTTCATATTTTCTAAACTTATGGCTCAAAAGTTAGAAGGGGGGACACACACATTGTTTTTTTTTTTTTTTAATTGAGATAAACTAGTGCTTGACTGCGATCCCACCTGATGGTAAGTAGCGATGCAATCTTTGATGGTGAGGCGCACTAGTTTATTAAGAGCCTATTCACTCTAGCCTTGAAGACACCCAAATTATAATCGGACGGGAAGACCGCAGAAGGCAGACTGTTCCAGTCCTTCGACGTACGCGGTATAAACGACGAGGCGAAACGCTTAGTCCGGACCGTAGAGGTTTCAACAACGTAAGGGTGAATATTCGCCGTACGTCGGGTTGTCCGATGGTAGAATTGCGATGGCGGAATCAAGTCATGCAATTCCTGCGCACACTCTCCAAAATGCATCTTGTAAAACACCGAAAGGCTGGCTACCCTACGCCTATGCTCAAGGCTTTGAAGGTTGGACTTAACCAAATCTGGATCACCAATTAGCCTCTTTGCACGCCTTTTCACCGAGTCCAAAGCAAAAATGATTTTAGTAAACCCCTATTCAGTTTTAAATACCAATCCAACAATATATCACACGATAGGGTTAAAATTAAAATTAAAAAAAAACGCTTCCTATTTTACATACATAGGGGGGCTACCCTAATAAAACATTTTTTTCCAATTTTTATTTTACCACTTTGTCTGCGTGATTGATATACATATTGGTACCAAATTTCAGCTTTCTAGTGCTAACGGTCACAGAGATTAGGCGAGGACGGACAGACAGACATGGCGAAACTATAAGGGTTTCTAGTTGACTACGGAACCCTAATAAATGGCGTGAATGCAATGAACAGAATAAACATAATAGAATAGAAGAGAATATAATAAATAGATTAGAGTCGAGTAAAATAGAATAGAATGAACTTAATAATAATAGTAGCCTTTTCCTAAACATAGGGTTTTTTTTTAAATTAATATAAACTAGTGCTTGACTGCGATCGTTGATGGTGAGGCGCACTAGTTTATTAAGAGCCTATTCACTTCACTCTAGCCTTGAAGACAGCCAAATTATAATCGGACTGGAAGACCGCATCAAGCAAACTGTTCCAGTCCTTCGACGTATGCGGTATAAACAAAGTCAGCGTGGATCTACTGGGGCCAGGGTTAGCTCTGGAAGGTAGCAGGTAGCAAGTAAAAAAAACCGGCCAAGTGCGAGTCGGACTCGCCCATGAAGGGTTCCGTAGCAGCAAGTAACATAATATAAAAGTTCTTGTAATGTGTTGTAACTTTGATCGATGTTTTAATAATAGTGTATTTTTTTTCGGTTTATGACGCATTAAAAAAAAACTACTCACTGGATTTCGTTCAAACCAATTTTCGTTGGTAGTTTTTATAGTAATGTACATCATATATTTTTTTTAGTTTTATCATTCTCTTATCTTGGAAGTTAGAGGGGGGGGGGGACACACATTTTACCACTTTGGAAGTGTCTCTCGCGCAAACTATTCAGTTTAGAAAAAAATGATATTAGAAACCTCAGTATCATTTTTGAAGACCTATCCATAGATACCACACACGCATGGGTTTGATGAAAAAAAAAATTTTGAGTTGCAGTTCTATGTATGGGGACCCCCAAAATTTATTGCTTTTTTTCTATTTTTGTGTGAAAATCTTAATACGGTTCACAGAATACATCTACTTACAAAGTTTCAACAGTATAGCTCTTATAGTTTCGGAAAAAAGTGGCTGTGACATACGGACGGACGGACAGACAGACAGACAGACAGACAGACAGACAGACATGACGAATCTATAAGGGTTCCGTTTTTTGCCATTTGGCTACGGAACCCTAAAAAACAAGTCATGCAATTCCCGCGCACACACTTCGAAATACAACCCGCTCAAGCAGCAAAACCTTGTCCTCTAGCAACCCATAGAACGTTTTCGAAGATCTAATTGGTGATATTGAGCGGCTCTGTAATAGACTTTAGAACGTTTACGAAACCCAGATTGGGCGCATTTATATCATTATTCGCTGATATAGTGGTTCTATAACAGCTTTCGTTGTATCATTTTTGACCATCATTTTTTATTATCTTTGACATTGCATCATAGTGGATTTTATTGGAATAACATTTCTAGAATTTTATTGACATTATATTATTGTTATTTTTTTCCTTTTTGACATTTACATTTATTGACGTTATTCTCATTTTATTGACATTTAGTTTTTTCTTTTTTCTTTATTGTAATTAAATTATGATTTTGATGTGGTGACGACTAATGTGAAATGTGGAATGTAATTTTATTTCTTTACCAGATCAATTACTGTACCAACATTTCTATATAAATTGATGTTTTAATTTTAAGTATTGTGATTTATTTTTTGTTGTGTTGTTTATATATTGTAAATTTTTTTAAGCATTCAACACAAATGTAAAGTTGATGAAATGAATAAATAAATAAATGACCTGTAAGATTGATGTTACAGTGAGGAATATCACCAAACGGTGACGTAGAAGCCAAGGCAACGCTGTTATGATTCTTTTATGTATTAACGCAGTGATGGTGATTCGTTTACATTTCTATATTACAATAAATCGTTCAAACTTTCGTTCATTCTCATACAGTCGGTGTTGTTAAAGTGTTTGTGTGTTACTTTTATACTTCTAGTTTCATCAAATTGTGGTAAGTAAAAGTATATATACTTTCAATCTTACGTCTGTGCTCAAGGCTTTGTAGAATAAACTTACCGGAGAAGAAGAAAAACAATAGTTCTCCAACTAAGCACTCTGCGGCCACTACGACTCCTTCTATCAACTTAATCTTAGCCGTATGTCCCGTTACCTCAGCCAACTCTTCTAGGAACCTGAAAAATGTAACATTTATTAATCTTCATCATCATTATTTCAGCCGAAAGACGTCCACTGTTGGACAGAGGCCTCCCCCAAGCGTCGCCACAACGACCGGTCATATGCGTCTCGCATCCATCAGATTCCTGCGACCTTCACTAGGTCATCGGCGACCTTCACTAGGTCATCGGCGACCTTCACTAGGTCATCGGCGACCTTCACTAGGTCATCGGCGACCTTCACTAGGTCATCGGCGACCTTCACTAGGTCATCGGCGGCCTTCACTAGGTCATCGGCGACCTTCACTAGGTCATCGGCGACCTTCACTAGGTCATCGGCGACCTTCACTAGGTCATCGGCGTACCTTGTGTGAGGTCCTCCAACGTGCAAGACCGTCCTTTTCGAGGTACATTTTCATTTACAAATTTTTCTCTAGATAGTTTTGAATACACAGATATCTTGTGGATATTATCTTATATTCTGACTCTTCTGACTGGTCTAGTGGTTAGTGACCCTGACTGCTATACCGGAGGTCGTGGGTTCAATTCCCACCCAGGACAAATGTTTGTGTGATGAGCATGATCATTTGTTCTGTGCCTGGGTGTAATTTATCTATAATATGTATACATACATGTATTAAAAATATATAAGTATGTTTATCAGTTGTCTAGTACCCATAACACAAGCTCTGCTTAGCTTGGGACTAGACGCCGTTGTGTGATAGTTATATGGAATATATATATATATTCTTTATTGTACAAACATAACTTTACACAGATATGTGCGCAGCACGCAAGACGTATAAATATACTATATATACACCGCTAAATTTTGATCGTTTTAATCCCGTGGAGGGTCGATCCGGTACATGAAGCACTATCGATTTGTAAAGATAAAATAAAAAAATAAAGTACCTTTTTGTTCAAAACTCGTATTAATTTACGCATGTATGAAATTAATCTATTTAAGAAAACGTCAGCTGAGCGAGTCCAATGACTCGTAGGTAGTAGTCAATGTTGCGTACAAACTACCTACGAGTCATTGAACTTGCTCATTGGTCTCGCACTCGATTTCGTACATGCGTCAATTTTTGCCAGCGGCTTCGCTCCCGCTCTTCCCTACTCCACCCTACTATACCCTACTCTATCCTACCTTACCCTACTCTACCCTAATTTACTTACATTTTTTTTTTCCATAAGAACTCTCACAAAAACAACAAAAATAATTAGCGAAATCGGTCCAGCCGTTCACACGTGATGGCGTGACCAAGGGAAATAGGGATTCATTTTTATATATATAGATACCTACATCATACCTTGCATGCACTCTGCAAGAGCATTCAAAGACAATCCTCGATTTAATATTGGACTTATTATTATTTAGAAGATAAGGGGCTATGCATCACCCATAGTGTAGGGGATGTAGTCACTGCGACCTAAAAGATCTATTGTGACTCGCCACCTTGTTAGAGTAACTCTTTTAGACCGGAGGCTTCATAGAAATTTAGAATACTCCTAGCTTTTAGAGTTTTAATCTCCTCCGGGCGAATAGTGTGTCGGCCCAGATGGACATTGCGTTTGTGGATAAGGGGCCCGCGTTCCGACAAGAGATGCATAGGCGTCTCCCTCTCCTGATTGCAGTACCGGCAAACATCAGTGTCACTCAGTTTCATGTGAAATTGGTGCCTGTTTAGTTTACAGTGGCCAGTTAAAGCGCGGGCTATCGCACAGACGTTCGTCCTGCTAAGCTCAAGAAGCTCGGCAGTTCGTTTTTGTGAGTAGCCTTCTATGAGAGATTTGGCGTGTAGCAGACCTGGTTGTACTAACCAGTGCTTTTTTGAATCGCCAAATAAGTTGCCCTTAAGGGTCTGCATGAATATTGGACTTACCAAAACATATAATAAATGATGAAGCTGTCGAAAGTGCCGGCGACCACAGCGAAGATTATGAAAACCACCACCTTTGGTATCCTGAGGACATCACGCAGTGCCTTGCCTGAGTCTTCTGGACTCGATAGTGCGGGTAGCTGAAGAAATAACACATTATTCGTTTCTTATAATACATATAACACCATAAGTCATCATTATCATTTCAGCTGAAAGACGTCCACTGTTGGACATAGGCCTCCCCCAAGCGTCGCCACTACGACCGGTCCTGTGCGACTCGCATCCATCGGATTCCTGCGACTCTAACCAGCAGGCTTAGTTCAATTCCGATCGGTCGACATTGAGATTGTGACGTTTCGTACCCTTGAATTCAATGCTAGCGCCAAATTGGTTCAAAATTGCGTGGCCATTTTGAGAACTAAGTGAAATCGTATATGTTGACAATATTGTTTTCAAGAGTACCAAATCACGTAACGTCAAAAATAACATTGCAATCGGATTGACTTTAGATTGAAATTGAAATTAATTTGGAGAGTAAGCCTACAGGTCATCGGTTCACTTTGTGACGGGCCTTCCTAACGCTGCGTCTGCCGGTACCATTACCGGGACAGATCTTGAGCGCTGGCTCCAAGTTGCGCAGAAGTCAAATATTCGGTCTCTTTAGTGATGCGAAGTGAGACGCGGGAGCGGGGAGTGTCAGATTGGCTCGCCGCGCGTCGTGTCAGAGACGTCACTCCTAATTCGTTCCATGCATTGCTGCATGTATCAAACAACGAAGACGATTGGCTCGCTAATGTATGGAATGCGCAAAGCGATCCCCACTCTGACGCCGAGCGCTCAAGATCCGTTCCGGTAATTGTATGTGGTTCTAGAGAGACCAGAGAGACCGGTGAGAGGTGGTGGGTGGTTGGTGGATAGAGCATAGGCAGTTAAAGGCTTTAACTGCCTATGCTCTATCCTATGCTATATACTATATCCAAGCGTTTAATCCGCCACGATCGCACCTCCACGACCAAATCAGTGGCGTGCCCGCCGTATAAGCCAAAAAGCCTGGCTTGCCCTATTAAAACCTCACCTAATTCATAGAACACGACCAATCAATTAATTATCCCAAAAATCTAAACTTTAAACTTCGCGCGCTTACACGGTTACGCTAAGTTGCCACTGTGCCCTCAGTTCCGAATTACATCAAAAGCGATTATATCGCGAACCCGACCAAATTTAATAGTCACAAAATATAAGGGTTATTCAATACTATTTGTGACGTTGCGCGTTGGTCGAATTAGCGATACAATCGCTTTTGACGCAATTCGGAACGCGGGGGTGTTGTGTGAAATTCAAAAATCATTCATAAGACGATACCAGGGCGAAGCGAGGATGCCATTCTGAGCGTAATCTCTCCGATCTCACTCTAACACTTAACAAAAGAAAGAGATGAAAACTAATGTGTTGTTGTCTTTTTCTGCCTCAAAGGCTTTTATGAGGCTTTATCTTCTATCTCTACTTTTGATATAAACACGTCAAATTTTGAGTGTGTGTGGGTGTAATTTGTTATTGTGTGCAAATTCTCGTCGAACATTTTGTTCTAAAAAAAAGCAGGGCTTTGGTAAATTTATGAATGGGTTTTGTTGACGTAAATTTTTACGCATATTATAATACGAGGCGCCCTCTATGACGCGTAAAGTTGTACGAACTAAAAAGTACTCAGTTCAAATTTGCTTTGATCGGTTATCGTGTTGTACGTAATTATTGTTTTGATAGTTTTTTTTTTTTGTTTTACGTCATTTAGCAGTTTATGAATTCGGAAACTATACTTGTGGTTGTGTGTGGATATTATTATGTGTGGAATTGATATTGGCCAGGTAGGGTTTGAGTTTTAAAGATAAATATAATCTTGTAACTTTACTATTTTGAATATTTCTCAGAAAAGTTGCCTAGTGCCATGAAAATTCTCAAAAGTACTTGAACGCTGTTATTTCATTCTTTATAAATGGCTTTAATTTTGGTAAACCGCCAATAGAAAGTTGGTTCTCTTTCTCGACAGTTAAGTGATAAGTGTGTTTTAAAAAAGCGAACAACGAAAAGCGACCGCTGTTTCAATTGTGAGTATTTGCCAATAATATTACATATTATTATAAAGAACAAGTGTTTGAAACACCAAGATTTCAAAAAAAATTATGTATTAGTTACACATTCATAACTAGATGGCGTTGGCGTCAAAAACGTAACATTAGATCATTATACATACATAATACTCGGTTTTTTAATTTCACACTCAACTCAACCTTACATTAGATATTCATTAAGTTCAAATTAATCGTTGTAATAGTATTGGCTGACCATCCCGGCCGGCCGGTACTCGACAACAAGAGCGGTTTTCCGAATTATCTTTGATTGCAATTGAAAATCAGCTGTTGGTAGAATTAAAACGTTCACAAACTTTTTACGCTGGTCTATGTAATAAAATCATTTTTAAATAAAGATAGACAATTTGAATTAGAATACATTATTTTTTCTATTCATGTACTTATTCAAACTTTACGATTATTGGTATAATGATAAAGTTATGGGTGGAGCTTTTGTTATCATTATTTATTACTTACTATTAACATTATATTTGTTAATAGTAGTGTAGCAATTCAGAAAAATCAGCATTACTGCACTGATGACACGTGGTAGCACGAGATTTTTTTTTATTAGGTAAGTAGTAGTTAGGTCAAGATTCCTTGGCTTGCCCCCTGTAAAGACATCAGGCACGCCACTGGACCAAATACTCCATCTCGTCAACTCTTCTGTCACCTATGGGGATTGAAGAGCTAAACGAGATGAAGTACTCGTCCAGTCGCAAACACGACTCTAGCGAATACGATGCGAAAACTCCTATCGGACCAATCCGGAAGTTAAAGGGTTAAAGACCTTTAGTGCAAGCGAGGTTTGAGTATCTTAGGCGTCAAAACGCCTTCTTCTTTCAACAGGTTTGGCCTTCTCACAAGGCTACTCACCGTGAGCGCCCTACAGCTGTACAAATCGACTGCCGTCGCTGCCAAAGCCACGATGAAAGCCGGCGTGAAGTCCTTATACTCCCCAGAAACGCTGTCAATCAACCAGCCGCCCAGTAACGCTGTCAGTCCGTACCCAGCAGTGCCCCACGCCCTCTGAGCTCCGTATTTTGATCCTCGGTCTGGTCCTACAAGAAAAATATAGAAATGGGCTTAAACTGACATTTAGTGCCTCGAATGTGGCTCTATTATTACTAGATGGCGCTGTAGTAAAAGTAAATAGGCTTAAACTGACAGCTATGGCCTCGAATGTGACCCTGTTATCACTAGATGGCGCTGTAGTAAAAGTAAATGGGCTTCAAGTGAAAGCAATAAGGTAATAAAAATATTTTTATTATTAATATTCCACAACTATCACACAACGCCATCTCTCATAGTCTCAAACTAAGCCGAGCTTGTGTTATGAGTACTACACAGCTGATAAACTTAAATATATTTCTAAATACATACATAGTATAGACAAATCACACCCAGACGCAGAACTAACGATCGTGCTCACCACATAAACATTTGTCTTGGGTAGGAATCGAACCCACGACCTCCAGCATAGCAGTCAGGGCCACTGACTAATTTATCCTCTGTTGAGCAAAGGCCTTCCTCCATCTCTTCCTTCCTTCCCAGCCCTAGGCCACTTCCACAGCAGGGACCCAGCCGGGTCGAAGCCTACTGGGGCCAGGGTTATCCGAAAGGGCGCTCGACCCCGGTATGAAAGCTAGAAGGAACGGGGTGGGTCTTTTAGTCAGTAAGAGTCTGACACTATCTCTCGCTCCGCCCAAGGGCGGGGGATGTCAATGCATGATTTTTCCCACGATAAAAAAAAAAGCCCTAGGCCACTTTTTGCCAATTCCAAAGGACGAAATCACTCGTCCCGTCATCTAAACGATTTAATGTACTACGAAAATAAATAATTTAAAAATTCTTACCCAGGACATCAAAGCATACAGCATCACCAATACAGTTAGCAACATTGAAAGCAACTGTACCAATACAAGTCAAAATAACGAACGCCCAAAATGGCGCTGTCATGTAGAAATTGTCACTTTTCTTCTCGGCTTCCTCCACACCCCGACTCTCATTCTTACTTAAATCCACAACAGAATTATCATTAATTGAACTATCTATACTTCTCTTAGATTTATTACCCTGTATATCAATCTCATTTTCATAGCAAAGCAAGTTACAATCCTCTTTCGGAACACACGTAACTACGCCATCTTGAAAATCGTCAAAACCCATAGACAAATTGAAGCAGGACGAATTTGACACCTCATTGTCTATGTAAACTGTGTTTATGAACGGCCCATCTGACAGGTAAACGTCAAAATTTCCCGCCACGCTGCAATTCCAGTGACATTTGTATTTTTCTAATTCTCCAGTGCTATTTGAATTTGGGTATGATTTTAAATAGATAGTGTCGTTTAGTCGATAGACTGATTCTAGTAGTGGTGTGCTCTTTGTTTCTCTTTGGTCTGACATCGGTAGGAACCAGAGACAACAGTATGATGTTGTCATTACTGTTATTAGTAACATGAAGACTAGTTTTCGGTGTGCCTGAAAAGATAATAAATATTAGAAGTAAAAAAAAAAATAGGATAATATGAAGATACTCATATCCTAATGCTCGAGGCACAGATTTTTTTTTTTTATCTTGAGATATGTCTTACCAAATAGCATGTATTTATAACCAATTTTGTGACGAAGATCAAGTCAAGCCCTAGTCTATTATTATTAAAAAAAAATCAAATTTAAATCTAATCTACTTTTTTTTGTTGTACATAGGTTCGCGCTTGACCGCTAATTTTACCTGAATCTATTTATTAGCTTATATTATATTGTATATATGTAAATAGTACCACGAACTACCTGCGTATCTTTTTTTTCCTCTTTCAAATCCATCCAAAGATTGTCTTTAAAAAATCGCTTTTAGCGATAAGACCGCCCATTGTGACACCCTATTAATTTTAAGTTTCTCATGAAATTCTTATTTTTGTTGTACAATCCTAACTAATATTATAAATGTGAAAGTGTGGATGTTTGGATGTTCGGATGTTTGTTACTTAATCAAGCAAAAACGGCTGAACGGATTTGGATAAAATTTGGCACGCATATAGCCTTTGACATGGAAAAGAACATAGGCTACTTTTTATTCCGGAAAAACATATTATCCCTACGGGAAAACACGTTTAGAGTGCGATAACCAAAGTACACGCGGACGAAGTCGCGGGCGGACAGCTAGTAAAGAATATAAATATCTATCTATCTAAAATTACTTTTCTTAATAATTATTTCAGTAAATAATTCAAAATATGAGAAAACATAACAGGTAACACGGTCAAAGAAATATCCTAATAATAATACCAAAGTTAATATTGACTTGGCTCGCGAGGTCGCCGACATAATTATGTGATGTTGACACGGCGATCATTGTACCGATAGTCGTGTCAATCAACGACTTTCTATATTTTTGATAAGCTCGCCTTTGACGACTATCTCAGCTGATGGTAAGCGAAGATAAGGCCGACGATGGAGCACATTTACCTAAAAGTAACCTATTCACTAGACTCCTAAAGCAGCTAGAGTCTGTCTAAAAAGTTAAACGACTTGGGATTACCCATATTACGACAAAATGAAATCTGATGTAGTCAACACTGGTTCAATAATCAAGGTTGATTAAGAGGTCTTGATCATTGTTTACTAATAGAAGAACCTTATAAAAAGTATCGAATATAAGTATTTTTAACCGACTTCGAAAAGGAGGAGGTTCTATGTTCGGCTGAATGTATGTTTTTAAAGTGAAAACTTCTTTAGCGGCGTTGAGCACTTTTTCTGTAATGGGTATAAAATCTTAAACTCGCGTCAGGACACGTGACCTGATCGAAAAAGCGTAAGACGGATGGAGAGTATTTAATGTAAAATAATTGTAATAGTTTTAAAGTGTTAAATTTTTAATGTAATATAAATTTTCATGTTTGTGTACGATAGCGCAATAAATGAATATTGTATTCTACCACATAAATGATAGTACTTTTATACTGATAAAACAATTGGTGCAAAATTATTCCCTAACCATTCCAAAATTTCAAAC
Organism: Mythimna albipuncta; assembly: GCA_929112965.1. Classification (NCBI taxonomy): domain Eukaryota; kingdom Metazoa; phylum Arthropoda; class Insecta; order Lepidoptera; family Noctuidae; genus Mythimna; species Mythimna albipuncta. The sequence goes on from OV815988.1 coordinate 2,663,107, forward strand.
ATGCTCAACGTTAATAATCAAGTTTTCACTTCTGCCGGCACTCCCGGAGTGCAACCCGTCTTTTTTTTTTTATGTATGTTCACCGATATCTCGGTCAATTGTGGACCAATTTTGAAAATTCTTTTTTTGATTGAAAGAACGAAGAGACAAAACTATTATAGAAACACCGACTTTCGAAATTAAAGTTATTTTGTACTTTTCAGTGTTTATTTAATTTTGAAGTCGGTTGTATTTTTTTTGTAAAAAGTTTTTTATTAAATGATTAAATATTATACAAAAACACCAAGTTGTTTGTCTTTTTAGACAGACTATACTACGAGTTATTCAGCACACGATAAACAGACTGTCTTAGAGTCTACGTAGACAGTAAGACAGTCTGACCCTTATTACTTTACGCTACATTAGGGTCGCCATGCCATTCTTCCCGATACGTCAGGACATGTCACCGTCATTAACAGTGGTGTCCCGACAACCTATAAAATGTCCCAACAAACATAGTCTTTCATAACTGTCGACGTATAAGAAATACAGGAATACATGCATAGATATAAGAAAGGATTCTATGAATACATGTCATCCCAAATGGTTTTCTTTTAAAGTTCCCTTTTTTTTGCGGTGCGATATGCGATGGCTTTGTTATTGCCCTAATTTACCAACGAGCACAGTAAATACTAAAAAAGGACACCAATTTGTAATTGTCCCGGGGCCCTTGAAATTTATGGCAACCCTACGCTACATAGACTAAGACTCTGAATATCGAGTGGTGTAAAAGGCACTCTCGTTGTAGTTATCAGGAAACACAGACTCCGGCATTCCACTCCTTTGCAGTAAGCAGAATGAATGTATTCCCATAATACTTTGTGCATATGGGTAGGGTGTCCACCATGTACCGGGGGCGCAACGCCGTACGTCCGGTGGTCCGGTGATGGAACGGATTGTCTGTCACTGTGTTGATGGAACAGGCTGTATCTCGTGAACCATGACAGCTAGATGATGTTTATCTGTTACCGATATAGAAAAAAAACAGAATAAAAAAATTGTGAAAAAAATTGTACAGATAATGGTACGGATGTCAGCCGTATGCACAGGGACCGCTGGGCAAGCGTCGCTACACAGTGGGTTCCTACAGAAGGAAAGCGCCGTCGAGGCCGGCCTAGAAAGAGGTGGCGGGGTGATTTGGACGCGTACCGCGAGGACTGGTTTAAGACAGCGCAGGAGGAGAAAGTTTGGAAGGACTTGGGGATCCGAAAAAACTATCTGCAGGCAATAAAAAAATTTGTTCGGTGCGGGAATCGAACCCGCGATTCGCAGCGCAGCAGCCGAATGCCCACTGCGCCAACTGTACCTTAAATATATGAATAAAAATAATACTTACCGGCCAAAAATCGACGACATAACCAAATATAGGTTTGGCAGCTGCCCACAGCAGTGGTAATACTGCTGTCACCATCCCCATGACGGATGGGGACACCCCCAGCTGTCGCCCGAAGACATTGATCTGGGGTAATATGGGTCCCAGGGCTGGGGAAAGAGATACAGTAAAAAATTAGTTATATCTTGTTTTTATTTTTCTTTTAATGATATTAATTAGTGCTTGACTGTGATCCCGCCTGATGGTAAGGCGCACTAGTTTATTAAGAGCTTATTCACTCTAGCCTTGATGACATTTAAATTATAACCGTACGGGGAGATCTCAGTAGGCAAATTATATGTATAATATATATAAGGTGTAAGGGACAGCCCTCCACAAACTATGTTGTTGTTTAGTTAGTATTTAGTAAACCACCTGTGTGAGACAAAACAGATGAAAATGAATATCAGCGCTGCGTTATTTATCTTTTTAAATAACGTAGCTTAAGCTGAGTTAGGTGCCTTCTTGGCCTCGCACAGATTATATCTTTCTTTTTTCTTTTCATTGTGTATTTTTAGTTTATATTATTGTGTGAGGCACGAATAAACGTTTTTCTTTCTTTCTTTCTTTCAAAAGCATTGCAATAGATATCCCTGTTTCAACCTGCTTGCTTTATTTAGCTGTTACTTGAGTGGACCAGCGCCGATAAGCTGTTACATTGGCGTAGGCTGCCAGCTTTCTTTCTGTGTACGGCCTAATCGAGTTTCATTGTAAATAGATTTGATAATTTACCACGAAAATAAAAGCTTCAAGACGGAGTAGGAAAAAATAATTTCAGTTCCAGGCCAAAGAGACTTTGATCCTTTTTTTTTCGATGGGAAAAATCATCCTATGACAACCCCCGCTTTTGAGTGAAGCAGGAGATAGTGTCAGACTCTTACTGACTAAAAAACCCATCCCGTTCCTTCTAGCCTTCATACCGGGGCTCGAGCGCCCTTTTGGATAACTCTGGCCCCAGTAGGCTTCGACCCGGCTGGGCCCCAGCTGTTGCTGACAACTCCTTGAGGCGCGCGGGAACAGCGCGCGTCGTCGACGATTTGGACTTGGTCCTGACAGTTACCGGACGGCCGGACAGCGAGCTAGACTTTGACCCCTGAGTATGTTTCGGTGTTTCTTCTCAGGGTAGTCAGATAGGAAACACCGGCCTCATCTAGCATAAACTGACGAAAAAAAATTGACGTGTAAATGTGTTTTATAAACCTATGTACAAAATAAATATCAATTATCAGTTAAAAACGAGATGCATGGTCACATTACTCGTTACTAACTTAGAACTAGTTAAATTGTCGATATAATCTAAGTGCATACAATCGTAATATTAATTGACATGTGCGACTGTAATACTATGTATCATACACGCAATGCATGCAAGGCAATCAACGCTGTTTATAAAAATAGAATTGATGAGAGTAGGTACTGAATGCATTGAATAAGTACCTATTTAATAATTATATTCTGCGCAACTAAGCGCAAAAGCGGTTTCTAACATAAAGTGAGTTTTGAGATAATTGGAATTTAGTAAAATTATCTTTATTTTACTTTATTGACTTTTTTGCTTATTACATAGAATTTATATATCGACGGTTGAAAGGCAAAATGGTGTAAGCGACATTGACAAAAAAGTGATTTAAAGTTAAAATATTGAGTTCACTTCTGTAAAGTTTACTTTATGTCGCTAAGATCATTTTGCCTTCCAACCGTCGATATTACATTGAATCTATTTGTTACTACAATAGTTAAACTATCAAAAATGTATGTGGATATACCTTTTTATTTTATTATCGAATTCTACTGTATGTGTGAGGTACGAATAAAAGTTTTTTCTTTCTTTCTTTCTTTCTTTCTATCATGAGATACTGCTACACCGGCCTCATCTAGCATTAATTGACGAAAAAAAAATTGACGTGTAAAAGTGTTTTTATAAAACCTACTTGCAAAATAAAGATCATTTATCATTTATCATCATTTAGTAATTAAATATACAATTATAATTTAAGTTACGTAGGATTTCCTTAGTGATTTAAGGTAAAACTGAGATTGGAAAAGTATGTTTTAAACAAGATACCGCTAAAAGGTTTATTTTATTAGATGCGTATTTTTTAAAGCTATCCGATGGCATAAAAATCAATTTTACGATTTTTTTTTGAGATACCCTTTTTTTATAATAATATTCCACAACTATCACACAACGCCGTCTAGTCTAAAGCTAAGCAGAGCTTGTGTTATGAGTACTAGACAACTGATAAACTTACTTTTATATTTCTAAATACATACATATTATAGATAAATTACACCCAGACACAGAAAAAATAATCGTGCTCATCACACAAACATTTGTCCTGGGTGGGAATCGAACCTACGACCTCCGGCATAGCAGTTAGGGCTACTAACCACTAGACCAACAGGCCAGTCATATGTAATCAAGATTTATTTAACTCATATTATGATTTAAGAGATTAACTAACACGTTATAGAGATATATGCTTTAGAATGTGCAATTTAGCTTCATTTTTTTTTTAATTAGCGGACATTTTGATAATTCATAAAAGCCTGTACCTAATTGGTATATTTGTAATAATCGTTTCTGATTTACTGTTCTCAAAAATCATTTGATACTTAGTTCATTTTAACTTATTAAATTGGCAAGTATAGTCTGTCTAATAAGTCAACCGACTTGGGAATTTTGTATAGTATTTAATCATTTAAAAATTACTTATATTCGATACTTTTCTTATGGTTCTTCTGTTAGTAAACAATGATCTCTGTCTCTTAATTAACCTTGATTATTGAACCCGTGTTGACTACATCAGATTTCATTAAATCCTGATAATTCAATTCAAACCCAAGTCGTTTAACTTTTTAGACAGACTCTACCTACCCAATCTAATACAGTCATTTTGGTCCAGAACTATTTACTTTATAAAAAAAAGGTTAATACATAAAAGCGTAAGCAATATTTCAAGTTTAATTTAATTCTTAACTGTTTTTATCGTAAAAAGAGTTGAAAAAGGAGGTATTACTAAAAACTGCTTTTAGGACGCCATTTTTCCAATATGGTGGCGCAAGCGGCAAAAATTCGAGGTCGCTAAGTTAAAATTCGAAAAGAGCACACCAAAATCTTTTTTTATTTTTTATTATGGCTCGCATTAGACCACTATCTGATCTGATGGTGCGCGATAATGACATAATAAAAAGTTATAAAATGAACTTAGTTAAAAATCATACAAATTCTTAATAAGTTTACTATTATTATCTAGTAATTCTAGGCAGATACAATTCATACGATACAAGTCTCGAGTCTCGACACCAAAAGTCCCGGGGCCCGAGACAACAAAAATTACGTAAAGTCCCGGGACTTCGAGACACGAGACATCCCGGGACCCAAACCCTAGTTATCACACTACCACGCAGTTTCCGTAGCGTAGTGCGTCAATGCGTGTCTTAACGTTGCTAGTAAGCATCTCCGTTTGTATAGAAAACACGCACAGTCCAACACACTGAAAATGCATCCACGCGCGTTCATGCAGATCACGCGCCTACATGCGGAGAAACATGCACTCACGCGCGTGGGTGCGGGGCGACACGCAAGGTATGGCACACTGAGTCTCGTAGTACCGTGCGTGATTTTGTATGAAATGAGTGCGTGCCTGCGTGAATTTATAAAACGCACGTACGCGCGTGAGTGCGTAAAAAAACCCGCACGATGATGCAGATCTGCACTCCCGCAAGTACGCGCGTAGGTGCGTCGACATTGACACGCAAAACGCAGCGTGATGCGTGGCAGTATGATAATCGCCTAAGTCTCAACTATCACTCGAACTACAGTGAAGGAAAAACCCAGTTGGCCATATAATAACTGAATATAAATTCTTCTAAAACCATTGTATCGCGGTAAAGTACACAATTATTAAGGCCGGTAATCATAATTGTACCTGTAATGTTAATAGTTATCATAATTGCACCTGTAATGTTAATAGTTTTACGATATGTCTCTTTGAGTGTTTTCATCTCCGCTAAATGTGTCTTGCAAACAAATTAAGGCTCTAGCTCCCCAGCAGTACCATGAAAAGCGGCGGAGACCTCTCGCGCCGGGCCTTGGTTGAGGCCATGGTCCGGAGCGAGGAGGAGTGGCAGGCGGTCGCCGACTTCTGCAAAGCAGTAATGCTCGCAAAGGAGGAGGCCGAACGCATCAGGCAACGGCGTTATCGCCGCCGCCGCCGGCGCTGGGATATTGATCCCGATTTCCGGCCACCGTAGGCGCGGGGTTGTCCTCCTCGCTCCGGACCATGGCCTCAACCAAGGCCCGGAGCGAGAGGTCTCCGCCGCCGACCGCCCTTGAGGGCACGGCGATGATCCGCCCAAGATTCTGCGTGTCCTACCAAGTCGCATTTCAGTTGGGTAGCCTTTTGAGCCACATTAACTATCTAGTTGATATGATAAAGATCACGAGAGCAAAAACGGATAAAGTTAATCTTAAAATAAACAACTCGATGTTTTCTTTACCAGAAAACACGGCAAATAAAACCATAATAATTATGCCGTCTTTAATCCCTAAAATGACATTTATCACACAGGATGTCAATTTTATTCAGCCGAACTAAGCTGCCATAAGTTCCAGACAATTAATTGATAACAAAACAGACTGATAAGGGTTGATTACATGTCGTTAGGTGCCCTGATAAGAATCGTAATCTGCTATCATTTTGATAACGCTTATAATTACATTGCTCCTCAATATAGTGTATGACTTATCATTCTACAATGTTCTCATTGTATATGGTTTGTGGGTAAATAAATTTTCAAAAATTCATGCAAAATACAGTTGCCATCTTGAGCGGTTGCGCAGAAGTTAAATATTCGGTCTCTTTAGTGGTGCGAAGTGAGACGCGGGGGCGGGGAGTGTCAGTGATTAGCGAGCCGCGCCATCGCGTCATAGACGTCACGCCTCATTCGTTCCCTGCGTTGCTGCATGTATCTAACAACGAAGACGATTGGCACGCCAATGTATGGAATGCGCAAAGCGATCCCCGCTCTGACGCCGAGCGCTCAAGATCCGTTTTGGTCTTTACTTACTAGATTAGTAAAATGTAAACAATATCTATGTACATTTCATAACTGTATCATGAAAAATCACAAAGTTATAAGCTTGTTATGTCGGCAAAAATACATAGTCACCGGGCCATCCAGGCGACTAAGGGGTTGTTTTGCACTTACACCCAGCTGTTTGCTGGCACACCCGCTATGACCTGTAGTGATCTGTGTTGTAGGTACTTAGTGTCGGTGCTGTCCAACTTGTGATCTTTTTAAAATATTTTTGAGAAAAAATATAACATGATGTAAAGCAATTCAGTTACTGTGTCTGAACCAATAATGTTCAGGTATCGCATATACACCCCTATTTTTTAATTAGTACACAAAAAAATGGGGCTGTATCTGTACCCGTTACTGATCATATTTTTGTATTCAAAAGTAAAAAAAACCGAAATCCTAAAATTGACCACGAAAAGGTAAATTAATCATAGATTCAATCATACATAACAATATTAAATTGCTAGTAGAAAATACTGCGGGCAGTGTTTTTCCATTTTAATCGTCATAATTTATTCATTCATAATCAACAGCCTGCATAATATTTCTATAAATTGAGAGACATTTTAGGATAAACACAAACGCTAATAACTTTGCTGTTTATGAATATTATTTATTGAGACTTTACTTAATAATAACACGGGCTTTTCTATTAAGGGCCAAGCGCCCGAAAAGTGCCATAAAACAGTGATTTTCTGAGGCCTACTCCTCCGTAACGGCTAGGTCAATTGGTTTGAAAAAAATATATGTTTATTATAGATTCATGAACAATAATATCAACATTTGATTTTTTCGTGCAATTAATACTTTTGTCAAAAAAAAAATTTTAGCAATTTCGCAACTTTTCCCTACTCCTTCGAAACGGCTTGGATCTTTAGAAACATTTTTACATATAAAAATTGGTGGTTAAATATTCTTCAAAGTGAACATTGCATATGTAAATCAATCAATATCTCGCAGAGAAAATGGATATAAAGCGCTTTCCGGGCGCTGCTGGCCGCAAATAAATGCACAGATTTGCGTACTGCCACCTAGGCGAGTGCGAGAGTTGCGTTCACATATTTTCGGCCAGATGGTTCAAGGGACTATACGCCTTAAGCCCTTTAAGTATTTGTACTAATTAAAAATTAGTGGTGTATAGGGTGACTGGTAATTAGTGTACGATACTTAAACACGTGATTGTGCTCATGATAACAAAGAACTTTTACTATGGGAACAAACCTGAAATCGCGACAGAAAAATCAGCTGTTCAGTACATTTATGTTTGCCTAATGTACTGAACAGCTGATATTTTTTTCGCGATTTTGGCTTTGCTCCCATAGTAAAAATTGTTTGTTATCATGAGCACAATCACGTGTCACTAGTTGCCAGTCACACTATATACTAAAAAAAGACGTGTGGCACTCGAGGACTGCCGCGGTAAAGCTATTGCATTATTGCATAGTATTTTTATCAACTTATGCAATTATAATTATTTATTTATTTTATTTATGCAGTATTTCTTTTCTTTTGTTTTTTCTTTCTTTGATATTAATTGAAGTTACACTTTCACACATTGAATTGAATTTTGATTGATTGTTCACTCATTTGTTTTCTTATCGGTCACCACGCTCAAAAAACAAATGAGTGGGGGGTGTTAGGTTATTTTCGTTACGGAATTTCTGGATTCGGTCTCCACGCTCAAGGCCCGCGATAGAAGCTATGCAATAGCTTTATAATGCTGTATATCTTTATGGTCCTTCGAGCCGGATTGAGATTTAAAAAAACAAATCCGAAAATTATTTTTTTACGAGACAGTTTATCTCCTGTAAAATTGTGGTTGTTGTGAGCACACTGGTTTTCATAGCACATCAACGATAAAAACGATAGAAACCAGAATTTCTTGAGACACTAATTTAATTCATTAAACCCCAAGCAAACGCCGGCGTCCGCGCACCTATTGTCTTTCTATTGTGTCTGTAATTTCCACGATTGAAAGGTCTTTGTCTCCTTTCTACCTTAGTGGAAAGGTAAAAGACATAAAAAGGTGGAAGTGAAGACATCGTCGCGTATGTGCGCCAAAAGTCGAAGTACACACTGAGCGTGCAATTGCTCGGTAACTGCCCGGATCAAGCCCAAGTCGTCGACGGCGCGCACTGTTCCCGCGCGCCTCAAGGAGTTGTCAGCAACAGCAGGGACCCAGCCGGGTCGAAGCCTACTGGGGCCAGGGTTATCCGAAAGGGCGCTCGAGCCCCGTTATGGAGGCTAGAAAGAACGAGGTGGGTCTTTTAGTCAGTAAGAGTCTGACACTATCTGCCCAAGAGCTGTATGGATTGGATGATTTTTTCCCACCATAAAAAAAGGGTGTAGTTGCTGGAATCACACCGGAATGTCAATTTTAAGGCAGGCTATGGAAGAAGACTTTTGGCCCCAGGTCGTGGTGTTCCGTCGCTTCCGCGGACCAATACCACAGGACAGCACAAAGACAAAATAGTGCTAATTGATGTATTACTAACGTAGTTTTAAATCATGTTTACTAACAAAATGATTTATTATATATAATTATGTATGTTAGTCTATAAAGTATTTATGATATGGGTACATGTTGCCTGAAATAAATTGATTATTATTATATTATGTAAGTTTGTTTATCAGTTGTTTAGTACTCATAGCATAAGCTCTGCTCTGTTTGGGACTAGATATCTAGCGTTGTGTGATTGTGGACTATTTTATTAATAAATTAATATTATTATAAAATATTTAACATCAGCAATAGATACATACATAGGGACCTGAACACAGTTCAACAAGAAATTGTCAACTTCAGCAAAAAGTATCAAAACCAGACTGTCAAGACATATAAACCTACTTGCAGGCTGGAAGGCACAGGCAGCGCTCAATACTTTCGTCTGAAAAGACATAGCGTCCCTGGGCACATAATTATAAATAAAACTAGCTGACCCGGCAAACTTCGTACCGCCTAATAGTTACCTTTTATCTAAGCTATCAACTCTACACTACTCTACCCTACTCTACCCTACTCTACCCTACTCTACTCTACTCTACCCTACTCTACCTTACTCTACCCTACTCTACCCTACTCTACCCTACTCTACCCTACCCTACTCTACCATACCCTACTATATCCTACCCTACTCTACCCTACCCTACTCTACCCTACCCTACTCTACCCTACCCTACTCTACCCTACCCTACTCTACCCTACCCTACTCTACCCTACCAAATTGTGAATCTAAACCATTCCCAGATCCCCTTGAACACACACAAAAAATTTCATCAAAATCGGTCCAGTCGTTTGAGAGAAGTTCAGTGACATACACACTCACAGAAGAATTATATATATAAAGATTGGAATGTCTGTTTGTAATATGTGTTCCAAAATAATATTCAATGTAAATGTATTGTGTAAGCAGTTGTTGGCTGAGCAAATAAATAAATACAATATTTAAATAACTGCTTTTTACTACATACATATGGATAATAAACGGTGAAGGAAAACATCGTGAGGAAACCGGCATGTCCTAGAACCAAAAATTCGAAGACATGTTACATTCACCAACCCGCACTGGGCCCGCGTGGTGGATTACAGCCCATTCCCTCTCCTAGAGAGGAGGCCTGAGTCCCAGCAGTGAGAATTAAAAAGGCTGATGATAATTATATATGGATAATATACGGTACATACACGAAAATAATATTCTTTTTAATTTTTTGTCTGTCTGTCTGTTTGTCCGGGCTAATCTCTGAAATCGCTGGACCGATTTTGACGGGACTTTTTTTGGCAGGTAGCTGATGTAATAAGGAGTAACATAGGCTACTTTTATTTTAGACAAAATAAATTCAAAATCCTGTAGTCCACGCGAACGAAGTCGCGGGCACAGCTAGTTTTCATATACATTGCTAAATTTTAATCGTTTTAATCCCGTGGAGTTTTTAATCGCGGTACATGAAACACTATCGATTTGTAAAGATAAAATTAAAAAATAAAGTACCTTTTTTTCAAAACTCGTATTAATTTACGCAAGTACGAAAGTAATTTCTTTAAGAAAATGTCAGCTGAGCGAGTTCAATGACCCGGTAATAGTCCGCGTTGCGTACAAACTACCTACAGGTACTACTGTGTGTGTGTGTTGTGTATAAAGATATAATAATAATTATTATTAAATTTTTATCCCAGGTTCAGTGCTCTTAAGACCACAGCTGACTACACACACAATAGGTACAGATATGAATCACAGGGAACGCTATTTGGTCCACATATCCACAGCCATTATGTCATTACATTAGGAAACGGCTGTCAAAGAGTAGGGGCCTTGGATCAGGGTCAGGATCAGCCGGTCGAATATAGAGTCAACAGATTATATTTAGATTTTGTTAGTACGTTCAACTGCGCGTTTAGGACAAATAATTTTGTATCCTATGAAATTGGATAAAGCTAGAACTACATTAGACCGACGCACACATGGCCCACGCCTGATTTGTACGTAGAACGACGTCGCGTGGCGTGGGTCAAGTGTAGCTCTAACAGTCTATTTTCCATATAAAATGTATGGAGACCGACGCTCCCAGATCGGCGTGTGTAGCCCACGTGTGCGCAGTGTAGTTCTACCTTTAGTACTACGCGTTCCAAATGAGAATAGGACCGATTCCTATGTTTTGACGTCTCATAGAACTGTCAAATCGAAGAAATTTTGGCAAAATTGAAGAACTTAGAGATGAGTAAAATTGAAGAACTGGATTCTGATTAAACTTTTTTCGTTCACGGTTCATAAATATATTAAATTTTTCGTAAATTAATTAATGTTTAAAAATTTCTTTTCTCGACAGTAAATCGTGACGTCACAACATGGCGGGCGATCCTATTCTCATTTGGAACTCATTGTATTTGACTCGATTTTTTTAGTTCCGTACCTCAAAGGAAAAAACAGAACTCATAAAGGATGACTTTGTTGTCCGTCCGTCTGTCTGTACGTCTGTCACCAGACTGTATCTTATAAACAGTAATAGCTAGACAGTTGAAATTTTCACAGATGCTGTACAATAGGCTAGTTGCCGAAAAAAATTTAATTAGTCCGTCTTTTATATTATTCAAAAATAAGGAACACGTATTTTTTTTTTAAATTAAACCAAAAATGACCAAGATATAGCCCATTAAAGTTACATGTAACGTCACGCCATGCTGCATTTTTTTCACACGGGGTGACGTCACACGTGACTTTGATGGGCTATATCATTGTTATTTTTTGTTTAATCGAAAAAAGAAAAAATACGTGTCCAATATTTTTTTATAATCTAAAATACGGACTAAATAAAATGTAATTATTTTGACCCTGGAAACTACCCTATTGCCTAACATGCTTACCAAGGCCCGGAAGACTCGGTTTCTTCTAGGCAAGCGTGCTTCATCGTCGACCACATCATCGCTTACCATCGGGTGAGATAGTGGTCAAACGCAAGCCTATCATTAACAAATTAACTCGCCAATAAACAGACTATGTAGAGAGATGAACTCCTTCGTAAAATCCGTACCTGAGGTTGATATTTTCCACGACTCCTTAAAAGTCTTTAGAACCAGAGTAGGTACTGGAGTACCGAGGAACACAACTTGTCAATTAACATAGTGCATGAGTGATGATTGTTTATTTTTTTATTGTGATTTATGATTGTGATTTATTACTTAAATTTATTATTATTTGACTTTTTTTTTATTATTATTCTGACTATTTTAATTGTTTTGATTATTTTGACCTTATTGATTATTCTGTTTTTTTTTTTTGATTACGTTGATTATTTTGATTATCCTGATTATTTAGATTATTCTGATTATTTTGACATTATTGATTATTTTGATTACGTTGATTATTTTGATTATTCTGTTTATTTTGGTAATTTTGATTAATATGATTGTCATGATTATTGTGATTGTTATGATTATTGTGATTGTTATGATTATTGTGATTATTTTGAGTTATAACATGTCTTATTTTGCGAATGCTGGTTAACCTGTAATTGGTGACTGTGTAAGACTTAGGCCAATTATTATTCATGACCTTTATAAATAAATAAATAAAAAATAAAAAAATACTCGTAGTTGTCATCCCATCCATTACACGCCATGACACTCGGCCTAATTTGTTTATAAACCTAGGTCAAGTCTATTGACGTCATGCGGGCCATAGAGTAGGAAACGACACTTTAGTGGAGATATCCTCAATCTTGACATTACAGGGGTTCGGAGTACGACCGAAATACTTTTTGGCTTTCGGCTTTACCACTAGAGGTGTACGAGGTTAGACGGCACTGCGGAAATGTGTAGGCCTCTGTCCACGGACGCGTAGCTTCTTAGACGCCTACTCGTCATACGTCGGACGGTAAGCTCACGCCGACGGTGGTTGGAAATCGGGCAGGGTCATGCGGGGGCTGTGGAGTGAGGACGTTCTTTGCCTCAGGCGTGCGGCCTCCTCCTTCGCTAGCATTACTTCGCAGGAGGCGACCGCCTAGTACCGGTTATGCTAAGGCTGGCCTCAGTGCCCTTTCCGTTCCAGGACGTAATCATCTCCGATCCTTAGGGTGTTACCACACCAATTGATCGATCATCGATCGATGCTATCAATCGATGGTAGAATGCATTAGTCGACGTCGATCGTTTCTACCAAACCAATCGATCGATTGTCAATCGACGATCGATCGAGGGTACAATGGGTTAGTCGACGTCGATCGCATGCAAAGTCTTCTAGGTTTGCGTCTCAGTAATAAGTAGTTCGAGTACGAGCAGCATCGTCAGTACGATTCACAAGAGGAATTCACATTTCTAACGAAACTGATGGCGTATATTAATCTGTTATCGTCGAACGAGTCCATCGACCGGCAATCGATCGATTGGATAGTCGACCGGTATCCGTCGATCAATTAAAGCTACCACACCAATCGATCAACGTTTACCGATGTCGATCAATGACGTCGATAGACGGATAACAGTACTTTTCGTAGAATAAAGGTACTACACTGAGGACACATCGATCTGGGCACGTTGGTCTTCATATGTACATTTATATGGAAACTAAACTTACAGAGCCACATTAAATCCACGCCACGCGACGCGCAGCTCCGTTCAAATCAGACGTGTGCATCGGTCTAGTGTAGTTTTTTTTTAAATTGAGATAAACTAGTGCTTGACTGCGATCCCACCTGATGGTAAGTGCGATGCAATCTTTGATGGTGAGGCGCACTAGTTTCAAAATCAAAAATATTTTTATTTCACTTAAGCCTACATGGGCACTTATAAAACGTCAGAAGCTAGTTATTCATTAAACCCCAAGCGAACGCCGGCGTTCGCGCACCTATTGTCTTTCAATTGTGTCTGTCATTATCACACTTGAAAGGTTAAGGGCCAAGCGCCCGAAAAGTGCTATAAAACAGTGATTTTCTGAGGCCTACTCCTCCGTAACGGCTAGGTCAATTGGTTTGAAAAAAATATATGTTTATTTATTTATTTAACAATTCATGTACACACTTAACTTATATAAGAAAAGAAGACAGAAACAGAAAAATAGGTACATAGGTGATGCTTATTTCTAACGAAATCTCTTCCAGCATACCCGCGAAAGGAGAATTGGAAAAAAAGAGAAGTAGACACCGTGTGTAAAAGTGAAAGGAAAAAGAAACAAACAAAACAATTACTATAAGAATATACCTACCATATAAATATATACATATGTACTATCATAAATATAAACGTACAATAATAGAATAAATATCGCAAAAAAAATACATACTACCCATATATATATTATATAATTATAAATACATACTAATAAGCAACTATGACGAAATAGGAAGATAGTGTTCTTTCACCCTTTTTTTGAAAACCGCAAGAGTTTGGCAGCCCCTAATGTCAGGCGGTAGTGAGTTCCACAAACGTACAGCATGGGAAGTGAAGGAGTAGGAATAGAAATCGGTGGAATGGGGAGGGGATTGAAGGAGATATTTACGATGTGACCTGCAGGGAGCATCCGAAGGACGAGAAAAGGAAAAGCGTTCCCGCAGGTAAGAGGGAGTTTTAGGGTATGAAAAGGATGTTAAATAGCAGACATAATATTCGAGTGTTCCTGTTATAGATTCATGAACAATAATATCAACATTTGATTTTTTCGTGCAATTAATACTTTTGTCAAAAAAAAATATTTAGCAATTTCGCAACTTTTCTCTACTCCTTCGAAACGGCTTGGACCATTAGAAAAATTTTTACCCATAAAAATTGGTGGTTAAATATTCTTCAAAGTGAACATTGCATATGTAAATCAATCAATATCTCGCAGAGAAAATGGATTTAAAGCGCTTTCCGGGCGCTGCTGGCCGCAAATAAATGCACAGATTTGCGTACTGCCGCCTAGGCGAGTGCGAGAGTTGCGTTCACATAATTTCGGCCAGATGGTTAAAGGGACTATACGCCTTAAGAGCCTATTCACTCTAGCCTTGAAGACACCCAAATTATAATCGGACGAGAAGACCGCAGCAGGCAAACTGTTCCAGTCCTTCGACGTACGCGGTATAAACGACGAGGCGAAACGCTTAGTCTGGACCGTAGAGGTTTCAACAACGTAAGGGTGAATATTCGCCGTACGTCGGGTTGTCCGATGGTAGCATTGCGATGGCGGAATCAAGACATGCAATTCCTGCGCACACTCTCCAAAATGCATCCTGTAAAACACCGAAAGGCTGGCTACCCTACGCCTGTGCTCAAGGCTTTGAAGGTAAGTTCTAGCTTAACTTTTTACTTTCACAACGAAGTCGTTGACATAAACCAGTTGTAAATAATTAATCTTATTTCAAAATATTGCTATTACGTTGCCTAATATTCCTTTATCATTCTCACAATATTATAAATTATCATTTGATTAGTACAACGTTCGCTATCAGTCAAAATGCTTAAAATATGAAGCAATAGAGAATGCGGTTGTATTTTTTGATATGCTAAATAAAATACTGGCGACCGACCATCGGAAAACGCAGCGTTAGAAGGCCTAAGGGTGTTACCACACCAAACGATCGATCGTCAATCGATGTCATCGAACGACATCGGTAGACGTTGATCGATTGGTGTGGTAGCTTTAATTGATTGACGGAAACTGGTCGACTATCCAATCGATCGATTGCCGGTCGATGGACTCGATCGACGATGACAGATTAATATACGCCATCAGTTTCGTTAGAAATGTGTTTTCCTCTTGTGAATTGTACTGACGATGCTGTTCGTAATCGAACTACTTATTACTGAGACGCAAACCTAGAAGACTTTGCATGCGATCGACGTCGACTAATCCGTTGTAACATCAATCGATCGTCGATTGACAATCGATCGATTGGTTTGGTAGAAACAATCGACGTCGACTAATGTATTCTACCATCGATTGATAGCATCGATCGATTGGTGTGGTAACACCCTAACAAGAGGTGGATCGATGACTTGGTGAGGGTCACAGGAGTCCGATGGATGCGAGACGCACTGGACCGTTCGTTGCGGCCATATTTGAGAGAGTTTTATGAGTGGACGTCTATCGGCTGAAATGATTTTGATGATGAAAGAAAACACTTAGTTCTTTTTTATTATTGATAGACTCAGTTCCATGGAATTTAAATGGAACTGGGCAGGTCATATCTGCCGCATGTCGCAACAAACTGGGCGAAAGCAACTACTGACTGGACTCCGAACAGCAGGAGCCGGCGACGCGGTAGGCCCAGAAGGAGATGGCGTGACGATTTGGACTCCCATCTCAAGGATTGGCCAGAAATCGCTCAGGACAGAAAAGAGTGGAATAACGGAAGGGAGGCCTTTGCCCTGCAGTGGGACCCAACGGGCTCATAATAATAAATAATAATATTGATAGGCTCGCGCTTAACCACCATCTCACCTGATGGTAAGCGATGATGTGGCCGACGATGGAGCACGCTTGCCTAGAAGCAACCTATTCAACTATTCACCTTTGACTTAAACCCCTAATATGTAGCTATCAGGAAACACAAACTCCGGTAAGGAATTCCAAATTAAAACTTTACTCGAAAATCTCGCAAAAAATTCATGGCTTCCCTTTAAATGCCCAAGAAACAAAAAAGATGATGAAAAAAAAGGTTTATCGATGTTTAAAACTTTTTGGAGCAGGTTTTTTTACGACACACTTATTTTTTTGTTACAAACCATTTTAGTCCCTTTTAGGGTAGGTACCTGATGTTAATGGCGCCTAAAATAACTTGGACGAAAAAAATGGTTTGAATCTTGTTTTCTTTTTATTTATTTTGGGTTCCGTGCCCAATGGGTAAAACCATAGCAAAGATGAAAGAGGTTAGAAAGGAAATACTTTCCGATTTGTACTACAACGAGTGTCGCCGCTTGTCTCCCACCCTTTAACTCCACTACAGGCTATAAACCAATACGAACGTGCATCACGCAACTAACAGACCACGCACACTTAGATCGCAAGTTTGCTATTGGTAGTTGAACTATGAGCATTGCCCTACTTTGTGGTACGCCTGCCCCGCTCGACCTACAAAGCCATTTTAACCTCTTTCATCGTTCTGTGGTTATAACAGGGCTCTATTATTATTAATTACAGAAGTGAAGATTGGTCAGAAGTGGCTAAGGACAGAAATGAGTTGAATAATGAAAGGGAATCCTTTGCTCTGCAGTGGAACACAATGGGCTCATAATCTACAGTAATATTATAAAGAGGTAAAGTATATTTTTTTGTTTGTAAGGAGGCAATCTCTGGAAGTACTGGTCCGATTGCTAAAAATTTTTCATTGATAGAAAGCTGCTTTATTCCTAAGTGACAGGCTATATTTTTTGTACACGGGCGAAGCCGCAGGCAAAAACTAATACTAAATAACTATAAAATAAATATTTAAAGAGGCTCAATTCAACAAACGTGTTTTTTTTTGCCGTTTTTATAGATAATAGTACGGAACCCTTTGTGTGCGAGCCGCTTCGTTCTTGACCCGTTTTTTTATGTAATAAATTTAGTTCAAGATACTTTTTGTGGCAACTTCAAATGTTCAAAGGGCCTACCACGAAGCTCTTAAAGTGATCCCCATTTTACGTCCTAAACTGAACTGTTGGAACCCAAAGATGCATTGCTGGATGGCCTTCCACCAGGTGAAGTTATGACCTAGTGAGGCTCATAGGAATATAATAGCGAGACGCATAGCAGTAATTGATAGTACCCAGTACACATATGTATATTTAAAGTTGCCATCACGGATCTTGAGCGGTTGCATAGAAGTCAAATGTTCGGTCTCTTTAGTGGTGCGAAATGAGGGGGGCAGGGAGTGTCAGTGATTGGCTCGCCGCGCCATCGCGTCATGGACGTCACTCCTAATTCGTTCCCTGCGTTGCTGCATGTATCTAACAACAAAGACAATTGGCTCGCCAATGTATGGAATGCACAAAGCGATCCCCACTCTGACGCCGAGAGCTCAAGATCCGTTATGGCAATTGTACTTAGTACAATATTTTATATTTCATTAATCATGTTATAAAACAAGAATAAATGATAGTTTAACCTTTCAATCGTGGAAATTACAGACACAATAGAAAGACAATAGGTGCGCGAACGCCGGTGTTCGCTTGGGGTTTAATGAATTAAACTCTATTAAATTCAATTTAAGTTCTGCTTAGCTTGTGTGATAGTAAAAAAAAAAACAGTTATTTTGGCTACATACTGGACATATCAGTTTTAAGATCATAAGAACCTTTTGAATACTGTAATTAGAGACAATAAAAAGAAAGAAGGAAGAAAGAAAGTAAGCTATTTTA
Source organism: Mythimna albipuncta (assembly GCA_929112965.1). NCBI lineage: Eukaryota > Metazoa > Arthropoda > Insecta > Lepidoptera > Noctuidae > Mythimna > Mythimna albipuncta. Next base: position 2,681,412 of record OV815988.1, read on the forward strand.
TTTGACACACACACTCGTAGAGATACACACAATGTAGAAAGACAATGAGAGAATGAACGCCATCGTTCGCTTGGAATTAAATAAAAATATTCATAAATAAAATATAGTAAATAGCAATAATAAAATTTGTTTTCCAGACAGTCTCTACTCGGTGTTAAAAATAGAAAACAAGATCTTATCATATTTATAAAATCCCTGTTATTATCAGGCAATTCAATTCAATTTAAAAAATTATAAATATTTGAAAGATTAACCAAAAATTTAAAAAAAAAAAGAAGCCAAAGAACTATAAACCAACTAAAATATAGAATTAATTTAAAAAAAAACTTACCCGCGAAAAAAAAGAAAAAGTGAGCCTTTATGGGCAGCAGCCCTTTGTCTATCTTGAATTTCATTTTTTTTTTTTTTTTTTGGAACTACAAAATTTCACATTCAGCCTTGAAATTAATCAAGTTATTATTTCACCGTACACAGGTCACTGAACGCGTAGGTACGACATAGTTTTTTCCTGCAGCCAAGACAGGTTTGAGCATCAAAAACAACTTTCTAAGACTAACAACTGCACTGAATTAAGAGTTTAAACACTGGTTACACCATTATGCACACAAAGGAACATGAGACGTATCAAGATAATACTCGTTTTCCCTGTTATCGCACAACACGCGACTGACTCAAAGATTATTATTGTCTGAATAAACACAGCGACAGATAAACTCAATTATTGTTGTCATAATAATGAAATTGAATTGACGTTTTGATACCAGCTGACGGTGTTGCAAGTGTAAGAGCTCAAAATTGCCTACTTTTAAGAATTACGAAGATGATAACTGTTTTAAAACTACTCACGGTTTTTTATTTCACTTGTAGCAAAGTAAAATTTTCTATTTAAACTAAACAGAATAACTTTTTATTTATTTATTCACGGACTCGCCTACGTTATATATTGAGGTGCTGTGTAAGAGTGACTTTTAAAGGTACTACGCTCATCAATTTGCCTCAAAAATTTTGGTTTCGCTTCTTATATTAGGATTTTATCACTGTTATCAAAAATCATAAAAATTGCAGAACTTCCGAAATTAGCAAATTAGTAGGGAAATAATAAACGATGGCAACACGAAATACGATGTCATCGTAGTTTGTCAGGTGTCAATATAATGTCAGTCAATGTTCATCTATCTCTTTTTATTCAACACAATTTTATTATGCTATCTCGTTTATTCATGCTAAAATGTATTCCTTCGAATTTCGAACATGTATAGTGATGGAACTTCAAATTGGTGAATGTTAGTCACAATCGAGAATCTCTCTTTTAAAAACCATATTCTTGGTATTTTTAACCGGCTTCAAAAAGGATGAGGTTCGTGAGTGGATATTCGGTAGAATGTTTTTTTTTTATTTATGTTCACCAATTGTTCAGGGTCAATTGTTGACCGAATATTTTTTTTTTTTTTGTTTGAAAGGTATACTTCCGAGTTGGTCCCATATAAATATTGTTACGATCTGATGTGGAACTTTGAAGATATGTTATTAAACTGTTATAACAAATAAAATGGCTTTGTTCATACGTGTAGTCGATGACTGACTAAAAGAAGAGGGGAGGAGATATATCAAACTGAAAGCTGAATGGTAGACAACGGAACTCTGTAATAAATCTATGTAGGTAACCTGACCATGTTTGGGACTATTACAATTGTCATGAGATGAACTCTGGCTATAAGATACTATCGCAGTCATTTCTGCCTGAACACTTAAAAAAAAAATTCACTTCAATCCTAAGGCGCGGCACCAAACCAACTCCTTTAAAGTTTTCGTTTCGAGTGCAAGCAAAATTGAACTCAGGCGGATCTGATGATGATTAGCTGAGGGATATTTTTAGTTGTGCTACGACACTAATAAGTGTAAAAAAAATCCTTTTACAAAAAAAAATAATACAACAGACTTCAATGTAAAAAAAAAAAAACAATAAAAAAATAGAAAATAATTTAATCTAGCACGTTCTTCTCCATAGAGACCTACGACATGCAATTTACAAGTTACTGGAACATGCAATTTAGCTTCACTTTTCTTGGACTGACCGACATTTGACTTTTCAAAAGTGGCGACTGCAAATGGTGTATTTGAAATAAATGCTTTGACTTTGAATTTCGGAAGTCAGTGTTTCTATAATAGTCTTGTCTCTTCGTTATTTAACACCGACTTTAAAGTTATTTTGTACTTTTTTAGGTTTTTTTAGGGTTCCGTAGCCAAATGGCAAAAAACGGAACCCTTATAGATTCGTCATGTCTGTCTGTCTGTCTGTCTGTCTGTCCGTCCGTCCGTATGTCACAGCCACTTTTTTCCGAAACTATAAGAGCTATACATTTAAAACTTTGTAAGTAGATGTATTCTGTAAACCGCATTAAGATTTTCACACAAAAATAGAAAAAAAGCAATAAATTTTGGGGGTCCCCATACATAGAACTGAAACTCAATAATTTTTTTTTCATCAAACCCATGCGTGTGGGGTATCTATGGATAGGTCTTCAAAAATGGTTTCTAATATCATTTTTTTCTAAACTGAATAGTTTGCGCGAGAGACACTTCCAAAGTGGTAAAATGTGTGTCCCCCCCCCTCTAACTTCTAAAATAAGAGAATGATAAAACTAAAAAAAATATATGAAGTACATTACTATAAAAACTACCAACGAAAATTGGTTTGAATGAAATCTAGTAAGTAGTTTTTTTTTAATGCGTCATAAATCGAAAAAAATACACTATTATTAAAACATCGATCAAAGTTACAACACATTACAAGAACTTTTATATTATGTTACTTGCTGCTACGGAACCCTTCAAGGGCGAGACTCGCACTTGGCCGGTTTTTTTACATTGATGTCTGTTGTATTTTTTTTTTTTAAAGATTTTAGAAGACAGAAAAAACAAAAAAAAAATATTTTTGCTTGTTAGTAATTGTAGAACTGGTGACAAATGGTAAATGTAACAAATATGTCAGGTTGCACACATATTATACAAATAAACACAAAATGGGCCGATCAAATATCACGTAAGCAGATTTTTTTGCAAATATGAATTCTCCCCTCCCACTTGTCAGCAAAAATAAGCAAAGTTGTCACTCCCCCCCCCCATACTTACGTAAACATTGGTACAAGCATTTGCCAAGGTGTTGGTTTCGTTTTTAATTTGTTTTAATTTGTAAGTCTACAAATAAGGAATAGGCTTGAAATAAAGGAAAAAACTTCATTTAAAATTTAAATATATTATGTAATTCATATTAACAGTCCTCAGTCCTTGATACACGAATCCGTGACTCTAAATCTTTAATGACATTGGATGTTATGTTTGTTCATGCTACTCATTTTCGGCGACTTTAGAACATCGACATCATTCTCTTAAAAAATATATAATACCGCTGACAATCAAAAATAAGCAAAGACCCCCCCCTGTAGTGTTTACGTATTACTTGAATGGCCCCAAAAGCCTTCGTGCAAGTATTTATTTTAATTCAGTCAAAATATAATGAAAGAAATACTTTTTTCAGAATACCGCAAAATATAAATAACTTCAGTTTTTAACACCCATGCTTTTTTCTTTGCTAGTTAACGTCGTAATTGTTTCGGGTGTAAATTTATGGGATCCGATATATATCACAAAAACGCACTCAAAGATACACTCATGATTTATTATGATTATTACAATTCTTTAAAGGCGCACTATAAAATAAATCACATTGCTAATTATTTATTTTAATATAAAATTGTCCAAACCGATAAGACGATAGCCAAATTTTTAAAATAAGTGAGTTAATTTTTTCACGTTTTGATTTTCAAGAAACTATACGTTCTAAACTCGAATAATCTTTTCTTTTTCCTCAAAAGGACATAGACAATAATAAATTCATCTACAACAATAATCGTTTTCATGATTAAGAACAGCAATTCAATCGAGTAATTTGAGTTCAAGTAGGTGATATTTTTTTTAAATCTTTCCCAAGGACTTTGTCTCAAAATTAAATGTCACTTCATCGTAGCCAAATTCTGTATTTTAATTTATTTTAAATGATTTTAATAAATTTTGTAAAGAATTAATGATTTTCATGATTGTACAGGTATATTAAATTTAGTTCCATATTCTTCAGTCAGTAATATTTTAAATCGATTGATTTACAAACATTAGTAATAGCTAGTAACATCACTAAAACCCGCGATTTTCAATTGTTTTTTTCAGTATTCATTTCTTTCATTTGAATTTTGATCGCGTAACATGGCCGGCCTCCTTAGTTTGTAAATAAATAAAAATATACCAGAAAATGGAGGATGAAGAGTTTGTAGGTTGCTTCAGTTGCATGAACACCAATGATTTATGCGACCTATTTGCTGTGTACGCAGAGAACACGGAAACTTATGCAAAAATGTTTGAAACCTGTTTTGATATTAAGGTTATATGTGAAGCCATTTATTATTGTAGTATCTTAGTTATAGTTTCAAGTTTAGTATGCAGTAAATAGATTTAATATAAAAAGTATTAGTTTCATCTTTGCCCTAAAGAAGAGATAGTTGCTAGTGGTAATATAACTATAAAACATTAAATTATAATTTATATTTATATGCATAATTATGGATTGTATTTTAGGAATGTTTTATTAAACAAAATTATAAGTATTTAAAGTAATAATAGATGCCTATTTTTTTCTGTAGCTTTACAGTTTCGGATGCGTTCTTAAAATGATGCGTATTAAAAAAAACACTCCTAACGACCATTGTTTTTTAATTAATAAAATGACTAAAAATGAAAAAATTAAACATAAGTATAGGCGTATAAATATGCAATTAATAGGTGCCCCTGCAATTTAAATTTAATAAAATCATCGAAGTAATATCGATGGTTTTTCAATCGATATTTTTTTTTTCGGTAAAATGGTTTATAATTTAATATATCTATCGACCTTCTATTAAAATCATATGCAGATACACAACTTTACTAAAAAATATTATCAATAAAACTGGAATTACTAAATATTTGAAAACTATAGACTTGTGGGTTTCCTATTTTCAAATCTCGTAACTAACTATTGCCCGAAGTGGGAATTTTGCTGGCAATATTGCCACCAATATTCATACTTCGGGCAATATTGCCACCAATGTCCATACTTCGGGCAATAATGCCACCAATGTTCATACTTCGGGCAATATTGCCACCAATATTCCCACTTCTCGGCAATATTGCCGGCAACGGCACATCTCTAGTCGGAGATAGCGGAGACGGAAATGGTCAATTTACATATACAATATAGATATCGGCACGTATCTTGAGCGCTGGCTTCAAGTTGTGACGCGACGTGAGACGCGGTGGCGGGGAATGTCAGTGATTGGCTCGCCGCGCCATTGTGTCATAGACACAGAACAGATTTATTCCGTGGTCATAGACGTCACTTGTGATTCGTTCCCTGCACTTGCTGTATGTATCTAACAACGACGACGATTGGCTCGCCAATGTATGGAATGCGCAAAGCGATCCCCACTCTGACGCCGAGCGCTCAATATTCGTGCCGATAACAGAACTATACTAGCTGTCCCGGCGAACTGCCTAACAGTCAATGAATGTAGTGTATCTTTCGATATAGTCAATCGATTGCGTTGAAACAAAGCCTAAGTACAGGTCGCACGGTGAATCAAAATCGCTCGGTGAAAGTAGTGGGGGCAATCGGCGCATGTGTACAATTGCGCACAGAAATTTTTAGTATGTTAGGATTTATTTTTAATTTCGTATGTTTGAACCTTAGTAACATAACTTATAATAACACTAGTTTTTACTTGTAATTTATCTTGATATGTAGGTAAATACAGAAAAAAAAAATTAAAACTAAAATTAAAAAAATAATTTCGTTGGTTTCTTTCATAATGTAACAATTCACGTCGTAAACCATTTTTCTGGCTAGCCGTTTTAAAACTTTATTTTTAACCATTTTTTTTTTTACGACTACGTATTACTGTTACGATAACACAAGCTGTACGCAATAGTACCCAAGTACAACAGTATCCAATGAGACGCGAGAACGTAACGCGGGAATTGAAGAGCGACTCTATCTACCAATGACGTGTCGCCGACGGCGCACACCCGCACGCACGTCGCCAAATAGACCTTAGAATTGAATACTGCGCATGCCCCTTCCACTTTTGCCGAGCGATCTTGATTAACCGCGCGACCTGTAACATTCAATTTACACACAATTTTAATGCATTAAACCACAATGTTAATATCTAGAAGTTATGTATACCGATTTAGTTTTTACATGTTGCCCGCTCATTTAAAAACTTGTTCAGATAGACATGTGACATCCACCAACCCGCACTTGGCGGTAAGTCCCCTCTTCGAGGCGTGGCTGGAAAGACCTCACGGCGTCCTTACCTTCCGCATGACGCAGGTTCTCACCGGACATGGTTCGTTCGGGAGTTTCCTGCACCGGATTCGTGCGGAAGTGACGCCCGGGTGACCCCACTGTGCGGAATGCTCGGAGGTCACTGCTTGGACGAAGCATCGCCGTGCCCTCGTGGGAGCGATCGGCGGCGGAGACCTCTCGCATCGGGCCTTGGTTGAGGCCATGGTCCGGAGCGAGGAGGAGTAGCAGGCGGTCGCCGACTTCTGCGAAGCAGTAATGCTCGCAAAGGAGGAGGCCGAACGCATCAGGCAACGGCGTTATCGCCGCCGCCGCCGCCGCCGCCGGGATTCTGATCCCGATTTCCGGCCACCGTAGACGCGGGCTTGCGGACAGTGAGCAATGGGTAGCTCACTGTCCGGCCGTGCGGTAACTGTCCGGACCAAGCCCAAGTCGCCGACTTTTCAGTGTTTTGACAAATTGTTTCCATGAACATGCTTGTCTATGTTGCACAACTGTGCAGGTTTTCACACAATCTTACCTGACAGGTATTTCATTATCCTGGTAGAATACTTATTAATGTAACTGGAAATAAGTCCTTGATAGATCGTTTAGTGTCGAGCCAGCACGCTTAGCCAAGTTGTTATTCTGCAATCGTTAACGCTGTCGAAAAGCGATGAAACGTATGGGAATGACGTCATCAACGATTGCAGAATAACAACTTGGCTAGGCGTGAAGGTATACTCTGGCGTGTATGGCAAGCATTAAACTTCAATTTCTGTTCGCAGGTCCCAACCAATTTGAAATACATATGTTCAGACTGCGTGGATATCCTGGAAAAGTGTGTGTCCTTCAAGGGACAGACCACTAAGAGCTTGACGATGCTGCAAAACATCAAAGGTATGGTTTTGTCCATGAAGAAAGCTCGCGTTTGACCGTTAAGGCCTTGAACCATCAACCATCTGACCGAAATTATGTGAACGCAACCCTCGCACTCGCCTAGGCGGCAGTACGCAAATCTGTGCATTTATTTGCGGCCAGCAGCGCCCGGAAAGCGCTTTAAATCCATTTTCTTTGCGAGATATTGATTGATTTACATATGCAATGTTCACTTTGAAGAATATTTAACCACCAATTTTTATGTGTAAAAATGTTTCTAAAGGTCCAAGCCGTTTCCTTCGAAACGAGTAGGGAAAAGTTGCGAAAAGTTGCGAAATTGCTAAATATATTTTTTTTTTTTGACAAAACTATTAATTGCACGAAAAAATCAAATGTTGATATTATTGTTCATGAATCTATAAAAAATATATTTTTTTTTCAAACCAATTGACCTAGCCGTTACGGAGGAGTAGGCCTCAGAAAATCACTGTTTTATGGCACTTTTCGGGCGCTTGGCCCTTAAATCACCTGATTGTAAGCGATGACGTGGCTGACGATGGAGCACGCTTGCCCTCGGTTACAGCTATCAGGAAACACAGACTCCGGCAGGGAATTCCACTCCTTAGCTGTACGCATAATGAATGTGTTTTCAAAACGCTTCGTACGTATGGGTAGGGTATTCAAGTCAAATTCATAGCGACATCTATGTCTCCACCAGGGTTGTTGCTGATGCAGTATTTTGTCACATCGATTGTCGATGTCAGATTTTTTGTAATTTGCATCAGCTGATGCTGATGCAAACAAAAAGAAACGTGGACGTCCACATCACTGCCCTTAACATCTCTAAAGTATTATTTTAAATCATCAACAACCTAGTAGGACTGTATTACCTACTAAAATCGTAAACAACAACTTTTGTTCTATGACTTTTTACAAAACATATTTACCAAAAACAAACTATTAAGATTTCGTTTCTCTATCTAACACATTCCGACTCTGTATTTTGCTATACCTACCCCTCCGTCTGTTATCTGTATGACGCGACGCAAGCGCATCAAGCACCCCCGCTGCTTGATCCCGCTGCCCTCCGCTATTGTACCATCGCCTGCTTCGCATAGACTTCGTAGAACATTCAATTTGAATATTTTTATTTTTGTATGATGAACTAAAATATGATCTTTATTTCTTTTAAGTCGCAACGCAACCCCATCAAGCACCCCCGCTGCTTGATCCCGCTCCCTTCCGCTATTGCACTATCTTACTTCGCATAGACTTCGTAATATTTAGAACGATCATTTTTAATATTTTTATTTGATAAATTTTAAAAGTCGGAACAAAAGTTGTTGTTTATGATTTTAGTAACATAGTCCTGAAGGCTGCCAGTGTTTACGAATAACCCTGCTATTTAACCTTTCAATCGTGATAATGACAGACACAATTGAAAGACAATAGATGCGCGAACGCCGGCGTTCGCTTGGGGTTTAATGAATTAAAAAAAATGTCTTTCAGATGAAGAGTACTTAGATGAGTCTATACTAGAAGAGGCAGAATGCATAACCCCTGATCATACGAAGGCTTTGATCGTTCTCAAACCCTCGACTTCTGAAGGTGACGATGATGAAATGGATGGTAAGTATCTAAGGTGTCAGGGTCAACTCACACCGAAAGAGCGGCGAAGGGCAGCGAAGCGGGGCGCAGTTTGTTTCATATGAATTTTAACTTTATTATCATTACCATATAATACTTTTTATCGCATGAGAAACTCGAACAAGTCGCGCGGATGCCCGCGGCGCCGCGGGAATTCCGGGGAATTCTCTCGTTCGTGTTTCTCAAGCGATAATAAGTATTATAGAAATGAAAATAAAGTTAAAATTCATATGACACTGAAACTGCGCTGCCTTTCGCCGCTCTTTCGGTGTGAGTTGATCCTAAGGGACAGCCCTCCACAAACTTTAAAGGCTTGCTCAGTAGACGAAACTGAACAACCTTCCACAAAAAAAAAATTCAGTGTACGAAAAAAGAAATCGGCCTCGCCATACAAATTGTCCAATCAAGTTTATCATTTTGTATGGTGAGGCCGATTTCTTTTTTCGTTTCCTAAAAAAAAGTCTTATGGAAGATTGTTCAGTTTCGTCTACTGAGCAAGCCCTTAGTTTGTGGAGGGGTGTCCCTTATACCTTTTATATCAACAGCTTCCGTCATAATTCCACGAATAATGCAGCGGGGTTTACTACACCCCTTTTTAGGGGTCCACTGACCTAAGTTTTCAAAAAAGGAACCCATATAGGGGGATCAATTTGCTCTTCGCTTAGGCGCATATTTTAACACTTGCTTAGCAATCATAGGGTACTTTCCATTGACCTAGAATTCTGAAATTTGGCAAGAAGCAGGGTCTTAGTATAGCAGAAGTAGGTATAGGAAAAAGTCTCGAAACTTGTAGTTAGGTACGTCACAAAAAAAAAACTGTTTTATGATTCGTAAAAATCTTCGTAACTCAATTCGGGAATTGAACTATTTATAGGTACCGGCATGAATCTTGAGCGCTGACCTTCACTTGTGCAGAAGTCAAATATCGGGCCTATTTAGTGGTATGAAGTGAGACGCGGGTGCGGGGAGTGTCAGTGATTGGCTCACCGCGCCATCGTGTCATAGTCGTCACTCGTGATTCGTTTTCCGCGCTTTCTGCATATATCTAACAACGACGACGATTGGCTCGCCAATGTATGGAATGCGGAAAGCGATCCCCGCTCTGACGCCGAGCGCTCAAGATTCGTGCCGGTTCCTATACATAAGTAAGTTTGTACGGCACCCTCGGTGCGCGTGTCCAACTCGCACTTGACTGATGACTAGCCTGTTGGTCTAGTGGTTAGTGACCCTGACCGCTATGCCGGAGGTCGTGGGTTCGATTCCCACCCAGGACAAATGTTTGTGTGATGAGCATAATCATTTGTTCTGTGTCTGGGTGTAATTTATCTATAATATGTATGTATTTAGAAGTATATAAGTATGTTTATCAGTTGTCTAGTACCCATAACACAAGCTCCGATTAGCTTGGGACTAGACGGCGTTGTGTGATAGTTGTGGAATATTATTACAAGCCAAGTTTTTTTTTTTTTAAATTAAATATCATTTAAACCTTTCCAAAAAAAAAAACCAGATGATTTGGATGAAGAACATGCAATCCAAGCCTTAGACGAGACGACCTGCATATACTGCGATCTTCAACTGCCTACAGTAGATGATGTCAACGACCATATCCGGACGGTCCATGAACTGGAACCCAGGACTGGGTTGCCTCTAAGAGAATGCTCCTTGTGCGGAGTAGCCTTGAGAGATCCCGCTGATCATCATAACAGGTTAATTAATTAGTCATACTTAACACTTTTTTTTTAGGTGGGAAATATAAACAAAAGAAAGAGAAAAATTTGGAGGTAGGCGGAACAGAGAGTAAAGTCCCGCAAACCTCCGTTGAAAAGGGAGGATCCTCCGACCAGACAGGTGTTATGGTCTGGTGGGCGACTGCCCGATAGATGATTTCGGGCTGTCGTATATGTTCAAATCGCGCGGAGAACTTTGATTGTGTGATGCAGGATTTCGTACTTTCTTCGTAGTTCTTATGTGGCGCCATAGATGTCGCTACAAAAATATTTTATTAGGGGCACAAAAATTGCAGAAAAAACATCTAAGTAATCATCTTTTTTTTTTATTGATAGGCTCGCGTTTGACCACCATCTCACCTGATGGTTAGCAATGATGTGGTCGACGATGGAGCACGCTTGCCTAGAAATAACCTATTCACTCTTGACTTAAAGACCCCCAAGTTGTAGCTATAAGGAAACACAGACTCCGGCAGGGAATTCCACTCCTTGGCTGTACGCATAATAAATGTGTTCTTAAAACGCTTTGTGCGTATGAGTGGAATGTCTACCATATCCAATGGCGCAACGCTGTACGTCGTATGGTCCGATGATGGAACGGACTTGGCGGAATTAGATTGTGCAATTCCAGTGCACACTCCCCGAAATGTAAACGATAGAAAACCAGCCAGCAACTCGGCGGCGATGCTCAAGGCTTTGGAGATTCGACTCTACAAGTGCATCATTGCCGATGATTCTCTTGGCTCGCCTCTCAATCGACTCCAGCGCATCAAGCTGGTATTTGGCAGATCCATCCCAAAGATGAGAACAGTACTGTATCTGAAGACATCTTCCGCCTTTTCGTGTCAGTCTTTTACTGACTAAGACCCACTCCTCCCATGTCCCTTCTTTGCCCTGCGTTCCAAGGTCCCGGGTTTTCCTTTATGAAGCGAACCCATCGCCCCAGTAGGCTTCGGCCCTGCTGAGCCCCTACAGTTTTAGAACACCACGCGCCGTCGACGACTCGGACGCGATCTGAACAGTTACCGGACGGCCGGACGGCAAGCTACCTATTGCTCGCCGTTCGTAAGCCGACGCCTACTGTGGCTGGAAATTGGAGTCGGGATCCCGGCGGCTGGGGTATGAGAGCCTTTTCCATGCGCGTGCGGCCGCCTCTTTCACTAGAATTACTGTTTCGCAAAAGGAATGTGAGTACGCCGTGATGGCTTTCCAGCCACTCCTCAAAGAGGAGACTTCAAGCCATAATTGTGGCGTGCCGAGGGACTTTACACCCTGTTCCACATGCCTCTAAGATCAGTTTATTATAGCAGCCTCAATTTTTAGGTGTCATGGCGTAAAATCTGATTCCGATGGCAGAAAGTACCCTTGCCATTTCTGCGATAATATTTATATAAGTAAGAAAGCTTGCTTCACCCACCTTCGGATGAAACATGGACGTAAGTACCTACTAGCATCATCAATATACACCGTTAAATTTTAATCGTTTTAATCCCGGTGAGGATCGATCCGGTACATGAAACGCTATCGATTTGTAAAGATAAAATTAAAAAATAAGGTACCTTTTTTTTAAAACTCGTATTAATTTACGCATGTACGAAATTAATTTTTCTATGAAAACGTCAGCTGAGCGAGTCCATTACCAATATAGTGTTCCATGTACCGGATCGACCCTCCACGGGATTAAAACGATCAAAATTTAGCGGTGTATGTACTACGTACTAGATTACGTGTGCCGAACACTCACTTCATAATGTAGTTCGTACACCTTGAACATTACTCTATGTTGAACGAAACGCGTAAGTGCCACGAAATTTTGGAAGACGTTTTGGTGTCGCAAAAGTATCCTCTAAAAGCCATCTTAGCGCTGCACGTTTTAATAGTTCTGTTAGACGATATAATGCCAATGTAGCGCTGCGGCGAACTTTTGTTTTAACTTTTCAGTATTTTGACAAATAGTTACCATGAACGTGCTTGTATATCACTAGAATGTAAGTCGATGAGTAGCATAAATAAAAAAAACTTCCGTAATAAACCTGTACCCCTAGCCAAGTTGCTAATCTGCAATAGTTAGCTTCAAATGTACGGGAATGACGCCATCTCAACGCTCAGTTACGTGGTCAGAACAAAAGAATTCGACGAAAGCTAGCGTCGAAGCGTTCGACACAAGCGAAACGGTTGTAACTTGGCTAAGGGGGCTGGTATCAAGAATGAAGATATCTCCGCAGCAGAACCAAGGTTACCGACATAGCTCGAAGAATCGCCAAACTTAAGTAGCAAGGCATATTGCTCGCAGAACAGATGGTCTATGAGGACGAAAGGTTATGTAGTGGCAACTACGTACCGGAAGACGCAGCTATGAAGGCCTACCAAAGGCGATTGCCGTAACTTTAATGGCAATGGGTAGGGCACATTGCTTGCAGAACAGATGGCTGTTAGGACCAAAAGGTTCTGGAATGGGGGGCGTTGACGCGGCCTCCTACAAGGTGGACCGATGACGCACAGGACCGGTAGTTGTGGTGACACTTGGGGGAGGCCTATGTCCAACAGTGGACGTCTTTCGGCTGAAATGATAATGTTGATGATGAATAACACTGATAGTAATTCTTTTTCACCCAGTTTACAATATTAGTTTTGAAAGTCCTGAAACACGTGTCTAGTATTATTATATAAAGAATCTATGTACAAAATTTCATAAATGTATCATGAAAAATCACAAAAATATAAGCTTGTTATGTCAGCAAAAATACATAGTCACCGGGCCATCCAGGCGACGGGAGCGTTCAAGTATTCCGTAACGCAATTTTCGAAGATTTTAGAAATGTAACGCACCGTAACATTTTCTGTACCCCTTTCCAAACGTTACGTAACATTTAAGTGACCATTAAAGTCACAATTATGTTAACGAAAGGTTTGCCAACATATGAAACAAAGATAAAAGTAACGTACAATACCTACTATTGAGGGTTTCCCCTTAAACGAAAAGGTTGCTGATTCGGAAGATTCTAATTTCCTAGCTTATTTTATTAAAATAAAAATAAAAAATTACGTAACGCGTTGTTTAAATACTCCCCCTCACGCCATTGTAACGCACCGTAACGTTTTACAAGACGCCTACCCTCAAATTGCGTTACGTAATACTTAAATGCTTGGGGGTTCTTCTGCTTCCACAACCGGCTGTGCGCTGGCGCCTAATGCGCGCTATGACCTTCCGTGATCTGTGTTGTACTTAGTTTCGGTGGTGTCCAGCTTATAACCGATTTTAAATATTTTTGGGAAATAATATAACATGGTGTAAAAACTATAGGAATCCATTCAGTTACTGATTCTGAACAAATTATATTCAGGTTTTGCACAAACTAAAAATAATGCTATATAGGATGCATCTTTGTGAAAAGTGAAATACAATGATTTATTATATTAAAACTAGCTTCTGCCAGCGGCTTCGCTTGCGTGAAAATTGTGAATCTAAACCATTCCCAGATCCCCTTGAACACACACAAAAAATTTCATCAAAATCGGTCCAGTCGTTTGAGAGAAGTTCAGTGACATACACACTCACAAGAATTATATATATAAAGATGGACAATATCTACCTCAGTGGCGTAACTATACCATCTGAGGCTTGTGGCTAGATAATTCGATAGGGCCCCAAAAAATTATCACGTTGTAATTTATTTTGGATAATTCACTGGAGTAGTGAAATTATTCTTTATTATTTATTAAAGTTCTCTAACAGGTACACGAAGATTTTTCTATTTTGTCTCTGAACGTGGCTTCCCGGTAGCGTAACTATAACTTACCAAGCTGGCAAAATACCATGGGAAATTTATACTATTCGAAATTATTATAATTTATTTAGACTTTAACAACTATCATAATTTTTACTTATTTTTTTTGTTATAATGCTAGGTCAATTCTTTTAAAATCGCGATCCGTCAGATCGGGGGCCCCACCAGACCAGGGCCCCGTGGCATTTTGCCAGCCTTGCCACCCTATAGTTACGCCACTGATCTGCCCCCTTGCCAAGTTACAGCCGTTTCTCTAGCGTCGACCGTCTCGAGTTGGCCGCGCCTCCAACTCTTTTGTTCTGACCACGTGACTGAGCGTTGAGATGACGTCATTCCCGTATCATAGCTAAGGGTACAGGTATTCATTTATGTAATTTTTTTCAGTGAAACTCTGTAACGAGCAAACACCAAAATATGTACCGAGAGAGCGTAAGAAATGCCATATGTGTAACAGGGATTTTAGCCAGAAGCAGATCCTGAACAAACACCTATGGAAGGCCCATGGATTCGAGGTAAATTCATAAAACGGCTCTCAGACACAAAATAGATAGGTACAGAAGTCAATCTACATACAAAGCGCGCTCGAGCAACGCACACATAGACACCGCTCACGGACACGATATCTCGGAGCGCCTCGGCCCGCTCGTCGAACAGTTCCGGCTCAAACGCTCATTAGTGTGCGTCCACCGAGCGTAGGTATAAAAAAACCGGCCAAGTGCGAGTCGGACTCGCCCATGAAGGGTTCCGTAACAGCAAGTAACATAATATAAAAGTTCTTGTAATGTGTTGTAACTAAGATCGATGTTTTAATAATCAGTGTATTTTTTTTTCGATTTATGACGCATTAAAAAACTACTTACTAGATTTCGTTCAAACCAATTTTTGTTGGCAGTTTTCATAGTAATGTACATCATATATTTTTTTTAGTTTTATCATTCTCTTATTTTAGAAGTTAGAGGAGACACACGCACACATTTATCACTTTGGAAGTCTCTCGCGCAAACTATTCAGTTTTAAAAAATGAAAGATCCAAGGATAAAGGCATATGGTATAGATCAATAGTATCGGAGCCTCCTCATATACCGTGGTTTTACAACACTAAGTTATGCAGGCGGCTGGTTGTGATCGCGCACAGACTGCGATCTGGACACATGCCCCTCAATAAGTTTGGATTTTTAATGAAAAAAACCGACTCACCAAATTGTGATGTATGTGGAACTCCGGAAGATGTAGTACACTTACTGTTGGAATGTGTCCGATTTCAGTCTGACCGAGTAGAATTATTTAAGGATTTACACCTAAATATGTACGATGTAGGTGTATTTCATCATCTTTTATCTACACCTAATTCGGAGGCTGCCTCCAAAGTATTTATGTTCACTAGGTTACGTTTTAGTTAGACAATGTATAGTATAAGGTATGATGGGACTGGCATACACGTCTGTGTAAAAGTCCCTAATAATAAATAAAGAGAAAAAAAAAAAAGTAATATTAGAAACCTCAGTATCATTTTTGAAGACCTATTCTAAGTATGGGGACCCCCAAAATTTATTGGTTTTTTTCTATTTTTGTAAGAAAATCTTAAAGCCGTTTACAGAATACATCTACTTACAAAGTTTCAACAGTATAGCTCTTATAGTTTTGGAAAAAAAGTGGCTGTGACATACGGACGGACAGACAGACAGACAGACATGACGAATCTATAAAGGTTCCGTTTTTTGCCATTTGGCTACGGAACCCTAAAAAGTGAAGTACATAAATGAGATTGTCTTCTGTACCTATCTATTTTGTGTCTCAGATGTTTAACATCATAAAACAGTGGTGGCCGAGTGGTAATGGCCTTGACTTAGGGCTATATTTCACCGAGACACCATGGCGACGCGACCAGTCGCCGCTACCAACAAAATGTATACAGCTCTATAGAGAGTTACTCACCTGGTGTCCGTTTGGTTGCGCAACCAATTTGGTGGCGCGACCAGCTCGGACGTGTGGCGACTCTGGTGTCTGTATGGTGTCTAGTTTGATAGTTTAAGGCTACATTTCACCGAGCCACCATGGCGGCGCGACCAGTCGCCGCTACCAACAAAATGTATACAGCTCTATAGAGAGTTACTCGCCTGGTATCCGTTTGGTTGCGCAACCAATTTGTTGCGCGACCAGCTCGGACGTGTGGCGACTCTGGTGTCTGTATGGTGTCTAGTTGGGTAGCTTAAGGCTATATTTCACCGGGACACCATGGCGGCGTGCCCAGTGTCCCGGTGAAATAAACGGTTCCGAGTTACTGGTCGCGCGTTCAAACCCAGCCAGGCGCATTATTTTGTGTAATTTATTTCATCACCATTACTCTCAAAGCGGTGAAGGAAAACATCGTGAGGAAACCGGCATGTCCTAGAACCAAAATTCGAAGATATGTGACATCTACCCGCACTGGGCGCGCGTGGAGGATTACTGCCGATTCCCTCTAGAAAGGAGGCCTGTGTCCCAGCAGGGGGAACATTGAAAGGCTGATAATTTTTATGCTATACAACATCTATTAGCGCCTTTTCAGTAAAATCGACTCAAATGTCGCGACGGAAAATGTCATGATACCCGCACTATGCCACCGTTCTCCACTTCCGTTTGTATGCGGATACTCATGTCTTATGTCTGAGTTTGGTTTCCGCACTTAGTCCTATGCGGACCATTGTACGTGGGCCATAGCGGCCATAACCTTGGGTGGGCTTATTCCAACCAGCCCACCTCTCTCCAAAAGCAGATTAGACCTCTCAGGTTTTTCAGGGCGTCTATAAGGGAATTCGGGGATCCTATGGTTCGTGTGCGTATTTCAGTGGCACCTGTGCAGTCTAGGAGCACATGCGCGACTGTCCCCCTCTCCTCCCCCTCCAAGCATGCTCTGCACAGGGGACTGTCTGTGATGCCTATTGTGTGGAGGTGCTTATTCAGTGTGCAGTGCCCGATGATGGTCCCCGTCACCAGGCGCAGGCCGCCTCTGTTCATTCTTACACTCATACTAATGCAGATGCTTCACGCCTGCCGAGCGTTGCAGTTGCGTAAGACGCCACTGCAACGCTCGGCAAACGCTCGGGCTCTAGTTACGATTTTTTGGCCCCGACAGAAAGCAAATTAATTCATTTTGCCTTTTCTTTTATGGTGGGAAAAAATCATCCAATGACAACCCCCACTCTTGGGTGGTGCGGGAGATAGTGTCAGACTCTTACTGACTAAAAGACCCACCCCGTTCCTTTAAGCCTTCATACCGGGGCTCGAGCTAATTCAGTTTGCCTGCTGCAATCTACCCATCCTATTATAATTTAGGTGTCTTCAAGGCTAGAGTGAATAGGCTCCTAATAAACTAGTACGCCTCACCATTAACGATTGCATCACTGCTTACCATCAGGTGGGATCGCAGTCAAGCACTAGTTTATATTTTTTTTTTGCAGGTGGAAAAACGCAAAGCCTTCATATGTCCACTTTGCGATGAGAGAGTAAGCTACGGGTCTAACTTCAGTGCTCATCTATTGCATTCCCACCGCGTTCACGAACAAGTCGAACAGCTGGAGTTCCACAATATGGATGGTGATTGCCTTGAATAATATTATGTTTATAATATGTTACGTCACCGTAAAATTGTAAATACCGTTAGATTATAATCTATCTCTCGACATTGTAAACTATCGAATGATTGTGAAACTCACATTATTGCTTACAGCATTCAACCAATCAGCGCTCGAGATGCGTTCCGTTCTTTACTATTTCAAAATTTACCAGTTTCACTTTGATAGGTTATAATCTACCGAAAATAATGCGTTAAATTATAAGCAGTAACTTCTTCGCGGCCATAGCTTCGCTCAGCTCCGCTCAACTCCACCTAGATTGAAACGCACTCACTGTTAGCTGCTCCACCTTTTTTTTATGGTGGGAAAAAATCATGCATTGACATCCCCCGCCCTTGGGCGGAGCGGGAGATAGTGTCAGACTCTTACTGACTAAAAAACCCACCCCGTTCCTTCAAGCCTTCATACCGGGGCTCGAGCGCCCTTTCGGATTGTAGGCTTCGACCCGGCTGGGTCTCTGCTGTTGCTGACAACTCCTTGAGGCGCGCGGGAACAGTGCGCGCTAGCTGCCCCACCTGGTTTTGCTTTAGTGGGAATGTATCCACACTTCCTCTCTGCGTTATCAAGCCCCGCTTCGGCGAGAGCTTTAACCTTATCCTTTCCACTTTGTTCGGCTTCGTTTAGGAAGTTTAGATGCAATCCCAACGACACGCTCCGCGTAAGTGGAAACACACGGGTAATTAGTAAAACATTAGCAGCCTCTCAAGACTATATTACTAACATCATAAACAACAACTTTTGTTCTATGACTTTTAAAACCGGCCAAGAACGTGTCGGGCCACGCTCAGTGTAGGGTTCCGTAGTTTCCCGTCCGTCACAATAAGCGTACCCACTTATGAGTTTAAAAAAATGCTTGCATATTTATACGATTATACTACAAACTTAGTCCAGAACTTTTTTGAAGAAAAACTGTTCTTTCCATCAAGTTCAAAATAATTTTTCTAGAAAGTCCTTATAAAGTTCTACTTTTCAGATTTTTTTCATATTTTCTAAACTTATGGTTCAAAAGTTAGAGGGGGGGACACATTGTTTTTTACTTTTGGAGTGATTATTTCCGAAATTATTGACATTATGAAAAAATGATTTTAGTAAACCCGTATTAATTTTTAAATACCTATCCAACAATATATCACGTTACGGTACGGTACGTTAGGGTTGAAATAAAAAACACTACCCACTTTACATATAGGGGGATAAAACATTATTTTTCAATTTTTATTTTACTACTTTGTCGGCGTGATTGATATACATATTGGTACCAAATTTCAGCTTTCTAGTGCTAACGGTCACAGAGATTAAGCGAGGACGGACAGACAGACATGGCGAAACTATAAGGGTTCCTAGTTCACTACGGAACCCTAAAAATTATCATATTTTAGTTCAACAGATTTTCATACAAAAATAAATATATTTAAATTGAACGTTCTAAATATTACGAAGTCTATGCAAAGCAAGCGATAGTACAATAGCGGCGGGGAGCGGGGAGCGTGGATCGGACGGCGGGGGTGCTTGATGCGCTTGTGTCCCGTCATACAGATGTAGGTAGGTTTTGCAAAATACAGATTTGAAATGTGTTAGAACAACGAAGTCTTGAAGGTTTGTTTTCGGTACTTAAAATTATGTTTTGTAAAAAAAAACCATAGAACAAAAGTTGCTGTTTATACAGTCCTGGGGCCCAAGTCTGCTATTTTTATAAATTCGTCATTCCAACACGATCACATTGTCATTTTGCTAAAAGTTCGTAATCTAGCAGATTACGAAATTCATAATGATCGATCATTGATCGGACAGTGGTATAGTTATAGAATTGTGGTAGAATGATAATATCGAGCATAATATTAAAACTAATAACTGCACAATAACGTTCTAATTGTAGATCACTGATCAAATGAACTGACAAAGTTTTGGCAGATTACCGCATACGTCAAATATTCATTTGTCAATATGTACGACATTACTATTCTACGCCATTTCTTTTAATGGAGTATCAGTGGTTGACCATTGGAAAGTCATAATGACGCCATTATATTAGTAGACTAGCTTTTGCCCGCGCGGCTTCGCTCCCGCTCTTCCCTACTTCAGCCTACTCTACCCTACTCTACTCTACCTTACTCTACCCTACTCTACCCTACCCTACTCTACTCTACCCTACTCTACTCTATTTACTCTACTCTACTCTACCCTACTCTACTCTACTCTACCCTACTCTACCCTACTCTACCCTACTCTATCCTACTCTACCCTACTCTACCCTAACCTACTCTACTCTACTCAACCCTACTCTACCCTGCTCTACCCTACTCTACTCTAATAAACCTCACGGAGCCCGAGACCTTTCCAACGAATGCAAAACCGTGGAAATCGGTTCGTGCGTTCTGGAGTTATAGCGTCAGGAAGGAAAACCCGACTTATTTGTATATAGTAGATTACCAAAATTGTCAAAATCGACAATTATGACATCAATGATGATAGACCATTCTGACACTATTGTAATAGCAGACTTGAGGCCCTGTAAGGTTGTCAGTGTTCCAACCCAGCTCTGCTTAAGCGTAAATACACCACAGCTTCGCTTAGATGAAAACGCGTGAGTGTGGGTAGTGCCTCCACTACATTTCTCAAATAAAATTTTCAGATTTCATGATATTCAAGAGCGCTATTCAGGAGGAAACTAAGTACAGGTTCAGAAAGACTACGGCTAGTAAGCAAACTATTGAAGGAGTCAGGTCTCATTACATGTGCAGCCAATCAGGAGTCTACGTTTATCAGGTGAGAAAAATAAAATTGCCTTAAAAAGCCGCTTCTAGCTTATTTTTGTAGCGGCCATTTTTTGTAGCCCAAGTGCGGCGGTGCTGCCACAAAAAAAAACCCTATTTCATTGGTCACGCCATCACGCGTGAATGGCTGGACCGATTCCGCTAATTCTTTTTTTGTGTTCATTACTGTGAGGAGAATGTTCTTATGGAAAAAAAAATTGGGTAGTGTGGGGTAGAGTAAGGTACAGTAGAGTAGGGTAGTATAGAGTAGCGTAGGTTTGACAGCTTAGCTTAATCGGATCGTACGTTGTGGCGACGCTTGGGGGAGGCCTATGTCCAACAGTGGACGTCTGTCGGCTGAGATGATGATGATGATGAACAAATTTAAAGTGCCAAACATATTTCTTCTGAAACGTTCGCCCCGGTCATGTTCCTCATGGGTATCACAGCTTCACCAAATTGTGTAAATTACGGAATAATCGAGGAATGAATCGAGGTTGTGGCGACGCTTGGGGGGGGGGAGGCCGATGTCTAACAGCGGGCGTATATCGGCTTTTTTTCCGATGGGAAAAATCATCCTATGACAACCCCCGCTCTTGGGCGGAGCGGAAGATAGTGTCAGACTCTTACTGACTAAAAAACCCATCCCGTTCCTTCAAGCCTTCATACCGGGGCTCGAGCGCCCTTTCGGATAACCCTGGCCCCAGTAGGCTTCGACCCGGCTGGGCCCCTGCTGTTGCTGACAACTCCCTGAGGCGCGCGAGAACAGCGCGCGCCGTCAGTCGACGACTTGGGCTTGTCCGGACAGTTACCGGACGGCCGTACAGCGAGCTACCCAGACGTATATCGGCTGAAATAATAATGATTGTCAATCCCAATGTGTGACGGAATCCACTGCAGTATATACTGATTTAGATTTTTGTTGAAATTCATGTTTCTCATCACTTCAGGGTAAGGGCAAACGTCCAGCACCTGAAAGACAGATATACAAAACTGGTAAAGCGTGTCCCGCTCATATGATAGTCACTGAGACCATGGACCGTGTGATTGTGACCTTCTACAAGACACATGTAGGACATGGACGTGAGTATAATAATAATAATAATAACCATTTATTTTCAGGCATCGGAGGCCCATAGAAAAAATACATTGGAAAAATCATTTTAAAATAATAATCTAATTCATATTGTTTCGTACGCGTGGGTGTGAAGAAAATTCTAGATACCGACATCCGAAGATCGATTCAGAACCATTGAATCGCTTCTCGAAGTCATAAATCATTTTTATTGCACGTGGTACTAAGAGTCACTTTCATGCGAATTTCGACTCTATTGTTAACGTCGGAGAGTACCATTTCCCTTATCGGTAGATACATACCTACCTACTAGTTGTAGGATGTACTTTGTGGATGTTTCGAGATTTTTCTAAGCCTGGCTACGCACAACCATTCTAGATCTTTCGAACAGCAATGCGTTTTAATTATTACGTGCTACTCGTTATTTTCTCGGAGATATGGCGTAACAATATCACAACAACAAAACTTATTTAATAACTAGCTTTTGACAGCGTCTTCGCCCGCGAGGCATTTAGGTACTTAAGGAATCTGGATAAAAGGTAGCCATGTTCTTTTCTATGTCAAAGGCTATATGCATGCCAAATTATATCCAAATCCGTTCAGCAGTTTTTGCGTGATTAAGTAACAAACATCTACACTTTCACATTTATAATATTAGTTAGGATTATCACACGTAACGTCGGCGTCGTGTTCCGTTGCGTGGTGTCGCGTAGTCGTCCTCGGAAACGTCTTTCGGCCAAAAGTTCTCTCTCAAAAGATCTCCAGATGCGGTCTTTCCGTCCGATCATAATTTGCCTGCTGCGGTCTTTCCGTCCGATTATAATTTGCCTGCTGCGGACTTTACGTACGATTATAATTTAAGCGTCTTCAGGGCTAGAGTGAATAGGCTCAAACTTAGTGCGCCTCACCATCAACGATTGCATCACTGCTTACCATCAGGTGTTGCGAGTTCATGATAAAAGTTCGTGGAAATTTGTCACTGCAGCTCTCGGTTCTGTAACACCCTCGCCTGCGGTTCGGGCAAATTCCGCCTCGGTCGCAAAGACGAATTTTATCCACTTGTATCAAAATGAAACAAGAGTGGAAAAAGTTTGTCATCTACTCTAATATAATAAAGAGGTAAAGCTTGTTTTTTTGTTTGTAGGAGGTAATATCTGAAAGTACTGGTCCGATTGCTAAAATTTTTTTCACCGATAGAAAGCTGCTTTATTCCTGAGTGACATACGCTATATTTTATGTACATGGGCGAAGCTGCGAGCAAAAGCTAGTTTATTATATTACTATAAAAAAGAAGTCTGTTTAATTAGCATCAATTTTTTAGCATGCCCTTATTTCGAACCAAGAGAATCGAAGAAAATAAAGACTGAATCTCAGGCGACATCGTCTATAATCATTGACGAAGCCTTGAAGACGGAATTGGAATCAAAAGACGAAGGTAAGAACCGTTTTGGTAGGCCACACTCCAATAAAGTCCACATTAAAAAACTCATGAAACTGCCTAGATAGAATGTCGGTAAAAATCATCACTCGTCGAGTCGAGGCTTCAAAGTCTTGAGCATCGACGCAGAGTCGCTAGCCTGTCGGTTTTCTACCGGTTGCATTTCGGAGAGTGTACGTCGGAATTGCATAACCTAATTCCACCTAGCCCGTTCCATCATCGGACTACCAGACGTACGGCTATGCGCCACCGGTACATGGTGAACATCCCACCTACACGCACAAAACGTTTTGGGAACACATTCATTGTGCGTGCAGCTAGGGATTTGAATTCCTTGCCGGAGTCTGTGTTTCCTGATAGCTACAACCCGGGAATCTTTAAGTCGAGAGTGAATAGGTTTCTTCTAGGTAAACGCGTTCCATCGTCGACCGCATCGTCGCTCTCCATCAGGTGAGATAGCGGTCAAGCGCGAACCTATTAACAATAAAAAAAAAATCCAAATTACAGTCCCCGCCCTTGGGAGGAGCGGAAGATAGTGTGCTCCGCTAGGGAGAACCGTCGACTCCGTCGTGTCCTCGTAGTGGTCTGAGCAACCAAACTCTTACACTTGACCCTGAACCATGGTCTGAAGCAGGGTCGAAGTCTACTAGGGCTAAGGGTCTGATTCTGAAAGGAAAGCTCGGTCCCGGTATGAAAGACAAAGAAGGAATGGGGTGGGTTTTTTTTTGAACGTAAAGTCTGAAACTATCTCCCGCTCTGCCCAAGGGTGGTGGATGTCATCTGGATGATTTTTACACAGCGAAAAAAATACTTTCGAGTTACTTACACTATTCCTTAGCTTATTCCAGTTTTCTATTACAAAATATACCTTTATTCCACCAAAATATTTGTTGTGCACTAAAATATGCGCTTTTAAGCAGTTTACAGTACAATTCACGAATAATGGCGGCCGTGAAGTTAGCCTTTGCGAACGTTCGCGCATACTACACTCTTCTCGCACACGCACGTCGCCATTTGATTCCTAAAACACGCTACTGCGCAGACTTCTGCGCAAACTTCACGGCCGCCATCATTCGTGAATTGTACTGTAAAAAAATAGCCGCGATGAGGATGGCGGGGTCCGTTTTCGCTCGTTTCGCTCGCTCTCTAGACCCCACCGCAATAAGGGATGGCGGGGTCTAATGAGCGGAGTGTCCGAGTTAGGGAATGCAAAAACCGCCAAAATTACAAACCGGTTTTTTTTTCGGGTTTTCTAAAAAAAAAACCGGTTAACCGGGTAACCGGTTTTAAAATTAGTTAATTTTGAAATTTATTTTTAAGTGAAAAATTTAACTTTTTTTGCTTGTGAAATTCTAAATAATTATTTTGAAACTTATCTATTGAAAAAATATACTGTATACTTAATATGGCCATGAATTCTGTCAAAGATAAAAAAAAAATAACTTCATAAAAACGAATGTCTCAGAATGTTATATATAGAGAATCTAAGCCAGAAGTTAATTTAACTTCTACTCAAAATATCCACCGTTACCCTTAACACAAGTTTTTAGGCGTTCAGGCCACGCGTCATCGGTTTACGCACGGTTATCATTGGAAAGTTGTCCACCGCTGATTGTAAAGAATTTTAATTATTGTTAGGTGAAGGCCATGCCCTCTAATATAGTAGATCTCAATTTGTAGTTCAGGGGTTGAGGTCTGGGCTAGTCAAAGGTCAATCATCAGCCTTAATGAAGTCCGAAACACTCGTTGTAAGCATCCTGAAAAAACCTAGTATGTTATCAAAAAGAGAGAGGCTTTAAGAGGCTTTGCTATGGCGTTTAGGATAGTATCTTGATACTCTTTAGCGAAGTTAGAGTAGCCCATTTTCACGAAAATGAACCATTACTGATGCCGCATGATGATCATTCAGGACTCTGATAACTGTTGACAGAGTTCTTCGGAGTTACAAGCTGTAATTTTCCTTGATTGTGATAATTTTCTCATCGGTAGCAAGAATATCCTTTTTATGGTGGGAAAAATCATCCAATGACAACCCCCGCTCTTGGGCGGAGCAGGAGACGGTGTCAGACTCTTACTGACTAAAAGCCCACCCTGTTCCTTCTAGCCTTCATTACGGGGCTCGAGTTCCTTTTCGGATAACCCTGGCCCCAGTAGGCTTCGACCCGGCAGGGCCCCTGCTTTTGCTGACAACTCCTTGAGGCGCGCGGGAACAGTGAGCGCCGTTGACGACTTGGGCTCGGTCCGGACAGTTACCGGATGGCCGGACAGCGAACTGCACATTGCTCACTGTCTGCAAGCCCGCGCCTACGGTGGCCGGAAATCGGGATTGGAATCCCGGCGGCGGCTGCGAAAGCGCCGTTGCTTGATGCGGTCAGCCTCCTCTTTTGCGAGCATTACTGCTTCGTAGAAGTCGGCGATCGCCTGCCACTCATCTTCGCTCCGGACCATGGTCTGAACCAAGGCCCGGCGCGAGAGGTCTCCGCCGCCGATTGCCCCCACGAGGGTACGGCGATGCTTCGCCCAAAGCAAGAATATCCCTGAGTTTTTCATCAGTGTAACGAACAAACAAAGATTTTGATCTTTTCACTCTCTTCTTTAAATGCGACTTGTTTAAGGAGATGATATTATGATGAGTAACAACGGTAGGTATTCCATCTGTGCATAAGAATTTCTGTGTCCTTACGAGATTTTAATCCTGGCCCTTCATTGCCTGTTCTGACAACACGTGGCCGGCCTGAATTTTTAATGATCGTAAACAGAAAAACTGTACTGTTGGTTTCGCTATCACTATGGCACGTACATATAACCAAACCTACGATTGATATCAAGCCTTAACAGAGTTTTAAAACAATATTTAATAAAAAAAATAGTGTCATTTGAAAGTAATATAAAAAAAACCGAAAAACCGGTTACTTGAAATATAAACCGGTTTTTTTAATGATTAAAAATATGCCGAAAAACCGGTTTTTCGGTTTTCGAGTTAACCGGTTTGCATTCCCTAGTCCGAGTCGTAGTGCCCAAGTCCCTAAAGTCCATTAATATTTGGTTTACAATTTAATATATTTCTTGTGAAGAATAAGATTTTTGGTCCACACTTAAAAATACCCACAATAAATGTATTTTGTTCACTAATAATAATTTTGTAGGAGATAACGCAGAAGAATCAGCCTGGATGTGTGACGCTTGCGGCGTGTCGTTCGGTGATGCCGACAAGTTTAGGGACCACGTGGCGACCCATGGCTTAGAACTGTTCCCTTGCCAGTATTGTGACGATGTAAGTTCTTTAAAAAACTTGTTTCTTTTACAGGAGATCGTCAAATAACTCCCTCCCAGTAGCCCGATTCACGTAATGAAAACCGTAACGATATCGTAGCGATTTAGTCGTTTAGACCATTTCCGTATTCACATCCATCAATCGAGTTTGAACGACACCGATTTTAAAGTCGTTTGAAATTCGTCGATTTAAAAAAAAAGTCTGTATTACATTATCCTGATAGAATACTTATTAATGTAACTGGAAATAAGTCGATAGATCGTGAATACAGCTTTTGGATAGGACTTCGATCGAACGACTGTAAAACTTCAACGATATTTGGCTTGTTTGATTTTACGTGAATCAGGCCACTGAAGTGACGGGCTTGCGGACAGTGAGCAATGGGTAGCTCACTGTCCGGCCGTCTGGTAACTGTCCGGACCAAGCCCAAGTCGTCGACGGCGCGCACTGTTCCCGCGCGCCTCAAGTAGTTGTCAGCAACAGCAGGGACCCAGCCGGGTCGAAGCCTACTGGGGCCAGGGTTATCCGAAAGGGCGCTCGAGCCCCGGTATGAAGGCTAGAAGGAACGGGGTGGGTCTTTTAGTCAGTAAGAGTCTGACACTATCTCCCGCTCCGCCCAAGGGCGGGGGATGTCAATGCATGATTTTTCCCACCATAAAAAAAGGGTCCCCATCTAATGAATTTGCCACGGGCCTCGGATGATATAGTTACGCCACTGTTGTGGTGTCTAGTTTGCTAGCTTAAGGCTATATTTAATATATCCTATAGAGGGTGGGGCGAAGGGGTGCGTCAGACTTATAACCACTAAAATTTCATCTGTTTGTCCTCAATGCTCATTTTTGTTTTCAGGATTTCCAAAACTTGGATGCTTGGACCCGCCACGTCCGATTGGAACACAATATGGGTAGTTTGTTCTAGAAATAATGTATTTTTTCAAATATCATTAATATTGGTAAACCGTAAAGCCAGAAATAATAATAATTATTATATTTTACAACTTACACACAACGCCATCTACATTCTTCATTCACAATAAGATTTACATGAAGCGGCAATAACACGAGACGGTGCGACCTTGCCGCTCTGACAACAGAGTTTCATAGTTTAGTATGTTAGCTTCACGCAGGCGTACACCAAGCGTGTAATGACGAATACGCGTCTATGAAGCTACGCGTCCGTAGACAGTAGACCATAGTTTAGTATGTAAGCTTCACGCAGGCGTACACCAAGCGTATGATGACGAATACGCGTCGTCTAAGAAGCTACGCGTCCGTGGACAGATCATAGTTTAGTATGTTAGCTTCACGCAGGCGTACACCAAACCTATGATAACGAATACGCGTCTAAGAAGCTACGCGTCCGTGCACAGTAGGCCTTACACATCGCTTCGGTAGAATTTCTCAAGTTATTTTAAGATACGACTGTGTTTAAAAAAATCAATACCATTTTAATTTAAAGCAGAAGTTGCATTTATTTGAAATGAAGTGTTCAATTCTTTTTTAATATAATGTGTTAACGTTAAATAAATCTTTTAATGCTTATTTTGCATCTTTTATTTATTTTTATTAATTATTATTATCTCCTTTATTTTTCTTATTACATATTTTTGATATTTTTAAATATTTTTTGTAACATTACAAGGTGTAAGGGACAGCCTTCCACAAACTTTAAGGGCTTGCTCAGTAGACGAAACTGAACAACCTTCCACAATTTTTTTTTAAGGAAACGAAAAGAAAATTGGCCTCGCCATACAAATTGTCCAATCTTGTCGTTTTGCAATAAAATGGAAAAAACGATTCCAGCTGGGGTAACGTTACCATAATTTTATATGTCGCGCACATCTACACCACATGACGCACTAATTATACGTTCCACTCATATCGCTCTACGTGCAACTTTCCAGCTGGGGTAATGTACACTTCTGTGAGAGCGTGTAATCTAACGATGCATATTTAGATGTTGTTTTTGAGTAAGCCATGCTATTATCTAGCTTTACAACATAAAACTACGCCATTTAAGTAACTTGGGCAGAGAAACATAGTTTAATGAATGTTAGTAGTATAGAGACAATTTTGAAGCAACGCCATCTATGAGATTTCATAAAGATCAAATCAAGTTACATGTTAACACTTTTTGGAAATTTATAATTTAAATTTGATCATGTTTATTCTTAAAATTCATAGATGGTGATGTGATGTGATGTGCATTTTCTTCATAAAAGTTGTATCATAAAGTTCGTTTGACAAATTCAAGTTCCAACAAAACCCTGAAAAAGTTGAGTAGAGTTGAGGAAGACAATTTAAAAAAAAATGCGGTGACAAGTATTACATGGTGATTTTCCAGCTCTGTGAAGTCGACCAGTTTTCGAGATCCCTTGCGTATGACGAGGTGCCTTCATATTACACGTACGACAAGCAAAGGGGTGTATTTAACCGACATCGACGAGGAAGTGCTGTGGAAGGTTTTCCGGGAATTTTCAAGGACGTCGCATTGGGTAGGGTTTATACCGTGCATCCGAATAATGGTGAATGCTATTTTCTGCGGTTGTTACTTCACACCGTCTGAGGCCCAACGTCTTTCGCCTTTCTGAGGACATTTGATGGCGTGGAGTATCCCACTTACCACGCCTGCGTAGCACGTCACCTTCTCTTCAAATTACGAGCCGGGCGAAATGACCACCATACGAAATGACCGTGTTCTCTTTAGAGCAAAAACAAATAACACCGTCCTCGAAAGCGTTGGGCAAAACCAGGATAAAAAGTTTTACTTGGATGCTCCTGGTAGAACAGGAAAAATATTTGTTACCACTGGCATGCTTGTAGAGGTCAGGAGGTAAGGCAAAATTGCTATTGCTGTAGCGTCGTTGGGAATCGCTGCCATACTGCTTCCGGGTGGCAAGACAGCACATGCCATGTTTAAAATTCCCATCGATTTAGAGAGCGCCGAAACGCCTGTTTGTGGTGTGTCACGTAACAGCGCTATGCGACAGGTGCTCAAGGATTGCTCTCTGATCGTATGGGATGAGTGTACGATGCCCTATAGTAAGGCAGTTGAGGCCGTGGACAGAACCCTGCAGGACATCCGCAGGAACGAACATTTGATGGGTGGTGTCACAGTTCTGTTCAGTGGCGATTTCCGGCAAACACTTCCCGTGGTGATGCGGGGATCGAGGGCTGACGAGGTGATGATGCTTCGTTGAAACGAGATAAGTATTATATGCTAGATAATGCGTTCATTATGACATTGGGCATAGGTTCGCTAGCTAAATCTGGTGCCAATAATGTTAAACAATAAAGTTGTTGCATTTTTGACATCAATTACCCTCATTCAAGCACCAACTGAAACTTGAAAGAATTTTACCCAAGTAACTTAAATTTTTTGGTGCATCGCATAAAGAGGTGAGAAAATAAATGGTCATAATTTACCCTTATCTGTTTTTTAATTGAATTATACATATCTAGCGACCCGCCCCGGCTTCGCACGGGTGCAATGCTGATACTAAATACACTACAGAAAAACTGTGAACGTTGTATATAAAAACATAGCGGCCCGCTCCGGCTTCGCACGGGTATAGAATATATAACTAGCCTATGTGATTAAAATCGATTCAGTAGTTTTGATTAATTCATTACTGCCCGTGGCCCGCACGCGTTAAATTTGGAGTAAAACAATCCCCCTTTCCCTATACCATGAAGAGGCACGCTCTTGCCGCATCGGGCGGCCGGCCGGTACCGCCGCAAACGCTACGTCCCGCAATTTTTAAATCTGTAATATCTTCGAAAATATTCACTTAAATCATACGGTGTAACGATCCATATAGATCTATATTAAATGAACAATGTATTCAAGGTATTTAATTGGTTAAGGATTAATGCTGTATTGGTTAAAATCGCTTCGAAAATTAGTCATTATTTGTCGTAAAAAGTAAATGACAAAAAAAAGTTATTGTGGGTTATCCATAAGAGATAGACATATACCATCACGGACTTTTCTGTAGACCTTTTCAATGTGTACAATACTTAGTACATTATTTTGATAAAACTCGTAGGGTTCAGCCTGCGTTTGCAATGTAAGCGGAAAAAATGTAATTATTTACGACATCACATTAGAAACCTCAAAAATAACAGTACTTCTCCACTATTTAATGGATGTTATTTTACATATAAACCTTCCTCTTGAATCACTCTATCTATTTAAAAAAACCACATCAAAATCCGTTGCGTAGTTTCAAAGATTTAAGCATACAAAGGGACATAGGGACAGAGAAAGCGACTTTGTTTTATACTATGTAGTGATAGTGATAATATATCAAATGAAAGGTAATTTCATTCCTAATACTACCATATTAGTTTGCCTTAACAAAAATGGTGCAGATTTAAGATATATTTTTTTTTGCGCTTAATCTGGTATTGAAAACATGCATGTTTTTCAGTTCCTTGGGATATGTTCTTTCAGCTAATGATCGACTTTCTCAAATAATAAATGAGAGTAATTGATGTCAAAAATGTAACAACATATTTTATTAGAAATAAAAAATATAAGGCTTTTTATTATATTTTATTTTATTTTACTTTTATTTATTTATTTATGACTGTCAAAAATTTGCAAATGCCGCAAGAACCAACGCCCGCTGGCGGTATCTATAATGCCTTGATTACAAGTACCGAGTAAAAGGGCGAGATAGTACTCTCGACCGAATAGTCGGTACATATAAACAAAGCGCCGAGTGCTCGGGCGACTCGCTAACATCACTGTCTCGGCCGAATAACATTTTATTTTCTCGCCCTTTTGTTAGGAACGTGTGATAATAGGCATAAGTCAGTCAAATCAATGTCTTCATCGGGGTTTAAGGGTCGTGGGGACCACCTCTGTGATACCAACTTTACCCAGTGGACTGATCTACCTGCTTTATTGCCTTGATCACACGTTCCGAATAAAAGGTCGAGACAGTGATGGAAGCGAGTTGTAGAGATAAGCACTCGGCTGAGCATTCAGCGCTTTGTTTACACGTACCGGGGAGTATTCGGCCGAGAGCATTGTCTCGTCCATTTACTCGGTACGTGTGATCAAGGCATTAGCTAGCACTCTCTAACTGAGAACCATCACCAACCATCACGTCGTTTCTGTTGCATACGTATATTTTTTAATCGCTCTTTGACAGGAGGATATTGCCTTCTTGCATCTTGTAAATAATCTTCTGTCAGTCTCTCTTTTAATGTAAACAATAATGGAATAAACTTTTTCAGTTCATTGTTCATAGCTTTTAGTAAAGATGATTTGATTTTTAAATACAAATATTTGCTAAAATCATCAGGATAGTATGTAAAGACTCCTTTGCCTTGTTCTAAAAGCAAGTCGAAAATTATTTGTTCATGATCTTTAACGATGGCTCGCAAATCTTCATCAGATCTAATTCTTTAACCTAAAATATTACGTAGATTTTCGTTTCGGCGTTTAAACACAACATTCAAAATGAAATCCCAAATAGATTTTTGTTTATCTTCTCTGGTTTCTGTCTTCAGTAAGTCGCATATATGTTGCACAGCGAAATATTCAGTGAATGTCATGTGTATGAAATTCGGTATACCATTTGCCACGCTATGTATGAGACCTGTTTTTTCCGTACCTTCTTTAATCTTGTCTATGGTTTCTTTAACTTCTCTTAGTTCTTTATCACTAAAAATTTTGTTTGCATCTCGACGGAAAACAGCGTAAGCACCTAATTTGTTATGTTTAGCAAAAAATATAGCTCTTACTTCTTCATAAATGATCAAATTGTCAGGATTGTGCAAATCAATTTTGTTTTTCTCTTGAAAGCGTATCTTTTTCAGTTTCGTTTCTATGAATGTATCGTAGACTGTGAAGGCATTGATATCTAAATTCCAGCGGTTAGGCATGACGCTCTCGTCTTTTATTTGGTTTTGAAAGTATTCGGCGATCAGGTAAAGATGCAAAGGCGTGTCAAATGTTACCAGATAGTCGATTGTGTGATTCCAGTTGCTAAAAAATGTGTTATAAATCTTTACAACAAACTCAGGACAGACATTAACTTCTTTCCTCAAGTAACTCAAAAAATTTATACATACTTTAATGAATAGAATGTGATGCTTTTCCATATTTAGCTTTGGCATCGGGCTATAAGCCAGACAGACAGCCATAAATTCTATAAAACTGCATACATTATCATACTGTCCCTTGGTCAGGCTTCTTAATGGTAAGTTAGACTTCCAAAACTTCAATAAATATACATCTTGTTCCGTTTCAGTAAAATGTTGTAATTCATACGAGTTTCCAAATTCTTTTTCAAGCTTAGATATTATTTTGTCATAAGATCTGCTGGTGATCCACATTTTATGTTTCTGAGGATGCTTTCTGACTGTTGTTAGTAAAGTTAATACTTCATCCGTGTATATTGGACAGATTTCGTCGAAGCCATCGAATAAAAATATGATTTCTTTTCTATTGTAATAGTCTAAGAACATTTTAAGTTCAAAAACGATCCACTGATCAGCTGTACAAGATTTTATAGTCGCTATACCGTTTGATACTTCTAGTTCGATCGAAAAATTATTGTCATCTCTCTGTTTTTCACTCAAAACTTCACAAAAAAACTTCAACACTGCCATGTAATCGATGTTTGTTTTATTTTCTTGCCACTTGTTAAATTTTTCAGAGTGTATCAGCAAATTAATCCTTATTATCCACACTTTCGGGTTGAGTTCTTTTGTATTCAGTGACAAGTGAGTGAGTAGAGTAGACTTGCCCATCCCGGGCTTAGCTGTTACCAATGCCACGTCGGTTATATCATTTAGTGTTAGTAACACATTACCAGTATGATGAGATGATCGTATATTAGGTCCCGAGTTATTGACTCTAATGACACGTCTGTCGATGTATAAATGTTTAAGTTTTTCGTAGTTTGAATTACTGTTTGATCCGCCTAAAACCATCGGTTCGTTGTTCATGATTCTATTTAACACATCCCCTTCAACAAAAGCCATGGAATGTTCGTCTATGATGGAGTCTAAACTCATTTCTACTTCTTGAAATATGACTTTGGCATTTTCTAGTAAACACTTTTGTGATTTTTCATTCATCTGTAGTAAGCTACATTTTTCGTCTATCACTATATTATTCGCTTGTACGAAATAAGTCTGTACCGTTTCTATCAAAGCCTCTTTAATTACAAAGATGGTTCGTTTCTTTTCGAGAATGTTTGCGATATTTTCTAACCTTTTAATCCAGTTTCTATTTATGTTATTGCAAATAATAATAATTAGTTTATCTTCTTTTATATTTTTCAATTCTACGCCAACAGTATTGTAATCTTTTGCTTGTAGATCTAAAATATATTCTAAATCACAAATAAAATGATCAACCTTTTTTAAAGATTGTACCATTTTTGTAACAGTTAGCGCGCTGCTCTCTGTAACGACTATTGTAGCTGGAGGTTGATCTTTCAATTTTAAGCTACTTAAAGCTCTCTCATTGAAAGTGTAATCTGTATTATTCTTTATTTTTATCATATACATTTTACTTATGATTGACAAAAGAGGTTTGTTTACTATTAATGCTAAAGCATCTTCGTAATGTTTGCTTTGTTTCGTTAGATACGAAGCTTCTTTCAGCATCCACCATCTTTGAATCAAGTCGTGATACTGTAAAAAGATGGCGTCGGCTGTAACTCGCACATTATCTACTTTAACACACTGGTCTTCTATTTCGTCTTTCAAAAACTTCTCTACGCCCTTCTCATTCGCCTGATTTGTGAAAAATAAAAGTTTCTTCAAGAAATCTTTCGCTAAATTTTCGTCATCTTCATTTCTATTAAATGAAAGTTTTGGAAACTTTTTGACTTTCACATCGAACTTGTATTCATGCAAATTCTCAATTCCGGCTTGCAATTTCATGAAAAGCCTTTTAGAAAGTTGTTCCAGCATTTCCCAGTTATCTGTGTACTTCACCAGTTTTGAATTCTCTTCGGAAACTAGTATGTTTCCAACAATGCCAGCGAGACCTCCGTTCAATTTCAAGAGTCCGTCTCCCAAAGACTCATCTAAAGTTACGATTTTTTCAGCGCCTGATTTGGCGATTAATTCAGATATTTTCAATTTTAGATGATCCAATCTTCTTTCGGTTTTACTCTTTTTAATTTTAATTGTTAAATCTTTATTGCCGAAACCAGTGGGAACTTTAAATTGACGTGAGTTTAAAAATTCTTTTACTGCCAAATCAGATTTGTTGTCTACATGTCCTATTTTGAGTACTTCGTTGTAAAGTGCTTTTCTGAATAAAACAACAAATTCATCGTTGCTTTCAAAGAACTCTTGCCGAAAACTAGCAAGTCGGTGTTCGTCGTCTTCGTTAAGATATTGAATCTCAGAAACTTCGACTGCTTTTAGCGCCATGAGGATATGGTATCGTAAAATAACATCGTTCATAGGTAGTACAGAATCATCTTCTTTACAAAGAAACTGTCCCACAACTTGGGCTAACACATTGACTTGATCTTTTAACATATCCACATCCTCATCATCATCACAGTCAAACGTAAGTTTTGGGAACGTTTTGACTTTAATATGAAACTTATAATCATGCAGTTTCGGGATGGCAGACTGCACTTCAGTGAACAGCCTTTTAGCTAGTTCTCCTGAAACTCCGTTATCTGCGAATCGCATGTATTTAGAGTTTTCCTCGGGTATAAGAATATTGCCAACAGTGCCGGGTAGACCTGCGTTTATGTTCAGAAATTCTCTTCCTATTGATTCATCTATAACGATGTTTTTCGTTGGTGACGCTTCGATCAAATCCACCAACTTATTTTTCAAACTTTCTATTATGGATGCAATATACACTGAAGGTTCGACGTCTTCTTTGCCTCTTATTGTTAGATCCTTGTTACCAAATGCAGCTGGAACTTTAAAATCTCGCTTTTCTAACATTCCCTTTGCTGCAAATTCTATCGCTTCATTAACTTGTGATTGTAGAACATCAACCTTTTCAAGTTGTCTTTTCAAATCTTCAGACATCGATTTACTGACGAACTCTAATTTAAACTTTTTATCATTATATGTTACAACATTTCCTATCAGACTGCTAAGCACCATGATATCCAATGGTTTAGTAAATAGTTTTGATAGTAACATATTGAGTTCTGGCTCTTTCAATTTTCGTTTTCTTAACATTTCAATAAAGAGTGTATCTTTGAACAAAATTACGAATTCATCGTCGGTAGTAAAGAAGTCTGGTCGAAAGCTTGCGACTCTGTGTTCTTCTTCTTCATTTTTAAATTTGATCTCCGAAACATTTAAAACCTTCTGTACCAAAATGACATGGTACTGTAACAGGAGCTCGTCATTCATTGACATAATAGGATCACCAGTTTTCTTATTATCATTGCGTTCTTCATCTTTAGAATTATCAGAAAGGAATTTTGCTAATTGAACTGCAAGCGCAGTGAATTGTTCTTTCATGATAATTTCACATAAAAACACTATATCTTCATCCTTATGGCAGGGTTGCAAGCCTTTATCACCGGTACCAATCCAACTGTTCAGTTTATCAGCCAAATCACTTTCAAACACTTTACTGTTGAGGTCTCCTTTGGCAGTCGTGTACATTATGAAGAAACATTCTATTTCTTGAAAGTTGCCTTTGAATAAGACATCTTTGTTATTCGGTTTGAACAAGCGCCTTATGCTGAGGTAGCTGGAGAACCATTTAGCTAAGTCATTTTTACTGTTTAGTGTGAGTTGGACTTTGTCTCCTTCTCTGTGTTTCGCTTGAATAAAAACAGCTACTGGTTTGTTTCCAGTTTTAACTTTAATTTTGGCTCTTATACAGACATCATCGAACGTTCCTATGTCAGAAACATTAGTAGCTAAGTTATAGTCTTTGATATTATCATCGGATTTCGTACGATAGTGTATAAGGCTGATCAATTTGGTCTCGTATAATTGTCCTCGTATGCCGGAGGTCCCGTCACGCTTTTTGTACATTTTGATTTGAAATGTTTTTATTTTCAATATATCCTAAATTCTCAAGTATATTGCGGTCAGTATTCATTCTAACCTGATGGAGATGAATACTAGTGTCAGCTAGAGAGACTACCTTTCTGGTCTTCCACAACCCAATATCTGAATAGCATGGTACTACTTCTGATTGGTTGTCGTATTTTTCGAGATTCGGAACAATTTCTGTTCTTCGCATAAGAACGACATTCATCAACCTATAGACGGGCTTTGCTTCAATAATTACTGCAACGTTGTATTTTTTTAATGATATAAACTAGTGCTTGACTGCGATCCCACCTGATGGTAAGCAGTGATGCAATCGTTGATGGTGAGGTGCACTAGTTTATTGAGAATCTGTTCACTCATATATCACAGATACCTTAATTATAATCAAATGGGAAAACCGCTTCAGAAAAATATTAAAACCTACGTTAAAGAAGATTCGACGAATGGCAATATATGGAGCATCTGCTGGATAGTATTGCTGTCTTTTTCCTGATCAGCTCTTATTACTATTACGCTAGGTGTTAACTATCGTAGTTGACATAAGATGAGACGCATTAAGACTATGTGGAAAGATGATCCTTGGCTTCAGGGTGGCTGGCAGGAGGTTTAAGTTAAATAGCATGTGTTCAGACGTCTATGTCCAGCAGTCTACTGTAGGCTGATGATGAAGATGGTGAAACAGTCTCAAGCAGTGGGTACCGAATAGGGCAGTAACTTGGGCGGTGCCAGCAGTGCTGATCGTGACGGAGCTCAGAAATTATCAAACCAAAGCAAAGTTTTGTATCATTCATTTCATCCAAAGAGGTTGCTATTTCTTATTCCCTCTCGTATGGGTCTTCCACGAGGATACCTCGAAGCTCCACCAGAGCGGTGCAAGCTTCCACCATTTGCTTCACCATGTGTTCTGGGCCATCTGCCCTCGAGCGTTTTTTCCCTCCAGTTACAACGGTACACTTCCAGAAACACTCGTCCAGTGAGTTCCTTCGTCAGGCGGATTAAACTTATCTAGCTTGTACTTTTTTTTGATGTGCATTTACAGAAACTGACACCGTGCGTAGAAAAAGCTAGTTATGGCACTAGTGTCGAAACGAGGAAAGGTACTTCACCGATAACCGTGCAGTATTCTCAGAGAACCATTTTGATTGTTCTTTGTTCTTTCATTGTTCGTGTGTGCTATTATATCTTCAGTTTTACGAGGCTGCTGTTTTTCAACTTGGTTGCCTGCAATTTTCAAGAACTGGAAATAAAAAAAAAATTGTAGGTCATTAACTTTTTAACCGCCGATATTGGATATTATATCAAATGCCGTGTACAGACATTGCGAGGCGTGCGTCGCGAATTCTTATCAGTGTTGATTTGTTGAGTGCGAACCGATTTCGAAATATTATAATAGTTTTTAAGTGCTTAAATATGTGTAGAGTAGGTAATCTGTCTTCAAGTGATCGGTGTTCGAAGCAGATAATTGAACCCACGAAGTGCGTATGAAACTTATTGTCTAAGGACTTTATGGAGTCAAGGTAAAGTTAAACAATGTATTCCAGTGAAATAAGTTGTTGTTTGTGTTGTTCGTGCACTGTTGAATTCAGAGTTATCTGCTTACAGAAACTAAAAATCATATTATATGTTCGCCATTTAGAACTCAGTAATAAATTAATAACCCACGTAAGGACAAAAATCACCAGATTAAACAATGAATTGGGCTCTTTTAGGCATTGAAATAAATTTTAAATACTTTATTTATCACAAAAAAACCTTTAAATGGTATTTATTTGGTCAAGGTCAGGGTCGCGAGAATCCGTTGGATGCGTGACGCACAGGAACAGTCGTTGTGTCGACGCTTGGGGGAGGCCTATATCCAACAGTGGACGTCTTTCGGCTGATATGATGATGAAGACTTCACTTAAATAGTAATAAGTCCTTTTTCTATTTCATTTTTTCCAGTATTTGTTGGAACTAATGAAAAATTATTAGTGTATTTAATTCGAAAAAGAAAGTAAATAACTTACCAACAAATTCGCAAAATAAAATATCCTTGTAATATCACAATATTAAAAAAAAACCTCATTGAGATAACACGTTAACCCATGGTTAAGCTAATAGGGATTTGATTAAATTAATAATATTTAATATGGGGGAGGCCTATGTCCAACAGTGGACCTCTTTCGACTATTATGGTGATGATGATGAATTGATGATGAATAATATTAAACTGTAAATAATAAATCTCGGCTAAAACAACCTCAAACATTTGATGATAAGAGTCAAGTTTGTTTATCAGAATTTATTTTACCTTGAACTCTTGAAAATAATTATATTGCTAGTGCAAAAAAATATCATCACGCATGTCGAAATTAAAAAACTTCTTTCTTTTTTTTGCATTTTTTTTTTGTTACTTAAATAATAGACCTACTTATTATTATGTATACTTCATATTTTCTGTAATATATATTTTCTTTCATTCGTTTCACATAAAATCTTAAACATAGGTACATTGTACACTTAGTTTTTGTACTAATGTTTATCTTGTCCACATTATGAGGTGTTCAATAAAGTATATGTATAATAAACAAATAAATAAAAAAGGTCCTAATTATTTTTTTAATTTCATAAATACTTTCTTATTTTCATTATAAACTTTTTTGACATGGCAACGCAATTTATTGTTATCCGGTAGTTTTGATATAGCTTCGTTCGGATACACTATCGCAACAATTTATATTGGAGATTCTATATGACATGAAAGAAAAAACGAATTAACAGAAAATATACCTACTGTAATAAATATCCATTAATTATTTAATGCTTATTTTCTCAAAAAAATAAAATGTTTTTTTTTTAATATAAATGTATAGGTATTTTTTGTACTGGCAATTATTTTCAAGAGTTCAAGATAAAAATAAATTCTGATAAACAAACTTCTTGACTCATATTATCAAATGTTTGAGGTTGTTTTTAATTGTGATTTACTGTCTATAATAAATAGTATATTATATTATTAATTTACACAAATTCCTATTAGCTTATGAAGTGTAAACGTGTTATTTCAATTATTTTTTTTAATATTGTAATTTTTCATAAAGATAATTTATTTTGCAAAACTATTGGTAAGTTATATATTTACTTTGTTTTTTTTTTTATCTAGATCACAACAAATCTAAGAATAGTTTGACGTTTCACACTTTTCTATAGAAATAGCTTTTTAGAGGCGTAACTCACACTATTTCTATTAACTTTTCCGTAAAACCATTGAATTAGTAAGCTATTTTTATTTTATCACACAGCTTATAAAATTTTTAATCAACAAATTGAAATGTAAGTACTTACTACGCGTAGAACTGTCAAACAGTACCTTCTTAGATTTGCCGGGCTTTAAATATAGCCCTAAGCTACCCAACTAAACATCATACAGACACCAGAGTCGCCACACGTTTGGTTGCGCAACCAAACGGACACCAGGTGAGTAACTCTCTATAGAGCTGTATACATTTTGCTGGTAGCGGCGACTGGTCGCGCCGCCACGGTGTCTCGGTGAAATATAGCCTTATAGTATCAATGATCATAAAGCAAGATAAAAATCTAATCACATTTTTAAAGTAGACTAGGGCTTTTGGCGGGATTTCGGCGACTGAATTTTAGTAACTGTTTTTTTTAATTATTCGCAAATTGATACCTATTAGATATTGTAAAATTGGTTTAAGCTAGAACTACATTAGACCGACGCACACGTGTAACACGCCTGATTTGTACGGAGAACGACGTCGCGTGGCGTGGATCTAGTGTAGCTCTACAAGTCTAGTTTCCATATAAAATGTATGGAGACCGACGCACCCAGATCGGCGTGTGTGGCACACGTGTGCGCAGTGTAGTTCTAGCATTAGAGTCTTGTCTAATAAGTCAACCGACTCGGGAATTTCGGATAATATTTAATCATTTAAAAAATACTTATATTCGATACTTTTCATAAGGTTCTTCTGTTAGTAAACAATGATCTCTATCTCTTAATCAACCTTGATTATTGAACCCGTGTTGACTACATCAGATTTCATTAAATCCTAATAATTACCCAAGTCGTTTAACTTATTAGACATACTCTTTTTTATCATAACTATACACTGTTAAATTTTAATTCTTTTTAATCCCGTGGAGGGCCGTGGAGGGGTTAATAGTCGGCGTTGCGTACAAAGTACCTACAGGTCATTGAACTCGCTCAGGTGACTTTTTCTTAAAGAAATTAATTTCGTACATGCGTAAATTAATACGAGTTTTGAAAAAGAGGTACCTACTTTATTTTTTAATTTTATCTTTACAAATCGATAGTGTTTCATGTACCGGATCGACCCTCCACGGGATTAAAACGATTAAAATTTAGCGGTGTATAATAATAATAGGTCTGACGATTGTTTTCGAGTCCTGTTAACCAGGGTCGTGTTCGCTCCTGGGTACTTTAACCCGTTTTTATTTTTGGTGGCTATCTTCTCAGCCCTAAAATCCACTCCGTTTCTTTCATACCGGCGCTGAGTTACCTTTCGAAGCTAATCATGGCCTCAGTAGGCTTCGACCCAGCTGGGCCCCTGCTGTTGCTGACAACTCCTTGAGGCGCGCGGGAACAGTGCGCGCCGTCGACGACTTGGGCTTGGTCCGGGCAGTTACTGGACGGCCGGACAGCGAGCCACCCATTGCTCACTGTCCGCAAGCTCGCGCCTACGGTGTCTCTTCTAGACTCTTACTGACTGAAAGACCCACCCCGTTCCTTCTAGCCTTCATACCGGGGCTCGAGTTCCCTTTCGGATAACCCTGGCCCCAATAGGCTTCGACCCGGCTGGGCCCCTGCTGTTGCTGACCACTCCTTGAGGCGCGCGGGAACAGTGCGCGCCGTCGACGACTTGGGCTTGGTCCGGGCAGTTACTGGACGGCCGGACAGCGAGCCACCCATTGCTCAATGTCCTCAAGCCCGCGCCTACGGTGGCCGGAAATCGGGATCAGAATCCCGGCGGCGGCTGCGATAACGCCGTTGCCTGATGCGTTCGGCCTCCTCCTTTGCGAGCATAACTGCTTCGCAGAAGTCGGCGACCGCCTGCCACTCCTCCTCGCTCCAGAACATGGCCTCAACCAAGGCCCGGCGCGAGAGATCGCCGCCGCCGATCGCCCCCACAAGGGCACGATGTTCTGCCCAAGCGGAGCACTCCTCCACTGTGTGCTCTACCGTGTCCTCCGGGTGTTCTGCACAGTGGCGACAACCGGGCGTCACTCTATCTCGTTTAGCTCTAACCATAGAGGCCCAGCGGGGTCGAACCCTATTGGAGCCATGAGTGATGCGAAATAGATCCCCTGGGCCCTAGAAAAATGGCAAAGAAGGAATAGGAGTAGGTTTTTAGTCAGTAAAAGTCTGATCTATCTCCCGCCCCGCCTAAGAGTGGGGGATGTCATTAGATGATTATCCCACATAATAAAATAGTATTAGTAATATTTGGTCGTGTATGTGCGACCGTGGCGGTATAAGCGCGAGAGTGTTTGTCGGATATATCCGACATAAGCGGTTAACTACAATTTTTTTTATTTTTTGCAGATCTTGGAAACTGCAGGAAACCGAGTTGCGAAACCACATATTCATTTGTCCGAAGATAAACAACACTCAAGAAAAAACAGTCAAATGGTTCGCTGAGAATCCATCAGCCTTTTTATTATTCCCACTGCTGGGACTCAGGCCTCTGTAGGAAAGGGAATGGGCCGTAATCCACCACGCTGGGCCCGCGTTGCGAGTTGGTAAATGTCACACGTCTTCAAAAATGGATACTCTTATCGGTGAAGTGCACATTCATTATGCGTACAGCTAAGGAGTGGAATTCCCTAAAGAAAACCTGGGGACTTTAAGTCAAGAGTGAATTGGTTGCTTCTAGGCAAGCGTGCTCCATCGTCGACCACATCATCGCTTACCATGAGGTGAGATAGTGGTCAAGTGCGAGCATATCTTTTCTTGTTTCGACACGAACCGGCCTAAGCCTTTTTCTACACACGGTGCCAGTTTCTGCAGCAGCTCACCTATAAAAACTCCAGGCTTTATAAGTTTTATTCGCCTTGCGAAGGTCCTCACAGATGACTGGTATTTCTGATCTGGAGGGAAGAAAAGCTCGGTTGTTACCAGTTCTGATTGCCCAGAACACATGGTGAAGCATGTGGTGGAAGTTGGCACCGCTTGGGCGGAGCCCGGCCGTATCCTCGTGAGAGTGATCCGAACAAGAGGAAATGAGAAACAGTAAACTGCTTTTGATGTAACGAATGATGCAAAACTTATTATTATTATTATTACTTGGTAAGACACACTAGCAGCTATATCTGATGCGTGTGTTTCATATAGTTTGAAGATCTTTAGTCTGTTCAACCGACTTTTAAAGCTTGGAGGGGCTTTCACACTTTCCGGGAGCCTGTTCCATGCCGTTACGACTAGGTTAGGTTAAGGTCACTTGCCCTTGGTTTCATCATTTCTGCACTGCGTCACGGTCAGCACTGCTGGCACCGCCCAAGATACTGCTCTGTTCGGTACCAACAGCTTGAGATTATCTCACTATCTTCATCATCAGCTTAAAGTAGACTGCTGGATTTAGGCGTCTGAACACATACCATTTAACTCAAGCCTGCTGCCAGCCACCCTAAAGCCGAGGATCATCGCTCCACATAGTCTTAATACGTCAACTATAATAGTTAACACATAGCATGGTAGTAATAAAAACAAAGAGACAGCGATACTGTCCAGGAGATGCTCCATGTATTGCCATTCGTGGAAGCTTCTTTAAAGTAGATTTGAACATTCTACCTGAAGTGGTCTTGCCGTCTGATTTATGTGTCTTCAAGGCTAGAGTGAATAGACTCTTAACTAGTGCGATTCACCATCAACGATTACGTCACTGCTTACCATCAAGTGGGATCGTAGTTAAGCACTAATTTATATCATTAAAAAAAGACAATGTTGCAGTAATTATTAAAGCAAATTAGTTATCCTAAGCAATACTTAGCGAAGCCCGTCTGTAGGTGGATGAACACCTTTCATATGCGAAGATCAGAAATTCCTCCGAATCTCGAAAAATACGATAGCCAATTAGAAATAGTACCATGCTAATCTGGTATTGGGTTGTGGAGGAGCGGAAAAGTAGTCTTTCCAGCTGAAACACTAGTATTCATCTCCATCAGGTTAGATTGTAGACTGATTGTAATATACTTGAGAATTTGGAAGAGATAAATTGAAAATAAAACACATTTCAAATCAAAATGTACAAAAAGCGTGACGGGACCTCCGGCATACGAGGACAATTATACGAGACAAAATTGATCAGCCTTATACACTACCGAACGAAATTCGATGATAATATC
Source organism: Mythimna albipuncta (assembly GCA_929112965.1). NCBI lineage: Eukaryota > Metazoa > Arthropoda > Insecta > Lepidoptera > Noctuidae > Mythimna > Mythimna albipuncta. The sequence continues at coordinate 2,725,367 of OV815988.1, forward strand.
AAAGACTATAACTTAGCTACTAACGTTTCTGACATAGGAACGTTCGATGATGTCTGTATAAGAGCCAAAATTAAAGTTAAAACTGGAAACAAACCAGTAGCTGTTTTTATTCAAGCGAAACACAGAGAAGGAGACAAAGTCCAACTCACATTAAACAGTAAAAATGACTTAGCTAAATGGTTCTCCAGCTACCTCAGCATAAGGCGCTTGTTCAAACCGAATAACAATGATGTCTTATTCAAAGGCAACTTTCAAGAAATAGAATGTTTCTTCATAATGTACACGACTGCAAAAGGAGACCTTAACAGTAAAGAGTTTGAAAGTGATTTGGCTGATAAACTGAACAGTTGGATTAGTACCGGTGATAAAGGCTTGCAACCCTGCCATAAGGATGAAGACATTGTATTTTTATGTGAAATTATCATGAAAGAACAATTCGCTGCGCTTGCAGTTCAACTAGCAAAATTCCTTTCTGATAATTCTAAAGATGAAGAAGGCAATGATAATAAGAAAACTGATAATCCTATTATGTCAATGAATGACGAGCTCCTGTTACAGTACCATGTCATTTTGGTACAGAAGGTTTTAAATGTTTCGGAGATCAAATTTAAAAATGAAGAAGAAGAACACAGAGTCGCAAGCTTTCGACCAGACTTCTTTACTACCGACGATGAATTCGTAATTTTGTTCAAAGATACACTCTTTATTGAAATGTTAAGAAAACGAAAATTGAAAGAGCCAGAACTCAATATGTTACTATCAAAACTATTTACTAAACCATTGGATATCATGGTGCTTAGCAGTCTGATAGGAAATGTTGTAACATATAATGATAAAAAGTTTAAATTAGAGTTCGTCAGTAAATCGATGTCAGAAGATTTGAAAAGACAACTTGAAAAGGTTGATGTTCTACAATCACAAGTTAATGAAGCGATAGAATTTGCAGCAAAGGGAATGTTAGAAAAGCGAGATTTTAAAGTTCCAGCTGCATTTGGTAACAAGGATCTAACAATAAGAGGCAAAGAAGACGTCGAACCTTCAGTGTATATTGCATCCGTAATAGAAAGTTTGAAAAATAAGTTGGTGGATTTGATCGAAGCGTCACCAACGAAAAATATCGTTATAGATGAATCAATAGGAAGAGAATTTCTGAACATAAACGCAGGTCTACCCGGCACTGTTGGCAATATTCTTACACCCGATGAAAACTCTAAATACGTGCGATTTGCAGATAACGGAGTTTCAGGAGAACTAGCTAAAAGGCTGTTCACTGAAGTGCAGTCTGCTATCCCAAGATTGTATGATTATAAGTTTCATATTAAAGTCAAAACGTTCCCAAAACTTACGTTTGACTGTGATGATGATGAGGATGTGGATATGTTAAAAGATCAAGTCAATGTGTTAGCCCAAGTTGTGGGACAGTTTTTTTGTAAAGAAGATGATTCTGTACTACCTATGAACGATGTTATTTTACGATATCATGTCCTCATGGCGCTAAAAGCTGTCGAAGTTTCTGAGATTCAATCTCTTAACGAAGACGACGAACACCGACTTGTTAGTTTTCGGCAAGAGTTCTTTGAAAGCAACGAAGAATTTGTTGTTTTATTCAGAAAAGCACTTTACAACGAAGTACTCAAAATAAGACATGTAGACGACAACAAATCTGATTTGGCAGTAAAAGTATTTTTAAACTCACGTCAATTTAAAGTTCCCACTGCTTTCGGCAATAAAGATTTAACAATTAAAATTAAAAAGAGTAAAACCGAAAGAAGATTGGATCATCTGAAATTGAAAATATCTGAATTGATCGCCAAATCAGGCGCTGATAAAATCGTAACTTTAGATGAATCTTTGGGAGACGGACTCTTGAAATTGAACGGAGGTCTCGCTGGCATTGTTGGAAACATACTAGTTTCCGAAGAGAATTCAAAATTGATGAAGTTCACAGATAACTGGGAAATGCTGGAACAACTTTCTAAAAGGCTTTTCTTGAAATTGCAAGCCGGAATTGAGAATTTGCATGAATACAAGTTCGATGTGAAAGTCAAAAAGTTTCCAAAACTTTCATTTAATAGAAATGAAGATGACGAAAATTTAGCGAAAGATTTCTTGAAGAAACTTTTATTTTTCACAAATCAGGCGAATGAGAAGGGCGTAGAGAAGTTTTTGAAAGACGAAATAGAAGACCATCAGTGTGTTAAAGTAGATAATGTGCGAGTTACAGCCGACGCCATCTTTTTACAGTATCACGACTCGATTCAAAGATGGTGGATGCTGAAAGAAGCTTCGTATCTAACGAAACAAAGCAAACATTATGAAGATGCTTTAGCACTAATAGTAGACAAACCTCTTTTGTCAATCATAAGCAAAATGTATATGATAAAAATAAAGAATAATACAGATTACACTTTCAATGAGAGAGCTTTAAGTAGCTTAAAATTAAAAGATCAACCTCCAGCTACAATAGTCGTTACAGAGAGCAGCGCGCTAACTGTTACAAAAATGGTACAATCTTTAAAACAGGTTGATCATTTTGTTTGTGATTTAGAGTATATTTTAGATCTACAAGCAAAAGATTACAATACCGTTGGCGTAGAATTGAAAAATATAAAAGAAGATAAACTAATTATTATTATTTGCAATAACATAAATAGAAACTGGATTAAAAGGTTAGAAAATATCGCAAACATTCTCGAAAAGAAACGAACCATCTTTGTAATTAAAGAGGCTTTGATAGAAACGGTACAGACTTATTTCGTACAAGCGAATAATATAGTGATAGACGAAAAATCTAGCTTACTACAGATGAATGAAAAATCACAAAAGTGTTTATTAGAAAATGCCAAAGTCATATTTCAAGAAGTAGAAATGAGTTTAGACTCGATCATAGACGAACATTCCATGGCTTTTGTTGAAGGGGATGTGTTAAATAGAGTCATGAACAACGAACAGATTGTTTTAGGCGGATCAAACAGTAATTCAAACTACGAAAAACTTAAACATTTATACATCGACAGACGTGTTATTCGAGTCAATATCTCGATACTTAATATACGATCATATGGTCCTACCGGTAATGTGTTACTAACACTAAATGATATAACCGACGTGGCATTGGTAACAGCTAAGCCCGGGATGGGCAAGTCTACTCTACTCACTCACTTGTCACTGAATACAAAAGAACTCAACCCGAAAGTGTGGATAATAAGGATTAATTTGCTGATACACTCTGAAAAATTTAACAAGTGGCAAGAAAATAAAACAAACATCGATTACATGGCAGTGTTGAAGTTTTTTTGTGAAGTTTTGAGTGAGAAACAGAGAGATGACAATAATTTTTCGATCGAACTGGAAGTATCAAACGGTATAGCGACTATAAAATCTTGTACAGCTGATCAGTGGATCGTTTTTGAACTTAAAATGTTCTTAGACTATTACAATAGAAAAGAAATCATATTTTTATTCGATGGCTTCGACGAAATCTGTCCTATATACACGGATGAAGTATTAACTTTACTAACAACAGTCAGAAAGCATCCTCAGAAACATAAAATGTGGATCACCAGCAGATCTTATGACAAAATAATATCTAAGCTTGAAAAAGAATTTGGAAACTCGTATGAATTACAACATTTTACTGAAACGGAACAAGATGTTTATTTAGTGAAGTTTTGGAAGTCTAACTTACCATTAAGAAGCCTGACCAAAGGACAGTATGATAATGTATGCAGTTTTATTGAATTCATGGCTGTCTGTCTGGCTTATAGCCCGATGCCAAAGCTAAATTTGGAAAAGCATCACATTCTATTCATAAAAGTATGCATAAATTTTTTGAGTTACTTGAGGAAAGAAGTTAATGTCTGTCCTGAGTTTGTTGTAAAGATTTATAACACATTTTTTAGCAACTGTGTGAATCACACAATCGACTATCTGGAAACATTTGACACGCCTTTGCATCTTTACCTGATCGCCGAATACTTTCAAAACCAAATAAAAGACGAAACCGTCATGCCTAACCGTTGGAATTTAGATATCAATGCCTTCACAGTCTATGATAAATTCATAGAAACGAATCTGAAAAAGATACGCTTACAAGAGAAAAACAAAATTGATCTGTACAATCCTGACAATTTGATCATTTATGAAGAAGTAAGAGCTATATTTTTTGCTAAACATAACAAATTAGGTGCTTACGCTGTTTTCCGTCGAGATGCGTACAAAATTTTTAGTGATAAAGAACTGAGAGAAATCAAAGAAACTATAGTCAAGATAGAAGAAGGTACGGAAAAAACAGGTCTCATACATATCGTGGCAAATGGTATACCAAATTTCATACACATGACATTCACTGAATATTTCGCTGTGCAACATATATGCGACTTACTGAAGACGGAAACCAGAGAAGATAAACAAAAATCTATTTGGGATTTCATTTTGAATGTTGTGTTCAAACGCCGTGAAAATGTCCGCAATATTTTAGGTTATAAAATTAAATCTGATGAAGATTTGAGAGCCATCGTTAAAGATCATGAACAAATAATTTTCGACTTGCTTTTAGAACAAGGTAAAGGAGTCTTTACATACTATCCTGATGATTTCAGCAAATATTTGTATTTAAAAATCAAAACATCTTTACTAGAAGCTATGGACGATGACCTAACAAATTTTATACCATTACTGTTCACATTAAAAAAGAGATTGACAGAAGATGACTTAAAGGACCTATTGAGATGTCCTCCAAGAATAAAGCTATTAGAATTTATGCATTTGCTACAAAAAAAGGGAAGGGCTTGCTTAATTAGAAATTATGGTTCTCAGGTAATAAAGCAGATAGATCAGTCCACTGGATTACGTTCGTATTACCGAAATGGCCCGCCCCGAGCTAAATACCTCGATGAAGGCATTGATATAATCGAAATGATATGATTTCTACAGTATGCCAAGAATTTAATAAGGCGTGTCCAGTCAAAAAAGTTCAAATCGGTAATAAATCCAAATTTAATGAATGGGCTACTGCAGGAATAAGAAAAAGCAGAGACACTTTATATCAGCTATATCATGAAAAATCCTTGTCGTCTGATCCTAATTTGCATAACCATGTTAGACTCTATTCAAAGATATTCAAAAGAGTCTGTGCCCAAGCTAAATCTAAATCAATAAGTAAGATAATTGGAAATTCTAATAATAAAATAAAAGCTGTCTGGAAGGTGATAAACAAGGAAACTGGAAAGACAAGCCAACGAGATCGGAATGAATTCTCACTAAAAATTGATAATAAAATCGTCTCTGATAGGTCAAAAGTAGCTGAGACGTTCGAAAACTTTTTCACCAACATCCCAATAGAAGTTACGAAATCTCTCCCTTCTTCGTCTTTGTTAGCTGAATCTTTTTTAAAAGAACATTTCACTAAGGATATACCAAACTTTGAATTTAAGCGTATTTCTGTGGATACAATAATGAAAACATTCAAAAGTCTTAACATAAAAAACACTGAAGACTTATGGGGTATATCCGTTAAGATTCTTGGAGAAATTATTGAAACAATTGCTCCTGTCCTGACAGGCATATTTAATCAGTGTTTAGACAGTGGTACGTTCCCTGATTTAATTAAACACAGTAAAGTAGTACCAATTTTTAAATCAGGTAGTAAGAGCGATCCCTCTAATTATAGACCAATATCTGTGCTTCCAGCATTGAGTAAAATCTATGAAAAGATCATGCTCGACCAGATGTTGTCTCATTTTAATTTAAATGGGATTCTGCATAGTCATCAGTTTGGTTTCACGAAAGGAAGGTCAACAACAGATGCAGGAGTGAAACTCATCAGTCACATTTTGGAATCCTGGGAGAAGTCCCAGGATGCTATTGGCATATTCTGTGACCTCTCTAAAGCATTTGACTGTGTTGACCATAATACTCTGATCTGTAAATTACATCATTACGGAATTCGTGGACGAGCTGCTGATCTTGTTTTTTCCTATTTATCTTACAGGCAGCAAAAAGTATCCATTAATGGGGTGACGTCCTCGGGGTCTTTAGTAAAGATGGGCGTGCCTCAAGGTTCAATTCTAGGCCCTTTCCTTTTTTTAGTTTATATTAATGACCTTCCCTTCATGATGGCTAATTTATCCGATATAATTCTATTTGCTGATGACACCTCTCTTATTTTTAAAGTAGACAGAAAAGATGGGGATGTCTTGCATGTCAACGAGAGTCTGGCTGTCCTTTCGAAATGGTTTGCAGCTAATAATCTCTTATTAAATGCAACTAAAACTAAATGTATAAAGTTTTCATTGCCAAATGTCCCTCAAGTTGACGTCAATCTAATTCTTGACAGCAAAAAACTAGATGTTATTACAGAAACAGTGTTTTTGGGTATAACTATCGATTCTAAACTGCAGTGGGGTACTCATATTAGAACTCTCTCGGGAAGACTAAGCTCAGCTGCATATGCAGTAAGAAAAATAAGGCAATTGACAGATATAGCCACAGCTAGGTTAGTTTACTATGCTTATTTCCACAGTATTATGTCTTATGGCATTTTACTGTGGGGACCTGCAGCTGACGTAGACTCAATCTTCATATTACAAAAGAGAGCAATCCGGGCTATTTATAAAATGGGCCCTCGCGAGTCCCTCAGAAATAAATTCAAAGAAATCGATATACTTACTCTGCCTTCTCTTTACATCTTGGAAAGCATTTTGTATGTACGTAAAAACTTAGGACTCTTTAAAATCAGAAGCGATTTTCACAACAAAAATACACGTAGTAAACACGAAATTGTCTTACCCAAATGGAGACTAGCTAAGACTAGCAAGTCATTCTTAGTTAACAGCATTCGCTTTTATAATAAGCTGCCAAAGGCGGTAACAGAACTTAGTGAGGGAAAATTCAAAAGTCATATCAAGCGTGTCCTAACCGAAAAAGCATATTACAAGGTTAAAGACTATGTCGAGGACACGCTTGTTTGGCAATGACTACCTCTGCACATGTGGCCCCCTGGTAAATCATCAATATTTTGTCTATTAACTGCTCCACCTTTGTTTTAATAATTATATAATACATTTTTTTTTTCTCTGACACATTGCTTTTGCAATATTTTTATTTTTATTTCAACTGTCATAAATTTGTTAGTAATTTATTTTGTTATTATTTTATTGATAGTTGTAATTATTATATTATTCCTGTTTTTTTTTATATATATAGCCTCTTTTTGTATTGTAAATGTGAGAACACTGTATACTCCACGAACTCTTAGACTACTTCCTATTACGACTTACTTTGTTTTTTACTGAGAAAATTTTGATTGTGCTTTTGTGTACAATATTTGACTGGTCTACACTGTTCTTACATAACATTTATCAATATTGTAAAACAACCACTTTTTTAAAAGAGTAACCATGGAGTTTCTTGCCGGTTCTTCTCCATAGGAAACGACCAATTTGGAACCGTGCACTAACTTCTGACGTTTTATAAGTGCCCATGTAGGCCTATGTCAAATAAAAATATTTTTGATTTGATTTGATTTGAAACAGCGGAAAATAAGTGACTCGCTCTAGCGCGACGTGGATCGCTGAAATCAGGATTGTTTGTCATAGTTTAACTCAGTCGCAATCGGAGAGTGACTAGAGGATGACGTACCCGAGGGTGTCACGCAAAAATATTATTTTTAGGTATTAATAAAAATAAATATTAAATTATATATATTATTTTTATAATTCTACATCTAGAAGTATTAAATAAACAAATGTTGTATTGTGATAATGTTTATGCAAATAAAGAATATTATTATTAATAAGTCTAATATAATCTATTACAAGATCTTAAACCTAGGTACTACCTTAGAGTACCTAAAGTAAGATAAGCGCAGAGGCCTACCACGATCTCTCAAAGCGATTCAGTTGAGGACCTAAACTGAAATGTTAAGGGGATGGAGCTATATTATAGTGTGTTTAGCTCCGTCCCGCTTTCTCACTCGCACGACTGATATTTTAATACGTCATGGTAAGCCCCAGCTTAATTATAATTGAAAATAATTAATAATAATACAGTTTTATAATTATAAAACTGTTATAAATATGAAATACAGATACAAAATGCGTAGGTATCTGAAAATTAAAAATATATATACATTTATTAAATATTTTTTTTTTTTTTTTTTGTATCTTGCATTTGTCGACATAGATAAATACAGTACATTCTTTTGGTATTCTATAAATACTAAAAAATAGCAAAACAGTGATATTTCAACGAGATTATTTGATTAAACCCGAATTCTAAATTTTGCGATGACATTATGAATTTTGATTTGAAACTTAATTTGAATTATTATCTATACTTACAGTGACAAATTTTTTACAAGAAAATGTCGACTTCAATACAATGAAAATCTTTTTACAAAAAAAAAACAGCCAACTTCAATAAAATGACAAAATTTTTACAAAAAAAAGCACAACTTTAGGTACAATGACAAACTTTTTACAAAAAAAAACTACAATACAATGAGTGTATCTATACACCGTTAAATTTTAATCGTCTTACGGGGTTACCATGACGTTAAAAGTAAGATTGTTTTAATATTGTTTCAGTGTGGGTAAGAGATGGCGCTAGACAACCTGTACAGCTCTGTCTCTTACCCACACTGAAACAAGATTAAAACAATCTTACTTTAAACTTCATGGTCTAGGTCTTAATCCCGTGGAGGGTCGATCCTGTACATGAAACACTATCGATTTGTAAAGATAAAATTAAAAAATAAAGTAGTCGGCGTTGCGTACAAACTATCTACAGGTCATCGAACTCGCTCAGCTGATGTTTTCTTAAAGAAATTAATTTCGTACGTGCAATACAAGTTTTGAAAAAAGGTACCTTATTTTTTGTTTTTATCTATCGATCAAAATTTAGCTGTGTATAAATATGTCTATTTGATGACTGGAGGTGGAATCAAGTGCATGACTTGAAATATATTATTATGTTTTTAATATCTTGTCGTTAATTTAGTAACAAACAAAAGAAAATACACTTCTGTTCATTATGAGATTATTCTTTTATTTTATTTTAATAAACTAAGTGACTTAACTCTAAAAGTGTAAATTAATCACAGCTACCTAGCATCTGTAACAAATAAAATAATATTTATTAGTTTACAATTTTAGCATATACTGTACAGGGTTACTTGTAACACACTAACAACCCTTTTTTTTATGGTGGGAAAAATCATGCATTGACATCCCCTGCCCTTGGGCGGAGCGGGAGATAGTGTCAGACTCTTACTGACTAAAAGACCCACCCCGTTCCTCCTAGCCTTCATACCGGGGCTCGAGCGCCCTTCCGGATAACCCTGGCCCCAGTAGGCTACGACCCGGCTGGGTCACTGCTGTTGCTGACAACTCCTTGAGGCGCGCGGGAACAGTGCGCGCCGTCGACGACTTGGGCTTGGTCCGGACAGTTACCGGACGGCCGGACAGTGAGCTAACAATAACAACCCCGCAGGACTGCATTACTAACATCATAAACAACAACTTTTGTTCTATGACTTTTTACAAAACTTAATTCATTTACCAAAAACAAAACTTCAGATAGATAGATAGATAAATTCTTTATTGTACACCAAAAATAAAGCAGTTACATAAGAAACTTAAAATTACTATCTATCTATCTTCAAGATTTCGTTGTTCTATCTGCCTATGTCTGTACGAGACGCTACAAGCGCATCAAGGACTTCTGCCGCCTGATCCGCTCCCCTCCGCAATTGTACTACATCGCTTGCTTCACATACTTCGTAATATTCAGAACATTCAATTTAAATATTTTTATTTTTATGAAAATCTGATACCTACTTAAAGTTTTAAAAGTCATAGAACAAAAGTTGTTATGATGTTAGTAACATTAATAGTCCATTTTATTAATAATATTATTATAATTTTTTTTTTTATTATTTTTCTGTTAAAGTACCTATCTGTTATTTGTTCATTGTGCAAACCTACCACAGTTTTGTCTTTTTAACCCAAAGGTTGACTGGTAGAGAATGCCTTGTTGCATTAAGTCCGCCTATGTACCACTACTGAACATTAAGTTTAAATAAATAAGTATAAAAAAGTAAAAAAAGACGCTGGTAGATAAAACGATTAAGGTAGAACTACACTGCGCACACGTGGGCTACACACGCCGATCTGGGAGCGTCAGTCTCCATACATTTTATATGGAAAATAGACTGTTAGAGCTACACTAGATCCACGCCACGCGACGTCGTTCTACGTACAAATCAGGCGTCTTACACGTGTGCGTCGGTGTAATGTAGTTCTAGCTTTACACTATAGGAATACGTTATACAACGATATCGCCTGTTAGGCCCGGCGCCCATTATCGCCATCGGCAAGGAAATAAGGATCCTTTGGCATCCCTACATGCATACATTTCCAACAGTGTGCGCTTGCATGTAGGGATGCCGAAAGATACTTTTTGTTGCTGATGCCCATAATGGGCGCCGGGCCTTATCCGTCCAAACGGAGCGCACGGCTCGCACTGAGGCGGCGGGCGTTTATAACGATCGCATGACGCGAATGCTCACTGTGAGGACACACGTCCACACCGCCCGAGGCATGCGAGACGAACCTTTCGCAACGCATGCCTCGCGATGTCTGTACGCGACTTTATACTTACAATATCAATCCTCTTTTGGTTTCCGTTGTCCGTAGGCTGCGTATGCTCTGGGCACCTGCCGGTATTGCCACCACTCCACTGCTATCGTGACTGCTGCCACCAGCGCTGCAGCACCAATGACTATGCCTTTCATCAACACTTCCATTCTTGACGACCTGCAAAACACAAGCAATGAATTTGTCAATTCGACTACACTACAAGTGCTAAAGGATGGTTACCTAGATAGAGCTGTGGTGGCCGTATATGGCCGACTTACGAGTTTTCTGTCTGGCGCATTCATTACTTTGTGTAATTTATTTCATCACTACTGCTCTCTCAAGAAAACATCGTGAGGAAACCGGCATGTCTTAGAACCAAATTTTTGAAGACATGTGACATCCACCAACCCGCACTGGGCCCGCTTGGTGGATTACGGCCCATTCCCTCTCTTAGAGAGGAGGCCTGAGTCCCAGCAGTGGGAAATTAAAAAGACTGATGATAACGGTTACCTGCCTACCTGATTGAAGAGAAAGCCCTATACCTATAACATTACCGTTGCTTTCCAGGACTCCGGGATTTCCTTTCGGAAGTCAAATCAAATCAAGATCAATTTCATGGCCCCAGTGCACAAAATAGAGGTACAGAATTCAATCTACATACAAAGCGCGCTCGAGCAACGCACACATAGACACCGCTCACGGACACGATACTCGGAGCGCCTCGGCCCACTCGTCGAACAGTTCCGGCTCAAACGCTCATTAGTGTGCGTCCACCGAGCGTAGGTATAAAAAGTGAAGTACTTACGAGATTGTCTTCTGTACCTATCTATTTTGTGCCGACGACCTCGTCGAAACAAACTCACGCCTACGGTGGCTGGAAATCGGGTTCAGGGTCTCTAGGACTCGGAGGTTGGGCCTTAGGAAGTCTCAGGACCAACACTGCGTTATAGTCTGTCTAAAAACTAAACGACTTAGGAATTTTGTATAGTATCGAATCATTTAAAAAATACTTATATGCGATATTTCGATACTTTTTCTATTAGTAAGCAATGATCAAGATCTCTTAATCAACCAGTGTTGACTACATCAGATTTCATTTTACCCTAATAATTACCCAAGTTGTTTAACTTATTAGACAGACTCTAGCTGCTTTAGGAGTCTAGTGAATAGGTTACTTTTAGGTAAATGTGACTCTAAGACAGTCTGTATATCGTGTGCTGAATAACGCTCAGTGTATACTAGTCTATCTAAAAAGTCAAACAACTTGGGAATTTGGTCAATACTTATATTCGATACTTTTTATAAGGTTCTTCTATTAGTAAACAATGATCAAGATCTCTTAATCGACCTTGATTATTGAACCAGTGTTGACTACATCAGATTTCATTTTACCCTAATAATTACCTAAGTCGTTTAACTTTTTAGACAGACTCCAGCTGCTTTAGGAGTCTATTGAATAGGTTTTTTTAGGTAAACGTGACTCTAAGACAGTCTGTATATCGTGTGCTGAATAACGCTCAGTGTAGTATAGTCTGTCTAAAGTCAACCAACTTGGGAATTTGGTCAATACTTATATTATATTCGATACTTTTTATAAGGTTCTTCTATTAGTAAACAATGATCAAGATCTCTTAATCGACCTTGATTATTGAACCAGTGTTGACTAAGTACATCCGATTTCATTTTACCCTAATAATTACCTACCCAAGTCATTTGACTTTTTAGACAGACTACGCGGTCGTCCGCGCGGTTCCCTTAAGAAGTGTTCCGTCGCGGCTCATCGCGCGGGCATCCGTCGCGGGCAGACGCGCCCCGCGCCTGTTTTGCTACGTTCTATTAGATTAAAGTTCTCTATCTTCACGACTACACCGTTAAAGTTGAACTAGGGACACTGCGCACCTGCGCAGTGTCCCTAGTTCAACTTTACCTAATATTACCTAATAATCCGGTTTCAACCATGGGAACGGACGCACGCAACACACTCGCCGCCGCGTACAGACATCGCGAGGCGTGCGTCGCGAATGGTTTGTCTCGCATGCCACGGGCTGTGTGGACGTGTGCTCAAAGTGAGCATTCGCGTCACTACGATCGTTGCGAACGCCGCCTCAGTATGAGCCGTGCGCTCCGTGTGGACGGACAGGTGTTGTTTGCGTTTTGAACTGATTTGCGTGCTCAGATTGAGCATATGTCGTTCGGGACGCACGCATGAATGTACCGTCGTATGCCTCAGGTTGAGAGCCGCGCGCGTGCGTCCGGACGGAGTTTTGGCCCTCAAGGTCCATCTGTGCACACAAAATGCGTGCAACTCAGGCTGGGTCTTTACCGGACGGCCGGACCGCGAGCTACTCATTGCTCGCCGTCAAGTAGTCAAGTACCTATTAGATTTATCCGGCGCGGCTCGTTCGCCCGCTTCTAATCGCTAATCACTTAAAAACTAAATATTTTTCTGCGATAAAAAGAAGCTCATGGTCACGACTCTTGCCGATAATAATTATAATGTGTTTCTATCAGTAGAGGACATTCTTACTTAACAAAAGACAATCTCACACTAATCTGGTTGGTTTTAATAGGTGGAACTACACTGGGCACACGTGTGCCACACACTCGATCAGTAGCTCGATTCACGTAATCAAAACCGTAACGATATCGTAGCGATTTAGTCGTTTATACCATTTCCGTATTCACATCCATCAATCGAGTTTGAACGACACCGATTTTAAAGTCGTTTGAAATTAGTCGATTTAAAAAAAAAATCTGTATTACATTATCCTGGTAGAATACTTTTTAATGTAACTGGAAATAAGTCGATAGATCGTGAATACCGCTTTTGGATAGGACTTCGATCGAACGACTATAAAACTTCAACGATATTTGGCTTGTTTGATTTTACGTGAATCAGGCCACTGGGACCTGGGTGCGTCGATCTCCATAGGTACATTTTATATGGAGACTAGACTTGTAGAGCTACAGTAAGATTATTCATAATACAGAAGTAATTCGTAAATGAAAAATTATTAAAACGTCGTTTTGTTTCACGTGATAAGTCACTGCAGTATAGTACAATTCACGAATGATGGCGGGCGTGAAGTTTGCGCAAAAGGCTGCGCAGTAACGTGTTTTAGGAACCAAATGACGTCGTGCGTGTGCTAGAAGAGTGTGGTATGCGCGAAAGTTCGCAAAGGCTAACTTCACGCCCGCCATCATTCGTGAATCGTACTATACCCATACGGCGCGCACATTCCCGCGCGCCTCAAGGAGTTGTCAGCGAAGCAGGGGCCCAGCCTTGTCGAAGCCTACTGGGGCCAGGGTTATCCGAAAGGGAACTCGAGCCCCGGTGTGAAGGCTTGAAGGAACGGGGTGGGTTTTTTAGTCAGTAAGAGTCTGACACTATCTCCCGCTCCGCCCAAGAGCGGGGGTTGTCATTGGATGATTTTCCCCATCAAAAAAAAAAAAACTGCAGCACCCATAACACCCTCGCCCACGGCTCGGGCGAATTCCGCCTCAGTCACAATGACTACCGTTCTCGACTCATGTTAAAATGTATCCCGGGAGAAGGATTTCGACTTTCATGTAAACGAAACTTATTCCTGGAAACTAGTACTCGATATACATAATAACATATTGTACTCGAAATAGGGCTTTATTTATAGCAAATCAGTTTTCTGTGCTATAATTGTTTTCTGTAAAATCATTACTAATGCTATATGTATTTGTTTAGATAAAATTGTGGTGGGCGACTACCAACCTCTTGCGTAGGTACTGGTTATGTAGGTACATATAATATTGCCCGCGTGTAATAAAATTGGCAAACCGTATAAAAACAATCTTGATCTCATCTAGGTACCTATTATGATGTTGAATTGTGTAGTAAATAAAAAAGAAATGCTAGGTAGGTATATAAAATATATTCTATCTTATTAGGTAATGTCTGGCTAAGAGTATAATCTCAAACTTAATCACAAATTTATTTACAAAAAAAAAAAAATAAGAAAATGTACCTACTTACCTAATTAGGTAAAGTTTTAATTGTAGAAGACCTCGACGTAGGTAGGTAATTGCGCAAATTCACTAAAGTACAACTTCGTTGCCAAGGAGATTCTTTACAGTAAAGAGTTACTCTTTTGATTTTATTCCTGTGTAAATAGGAAACGAACTGTTTGATTATGTACCTGTTATGGTTAAAAATTAATTTAAATCTTCTCTTTGCTCACCCTACTACTTGTTTTTTATTTGCCAATTCGGCGCGACGAAATAAGTATGAGAAACAGAATGAATACATACACTTTTGTTGACATAAATTCTAATAAAAGTTACGAGGACGAACGAAATGAGATCCATTTCACGAACATTAAATTTCATAAAAATACGTGGAGAAATGAAAGGAAATCTTGATAATATTAAAATTTTGAATAGAGTTCCTGTTAGTATGATTTAAAAAATCACTTTATACTTTAGAATGTGATTGTTTTTAAATTATATTCTGTACTAAAGATTAATTACTGCTTATCACGTGGAACGGGACGCAAAACCCGTTCCATTCTTATGAAATCAACAACAACATTTTGTATACCGTAACTTTTTGAAAAAAAGAAAAACCGTAATTACGTAAAGAATAATCGAATTATTATTTACGTACAATTTTTGAAGACGCGAAGTTGTAACCCATTGATCTAAGTACATTTTTTTTAATACACAACTAAAACATTTTTCTTAAAATTTTCCCGCGTTCTAATTTCTGAATTGGAACGTACCGTATTGACATCTCACAACTTTGACATTGACAACCAGTCCGAAACGAAAATAATTTCATTTTCACAACAAATATACGCAGTACAAAATGAGTGTTCGCGAGGAAGATCGTAAGAAAAATAGCTGCCCAAGCCGTGGCCTCGGTATTGCAGCTGCGGCCATAGGCGTCGGGGTTGGCGCAGCCCTCTACTACTTCTTCAGCAAAAGACAAGAAAACCCAAGTACTGAAGGTTCGTCCAGCGATTGGAACTGTGAACGACAACAAACCTTGTGAGTATGAATGTAACATTTATTATGGCTTGGCTATTTTTATTTGGCACGATTTCGCATTATACGGTAGGAAATCGCAATTTTTGGTTCGTTACCTTCTATATGCAATACATTTTTCAAATACTTTTTACCTCCATTTTTTAATGTCGTCATTATCTATGCCTTGAAGGAGTAGTTTTTTTTTTCTTGTAATTATTGTATTAATTTGAATAACGAACTCAAAATGGATTTCTTTATGTTTATAAGGAAGTGGTAAGTACTTAGCAGATTATTTGGTTTGTAAATATAGATGGTAAACAAATTTTTCACACCTTGTTTTTCTGCTGTTATTATATACCTATGCAGATATTTTTTATATATTGTTTTAAGTGTCATAGCATAATATGTAGAGTCATGCGCCTTTTTGGCCTCGCACAGAATTTTAATGTTCTTTTTCTAAATGTATTATTATTTCTATTGTATAATTATGATTGTGCGAGGTTTGAATAAACATTTACCTTTCTTTTTTTCAATTATAAAATGATTTAAAATATGACTTAATCTACTCTAATATAATAAAGAGGAAAAGTTTGTTTTTATGTTTTTCTGTTTGTAGGAGGTAATCTCTGAAAGTACTGGTCCAATTGCTAAAATTTTTTCACCGACAAAGCTGCTTTATTCCTGAGTGACATAGGCTATATTTTATTTACCTAAGCAGGTGAAGCCGTAGGCAAGAGCTAGTCATCTATATAATTACTGGATGATCTAATTTAATTTTCATTTAGATGCCAATTCAAATTATTGTTCATTGTAATTTATTTTGTTAGTAGGTAGAAATGAAAAACATTGTATGTAGGACTTGTCTATTGAAAAAAAAAAAACTTGAAAAATTATGCATAATTCATTAGTTATTTAAGAATTATTACATTATTATTATTATTTTTAAATTTTATATAAATGATAAGACACCTGTTTACCGTAACCTAAAAAAATATATTTAAAGAGTAACAAATGTTAGCATTTAACCCCATACATTTTTAATTGTATCAACCAGCATTGCACATAAACGCAAGTAACATTTTTGAAATCCACTCCTTTCTTCGTTCATTCACATAACATCATTTTCATTTCTACATCAGCCGCACGTCTGAATCGGATGACTCCTACACTACTATATCTGAACATGACACTTCAGACACCAGCATGCACCAATCTGAAGCTTCATTCATAGTTTTTGACGAAGACACATCTGTAAATGCTGAAAATTCAACGTCTGAAGAAGAATCGCAAATGGATACCGATGATGAAGATGTATCATCAGAAAGGAATCTAGACTCGGACCTGGAGGCCGCTATAGCTATATCTCTTGACATGTATAGGGAAAGTTCCTTTGAAATGACATCACCAAGGACATCCGATTCAGAATCAGACCATAGAGAATGGGACATCACTACCACTTCGAGTGGAGTTCCAAATGACATGAGTTGGTTACGCTTGCTTCAAGGTGGAATAGCAGGAAGGGTTCGCGGAAATAGGCAGTAAGTTTTTTTGGGTCTGATGTGGAGGGAAATTAGGGGGTCGGCAAACGAAGCAACTTTCTTTGATGTTTCAGTTGCTGTAACCGGCAACTCGCAAGTTGTTATTGATAATTTTCGTACGGTGTTTCTTGAAATTGCACCTGGTTGATGCTCTAGTGTAGTCCGTGAAATTGAAAGTTTTCTGAGATTTTTTTGCATTTTACAGGTCAGTGTCAAGTTATATTTTGATTAAAATGTGATTGGGAACCGTAACACATATTTATTTCCGGAATTATAATAACTAAAATCATCAATCCAACTATCTCAGTTTAGGCACAAAATAGATGGCTATAGAAGACAATCTCATGAACGTACTTCCCTTTTTAGGGTTCCGTAGCCAAATGGCAAAAGGCGGAACCCTTATAGATTCGTCATGTCTGTCTGTCTGTCCGTCCGTATGTTACAGCCACTTTTTTCCGAAACTATAAGAGCTATACTGTTGAAACTTTGTAAGTAGATGTATTCTGTGAACCGCATTAAGATTTTCACACAAAAGTAGAAAAAAAGCAATAAATTTTGGGGGTCCCCAACTCCCCATACTTAGAACTGAAACTCAAATATTTTTTTGCATCATACCCATACGTGTGGGGTATCTATGGATAGAGGTTACTAATATCATTTTTAGGGTTCCGTAGCCAAATGGCAAAAAACGGAACCCTTATAGATTCGTCATGTCTGTCTGTCTGTCTGTCTGTCTGTCCGTCCGTCCGTCCGTATGTCACAGCCACCTATTTCCGAAAATATAAGAGCTATACTGTTGCAACTTTGTAAGTAGATGTATTCTGTGAACCGCATTAAGATTTTCACACAAAAGTAGAAAAAAAGCAATACATTTTGGGGGTCCCCATACTTAGAACCAGGGTTGTTGCGAATATCAGCATCAGCATCAGCATCAGCGGAACATCAGCATTATTTTCCGCATCAGCATCAGCATCAGCATCTGCATTGATTGTTGCTGATGTTAGATGCTGATGTTCAAAGTTCGTGTCGCGACATGACCGACGGAGGGCGGAGTTAATGGCACGTGCCGTTGTCGCTTCCGAGTTTTGGCCAATCAAAATACGTACATTTCAAAACAAATCGTCAATATTATTCTCTGTGATTTTGTCAATATTGCAAGTAAATGCAGAGCGCATTGTTTTGGTGCGTGTTTATTATTTTTAAAATGTCTCCTATATTAAAAAGCGGAATTTGGCAGTACTTTAAATTAGTGAATCAAGATACCGCAAACTGCTATAATATGCAAGAAGAATTATTCACACAAAGGATGTACAAATACGTCACTAAAAATCATTTGAGATCAATACATCCCAAAGAGTACGACAAGTTTTTAACGAGCAGCGAATCTGAAATAAATTCGAGTAAAGAATGTAAGTAAATGCCTAAATTTCTTTGTACTTAATTATTTGTTATTTTAACCTTCATAGAAAAAAAAAAGTTTTAGTAAATTTACTTGGGTTCGATACACTTATTTTACTATAATATTTACCTAAAAACTATGAAATTCAGTATTAAAAAAAAAAATAACTTAAAATCAGCATCAGCATCAGCATCAGCTGATGTTAATTACATAAAATCAGCATCAGCATCAGCATCCGCTGATGTGACAAAATCACGCATCAGCAACAACCCTGCTTAGAACTGAAACTCAAAAATTTTTTTTTTCATCCAACCCATACGTGTGGGGATACCCCACACGTATGGGTTACGGGCTACCCTGACGCTCTCCCTTTAAAGAAAACATTTAAAAAGTTGATAGTTGCGTCAACTGAAGTTGCTTCGTCTGCGGATCGCCTTACACATTGTCATTTCATGATCAAACTCTTGTTTTATCTTCTTACTAACATCTCCATAATAATAATATTCCACAACTATCACACAACGCCATCTAGTGTCATGCTAAGCAGAGCTTGTGTTATGATTACTAGACAACTGATAAACATACTTATAAATATCTAAATACATACATATTATAGATAAATTACACCCAGACACAGAACAAATGATTATGATCATCACACAAACATCTATGGATCTTGCACATTTCATTCATCAATCAAATGCCTATTTTTCTTTAAAACAGGTGTTGGGTCTATTTTCTATTTTTTACACTGCTCATCAGGAAAACTGTTATATCGCTATTCTTAAGGAGTTTTTCTCCTTAATTATAGCGCTATACTTAAGCACTATAATAAGAAATATGAACAATAAGAATTAAATATGTTTAGGTAATAATTTGACTGAAATTCAATAAAGAGAAATGTCCGATTATACACAAAACAGTAACAACTGAAAATTTTGAGTACAGCGCCATCTAGTGAGATTGTAGCCACGCTGGAGTTTAGATTTCGGCTCGATTTTTCGGTACCGTAAAGTGGGGTAATTTTAGCCCTGGGGTAAGTATAACTTTGGCACAAGTATTATTAACCAATAGGAACATGAGAAACTGTTTACTGTGTTGCTATTGGTTTATAAGGTTGTGTCATAATTAAGTGCACTAGTTCTAACGTTTTATAAGTGCCCTTGTAGGCCTATGTGAAATAAAAACATTTGAATTGAATTTTTATGCCCCAGGGTCAAAGTTACCCCAATTTATTCGGTACTGTGTTGTGTAAAAGAATATTGTTTTTATGATATTTCAGACCCCAGGATGAGCTCATGGCTATTAAAAGACAGGAAGCTTTGTAAGAATCTTTATTTTCAATGGAGACTAAATTAACAAATATAACTGTATTTACTAATATTTTAATGCATGATACGGTTTTGTTTAAAGCTGTGTGAAATGTTTGTAATTTTTATCTTTATTTCGATTTGAAGGGAAAATGATGTGAAAACTATCTTACGCTTTTTTAATCAGCGTTTAGTTGTAAAAAAAATATTCTTATCACCATCTGGATATGCCAATTTTAGGATGAATTGTTTTTGCATAGTTCAAACCAGTTCTCCTTACACTTGCAGAGCCCCACCTCGTGGAACTCCTATTTCAGGGTGGTCTTAAAAAAAAAATTAGACTTAGGGCTTCTTCACACGTACCACAAACTACGATGACAACCACAACACGTGGCCGAGCGTATATTTCGTATTGAAAATAATTAGGACTGCAAAATGTGGTACGTGTGAATACACGTACCACATTTTGCAGTGTCGTTATCGACCGTGTGTGTGATACCGATCACATCGCAACCACCAGCGACACTGTGAACTAGTGGCCGACCACAACGCAGCTACATAAAGCTGCAGCGACACTATTCACACGTAATCACTGCTTGACAGCATTTTGTCGTTGCGACGTGGTGTGGTTGTGGTTCGTGTGTAAAAGCCCTAAAGGTAGAACTACACTGCTACGTGTGCCACACACGCCGATCTGGGTGCGTCGCCGGTCACCATACATTTAATATGACAACTAGACTTGTAGAGCTACACTAGATCCACGCCACGCGACGTCGTTCTACGTACAAATCAGGCGTGTTACACGTGTGTTTCGGTCTAATGTAATTTTAGCTTTAAGTGGGAACGGAGCTCCTACCTTAGCTTTCTGAACTAACTTTTACTTGTCGGAATGCCCTAAAATTCCGAGCTTGCTACGCTCGTTCTTGGAGTAATATCGCGGGTGGTGGATAGGTGGGATCGCAGTCAAGCATTAGTTTCAACAGCAGGGGCCGGGTCGAAGCCTACTGGGGCCAGGGTTATCCGAAAGGGAAACTCGGTCGCGGTACTCCCGGTACGAAAGGCATGAAGGAACTGGGTGGGCTTTTAGTCAGTAAGAGTCTGACACTATCTCCCGCTCCGTCTAAGAGCGGGGGTTGTCATTGGATGATTTTCCCCACCATAAAAAAGCAATAGTTTTTTTTTAAATTGATTTATATCAATTTGAAAAAAATCTCGAGCACGTAGCCCGCAAAATTCGAATGTTTTAAAGTTTTTTAAGCATCCCACTTATAAAAATGATTGTTTTCATTGCATGAGTTGTTTGTAGGAATTGGTTATATACCTGTTAACAAGTAGTTCGTGCGTGTGGGTTAGTTACGTAACAAACAACTAATGAGTAAATTAATGTTAATTAATTTATGCTTGACTGTGTTTTTGGTTCGAATTGGAGCATGAATGTGTAAAAATATGGCAATGTATAGTTGTGTTGATGAGACACAATATAGATAGGTACAGAAGTAAATTTCATGTATGTACTTCACTTTTCATACCTACGCTCACCAATCGCGCTAGGGTCAGCGCCGCTCTGTCCGAGCGCGCTCGGCCGTGGTGATAAATACCATTATAAATTGTAAAAATATTACATGGCCACAAAGTTATGCACTTATCTACCTACCAAACTTTTCTGCGTTACGAAAAAACAAACTATCAATGTAGAAGCACATATCTGCCTAATTACGTTTTACAACTAGAAGCTTAAAACACTATAATTCAGCAAGTTTAAAAAACTGTTATATCTATATTTTTGCTTCATAATTTCACAAAAAAGTTCACAGACGAATGTCATACTCTACTACTTAGTCAACATCGTGTCCGTGAGCGGTGTCTGTGAACTGTGTGCGTTGCTCGAGCGCGTTTTGTATGTAGATGGACTTCTGCACCTATCTATTTTGTGGTGGAGGTCTGATGAGGCAATCGCTCCATGTAACACACGGGTATAGTTACCGGTACGAATCTTAAGCGCTCGGCGTCAGAGTGGAGATCGCTTTGCGCATTCCATACATTGGCGAGCCAATCGTCGTCGTTTTTAGATACATGCGCCAAGCGCAGGGAACGAATCATGAGTGATGTCTATGACACGATGGCGATGCGAGCCAATCACTCACACTCCCCGCCCCGCGTCTCACTTCGTACCACTAAAGAGACCGATTATTTGACTTCTGCGCAGCTTGAAGCCAGCGCTCAAGATCCGTGACGGTATCTACATTTAGCCGCATCCAATTAGATTGGAAGACGACCAAGATAATTAGAAATAAGAGAACAGATAAAAATTCCAACTGTAGGGACGCGGGCTTAGATTAAAATCTAGTACAAATTATTACAACTGAATCGTGAAAAATCATAAAGTTATAAGCTTGTTTTGTCACCAAAAATACATAGTCACCGAGCCATCCGGGTGACTGTGGGGTTGTTTTGCACTTGCACCTAGCTGTTTGCTGGCGCCTGACCTACCGTGA
This sequence comes from Mythimna albipuncta, assembly GCA_929112965.1. Classification (NCBI taxonomy): domain Eukaryota; kingdom Metazoa; phylum Arthropoda; class Insecta; order Lepidoptera; family Noctuidae; genus Mythimna; species Mythimna albipuncta. The sequence goes on from OV815988.1 coordinate 2,747,747, forward strand.
CCTGTGTTTTACTTTGTGTCGGTGGTGTCCAACTTGTGACGTTTTTAAAATATTTTTGGAAAAAAATATAACATGGTGTAAAAACTATTGGAATCCATTCAGTTACTGATTCTGAACCAACTCACGTTTCGCACAAACTAAAAATAATGTTTTATAATAGCATTCATGAATGCTTTATCTATTTCCAGTCGCGAGCGCTCATGGACCCTGGAGGAGTGTTCGATATGCTTCGACGTGATGCTCAGGAACCAAGACGTGACTTCCCTTCCCTGTGCTCACAATTTCCACACTGACTGCATCATGCCGTGGCTTCAAGAGAAGCAGACATGCCCCAACTGCAGGAAGGTTGCTGAATGATCGCTTAAACTTGTGTAAGTCCATTTTTAGGGTTCCGTAGCCAAATGGCAAAAAACGGAACCCTTATATATTCGTCATGTCTGTCTGTCTATCTGTCCGTCCGTGTGTCACAGCCACATTTTTTAGAAACTATAAGAGCTATACTGTTGAAACTTAGTAAGTAGATGTATTCTGTGAACCGCTTTAAGATTTTTACACAAAAATAGAAAAAGAGCAATAAATTTTGGGGGTCCCCATACTTAGAAAAGAAACTCAAAAATTTTTTTTTTCATCATACCTATACGTGTGGTATCTATGGATAGGTCTTCAAAAATGATTTTGAGGTTTCAAATATCATTTTTACGTGAGAGACACTTCCAAAGTGGTAAAATGTGCCCCCCCCCCCTGTAACTTCTAAAATAAGAGAACGCTAAAACTTAAAAATATATATGATGTACATTACCATGCAAACCGCCAACGAAAATTGGTTTGAACGAGATCTAGTTAGTAGTTTATTTAAATCATAAGTCTAAAAAAATATTATTAAAACATCGATCAAAGTTACAACACATTACAAGAACTTATATTACTTGCTGCTACGGTTCCGTTCCTTCATGGGCGAGTCCGACTCGCACTTGGCCGGTTTTTTTTTTAAAGTCATTATGCTGGATGGCAGTATTATGTTACTCGGTCAAGATGTATGTTAGTGGCAACATTAAGATTCAAATTAGCATACCCACCCGTATACCATTTCCTGGAATAGTACATAATTTGATACTTTTTGTCTCGCAAGTATGTTCTCTAATGCCTTGATCACACGTACCGAGTAAAAGGTCGAGGCAGTAAAATGTTGCTCGGCCGAGACAGTGATGTAAGCGAGTGTAAGTGGAGATAAGGCTTCGGCCAGGCACTCGTCGATTTGTTTACACGTACCGAGCATTCGGCCGAGAGCACTGTCTCTCCCGTCTACTCGGTACGTGTGATCAAGGCATTTAGATAGTTTTCTACTTTCAGACGGGCAAACCCGCTGGCAGCAGCTAGTGATTATTTTAAAATAAATTCTGCCGGGCACATTGCTCGCAGAACAGATGGCGGTTGGGGCCGAAAGGTTTTGGAGTGGCGACCGCCTCCTACAAGGTGGACCGATGACCTGGTTAAGGGTTGCGGGAAACCGATGGATGCGAGACGCACAGGATCGTTCATTGTGGCGACACTTGGGGGGGCCTATGTCCAACAGTGGACTGAAATGATGATGATGAAACTCTGCCGCCGACCATGATCTTCATTCCTCCTCCTGAAATTGTTGCGACACTTGGGGGAGGCCTGTGTCCAACTGTGGACGTGTATCGGCTGAAATGATGATGATGAAATTCTGCCGCACGATGGTCATTCCTCCTGAAATTCTAAAATCCTGGCCTGCGATCACACCTGACCATTTTTACAAAATTCCGACTCAGACGAGAACTTATATTTTGTTGCAGGACTGGTATTTGAAGAGAAATATTCATGCAAGCAAACGTCAACAACAAATTAACCTATCAACAATAAGAAAAAAAAAAAAAAAAAAAAACGTCAACTGTTCGTCTCATTGGGCCCAAGGAACGAAGCAATCATATCAGAAGCCACCGACTAAATTAATCATTTAATAGTGTCCGACCAAAATATTCAAGGCCGAAACTGAAATTGAAATTCGGCTTTTGTTTCAGTTTCGGCAAAAAACGAAACCGAAATTTTTCATTTTTTGTCATTTTTGAATTGGAGAAAAAATAGTCAAACTTAATCACTCGGTGTCTCCCTATTTTTTCAGCCGAATTATCGGAAAGTTTGGATAAACACTAAAAACTATTACTATCCTTTACTAACCAATTTAAAAAGACAGATTTGTTGCAATGTGGATCAATCATGATTTTTATGAAGTATGCAGTCTTTTAGCGTCAAAAAAAAAAACAGTAAATACTATGCAGAAATTATTTAACCCCTCAAACCCCAAGCGAACGTTCGCGCGTGGTTTCGTGCCATTCGGTTGAACACTAAGATTATTAAAAGTCCGCGTAGATTATTAAAATTTTGAGTGTGCTTTATAATAATCTTTATTTATATATAAAACAGATTGCAGAGCATTTTACATTTTTCACAAAGTGGGTAGTTTTACATTTCTGACGATCAAGTGGGTGACGTTCTGTTCTCCTTGCTAGGTTCTATTTATTGGTTATGTATATAAGAATGTAAATAAGTAATTCTTCATAAACTTCTACCCTATTCTTCTACTTCTTTTAACTTCTTCTTCTTTCTTTGTCTGCAAATTTCGAAAATAAGCAGCCTTTCCATTTTTCCCGTATTTATACCTATTTAAATGGGGTCTCAGGGGTTAAATCGGACCAAAAATTACGAAGATACAGCACTTTTAGTGTATACAAGGTGTAAGGGATAGCTCTCCACAAACTTTAAGGGCTTGCTCAGTAGACGAAACTGAACAACCTACCATAAAAAATTTTTTCAGGAAACGATAAAAAAAATTAACTTGATTGGACAGTTTGTATGGAGAGGTTGATTTTTTTTTTCGATTCCTGAAAATAAATTTTATAGTGAGTTGTTCAGTTTTGTCTACTGAGCATGCCCTTAAAGTTTGTGGAGGGCTGTCCCTTACACCATTTATGTTCCAAAAACGCGTCCGAGAATGAAGCGACTCGCTGTGACGTCATCTGTCATGATCGGTCTCCACCGCGCGATTAAGGGCGATTTTCTGAGGCCTACTCCTCCGTAACGGCTTGGTCAATTGGTTTGAAAAAAATATATGTTTATTATAGATTCATGAACAATAATATCAACATTTGTTTTTTTCGTGCAATTAATACTTTAGTCAAAAAAAAATATTTAGCAATTTCGCAAGTTTTCGCAAGTTTTCCCTACTCCTTCGAAACGGCTTGGACCTTTAGAAACATTTTTACACATAAAAATTGGTGGTTAAATATAGTTCAAAGTGAACATTGCATATGTAAATCAATCAATATCTCGCAGATTTGCGTACTGCCGCCTAGGCGAGTGCGAGAGTTGCGTTCACATAATTTCGGCCAGATGGTTCAAGGAACTATACGCCTTAAAATGGCAGTGCAGTCTATCTGTCGTACGTCGCACTGACCATGACAGATGACGTCATCGTAAACAGTACAGCGAGATCGCGCGTTTCTAAGTAACCGTTCAGAAAAACTTTAATAAATCCACGATTTCTTGACGGATTTAAAAATTTAAAAAATTAAATGCTCAGTAAATTATTACACATACGATGTACTTAGTAAAAATGGGATTTGATATTACGTGATTGATCTTCATTCTCTTCAAATTAGACTTGCTTGCATCTACAAGTGAAATTGTTTAACATTTCTTTATTGCGCATTCAGTCGGTACCAAACATTACTTTACACTGTTTAAATTTAGTTTTAGAATCAAAACTAATAAATATTTCTCTCAGCATGACATAGACACATGAATATTGTATATAATAATAAATAAAAAAAAAAAAAACAAAAAAAAAATGAAATTTAAAACGGACAAGACGTGATGAACTAGATGATAGTACCTATAAAATGTGACTTTTAAATTCATGGCAATCTTTCAAAACGTGAAGGCAAGAATTAAGTAATTTGAACATTTTAACACCAAAAAAATAAAAAAAATGGCAATGGTCTTAGGACCATATTTCACCGGGACACCATGGCGACGCTACCAGATGCGCCGTCCCAAGCTACCAAACTAGATACCTACAGACACCATAATCGCCACACGTCCGAGCTGGTCGCGCCACCAAATTGGTTGCGCAACCAAACGGACACCAGGCGAGTAACTCTCTATAGAGCTGTATACATTTTGTTGGTAGCGGCGACTGGTCGCGCCGCCATGGTGTCTCGGTGCAATATAGCCCTATAGTTCATAGGTCATAACACACATGTAAGAAAGCAATAAAAAGCACTAGTTCAAGAAAACAGACTGCGATTATCAAACGACCAGGAAGTGTCACTTTTGAGTACTATATTAAAAAGTTGGGCCGCGTAGCTTCATATACGCGACACGACGGTATCACGTTGCCCTTCATCGACCGAGTTTCAGACGTCAGCTGAGTAAGTTCAATGACAAACTACCTACAGGTCATTGGACTCGCTCAGCTGACGTTTTCTTAAAGAAATTAATTTCGTACTTGCGCAAATTAATACAAGTTTTGAAAAATTTTTTTTTTTTTTTTACAACTATCACACGACGCCATCTAGTCCCAAGCTAAGCAGAGCTTGTGTTATGGGTACCAGACAACTGATAAACATACTTATATATTTCTAAATAAATACATATTATAGATAAATTACACCCAGACACAGAACAAATGATTATGCTCATCACACAAACATTTGTCCTGGGTGGGAATCGAACCCACGACCTCCGGCATAGCAGCCAGGGTCACTAACCACTAGACCAACAGGCCAGTCAAATAGTAGTTTAATTTAGTGTCAAGTAGTAAGTTTTTAAATTTTATCTAAATCGATAGTGTTTCATGTACCGGATCGACCCTCCACGGGATTAAAACGATTAAAATTTAGCGGTGTACGTAAGTTTCACGCAGGCGTACACCAAACTTATAATGACGGATACGCGTCTATGAAGCTACGCGTCCGTGAACTGTAGGTTCTAAACCCCTAGCCAGCCTAAATCCAGGCTCCATGTTCCGCGATTTCAAGGTTAATCCCTTAGTAAAAGTCGTTCACATCAATTAAAACTTTCATTCTCGGAAAGGTTTTTAAATGTTTCAAAAGTCACCTTATATTCATCACCAGCCTTATTAATGTTCCCACTGTTGGGACTCAAGCCTCCTCTCTAGGAGAGGGTATGGGCCGTAGTCCACCACGCGGCCCAGTGCGCGTTGGTGAATGTCACATGTCTTTGAATCACTTTATATTACTACAAAATATTATATCTAATAATCTTAACTTATAATTAGATTTTAAGCTGGCTTTAAATTCTAGTTGTTGTAGTTATGGGCTAATTTAAAAAATATATAATTCAAAAGAAAGTCTTTTAGTGTTGGATACCCCATTTATCGAAAATTCGGTTGAACCTGATTTACCCGAAAGTTCGCGCATATTACACTCTTCTCGCACGTCGCCATTTGCTTCCTAAAACACGTTATTGCGCAGCCTTCTGCGCAAACTTCACAGCTGCCATCATTCGTGAATTGTAGTACCTCCTATAAACAAAAAAAAACATAAAAAAAAAAAAGTCCGCCGGTAGCTTGAACCCTGTTCTCGATACCGATAAGCTACTATTTTTTATTATATTTTCAAATATTTTTATTTATTTATTGAAATATTTTAAAATATAATTTAGATGAATAAACTTAATTATAATAATATTTATTAACTTAAAAAGATTGCACAAAAAATAACTTAAAATTTAGTAAGCTCTTGGTAAAATTTTATAAATCAAGTATAATAAGTGCATCTGTAACCGAACTGAGGTACCGGCACGAATCTTGAGCGCTCGGCGTCAAAGTGGGGATCGCTTTCCGCATTCTATACATTGGCGAGCCAATCGTCGTCGTTGTTAGATACACGCAACAAGCGCAGAGAACGAATCACGAGTGACGTCTATGACACGATGGCGCGGCAAGCCAATCACTGACACTCCCCGCCCCCGCGTCTCACTTCATACCACTAAAGAGACCGTATATTTGACTTTTGCGCAACTTGAAGCCAGCGCTCAAGATCCGTGTTGATATCTGTAAAATGTTTATCTACAGCCTTCCTCAATAAATAGGTTATCCAAAACTAACAATATTTTTGTAAATTCGAACCACTAGTTCTTGAGATTAGCGCGTTCAAATACACTGTTCTTTAGTATAGAACTATAGATTAATAAGGTAAGTCAAATTAAATTAAAGTAGGCGCAAGATAAACGTGGAATAACTGTCAAATTGACCCTCCTAATTGTTGACATTCTTAATTTAAAATAAAGACATAAAGCTCTCTTGAATCGACATGTATCGTAGTCCTGTACATGATCTAGTAATGAAAAGCAGTTCATTATTTGTTTTTCGAGTACATAAGCAAAGATATTAGGAAAAGGTCAATGTACTATATTCTACGTTTATCAGGCCCTTTCTATAACTCCCGGAGGACACGGTGGAGCACACGGTCGAGGTGTGCCCTGCTTGGGCGGAGCATCGCCGTGCCCTCGTGGGGGCGATCGGCGGCGGAGACCTCTCGCGCCGGGCCTTGGTTGAGGCCATGGTCCGGAGCGAGGAGGAGTGGCAGGCGGTCGCCGACTTCTGCGAAGCAGTAATGCTCGCAAAGGAGGAGGCCGAACGCATCAGGCAACGGCGTTATCGCCGCCGCCGCCGCAACCGGGATTCTGATCCCGATTTCCGGCCACCGTAGGCGCGGGCTTGCGGACAGTGAGCAATGGGTAGCTCACTGTCCGGCCGTCCGGTAACTTTCCGGACCAAGCCCAAGTCGTCGACGGCGCGCACTGTTCCCGCGCGCCTCAAGGAGTTGTCAGCAACAGCAGGGACCCAGCCGGGTCGAAGCCTACTGGGACCAGGGTTATCCGAAAGGGCGCTCAAGCCCCGGTGTGAAGGCTAGAAGGAACAGGGTGGGTCTTTTAGTCAGTAAGAGTCTGACACTATCTCCCGCTCCGCCCAAGAGCGGGGGATGTCAATGCATGATTTTTTCCCACCATAAAAAAAAAAAGGCCCTTTCTATAACTAGCAAAACTCCGTAGACACGAACTGTTCTTTTTTTTTATTTTTTTTTTTTGCACGTTTAATAATGACAATAAAATAACTCGAAATTCTTATTATTTTTTTATGGGCACTTGTAAAACGACAGATAAGACTTCATCAAATTAGTTTGATTTTTCATTAATGTATTTATTTATTTTTGTTATTTAGGTTGGTTTTATAATCGTGTTGATTTTATAATAATATCTTAAAAATGTTGGTGTAAGCCCGAAGAATTTTTTTAGTCACGAACAATGTTTTTTTTTATAATACAAAGAGAAGAAGAGGCGTCAACGCAGTCAGACAAAATCTGTATTTTTTTTTTTTTGTCTGACTGCGTTGATGCCAAATGAAGGCTAATAATTTTGATACTCCTGAACTTCTAGTCAAGTAAGAAACTTCAGGGCTTTGCCAACTACTAATAAAAAGATTTTTCTTATAAATTGATTTTACTTTTAAAATTGGGGTTCCTTTTTAAAAAAAAGTTATTTGATGTCAGGACACACGCTGTATAGTCTCTAATAAGTCAACCGACTTCGGAATTTTGTATAATATTTAATCATTAAATGATTAAATATTATACAAAATACTTCTATTCGATACTTTTTATAAGGTTCTTCTGTTAGTAAACAATGATCTCTATCTCTTAATCAACCTTGATTATTGAACCCGTGTTGGCTACATCAGATTTCATTAAATCCTAATAATTACCCAAGTCGTTTAACTTATTAGACAGACTCTATACAGAATGAGTTTTAACATTAAATAAAAAACATAAGTAATTCATATTTCTTCCGACAATTGCAATTAAAAAATCAACCTGTATTTTTAAAATTATCGATAGCATTATATGTGAAATAAGTACCTAATACAGTCATCCTAAATATAAATTAAACTGATTAATATTTATTTGATTTTTAAATGTGTTTTTAATGCTTGTAATATTTATCTTAGTGTATTTTGATCAAAATGAGTAATTATCAAACCGATGGCTGAGCCGCGAGTTTGTTTGCTAATAATGGCAACACAGATTAAATGCGATAATCATAATAACGTCACTGGAATTGTAATTTAGCTAAAAAAGTTTTTTTTTTGCTGTGTAAATAACATGTATATGGCTTAAAGTGAATATGCTTAGTAACTGCGAAATACATAATTTTTCAGGAGGCACAAAATAGTAGTTTATGTGACTAGGGGATAAAACAGTGTCTTTAAGTCGCGGGCGGCAAGTTGAATTCCGAACGAAACGAAGGTTGCTGATATTAATCCCGAACGATAGTGAGGGATTTATAAAATTAACTCCCGAGCATCGCGAGGGAGTTAATAAAGAAACCTGAGTGAAGTGAGGAATTCAAGCCGCCCAAGACAAAGACAGCTTTATCCCCGTGTTGCATACTCTACTTTTTACACCATCTGCAAGATAATTAAAAGAAATTTGGTCGACCAAATCATATACTATAGAGTCTGTATAATAAGTTAAACGACTTGGATAATTATCAGGATTTAATTAAATCTGATGTAGTCAACACGGGTTCAATAATCAAGCTTAATTAAGAGATAGAGATCATTGTTTACTAACAGAAGAACTTTATGATAAGTATCGAAAATGAGTATTTTTTAAATGATTAAATATTGTACAAAATTCCCAAGTCGGTTGACTTATTAGACAGACTTAATACGAGTATTTACAAGTTCATCAAACAAACAAAATTCACTACTCCAAGATTCTATAGTTTCAATTTTCTATAACGCTCCCGTCAGTACGCACATTTTATTCTATTTTCTTTTTTTTTTGTTAGTGGCCAGTTTGAATCATAGTGATTACATACTCTTTGGTTTGAATTTCAAGTCAACTTATTCGATGCGCCTATATTTTAATTCACAATGTTGACGATTTTTAATGTTCCAAATTCAAATCTCATTATTCCCTAGGGATCGGCCATACTGCATTATCTCCCTAGGGATAGAATGACTTGCTTTAAGTGAGGTTTGTATGACGTATAAAACGACATTATCGAGCAGGTGGTGTAAAAACTAAATTATGTAATTTAAATGAACTTCTACGTGTTTTACTCAAATATTTAACTCTAACCGCCCGTGCTGGATTGTTCTGACGAGTTTTCTCGCGTTCTATTCGCCAGTGTCGTGTGTTCGCGACGGGGTACTTCCATCTCGTTTAGCTCTTCAATCCCCATAGGTGACAGAAGAGCTGACGAGATGGAGTATTTCGTCGTGGATGTGCGACACTGTCGGAATAAATGCGTTTGTCGGATATATCCGACGCAGGTGGGAAAAAGGTTAAACATTTTGGTTAAAATATTTTTTTTTTCTTTTACGTTTTGTCTAAAGCTAGAACTACATTACACCGACGCACACGTGTAAGACGCCTGATTTGTACGTAGAACGACGTCGCGTGGCGTGGATCTAGTGTAGCTCTAACAGTCTATTTTCCATATAAAATGTATGGAGACCGACGCTCCCAGATCGGCGTGTGTAGCCCACGTGTGCGCAGTGTAGTTCTACCTTAATACATACATGTTGTTACCACAAAAATATACATTGTTATTGAGCTACAAATTGCAAAAAACATGAAAATTTCAATTTTTCAAGCGTATGTCTTCTTGATGACACCGCATCTACAATGTGGCCAAGCTCCAATTCTTATTTCTAAGTGGTCGACACAACATGTGTCTTCCACACATCTTTCTTTCAACCGCCATTTTAGTAGTCACTTTCTTTCCAACCACCATCTTTCATACAATCTATTCATAGCGTCTTTGGTCTTCCTCTATTTCCCCTTCCATATTTAAACTTTAAAAAATCTTTACATATTTGAATTTTTTTTCTTTTTTTAACCGCTTGCGTCGGATTTCTCCGACGAGTGTTTTCGTGTCTTATTTGCCAGGGTCGTTTGTCCGCGACTGGGTACTCCATCTCGTTTAGCTCTTCAATCCCCATAGGTGACAGAAGAGCTGACGAGGAGTATTTGGTCGTGGATGTGCGACCCTGTCAGAATAAACGCGACAGTGTTTGTCGGATATATCCGACGTCGGCGGATAAAAGGAAAAGGTTGTATTTAGTAAAATTAGGTTGTGTTTCATCTGTGTTGGCTAAAATATTTTTAAATGTGATATTAATATGTGTTAGTACTAAAATTGTAGAATATAGACTGGTTAGATTTTTTCTTAATAAAGGTTTTTCTCGAAATTGTTGTTTTACTACTAGAATAAACTTATTTTATTTAGTTTCACCTGTCCCGATGTTTGCCATTAAGTCTGTAATCAAATCTAGCAAATTCGATCCGCTTCCTGGCTACTGATTGAGCACGTAAATCAGATGACAATGCAAAATTATTATAACATGGACATGATCTCATGATGGAACCGGAATGGCAATAGAAGCTTGGTACAACCCGAGCGCATTAACATGGCAGCTGGCTTGAAAAAAGTTGAACATTAAGGGTGAGATGCACCTTTTAACTATAACGATAACAAAGCCGTTAACCAGTTGTCAAATCGTCGAATTGACCAATAGGCGGCCGTTTCACGGCTGGTTATGGTTTGGTTATCGTTATAGTTAAATGGTGCAACTCACCCTAAATATTCGAAAATAGTTTGTATTGTCATGTTTAAAGCATCGTAAATTCGTAAAGTAGTATATGTCATGAGAAAGTACTCAGTGTAAAATAAATGTTGATATTCAAAAAAAGTAAAATAAAACACAATACTACAAACATCATTTATCAGGTGCATTGATATACAAAAAACCCATTTTTATAATTCAATGATCAGGTGCCATGGTAATGCGTACCTACAGGATGTAGTTAAAAACGACACAACCCCATCGAGTTTGGGCTGGTATGATTAATCTCGACGAGTAGGTATTCATTATTTATCAATAATATCGGAGGTCGTGGGTTCGATTCCCACCCAGGACAAATGTTTATGTGATGAGCATGATCATTTGTTCTGTGTCTGGGTGTAATTTATCTATAATATGTATGTATTTAGAAATATATACGTATGTTTATCAGTTGTCTTAGTACCCATAACACAAGCTCTGTTTATCTTGGGACAAGACGGCGTTGTGTGATAGTTGTGGAATATTATATTATATGGGTATTACACGCTATAAAAGCTTGCTATGAAAAAATAATAATCATAAAACTTGTTTTTTTTTTGGCTTCAGTTAAGAATGGTCAATATGTCAACCTTATCGGTACGGGGTTCTGGTACGCAAGACAAAGATGGTACGTACGAAAGGATTTTAATCAGTAAAAGTCTGACATAGAGCACGCGAAGTCATTGGAATATTTCTAAAGTAAAAAAAAAAAACAGGTACTAAAACTGATGACTTTGGTGATGAAAAACGTAGTCATGGGGCCCTAGTCCACGGAAAATTTCTATAAAGGTTCACAAAATATATAGGTACAGAAGTCAATCTACATTACAAAGCGCGCCCGAGCAACGCACACATAGACACCGCTCACAGACAAGATGTCACGGTCGCGTCTCGGATCACTCGTCGAACAGTTCCGGCTTAAACGCTTATTAGTGTGCGTCCACCGAGCGTAGGTATAAAAAGTGAAGTACATACATGAGATTGTCTTCTGTACCTGTCTATTTTGTGGTTCAGTGCAATAAACCGTGCATGATCTTAGAACGCAAAGGCGCTAGCTTGTCGTTACAAGCTTCGCTGACGTAGTCAATACTACAATACAATTCTCAGCTCCATTTTTATTAAGATCACGCCCCTTTCAATGATTCCACAGTATTGTCTAGTTGCGCAGACGCTTGAGATACAATACTACACTAAGTTTGCGTCACAATATCCACTATGAATCAATTTGCAAATAATTAAAACAGCCAACACTGAACCTTACTCAAAAAAAACCCGTAACAGTATTCAAAATGTTACCATGAGAAATAAATAAAACTACTAAATGTGGTGTTTTAAACACCATTTGGATACGATTAATTTATTTGTAGTGTTGGGATTTTATCCGATTAAATACTCAATAAATACTCGTTTTTATTGGATAAATACTCGATTAAAAACGAGTATTTATTGAGTATTTATTCATTTTGAGTATTTAATCGGATCAAATCCCAACACTATTTATTTGCAATCAAATCCTACAATATGAACTACATTAGTTACATCTGTCGGAAATTCGGAATATTATAGGTAAAGATCGGTAGACACTCGTAGTCTTGAATGTTATTTTCAAAATTTTGTAATTATTAAACATTCAACAGTATGATAGATTATTCATAGATTATTTAAAAGATTTTAATTAGTACTTATTATAGTGAGTATTCAATAGTAACGTGGGTACCTACTCAATCAATTGTTCAGTAGGAGCAACAATACTTATTTTATTAATATTTGTATGCCACTTACTGTGGCAGGACACAGAGATACCTATATAAAAAACTTTTGTAACAACTCAATTGTACATAAGTGCATAAATAAACGATTTGTATTTGTATCTGAAAGTTTCGAAATTTTAAAACTTTCCTAAAATTTTAAAATCGTTATTTGTATATACTATGATATTTAGATAGAACAGGATAGAAACATAGATTTATACTTTTTATCTTTGAATGCACAGTCCAAAATAAATGTAAAAACTACCATTTAATAGATTAATTTTGACGCTGCCACATTGTACGAGAGGGACACAAATACTTTTAGAAAGAGAAGGCAAGACCAGCCCTTTCTTTTCGAACGGACATTTAATTAAAAAGGAACTTTGTTTACGGCGACTTAAAGTCTACAGAAGGTCACAAGCAAGTCTTATCTTTACCTCGGTTGGCGAATGATGAATCATACATAATAACAAATTATTTTGTCTTGCTAATCTATACTAATATACTATACTAATATTAATATTATAAAGCTGAAGAGTTTGTTTGTTTGTTTGAACGCGCTAATCTCTGGAACTACTGGTCCGATTTGAATGATTCTTTCAGTGTTGGATAGTCCATTTATCGAGGAAGGCTATAGGCTATGTTATATTTTTTCAAAATTAGGGATCCGTAATAAAATTGCTATTTTGTAACACAAGGTGTAAAATCGAAAACCTATTTTTGCGTGCGCAGCAAAAACTATTGACAATAGAACAAAATGATGTACTACGGGTTTGTAGATCCTATTAAGACCTACAAAACAGTCCGCGAGTACATATATCTAGCTATCATGGTTTAATCACAATAACCGATTTTGTGTTCAAAATAATTATTAAATCGTCTGTAGAAAAAAAAACTACGTTAAATATGTATCGTAATATTAATCTTTATCGAAATTAAGCATTATGTTATCAAGAGTATTTATGTAGAAGTAAAATACTTTTTTTTTCATCTCAATCGGATATTTCGTTTAAAAGTCACAATCACGTATGTAAGACGTTAAGAGTTGGTACCTATTAATGAGTTATGGGCCATAGAGTTTTTTATCAACATAAAATCCTGTAATAATCTTTTTCGAAATATATTTGTTGATGATTGTAAGTATAAGATCTTTGAAGAGTATAATAAATACATTTATGAACGCGGTAATTTTGGGATATACTGATCTGATATGAAAACTGTTTAAATATTCAATAGTCCATTTATTGAGGGAGGCAATTATAGGCAATATTTTATCTCGGTATTTCCACGGAAACGAGAAAAACGCGGGTGAAACCGCGGGGCACAGCTAGTATTGTTATAAAGCTTATCTCTTTATGAACTACGTTAGTAAGTACTAATTCTTATCTAGGATAGGAACTGACATTACTAATTTTAGCTTACAATAATAACATGAATTATTGAGCGGTGTTTGTCGGAGGATATTGGACGGTCGGCTGTAGAGACATATTTAAGTAAGTACCTATGTACGTTTTAAGTTTCAATAATACAGTGCTTTGGTTCTCATACGATAATATTAAAGTCAAAAGGATTGCCATTTTGTGTGTCAGCATCACGTCGGTCTGTGAAATTCAATTGAAAGAACAGTGGCGGGTTTAACTCAGTAAAAGTCGGCGGGATCTCACGGTGAAATGGCGTCAGCGACTATCGCAACCTAGTACTGGGCACGCCACAATTATGGCGGTAAGTCCCCTCTTTGAGGCGTGGCTGGAAAGACCTCACGGCGTCCTCACCTTCCGCATGACGCAGGTTCTCACCGGATATGAAAAGTTCGGGAGGTTCCTGTTCCGGATTAAAGCGGAAGTGACGCCCGGGTGTCGCCACTGTGCGGAACGTCCGGTGGACACGGTGGAGCACACAGTAAAGGTGTGTATCGCCGTGCCCTCGTGTGAGTGTATACGCTCTTAATAAACTAGTGCGCCTCACCGTTAACGATTGCATCACTGCTTACCATCAGGTGGGATCGCAGTCAAGCACTAGTTTATATAAATAAATAAAAACCGTTATGATGAATCAATGAGCCGAGTAGAATATTTAGAATCAGATTTTTTTTTACGATCCCAGATTTGTGTAATTACAATTACTTAATACTTCTTCCTTTTTCTTCTTTTTTTTATTTCTCTTTATTTTTCTTTTCTTTTTTTTTTATGGTAAAATTAATTAACAAAGTATTTTTTCTCTAGTCTACATGTATGTAGGTAGGTAGGTATCATTTATGGTTTCAAAACAAATAAACATAAACACTGAGTAGGTAAATCACTGTGCTTTAACGTAAACATAAAAAACCGTCAAGCAAAAACAGTTTAGACATTCGCCCTTTTGAAAGGACCAGGGGCCCAAGTCTGCTATTTTTATAAATTCGTCATTCCAACACGATCCCATTGTCATTTTGCTAAAAGTTCATAATCTGCTAATTCATAACATGATCGATCATTGATCAGTAAAGTGACAATATCGAGCTTATTAAAAGCATACGTCAGACATTCATTTATCTTTGTTTACAAGATTACTATTCTATGCCATTTCTTTCAATGGAGTGTCAGTGGTTGATCGTTGGAAAGTCATAATGATGCCATTATATTAGTAGATTACTAAAACTTGTCAAAATCAACAATTATGAAATCAATGATAGACCATTCTGACGCTATTGTAATAGCAGACTATTACAATAGTGTCAATGAATATCTAAGTACGACGTATTCGGTTATCTGAAAACATTTTGACAGTTCCTTTGATCAGTGACCTATCATTACGACGTCGTTGCGCAATTAGTGCTTTTAATAAGCTCGATATTGTCATTCTACCACAATTCTATTACAAGCCCATTGACCGATCAATGGTCGATCATTTTGAATTAGCAGATTACAAATTTTAGCAAAATGACAATGGGATCGTGGTGGAATGACGAATTTATAAAAATTGCAGACTTGGGCCCCTGATGTTGATCGTAATATGACTAGTGATGTTGAATCAATAAGCGGAGTAGAATATTTAGAATCAGATTTCTCTTGTGATTCCAGATATATTTAAATTATTATGCTTAAGTAATAATAGAGAGCAGTGGTGGCGAATGACGAATTTATAAAATGGCAGACTTAGGCCCCAAGTCTCATCTAGTCTAGATCAGTGGATAATGTATTCTGGAGATGGAGACAAGTCGGCATATGGTGTTAGGTCTTCCACATTCTCGTCCTCCTCATACAGGACGATAGGGATGGCATTGTTGCAATTTCGACCTTGGCAAAAGGAACATAGGATATCACTTTTCTAACCCAACCGAAAATTAAGAAACTTAAACAAGTTACAGAATTTTACAGATTTCCGAGCACTGCGGTAGAGCATTGCTCATCTTTGAGTCACTATATCTTCGCAACCAATGGACAAATTTTACTCAGGTTTCCCTCAAATTGTAGCTTTAGTTATCTTTATTAGAGTCTGTGCGGAAAGTAAACCATCGTAGGATTTGAGGGCGCTGCTGTAGATAAATATCGTTTTTGTTAGGTTGACAACATTTTTACGTCATTAAAGTGGCAATATTACGTCATTACAGTGCGCCTGTTGCATCTTGATACTTTGAAACTATGTTAGACTAGCTTCTTCCAGCGGCTCCACCCTCTAATAAAAAATATCCTACTTGTTGAACTTGAGCACGTGATGAAATTGCAAAATTGTAGCTAATAAATTAGTACTGGACAAAGATCTTGAAAACCGTTTCGTTAGGGCAGTTTTCGAAAAAAAACTAGAACATGCCAAAATTTCGCAGTTTTTCGAGCATCATGGGAGTAGCACCGGGTTTTCAGGGTTGCAAATTTGAGTGTTAATTACTCTCAAGGGTCCTAAAAACAAATAAAATCGAAGATAAATACGCGTTTGTGATGTTTGTGCTTTTTTGTGTTGATGGATTACACAAACAACTTAATAGTAAAGTAAATTCATAAATTGATGACAGCACCACAGTAATCAGTATTAATATCATACAGTATTCCATCTTCATACAAAC
Source organism: Mythimna albipuncta (assembly GCA_929112965.1). Lineage (NCBI taxonomy): Eukaryota > Metazoa > Arthropoda > Insecta > Lepidoptera > Noctuidae > Mythimna > Mythimna albipuncta. Next base: position 2,764,254 of record OV815988.1, read on the forward strand.
GGACGAAACGCGAGCTATACCTCGCGCCTCGATCTCGCGATGCGCCCGTGGTGCAGACAGTCGGTCGCGACTGTGCCGCAGTGACGATCGGACGGTGTGTAGTTTGTATAATTTCTCAAATTAAGTAGGTATTTCTGTTGCTGCTATAAGAACATATACCACTAAAAACCGCTTTTAGGGTTCCGTAGCTATATGGCAAAATAACGGAACAAAAAAAAAACGCGCATTTTTATTGAAAACTTTCTATTCAATTCATCACAAAACTAAATGGAAACACAAAGTAGGCAAATGTACCAAATTAAAATGCTGGAGGCGGGCAGCCCTATTGCATGTTTACGCACCGCGCGGCTGTAGGCATTTATTTCAATAATACGGGCGAGACACATACTGTATGATATTAATACTGTGATCCATACCATATACCATCTAGCAAATTGCATACAATTGAAAATGATGTTAAAGATATTTTGTAAAACTTAGGCCTACTGTCCAGGGACACGTAGCTTCACAGACGCGTATTCGTCATTATACGTGTAGCGACATCAGGCTTTGTTTACGTGGGAAATCATCCAATGACTTCTTCCAGGCTTAATAACGAATACGCGTCTATGAAGTTACGCTCCCGTGGCGTAATCATTCGAGTAGACTAATACCCTTACTTGTTTAATTTACAGATCACCATCCTCGCAGTCGTGTACCTGACAGTGATCGAGGAATCCCTGGTTCCTGTCGCATGAACTGGCGACTCCTACAACATGGCGAGCTCTACCGATACTGGCGCTAAGAAGTACCAAAAGCGACCTGGCACATCCGGTATACGAGGACAATTGTATGAAACTAAACTTCTCAGTCTAATTTACTTTAGGGCAATACACGATGAAAACATAGAAGAGATTTATTTAGCCACTAACGTAGACAAAATAGGTTCGTTCGATGACATTTGTCTGAGAGCTAAGTTGAAGGGGATAGAAAAACCTATGACAGTATTCATACAAGCAAAACACAGAGAGAACATTAATACGGTTTTGACACTCAATAAAAATGATTTGCTGGAATACTTCAACAGCTACTTAGATATTAGAAGCAAATTTAAACCAAGTAATGACGACGTCCTCTTCAACGGGGAGTTTGATGATACAAAATGTCTATTCGTTATTTATACAACAGCAAAAGGTGACAAGAAATCGAAAAAATATGAAAGTGATTTCGCTGATCGTTTGAATGCTCTGATAGGAACAGGTGACCCTGGCTCACAGCCGTTACATGATGAAGAACAGGTCGAACGTTTGTGTAAAATCGTTTTAGAAAAAGAAATGACAGCATTGGCTCGACAAATGGTGAAGTTAATTTTCGGAGAGCTTAATGACAACCACATGTCGATGTTGATGAAGAATGAACTCCTGTTACGGTACCATGTCGTTTTGGCACAAAAAGTATTCGACGTTTCTGATATTCTACCCGAAGGACATCGTAACGCTAGCTTTAGGGAAGATTTCTTTGATATCACCGAAGATAACGTGCAGCTATTTAAAGATGAACTGTACACAGAGATTTTAGAAAGACAATTTCGGAATGACGAACGGTCCGATAATATATCGATACCTCATTTACATTGCAACTATTTTGAAAGCAATTTCATTTACAAAAAAAGAAAATTCGTGGTACGTAAACACGCACGCCACTTCGAGATTTTTCTCCCCGATATGAATAAATCTCAAATAAGTATAAGTTCAAATCTTAAACGTTTTGTAAGTCGCTGTTTTACTCAGACGTTTTCAGAAGTAAAATTTAAAGTGCCGGCTTCATTTGGCAATCAAGACCTAACTATAAGAGGCAGCGATGTAAAAGTAGAAAGAAAATTAGACGACTTAGTCACTAATATTATAGATTTTATAGAAAAAGCAAAACCCAATAATATTGTCACCATAGACCATTCTTTGGGAGAAGGATTTCTACAGCTTAGTGGTGGCATAGCTTCTGCTGTTGGTAATTTATTAGTTTCTGATGAATCCTCTAAACTGCTTAAGTTTAATGAGCGCCCACAAGGAAATCTTGCCGTAAAATTATATTGTAAATTGAAAGAAAAGTACAATTTGGCCCAATACAAATTCTCTGAGTACAAATTCGACGTGAAAGCTAAAGTATTTCCAAAAATGTCAATTGGCACTGACGAATACATTAGAAAAGTTGTGAGTGACTTTTTAAGTACACTAATATTTTATACATCCCAATATGATGAGAAAAACGTAGAGGAAACTTTAATATATGAAATAAATATTAATCAAAATGACGAAGTAAAACATGTAGAAATTACTTCCGATGCCATATTCTTGAAGTATCATGACGCGATACAAAAATGGAGCATGACATCTGAGGCGGGAAAGGGATCGTATCTTGAAAAAGAAGGGAGTTTATATAAAAATGCCGCAATACTTAGTACAAGTCTATCGTTGATCAGGGTCATAAATATGATGCAAAGTATTAAGAATAAAAATTACGACTTCAGTGAGGAAGCTGTAAATTCAATTAAGTTAGATGAGCTGGTTTCAGGAACTATTATTGTCACTGATAACAGAGAACTTACTATAGCCAAGCTCACAAAACAGTTAAATAATAGGGATTCAGTTGTCTTAGATATTGAATACATTATAAATTTATCACCAAGAGATGATAAAGCATTACGAACAGAACTTATGAATTCGAAGGAAGTAAAAACACTTATTGTTATTTTTGATAATATCCTGATTGACAGCAGCTCTAACAGAAAATTGGGCAATATTGCAAGCTCTATGACAAACAAAAGAGTAATCATTATTACTGACCAGAAGTCTGTTGAAAATGCTAAAGAAATATTCTCACCAACTGGTAAAGTAATAAAGGATGAAAAAAACAGATTACTGGACATGACCGAAGAGACGAGAGTTAGTATCTTAGAGAACACTAAAGTGATATTTCAAGGTGAAGAAATGACTTTGGGTAGAATATTGTTAAAAAATTGTATTACAGACATAACAGGAGGCGTGTTATATAAAATGATGCATAGCAATCAGAATTATATAGGAAAACCAGTCATAAATCCAAATTATAAACCACAATTATACATTCCGAGGAGTGTAAAAAAATATTCCAGAGACAAAAAATCGAAAGACAAAAAGTGGGAGAGGAGACGAAGTAGTAGCTTACTAAGATGTGTAAATATTAATAGCAGATTCCATAAAACGCTTCACAACTTACAAGATGAACGTGATAATAATGTTCTTATCATCGGAGACCCCGGAATGGGAAAGTCGACTCTACTCACTCATCTCATTTATAACACAAAAAAATATGAAAAAATTGAAACGGGTTGGATAGTAAGAGTTAATTTACTGGAGCACACGACGCAGTTCAGTAAGTGGAAAAATAACAATACTGACATTGATGCTTTACAATGTTTTAGATTATTGTGTCAAGCTGCACTCAGTAAAGAAAGTAGCGATACACTCGACCTTGTCAATGTAACACTAGTAGAATCTAACAATACTGTATATCTTAAAGATTTTAAAGGTAATGAGTGGACTTTATTTGAGTTGAAAAGTTTTCTAAATTTTTACAACAGTGCTGAAAAACAAGTTATCTTATTCGATGGCTTCGACGAAATCTGCCCAAACTACGCGAATGAAGTGTTGAAATTATTAAAGGCAGTGAATAAATTTTCTCGGAACCATAAAATGTGGATTACTAGCAGATCGTATAACAGAATGAATACAATCTCAGAATTGCAATTCGATACATTATACGAAATAGAACCTTTGGAAGGGCGTGACCAGCGCGTTTATTTGACTAAACTTTGGGATGAACAGAAGATACTAGAGGACCTCAATGAAGCCTACTTAAAAAATATTGACGAATTTATTAGATTTATGTCGAGATACACCTATCATATACAATTGTTATTGCAGAAGAGTGAAATCTCGCCTTCGAAGACGTTAAATCGACAATTCGTACATGTTCATTTGGGAAAAGAAATACCACTTATTCTAGTTTATTTGAGTTTTATAGAGTATTTGAAAACGAATATTTTAATCGCGCCATCTTCCGTGATGAGTGTTCTTATTGACCTTTATGACCAATGCTGTAACAGTAAATTATTAAAGAACGAATTCGGGGCAAGTCCACTACATTTGAATATACTAGTCGATTATTTTCATAGTAAAATAAAAGAATCTAACGTAACATGGGACGAGATCAATGTAAACTTTGATATGTATAAACACTTTTTGGAAACTAAATTGAAAAGAATACGTTATCAAGATAAAACTCAAAACGACATGACCAAGCCGGATAACATATTGGCTTACGAGCGAGATTACGCTGATTTTATGGATAAGCATAAAAAACTAGCGGCATACGCTGTTTACGGCAAATCCCTATTTGATAACGATGACTTGGATCAATTGGAGAAATTGATACACGAATTGAAAGAAGGGGAAGAGAGAACTGGTGTTATATGTAAGGTATCAGACGACATTCCAATTTTTGTGCACTCGACGATCAAAGAATATTTTGCCGTCGAATTCATTTGTGATTTACTAAAGAGTAAAGACAACGAAGAATTTCTTTGGGATTATATATTAAACGAGATGTTTCTCAACTGTAATAAGAACGTTTTGGCTACATTTGACGACAAAATGAAGTTGGACGAAAAACTGACTATACTTTTGAAGAGAAAACATAAATTAATATTTGATCTGTTATTGAAACAGAGTAAAAACACTGTGAATGAGAATGGTGAAATCCGATCAACTCTGTGTGAAGCGATTCGTCATGATCTACAGAATTTTGTTAAAATTTTATTCAATTCAGTAATTGAAGATAACTTAGACAAAAGCAATTTGGTGGATTTCATCAAAATTGTTAAAGAAACTAATATGCTCATTGTAGCTGTTAAAATGGATCTTATAGATCCAATTTCAACAATAATCCGGCTTGTAAAAAATGTTGATAAAACAAAGTTAAGTACATTATTTGAGAATATAGAATTAAATATTGAAGATATAGACAATGCTAGTGTGGATGATCTTATTCGTATGCTGAACAAGCATGTTTGGGATCGCATGGGTATAGTCCCTGATTGGAAAAATATTTCAGAATTGAGTGGTCAAGTATATTTCATCTGAGTACAAGTTTTAAGATAATTTATTTTCATATAAGTATATAGTTTATAAACCTGAATATAGTCTGTTTATAATCAGTATTCTTTTTTATCAGTATTTTCTATTCCTATAACTTACACGCCATGTTATCAAATATTTTTCCTAAAAATATTTAAAAAGGTCATAATTTGGATACCATCGACACTAAGTAAACAATACAGGTCACAGCGGGCATAAGATGCCAGCGCACAGCTAGGTGCGGGAGCAGAACCACCACTCAATTACTTGGATGGCCCGGTGACCATGTATTCATGTGGACAACCATATAACTTAACAAGCTTATAACTTTGTGATTTTACATGATACAGTTATGAAATTTTGTACACGTGTTTCGAATTTCTCATATATGTTTACTAAAACTGCAAGAAAAGGTAATTCATAATGTGAGTACAAACAAAGGTACTGCTTATTTCAAAATAAAAATCTTCCAGCAGACTTGTGAATGAAGAAATTAAAGTGACCATAGTGTGAGTAGAAACAAGAACAGAAGATTATGTGACATCTTAAGGCGTATAGTCCCTTGAACCATCTGGCCGAAAATATGTGAACGCAACTCTCGCACTCGCATAGGCGGCAGTACGCAAATCTGTGCATTTATTTGCGGCCAGCAGCGCCCGGAAAGCGCTTTATATCCATTTTCTCTGCGAGATATTGATTGATTTACATATGCAATGTTCACTTTGAAGAATATTTTAATCACCAATTTTTATGTGTAAAAATGTTTCTAAAGGTCCAAGCCGTTTCGAAGGAGTAGGGAAAAGTTGCGAAATTGCTAAATTTTTTTTTTTGACAAAAGTATTAATTGCACGAAAAAATCAAATGTTGATATTATTGTTCATGAATCTATGATAAACATATATTTTTTTCAAACCAATTGACCTAGCCTTTACGGAGGAGTAGGCCTCAGAAAATCACTGTTTTATGGCACTTTTCGGGCGCTTGGCCCTTAAATTAAAGTAACAAATAACACATACAATTTAAGTATTAGTTCTTATACAATATTAATAAATATCTGTACTACTTTATATGCCGTATACTAAAAGTTTAATTAATGAATACTAATTTTATTTTATTTATTATTCCTAATATTTTTATTATTTATTAGTTTCAGACTAGACGACTTTGTGTGATAGTTGTGGAATATTTATCTATATACACTAAATTCTAATCGTTTTAATCCCGTGGAGGATCGATCCGGTACATGAAACCATATCGATTTGTAAAGATAAAATAAAAAATAATAATTAATTTTATAATATTTTCATTTTTTTTTTAGTTATATATATATTATATATATATTTATTTCTGTTACATTATTTTAATTAATATGTTTGTTCTGTGTTTTTGTTTATTTGGTGTACAATAAAGATTATAATAAATAAATAAATAAAGTACCTTTTTTTCAAAACTCGTATTAATTTACGCATGTACGAAATTAATTTCTATAAGAAAACATCAGCTGAGCGACTTCAATGACCTGTAGTTAATAGTCGGCGTTACGTACAAACTACCTACAGGTCATTGAACTCGCTCAGCTGATGTTTTCTAATTTCGTACATGCGTAAATTAATACGAGTTTTGAAAAAAAGGTACTTTATTTTTTAATTTTATCTTTACAAATCGATAGAGTTTCATTTACTGGATCGACCCTCCCTCCACGGGATTCATTTAGCGGTGTATATAAACATCTATGCCACTTTTCATTGTAATTTTATAACTCAAGAACGGGCTGACCTATCCAAACTTAATGCTATGTTCGGACTATTTAGTAGATGGTTTATGTGAACTTTGGTAGGTTAGAGTAGGGTATAGTAGGGTAGAGTAGTGTAGAGTAGGGTAGAGTAGTGTAGAGTAGTGTAGAGTAGTGTAGAGTAGTGTAGAGTAGGGTAGAGTAGGATAGGGTAGGGTAGGGTAGAGTAGGGTAGAGTAGGGTCGAGTTGGGTAGAGTAGCGTAAAGTAGGGCAGAGTAGGGTCGAGTTGGGTAGAGTAGCGTAGAGTAGGGCAGAGTAGGGTGGAGTAGGGAAGAACGGAAGCGAAGCCGCGCGGGCAAAAGCTAGTTTATATAAATTATTTTTATTAGTACACACCTCAGATACATTTGACGGCGCTTTCGTATTTAAATTAGTTTTTAAAAGATATCAGAGATGGAAATTAAGAAAACACCTTGTTTTGTTCCCAGTTTATAAAGGTTAGTGGCTGTTAATTTAATGACTCGCACCGCATCAAGTTTAGCTTTATTATCAAATTGCCCAATTGTCATGTATCAATATAATAATGACCGCGCAATGTGATAAATATTGAAGTTAAGATAGTAATTAATCACTTGGTCCAATAGGGCTAAACATTAACACAATGCTCGAACATTATTTATAATGCCCGCATTAATCACCCGGTCCATAACAGATATACTTACTATACATATCCTAATGTTTTTATGTACTTTAATAACTTTGACATTTTGTAATAAAATATCCAATGTATTTATTTTATTATATTATAGAGCCTATTAAAGTGTCATTGAGTATTTAGAGAACAAAATATGACTATGTAGTGGAGAATTTGACATTGTACTTATTTAATGTTGTGACTTTCGAATTTATAATTTTATGTACCGTATTGATTTTATTAATTAATTATTGTCTATCTAATTATTATATGAATTTTGTGTGTTATTGTTAGCTAGAGTCTGTCTAATAAGTTAAACGACTTGGGTAATTATTACGATTTAATGAAACACTGGTTCAATAATCAAGGTTGATTAAGAGATAGAAATCATTGTTTACTAACAGAAGAACCTTATAAAAAGTACCGAATATAAGTATTTTTTAAACGATTAAATATTATACAAAATTCCCAAGTCGGTTGACTTATTAGACAGATTATTACATAGTGTTTTGGCAGCAAATGTATCAACTCAACCTTCTCGGCAAAGTTCGCAAATCATCACTACAATAACTAAAAAAGTGATTAAATAACTAAAGAGGTATTATGACATTTATTATTAAATTGTATGTAATTAATCTGAAATTAAATATTTGCACACCACATGTAATGGTAGAATGTAAAGGGGCCTAATATTTATTTTATGATCATACTACTTTGTATACCTACATTCTGGCAAATAAATTATTATTATTATTATTATTATTATTCCATTCATTTATTATATTTACATATTCATCATATTTTTAAATATTTCTTCAAAAAATTATATTAAAAAAATTGTTATTATTATTATTAATAAATTCTCAGCTCCATTTTACCAAGATAGCGCCTGTTTCAATGATTCCACTTATTATCATCCAGTTCTGTAGACGCTTGAGAAATTGAGTTAACAACTACACTATTTTAATTATTTTTTAATTATATAAACCAGTGCTTGACTGCGATCCCACCTGATAGTAAGCAGTGATGCAATCGTTGATGGTGAGGTGCACTAGTTTATTATGAGCCTATTTATTCACTCTAGCCTTGAAGACACTTAAATTATAATTGGACGGGAAGACCGCAGCAGGAAAATTGTTCCAGTCCTTCGATCTACGCGGTATAAACGACGAAGCGAAACGCTTAGTCGGAACCGTAGAAGTTCACAACAAAATATGCACTAGGAATCAATTTGCGAATAAATAAAACAGTTTCTGAAGTTCACTCTAAAATCCCGCCTAAAAGTAAACTTCTGAATGACAACTGGTATTTTTTTTTTAATTTGTTTCTTTCTCATGGATACTAAGTCCTTCAGGATGAATAATAAAGATTAAATTATCTTTGATAGGTTTCAGACAAATGTTTCTGTTGTAATAAATTTAAGTTAATGGATTGAACAATAAATATCGAGTCAGCCTTCATGGCAAGCTTGATTAAGAGACATATGACATTTAAAACTACACCAATTTTGCATCGCAAAATATACTAGGAATTAATTTACGAATAATTAAAACAGCCAACACTGAACCCTACTCGAAAAAATCCCGATACAGTATTCAAAATGTGGCCATAAGACATAAATAAAACTACTACGTGGTGTGTTATATATTTTACTAAATATATATAAAACTATATATATAAATAAAACTACTACGTGGTGTGTTATATATTTTACATTATTGATCTAAATCACTGCTTAACTGCGATCCCAACCGATGGTATAGGTACCGGCACGAATCTTGAGCGCTCGGCGTGAGAGTGGGAATCGCTTTGCACATTCCATACATAAGCGAGCCAATCGTCGTCGTTATTAGATACATGCAGCAAGCGCAGGGTACGAATCACGAGTGACGTCTATGACACGACGGCACGGCGAGCCAATCACTGTCACTCCTCGCTCCCGCGTCCGCGTCTTACCACTTATTAGGCCCGATATTTGACTTTTGCACAACTTGAAGCCAGCACTCAAGATCCGTGCCGGTATCTGTAAGCAGTGATGCAATCGTTGATGGTGAGACGCACTAGTTTATTAGGAGCCTATTCGTATTCACTCTATCTAGCCTTGAAGACACCTAAATTAAATTATAATTTAGGTGTCTTCAAGGGGCGAGAAGACCGCAGCAGGCAAATTATTGTAGTTCAACTTAAATACGATAAATTTATTCGTAATTAAAGACTATAATACTTTAATAACAAACATTCTGCCTTGTTTTAATGTAGTGTGTACATGAACTTACACTAATTACATATGTCGGAACAACGATCGGTAATCTTAAATTTATGTTTTGAAATTTTCAAACTTCTCTAAAATTTTCAAACCGTTATTTGTTTATACTATGATATTTACATTATGACAAGATCCATATATTTATTTATACTTTTAAACTTTATATGCACTGTCCGAAATGTGAAAACTACCAAATTAGTAGATAAATTGTGGCACTGCCACATTGTACGAGAGGGACATAAATAGTTTTAGAAAGAGAAGTCAAGACCGGTACATTCCTTTCGAACGCACATTTAATGAAAAAGGAACTTTTCGCAGACTACTTAAAGTTTAAATTTGAAGGTCAGAAACAAGTCTAATCATTACTCGGTTCGTGAGTGATGAATCATAATTATATCAGTTAACATTTTGTTTTGTTTTGCTATTAAAAAGCTTGTCCAACTGGATCTAACATTACTAATTTAAAATTAAAATATTATTGTGAGTTTATAGTGATGTTTTCATATCTCGGAGGATATTGGACGATTGGCTGTAGATAATAATATTAGTACTTACCTATTTAATTCATTAAACCCCAAGCGAACGCCGGCGTTCGCGCACCTATTGTCTTTCAATTGTGTCTGTCATTATCACGATTGACAGGTTAAGGTAAGTGAGTAAGGTTTAAATTTCAACAACGACAATGTTTTGGTAATCATGCGATAATATTAGCGTCATGGTTATTTCAACACTAGTGGGTTTTAAGATAGGTGCCAAATAGCCGTGAAATATAACGGTCATTGACCCTCCGACATTTGTTGACGTTCTTAATTTAAAAAACCGGCCAAGAGCGTGTCGGGTCACGCTCAGTGTAGGGTTCCGTAGTTTCCCGTCCGTCACAATAAGTGTACCCAATTATGAGTTTAAAAAATGCTTGCATATACGATTATACTACAAACTTGTCCAGAAATTATTTTGTAGAACCCTTTGTCTTTTTTGTACAAAAACTGTTCTTTTCATCAAGTTCAAAATAATTTTCCTAGAAAGTCCTTATAAAGTTCTACTTTTCGGATTTTTTTCATATTTTCTAAACTTATGGTTCATAAGTTAGAGGGGGGGGGGACACATCGTTTTTTACTTCTGGAGCGATTATTTCCGAAATTATTGACATTATCAAAAAATGATTTTAGTAAACCCCTATTCATTTTTAAATACCTATCCAACAATACAATCACACGTTAGGGTTGATATTAAAAAAAAATCACTTCCTACTTTACATATAGGAGGGCTACCCTAATAAAACATTTTTTCCAATTTTTATTTTACCACTTTGACGGCGTGATTGATATACATATTGGTACCAAATTTCAGCTTTCTAGTGCTACTTACTTGTCTTTCTGTCTGTCTGTCTGTCCGTCTGTCCGTCCTCGCTTAATCTCTGTGACCGTTAGCACTAGTAAGCTGAAATTTGGTACCAATATGTGTATCAATCACGCCGACAAAGTGGTAAAATAAAAATTGGAAAAAAATGTTTTATTAGGGTAGCCCCCCTATAAGTAAAGTGAGAAGTGTTTTTTTTTATTTCAACCCTAACTTGTGATATATTGTTGGATAGGTATTTAAAAATGAATAGGGGTTTACTAAAATTAATTTTTGATAATGTCATTAATTTCGGAAATAATCGCTCCAAAAGTAAAAAACCGGCCAAGTGCGAGTCGGACTCGCCCATGAAGGGTTCCGTAGCAGCAAGTAACATAATATAAAAGTTCTTGTAATGTGTTGTAACTTTGATCGATGTTTTAATAATAGTGTATTTTTTTCGGTTTATGACGCATAAAAAAAAAAAAATACTTACTGGATTTCGTTCAAACCAATTTTCGTTGGTAGTTTTTATAGTAATGTACATCATATATTTTTTTTAGTTTTATCATTCTCTTATCTTGGAAGTTAGAGGGGGGGAGACACACATTTTACCACTTTGGAAGTGTCTCTCGCGCAAACTATTCACTTTAGAAAAAAATGATATTAGAAACCTCCGTATCATTTTTGAAGACCTATCCATAAAAACCCCACACGCATGGGTTTGATGAAAAAAAAAATTTTGATTTTCAGTTCTATGTATGGGGACCCCCAAAATTTATTGCTTTTTTTCTATTTTTGTGTGAAAATCTTAATGCGGTTCACAGAATACATCTACTTACAAAGTTTCAACAGTATAGCTCTTATAGTTTCGGAAAAAAGTGGCTGTGACATACGGACGGACAGACAGACAGACAGACAGACAGACAGACAGACAGACAGACAGACAGACAGACAGACAGACAGACAGACATACAGACAGACAGACAGACAGACATGACGAATCTATAAGGGTTCCGTTTTTTGCCATTTGGCTACGGAACCCTAAAAACAATGCGTCCCCCCCCCCTTAACTTTAGAACCATAAGTTTAGAAAATATGAAAAAAATCTGAAAAGTAGAACTTTATAAGGACTTTCTAGGAAAAAAGGTCCAGAAGCTCAGGGTCTTGAGATAAAGAAATATATAAAAAATAATAATAATATTCCACAACTATCACACAACGCCGTCTAGTCGCAAGCTAAGCAGAGCTTGTGTTATGAGAACTAGACAACTAATAAACATACTTATATATTGCTAAATACATACATATATAGATAAATATATATTTATGATAGTACATATATATTTATATGGTATATACATTCTTATAATAATTGTTTTGTTTGTTTCTTTTCCTGTCACTTTTACACACGGTGTCTACTTCTCTTTTTTTCTAATTCTCCTTTCGCGGGTATGCTGGAAGAGATTTCGTTAGAAATAAGCATCACCTATGTACCTATTTTTCTGTTTCTGTCTTCTTTTCTTATATAAGTTAAGTGTGTACATGAATTGTTAAATTAAATAAATAAATAAATAATAAATTACACCCAGACACATAACAAATGATCATCCTCATCACACAAACATTTGTCCTGGGTGGGAATCGAACCCAAGACCTCCGGCATAGCAGTCAGGGTCACTAACCACTAGACCAACAGGCTAGTCAAAGTGGGAATATTGGTGACAATATTGCCCGAAGTATGAATATTGATGGCAATATTGCCCGAAGTATGAATATTGGTGGCAATATTACTATTTGTAACGCAAGCGAGCGCTAATGGTTTTAGGAAATTCAACCTTTAGGAGTAAAAATTTACCTTCATAACGTAAATTTATTATTTGCAGATTAAATATCTGCGGAAGACACCGAACTTGGACCAGTTAATTCTTACAAAGAGGCTCAAAGATGACTGTAGGCGCCTCATGAGATGCAATTGATAAACGACCAGTAGAAGAAACAACAGGAACCGACGTGGTAGACCCAGAAGGAGATAGATGGTCCCAAAACATTGATCAGAAGTAGCTGAGGAACCCAGGAAACAGGAGGAACAGGAAAGGTAGCAGAAAACATTAGGAGAAAGGAAAAGAGGCTTCTGGACTCAAGAAGGATAAAAACAAAGAAACAAGAGCTGTCCTGGATAACAGTAACGGCTTTTAAACCGTATTTAAAAGAAGAGTAGGTTCTCTTTTAGTTATGGTTGTTACTTCAGAACTTCGTCATTTATGAGCTGATGTACCGAGAGAGTAAGTAACTATAGAAACTATAACACGTGCCATTAACAAGGATCTGATAAACAATTAATAATAAAAACAACAAGAATAGGCGACGCAGTAGGCTTAGAAGAAGATGGTGTACCAAGTGGCTGCCTAAAGGATTGACCAGATGTAGCTAAGGCCAGAAAAGTGGAAGAAAGAAAGGGAGTCCTCTGCCCTGCGGTGGGACACGACGGGGTCATAAGAAGAGTAGACACAGAATAGTAAAGTCAGTGTTAAATAACTATGAACAGTCAAACATATAAAAAGCGTGCAGGCACTTCGGGCATCCAGGGCCAGCTGTACGAGACTAAATTGATTAGCCTAATATATTTTAGATTGATACATGATGACAGTGTCGAAAAATTTAGTCTGGCCACCAACAGAGATGACATAGGTGCCTTTGATGATATATGCTTAACAGCAAAAATAAAGGAATTTGACAAAATTCTGACAGTGTTCATTCAAGCTAAGCACAGAGAAAACGATAAACAACTCACTTTTACTAGTAAAGTTGATTTGGCTAAATACTTTGGTAGTTATTTAGAAATTAGACGAGCCTTTGAACCGACCAGTAAAGATGTAATTTTTGGAAGAAAGTTTGAAGACACTGAATGTTTTTTCGTTATGTACACTACAGCGAAGGACGATCCTAAAAACAAATTATATGAAGGTACTCTTGCTGAATACTTGGACGAACTTATAGGAACGGGAGGCAGTTGCACACAGCCGTCATACACAGATGAAGACTTGGACTTTTTATGTAAAATAGTTATGAAAGAACAGATCACAACACTAGCTGAACAGTTGGTGAAGTTTATTTGTGATGAATCTGAAAGCGAGATTTCGATGAATAATGATATCATGCTGCGGTATCACGTAATTCTAGCGCTCAACGTTTTTGATGTTTCTGAAATCCAACCTGAAGGACATCGGATTGCTAGTTTTAGGGAAGACTTCTTTACAACCAATAACGAATTTCTCATGCTGATCAAGAACATACTCTGCTTAGATGTACTCAAAAAGCAAAATTCGGAGGAGACTGACGTACAAAGCTTATTATTCAATTTCCTAAGAGAAACCTCGGATGTGACGACACTAAGTAAATTGCTGATAGGAAGTGTTCTTAAATATAAGAACGATAAGCTAGAGTTTGTTAGCAAATCGATAACTGACGATCTTAAGCGACAACTCGATAAAGCAAATGTCCGCCAGTCGACTGTCTACGAAGCAGCAGAACTGGCTGCTAAAGAGTATTTACTGTCTCTGAAGTTTAAGGTCCCGGCTTTTTTCGGCAATAAAGATTTAGCAATAAGAGGTAATGAGAAAAAAATACAAAAGAGACTAAACCATCTAACAACGACAATCCTAGGAATATTTGAACAATCAAAATCTACCCACATCGTCACTATAGACGAGTCTCTGGGAGACGGATTTCTTCAGTTAAATGGAGGCATAGCTTCTACTGTCGGCAACTTACTAGTTTACGACGAAACTTCAAAACTTTTAAAGTTCACAGATACCTGTGAATCTCTAGACAAACTTGCCAAAGCATGGTATGAAATGTTAAAGAATAAAGTCCCAAATTTGCACGAATATAGACTTGATGTAAAAGTTAAAAAGTTTCCAAAACTGTCCTTTGAACGAGGGGAATACGACTTGAGTTTAGTGAGAGAGTTCTATAACAAACTACTGTTTTATACCAACCAAGCTGATCAGAATGGCGTAGAGGACATATTAAGAGGAGAAATAGAGGAGAACCCTTGCAATGATATCAAAAACTTTAGAGATAGATCTGGATTGATATTTCTGAAATATCACGACGAAATACAAAAACTGTGGATGACGCCTAAAGTAGGATCATATCTTAATCAGAAAAGTAAAATATATGAAAACGCAGTTACTTATGCTATGAATGAGTCATTAACGGGCGTTTTGGACAAAATGCATAACATTAAGAATCTCAACTATACGTTTACTGAAAACGCTATAGAACGTTTTGGTGTGCGTGGCGAAATTCTAGGAACTATTATTGCTTCAGAGAGCTGTGTTTTAACAGTTTCTAAGGTAGAACAGTATTTAGGAAATAAAGACCATGTTGTTTTAGACTTGGAGTACATTTTCAAACTACCCTTGAAGAGTTACAACACCTTATGTAAAGAACTAACGGACACTGCGAAAGAGAAAGTACTTATTATTGTTTACAATTATACTGAGGACTCCAAAAACTCCTCTAAAAGACTTGAAAACATTGCAAAAGCTGTCGCTAGCAAGCAAACAATAATCATCACAAACCGTAATTCAGTTGACATAATGACTCAATATTTCTCACAAGCAAGTCATGTTTGGAACGATGAAAGAAGCGCTTTCACTGACTTGACTGTAGAATCTCAGAAAAAGTTCTTAGCGACTTCTAAAATAAAATTTCAAAGTGAAACTGTAAGCTTAGATATGATCGTAGACGATGAGTCAGTGGAGTTTATAGACGAAGATGTTTTTTACAAATTAATTAATAACGAAACTGTCGATGTTGGTAATGCGGCTTTCCATGGCAATTACGAGAAGCAGTTTTATATTGATAGACGCGTTAGTCGCACCAAAAAACAAGAGCACGATACTTTTGATAATGTTAAAGATAAGTTATTGGAAACGTTGTACGATTTGGAAGATGATGTTATATTAATATCAGCAGGACCGGCTATGGGTATGTCAACTGTTCTCACTCATCTGTCACTAAACACAAAGGAAATCGATCCCAAAGTTTGGATAGTACGAATAAATTTTGAGCAGCATATATCTGCATTTCGTAAGAAAAGGGAAGACAATTTCGACTTATGGAACACAAAGTATTCAACTTCGGAAAGTTTAAAATTCATTTGTCGAGCTACGCTTGAGGAGGTACCTGAAGAACTCAATGAAGATGAAGAAGTATCAATAGAGTTGGAAGAATCAGAGAATGGAACTGTGTCTCTAGTTCACTGTTCTGGTGGGAATTTAACTGTTTTCCAACTGAAAATGTTTCTACATTATTATAACAGAGGAAAACTGATATTCATTTTCGACGGTATTGATGAATTGGAATTTAGTAATGTAACTGAAGCGATATATTTAATGGAGTCCGTTAGGGATTATTATCGACGGCATAAAATCTGGATTGCAAAAGTAACGTACGACATTGACAGTGACGATGATGAACCGGCTTTGTTGGAAAAAGAATTCGGAACAGCTTATGTGCTAGAACCGTTGACTCCATTAGATGTGGATACATTTTTAAACAAATTTTGGAAACACAAGATTCAATTTAAGAATCTTAATAAAGGACAAGTGCAGAATATTCATGAGTTTGTCCATTTTATGCTGAATCGAACTGACCCAAACTGTTGCTCTTCTATAAAACAGGACTACTTAAGGGTGTACGTAATTTTTTTGGAATTTTTAAAAACAGAATCTGTTTCTTCTTGCATCGATTTTCCTTTAGATGAATACAACATTATTTTGATGAGACTTCTCGACTGCTGTGAAAACAAAAGCTCAAGTTTAGCAAAAGATGTAATCGCTCAATTGCCCAGCGATTTTAGTACATGTTTCATTCGACGTATGTATCGAGTGGGCGATTATTTCCGCTACATGATTAAGCATGTTGGCGATAAAAATGTTGATACGGATAGAGATCCCTTGAGGAGTAGATTTTGTATATTTAACTATGGATTTGGGATTAATTTTGGGGGAGAAATCATTTCCACTCCTACAACTAGCCTAGATACCGGGTTAGTTACGGATGCAAACATTTTGGCGTTAGCGGATCCGGCAGAAGATTTAGGGTGTTTTTAATACCGAGCGTATTCCAAGCATTACAGTACTTGTATGAAATGGACATTTGTGGGGATTACGCATGCGGAGCAATCCCGCACGCGAGATTAAATCCACATTATATCTATTAACCTTTCAGATACCGTCAATTTGAGACATACGGGGTTACCATGACGTCCAAAGTAAGATTGTTTTAATCTTGTCATGGTCTAGGGGATAATAGTAAGACAACAGATATGCGCAAACGCACCCGTTTGCTTGGGGTTTAATGAATTAACAACACCCATAAAGAGGGTCACATCCGGACATCCGCAGGGAATAATTTTGAATATTTTAATTCTAATGGTATTTTTATTAACATGCGAATTCCATCACGCATGCGGGATTGCTCCGCATTACAATAAATACTTATATGAAAAGGACATTTGACAAGCGGAGCAAATCCGCGTTTATGACAGATTTTATTTACCAACATCCGTGCGTCACTGCGTTGTGTCAGCTGAAAATCCGCGCTGGGTGTTTGACGCCCAGCTATTGCTGAGTTGGTGACCCTTTCGGTTCGGGCACATTCAATGCAACAGTATTGTATTTCTGTACTCTTTTTTATTATCATTATTGTTAATTATAAATGCCGATTTACTAACAAAGAACTTTATTCACCACAAACAATAACAAATTAGTCCAATCAACAATAATCCGAATCGCAATTAACACTAGAGTACCGTTACACTATCGCTTAAGTCGTTAGGTAAAATCTCTTCACACACTTAGGTAGTTCGCTCTAGATAGCAGTCAAAATCACAACTGACTCGCTTCCGGTCGGGGGGCTCGTATTTATATGCAGAGCGAAGAAAATCCTAGATACCGACATCTCAAGATCGATTCAGAACAATGGAATCGCTTCGCGAAGTTATAAATCATTTTTATTGCACGATGTACTAAGAATCACTTTCATGCGAATTTCGACTCAATTGTTAATAACGGAGAGTACCATTTCCCTTATCGGTAGATACATACCTAACTACTAGTGGTACTTACTTTATGGATTTTTCAAGATTTTTCTAAACCTGGCTACGTACCACTATTCTAGATCTTTTGAACAGCAATGCGTATGAATTATTACGTGCTACTCGTTATTTTCTCGGAGATATGGCGTGTTCACGTTTAATTCATTAAACCCCAAGCGAACGCACCTATTGTCTTTCTATTGTGTCTGTAATTTCCACGATTGAAAGGTTAATGGCGTAACATTATTTTATGTTGTGGTATATTGTGTTGCCTATGCCGAATAAATGCTATTCTATTCTATTCCATTCTATTCTATGATAAAATCCGCATTAAAATAAAAACACCCTATATGGTGAATGGCGCATCAAGTTATCACGAAACGTCAAAGCTCAATCGAAATTCGACACTGCGTTTGACATGTAGCAGTAAATTGTATGATGAAATACTCACATTTTAGGAGAAGCGAAACTCTTCTAAGGGCATTGATTTCAGCAGTGTTATTATCTAAGTCAACACTCTTGAACGCTACGCTGGCCGCAGCGACAAAATCTAAATAAGGTACTATGTATATTGGATTGTTAGATTATAGCTGAAGGGGAATCGTTTGTCTTGGTATGGTCATGTAAAGAGGAGGGATGAAATGCATGTTACCAAAAGAGTTATGAGTATACATGTGGATGGGTGGAGAGGGAGAGGGAGGCCAAAGAAAAGATGGATGGATTGCGTGAAGAATGATATGAAAGAAAAGGAAGTTAGTGATAGCATGACGAGTGACAGGGTAGAATGGAAGAAAAAAACATATTGCGCCGACCACAAATAAGATGGGTCAAGGGCAGGAAGAAGAAGAAGTATATTGGATTGTTCCTAAGGGTCATATTTCACCGAGACACTATGGCGGCGCGACCAGTCGCCGCTAGCAACAAAATGTACACAGCTCTATAGAGAGTTACTCACCTGGTGTCCGTTTGGTTGTGCAACCAATTTGGTGGCGCGACCAGCTCGGACGTGTGGCGACTCTGGTGTCTGTATGTTGTCTAGTTTGGACGAGAATAGCTCGTGACTCGTGACGTCATCTGTCCAGCATCCAGTAGCCTGATTCACGAAAAATCAAACAAGCCAAATATCGTTGAAGTTTTTTATTCGTTCGATCGAAGTGTTATCCAAAAGCGGTACCTATTCACGAGTTCCTTAATCGGGATTGGATAGAACGACAACTCAACTGGCTCGAAACTAAACGATCTATCGACGACTTATTTCCAGTTACATTGTTAAGTAGGTATTCTACCAGGATAATGAAATACAGTTTTTTTTTTAAATCGTCTCTTGACTAAACGACTTTAAAATCGGTGTCGTTAAAACTCGATTGATGGATGTGAATACGGAAATGGTCTAAACGACTAAATCGCTACGATATCGTTATTATTGGTTTTGATAACGTGAATCGGGCTACTGCTCGGACTGGACGTGTGGCGACTCTGGTGTCTGTATGATGTTTAATTTGGTAGTTTAGTGATCTATTTCACCTGGACACCATGACAGCACAACTGGGCCTCAAGTCTGCTATTACAATAGTGTCAGAATGGTCTATCATTGTTTTCATAATGGTTGATTTTGACAAATTTTGGTAATCTGCTAATATAATGGCGTCATTATGACTTTCCAATTGTCAACCACTGACAATCCATTGAAAAAAAAAGACATAGAATGGTAATCTCGTACAAAATAACAAATCAATATGTGACGTATGCTGCAATCTACAAAAATTTTGACAGTTTCTTTGATCTACAATTAGAACGTCATAGTGCAGTCATTGCTTTTAATAACCTCGATATTGTCATTTTACCACAACTCTATTGCGTGATCAATGATCGACCATTATGAATTCGCAGTTTACGGACTTTTAGCAAAAACTAGCTGACCCCGCAAACTTCGTACCGCTTAATAGTTACCTTTTATCTAAGCTGTCAACTCTACCTACTCTACCCTACTCTACCCTACTCTACCCTACTCTACCCTACTCTACCCTACTCTACCCTACTCTACCCTACTCTACCCTACTCTACCCTACTCTACCCTACTCTACCCTACTCTACCCTACTCTACCCTACTCTACCCTACTCTACCCTACCCTACCCTACTCTACCCTACTCTACCCTACTCTACCCTACCCTACTCTACCCTTCTGTACCCTACCCTACTCTACTCTACTCTACCCTACTCTACCCTACTATACCCTACTCTACCCTACCCTACTCTACCCTACTCTACCCTACTCTACCCTACTCTACCCTACTCTACCCTACCCTACTCTACTCTAATCTACCCTAAAAAAAAAAAAAAAAAAAAAAAAAGTATCCTATGTCCGTCTCCTGGTTTTAAGCTACCTCCCCACCAATTTTCAGCCAAATCGGTTCAGCCGTTCTTGAGTTATAAGTGGTGTAACTAACACGACTTTCTTTTATATATATAGATGACAATGGGATCGTATTGGAATGACGAATTTATAAAAATAGCAGACTTGGGCCCCTGGTCGCGCCGCCATGGTGTCCCGGTGAAATATATCGATATATTAGATATAATTTGGATTTTGTCTCTGTGGCAAGCGCTGCTCTCAAGACTGTTTTCTTCTAATAGCGCTGCAGGTGAATTGTAACACAGTCGACCTCTGTAGTCTTAATAAATAAATATTATTTTTAATTAGGTATATTTGTTTTATTTTATTTTTAAGCGGCTGCTTTTCCACTTGCCTGTCGTCAACATCGAGCATGGTTTAAAAGCTTGTTACTTCATATAACACAATTACGCAATCCAACTCGATGTTTGGCGAAAAGGCAACGCGAAAAACGAGATAATGCATGAAAACTCTGTTGGCATTCGGTAATTCCGTGATTTACTCAAATATTTTACAAAACTTGTTCCAGGAAATACGTTTTTTAAAAACCTTAAAAGTTGTTTTGTTGAAAACAATTGTCGTCATTTAGAAACTTGATTTATTTTGCCGGGCTTTTATTGTTATATTTTTTAGACTTTTTAAATTTTCGAGTAATGAAGTGTCAGTTAGTGAATTTAAAATTAGAAGAGAAAAAAAAGGAGAGGGCATGAAATAATAAAAGTTCCTTGTGAGCTAAAAAAATCAATATAATTAGAAAAAGTTATAAAAAAATCTAAGAACATAATTAGCCAGTCTGGTTGTCTTACGAAAGAAGCAAAAAAAAATAATTAGGTGGTGGGGGTATTTTTAGTTTTAGCAAACTATTATGCTTTCTTAACAAGAATAACGGCCCACTCCTACCCTATGAATAAACTTTATTGCACACCAAATATTTTTTCTTTTTTGTATCTTTTACTAGCATAGTTTTTAAGGTGTTTGTTTAACATAATATGGACCACGGTCTGAAATAAAGTATTTTTATTTTATTTTATTTATTTATTTTAAAAAGTAACAAAACAAAAAAAAATTGTTAAAAATAGTATAACAAGCACTAGTTTATATCAAATAAAATTGCATATAGACCATGTTGGGCACAAAAATTTTTTAGATGTAAGTAGTTAGTAATACAAATTATTGGAATAAAGTTTAACTAAAAACAAAAAAAAAAACAAAATCAAAATCAAATTAATTGGATTTACAAATCAACAAATAAAATTAAATAAAAATACAAATTTCAATAACATAGAAGGTAAAAATTGTAAATGTCAAAATCAATTCATTAACTGTCAAACTACATGTTTTAAATGTCAAAATTAATTAGTTAGAAGTCAAAAATAAACTCGTTAATATAGTCCGTCTAATGAAAGCGTGACCTGAGAAAAAGAAGTTACAACCAAAAATTTTGAATGTGGTATTATTGAAATAGTAGGAGAAAAAAGTTTTGATACTAGAGTATTTTTTGTATTTATGACAATTGTACAATAGTTGTATAAGAACTTAAATCCTAGTCAAAAACATGTGTGTAGACTTAATCATTTGGTGGGTGTATGGTCAATAACACACAAAATGTTAGTTATTATTCCAAATTAGTTTTAGTTTATCTGATATTTCAAATGTCGCTATAATAATATAGTTAATATTCATTATTTACCATTTGGCCTTCTGGCAAGAATACAAGTGCTCAACACCGCGATAGTCAAATAAAATAATCAACATGATTTCAACTTCATCACGTCTCGCCAACACTAATAATGTGTTTCAAGATTATTGGGTTGGAATCGATTCGTTTTAGCATAGAGAAAATTCAGATCTTTTGGGATTAGTCAAGGGAACATGTTTTATACTCCAGTGATTGCTTCAAATAATACGGATCAACTCGTGAGACACAAAAAGTTCAGCTGCTATCTCCCTTAAACTTGAACTAAAATTTCAGTCACTATTTCCTTCACTTTCGCGATTTTAACTTCAGTTGAAGACTTTGATGCAGTACCAGACAGAGTGAAGCAAATCTTTCATTACATCTCAACCACTTTTTAACGCATTCTACCACTAATTAGCATGTGTTTTTGATTAAGTCGATTCACCAAAAGTCTTCTTTGTTCGATGTTTTTATCAAATATGAAATTCGCAATATGTCAGATTATCTAGAAATATAAGAAAACAAAATATCATTATATCGTAAATATAACTATCTAATAATATTACTCAACAAGGATCAAGATTATAACGTCTTACTAACTTAAAAATTCAGAAATCGTTTATAAACATTGTTGGTTTTCATTGAAAACACCTTCTTTCTCTTCTTGTTTTTGCTTGAATTTATTAACCATAGTGTGTAGCAGTTTTCGCACGTTACTGTTTATTGTTTTTCCCATAATTAAGCAATTATTCTTGAAAAATAAATATCTGTTTACATAAACTGACAATTGCGATCATAGACATTGATGTGATTTTTTTCGGCAAAACAATGTTTGCCAATTTTATTTAAAAAAAAAAACTTCAGGTTACGCTTTCAGTATACGCACTCTAGGCATCAAATGCGTGTCCATGTCTTGGCTAGACATTGCACGTTTTTCAGCTATAAATTTTATAATTTTTTTGTGAAACCGCCGCATGGTCAGCGGATATCGCACGGTTTTCTTCCGATTCGTTTTTTTCAGAAACCTGGCCTCATCCTGTGAACTCAATGGTTCTAACACGTAAGCTGTTCCGAATTCTTTTTCCAAGAAAGGAGGTTCATCGTCCTCATTGTCGATATCGTAAGATACTTTTGTGATCCAAATTTTATGCCGTCGCCTATAATCCCTGACGGACTCCATTAAAAAAAAAGCTTCAGTTACATTGCTCCATTCCAATACATCAATACCATCGAAAATGAATATCAGTTTTCCTCTGTTATAATAATGTAGAAACATTTTCAGTTGGAAAACAGTTAAATTCCCACCAGAACAGTGAACTAGAGACACAGTTCCATCCTCTGATTCTTCCAACTCTATTGATACTTCTTCATCTTCATTGAATTCTTCAGGTACCTCCTCAAGCACAGCTCGACACATGAATTTTAAACTTTCCGAAGTTGAATACTTTGTGTTCCATAAATCGACATTGTATTGTTTCATCTTGCGCAATGCAGATGCGTGCTGCTCAAAATTTATTCGTACTATCCAAACTTTGAGATCACGTTCCTTTGTGTTTAGTGACAAATGAGTGAGAAGAGTTGACTTTCCCATAGCCGGTCCTGCAGATATTAGTACAACATCATCTTCCAAATCGTACAACGTTTCCAATAACTTATCTTTAACATCATCAAACGTATCGTGCTCTTGTTTTTTGGTGCGACTAACGCGTCTATCAATATAAAACTGCTTCTCGTAATTGCCATGGAAAGCCGCATTACCAACATCGACAGTTTCGTTATTAATTAATTTGTAAAAAACATCTTCGTCTATAAACTTCACTGACTCATCGTCTACGATCATATCTAAGCTTACAGTTTCACCTTGAAATTTTATTTTAGAAGTTGATAAGAACTTTTTCTGAGATTCTACAGTCAAGTCAGTGAAAGCGCTTCTTTCATCGTTCCAAACATGACTTGCTTGTGAGAAATATTGAGTCATTATGTCAACTGAATTACGGTGTGTAATGATTATTGCTTGCTTGCCAGCTACAGCTTTTACGATATTTTCAAGTCTTTTATAAGAACTTTTAAATTCATCAGAATAATTGCAAACAATAATAAGTACTTTCTCTTTTGCAGTGTTCGTTAATTCTTTGCATAAGGTGTTGTGGCTCTTCAAGGGTAGTTTGAAAATGTACTCCAAGTCTAACACGATATTATCCTTATTTCCTAGATACTGTTCTACCTTAGCAAGTGTTAATATACAGCTATCTGAAGCAATAATAGTTCCTAGAATCTCAGTACGCATACCAAATCGTTCTATAGCGCTTTCAGTAAATGTGTAGTTTAGATTCTTAATGTTATGCATTTTATTTAAAACGCCCATTAGTGACTCATTCATAGCATAAGTAACAGCGTTTTCATATATTTTACTCTTCTGATTAAGATATGATCCTACTTTAGGCGTCATCCACAGTTTTTGGATTTCGTCGTGGTATTTTAGAAATATCAATCCAGATCGATCTCTAAAGTTTTTAATATCATTGCTAGGTTTACCCTCAATTTCTTCTCTCAATATATCCTCTACGCCACTCTGATCAGCTTGGTTGGTGTAAAACAGTAGTTTGTTATAGAACTCTCTCACCAAACTCAAGTCGTATTCCCCTCGTTCAAATGACAGTTTTGGAAACTTTTTAACTTTTACATCTAGTCTATATTCGTGCAAATTTGGGACTTTACTCTTTAACATTTCATACCATGCTTTGGCAAGCTTCTTTAGAGATTCACAGGTATCTGTGAACTTTAAAAGTTTTGAAGTTTCGTCGTAAACTAGTAAGTTGCCGACAGCAGAAGCTATGCCTCCATTTAACTGAAGAAATCCGTCTCCCAGAGACTCGTCTATAGTGACGATGTGGGTGGATTTTGATTGTTCAAATATTCCTAGGATTGTCGCTGTTAGATGGTTTAGTCTCTTTTGTATTTTTTTCTCATTACCTCTTATTGCTAAATCTTTATTGCCGAAAAAGGCCGGGACCTTAAGCTTCAGAGACAGTAAATACTCTTTAGCACCCAGTTCTGCTGCTTCGTAGACAGTCGACTGGCGGACATTTGCTTTATCGAGTTGTCGCTTAAGATCATCAGTTATCGATTTGCCAATAAACTCTAGCTTATCGTTCTTATATTTAAGAATACTTCCTATCAGCAATTTACTTAGTGTCGTCACATCCGAGGGTTCTCTTAGGAAATTGAATAATAAGCTTTGTACGTCAGTCTCCTCCGAATTTTGCTTTTTAAGTACATCTAAGCAGAGTATGTTCTTGATCAAAACAATAAATTCGTCATTGGTTGTAAAGAAATCTTCTTTAAAACTAACAATCCGATGTCCTTCAGGTTGGCTTTCAGAAACATCAAAAACGTTGAGCGCTAGAATTACGTGATACCGCAGCATGATATCATTATTCATCGACATCTCGCTGTCAGATTCATCACAAATAAACTTCGCCAACTGTTCAGCTAGTGTCGTGATTTGTTCTCTCATAACTATTTTACATAAAAAGTCCAAGTCTTCATCTGTGTATGACGGCTGTGTGCAACTGCCTCCCGTTCCTATAAGTTCGTCCAAGTATTCAGCAAGAGTACCTTCATATACTTTGTTTTTGGGATCGTCCTTCGCTGTAGTGTACATAACGAAAAAACATTCAGTGTCTTCAAACTTTCTTCCAAAAATTACATCTTTACTGGTCGGTTCAAAGGCGCGTCTAATTTCTAAATAACTACCAAAGTATTTAGCTAAATCAACTTTACTAGTAAAAGTGAGTTGTTTATCGTTTTCTCTGTGTTTAGCTTGAATGAACACTGTCAGGATTTTGTCAAACTCCTTAATTTTTGCTGTAAAGCATATGTCGTCGAAGGCACCTATGTCATCTCTATTGGTAGCCAGACTAAACTGCTTGACCCTGTCGTCGTGGATCAATCTAAAATATATTAGGCTAATCAATTTAGTCTCGTACAGCTGGCCCTGGATGCCCGACGTGCCTGCACGCTTTTTATATGTTTGACTGTTCATGGTTATTTAACACGGACTTTACTGTTCTCTTTCTTTTCTTATGACCCTGTCATGTCCGGCCACAGGGCACAGATCTCCCTTTCGTTCTTCCACTTGTCTGGCCTTAGCTACATCAGGCCAATCCTTTAGGTAGGAGCCTAGGAGGCCATTCAAAACACCATCTCCTTCTGGGCCGATGCCATCCGCCTTCCGCGTGGTTGGTTCCTGTTGTTTTTACAAAAAATCGTTTATCAAGTGCATCTCATCACGTGCAATTAACTGCTCCAGGTTCGGTGTCTTCTGCTGATAATCTGAAAATAAGCAGTTTACATATGAACATTACTTGCCTTTTGCTCTAGTGGTTAGTGGCCCTGACTGCTATGCCGGAGGTCGTGAGTTCGATTCCCACCCAGGACAAATGTTTGTGTGATGAGCACGATGAGCACGATGAGCATGATCATTTGTTCTGTACCTGAGTGTAATTTATCTATAATATGTATGTATTTAGAAATACAAGGTGTAAGGGACAGCCCTCCACACAGTAGAAGAAACTGAACAACGTTCCACAAAATTTTTTTTCAGGAAACGAAAAAAAAAATTCGGCCTATCCATACAAACTGTCCAATCAAGTTTATAATTTTCTATGGTGAGGCGAATTTATTTTTTTGTTTCCTGAAAAAAAATTTTGTGGAGGGTGTTTTGTGGTGGGAGTTTATATACACAGCTAAATTTTAATCGTTTTAATCCCGTGGATGGTCGATCCGGTACATGAAACACTATCGATTCGAAAAGATAAAATTAAAAAATAAAGCAACTTTTTTAAGCAAACTCGTAGTAATTTATGCATGTACGAAATTAATTTCTTTAAGAAAACGTCAGCTGAGCGAGTTCAATGACCTGTAGGTAGTTTGTACGCAATGCCGACTGTTAACTACAGGTTATTGAACTCGTGGAACAGTATGAAAACTAAGCCTAGTTGATAAAATATTTAATTTACTTCACTTTTTATACCTACGCTAGGCGATCGCGCTAAGGTCAGCGCGTTGCTCTCAACTGTACGAGTTCGAACGGGCGATTGAGCCAAGATATCGTGTCCGTGAGCGGTGTCTATGTGTGCGTTGCTCGAGCGTGCTTTGTACGTACATTGTCTGATCTGTCTATTCTGTGGTGTCGGGAAACGCTAACACGGTCCTACCGATTATCACCAATGGACTGGATCGAAACATCTGTGTCTGATATCACACAGCTATCAAACATTGTGTTGTTGAAACTTAAAACTTACCTAAATTCTACAGTTTAAGTTATGATTTATGTACAGTCAGTCGTCTAATATTATCCCAGTTTTGAAAACCGCACTCAATAATGCATGTTTTTATAATATACACGTAAAATAACATTAAACTGGTAAATTGGTAAACACATGAAAGAACTTTATTAATAATGTAACCAAAACAATGTTTTTTAAAGAACGATTTTATATTGTGATTCATCGTCACTCAACTGAGATATAGATAAGACTTGTTCATGACTTTCAAATTTAAACTCTAATTCGTTAGAAATAAAGTCATTTTTTAAATAGTTGTTCACGTGGAATTAACTCGCCTTCCCTTTCTAAATATAGTTGTATCTCACTTGCACAATGTGGCAGCGTTGAAATTAATCTACCAAATTGGTAGTTTTCACATTTATTTTCGGTGGTGCAAAAAAAGAAAAAAATATAATTTCTATGTCCTATAATATCACAGTAAACAAACAAATTAACAACTACCTAACGTTTTCAAAACGGTTAACATTTATTTTTTATGGTGTGTTTTAATATTTAAAGTTATTTTGAACCTTTTTGTTGTACCTCTTTATTCATTTAAATTTATTTTTACAAATTATTTTAATACATAAGTACATAATAAACTTAAAGACTAAATAAACTATTTATACTAAAACCTTACTATGTACATAAATATAATACAAAATGACAAAGTACGCTCAGGCGTCAAAGTACTCCTCCACATCGCTGTCACCCGGAAATGTGCCCAGAAGAAGACTGGCAGCATTGCCACGTTGAATGGCAATGCTGCCTAGCATTTGTTATTATTTTATTTATTTGATGAATAAATTGTATCAATAGTTTACACAGTTAAGTACTTGGTTTTATCAAAATATATTGTGTTACAAGTCACAATATATTTACAATTTTTACCAATAAATATGTTTCTCTCAAAATAAAATTTTAACATGAAAATATTCCAGAAAAAAAAAAATTGGGGAAGGTTGTTCAGTTTCGTCTACTGAGCAAGCCCTTAAAGTTTGTGGAGGGTTGTCCCTTACACCTTGTATATAAAAATGAATCCCTATTTCTTTGGTCACGCTATCACGCGTGAACGGCTGGACCGATTTCGCTGATTCTTTTTGTTGTGTTTGTTATTGTGAGGAGAAAGTTCTTGTGGAAAAAAAAATTAAAATTAGGGTAGTGTGAAGTAGACTAAGGTAGAGTAGGGTAGAGTAGGGTAGAGTAGGGTAGAGTAGGATGGAGTAGGATGGAGTAGGATGGAGTAGGGAAAAGCGGGAGTGACGCCGCGCGGGCAAAAGCTAGTAGTTAATATTGAAGTCCTCATTAAAACTATACAAATTAATACGTCTAGATTTATTTATTTATTACGTCAAAGTTGACGGTGCGCGCTAAGAAATATTTTCGATGCGCTGCAAAGTTGTAGCAGTCGTAACAGAATGAAAAAAAAACATTTATTTCAGATGCGTACAAGATATATATAACAATAAAAAAATTAAATGACACAATATTAATAGATAAAAAAACAAAGACATGTGCGACCACGATACAACCACGATGGAAGGCTGAATGTTTATATTTCCGCTGCTCGAGGATCTCTGCACCCACAGCAGCAGCATCAGCACAGCACGTCGAGCTAGGAAGATGTGATGGCGCAAGAGTATCGACAACAGTTGCGTCCCACACTACTCTTACCAATCTTCCATATGTCAACTACGACATACCGTCCAGTCTCTTGTCACCGCCGCGTAACAGGGGACGAGGTGCCTATAAGGGTGGAACGCTTACGGTGGCTGCAGATGTCGTTGATATTCGCGTGTCGTGCTATGCGACCTGCACTTCGGCCGCATGACAGAGCGTGGTCTCCGAGGTTGACAACTTCACCGCAGTGGCAACGATGAAGAGAACAACAGGAAAATACTTGAAGTCTTTTTTTTCGGTGGGTACAAATCAACCAAATGACATCCCATACCCTTGGACAGAGCGGGAGCAGACTCTTACTGACTAAAAAACCCACCCCGTTCCTTCTTGCCTTTAGTTTCACGCTGCTGCTGACAACTCCTTGAGACGCGTGGGAACAGTGCGCGCCATCGACGACTTGGGCTCGCACCGGATAGCTACCGGACGGTCAGACAAGCCCGCGCCTACGGTGGCCGGAAATCGGGATCGGAATGCCGGCGGTGGCTGGGGCGCCGTTGCCTGATGCGGTCGGCCTCCTCCTTTACTACCATTACTGCTTCGAAGGAGTGACATAAGAAGCCTAAAATTTTGCACTTCATTTTGGAAATTCTGTCCATGCCTTCACTGTTATAGACGATATTTGTTCAGCTAAGTCGTATAAATACTCCGGTGTTGTGTCGTCAGGGATATATGGGATTGTGCTTTCGCTAAGGCCAAATCTCGTCTTAAAATGATTATAATAACCATCATAAGGAAAGTCAATGCCCCGATCCAAACACTCCGTTTTTAAGTATTCCAAAAATACAATGTAGACTCTCAAGTATCCACTTTTGCTGTTTCTTATGTGCATGTAATCCACGTAATCTTCAATATTCAGGATTACGTTGGTATTGAGGTTTTTAAATTGTATCTTAAACTTCCATAATTTTTTCAAGTATATCTCCTGTTCAAAGGGTGAGAAGTTTTATATCTTGTACGATGGACCAAACCACTGTTCTAATATGGATGGTGACGATGATGTAACCCAGATTTTATTCCTGACCTTAGTTTTCAACCATTTGCAAAATAACATTTTACATTTCGGATTCATTTCATCGAAGCCTTCGAAAACAAATATCATTTTGCCCTTAGAATAATAATCAAGGAATATTTCTCGCTGAAACATATCTAAATATCTATCATGTGAAGGCATTTTTACATCAAAAAAAATTGTTGGTGATTCCATTTGTTCTTTTATATGATCAATGATTTCATCGGCCACTGCAATTTGATTCATTAATACAAAAATATTCCGACTAAGGCCCGAAAAATGTTTAGTACGTAATAATTTTTCGTACTCATGTATATTTATTCTAACAATCCAAGCTTTAGGATCGAGTTCCTTAGTTTTAAATATCAAGTGACTGAGAAGAGTCGACTTACCCATCCTTCGTTCAGCTGTTATAAGTACAAGATCGTCTTCCAGATCGTACAATGTTTTTATAACCTTATCTTTGACATTGTCAAACTGATCGTGCTTTCGTGACTTGCCGCGACTCACTCGTCTGTCAATATAAAACTGCTTCTCGTAATAGCTATACAAAGGCGTATTACCAACTTTGACAGTTTCATTATTTATAAGTTTATGAAATACGCCATAATTTGTAAGTTCCCGTCTGTATTCTGCAAATTCATGTTTAACGTCTAAGATTTTATCTAGACTGACGTCTTTGTCCTGAAGTTTTATTTTAAAAGTCTCTAAAAAAAATTTCTGAGATTCTACAGTCAAGTCAGTGAAATCGCTTCTTTCATCGTGCCAAACATCATTTGCTTGTGAGAAATATTTAATCATCATGTTAACAGAAATTTTGTATGTAATTACTATTATTTGCTTGTCATCAACAGCATTTGCGATAGTTTCAAGCCGTTTACAAGAAGTACTGAAATCTTGAGAAGTATTGCACACAATAATAAAAATTTTCTCTTTGCCTGTGTTTGTCAATTCTTCACATACAGTTTTGTGGGCTTTTAAAGGTAGTTTGAAAATATCCTCTAAATCTAACAAAATATGGTCCTTATGTCCCAGATACTGTTTTACTTTCTCAACTGTTAATACACAGCTATCTGAAGTAATAATAGTACCTAGAACCTTTCCGTGTACTACAAACTCTTTCATAACGTCATCATTAAATGTAAAGACTTGATTCTTATTACTCTGCATATCTTTTAGAACACTTTTCAATGGTTGACTCATGGCGTAAGTTACTGCATCCTCATATATTTTACTTTTCTTTGTAAGATATGGTCCTACTTTAGGCGTCATCCACAGTTTTTGAATTTGATCATGATATTCTAGAAATATCAATCGAGATCGGTCTTTAATGTTTTTGACGTCATTGCATGGATGATTTTCTATTTCTGCTCTCAAGATTTCCTCTACGCGATTTTGATCAGCTTGGTTTGTGAAAAATAGTAAGGCGTAATAGTAAATCCTCATCAAATTGTCCTCGTTCAAAGGACAGTTTCGGGAAGTTGTTAACTTTAATATCCAATTTATATTCGTGCAAATTTGGAATTTTACTATTTAGTATGTCATACCATGTTTTGGCAAGCTCGCCTAGAGATTCACAGGTATCTGTGAACTTTAAAAATTTTGAAGTTTCATCGAGAACTAATATGTTACCGACAGCAGAAGCTATGCCTCCATTTAACTGAAGAAGTCCTTCTTCCAAAGACTCTCCTATAGTTATGATGTGATAAGGTTTCGATTGTTCTACTATTTCTTGGATTTTTGATGTTAGATATATTAGTCTCTTTTTGATTTTTGTATCATTGCCTCTTATTGCTAAGTCTTTGTTGCCGAAGAAAACCGGGACTTTAAGCTTCAGAGACAGTAAATACTCTTTAGCAGCTAGCTCTGCAGCTTCACAGACAGTCGACTGTTTGACATTTGCTTTATCGAGTTGTTGCTTAAGATCGTCAGTTTATCGATTTGCTAACAAACTCTAGCTTATCGTTCTTATATTTAAGAACACTTCCTATCAGCAATTTACTTAGTGTTGTCACATCTGAGGGTTCTCTAAGGAACTTCAACAAGCTGTGTACATCAGTCTCTTCAGAATTTTGTTTATCGAGTACCTCTAAGCTCAATATGTTCTTGATTATCACAATGAATTCGTCATTGGTTGTAAAGAAGTCTTCTCTGAAGCTGGCAATCCGATGTCCTTCAGGTTGGATTTCAGAAACATCAAAAACGTTTAGCGCTAGAATAACATGATAGCGCAACATGATATCGTTATTCATCGACATTACGCTATCAGATTCATCACAAATAAACTTCGCCAACAGTTTACCTAGTGTTGTAATTTGTTCTTTCATAACTATTTTACATAACATGTCCAAGACACCATCTGTATAAGATGGCTGTGTGCAACAACCTGCCGTTCCTATAAGTTTATTCAAATATTCAGCATAAGTACCTTCATACACTTTTTGATTAGGATCTTCCTTTGCTGTAGTATACATAATGAAAATGCACTCAGTTTCATTAAAATTTCCTTTAAAGAATATATCTTTATTGTTCTGTTTGAAAGCGCGTCTTATTTCTAAATAACTATCGAAGTATTTCTTCAAATCTGTTTTACTAGTAAATGTGATAGGTTTATCGTTTTCCCTGTGCTTGGCTTGAAGGAACACAGCGAGGGGTTTATCGAATTCCTTTATATTTGCTATAAAGCAAATGTCATCGAAGGCACCCACGTCATCTCTATTGGTGGACAGTCTAAAGTTCTCTACACGGTCTTCGTGTATCAATCTAAAATATATTAGACTAATCAATTTAGTCTCGTACAGGTGTCCCTGGATTCCCGACGTGCCTGCTCGCTTTTTATATGTTTGGATATCCATGGTTCGATGATTGTTGGTTATCTTTCGTTGCTTAAATATAAAAGACGTGAAAATAGAATTTTGATTCTTCTATGCTGATGATGATAGTTTTGCAAGCGCACCTAATCACACGATGAACTGTCTCCGGATTTGTATCTTCAGCTGATGTTGAGTGATCTGTAAATATAAGTTTGTAATATGAATATCGGTCGACTTTTGTAATTATATTATTATATTTATTTGTATACTTTGTTGCAAGCTGTATATATATTACCATGCCCTAATAAATAGATTACATGTGGATAAATGGAGAGTGAGGGGTCAAAGAAAAGAAAGTTAAATTTTGTGAGATGTGCTATGAAAAAAAGTATTTCAATGACAGGGACGGGCGTCAAGACAGAATACCTTCAGGGAAAGTTCAAAACCTACATCAAGCATAGCGTTGTAAATCAGCGAATAACAAGCATCTTCAACGTAGTTTTTAATCTTGATTAAAGACTACGTTGAAGATGCGCTTGTTTAACAATGAGTGCTTTTCCGTAAGTGGCTTTATTGGTAGCTTATTATCGGCATAAGTGTGTAAACGCCAACTAATGCTCCATTTTTTTACCCCTTACGACATTGTTTTTGCACGGTTCTTAACTCTATACGGTATACGGTAAAGGTGCGCTTTGGTAGAACATCGCCGTGTCCTCGTCAAGGCGATCGGAGGCAATGCACAGCAGAAGTTATGCCTCCATTTAAGATCCGGTTGTAGCCACTGAGTATTTTGTATTCAATGAACTCTGCTCGGGTCTATGTCGATTTCGCGGGCCCGTAACAGCGGTTTTTTTTTTATTAAAAAAAAAAAAACAAAAATTATTCGATTTTTTTTGCGAAGCGTTTTTAAAACACAAGCTTTATTATTTTTTGTGACTTTTAAATATCTCCGTGACGTAATCTCGTAGGCATGCACGTTTGAAATCGAAAGATAGGGTCAGACTCGCATTTTTTTTTATCGAGTCAGTTAATTTTTGTGTATCATGTTTTAATTTTTTCCACATTAGTTGTTTGGTTGGTCACATAGTCAATTTTAATAAAATAACTTTAATGGTAATTTCTTTTAAATTTGTTGATTTCCAAAGGTTGGAATAATTTCAAAATGAGGAGAACCTGGCCCCAATTTGCAGGGACTCGTCTTTACAAACGTTTAATGTTAAATGGGCAAAACCTTAGACACCCCAAATGATTTTTAATTTAATTGACCTAATTCTGTGAGAAAAAATCATTTAAAGGTTTTATGTGCAATTTTAGATTGTAATAAAGTAGTGTTGTAAAGCAATGTCTTTAAGTCGCGGGTGGCATGTTAAAATCCGAACGAAACGAAGGGTGCTGATTACAGTGCTGATTTTAATCCCGAACGACAGTGAGGGATTAATAAAATTAACTCCCGAGCATTGCGAGGAGAATGACTTGCTTTAAGTGAGGTTTGACGTATAAAACGACATTATCGAGCAGGTGGTGTAAAAACAATATTTTCCTTATGTTAACCTAATAAATAGCATTCTATTCGTCACCACGTACGTGTTTCACTTCTTATCATATAGGTATACTAGCTTCTGCCAGTGGTTTCGTTTGCGTCAAATTAGGTTTCTCATTAGAAACTTTGGATTATAAAGTAGGAATGAATTTTGGAAAATCCTCTCTTAGCGTTCCCCTACGTCATAAAAGGAAACTTTGTGTCAAAAGACATCGTCAATATTTGTATGGGAGTTGGACCAAGTGCTGCCCAGAATGCACAAATAGTGCATTTTGTTCCTCAGGCCAACACCAATCAGTAAACAGTAGCGCTTCGAAATCTCTCCCAGGAGTCAAGAGAAAAAATGTTTTTTGTGAACTATTTATTTTCGAATAGTACAGCTTAATAATTGTTTTTAGTGTAATTGATTACTGTTTAAAATAATCAATTACATCAGCGCTGCGCTCATGGCTGTTTTCTAGAATTATCCAAACGCTTAGTTGACTCTTCGCGTGACCCAAGAGCTGGCTTCTCCTCGGTCAGAGATTAAGCATTGTATTTATAATAATTTTTAATTAGTTAAGTATATTTTATAATTTAATTTGTTTAATATTTTTGTCCTAAAATTAAGAATTAAATTCCAAATATAATTTCGGAAAAGTACTTACCTACTTAAAATATTTATCTATTTAATTTTCCTTGTAACCAACTAAGCGTCTGCTACTGAAATGTACATGGTCTTACTTGAACCTCATTTTTAGTATATTATACGAAACCTGTAACCCCTGACTATTTTTATATTTAAAAAGAATCTTACATAGAGTGATTGTGAAATACGTAACTTTTCAGGAGGCACAAAAAGCCAAATGAGACCTTCATTGTCATGTAATTTTAAATGCTTGTACATCTTTCATTCAAATATTTAAAACTATTGGTTTATTTCAAACGGTTGTTTCTCTTGTTTTTAATCTTTTTTCGCTTGTTTTGCCGCCCCGTCGCGAGGCGATCACACCAAACTGACTCGAGCAAGATATGCATGCAACATCATAGATGGCGCTAAAAGTATCGAATCAAAATTTTGCGTAATACAAGATTGTGCGTTTCGAGCTTTTCTTTTCAGAAATGTAATAAAATAAAATTACCTAAAATTGCATATCCGAGGTTTTCACTCTAAGCTCGATATGTAGAACTGTATTATGAAAAATCACAAAGTTATATACGACATAAATACATGGCCACCGGGCCAATGTTGTAATTAAGTAAACTTATTGACAGAATGATTGAATGAATGAGACCAATGTATTTGATAGAAAAATAAATACTTATATCATTCAGATTAGTGTTGTAAAAACGCTCGAGTCGGCGCTAAAACGCTCGAGTCCGGACTCGAGCAGTTTAAAAACGCTCGAGTCGGGACTCGAGTCGGTTTGAAAATGCTCGAGCGCTGGCTTGAGCGTTTTTGAAAAAAAGCTCGGTAAATAGCGCCGACTCGACGCTCGACTCGAGCTTGAGCACGAGTCTTTATAAAATAGGTGAAGAACAAATCAGTTTAATACTAACTACTCTTTGTATATGTTATTCCCGCGGTTTTATCTGCGTGGTTTTTATTTGCTAGAGAAAGTTTTATCACTTCCTTTGGGACTAGCGTTGAAAAAAGCAGGCAAAATTCCCGTTTCTTTCCAATACTGTTGTTTTATTCGTTATAATATTCGAAACTTTCAAGTAATTTATAAAGTATAAATTTCATGTATTTTTCCAATAAACCCGAAAAAAACGGGAAAAAATATCAAAAGAACCGAAAATTTCATGTTTGATTTTTTTAAATGCGTATTTTTTTAAAATTAATATTACTAGCGCTTGACTGCGATCCTACCTGGTGGTAAGCAGTGATGCAATCTGATGGTGTCCAAGTTGGACATATGCTCATAAACTAGTGCGCCTGGACCTGCGTCCAATAGTGGACACCGGTCACTATAACGAAGGGGAGGCCTATGTCCAACAGTGGGCATCAATCATTATAGCGCCTAAATGACGATACTTGGGGGAGGCTTATGTCAAACAGTGGGCATCAGTCATAGCGCGTAAATGGCGACACTTGGAGAAGGCGTATGTCCAACAGTAGGCATAGGTCATTAGTGAGGGGAGACTTATGTACAACAATGGGCATCAATCATTATAGCGCCTAGGTGGCGACACTTGGGGGAGGGTTAAGTCCAGCAGTGGGCATAGATCTTTATAGTTAAGGGGAAACTTATACCCAACAGTGGGCATCAGTCATTATAGCGCCTAATGGCAACCCATGGGGGAGACTTATGTCCAACAGAGGGCACCGATCATTATGGCGACACTTGGGGGAGGCTTGAGGGAGCTTGAGTCTGATCAAGCTGATGATTCGTCAGACAGTGAAATCAAGATTTTGGCTGAGGAAAGTACCTTTTTTTTACAAAAAAGATGCTTTATTTTTTATTTTATCTTTACAAATCGATAGTGTTTCATGTACCGAATCGACCATCCACGGGATTAAAACTATTAAAATTTAACGATGTATTATAAAATGTTATAAACACAAAAGATTTGAGTCGAAGTGCGTCTAAAGCACGTCATCACATCGATTAAAGATTTCCCTATAGTCAAATAAAATTATTAATATACCCCCAGTAAAAATGTTAACGCTTCGACGCTCGAGCGCGCGACTCGAGCGTCGAGCGCCCGAATTTTCAACGCTCACCAGTCCTAAACGCTCGAGCGTTTAACGCTCGAGTCTTGAACGCTCAATAGCGTCGACTCAGCGCTCAACGCTCGACTCTCAGCGCTTATTTTTACAACACTAATTCAGATATTGAGATTGTTTTTTTTTTTTTTCAAATTCTATCATTCACTCATATGTAACGTAAAACTTGTTCCCGGAAATACATGCTTAGTTTAAAAAAAAGCACGTATTTCCTGGAACAAAAGCGCCTCCATTATTTTCTACTCTTTTTTCCAAGCTGTACAGAACTAATTTTGGTCCTGGATCTACTGTAACTTTTAAGTTTATGAATCTGGTAACACTGGCTGCACATTGCAAGTCTAGGTGATTTCACGAATTTTCTGAAATGAAATTCAGTGACTGTTTTTTTTAACCGCAAATTGATTCATATTGGATATTTTGATGTAAAATTGATATAATTCTGTTTCGCAAATGTTTACGCAACTGGATTAATATTTATGTAGGTACTAGATAGAAATAAATTGTATTACCTTTAAAGAGCGATATTTTAAATTAGGTACGGACTAAATGAGCATCGAAGGAACGGGATGGGCTTTTAGTCAGTATCACACTATCGCCTGCTCCGCCCAAGAGCGGGGGATGTCATTGGATGATTTTTCTCACATTAAAAAAAATGTTCGAAGTAAAACAATGTTGTTTACACGATTGCCCTAAAAAGGAAAGTAAAGTTCAACTCAACGCGAACGCAGACGCGAGTAAATAATAAAAATATTGATTTATTGATGGCAATATTTTTCCTGAATTGTATAATAGTAACACTCGCACACTGATGTCATTCCCTGAAGTTTCGGTGACAGACCATCAGCCTGTTTTTCTTATTTTGCATTAGAGCAGGACAGCATTTAACATTTCATTAGTATGTGAACAGTATAGCTATATTTACTTTCTATCAAAACTGAAATTGTATTTGGAACGCTATAAGTGAAATACGTACCCGAATGTAGAATTCTCAATAGTGAAATTGTTGAAAAACTAAGTTGAAATATAAATTTGTTTCGTAATTTAGCTAACAATGGAGCTAAACGATGTGATAGTCAATCAACCCGTCGTGATCGACAATGTAAATACCGTTTAATTTACTTACTTTGAGTCCAACTTTTTTCAGTGAGTCGACGACACAAGTTTATAGGCAATAAATATGCATAAAAATCGATTAGTTAACCATTTTCAAAGGGTTTTATATATAATCAATCGTTTTTAAAGTTACCAGTTCGTTTATACACACGCTTTCATACATTAGTTGGCAAAAATGAGTCATCACACTTGCCTTTTTAATATCGTGTAAATTTTACCAATTCCTAATGTTGCCGGTTTTCCCAGGGCTCCGGAGTAATCAAAGCTGGTTTCGCTGGTGATCAGATACCGAAATGCAGATTTCCAAACTAGTAAGTATAACTTTTACAATAAGATTCTTATTTTGCATTTCTACCATTCTCATATTTGTTTCTTGTCAAAGTATGTTTTTTTTTTTTTAATTATTATTGATAGGCTTGCGTTTGATCACCCTCTCGCCTGATGGTAAGCTACTATGTTGTCGACGATGGAACACGCTCGCCTAGAAGTAACCTATTCACTCTTGACTTAAAGACTCTTAAGTTGTAGCTATCAAGAAACACAGATTCCGGCAGGGAATTTCACTCTTGGGCTGTAAGCACAATAAATGTGTTCCCAAAACGCTCTATTCGTATGGGTGGGATGTCTACCATGTACTGGTGGTACAACACCGTACATCTTCTAATCCGATGATGGAATGGACTTGGCGGAATAAGGTTGTGCAATTTTAAAATCCCGCAGAGACTTCAAAAAACATTTGGGAGGTTGAAAAAGCTAAAAAACAGTAAACTTTCTCTAAGATAACAATATAAAATAAATAACATTAGTGCAGTTTTAGAAAACTTTTTAAATGAGAGCCTGAATATAGTTAGAATATAGTTTGTTTAGAATCAGAAACCAAATGAATTTCAATAGTTTTACGCCATTTTATATTTTTTACCAACAACCTTTACCATCCCCTCCATACAAAATTCATTCCCCTTTAGTGAAGAAAGGGGGGTCCCATTTCATCAGCGTGTGACATAACAATGTTACTTTTTATTTTTTGTTTTGTGTTTGTCTTAAGTTTTTGTTGTCTACAATGTTTTGTGCGCCAAAATAAATATTTCTGTTTCTTTCTCATTCCCAAAGGGGGTTAATTTAGAGCTCTTTAAGTCAAGAGTGAATAGATTGCTTCTAGGCAAGCCTGCTCCATCGTCGACCACATCATCGCTTACCATCAGGTGAGATTGTGGTCAAACGCGAGCCTATCAATTATTTCATTAAACCCCAAGCGAACGCCGGCGTTCGCGCAC
Source organism: Mythimna albipuncta (assembly GCA_929112965.1). NCBI lineage: Eukaryota > Metazoa > Arthropoda > Insecta > Lepidoptera > Noctuidae > Mythimna > Mythimna albipuncta. The sequence continues at coordinate 2,804,089 of OV815988.1, forward strand.
CTATTGTCTTTCTATTGTGTCTGTAATTTCCACGATATAAAGGTTATAAAAAATAAAAATTGCAAAATTCTTTCTTAGTGCTCGTCTACATCTTTGTCAAAGAATCTTAAAATATGTGCTTTTGGTCCCAGTACTTTTGGCTGTCCATTGATATGTCAGTCAGTCAGTGTCTCCTTTTTAGGGTTCCGTAGTCAACTAGGTCTGTCTGTCTGTCTGTCAGTCTGTCTGTCTGTCCGTCCTCGCTTAAACTCTGTGACCGTTAGCACTAGAAAGCTGAAATTTGGTACGAGTATGTATATCAATCACGCCGACAAAGGAGTAAAATAAAAATTGGAAAAAATGTTTTATTTGGGTAGCCCCCCTATATGTAAAGTGGGAAGTGATTTTTTTTTTTAATTTCAACCCTAACGTGTGATATATTGTTGGATAGGTATTTAAAAATGAATAGGGGTTTACTAAAATCATTTTTTGATAATGTCAATAATTTCGGAAATAATCGCTCCAAAAGTAAAAAACAATGTGTCCCCCCCCCTCTAACTTTTGAACCATAAGTTTAGAAAATATGAAAAAAATCTGAAAAGTAGAACTTTATAAGGACTTTCTAGGAAAATCATTTTGAACTTGATGGAAAGAACAGTTTTTGTACAAAAAAGACAAAAAGGTTCTACAAAATAATTTCTGGACTAAGTTTGTAGTATAATCGTATATGCAAGCATTTTTTTAAACTCATAAGTGGGTACACTTATTGTGACGGACGGGAAACTACGGAACCCTACACTGAGCGTGGCCCGACACGCTCTTGGCCGGTTTTTTTTTTTATATATCGACTGTCCCTACGTAAACTATCGAATCTGAAAATTTGAGGTTTTTTTTAACACGCTTATATTAGCTTCACCTGTATGTTTGTAACCAACTCCTTTGAGCTCGATTTTGACCAACTTTGGGCGATCAGATTTTATTAAAACTTTGCACACCTATCAAAGACTGATGACAATACAATAACCCGTTTTTTTTTTAGTGAAAAATAAAAATATAGTTTATAAAAAAACTAAAGAAACACGCTTTCATCCAAACTTCCAAACTAATATTATAAATGCGAAAGTAACTCTGTCTGTCTGTCTGTCTGTCTTTGCTTCACGCCTAAACTACTGAACCGATTTGTGTGAAATTTTGTACAGACATAGTTTGGAACTTGAGAAAGGACATAGGATTGTTTTTATTACAAAAAATAAAATTTATTCCGGACATACAGCGCCATCTATTGGTCAAGAGTCGGCATCAATTTAGTACTATCTGCCGGAAGTCACTATTCCACGCGAACGAAGTCGCGGGCAAAAGCTAGTAGCATATCAAACTAAAAAGTATAAAATAATTTTCAATATAGGTAAAAAATAATAATAATGAACGAAAAATATTAATATTATCATTGTTAAAAAAGCGTGGGGTGCTCGATTTACGAAAAATATGGCACAAAGCGCCCCACGCTTTTTTCACAATGATGTTAATATTTTTTCTTTCATTATTATTATTTTCTACCTATATTGAAAATTATTTTACACTTTTTAGTTTGATATGCTATGAAAGCGGGTTTTTTTAGTTTTTTTATAAACTATATTTTTATTGTTTCTATTTAAAGCTTAATAAAAACTAGCTAGCTAACTAAGGGCGATCGGCGGAGACCTCTCGCGCCGGGCCTTGGTTCAGGCCATGGTACGGAGCGAGGAGGAGTGGCAGGCGGTCGCCGACTTCTGCGAAGCAGTAATGCTTGCAAAGGAGGAGGCCGACCGCATCAGGCAACGGCGCTCTCGCCGCCGCCGCCGGGATTCCGATCCCGATTTCCGGCCACCGTAGGTGCGGGCTTGCTGACAGTGAGCAATGGGTAGCTCGCTGTCCGGCCGTCCGGTAACTGTCCGGACCAAGCCCAAGTCGTCGACGGTGCGCACTGTTCCCGCGCGCCTCAAGGAGTTGTCAGCCATCCGGGCCCATCCAGGTCGATGCCTACTGGGGCTAGGGTTATCCGAAAGGGAACTCGAGCCCCGTTATGAAGGCTAGAAGGAACGGGGTGGGCTTCTTATCTTATCTTTGTGGTCTGGTTTCCGCACTTAGTCCTTATCGAACCATTGTACATGAAACGGGGTGGGCTTTTAGTCAGTAAAAGTCTGACACTATCTCCCGCTCTGCCCAAGAGTGGGGGTAGTCATTGGATGATTTTTCCCACCGTAAAAAAAAAGGTAGCTGACTAAAAAGTATTTTCGTCTGACGATTCTTAATTCATCCGTCAATTTGAAACACAATTGGGGTTTACCCCAAGCGAATGTATCTGAAAGATTTAACCCAACATAAAACGAAATTTTGGTATATACAAATATTCATTAATGACAAAGTCATCCATAAAATAAACTTCAAATAGCTGGAGGTGAGGAGTACTGCAGCCACATATACCGCTGGTGCTGCAAAATGTCACCTGGCACGCCTTTCCACCGAGTCCAAAGCTGACTCGATGGAAAGGGCTGCGAAGAGGCTAATTGGTGATCCAGATCTGGTTGAGTCCAACCCTCAAAGCCTTGAGCACAGGCGTAGGGTAGCCAGCCTTTCGGTGTTTTACAGGATGCATTTAGACTAGATTCCGCCATCTCAATTCTACCATTGGACAACCCGACGTACGGCGAATATAGACCCTTACGTTATTAAAACCACTACGGTCCGGACTAAGCGTTTCGCCTTGTCGTTTATACCGCGTACGTCGAAGGACTGGAACAGTTTGCCTGCTGCGGTCTTCCCGTCCGATTATAATTTGGGTGTCTTCAAGGCTAGAGTGAATAGGCTCTTAATAAACTAGTGCGCCTCACCATCACAGATTGCATCACTGCTTACCATCAGGTGGGATCGCAGTCAAGCACTAGATTATATCAATAAAAAAAAGGCGTAAAGCTATTGCATAGCATTTTTATCAACTTATGCAATTATAATTATTTGTTTATTTTATTTATGCAGTATTTTTTCCTTGGTTTTTTTTTCTTTGATATTAATCGAAGTTACACTTTCACACATTGAATTGAATTTTGATTGATTGTTCATTCATTTGTTTTCTTCGGTCACCACGCTCAAAAAACAAACGAGTGGGGGGTGTTAGTTTATTTTCGTTACGGAATTTCTGGATTCGGTCTCCACGCTCAAGGCCCGCGATAGAAGCTATGCAATAGCTCTCCTGCAAAGTAAGCTTTTTCACTTTAAATAGTTTACCTAGGGACAGTTGATATATAGATTACTTGTCCCACAGTATAGGCCGACCGAAGCACGTCCGAGTGATGGCAGGAGCGCTGGAAGGCGAACTCTTCGTCGGTCCTCGAGCTGAGGAGCATCGAGGCTTACTCAGCATCAAATACCCCATGGAACATGGAATTGTAACGGATTGGAATGACATGGAACGAGTTTGGAATTATATCTACAGTAAGGTTAGTATCATCATATACTTAAGAGTTCGTCAAATTATCAAACCCTCATAACTCGTAAATCATACAAAACACGATAAAAACATTATGTACAGTACAATTCACGAATGATGGCGGCCGTGAAGTTAGCCTTTGCGAACGTTCGCGCATACTACGCTCTTCTCGCACACGCACGTCGCCATTTGGTTCCTAAAACACGTTACTGCGCAGCCTTCTGCGCAAACTTCACGCCCGCCATCATTCGTGAATCATACTGTACTCCGCGTTTCAAATGAGAATAGGACCGATTCCTATGTTTTCACGTCTCGTCGTACTGTCAAATCGAAGAAATTTTGGCAAAATTGAAGAACTTGGAGATGAGTAAAATTGAAGAACTGGATTCTGATTAAACTTTTTTCGTTCACAGTTCATAAATAAATTATTTTTTTCGTAAATTAATTAATGTTTCAAATTTATCTATCCTCGATCTGACAGTAAATCGTGACGTCACAACATGGCGGGCGATCCTATTCTCATTTGGAACGCATTGTCCGTATATCGAGAATATAGACATTTACAATAACATACCCAAATATTATCAAAATCGGAAACATCGAAATTTTTTAGTTGTCCGCTTCACGTGAAATGACCCAGGTCAGTATAGTTACTGGCGCGGATCTTGAGCGTTCGGCGTCAGAGTGGGGATGGCTTTGCGCTTTGCGAATTCATACATTGGCGAGCCAATCGTCGTCGTTGTTAGATACATGCAGCAAGCTCAGTGAACAGATCACAAGTGACGTCTATGACACGGTGGCGCGGCGAGCTAATCACTGACACTCACAACCCCCGTGTCTCACGTCGCACCACTAAAGAGACCAAATATTTGACTTCTGCGCAACTTGAAGCCAGCGCTCAAGATCTATACCTACTACGCTCTAGATTAGGCGTTCCGAACACGCACTTTAATCGACTTAGGTGTAATGTAGTCCGTACACCTTGAACATTACACTATGTTGAACGAAACGTGCCACGAAATTCATGGCGCTCAAGACATTTTGGTCGCGAATAAAGTATCCTCTAAAAGCTATCTTAGCGCTTCATGTTTTAATAGTTCTGTTAGACGATATGATGCCAATGTAGCGCTGAAGCGAACTTTTGTTTTAACTTTTCAGTGTTTTAACAAATAGTTTCCATGAAAGGGCTCGTCTGTCACTAGAACGTAAGTCGATGGTTAGAGCAGGACTGATCTAGCTATTTAGTCGCTCTGGGCAAAGATACTTTTGGCCACCCTTTACATACATAAAACCATACAAGTTATGAGTCTTAAGTCTTCAATATTTCCACTATCCGACCTGAAGTAGGTTGGAAGGTGGTAGGTATATAAAATTCTCAAACTGCCAACTTGGGTGTGGATGGCTTATGGTTAAGGCGTATAGTCCCTTGAACCATCTGACCGAAATTATGTGAACGCAACTCTCGCACTCGCCTAGGCGGCAGTACGCAAATCTGTGCATTTATTTGCGACCAGCAGCGCCCGGAAAGCGCTATAAATCCATTTTCTCTGCGAAATATTGATTGATTAATATATGCAATGTTCAATTTGAAGAATATTTAACCACCAATTTTTATGTGTAAAAATGTTTCTAAAGGTCCAAGCCGTTTCGAAGGAGTAGGGAGAAGTTGCGAAAACTTGCGATATTGCTAAATATTTTTCTTTGACAAAAAGTATTAATTGCACGAGAAAATCAAATGTTGACATTATTGTTCATGAATCTATAATAAACATAAATTTTTTTCAAACCAATTGACCTAGCCGTTACGGAGGAGTAGGGCTCAGAAAATCACTGTTTTATTGCACTTTTCGGGCGCTTGGTCCTTAAGATGGAAGATAGGAATAATTAGTAGTAGTAGACTACTAGTAATAGTAGTATTGTTACTATTTTGGTGTACAATAAAGTTTATTCTATTCTATTATAAGTAATTCAGTAATAGGTCAATTTTTCCGCTCTGGCTCCCCCCCCCCTTAGTTCAGGCCCTGGGTTAGAGTTAGGTTAGTCTGGGGCCATGGTTTGTGCGAAAGAGAACCCCGGGGCCCTGGAATGAAGGTAAAGAAGGAACAGGAGTGGGTTTTAGTCAGTAGAACTCTGTCACTCCCGTTCTGCCCAAGGGCGGGAGATGTCATTGGATGATTTCCCACCTAAAAAAAATAGGTATTCTACACTTTAATATAAGAAAAAAGTAAAGTTTGTTTTTTTGTTTGTAGGAGGTAATCTCTGGAAGTTCAATCCCCATAGGTGACAGAAGAGCTGACGAGATGGAGTATTTGGTCGTGGATGTGCTACCCTGGCGTAATAATAATAATAATATTCCACAACTATCACACAACGCCGTCTAGTCCCAAGCTAAGCAGAGCTTGTGTTATGAGTACTAGACAACTGATAAACATACTTATATATTTCTAAATACATACATATAATAGATAAATTACACCCATACACAGAACAAATGATCATGCTCATCACATAAACATTTGTCCTGGGTGGGAATCGAGCCCATGACCTGCGGCATAGCAGTCAGAGCCACAAACCACTAGACCAACAGGCCAGTCAATAAACGCAAGCGTTTGTCGGAATATATCCCTTGTAGGTGTTAATAGGAGTGGCAGGCGGTCGCCGACTTCTGCGAAGCAGTAATGCTAGCAAAGGATGAGGCCGACCGCATCAGGCAACGGCGCTCGCAGCGCCCCAGCCACCGCCGGGATTCCGATCCCGATTTCCGGCCACCGTAAGCGCGGCCTTGCGGACGGCGAGCAATGGGTAGCTCGCTGTCCGACCGTCCGGTAACTTACCGGAAGGAGCTCAAGTCGTCGACGGCGCGCACTGTTCCCGCGCGCCTCAAGCAGTTGTCAGCAACAGCAGGGGCCCAGCTGGGTCAAAGCCTACTGGGGCCAAGGTTTAGTTCCGAAAGGTATCGCCCCGGTATGAAAGGCAAGAAGGAACGGGGTGGGTTTTATAGTTGGTAAGAGTCTGACACTATCTGTTGTTGTTTTTTGTGCCCCTAGGACCAATTGTCGACATTCTCAGAAGAGCATCCAGTTCTGCTGACGGAGGCTCCCCTAAACCCTCGGAGGAACAGGGAGAAGGCTGCTGAGGTGTTCTTCGAGACCTTCAACGTGCCAGCTCTGTTCCTGTCCATGCAGGCTGTGTTAAGTCTGTGAGTATAATTTATCTACACTAATTACAAAAAAAAATATATCTTTATATATATAATTCTTCTGTGAGTGTGTATGTCACTGAACTTCTCTCAAACGACTGGACCGATTTTGATGAAATTTTTTGTGTGTGTTCAAGGAGATCTGGGAATGGTTTAGATTCACAATTTTTATTTAATTTTTTTTTTTTTTAAAGGCGTGTAGACAGGACAACGTCTGTAGGCTCCGCTAGTATATATATATATATATACTAGTACTACTTATTATATATATATATATATATATATAATATATATATATAATGAAGAGGTAAAGTTTGTTTTTTTGTTTGTAGGAGGTAATCTCCAAAAGTACTGGTCCGATTACTAAAATTTTATTGTCCGATAGAAAGCTGCTTTATTCCTGAGTGACATAGGCTATATTTTATTTACGCGGGCGAAGCCGCTGGCAAAAGCTAGTTTATTATACAGAGTTATTCGTAAAACACTGACAACCTTGCAGGACTGTGTACAGACAAATCAAATCAAATCAAATCAAAGCATTTATTTCAAATAGACAATTTACACAGGCACTTTTGAATAGTCAAATGTCGGTCAGTCCAAGAAAAGTTAAGCTAAATTGCACGTTCCAAAGAGTAGGTCTCTATGGAGAAGAACGTGCAAGAAACTCCATGGACACTCTTATAAATCATATTATGTGTTACATATAATGCTTGGTTACATATTACTTGTTGCTTCTATCATGTGAGCACAATGTCGATAGTGAAATAAAAAATGTAAAATAATTAAAAGATAGAAACTGAATTAAGCCACTGGCACCTAAATTCAAGTAGCATTAGGTTTAATAGATTATTACAAGTACCGGCACGAATCTTGAGCGCTCGGCGTCAGTGAGGATCGCTTTGTGCATTCTATACATTGGCGAGCCGATCGTCCGTTGTTAGATACATGCAGCAAGCGCAGGGATCGAATTACGAGTGACGTCTAGGACACGATGGCGCGGCGATTCAACGCTGACACTCCCCGCCCCCGCGTCTCACTTCGCACCACAAAAGAGACCGGATATTTGACTTCTGCGCAACTTGAAGCCAGCGCTCAAGATCCGTGCCGGTATCTGTAATTAGTTATTTAATTGCAAGTCAAGGATTTATGCTGTATCCTACTTAACTAAATAGCGCAGCTTGTTTTTGTGCTCACACCATATTTAATGTAATATTATAATGTCTATAAGTGAGGACTAGTAATTGGCTATCTAGTGATTATGGATTCCTTTTTTTTTGTCTGGTTTTATTAGCGGTAAGTCCTCCATGTACTAAATAAATATATATATATATAAATTAATCCCTATTTCCTTGGTCACGCCATAACGCGTGAACGGCTGGACCGATTTCGCTAATTCTTTTTTGTTGTGTTTGTTATTGTGAGAAGGTTCTTATGGGGAAAAAAATAAAATTAGGGTAGTGTAGGGTAGAGTAGAATAAGATAGAGTAAGGTAGAGTAGGGTAGGGTAAAGTAGGCAGAGTATGGTAGAGTAGGGTAGGGTAGGGTAGAGTATTGTAGAGTAGGGTAGACTAGGGTTTAGTAGGGTAGGGTAGGGTAGAGTATTGTAGAGTAGGGTTTAGTAGGGTAGGGTAGAGTAGGGTAGACTAGGGTTTAGTAGGGTAGGGTAGAGTAGGGTAGACTAGGGTTTAGTAGGGTAGGGTAGGGTAGAGTATTGTAGAGTAGGGTTTAGTAGGGTAGGGTAGGGTAGAGTAGGGTAGACTAGGGTTTAGTAGGGTGGAGTAGGGAAGAGCTTGAACGAAGCTGTGCGGGCAAAAGCTAGTAAATAAATAAATAAACATTAATAAGACCGCCATTGTTTAAGTTTATGTACAAGCCATGTTACTTTTGGTGTACAATAAAGTTTATTCTATTGTTTTCCGACAGATACGCCACAGGCAGAACAACGGGTGTGGTCCTGGACTCAGGAGACGGTGTCACGCACTCCGTGCCCATATACGAAGGGTTCGCGATGCCGCACAGCATCATGCGGGTGGACGTCGCCGGCAGAGATGTCACCAGATACCTAAGGTAACGACTGAAATACGCACACGAACCATGGGATCCCCGAATTCCCTTAGGGCGTATTCAGATGACACGCGCCGATCATGCACAGCACCCGCGCCGCGTTGTGCCCGCCTTAAACCCGCACACGCGCTCCACGCACGCGTCCGCCTCGCGTACGCCTCGCGCCCACTTATACTACTAGTAGCTGGACTCCTTCGTTCACTAGGCATTTAGCCATAGCGCGGGCGCAAAACGTACGCGGGGAGGGTGCAGAGCGCGGGGAGGGTGCAGAGCGCGGGGAGGGTGCAGAGCGCGGGGAGGGTGCAGAGCGCGGGGAGGGTGCAGAGCGCGGGGAGGGTGCAGAGCGCGGGGAGGGTGCAGAGCGCGGGGAGGGTGCAGAGCGCGGGGAGGGTGCAGAGCGCGGGGAGGGTGCAGAGCGCGGGGATGGTGCAGAGCGCGGGGAGGGTGCAGAGCGCGGGGAGGGTGCAGAGCGCGGGGAGGGTGCAGAGCGCGGGGAGGGTGCAGAGCGCGTGGAGGGTGCAGAGCGCGGGGAGGGTGCAGAGCGCGGGGAGGGTGCAGAGCGCGGGGAGGGTGCAGAGCGCGGGGATGGTGCAGAGCGCGGGGAGGGTGCAGAGCGCGGGGAGGGTGCAGAGCGCGGGGAGGGTGCAGAGCGCGGGGAGGGTGCAGAGCGCGTGGAGGGTGCAGAGCGCGGGGAGGGTGCAGAGCGCGGGGAGGGTGCAGAGCGCGGGGAGGGTGCAATTTGAGATCTATTGATGATGATTATAAGACTCAAATTCTTATTTAATCAATTTCATTGCGAGCTGGACGCGGGTGGCATGCGCTGAGCGTGCGCGTGTCGTGTGAACGCGCCCTTATAGATGCCCTGAAAAACCTGAGAGGTCTAATCTGCTTACGGAGAGAGGTGGGCTGGTTGGAATAAGCCCACCCAAGGTTATGGCCGCTATGGCCCACGTACAGTGGTCCGCATAGGACTAAGTGCGGGAACCATACTCAGACATAAGACATAGACATACCTAAGGGAACTTCCAAACGTAAGCGTTCATTCCACTCCACCTCGTTCAGCTCTTCAATCCCCATAGGTGACGGAAGAGCTTACGAAATGCGAGTATTTGGTCGTGGATATGCGACATTAGCGGTATAAATGCGAGAGTGTTCGTCGAATATATCCGACGGAGGCGATTTAAATCCGGCCGTCCGGTAACTGTCCGGACCAAGCCCAAGTCGTTGACGGCGCGCACTGTTCCCGCGCGCCTCAAGGAGTTGTCAGCAACAGCAGGGACCCAGCCGGGTCGAAGCCTACTGGGGCCAGGGTTATTCGAAAGGGCGCTCGAGCCCCGTTCCTTCTGAACGGGGTGGGTCTTTTAGTCAGTAAGAGTCTGACACTATCTCCCGCTCCGCCCAAGGGCGGGGGATGTCAATGCATGATTTTTTCCCACCATAAAAAAAGGCGATTTAAAAGTATTGAAAGTTTTTATTGAAACAAAGTGCTACAATGGCCAAATTTTGTGACAATGGACAGGGCACATTGCTCGCAGAACAGATGGCCGTTGGGGCCGAAAGGTTCTGGAGTGGCGACCGCGTACCGGAAGACGCAGCGTGAAAGGCCTACAATGTGGACCGATGACCTTTTTTTTATGGTGGTAAAAAAATCATCCAATGACAACCCACACTCTTGGGCGGAGCGGGAGATAGTGTCAGACTCTTACTGACTTAAAAGACCCACCCCGTTCCTTCAAGCCTTCATACCGGGGCTCGAGCGCCCTTTCGGATAACCCTGTCCCCAGTAGGCTTCGACCCGGCTGGGTCCCTGCTGTTGCTGACAACTGCTTGAGGCGCGCGGGGACAGCGCGCGCCGTCGACGACTTAGGCTTGGTCCGGACAGTTACCGGACGATCGGACAGCGAGCTACCCATTGCTCACTGTCCGCAAGCCGGATGTGGACCGATGACCTGGTGAAGGTTGAGGGAAACCGATGGTTGCGAGACGCACAGGATCGTTAATTGTGGCGACACTGGGGGGAGGCCTATGTCCAACAGTGGACGTATATCGGCTGAAATGATGATGATGATGAATTTCTAAATGATCAATTTTTCTTTGACAGACTCCTTTTACGCAAAGAAGGCGTCAATCTCCGAACGTCAGCTGAACTTGAAATCGTGAAGGCCATCAAAGAGAGGGCCTGCTACCTCTCTCCAAACCCTCTGAAGGAGGAGACTTTGGAGACTGAGAGGGCGCAGTATACCCTGCCTGATGGAACAGGCTTGGAGGTAAGATGTGACAATAGCATAGTATTGCATAGTCGGTCTAACTTTGGAAAATGGTTTTTCCAAAACTGTGTTTCCTGATAGCTACAACCTAGGGGTCTTTAAGTCGAGAGTGAATATGTTACTTCTAGGCAAGCGTGCTCCATCGTCGGCCACATCATCACTTACCATCAGGTGAGATGGTGGTCAAACGCGAGCCTATCAATAATAAAAAAAAAAAAAATGGTGTTAGAGGCCTGATGTTTTCTCATTCCTCATAAAAACTGGTCAAGTGCGAGTCGAACTCGCGCACTGAGGGTTCCGTGCAAACTACAATTCCCGAATGGAAGACTCCATTCCACACGAAGATTTATCCGAATTGCCAAATGTTTTTTTTTGTGACGTAGGTAAAAAAAAAAAATACTCTAAAAAAAAAAAAATAAACAAAATTACAAAAAAAAATAATAATAATAAATATAAATAATAATAACAAAATAAAATAATAAAAAAAAATAAAATAAAAAAAATAATAAAAAAAATTAATAATAATTAATAATAAATAAAAAAAAAAAATTAATAATAAATTTACTCTTCAGATTATTTCCTATACCTGTGCTATAAGAACTTGCTTTGTGCCAAATTTCAGGATTCTGGGTCAACGAGAAGTACCTTATGAATTTCGATATTTGAGAGTATCAAAATATACGTCTTTTTGCGACATAACCGGCCGTATCTTTTTTTTTTCGTTAATTTAGAAGTTGAAGCCACAGCTTGAAGGGACCGCAGACATGAGTTTATGGTTTTAATTTCAACTCGATACCTCCACGCGTTCTTGAGATAAAGGGTCTTGACAGGCAGACAGACAGACAGATGGATGGACAACAAAGTGATCGTATAAGGGTTCCGTTTTTTCCTTTTGACGTACAGAACCCTAAAAAACACCTTTGATTTCCAAGTTAATATCCCAGCCAACACTTTTAATCACTTTCGGTATAATAATCACGATTATTTACTTTGGAAACGATTAAAAACACGTCAAGATGACGGCAAACGATTAGTTTCCGATTTCGGCCACGCGCCAACTTAACGCGCGCGCTCTAGGGTCTTAGCATAGTCGGCCTTATAATGTTCCCACTGCTGGGACTCAGGCCTCCTCTCTAGGAGAGGGAATGGGCCATAATCCACCACGCGGGCCCAGTACGGGTTGGTGGATGTCACATGTCTTCGAATTTTTGGTTCTAGGACATGCCGGTTTCCTCACGATGTTTTCTTTCACCGTTTTGAGAGCAGTGGTGATGAAATAAATTACACAAAGTATATATATGCGCCTGGCTAAGTTCGAACCCGCGACCTACAATTACCGGCACGGATCTTGAGCGCTGGCTTCAAGTTGCGCAGAAATCAAATATTCGTTCTTTAGTGGTGAGAAGTAAAACGCGGGGGCGGGGAGTGTCAGTGATTGGCTCGCCGCGCTATCGTGTCACTCCTGATTCGTTCCCTGCGTTGCTGCATGTATGTAACAATGAAGATGATTGGCTCGCCAATGTATGGAATGCGAGCGCTCAAGAACCGTTCCGGTAATTGTACAACTCGTAAGTCGGGGCCATTACCACCCGGTCACCACTGCTCATAACTAAAAATCTTCTTCTTCTTCCTGCCCTTGTCCCATCTTATTTGGGGTCTGCGCAATACGTTTTATTCTTCCATTCTACCCTGTCACTCGTCATGCTATCACTAACTTCCTTTTCTTTCATATCATTCTTCACGCAATCCATCCATCTTTTCTTTTGCCTCCCTCTCCCTCTCCACCCATCCACATGTATACTCATAACTCTTTTGGTAACATGCATTTCATCTCTCCTCTTTACATGACCATACCAAGACAAACGATTTCCCTTTAGCTTGTCAGTCACTGGCGCCACTTTTAAACTTCCTCCTCTAATATACTGATTTCTCACTTTATCCATTCTCTTCACACCACACATCCATCTCAACATTCTCATCTCCGCTACAGGTCGCGCGATGAATCAAGATCGCTCGGCAAAAGTGGAAGGGGCATGCGCAGTATTCAATTCTAAGGTCTATTTGGCGACGTGCGGGCGGGTGTGCGCCGACGGCGACACGTCATTGGTAGATAGAGTCGCTCTTCAATTCCCGCGTTGCGTTCTCGCGTCTCATTGGATACTGTTGTACTTGGGTACTGTTGCGTACAGCTTGTGTTATCGTAACAGTAATACGTAGTCGTAAAAAAAAACTGGGTATAAATAAAGTTTTAAAACGGCTAGCCAGAAAAATGGTTTACGACGTGAATTATTACGTTAAAGAAAGAAACTAACGAAATCTTTAATTTTTTATTTTAATGTTTTATTTAAAAAAAAAAAAAAAATTTGAATTTACCTACTTACAAGATAAATTACAAGCAAAAACTAGTGTTATTATAAGTTATGTTACTAAGGTTCAAACATACGAAATTAAAAATAAAATCCTAACATACTAAGAATTTCTGTGCGCAATTGTACACATGCGCCGATTGCCCCCACTACTTTCACCGAGCGATCTTGATTCACCGCGCGACCTGTACATGCAATTTTTTCCATCCGTCTTTTTCACAGCCCAACATTCTGATCCATACAGTAGCTCATAACTAAAAATAATGCTGTATTGCTGACACATTATTGCTGATAGTTTTTATTTATTTTTTTATATTTATTTTTAAGTTTTATTTAAGCTAATAAGAGCCAAGCGCCCGAAAAGTGCCATAAAACAGTGATTTTCTGAGGCCTACTCCTCCGTAACGGCTAGGTCAATTGGTTTGAAAAAAATATATGTTTATTATAGATTCATGAACAATAATATCAACATTTGATTTTGTCGTGCAATTCATACTTTTGTCAAAAAAAAAAAATGTAGCAATTTCGCAACTTTTCCCTACTCCTTCGAAACGGCTTGGACCTTTAGAAACATTTTTACACATAAAAATTGGTGGTTAAATATTCTTCAAAGTGAACATTGCATATGTAAATCAATCAATATCTCGCAGAGAACATGGATTTAAAGCGCTTTCCGGGCGCTGCTGGCCGCAAATAAATGCACAAATTTGCGTACTGTCGCCTAGGCGAGTGCGAGAATTGCGTTCACATATTTTCGGCCAGATGGTTCAAGGGACTATACGCCTTAATTTATATTAATGTTTTAATACTTGTTATGTTCATTGTGTGCCAAATAAACATATTTTCTTTCTTTCTTTCTATTATATTTTCCTCTTATTACAGATTGGTCCAGCTAGATTCAGAGCACCAGAAGTGCTGTTCAGACCTGATCTCATTGGTGAAGAGTGTGAAGGTACGTATGGAGGCTGTCTAAGGGTGTTAACACACCAATCGATCGATATCGGTCGACGTTCGATCGATTGGTGTGACAACACCCTAAAAGGGAGGACCTCCTCCGACCAGACGAGTGTTATGTCCGGTCCGGGTAACTGCCCTATAGATGATTTTGGACTGTTGTATGTGTTCAAATCGTGCGGAGAACTCTTGTGCGATGCAGGATTTTATAGTTTTTAATACGTATAAATACCGGCACGGATCTTGAGCGCTCGGCGTCAGAGTGGGGATCGCTTTGCGCATTCCATACATTGGCGAGCCAATCGTCGTCGTTGTTAGATACATGCAGCAAGCGCAGGGAACGAATCACGAGTGACGTCTATGACACGATGGCGCGGCGAGCCAATCACTGACACTTCCCGCTCCCGCATCTCACTTCATACCACTAATGAGACCCGATATTTGACTTCTGCTCAACTTGAAGCCAGCGCTCAAGATCCGTGCCGGTATCTGTATGTGGCGCCATTGATGTCGCTACATAGCTCGCATCTAGCATCGCTATTTATGTATCTCAAAATAAAAGCCAAATACATGTTTCTTGTGAAATTGAATGCGAATGTCAAAAATGTGCGAATAATCGCAAATGCGCGAATGCGAATATTCGTTACAACCCTGGTAGATAAGTAATAATAAAAAAAACAATTAAAAATATAATTACAATTAATAGTAATTATAATATAATATTCCACAACTATCACACAACGCCGTCTAGTCCCGAGCTAAGCAGAGCTTGTGTTATGGGTACTAGACAACTGATAAACATACTTATATATATATATATTTCTAAATACATACATATTATAAATAAATTACACGCAGACACAGAACAAATGATTGAGATGCACTCGCACAAACATTTTGTCCTCGTGGGAATCAAACCCACGAACTCTGGCATAGCAGTCAGGGTCACTAACCACTAGACCAACAGGCCGGTCCATAAATTGAGGGCTTAGTTCCTGACCGCTCAAGTTTCTTTCCAGGTCTTCACGAGGTCCTAATGTTTGCCATACAGAAGTCGGATATGGATCTTCGTAAGGTGTTATACCAGAACATAGTGCTGAGCGGTGGCAGCACGCTGTTTAGAGGCTTCGGCGACCGACTGCTGGCTGAAATCAGGAGATTAGCGCCTAAGGATATGAAAATTAGGGTAAGTAATAATAATAAGGAGGAAGGAGCTCCACGGGCGCTTTTTTCGGGCTCTTCATGAGCCTGATGTAGATTTTTCGGCGTCCGTGGCTTTTTTTTTATGGTGGGAAAAAATCATGCATTGACATCGCTCTTGGGCAGAGCGGGAGATAGTGTCAGACTCTTACTGACTAAAAACCCATCCCATTCCTTCAAGCCTTCATACCGCTCGAGCGCCCTTTCGGATAACCCTGGCCCCAGTAGGCTTCGACCCGGCTGGGTCCCTGCTGTTGCTGACAACTCCTTTAGGCGCGCGGGAACAGTGCGCGCCTTAGGCTTGGTCCGGGCAGTTACCGGCGGCCGGACAGCGACCTACCCATTGCTCACTGTGCCTCCTCCTTAGCGAGCATTACTGCTTCGCACGCGTCGGCTCGCGCCTGCCACTCGTCCTCGCTCTGGACCATGGCCTCAACCAAGGCCCGGCGCGAGAGGTCTCCGCCGCCGATCGCCCCCACGAGGGCACGGCGATGCTCCGCCCAAGCAGGGCACACCTCGACTGTGTGCTCCACCGTGTCTTCCGGGCATTCCGCACACTGGCGACACCCGGGCGTCACTTCCGCTTTAATTTGGAACAGGAACCTCCCGAACGAACCATGTCCGGTGAGGACCTGCGTCATGCGGAAGGTAAGGACGCCGTGAAGTCTTTCCAGCCACGCCTCAAAGAGGGGACTTACCGCCATGATTATGGCGTGCCCTGCACTGGGTTGCGATAGTCGCTGGGCGTCCGTGGCCTGGTTACGATTCAGCAACCTCTTCGGAGAAACTGAAGGTTTTGTCTGTGCAATTATGGACGAAGTTATCTTGATGAACAACTATCGGAGACATATTATGAATACATATTGTGTCTTTAATTACGGCATATTTCAAAGTAACACCACCTCAGAGAGATGCGACCTCTGGCGGGAGAAGTTTAAACCTGATGATTTGATCGAGCCGTCGGAGTCCTCTCTCCTGGACACGAGTTGCCATGGCCAAACTGGAAAACTCTTAAACAGACTCCGCACCCAGGTTGGGCGCAGCAAAGGCAATCTCCACAGGTGGGGGTTCTCGGATGGTTCCGATCTCCGCAGGCCATGTCCCACGTAACTGTCCAGTAACAGTCCGGACCAAGCCCAAGTCGTCGACGGCGCGCACTGTTCCCGCGCGCCTCAAGGAGTTGTCAGCAACAGCAGGGACCCAGCCGGGTCGAAGCCTACTGGGGCCAGGGTTATCCGAAAGGGCGCTCGAGTCCCGTATGAAGGCTTGAAGGAACGGGATGGGTTTTTTAGTTATTAAGAGTCTGACACTATCCCGCTCCGCCCAAGGGCGGGGGATGTCAATGATTTTTTCCCAACATAAAAAAAGGCCAAGTGCCACCTTCCGCCCTGCATCACATACCCTGTGACCTGCTCACGTAGAGGCCTACTGACAGCATCAGCGGACGGCATTGCCATAAAATAGATAGGTACAGAAGACAATCTCATGTATGTACTTTACTTTTTATACCTACGGTCGGTGGACGCACACTAATGAGCGTTTGAGCCGGAACTGTTCGACGAGCGGGCCGAGGCGCCCCGAGATATCGTGTCCGTGAGCGGTGTCTATGTGTGCGTTGTAAGAGCGCGCATAGTATGTAGATTCCTATCTATTTTGCAGCATTGCCATGGCCGAGTTCTGGGCAACACTAAGAAGCAATTACGAAATTTGAAAGGTTTAAAAATTCTTCCTTTTTTTATCCTCAGATCTCAGCGCCTCAAGAACGGCTCTACTCCACGTGGATCGGGGGTTCGATTCTCGCGTCACTCGACACATTCCGTAAGATGTGGGTCTCGAAGAGGGAGTACGACGAAGAAGGACACAGGGCGGTCCATCGCAAGACCTTCTAGAGTATTCTAGAGGAATCTAGAACGATAAGACTCATCTATATATTTATATATAGGTTTATTTGTAAAACATTAACAACCATACAAGACCGTATTACTAACATAATGAACAACGACTTTTGTTATATACTTTTCACAAAATATAATACACTAGCGGCCCGTCCCGGCGTCGCACGAGTAATAAATATAGCTTATGTTACTCAGGGTGAATGTAGCTTTCCAATGGTGAAAGAATTTTTCAAATCGATACAGTAGTTTTTGAGTTTATTCATTACAAAAATACAAATTTTCCTCTTTATAATATTAGTGTATATTTACCAAAACCAAATCTACAAGATTTCGTTATTCTATGTAACACATTTCAGCTCTGTATTTTGCTATACCTACCTACGTCTGTAAGTCACGACGCAAGTGCATCAAGTACCCCCACCACCCGAACGCCACTCCCCTCCGCTATTGTACTATCGCTTGTTTCGGATAGACTTCGTAATACTTAGAACGTTCAATTTAAATATTTTTATTTTTGTATGAAAATCTGTTGAACTAAAATATGAAAGATTTTTAAAAAGTCATAGAACAAAAGTTGTTGTTTATGGTGTTAGTAATATAGTCTTGAGAGGCTGCTAGTGTTTTACTAATAACCCTGTTTAAGGGAATATGCACGAAAAAAAAAAAACTTTAACAGCTTGCGTCGGATTTGTCCGACGAGAGTTTTCGCGTCCTAATCGCCAGGGTCGTGTTATCGCGACTGGGTACTCCATCTCGTTCAGCTCTTCAATCCCCATAGGTGACAGAAGAGCTGACGAGATGCGAGTATTTGGTCGTGGATGTCCGACCTTAGCGGTATAAACGCGAGTGTTGGTCGGATATATCCGACAAGGCGGTTATTTTTTTATCATATTTATTTGCTAGAGCTAAAAAATATTTAATTTTGCAAATAAAAAAAGTTCATGCATATTTCCTGTTACATACATCAGTTATTCAGAATCTTCGATCATATATTTTCATTTTCACTAAGGAGCAAAACTGTTTATAAGTTGTGTGTAATTTTGTCTTTAACGATATTTCTTCGTTAAAGACAAAATTATGATAATAAAAACTCTAAAAGAGACATCGTATTAATGACAGCAATTATTTTCAAAATTTTTGAGATATTTTTTGTAGTGTTACGTTTCACGTAAGAATTCCCTTCATCGTAATGTTGGCTCCCCTGTCTGTCTACAGAAAAAATGGAAATAAAAAGAAAAAAGTTGCCTACTCTACCAACATTTTTTTTTATTATTATTATTGATGGGCTCGCGTTTGACCACCATCTCACCTGTAGCCCGATTCACGTAATGAAAACCGTAACGATATCGTAGCGATTTAGTCGTTTAGACCATTTCCGTATTCACATCCATCAACCGAGTTTGAACGACACCGATTTTAAAGTCGTTTCAAATTTGGTCGATTTAAAAAAAAAAATCTGTATTACATTATCCTGGTAGAATACCTATTAATGTAACTGGAAATAAGTCAATAGATCGTTTAGTTTCGAGTCAGTTGAGTTGTTGTTCTATCCATCCCGATTAAGGAACACGTGAATACCGCTTTTGGATAGGACTTCGATCGAACGACTATAAAACTTCAACGATAATTAGCTTGTTTGATTTTACGTGAATCAGGCTACTGGTGGTAAGCAATGTTGTGGTCGACGATGGAGCACACTTGCCTAGAAGTAACCTATTCACTCTTAACTTAAAGACTTTAGTTGTAGCTATCAGGATACACAGACTCCGGCAGGGAATTCCACTTCTTCACGCACAATAAATGTGTTCAATTCTTGCACGAAATGCGAAACGAAATCGTTTTGAACCGTAGGTGCAACACTTTTTGGAGAATTATGAGCACAATCACGTGTTTAAGTATCGTACACTAATTACCAGTCACATTATATAGCATAACTGTTTTGCCGTATTGTCAACATCATAGCGAAGGGAATTCTTATTTGAAACGCACTATACTAACAAATCGATCTCATACATTTTGAACTTTTCGAGAAACGTAAGCATAATCAGCCTTTTAATGTTCCCACTGCTGGGACTCAGGCCTCCTCTCTAGGAGAGGGAATGGGCCGTAATCCACCACGCGGGCCCAGTGCGGGTTGGTGGATGTCACATGTCTTCGAATTTTTGGTTCTAGGACATGCCAGTTTCCTCACGATGTTTTCCTTCACCGTTTTGAGAGCAGTGGTAATGAAATAAATTATACAAAGTAAAGATTTATTCTAGAAATCACCGCCGACAAATGCTTACCAGTGATGTCTGTTTTTTTTTTTGTAATATCCCTTAAGTTAAATAAAATCAGCTTATATTCTGTTCAAAATAACATTAGACATTTATGAAAACCTTTTATAACTTTCCGTTCAACCGATTTTGACTTTTATTACGTTGGTAGCATGACAAATGGCGGCTGCAGTAAATAGTTGGTATTGTAAACACTTTTTTGCTTTTAATGCCATCCTTGTGCCTACGAAATAGAAGTTAAAATCGATTGAATAGACAGTAAAAAAGGTTTCCTTGTCTAAACCTTAACGCGAATGGGGCATAGTAGGGGATTTCTGGAATAAATCAAAATAAAATTGAATGAATTTGTACCCACTACCTGCAGCTCCCAAGTCGGAGTCGTTACAACTAAGCCACCACTGATCTATCCACTCTTTTTACACATTTGTTAAAAGATATAAGCAATAATAACAAACAAGAAACAAAGCTTTTAAAAGTATTTAATAGCAAAATATGTAGTAATAAAAATAACATCTAAAATAATTATGAAAAAAACACTTTCCAATCTTCGCCGCAATCGGGTATATAAAAAAATTAAATTGGAACTTCCAATATAAGCTTATAATACATTGCAATGAGGATCAGTCATGATTCTGCGAAGCAGTAATGCTCGCAAAGGAGGACGCCGAACGCATCAGGCAACGGCGTTATCGCCGCCGCCGTCGCCGGGATTCTTATCCCGATTTCCGGCCAACGTAGACGCGGGCTTGCGGACAGTGAGCAATGGGTAGCTCGCTGTCCGGCCGTCCGGTAACTGTCCGGACCAAGCCCAAGTCGTCGACGGCGCGCACTGTTCCCGCGCGCCTCAAGGAGTTGTCAGCAACAGCAGGGACACAGCCGGGTCGAAGCCTACTGGGACCAGGGTTATCTTAAAGGGCACTCGAGCCCCGGTATGAAGGCTAGAAGGAACGGGGTGGGTCTTTTAGTCAGTAAGAGTCTGACACTATCTCCCGCTCCGCCCAAGGGCGGGGGATGTCAATGCATGATTTTTCCCACCATAAAAAAAAAAGGATCAGTCATGATTTTTGTGGAGTATGAAGACTTGCATAAAATAGATAAGTGCATAAGTCTATCTCATGCATGTATGCACTTCACTTTTTATACCTACGCGATCCAAGCAGCACAGCGAGCTACCCAATGCTCGCCGTCCGCAAGCCCGCGCCTATTATTATTATTATTTAGAAGATAAGGGGCTATGCATCACCCATTGTGTAGGGGATGTAGTCACTGCGACCTAAAAGATCTATTGTGACTCGCCACCTTGTTAGAGTAACTCTTTTAGCCCGGAGGCTTCCAAGAAATTTAGAATACTCCTAGCTTTTAGAGTTTTAATCTCCTCCGGGCGAATAATGTGTCAGCCCAGATGGACACTCCGTTTGTGGAAAAGGGGCCCGCATTCACACAAAAGGTGCTTAGGCGTCTCCCTCTCCTGATTGCAGTACCGGCAAATATCAGTGTCACTCAGTTTCCCGCAAGCCCGCGCCTTCGCTATTATTTGATTGATTCTCATTGCTATGGGATGGTGCAGATGACAGCTGTCAGATTCATACAATGTACCTATAAGCTATCCTTTTCTCTCATGTTAAAGATGCATATATTCGTCTTGCTGTCATCCTGCCCATGCTATGTAAAAAACAGTATTTTTAAATGTGAAGCTTATTTTATTTAAAGAAGTTTGTTACAATTCCAATGAAATATTTACCGTTACCAATGCTGAACTATTAACCAGCATAGACAAGTATTCATTAGGTTTATAGTGACAGTCTGTCAAAAGAAACGTCAAAAATGTCAAATTTCATAAACAATTATTTAGTTCCAATTTTCGCCGCATGTTGGCGTCGTAGCCTACTTATGTCTTACCCATGGGTGATATTTAACTGGAAAAGCCTTATAATATTATAAAAATGGCTAAAATAAACTTAATATCGGTTGCTATAATGTTACGTTAAGCGAGATTTTAATATTTAAGACAATTCTTTTTGTATTTAAATAAATTATTTTTTTTTCGATGTGCCTTTGTTTTTATTTTGTAAATCTGTTTAAAAGGAAAGAGAAGGTTATGGCTTAAGGGCTATATTTCACTGCGACACCATTGCAGTTCACGGCGGATGGCCGAAAGGTCAAAACCTTTCCGAAACTAACTCCAAAGAGTGGCGACCGCGTACCAGAAGACGCAGTGTTGGAAGACCTCCTACAAGGTGGACCGATGACCTGGTGAAGGCAGCAGGAAACCGATGAATGCGGGACGCACAGGAACGTTCGATGTGGCGACGCTTGGGGGAGGCCTATGTCCAACAATGGACGTGTATCGGCTGAAATGACACAGCGCCGCTATAGTGTCCCAGTGAAATATAGCCCTAAAGCTGCCAAACTAGACACCAGGGGCCCAAGTCTGCTATTTTTATAAATTCGTCATTTCGAATAACGAATTTATAAAAATAGCAGACTCACGATCCCATTGTAATTTTGCCAAAAGTTCCTAATGAGCTAATTCATAATGATCGATCATTGATCGGTCAATGGTCTCGTAATAGAGTTGCGGTAAAATGACAATATCGAGCTTATTAAAAGCAATGACTGCACAATGACGTTCTAATGGTAGACACTGATCAAAGGAACTGTCAAAATTATATTAGTAGATTACCAAACTTACTCAAAATCAACAATTATGAAATCAATGATAGATCATTCTGACATTGGCATTGTAATAGCAGACTTGGGGCCCTGAGTCGCCACACGTCCGAGCTGGTCGCGCCACCAAATTGTTTGCGCAACCAAACGGACACCAGGTGAGTAACTCTCTATAGATCTGTATACATTTTGTTGGAAGCGACGACTGTTCGCGCCGCCATGGTGTAAGATGGCACATAAAATTCTCAACCTGCCAACTTGGGTGTGAATGGCTAATACAGGTCGCGCGGTGAATCAAGATCGCTCGGTGAAAATAGTGGGGGCAATCGGCGCATGTGTACAATTGCGCACAGAAATTCTTAGTATGTTAGGATTTTATTTTTAATTTCGTATGTTTGAACCTTAGTAACATAACTTATAATAACACTAGTTTTTTTATTGTAATTTATCTTGTAAGTAGGTAAGTTCAAAAAATTAAAAATTAAAAAAAAAAAATTTGTTAGTTTCTTTAACGTAATAATTCACGTCGTAAACCATTTTTCTGGCTAGCCGTTTTAAAACTTTATTTTTAACCATTTTTTTTACGACTACGTATTACTATTACGATAACACGAGCTGTACGCAACAGTACCCAAATAGACCAGTATCCAATGAGAGGCGAGAACGCACCGCGGGAATTTAAGAGCGACTCTACCTACCAATGACGTGTCGCCGACGGCGCACACCCGCCCGTACGTCGCCAAATAGACCGTAGAATTGAACACTGCGCATACCCCTTCCACTTTTGCCGAGCGATCTTGATTCATCGCGCGACCTGTAGTTAGGTTGAAAGATAGGAATAGGTCAATTTTGCCGCCCCTTATTTGCCGCTCTTGGCAAATGCCCGGCTCGCCCCAAGATCGGGCCCTGAATATAATTCCAGCTTCATACTTTATTACTCCAGCCAAAACCAGGGCGCGTAGCTAGTGAGAAAGGAATGAAAAAAAAAAACAACGTAATAAAATCTTTTATTTAAGTAGTTATATTTATGAAACGTGTAACATAATATAATGTGTGCTTAAAGCCTTTATATTTAGAACTCATCATTCTCAAAAGGATGATACTTGTGACCCAATGACCTGAAACAAAGGAATAATAGGTTATTTTAAACATTACTCACAGGCAGAGGCTTATAGAAAACTAGCATTTTCCCGCGGCTTCGCCCGTGTTCATACAATATAGCCAGGTCATGTCACTCAGGAAAAAACCAACTTTCTGTCGGTGAAAAAATTATCGCAATCGGACCAGTACTTTCAGAGATTACCTATAATTTCTTTAAGAAAACGTCAGCTGAGCGAGTTCAATGACCGGTAGGTAGTAGTCGACGTTGCGTACTACCTACAGGTCACTAAACTCGCTCAGCTGACGTTTTCTCAAAGAAATTAATTTCGTACATGCGTAAATTAATACGAGTTTTTAAAAAAAACGGTACTTTATTTTTTTATATTATCTTTACAAATCGATAGTGTTTCATAGATCGACCCTCCACGGGATTAAACGATCAAAACTTTAACGGCGTATAAATGAACTACAAGGTTACTTACGCAGTCATCGGCACAAGTCTCCCGTTGCAGTCGAACGAGTCGATCAGACTCATGTCTTCCTGCGACAGCTTGAAGTCGAACACGTCGAAGTTGCTCGCGATGCGCGACTTTGTGACCGACTTCGGTATCACGATCACACCGCGGTCCACTTGGTACCTGGGGACAATATGAAATAATAATAACATGTCGGCTCACCCCACAATGGCTCACAAGGGACCTCATCAGAAGGCTTAAAGTCACCTAAAGAGTAATAGGAAGGGCTATGCTCGGGGTTTCCTTGCGTGGTCGAGTCAGCAATGAAGATAACCGCAGGAGAACCAAGGTTGCCGACATAGCACGAAGAATCCCTAAACTTAAGTTTTTTTTTATTGTACATAGGTTCGCGCCTGACCGCTATCTCCTGAACTAACGCGCTTACCTAGAAGAAACCTATTCACTCTCGACTTAAAGATCCCCGGGTTGTAGCTATCCGGAAACACAGACTCCGGCAAGGAATTCAATTCCCTAGCTGCACGCACAAATGCAAACAAACACAATGTGTTCCCAAAACGTTTAATATTATTATTATATTGTTAGGATGGAATGAAGGAATGACATCTATAGTAGTCTATGAAAGCTGCGCGCGCACTACTTTTCCCTCGCATTTTGGACGTGTCATTATTGTCATGGCGGGAACATCGCTCAAGGGCCGTAAGACTTATAATATTACTTATTTGTGTGGAATTAGATTAATTAGAATTGTTGTTATTTTGTTCTTTTAACTAAAAATATAGAATTGTTTATTTTTGTTGTGTGTCACGTAGTTTTTTTTAAATATCTGCACTTCTGATTCCTAAAAATATAATTAAAGTGGCAATGGGCAGGGCACATTGCTCGCAGAACAGGTGGACGTTGGGGCCGAAAGGTTCTGGACTTACTAGGTCATCTAAAGGATCACGATACATGTCGATTCAAGACAGCTTTATGTCTTTATTATGTTTTTTTTTTTAAATTAAGAATGTCAACAAATGAAGGGGGTCAATGACCGTTATTCTACGTTTATCTGGTACCTACAAATACTGGCATCGATCTTGAGCGCTCGGCTGTGGGGATCGCTTTGCGCATCCCATTCATTGACTGACCTTGGTTAGTGACCCTGACTGCTATGCCGGAGGTCGTGGGTTCGATTCCCACCCAGGACAAATGTTTATGTGATGAACATAATCATTTGTTGTGTCTGCGTGTAATTTATCTATAATATGTATGTATTTAGAAATATATAAGTATGATTATCAGTTGTCTAGTACCCATAACACAAGCTCTGCTTAGCTTGGGACTAGACGGCGGCGTTGTGTGATAGTTGTGGAATTTTATATTATCGTCGTCGTCGGGAGGTACGTGCTGCAAGCGCAATGAACGAATCACGAGTGGCGTCTATGACGAGATGCGCGGCGAGCCAATCACTGACGCTCCGCGCCCCCGCGTCTCACGTCACACCACTAAAGAGACCCGATATTTGACTTCTGCGCAACTTGAAGCCAGCGCTCAATATCTGTGCCCGTATTTGTACCTTAGATTATCAATATTCATCAGATTACCGAAATTCTTCTTCTAACACAAATCGCAGTCACAAGTCGCTTGTAGATGATATGGATATAGACAGGGAGCGGAGGGCTTTGTCTGTTAGAGCTAACATGCTGGCTCGTAGGTTCGCACGTTGTACTGCGGAAGTAAAAGCAACGTTGTTCAGGGCCTTCTGCCAATCGTTTTACACGTGCAGCCTATGGGTCAAGCATACGAAGAAATCGTATGACACCCTGCGTATCCTCTATAATAATGCCTTCAGGGCGCTGATGAAGCTGCCTCGCTATTGTAGTGCGTCCGGCATGTTTGCGGATGCAAACATAGATGGTTTTGCGGCAATTATTCGCAAAAGAGTTGTGTCCCTAATGCACCGCATACGAAGCAGCTCCAACAGCTACCTTCAGTTGTTCGCCTGGAGGATGGATTTGGATCTGGATTGTCCGATGATGCGGTACTGGACCAGGCTGCACGTTGAGCACTCCGGATCCAAGCCCAAATTTAGGCTAAGATAAAATGGTATTTATTATGTTTTTACTTTTTGACATTGACGTAATTTTGTATTTAATTTTGTGTTTTGTAATGTGTTTATTTTTAATTTAATATTTTAATGTGATTTTAATTTTAATTTTATATGCTGTGTACCTATATGGACTTGGTTTCCGAAATAAATGAATTTTATTTTTTATTTTTTTTTAAGTCTTCAAAGCCGCTGAGTATCACTATCATATTTCGAAGCGAAGGCAATTATCACACTGTCACGCAACACGCTGCATGTTGCGTGTGAATGCATCTACGCGCGTACTTGCATCATCAATCACGCGCGTAAGTGCGTTTTTTGAATTCATGCAGGCGCTCTGCATGTAGGCGCGTGATCGACATGAACGCGCGTGGATTTATTTTCAGTGTGCTGGACTGTGCGTGTTTCCTATACAAACGGAGATACTTACAAGCAACGTTAAGACACGCATTCACGCGCCACGCTGCGTGGTGCGTGCCAGTGTGATAAAAAGTCAAAAATATTTTATTTCACATAGACGTTTTATAGTCTAAGATCCGATTAAGAACGACCTTCACCGATCTGTTTAATGGATGAAACTTATATTATGATAAATTTAGTGTATTAAATAATATAACGCGGGTGGGTTGCCTAAAAAATTCCTGGCCAGACTATTATTAATAAAAAATGATGAAAATTTACTTTTTTTTATAGAAAAATGCACAACCGTTATTCATACCAGATTGTTTTGCAGACAACACTATAACATCGTATTCGTAATGAAACAGCGTTTATTTTGATATAGAATTTGTTGTATATCAAAATAAACACACCTGTTTATACCTGGCAACCCATAGCTATGCCAGGAAACAAATAGGCAACCCAACATTTTTATGTTCTAAAGGGGTCTCTCTTTCGGTTAGTATTAAATTTATTCGTTAAACACACCGGCGCATGATTCAAAAAAAAAAATAATTGTCTGGCCAGGATTTTCTCAGGCAACCCACCCGCGTTATATTCTTTAATATACTAAATTTATCAAAAAATACGTTTCATCCATTAAACAAACCGGTGAAGGTCGTTCTTAACTGTATCCTCTACTATTATAAGTGCCCATGTAGGCACTTATAAAACGTCAGAAGCTAGTGATAACCGACCAAATCCACTCACCGGATCAGCACTTGCGCGACAGTCTTCCCCAGCCTGTCGGCGATGGCCTTCAGCTTGGGGTCCTCCAGCAGGTTGGGGTCGTCCGGCTTAGCCCAGGGCCTGTCCGGGGACCCCAGCGGGGAGTACGCGGTGATCGTGATGTTGCGCGCCTCGCAGAAGTCCTTCAGGCGACGCTGGTTCAAGTAGGGATGGCATTCCACCTGGAAAAATGGAAATATTTATTTATTTATAGGATAAGTAATATAGGATAATATGGTCAGTATGTATTTTTTGCGATTTTTATTCTATTATATACATATATATTTATATGGTAAGTATATTCTTTTAATAATTGTTTTGTTTGTTTCTTTTCCTGTCACTTTTACACACGGTGTCTACTTCTCTTTTTTCTAATTCTCCCTTCGCGGGTATGCTGGAAGCTGCTGGAGAGTACCTATTTTTCTGTTTCTGTCTTCTTTCCTTATATAAGTTAAGTGTGTACATGAATTGTTAAATAAATAAATAAGAGGAAGTGGTTCTAATTTAGCTAAAATTTACATAATTATGTATAACGGCGACAGCAATAGATTAGCGGCACAGTCGCCATCAGTAAGGTGTTCTGGTAGAGGGTTCTTGGCGTAGAATTCACTCCACAATCACTTTTATTAATTTCACTGTACATATTATTAGGCCATTACGGACTTCCGGGCCTTGGTTGAGGCCATGGTCCGGAGCGAGGAGGAGTGGCTGGCGGTGAAGCAGTAATGCTCGCAAAGGAGGAGGCCGAACGCATCAGGCAATGGCGTTATCGCCGCCGCCGGGATACTGATCCCGATTTCCGGCCACCGTAGGCGCGGGCTTGCGGACAGTAGGCAATGGGTAGCTCGCTGTCCGGTCGTCCGGTAATTGTCCGGACCAAGCCCAAGTCGTCGACGGCGCGCGCCTCAAGGAGTTGTCAGCAAGGGGGCCCAGCCGGGTCGAAGCCTACTGGGGCCAGGGTTATCCGGTATGAAGGCTTGAAGGAACGGGATGGGTTTTTTAGTCAGTAAGAGTCTGACACTATCTCCCGCTCCGCCCAAGAGCGGGGGTTGTCATAGGATGATTTTTCCCATCGGAAAAAAAGGCCATTACGGACTTAGGTATATCGTAATCTAAGAGAACCAGTAAATTTGTTAGAAGCATCCGTATTGTTTGCAATGTCTCCACTCCAAACGATTACGCTCACGAGACGTCGACAACGTCACAACCTACCTATAATAATAATAATAATAATAAAATTTAATAATAATAATAAATTTTATAATGTTCTACCCCACTCCGGTACTATTGAATCAATTGAGTGTCTTATTATCGCTAAATTGTCATAATCCCCGACATGTACATAAAAAAAAAAACTAAATAAATACATAAATAAAATACAGAAACACAAAATACACTCTAGCGTCGAAGTACTCCTCCACATCGCTGTCATCCGGAAATGTGCCCAGAAGACTGGCAGCATTACCACGTTGAATGGCAATGCTAATTCTTTGAGCGAAGAACGAGCCAGTCCTCTGGTCGCGCAAGGTTTTTTGTTTATATAATGTATAGGCTCGCGTTTGACCACTATCTCACCTGATGGTAAGCTATGATGTGGCCGACGATGGAGCACGCTTGCCTGGAAGTAACCTATTCATTCTTGACTTAAAGACCCCTAGGTTATAGTTATCAGGAAACACAGACTCCGGCAGGGAATTCCACTCCTTAGCTGTACGCATAATGAATGTGTTTCCAAAACGCTTTGTGCGAATGGGTGGGATATCCACCATGTACCGATGGCGCAACGCCGTACGTCTAGTGGTCCGATGATGGAACGGACTTGGCGGAATTAAAATGTACAATTCCATCGCACAATCACCCAAAAAAAGCGATTTCTCACCTGGTTAGTGACGGGCACGATCTTGGCGCTCTTCAGAAGCCTCTCGATTTGCTTCGAGTTGAAGTTGGATATGCCGATGCTCTTGACGAGGCCCTCGCCGACCAAGGGCTCCAGGGCCTTCCACGTGTCCACGTAATCCACGTCTGAGAAGATTATGTTATCGGATTTGTCTTTTGGGAATAGGTCCGATTCTTCCTGTAAAACAAAAATGTTTGAGTAAGTATAATTGGTTTTTTTTTTTTGATAGTCGTGATCTTAGAGCTATATTTCACCGGGACACCACGGCGGCGCGACCAGTCGCCGCTACCAACAAAATGTATACAGCTCCATAGAGAGTTACTCGCCTGGTGTCCGTTTGGTTGCGCAACCAATTTGGTGGCGCGACCTGTAGCCCGATTCACGTAATCAAAACCGTAACGATATCGTAGCGATTTAGTCGTTTATACCATTTCCGTATTCACATCCATCAATCGAGTTTGAAAAACACCGATTTTAAAGTGGTATGATCGAAGAGTCCATTTTAAAAAAAGAATCTATATTTCATTATCCTGGTAGAATACTTATTAATGTAACTGGAAATAAGTCGTTGATAGATCGTTTAGTTTCGAGCCAGTTGAGTTGTCGTTCTATCCAATCCCGATTAAGGAACACGTGAATACCGCTTTTGGATAGGACTTCGATCGAACGACTATAAAAATTCAGCGATGTTTGGCTTGTTTGATTTTACGTGAATCAGGCCACAGCTCGGACGTGTGGCGACTCTGGTGTCTGTATGGTGTCTAATTTGGTAGCTTAGGGCTATATTTCACCGAGACACCATGGCGACGCGACCAGTCGCCTCTACCAACAATGTATACAGCTCTATAGAGAGTTACTCCCCTGGTGTCCGTTTGGTTGCGCAACCAATTTGGTGGCGCGACCAGCTTGGACGTGTGACTCTGGTGTCTGTATGGTGTCTAGTTTGGTAGCTTAACGCAATATTTCACCGGAACACCGGCGGCGGTGCAACTGGTCACACCGCCATGGTGTTCTGGTAAAATATAGCCCAAAGTCATAGCAATTGATTGGTAAGGGATTCCTACGCGTGAACACAACGCGCCGTCGACAACGCTCGGTCCGGACGTTTACCGGACGGTCGGACGGCGAGCTGCCCAGTGCTCACCGTACCACTGTCCCTTTGGGCTATAGTTATCGGCACGGAACTTGAGCGCTCGGCGTCAGTGGGGATCGCTTTGCGCATTCCATACATTGGCGAGTCAATCGTCGTCGTTGTTAGATACATGCAGTAAACGCAGGAGTGACGTCTATGACGCGATGGCTCGGCGCCCCGCCCCCGCGTCTCACGTCGCACCACTAAAGAGACCGAATAATTGACTTCTGCGCAACTTGAATCCAGCGCTCAAGATCCGTGCCAATAACACTATACCACTGCTTCATTACTTTATGAAATGTAAAAAAAATATATAAGTAAAATCCGACATACCTTATAAGCTTGAGGCCAGTGGACTAGGTAAAGGTCCAAATACTTCAGGTTGAGGTTCTGAAGCGACGCCTGGAGAGCGCCTTTCACCAGGTCCGGCCGGTGGAAGGTGTTCCATAACTTTGAAGTTATGAACAGGTCTTCCCTACAAACATTAGTTTAAAATTATGGCATTTGACTGGCCTGTTGGTCTAGTGGTTAGTGACCCTGACTGCTATGCCGGAGGTCGTGGGTTCGATTCCCACACAGGACAAATGTTTGTGTGATGAGCGCGATCATTTATTCTGTGTCTGGGTGCAATTTATCTATAATATGTATGTAATTAGAAACATATAAGCATGTTTATCAGTTGTCTAGTACTCATAACACAAGCTCTGCTTAGCTTGAGACTAGACGGCGTTGTGTGGTAGTTGTGGAAAAAAAAACTTAGTCAAAGTTAACTCACCTCGTAACGGTACCATCAGCGATTTTAGCCGAGATAGCGGCCCCCACCTCCTTCTCGTTACCATAGACATACGCGCAGTCTATGTGCCTGTAGCCGATGTCTATGGCATCCTTCACTGCTTGAGTAACTTCACCTGGCTTTGACTGGAAAACAAAAAAAAAAAATCTTTATACAATGTGTAACGTTAAATGCGCAAAAGTCAGTAGTACTACTTTAATTCTTTTACAAATATTTTTTTATTTATTACGTACACCAACTACAGTGTAGTCTTTTTTTAACACAGATTACAGAGAATGCCTTGTCGGATCAAAGCCGCCTATGTTCCATCAAAGACCCTTCCGCCTGACCACCGCTAAGTTCATTTTTGCTTGCACTCGAAACGACCACTTCAAAGGGTTTAGTTTGGCGGCGCACCGCTAGATTCAATCGATTTTTTTTTTAATGTTCGGTCAGAAATGATCTTGATGTTGTGATATGAAATAAATGTTTGACAGTCCGCATTATATTCGTCAAAGAACCGACCTAAGTAGTTTATCTCCTATCAACAGTTATCAATAACCCTGTTTGTATGTTATCTAATGCTACACAAGCATAGTCACTTATTTGATTCACTAAGGCCTACTGTTTACGGCCACATAGCTTTATAGACGCGTATTCTTCAATAATACGAGGTGTTGTCTCACGCGTGCGGCCTCCTCCTTTGCTAGCATTCTGCTTCGCAGGAGGCAACCGCCTGCCACTCCTCCTCGCTCTGGACCATGGCCTGTACCATGGCCCGGTGCGAGAGATCGCTGCCACCGATAGCCCCCACGAGGACACGGCGATGCTCTGCCCAAGCGGGGCACACCTCAACTGTATGCCCCACCCTGTCCTCCGGGCGATCCACACAATGGTGACACGAATCCGGTGGAGGAAGCTCCCAAACTGACCATGTCCGGTGAGGATCTGCGTCATGCGGGTGAGGACGCCGTGAGGTCTTTCGAGCCACGCCTCAAAGAGGAGACTTACCGCCATAATTATGGCGTGCCCATCATATAAGTCATGATTAGTGATGCAAGAGACTCAGTCGTTTAAGGCCTTTAAAAAGGACTCGACTTCATTTTAAGAGACTCTAGTCTGGAAAGAAGACTAGAGTTTCCAGTCTTTATTAATAAGACTTGAAACCCTGAAGTCTTTTAACTAAAGGACTAAAAGGCTTAAACGACTCGAGTCGTTTATAAGGCTTAAACGACTCGAGTCGTTTCTAATAAGGCTTAAACGACTCGAGTCGTTTATAAAAGCACTCGCGCTTCATGATGTTTTACTGCATCGTGCTTCATATTCAATACAGCTCAAGCTGTTTAAAATCTGATTGGGTGGGTAATAAATAATGCCTAAATTAAAACAATGAAGTAAGTACATACATAATCACACTTTTCGATGTCAATAATACCAAAATACCTACCTATTTCTATTAGTAATTTTGTTTACTTTAACATCCTGAAAATCTTTCGTCGTTTTTTTTAACAACACAATATTAAACTAAGCAGTAAAAACAGTGAAATAAGTGAACTTGCGTTTTGTCATAAATTACTCATCATAAATAACACTGTGCACAGAATTTATTCGTATTCTGTAACCACTATATTACAAACACAAATATTTTCTTGAAGATCGCGAAAATAGTAAGCTTCCAAATAGTTACGTTTCTTTAGTTTCATTAAAAGACTCCCGACTCCCGAGTCGTTTAAGGCGTGAGTCCTTTTAGTCCTTTAAGGCTTTTAGTTGTATTAACCTTTTTACGTTACGACTTAGCTTTTTTGTTATAAGGTTAAAGGACTGCGACTCAAATTAGTCTTTAGTTTAAGCCTTAAGACTTCAAGACTTGAGGGTTAAAAGACTAATTTAGTCCTGAGTCGTTTAAGTCGTCAAAAATAAGTCTAGTCTCGTTTTAAAAGACTTAAACGACTGAGTCTCTTGCATCTCTAGTCATGATCTAGTTATGTTGAGGGATGTTAAACTAAAATAATTCAGTTAAGTACATATTAAAATACTTAAATATTTCCTGGATAGAGTAAATATTTAGTACCTGAAGTAGGTTGGAAGGTGGCACATAAAATTCTCAACCTGCCAACTTGGGTGTGGATGGCTAATGGCTAGGTTGGAACATAGGAGGATAAGTCAATTTTGCCGCCTCACATTTTTTGCTACTCTCGGGAAATGCCTGGCTTGCCCCCGCTTAGATCAGGCCCTGTATTTATGAGAACATCAATGACAAAGTATAGTTATTGGCAAGGATTTTGAGCGCTGGCTTCAAGAAGTCAAATATTCAGTCTCTTTAGTGGTGCGACATGAGACGCGGGAGTTCGCTACGCCATCGTGTCACAGACGTCACTCGTGATTCGTTCCTTGCGCTTGCTGCATGTATCTATCATCGACGACGAATGGCTCTCCAATGTATGGAATGCACTCTGACGCCGAGCGTCAAGATCCGTGCCGATAACTATATTAGTATGATAAAGTAGTCTGAGAGACATGTCTGAGCTCTATCAAGTAATTCTGAGATAAATCTACAGACCTTATCACTTACTCGACTATCAACTTAAAAGTTAGGGATTCAAAGTTGATTTTCGACTGATCTACCAGATTTCAATACTACACTCAATTCTCCATCATGACTTGTTAATCTTTATCAACGTTTATCTACACTAATATTATAAAGAGATAAAGTTTGTTTTTTTACTTTGGCTGACCTGTTGGTCTAGTGGTTAGTGGCCCTGACTGCTATGCCGCAGGTCGTGGGTACGATTCCCACCCAGAATAAATGTTTATAATAATAATAATAATAAACCTTCAGTAGTGCCATCAGGATGGACTTTGGTGTGGACAAATGTGCAGTCATACATGTAAAGCGAGGAGAGATTATGGAATCCGAGGGAATTCAACTCTCGGATTCCATACACCTTAGATCCCTCAGTTCAACCGAAACATACAAGTATTTGGGTATGTCGGAAGCGTTAGGCATCAATACTGATGACGTGAAACAATCGTTGAGGGAGCGCTTCTTTAGCCGCCTGAATAAAGTACTGAATAGTCTTTTGTCAGGCGGAAACAAGGTGCGCGCTTTCAACGGTTGGGTCATGCCAGTATTGATGTATTCTTTCGGCATATTCAAATGGACTCAGACAGAACTTGACGCCCTGGATAGGAGGGTCCGTACACTACTTACCGCAAATCGGATGCATCACCCACGGTCATCGGTGATGAGACTGTATATCCCGCGGAAGTGTGGGGGTCGTGGCTTCTTAAATGCCAAGTCCCTGCACAACCGCGAGGTATGCAGTCTCAGGGAATATTTCCTAGCCGTCGACGTGGGTATGCACCGAGATGTGGTGGCGGTGGACAAGGGCCTCACCCCGCTCTCCTTAGCTAACGAGAACTGGCGCAAACCTTTAGTAATGGATACTAATGACCGCAGGGAAGTATGGCAGGGCAAGGAGCTTCACGGACGCTTTTACCGGGCCTTACATGGGCCCGATGTAGACCTATTAGCGTCCGTATCTTGGCTACGTTTCGGTGACCTCTTCGGGGAAACCGAAGGTTTTGTCTTTGCAATTATGGACGAAGTTATGATGACGAACAATTACCGGAAATACATTGTGAAGGATGGTACGGTTGACATCTGTCGGGCATGCCACCGACCCGGAGAATCAATCCGTCACATTATTTCTGGGTGTTCTCGTCTGGCTAACGGAGACTATTTGCATAGACACAACCTCGTAGCCAGGATTATTCACCAGCAACTTGCTCTTAAATACAATCTTGTAGAATCAGAAGTACCGTACTACAGGTATGTGCCCGACCCAGTTCTCGACAATGGCAGTATCACGTTATATTGGGATCGATCTATCATCACTGACAGGACTATTGTTGCCAATAAACCTGATATAGTGGTGATAGATCGACTAGAGCGTCGCACAATGATTGTTGATATAGCGGTCCCTCATGACGAGAACCTTGTGAAAGCTGAGAAAGATAAGCAGATCAAATATCTTGACTTAGCTCGCGAGGTTGTCGACATGTGGGAAGTGGATAGAGCAATCATTGTGCCGATAGTCGTAACGGCCAATGGCTTAATAGCTAAGAGCCTCGAACAACATCTAAGGAGGCTCTCGTTAGGCAGCTGGATCAAGGGCCTGATCCAGAAAGCAGTACTCCTGGACACGGCGCGTATAGTTAGGAGATTCCTCTCTCAGGAGCCCTGACCACCGGCAGCTTGGACCCTGTTCCCGATGCCGGTGGGCTACTATTTTTTATATTTTTAAATGTTTTTTTTTATGTACTTTTTAAGAAATATTTAAAAATGTAAATAATATGTATATATATAAAATAAATGGAATAATAATAATAATAATAATAATAATCTTTATTTCATTTTTTACACAAAATAGTTACATGTAACAGCCACAAGTAAATCTTAAACAATTATGCTGTGTCCAAGTAATAACTACGAGTATAATAATGACTTATCAAATATTTAAACTACAGGAAAATTTACTTTATTAACTAAAAAGGTATAATTACGACTTTCCCGAGCTAGGTTTATAAAACCTGTGTTTCGGGTCATCACTTACAAGACTATCACTACGGGTGCACGTAGACAGAAATTACAGAAAAACAAGTGTTTATGTGACAAGCATGTTCATCTTGTTGATTGCTTTTTCTTTTCTTTTCAGTAATTTTAACGTAGGTCTGGCAATTTGATTGTTTTCTGCGGCCTACCGAAATTTCCTTTCTTTGGTATTGTTCATCAAGTCGTGGAGCTCCTTAGTAGTCCTAAGTTGAGCTTTTTGAATACTGACAAATGCTTACACTGTCTGGTCCACTCAAATCTGTATGGTTCTTTCTTCAAAAGACCATCTCAGACAAATCTGCATGGTTCTCATGTGATTTGACCATTACATATTTACTGTATGGACTTTAAAAGAGACTTTGACCCCTGAGTTTGTTTCGGGGTTTTTTCTCAGGGTAGTCAGATAGGAAACACCGGCCTCATCTAGCATGAACTGACGAAAAAAAAAATAGATGTGTAAAAGTGTTTTATAAACCTATTTACAAAATACATGTATATACATGTATTACATGTATATAGTATGAATTTAGAAATATAAGTATGTTTATCAGTTGTCTAGTACTCATAAGACAAGCTCTGCTTAGCTTGGGACTAGACGGTGCTGTGATATTTAAAAAAAAAAATCCTCGTAATTCGAGATAATTACAGGACCAAAACTAAACAGTAGCAAAATTAACCGGCTAGAAAACTTACGTAAATATCCACTTGATTCTGCTTTTATTAAAGTGGGTAGGTAAGTAGGTACTTAAAATATTAGTGTCGTGGGTTGAACCATCATTAAAAACCTTATAAATATTTATATTTATACAATAAGAATTGTCTAACATTCTAGAATTATCAATAAACATCGCTATCGTGAGAAAAACTTGTTTTTTTACTTCGCCAAATCAACACACAAGTTACAAGGTTCTAACAATGAAATACGTACAATGCGTTCCAAATGAGAATAGGAAAGTCAATGAACTCGATCTGTCAAATTTTGATTGAAAAGTACGGTTTGCAAAGAAAGCTTATTTGCGTTTTAAAAATTTTGATTTTGTTTAACTGACCCTTAGTTAAGCCATATTAAGAAATAACTTTTTTATCTATTCTTAATAATTATTTAACAAATTATATGTACTACATACTTTTTTTTTATTTTCATTATTGCCTACATTTTAAATTCAAAATTCAAATTCAAAATTCAATTTGCTAGCTGCCATTTTATCGTCGTTGTTGGTGTTTCTTCGTGCGACTAAGTAAGTATTCAGATTGAATTTTGTTATATAAATACAGGTAACAACATTTAGTGATATAAATATTAAAGACCTCTATTATCCATGTTTTATTTTATAAGGGAAAGCAGCAGTGATGATAACGGTGATGACGCCACTACTCAGACACTTCACACAGTTACGGAAAGATCAGCAAAATTGAAGAACTAGATTTTGATCAGAAATTTTTCGTTCATGACTCGTAAATAAATTAAATTTAACTAATTTCTTTTTTGCTCACTCTACTCAATTTCTTCGATTTGACAGTAAGACGTAACGTCACAACATGGCCGACGCTCCTATTCTCATTTGGAACGCGTAGTAAGTATTTTACCTTCCAAGTACCAATTCCGAGGATAGGGATCTCGAGGCCATTATTAAATTTCACTTTTGGAACTTTCAAAGCCATTTTACAAGTGTTTTGAAATATTAGAAAAATTTTGAGAAACTACGGAATACCCGGCTGTCAATACAAGTTGACGTTTTGACAGGTGGAAGTTGACTTGACATCAACAATTTGACATAAAAAATACCGGCAAAATTAGGGTTCCCAATTTAGGGCAGGAAAAAATTACTATGGCCCTCGCAAAGATTTTTTAGATCCCACGGATAGACTTCCGGAAAGATTATAAACAAGATTCTTGGGCCCTCGCGAAGGGCAACTGAAGGAATACTGTGGCTTTTAGCCAGTAAAAGCCTAACACTCTCGCTCGCTCCACCCAGAACAACTGCGGCCCTTTTTTACGGAAAAAATCATCAAATGACTTCTCCTGCTCTAGGTTGGGCGAGCGAGAGTGTTAGTCTTTTACTAATTAATACCCCTGTTGATTTGATTTTTTCATTGATTCATATACCTACATACTTTAAAAAAAATACCCCGACGCACTTGATGAACACTATAAAAAGTAAAAAATAAGTTGTTATATTACTCTTTCAGCCTTTTGCCTATAATAAAAGAACCTATCAATATTTTAAAGATGAGCAAAGACGCTATTTAGGGTAAATACCTATTTAATTATAATTAAACCAGTAAAAAATAAAAAATATAGTGTTTCAAGATCCTTATCGTAGTTAACAAACGCGCTGATGACCTTGAACACCTGGATAGATCTTCATAAATTGTAGCTAAAAACCATCATGATCACGTCAGCTTTCCAATAAAAAAAAAAAAACATTAAAACCGGTCCATTCGCTTAGGAACTACTGATCGTACACACAGACATGTCAAACTTATAACACCAGTGGTGTTTTTGTGCATTTTCGTTGGGGTTTAAAAACAAATATCAAACATTGTCTGCTAATATTAAAGCCAGCCCTCTAATTGCCCTATGCAAAGGCCACCACGGTGACTTGCACAATCCCGCTACCTTGACAGGCATCAGCCCTAACGAGATATTGATTTAAATTTTTACTGGGGTAACTATTGTAGTTTCCTTCTAGCCTAAAGTAATATAGAAACAAAAAAGAAACAACTTACTTTCCAAGTTCCAAGCCCAATCACAGGATAAGTTTGTCCATTGTTAAATTTAATAGTCGGTACTCGCGCCATTTTCAACTCACGACTTCACTGCGAGGCAAAGGAGTATAGAATGACTGGCTATCAAGGTTATATTATCTGTTACTCTGTGTGTTAGTGAGTTATCAATTTAGTATTTGTAGTTCAAGTAGATAAACGTAGATAGTTATATAATCAGCGGCGTGTTTATTATTATTGTATTATTATTTTCTTTGATATCTTTCCGTTTTTAGGGTTCCATACCTCAAAAGGAAAAAAATGGAGCCCGAAGATCACTTTGTTGTCCATCTGTCAAGACTATCCCGGGAACGCGAGGTACCGAGTTGAAATTAAAACTAAGTATGTACACAGGTCTGCAGCAACTTAAAGCTATGAAAAAATCAAACGCGAAAAAAAAAGCACGGCCGTTTATTTCGCAAAAACCGTAAATTTCGACACTCTCAAGGCAATCAAATATCATAGGGTACTTCCCGTTAATTCCAGAATCATAGTTGGCATAAAGCAAGGTCTTGTAGCACAGGTATAGTAATAGATCACGTCACAGAAATCTTCGAGAATCCTTCGGGAATTGAACTATTTACAATTTTTTAGATAAAAGACGTGTTACGGCCCAAGCGCCCGAAATGTGCCATAAAACAGTGACTTTCTGAAGCCTACTCCTCGGTAACGGCCAAGAAAATAGGTTTGAAAAAAATATATGTTTATTATGGATTCGTGAACAACATTATCAACATTTGATTTTTTCGTGCTATTAATACTTTTGTCTAAAAAAAATATTTAGCAATTTCGCAACTATTCGCAACTTTTCCCTACTCCTTCGAAACGGCTTAGACCTTTACAAACATTTTTACACATAAAAATTGGTGGTTAAATATTCTTCAAAGTGAACATTGCATATATTATGTAAATCAATTAATATTTCGCAAAGAAAATGGATTTAAAGCGCTTTCCGGGCGCTGTTGGCCGCAAATAAATGCACAGATTTGCGTACTGCCGCCTAGGCGAGTGCGAAATTTTTCGTCCACATAATTTCGGTTAGATGGTTCAAGGGACTATATAAATTAACTACCTACCTAAACAGACAGAGCGTAAGTTTTTACGGAACCCTCAGTACGCGAATCCGACTCGCACTTGCCCAGTTTTTAATATGTTATCATGTCATGGTGAAATATTCCTCTGATCAACATGATTTTATTGATATATAGATA
Source organism: Mythimna albipuncta (assembly GCA_929112965.1). Classification (NCBI taxonomy): domain Eukaryota; kingdom Metazoa; phylum Arthropoda; class Insecta; order Lepidoptera; family Noctuidae; genus Mythimna; species Mythimna albipuncta. The sequence continues at coordinate 2,843,648 of OV815988.1, forward strand.
AAGACACAAGTGTTTGGATGACATTCATTTTTTTTTTTTTTAATAGAAATACCTACGAAAGGAAGTAAGTCTGTCGTAATCGCTCACGTACGAAGAAAAAAATATCAAATCATGCCTATACAACGCTAATATTAATTTTTATTATCTATAATATATCAGTTCCTATAATTGTTTTCAAACATTTGACCCCAAAATAATTGCGCATACCTACTAATAAAATGTTGTGTAATTAATTCTTGATATAAATAAAACTGATGACCTGGTTAGAGTCGATGGATGCGAGACGCAGAGGACCGGTCGGTATGGTGGTACTTGGGGGAGGCCTATGTCCAACTGCACAGTGGCGTATTCACGTAGCGGAGTGGCGGTTCAGTTCTTCTGAGCCCAACATTACTGCAGGCATTCAAAAGGCATATGCTTGCGCTAGAATTTGCAGCTGTTGGAATCGATTGCGAATTTCAGCAATTACTCTGTAAATTGAAGTGAACATTGATCCCCTCGTTTATTCTCGTACGATAGCCCAGTATCTACATATCTGTCACCAGAAATATGATTTCTCTTAGTTCGTGTTGGGGGTTTGAAAGAAATTACAAGTTCTTCGCATGAACTTTTAAAATATTAGAAAGTTCCGTTTACAAATTCCTATCGATTTTCTTGTAGGAAGGTCTATAAAGCATTTATTTTCTGAACACACTGGTTTATTTTTAGTCCCTCGGTTTACAAATACTTTTGAGTATCATTATCATTAAGTACTTTTAAGTGTCATTGACTAAAGTTGTCCTAGAGTTAATAAATAAATTTCTGTTTACTTCATTGCTTTAAGCATACAAAAGTACAGAGGCGGACTAAATGCCTTTGGCATTTTCTGCCAGTAAACCTTTGGGGGATACAGAAAAAATAGTAGTAGTGCAATAAATGAAAGAGAGAAGAAGAATACTTAATAGACAAAAGTAAACCATATATATACATAATACAATTATACAATATATACTCAAATTAATAAACTACATACCTAACTAATATAGTCAAACAATTGGTCCAGATCGACAATTGAAAAACATTAACGTTGTGATGATACTACTGCCAACTTCTTACGAATTAGCTGTCGAACTTTAGTTTTGAATGCTAATCGGCTTGTAGCCATTCTGATCTTCTTGATGAGTGCATTCCACAGAGAAACAGCTTGAACAAAGAATGAATTGTGAAGAAAGTCAGAACGATGAGAGGGAGACATTGGAGTAGGCGGTTATGAGATGAGCGCAGATTTCTATTGTGGTTGGTGCAAATGTATTGAGAGTGAGGGGCTAAATAACTAGGGGAATGAGAAGAATCAAGAAAAGAAAATAAGGTACTTAGTACCCTTTGCTCTATCATCTCTATCATCAGCAAACCACAAAATCCCAGACACAGAACAAATGATCATGCTTATCACATAAACTGTTGTTCTGGGTGGGAATCGAACCCACGACCTGCGGCATAGCAGTCACGGCCACTAACCATTATAGTCCAAGATCCCAAAGCTGCTAGACGTCACGTATTTTCTGACGAACGAAATGTGGACGATTGAGTACCTACTGTTAGTACTTAAGAACGCATGCCTATCTGTTAACTTGCTTACACGGCCAATTTCCAGGTATGTAATCAAGGTACATAAAAACAGTACTTACTTCACGTAAATTCTCCAAGCTGATTTTTACGTATATTTTAGGCAATATCTTTAAAATCAAGTGGCCAATACTCCCAGACACATTCCGTGGGCCGTATTGCTTTACAGACGCTTTAAAGAACCCAAAATAATGACATAACTTCACGTAAATTCTCACGCTTGATTTTTATATATGTTCACCAGACCACTATTTTAAAACCTTTTACAAGAAGACAGACCGATCCAATACGTGACGTCTGGCGGCCCTGGGATCTTACTCTATTAGACCAACGGTTACGTAGTAACTATTCAGTAATCTGTGCCAACGGGTCAGTCAAGTCTGAGTGGACGTGTTTCAGCTAAAATGATGTTATGGTGAAAAATCAAATCCTATTTTCATTTGAATCGCATTGTACAAAGCCTTAGCCTCTGATCAATCGATATAACCAATATAATAACACACTTCTAGCAATATTATACTTACGGCGTTTTCCAAGGAATCGACTATCAAAGCTGGGGTGCTATTCTCTAAGAAAGCGCAGCGCTGGCACAACGACGAGTCGTCAGCGCAGTACATTGAATTAACAACCTAATGCCCCTTTACATTGGATTGTTAATTCAATGTATTGCGCTCACGACTCGTTGCTGTGCCAGCGCTGCGCTTTCTTAGAGAATAGCACCCCTGATCTATTATTTATTAACGACCTACAAGCAATCTATCGATTTTGTTCTACAAACTCAATAGAGTACTCTAGCTGACGTACTAACTTAAGTACGTGTTAATAATCATCTTTTTTTAAATGTTCCCACGTGCTGGAACTCAGGCCTCCTTTCTAGGAGAGGGAATAGGCGGAATAGGCCGTAATCCACCACGCGGGCCCGGTGCGGGTTGGTGAATGTCACATGTCTTCGAATTTTTGGTTCTACGACATGCCGGTTTCCTCACTATATTTTCCTTCACTGTTTTAAGAGCAGTGGTAATGAAATATTACACAAAGTAATACGCCAGGCAGGGTTTGAACCCGCGACCTACAACTTGTAAGTAAACTCTAACCAAAGTATGAAAATAAACGAAGTTGAGCTCGCTAATGACCTTTGCAACATTAGTTTCGATTCGGTCTATTCAACAAGGGACCCTAATTTGGCTACTGAATATCTAATCGAACCAATTCGCCTGACTCTATCTAAGAACACTAAAACTATCTCTATCTCACGTAGACGCAGGCCGATTAAGCCATGGATAACTCAAGGATTACTGAAATGTATGCGCCACAGAGACAATCTATATAAGAAGTTAAAAAAAGATCCATCAAACGAAATCCTCGTGGTGTCTTACAAAAGGTATCGTAGTTTCTGTACAAATCTTCTAAAAAGAGACTATGAGAGACTGGAATTTGAAAAAGCAGGTAAAAATTCTAAACAGCTTTGGCGAGTAATTAAGAATGTCACAAACATAGGTCAACTAAAGTCTTCAGCTCATGATCTCTTACCGGATAGTAATGATAAGCAAAGCACTTTAAATAAAATAAATGACTATTTTGCAAATGTAGGGAAACGCCTAGCTGATAAAATACATAGAGACACACAGTCTTTCTTGTTACCCAGCCCCCAGAAGGAATCGTTTGTCCTTCTTAACACAAATGAGCTGGAAGTGGAACGCTTAATCGTTTCACTCAAGAATGATTGTGCGGTCGGTTGGGATGGTATTTCTTCTAGTTTTTTAAAAAGACATAAAAATGTTATTGTACCTCCACTGACATATGTGTGTAACCTGTGCCTTGATACTGGTGTCTTCCCAGACTTGTTTAAAAAGGCACTTCTTCACCCTGTTTTTAAGTCTGGAGATCGTGACCGTGTCGAAAACTATAGACCAATATCTGTATTACCTGCAATGTCCAAGATACTGGAAAGAATAATAAATTCAAGGCTGGTTGCGTTTTTAGAGGCACGTAAACTATTGTCGGACAACCAATTTGGCTTTCGAAAGAATTTGTCAACTGCCGATGCCGTTCATAAGCTGGTTAAACACATAGTTCAAAAACTGGACAAAGGTAAGAAATGCGTCGCGTTGTTCTTGGATCTCGCAAAGGCATTCGACACGGTCTCGATTCCCATATTAATATCAAAGCTCGAATGTCTGGGTATACGAGGTACTCAACTTTCGCTGTTTCAGAGCTATCTTACAAGTAGAAAACAATGTGTAAAAATTGGAACCTGTTTCAGCTCCGAGTCAAACATTTCTTTTGGTGTGCCACAGGGCAGTATTCTCGGTCCCAGTCTTTTTTTAATCTACATGAATGACCTGTGTAGCCTCAGTTTAGAAAACGGTTCTATATTTTCGTATGCGGACGATACAGCACTAGTGTTTGCATCGGATAGTTGGGAGAACACATATCGTCATGCACAGAAGGGTTTTAACATGGTCAGTGAATGGCTTAGTAGCAACTTGCTCACACTGAATATCGCGAAAACGAAGTTGTTGGATTTTTCTATTCGTGTTCCAGCAGCAAGTTCATTGTATGTTGCTGCCCCATCGAAGCAATCAAATAGTGATAACGATGGAGATGGCACTCATGCAGGGACTAATTTAAACCACAACATCCGCAAGGTTGAACGAGTCCCATCGGTCAAGTATCTTGGGATTATAATTGACTCCAACCTTACTTTTAAGGAGCACATAATTCACCTTGCGAATAGAGTGCGCAAGTTAATTTATATTTTTAAGCAACTGCGCCAGTCGGCGGACGCTACGATAATGAAAATGACTTATCAAGCTTTATGTCAATCGGTTCTGGTCTATTGTATATCTTCCTGGGGTGGAGCAGCGAAATCTCACTGCATTCTTATAGAACGCGCACAGAGAGCCGTCCTCAAGGTGTGCTGTTTCAAGCCAAGACTTTATCCCACAATTAAGCTCTATGAATATTGTCAAGTTCTAACGGTTAGGCAACTATTCGTATTGGCCACTGTTATCAAACAGCACTCTATTACCAACTACTCGCAGGATACCAATCGTCGTAACCATTTAGTAGCTAAAGCTGTTCCCCTTAAAACATATTTTAGTCATAGATTCTTTATTTTCCTTGGCCCTCATCTTTACAATAAATTACACCGAATTCTTTCCTTACACTCATTAAACAAACATAACTTTAAACTCACGTTACAAACCTGGCTTCAAAGACAAACTTATGCTGCCACTGAGGCCCTCTTGGACGTATTAGTCTAATCATCCAAATAGGACACCTTTTCTATCACACATATACACACCAGAACAATATCACAAATAATTACAATGACATTAAATCCACCTCATACATAACTACACATACATACCACACATACACATTTTTTATTGTGATTTTTTTATTAATTTTTTTCTCCTACTGTGTCTAGTCGGTTATTAAACTCACTAAATCTTTATAATTTGTTATTACTTGCTGTACTTATATGTAAGCTACTGAATGTAAATTGGAACAGGTGGGGACCTGGTGACCTGTACTACAGGTGTTACTACCTACCACAGGCACCAGCGATCCACAACCAAAAATTGTTAGCAATGGTTCTAGTGTAAGATTGTCTGTATTTTGGCTTGTGGTGAGAAATAAACGTTATATTATTATTATTATTATTTCATTTATTTATATTTTATTACATATTAATTATATTTTTAAATATTTCTTATAAAACGGATATCAAAAAAAAACATTTAAAAATACAAAAAATAGTAGCCCACCGGCATCGGGAACAGGGTCCAAGCTACCGGTGGTCAGGGCTCCTGAGAGAGGAACCTCCGGACAATACGCGCCGTGTCAAGGAGTACTGCCTTCTGGATCAAGCCCTTGATCCAACTGCCTAACGAGAGCCTCCGCAGATGTTGATCGAAGCTCTTGGCTATTAAGCCATTGGCCGTCACGACTATCGGCACAATGATTGCTCTATCCACTTCCCACATGTCGACAACCTCGCGAGCCAAGTCAAGATATTTAGTTTGTTTATCTTTCTCAGCTTTCACGAGGTTCTCGTCATGAGGGACCGCTATATCAACAATCATTGTGCGACGCTCTAGTCGATCTATCACCACTATGTCAGGCTTATTGGCAACAATAGTCCTGTCAGTGATGATAGATCGGTCCCAATACAATGTGACGCTGCCATTCTCGAGAACTGGGTCGGGCACATACCTATAGTACGGTACTTCTGATTCAACAAGATTGTATTTAAGAGCAAGTTGCTGATGGATTATCCTGGCTACAAGGTTATGTCTGTGCAAATAGTCTCCGTTAGCTAAATGAGAACACCCAGAAATAATGTGTCGGATTGATTCCCCAGGCCGGTGGCATGCCCGACAGATGTCAACCGTACCGTCCTTCACAATATATTTCCGGTAGTTGTTCGTCATCATAACTTCGTCCATAATTGCAAAGACAAAACCTTCGGTTTCTCCAAAGAGATTACCAAAGCGTAGCCAGGAGACGGACGCTAAAAGATCTACATCGGGCCCATGTAAGGCCCGGTAAAAGCGCCCGTGAAGCTCCTTGCCCTTCCATACTTCCCTGCGTTCATTAGTATCCATTACTATAGGTTTGCGCCAGTTCTCGTTGGCCAAGGAGAGCGGGGTGAGGCCTTTGTCCACCACACACACCACTACATCTCGGTGCATCCCCACGTCGGTTTCCAGAAAGTATTCCCTGAGACTGCATACCTCACGGTTGTGCAGGGTCTTGGCATTTAAGAAGCCACGACCCCCACACTTCCGCGGGATATACAGCCTCATCACCGATGATCGTGGGTGATGCATCCGATTTGCGGTAAGCAGAGTGCGGACCCTCCTGTCCAGGGCGTCGAGTTCCGTCTGAGTCCATTTGAGTATGCCGAAAGAGTACATCAAAACCGGTATGACCCAACCGTTGAAGGCGCGCACCTTGTTCCCGCCTGATAAAAGACTGTTTAGTACTTTATTCAGGCGGCCAAAGAAGCGCTCCCTCAACGATTGTTTCACGTCAGCAGCATTAATGCCCAACGCTTCCGACATACCCAAATACTTGTAAGTTTCGGTTGAGCAGAGGGATCTAATGTGTATGGAATCCGAGAGTTGGGTTCCCACGGATTCCATAATCTCCCCTCGCTTTACATGCATGACTGCACATTTGTCCAAACCAAATTCCATCCTGATGGCACTACTGAAGGTTTCAGTTACCTTCAGTAGCTCCATCAGTTGCAAGTTGTTGGAAGCAAAAAGTTTCAGATCATCCATGTAAAGAAGGTGAGATATGACCTGACCCTCTCTTCTCAACCGGTAGCCTAAACCCGAACCCTCCAGCAGTGTGCTGAGAGGGTTCAAGGCTAGGCAAAACCACAGGGGACTCAGACTGTCACCCTGGAATATGCCACGCTCGATCCTTAACGGTTCGCTGTTCTCCGAAACCCGTCGACACCCTGGATAGTGAAGGACTGTCCTCCACTGCCCCATACATGACATCAGGAAGGCGCGAAGAGTTGCATCAACTTTATACAGCTCCAGCACCCTCATGAGCCATGTATGCGGCACTGAGTCATAGGCCTTCTTATAATCTATCCAACATGTCGACAGATCTCTTCGAGAACGACGAACCTGTTGGCTAATGGCAACATCAATGAGGAGCAGCTCCTTAGTACCACGGGACCCGTTCCTACATCCATTCTGAGAAGCAGACATGATGGAATTTGTCTCAATATGATTATTAATTTTAGCTCTCAGGATGGATGTAAGAACTTTATAGACCGTCGGCAAACACGTGATCGGTCTATAATTTTTGGGTTCCGCAGTACTACCCGATTTATGGAGCAGGTGGGTTATTCCTGTCGTCAGGAACTGGGGCAGCGACCCTGACTCTAAGGCAGATTGGAATTGGGACGCCAAGCGAGCGTGCGAACTTTTAAACCATTTCAGCCAAAAGTTGTGCAGCCCGTCTGGCCCTGGAGATTTCCAGTTTGGCAACGGACGGACTGCACGAGCTACATCTTGGGGGCTGATGTTAATTGCCCCCATTTCTGGTATAGGTTCGCACATTCGCTCGATCTCCCGCGTCCAATCACCCTCAGTGTGATTGACAGGCACCGACCAGATGCTGCGCCAAAAAGAATACATGGCATCATCATCCGGCAGGCGCGTATCAATCACACTTTGGTCCGGTCGCTCCCAAGCCCTATAAACCCATCTTTCGTTGCTTTGGAACGTGTGATTCTGGGTGTACCGCTCCACTCGTCGCTTGTACCGTCGAATACGGTTTGCCCATGCATAGACTTTCTGCTTCAGGAAGTCGATACGCTCTGCGATACGGGGTAGATAATCTCGAGGACTAATATCTGTCCCCAAGAACGCCCGCCTCACAAAGCGCATCACTTTAGGGCGAGTGTTGCCATCCCTGAAACAGATAAGTTTGCCGATGAGTGCTCTAGCCTCACCGATACGTCGCTCGATCCTGCACTGCCAAGCTGGTTTAGCTGGTCGTGTAGCTCTGTCATTATTTGGAATTTTGACGTGAGCTACACGACACGCCGCTGCAGCCGCACAGTACAAGATCGAGTGGGTATCGGTAAGGTCTTCGCTGCTATCAAAACAATTTGATAGCTGCGAATCCAGAGCACACACCAACGCCCTATTTTTCCTATGCATAGGCAAACGAGGTAGAAGAGGTCTAAGCTCTGGTGGTATAGAGCGGTACTCCCGGAATGTATCCTCCAAAGCGCTCCTCAAACGTGCATTGCACTGGGTACTCACGGATATAGCCCCGTCATCATCATCCTCACCAACATGGTCGGGTCGCGGTGAAACACTGGGTTGTCGTTGCACCGCGGCCGGTGGTGAAATAGGTGAGACACGGCCATTCCGTGATTCTAGGCGCAGTCTATCAAGTACGGCGTCGTCCAACATACGGTTACGCTGGATGACCCGCACCTGATCCGATAGTCTTTGGGCCGAAACGTTGACAGCTGGCTCAAGCACCTGAAACAGAGAGAGCATCCGACCACGGTACGCAGTCAGGTTAGTTCCCCCCTCTGTAGCCCCAAAGTATGAGCGCATGACATTTTCATTAATGGATTGTGTCCATCGCATGCGCTGCACACTTCCACCGGCAGCGAGGACCCTGTCAGAGGCCGGAGGGCCTCGAGGTCCCAAGCAGGCCGGAGGTCGGCCTCTTCCTCGCCGACGCGCAGGTGGTGGTGTCGTCGGCGGTGAGAAGTATTCGTCGCTCGAGCTCGACGCAACTGCAGCTACCGGAATCTCTGGACTCACGGCTGGCGCTGGTCCCGGCGGCTGCGAGGCGGAGCTGAGCGACGAACCCGAAGATGTTGGTTGTGCGATTTGAGAGCGTGCCCGGCTTCTTGTCAACATTTTACTTCATTATTGTAGTTCCATTTCGTCGGTCAAATATAGATTCTCGGTATAATTTTTGGTATTGTTATGTGACGTCTCTTCTTTTTTTTGTAATTTGGCGGATAAAATACATTTTGTTGTTTATTTGGTAAATATATTGAATAAAAATATTGATTGAAAAAATTTGATGTCTTTCACCTTGACAGCCGGACCACAGATTATTATTATTATAAGCACTGCGAGAAAAAGAAGACTCTAAAGCAATATTATGGCGTTCTTCACTCCAAGGCCTCGACTATCAAATATGATCTATTATTTATAAACGACCTACAAATAGTCTATCGATTTTGTTCTACGAACTCAATGGGGTGCTTGAGCTGAAGTACTTGCGTACTAATAATAAATTAATGATTACATTATGCTCTTTGAAACTATCGATCGCTTCAAAATACTGCAGCCTTTCGTCCTTTCAGTTTATTTTATTAAATTTAGTCAAAGTATTGCCTCGCAATCTATTATTGATTCTTCATTGCTCTAATTAATTCGCCTCCTGCGAAGCAGTAATGCCAGCAAAGGAGGAGGCCGATAGCATCAGGCCACGGCGCTCACGCCCCAACCGCAGCCGGGTTTCTGATCCCGATTTCCGGCCAACGCGAGCGCAGGCTTGCGGACGGCGATCAACAGGGTAGCTCGCTGTCCGACCGTCCGGTAACCGTCCAGAACGAGCCGAAGTCGTCGACGGCGCCTCAAGGGTTTGTCAGTAACCGTAGGGCCAATGTTCTTCTTCTGAAAGGAAGGCTCAGCCCTGGTATGAAAGGCAAGAAGGAACGGGGTGGGTTTTTTAGTCAATAAATTCTGACATTATCTTCCGCTCCGCTCAAGGGCGGGGGATGTCATTTGGGTGAATACTCCAATTAATATCTAATATTTAGACTATAATTGCTAAAAGAGTTATGAATTTACATGTGGGTGGATGCAGGGGGAGAGGGAGGCCAAAGAAAAGATGGATGGATTGTGTGATAAGTGATATGAAACAAAAGGGAGTTAGTGATAGTGTGACGAGTGACAGGACAGAATGTAAGAGAAAAACGTGTTGCGCCGACCCCAAATAAAACGGGATAAGGGCAGGAAGAAGAAGAATTAGATTATAGTTAAACATCACACGATAGCGGGATCAACACTAACATTTTAATGATTTTATCACGTAAGTTTACCATTAAGTACTTACTTCTTATTTTGTGGTTATCTTGATCTTTGTACTACACTCGGTTAGTGTTGCCAGGCGTCCCGATTTGCGTGGGATATCCCGATTTTTAGGGGTCTGGGGACGCGTCCCGATTTGCACCTGATCGGGACGCTAAATGTCCCAATAAATCAAAAACCCTGAAACTCAAAGAGCGACTGAAGAAGTCTGGGTTTTACTCAGTAAAAATTTCACACGCCCTCTCGTTCTACCCCAGAGGGGAAGAAGTCATTGGACGATTTTCCATCCAAAAATATCTTTATTAAAAAAAATATTTTGTCCTGATCTAAAACCCTAAATCCCAATTTGTTTTACCATCTGTTCCGATTTTTATCCAAACAGACCTGGCAACACTACACACGGTTCACCATAACAAGGCATTATGATGCATCGTGATGACGAGGGTTTTCTTGTACATACCTACTCCAAAAAAAAACTACCAATATTACATTCTGATAAAACTTAGGTATTTAATAACAGATTAAGTACCTCCAAAAATCAACAATAGGTGACGGAGATATTAGTAATTTTTTTACAAAATGATTTTTTCATTTTTAAGATTTACTTTTTTATAGCCTATTCTGTCCCCAGTGGCGTAGCTATAGGGTGACAAGGCTGGCAAAATGCCACGGCCCCCCGGTCTTAGAGGCCGCGAGCTCAGAAGTAACCCAAAATATATTAAAATGAAATCACAACGTGATTTATCGGGGGCCCCATCTAATGAAATTGCCACGGGCCTCCGATGATATACATAGTTACGCCACTGTCTGTTCCACTTCTGAGCAAAGACCTCTCTCTACTCCTTCCGTCTTTCGCGCGCCCGGGCTTTCTCGTGACAGTTCTGGTGGAATCTGTTTAGTTCGTCGCGCCGTCTCCTTTGTGGCCTTCTCTGCCGCGACCCCGTCTCTCTGTTTTAGGGCACCAACTGGCCTTTACCCGGCAAAGATTTACTACGCCTGAATAATTTGACGAGCAAATATATTTCAAGTAAAAAATTGCAGCTACATTTTGCACAGGCGCACAGTACTACTTCGATACAGAAGACAATCTCATGTATGTACTTCACTTTTTATACCTACGCTCGGTGGACGCACACTAATGAGCGTTTGAGCCGGAACTGTTCGACGAGCGGGCCGAGGCGCTCCGAGATATCGTGTCCGTGAGCGGTGTCTATGTGTGCGTTGCTCGAACGCGCTTTGTATGTAGATTGACTACTGTACCTATCTAATTTGTGCTAAAAGCCACTCCTTTGTTCCTTCTTTGCCTTCAGTCCACTTTCGCACAACCCATGGCCCCAGTAGGCTTCGACACTACTGGATCCTTACGGTTTTGCTGACTTGGGTTCGGTCCGAACTGTGAGTCAGGCCCCTACCTTGAATCTTGCGGGCAGCGGGACGGTGGCGGCGGCCAGATCTAATGCGTAAAATCAAATGGACCGGTTCTCGAAAACAGCGGCGCAGGGGCGGGCAACGAGCGGTGCGCTCCAGTCGAGCGGCCTTACACATTGCTCACCGTCCGCAAACCTATGCCTATGGTGTGTAGTGTCAGGGTTTTTTTTTAACACGCTTATATTAGCTTCACCTGTATGTTTGTAACCAACGCCTTTGAGCTCGATTTTGACTAACTTTGGGCGATCAGATTTTCTTCAAACTTTGCACACCCATCTAAGACTGATGACAATACAATAATCCGTTATTTTTTTAGTGAAAAATAAAAATAAAGTTTAAAAAAAACTAGTAAAACACGCTTTCAAAGCATATCGAACTAAAAAGTGTAAAATAATTTTCAATAAGTATAGGTAGAAAATAATAATAATGAACGAAAAATATTAATATCATTGTGAAAAAAGCGTGTGGTGCTCGATTTGCGAAAAATATGGCACAAAGCGCCCCACGCTTTTTTCACACTTTTTAGTTTGATATGCTATGAAAGCGTGGTTTTTTAATTTTTTTAAACTGTATTTTTTATGGTGGGAAAATCATCTAATGACTACCCCCGCTCTTGGGCGGAACGGGAGATAGTGTCAGACTCTTACTGACTAAAAACCCACCCCGTTCCTTTATACCGGGGCTCGAGCTATCTTTCAAAACTAACCCTGGCCCCGGTAGGCTTTGACCCAGCTGGGCCCGTGTGTAGTGTCAGGGTGGGGTTGCCAACAAAAAAAAAAACATCAAATAGAATATATTACAACATTTATTTCGTATGCGATTACATTTTCTTTCAACACTTTGAGCAATCAAAAAATATATTGCTTTCCTCACTCCGAGTCCTTTTTAAAAAAATATACCGAATTTGATACCACACCTATTTAGGTGTCCGATAGAGAATGTAAACAACCACTATCAATTTACAATTTATTACAAATCTCATTCCCTTTACACAAAGTTCAGTTTCGTTTGCAACAAAACTGTTACTTACGACCTTTCTTACATTATTTTTTTTTGGTTTAAATTTTTCTTTTGCTTAGTTTTATGTTATTTAAAAATCGACTTTATTACCGTACATTTAAAGTTGACGGTAGTTTGTTTCTGTTATAATATTTATTTATGCAAATTGACATTGAAAAAGAAATAATACACAGGGTGTCTTTGACGTCGACGCACAAACGAAAACCATGGAACCAGTACTTGATTCTGGACCCCCCAGGGGTGGAATTTACGTCGGCTATTTCTTAACCTCTAGAGCCCCAGCGGCACAAAAACGTGCCAGTAAACAAGTATTACCGTTGAGCCTCGCTGGCACAAATTTGTGCCACCAAACCCGCCGATTTAAAACTGTATTTGTAGTAAAGATAAGTCTTAAAATCGTTTCTGAACGAATGTTCTCGACGGCAGATAATATTTTACTGATTATTAATATTGGTTGACGTAAATAATGGCGGTCCTTGAGAGGTTAATAAAAAAAAAACTGTATTTTTTTAAATTTAAACTATATACAGGGTTATTCGTGAAACACAAAACCTTGCAGGACTGTATGTTCTGCAACTTTTTACAAAACATAATACATTTACCAAAAACAAATCTTCAAGATTTCGTTGTTCTATCTAACACATTTCAACTCTGTATTTTGTTGTATCCACTTACACCTCCCGCGCACGATCTCCGCTTCCCTCCGCTATTGTACTATCGCTTGCTTAGCATAGACTTCGTAATATTTAGAATGTTCAGTTTAAATATTTTTATTTTTTTTTATGAAAATCTGATGAACTAAAATATAACAATTTTTTAAAAGTCATTCACAGTCGCACGCTTTATGCGCTTGCGTCGCGTCATACAGACGTAGGTAGGTATAGCAAAATACAGAGTCGACCCAGATAATATTTTTAGTAAAAAAAACAACTAAAAAGTCATCTGGGTTAATAAAATCGTTATTATAATCAACCCCGATGACATTTTAAAATTCATTTTTATTTATTTTATTATTCATTTTTTTTTTAATTCATTCATTTTTTTTTTATAATTCATGTGTGTTTTATTTGCCAAATAAACGTGTTTTCTTTTTTTCATTCTTTCTTTTAATTTTATAAGTTATTCGTCCATTTTTTTTTTTACTAAAAATTTGCGAATAACGATTTTATACAGTTTAAATTAAAAAAAAACGTAAATATTTTTGAGGCCAATAGATTTTGATCGCGTTCCCCTTCTATACGATATATTATTTCTTTTTCTATAACATTATTATATTAGTATCCCCAGAACACTGGAGATCGCCTCGGAAGCCAGTTGGAGCCGTCATCAAATGAGAATAGGACCGATTCCTATGTTTTGACGTCTCGTCGTACTGTCAAATCGAAGATTGGGTTTTACCGGAAGGTTTTACCGGTATCTATCTGTACCGACCCGTACAGACTTATCGGGACCGAAAAACCTGTATCTTTATATTTACAACTTTACTTTATACTTATATACTTGAAAAGTTTAAAACCAGTTTTCTTAGGATCTTGTTTTGACATTAATTGTGTTGTGATTCCTGACCCGACCACGACATGGAACGGAGATTTTACTATGGCACAAAATGGTTATTTTAATTGTGTTTTATTGTGCCACTTATCCCAGGAATTTGTGCCTTGTACTTTTTGAGTAATAAGAGTACGATTGTGGCCGGGCTGGGGATCACGGTTCCTGACCCGACCACAACCAGATCTAATAAAGTATCACAATAGTGGGAAGTTACTGATTATGCCGAAAATATGTGTCAAATTGTGCCTATGGCACACGAAATTCTTTTACTATTCATATCACAGAATAGATCTGGATTTGGATAAAATTGAATACCATTACAATTCACATACCAATTCACACCATTAATTGGGTTTCCTTAGAAAGAAAGAAAGAAAAGAAAGAAAAAGAGTTTATTCGCGTCAAACATGACGCATACCATAACAAAATAAATAAATAACAATATCAACTAAAAGTAGCACGTAAGATATGCGTCACATCCGCGCAAAACGGCCAGCGCTCAGCAAAATGCTGAGGCTCATGAAAAACAGAGCCACAGCGCTGATTTTCAGCACCAGCCGTCGTCGACGAAGGACGAGGTCTTAGGGATAAAATCTCTAACTAGTTCGAGCCACGCTATAGCAACCGTCGCTCCCCACTGCCAGTTTGGCCAAGCAAATCTGACCCTACCAGTCTAGCCGATCACTAAAAATGCCGTCTCCAGCAAGTAACCAACGCGGCGTCACAGTGTTCCGTGGTACTATTTAGTAAAAAAAAACCTGTCCTATAAAATTAAAAAATCATTATAAAAGTGATAGAGTATGGTTAACCCTATAGGCCTTTAGTTGAAGATATTATTTATGCACAATTTACAGATATGTATTACAAAAAGCTTTTTATTATATTTTTTTTTACATCTCAGAGAAATAACTAACATATTGGTGTCTGTTTAGCTTGGATACTAAGTCCTTTAAGCCATGTCTCGTATGAATAGTTCATTTTTTTTAACATTAGTTTTTTTTTTGGTAGTATTTGATGGTGTCTATTTAGCTTGGATACTAAGCCCTTTAAGCCATGTCTCGTATGAATAGTTCATTTTTTTTAACATTAGTTTTTTTTTTGGTAGTATTTGATGGTGTCTGTTTAGCTTGGATACTAAGCCCTTTAAGCCATGTCTCGTATGTATGAATAGTTCATGTTTTTTTCGCTTAGAATTTTTTTTTTTTTGGTTTTATTTGACAGCAAATGGTTCTTATGCAGATATCTTCATTTCTGGTGTCGATGATCACGCACGGAAACTCCAAGCGTAGCCATTTCCATTACCACCTTGTGTGGAGGGAGTCTTTCGCTAAAAAAGAGACCATTTATGATCTGTCAGTCACATTACTTTTTTTATTTGGCTTCGCACGGTTGGAGCATTTAGCCAGTTTCAAGTTAAGAACGAGAGCAGTGGTGACCGAATGGTAACGGCACCGACTTACGAGTTAAGTCGCGGGTTTGAACCCAGCCAGGCGCATTACTTTGTGTAATTTATTTCATCACCACTGCTCTCAAAACGGTGAAGGACAACATCGTAAGGAAACCGGCATATCCTAGAACCAAAAATTCGAAGACATGTGACATCCACCAACCCGCACCGGGCCCGCGTGGTGGATTACGGCCCATTCCCTCTCCTAGAGAGGAGGCCTGAGTCCCAGCAGTGGGAACATTGAAAAGGCTGGTGATGATGACATTCTCTTTGCTTAGTTATTTCTCTGAGTTTCACTCCTTAGCCGCTTACGTCGGATTGGTGCGAGTATTTCGCCAGGGTCGTGTGTTCGCGACTGGGTACTCCATCTCGTTTAGCTCTTCAATCCCCATAGGTGACGGAAGAGCTGACGGGATGCGAGTATTTGGTCGTGGATGTGCGACTGTGGCGACATGAAGGCGTGTTTGTCTGTTATATGCGACGTTGGCGGTTAAGGGGTTAATTTTTTTTTTTGCATTTACTACTTTATCGATACGAAGGCGCTGTCCTCATTTATTTCTATATTTTTTTTTCATATTAAAAATTTTGTCGATATCGATATCTACTCGAATAACTACTCTATTTCGATAAATGTTCGTAACGGAAAGGTCAGGTCATAAAAATGCTAGGAGGAAGTATTAATCAGTCGAGATAAATGCTTAACTTTAGTTTCACTCGTAACTCATAGATGGCGCTAGTGTCATAAGACCTTTCTTGGGTTTTTTTTTTTTGAAGAGCGGTTGTTAGTGCCAAACGATTATCGACCTTGCTTTTGTTGATTTAAAGTATCAATTAGCCTAGCAGTGTATTAAAGCAGATAGGCGCGTCTCAGATTAGCAACGCAGACCGCTATGCTTGTCATAGACACACAAAGTTGTTTTTTTTTTTACCTTCTAAATATCATCAATTAGAGACAATGACAGCGCGAACGCCGGCGTTCGCTTAGGGTTTAATGAATTAATCGACTTTAAAAAGAAAGAGGTATGTCTTTTTTATTTTCCTTCTGTAAGCTAAATAAATTTTCTATGTCTAAATCACCTTCTTTAAATGTTTTTAAAATTTTATTTCCACTTTATTTTAAAGGTCGCAAGATTGATATTTGTTTGACAATGACAGCGCCGCACCTCTTACACTTAAACTCAAAAATTTTGACATTTAAAATTAATCACGATAGAAACAATAAATTAAAAAAAAAAAAACGAACTTTCAAATGTCAAAATCATTCATTGTCAACTTAAATGCAATGTACCAAGTTGTCATAAACAGGGTGTAACGGACAGATCTTCACTGAGACAGCATGGCGGCGCGACCAGTCGCCGCTACCAACAAAATGTATACAGCTCTATAGAGAGTTACTCACCTGGTGTCCGTTTGGTTGCGCAACCAATTTGGTGACGCGACCAGCTCGGACGTGTGGCGACTCTGGTGTCTGTATGGTGTTTAGTTTGGTAACTTAGGGCTTGCTCAATAGACGAAACTGAACAACCTTCCACAATATTTTTTTTTCAGGGAACAGAAAAAAAATAAACTGTCTTTTTATACAATTTTTTATTTATATAACCTAGTACTTGACTGCGATCCCAACTGATGGTAATCTTGATTGGACAGTTTGTATAGAGAGGCCGATTTTTTTGTTCGTTTCCTGAAAAAAAAAAAACTTGTGGAAGGTTGTTCAGTTTCGTCTACTGAGCAAGCCCTTAAATTTTGCGGAGGGCTGTCCCTTACACCTTGTATAAATATTTACTTAGAACTAACACCTATACAAGGTGTCGTTTTGAAGCTGCAAAATATTTCAGGAGGTAATTATGTTAGTGATTCTTGACCCGAATCAATAATAAAATGAGTAGGTAATTTTTTAATTATTTTTTTTCTATGGAAATCGGTATGTGTGAACTACGTTTCTTAAAAAGCAGCCAGTCTGATACCTGCCTTATAACCGCGCTTTCTTTCACACACAAAAACACGGAACAATAAAGGGCGTTTTCACACACACTAACTCGCAACGATAGTTTCATAAATAATGTATCATCCAATCATCATCCCGCACGCCACACCCTAGCCACGCCCCCGCGGCTATCGTTCAATCGATTTAGTTTAGTGTAATGAAAAAATAAAATAACAAGTATTACTGATTATTGACCAGGTATCGTTTTTTTACATGATTATTTATGAGTTTTATTACAACCTCCTGAAATATTGTGCAGTTTTAAAACTGCACCTTGTATACCAAGTTACATCTTTCAACAGCCTAAGTCGGATACGTCCGACAAACACTCTTCGCGTCCATTCCGCTAGGGTCGGTCCACGACCAAATACTCGCATCTCGTCAGCTCTTCTGTCACCTATGGGGATTGAAGAACTAAACGAGATGGCGTACCCAGTCGCGAACATACGACACTGGCGTATAGGACGCGGAAATAGTCGTCGGACAAATCCGCGATTAAAGGGCTAAAGACACTTGCGCCATCACGGTTTAAATTTACAAAAAATACCTAAAAAATGGGAAAAATTTGTAATATTTCTTGTAAAAGCGACACTGTACCATAAAAACGTATATTACCAACGATACTACAGTTGCCATCACGGATCTTGAGCGCTCGGCGTCAGAGTGGGGATCGCTTTGCGCATTCCATACATTGGCAAGCCAATCGTCTTCGTTCTTAGATACATGCAACAACGCAGTAAACGAATGAGGAGTGACGTCTATGACGCGATGGCGCGGCGAGCCAAGCACTGACACTCCCCGCCCCGGCGTCGCACTTCGCACCACTAAAGACACCGAATATTTGACTTCTGCGCACCTTGAAGCCAGCGCTCAAGATCCGTGCCGGTATCTATACGTACATAAACAAATTTATATTGATGTTTTTTGCTGGGTGACAAATCACCAAAGGATTTCTCCTGCTCTGGATAGATACATGCGTATCTAACAACGACGACGATTGGCTCGCCAATGTATGGAATGCGCAAAGCGATCCCCACTCTGACGCCGAGCGCTCAAGATTCGTAATTAAGACTGAAATGTTTAATAAAAAAAAATATTACTTATTACTTTTTTGTTTCTCGATGTGGAAAACCAACAAATAACCCTTCCCGCATTCGTCAGAATTATTGCCTGAAACCCACCTATATTCCTTTAGCTACCCTTTACATCCTAAAGCCGCGGTAGCTCTTTACAAACTCGAATCAAAACTCACAGTTACGCTTCTACAAGAAATCTTACAAAAAAAATTTCGCGAATCCTAAAATAAATAATAATAATTAATAAATACAATAATAATAATAAAATGGCTAACGTTTACAATCTAGAATTCTTTTTAAAAAAATGAATATCAAATTCGGTACGTCGTCATCACAAACTCGCGGCCGGGCGGCGCCGGGGGCGGCAACTAGTATGTCCATCTCACTCACTTTCCTAGAAACTATTCTCCTTTCAGACGTTTACTGATCTCCTCCTGCTGTAGTTCTCTCCATTCCTTCTTCGGTTTCATTCGTTTTAATTGTCCATCCCTGGGAAGAAAAATAAATTGTTTAAAACAAGTCTCAAAACAAAATAAAAACTATCTATGAGTCTGTCTAAATAGTCAAATGACTTGGGAGTCCGAGCCCAAGTCGTCGACGGACTCAAGGAGTTGTCAGCAACAGCAGGGGCTCAGCCGAGTCGAAGCCTACTGGGGCCAGGGTTATCCGAAAGGGAAGCTCGGTCCCGGTACGAAAGGCACGAAGGAACGGGGTGGGCTTTTAGTCAGTAAGAGTCTGACACTATCTCCAGCTCCGCCTAAGAGAGGGGGTTATCATTGGATGATTTTGCCCACCATAAAAAAACGACTTGGGGATTTTGTGTAATATTTAATCATTTAAACAATAATTATATTCGATACGTTTTATAAGGTTCTTCTATTAGTAAACAATGATCAAGATCTCTTAATCAACCTTGATTATTGAACCAGTGTTGACTACATCAGATTTCATTTTACCCTAATAATTACTGAAGTCGTTTGACTTTTTAAACAGACTCTACCAAGCCTAAATATTATCTATAATCCCAAGGTTTGCTGGAAGAAAACTCATTGTTGAGTAAGGCGTACTGTCCACGGACGCGTAGCTTCATAGACGCGTATACGTAATTATACGATTGGTGTACGCCTGTGTGAAACTTATATACAAAATTATGCAAAATTATGTTATTTTTTAGCTGTATTACTTTTTGGTGTACAATAAAGTCTATTCTATTCTATGGAACTCTGTCGACGAAGCGGACACTACTCACCACATGGGGTCCATGAAACCATCGCAGATCGCAATAACGGCCTTCACTCTTACTAAATGATGGACTGAGCTAGCCCACGAAATACCTTATATAACCATGATGACGATGGTTCATAATGGACACTGCTCACCACATGAGGTCCATGAGACCACCCCAGCACGCGTAAACGGCTTTCACCCTTACTAAATGGTGAACTATGCTGGTCCACGATGGCTATGGCCCATGAATAGACCCATACATGTCTAAGACGGACACTACTCACCACATGACGTCCATGAGACCACCCAAACTCGCGATAATGGCCTCCACTCTTACTAAACGATGAACTGTGCTGGTTCACGATGGCTATGGCCCATGAATGGACCCACACATGTCTAAGACGGATACTACTCACCACATGAGGTCCTTGAGACCTCCCCAGCTCGCGATAACGGTCTTCAATTTTACTAAATGATGAACTATGCTGGTCCAAGATAGCTATGGCCCATGAATAGACCCAGACATGTCTAAGACGTACACTGCTCACTACATGAGGTCCATGAGACCACCCAAACTCGCGATAATGACCTTCACTCTTACTAAGTGATGAACTATTCTGGTTCACGATGTCTATGACCCATGATGGATCCCAATACACGTCTAAGCATATCACACTACTCACCACATGAGGTCCACAAGACCGCCCCGCCTCGCGATGACGGCCTTCACTCTGTTGGCGAAGTCGACGGCGGTCTCGTCGGCGGCGCGCGTCATGGCCGGCAGGTACCACACGTCGCACACTATAGCCCACGAAGTCATCATGTTCAGGAGATAATGCAGCATGCCATATCGGGAACTGTTCCAGAACGCGTCGCCGAAACGGGGGTCGTATCTGTTGAGAACAGAAGATTATGTCATCATGATCGGCTAAGGAGTGGAATTCCCTGCTGGAATCAGTGTTTCTTGATAGCTATAACTAGCTAGGGGTCTTTAAGACTTATAGTCCCTTGAACCATCTGGCCAAAATTATGTGGACGCACCTCTCGCACCCGCCTAGGCGGCAGTACGCAAATCTGTGCAATTATTTGCGGCCAACATCGCCCGGAAAGCGCACTGCTGACTTTTAAATCCATTTTCTTTGCGAAATATTGATTGATTTACATATGCAATGTTCACTTTGAAGAATATTTAACCACCAATTTTTATGTGTAAAAATGTTTCTAAAGATCCAAGCCGTTTCGAAGGAGTAGGGAAAAGTTGCGAAATTGCTAAATATTTTTTTTAGACAAAAGTAGTAGCACGAAAAAATCAAATGTTGATAATGTTGTTCATGAATCTTGTTGGAATCCCAACACTAAAATTATTTTATTAGTCGAGTCGATTCATGCGCACATCTCTACAACTCGACGCGTGGCGATATATTCGCGCCTTTTCATTCAGTTGCCATCATCTGCTTCTACGCTCAACACCTAACGACCAGTAGCAAACGGATCAATATATCCAGTGTTTTTATAAACTGTGTCCGCTAAATAAATATTTTTAAATTGGAGTCAGAAGCAGTTTTGGTACTCAACATCCTCACCCAAACAAATCTATACTAAACATTTTTTTCAAACCTATTAACTTGGCCGTTGCCGAGGAGTAGGCTTCAGAAAGTCACTGTTTTATGGCACTTTTCGGACGCTTGGGCCTTAAGTCAAGAGTGAATAGGTTGCTTTTAAGCAAGCGAGCTCCATCGTCGGCCACATCATCGCTTACCATCAGGTGAGATAGTGGTCAAACGCGAGCCTAACCATAATCAAAAACAAAATCATCATTTCAGCCGATAGACATCCACTGTTGGACATAGGTCCAAATAGTAGTAGATTATGCGACTAGGGGATAAAACAGTGTTTTTAAGTCACGGATTCGAATTCTGAACAAAACGAAGGTTGCTAAGTTTTAAATCTGAACGCAGTGAGGGATTTATATAATTAACTCCCGAGTTCTGCAAGGGAGGTAATATAGAAACTTGAGTGAAGCGAGGAATTCAAGCCGACCAAGACAAAGACAGCTTTTTCCCAGTATTGGTGACTTTACTTTTTTGGAAACTGTAAAAACTATTTTTGAATAAAGCATACAACGTTAGGCTCCATTTCGATTGTCGTGCAATTATTGCAAATACCGAAACCGCCTCGCCGCAACATTGTACCTCTCCATCTAACAACTTCCTTTTAGACTTGTTAAGCTATTGAATAGTTTCTATCGCCGGCCTTGAGCGTGGAGACCGAATCCAGAAATTCCGTAACGAAAATAACCTAACACCCCCCACTCATTTGTTTTTTGAGCGTGGTGACCGATAAGAAAACAAATGAGTGAACAATCAATCAAAATTCAATTCAATGCGTGAAAGCGTAACTTCAATTAATATCAAAGAAAAAAAAAATACTGAAAAAAATAATTATAATTGCATAAGTTGATAAAAATGCTATGCAATAACTTTACCGCGGCAGTCCCCGAGTGCCACACGTCTTTTTTTTTTTTGAATAAAATTCTTCCCCTCATTTATTCTCCATAAAGTGGTGTGACTACCATTAAAATCAATTTAGTTTCACATTTCGTGCAAAAATTTTGTTAGAGTAGGCAACTCTTTTCATTTTTCCCTTCTTTTTCTGTAGACAGACAGGGGAGCCAACATTACGGCAAAAGAACCTTATAAGTGAAACGCACAATATACAGTGATGTACAAACGACTTACTTGATGGCCACGGGGTAGATGGTGCCGCCGACTTCGAAGCTCCCCTTCTTGAACTGCATGACCGAAGTGTTGTTGATGCAAGTGCCTTCAGGGAAGATCAGGATCGGCGGGTTGTCGGGGACTGATATGTGTTCTTTTAACCTGTACACAACAAATAAATCATTGTAATAAATTGTAATAGTAAAAATGACAAAAGGGTATTTACTAGATACTTTGTATTGCATGAAGGAAAGGAAACAGAAGGTATTTTATGTATACTAGCTTTTGTCCGCGGCTTCGTTCCCACTCTTCCCTACTCCACCCTACTATACCCTACTCTACCTTACACTACCCTACTATACCCTACTCTACACTACTCAACCTTACATTACCCTACTATACTCTACCCTACACTACCCTAATTTTCATTTTTTTCCATGAGAACCTTCTCCTAATTAGCGAAATCAGTCCAGCCGTTCACGCCTGATGGCGTGACCAAGGGAGATAAGCATTCATTTTCGCGGGAACAGTGCGCGCCGTCGACGACCTGGGCTTGGTCCGGACAGGTACCGGACGGCCGGACAGCGAGCTACCCATTGCTTACTGTCCGCGAGCCCGCGCCTACGATGGCCGGAAATCGGGATCAGAATCCCGGCGGCGGCGAGGACGCCGTTGCCTGATGCGGTCGGCCTCCTCCTTGGCGAGCATTACTGCTTCGCACTTGTCGGCTCGCGCCTGCCAGTCCTCCTCGCTCCGGACCATGGCCTCAACCAAGGCCCGGCGCGAGAGGTCTCCGCCCCCTAAGGGGATGAAGCGGGTATCCAAAGTTTGTATTAAGGAACCGACTTTCACGCGAGCGATGCCGCTAAAATATTAATTTAAAAAACAGTCTTACCTTCTAGCTACGGCATGTCTATCCTTCACTTCAGACCTCTCAAACCAAATATGAGGAGACGCTCTAGCCAGCGCCCTCTGTAGGATCCCTAGGAAACCATTGTGTCTTTGACCAATCTGAAAATATTTAGAAACACATCAATACATTGCTTCTAACATAACCTCATATGGCACTAACGGCTTGTTCACGACCTGAGTGAGCGGGAGCTAAGCACGAGGCGGCGAGCGGTAACTAAATGTACGTTCCAAATGAGAATAGGAAAGTCAATAAACTCGATCTGTCAAATTTTGATTGAAAAGTACGGTTTGCAAAAAAAGCTTATTTGCGTTTTAATGATTTTGTTTTTGTTTAACTGACCCTTAGTTAAGGTGATTGTTCCGCTGGCCTGTTCATACATTTAATGCATTAGAAATACTCCGTACATAGTCACTTTTTGCTCAAAACGAATCACTTTATCACTTTTTTACAATTACATATTGACGCATTTGACTTTTTGGTAAATAATTTGCATTATATATTGAGAAAAACAGTCTTGAAAACCGGGCAAAATTTGACAATTTGTTTACTAGTGTGAGTGCGACTTGACAACCAATTCATACCGCCATGATTGCGATAGGTTAATATTTAACGCTAGATGGCGTGCAACCGATATTGTAAATTTGAAAAATCATTACTTAATTTATAATAATGGTTTACATTAAAAAAAAAAGCATTAGAATAACGTAAAACTATCATATCTATTTATCTATCATAAATTAAAACATAAAACTTTGTTGACATCAAAAATTGTTAGCGTTACTTATAATAATTGTTACTGGCAACAATATCGACACTCGTAATAGGCAAAATGCGGCGTTGCCGTTCTTCCTACTATTTCTAAGAAAAACCCATTGCCAAACCTCGCTCGATTCGATTTCGGTCGACTTGAATTAAAATATTTTTGAAGCTCGAGGCTAGCTTGTGCAGTGATAGGTTTTACGCGCGGAATTGCTTGTATATTTTGAATTGTATGCATTTTCATTGATTTGAACTAATATTATTTTCTTGTATGTATTTCATTACAATTTAATATAATTATTGCAAGGTATTGTAGTACAGGTTGCTAATACGCAATTTTATTTTAAAAGTACCAATCTTTCGGTGGTATTAGCAAGTCGGCCAATGAGTTTAGCTGGTTATTAGGTATAAACCAAAATCATCTCATAATTGAAATCACCGATCGATATTGTTAATATAATATCAAGTAAACAAAATTTTATTTACTTGACAATATAATATGTAAATATTATCTATCATTTGTAAACAAAAGTTTTAAGTCGATATAATATATATATATTTCCTATCATATTCTTTTTCTGATAAGTACATAAACAAATAGTTATTGACGAACAATTATTATTAGACGGACAAACAAACCTACCATTACCTAGTACCTAGTACCTACATTATAAATCGCGATCCGATCTCATCGTGGATGCGGTGCATTCCGTTACAGGTATCTACATCAAAACGTATACATAATTATGTAATAATAATATGATTTATTATTTATGGTTGTTCTGCAGGGATTTATCTCCACTAGCTATTGTTTTCTAAATTGTCAATCAATATTTTATCAAAATCATTTGGGTAAGTAGCATTTTACTGGTACATTTTTCTCAAAATGCGAACAAAAAAAATGCAAAATGTAATCTCGAACGTAATTTGGAACGTAATTTTCTAATATTCTTGTATTACCTATGGTATTATTATTTGAGAAGAATGCATTCAATTTCCATTGTAATTTGATTTGGTTATGTTTTATGATTTCATTCAATTTTATTCGAATTGTGAGTTTATAAAAGTAACATATCGTCTTGTATAGTATTTGTTTTTGTGTATTTTTGTCAGACCTAGAGAAAAGTGCATTCTCGATTACACGGTGACGCTGAGGAGTAGAGAGACGTTGTTATTGATGATGTACAATAAATTGAGAATATGGTGTGAAGAACGGTTAGCAGAATTCCAAAAGACACCAGAAGACTTAGGTAGCTTTCATTGAAATGTCTACTGTAGGGCAGTATGAAAATGATTTGTATACTATAGACTACCTACTCATAAGCGTGACCGTCTGACTGCCAGTCAATTTGGAATGGTAATGTAATCAGAAATGTGCATATGTGTAATTTATGCATTTTGTAAAACACCTATGCAGACAACGCATCTTTAAAAAATATTCATAACACACATTTATTTTATCTTACTTTTACAGGTTTACAACAATACAATTTTATTGTGTCAAGGATATTCTTTATAAAAAGAATATTACGTACAAAAGATATGTTATATGGACAGCAAAATGAAAATGTGGCAAAAAGTATGTTTATGTAACAGTATAATAAAACTGTAAGGTCTTTTTATTGATGAAGAAATTGGATATTTGGCTGGCAGGCCAAATGGTAAGTTTATTCATGTATCATTATGTGTATAAGTTGGATCTTACCTATATAATTGATGAATATGGAAAATTATAACAGTAGTTTACAAGTAAAATGCAAAATGTATAGATATGTTAATTTCTCCCGCTCTAGGTGGAGAGAGAGCTCGCTATCCAACCATCCGGACTGAGCCCAAGACGTCGACGCCCTCACACGATTGCACTGCACTATGAATATGGATACATGTTCTGGTCGGATTGGGAACTTCTGCCAAGATCGAACGAGCCCATATGGACGGGAAGAACCGCAAAGGTACACAACTTTTTTTTTTAAATTTACTTCATAATTTTCATAAATTTTAGTCTATATTATATTTTTTCTTTTCTGCGTACCGGAAGACGCAGCGTTGGAAGGCCTCCTACAAGGTGGACCGATGGAAACCGATGGATGTGGGACGCACAGGAACGTTCGATGTGGCAACGCTTGGGGGGAGGCCTATGTCCAACAGTGGACATGTATTGGCTGAAATGATGATGATGATGATATTTTTTCTTTTGGAAAATTGTTCTTCAACATCCACATCAAAAGTTACACCCAAAATATACTAAATATAATAATTTTCTTTTGCAGCAACTGTGTAGCGGTGGTTTCCAGACAAGAACTTCAGAACGAGTGAAAACAACATGTTGAATGATTTTTGTTTTAATTGTACTTTTATAGTAGTTTGTTTAGAATCTACATTATCAATGTTTACAATCATATTTTTTGGTTATCATGGTGTGCTCATCATGATGAACATTATGTCCATAATGTGATGAATACATTGACTCTTTTTCTGATTTCTGAAAAACATACGTGATTATGGATGCTTGGACATTATCAAACATTTTCCACCTTCCTGGTTGCAATCTCTCATTCTAAATTGTGTTTTAAATTTGTTGTTTTCTTATGATTTATAATTTCTTGCGTTTGTACTGGTGTATAATTGTTGTAAATAATATACTTTCAATTACTTCAAACTTGACTTGGGACTAAATATTTTGAAAAAGATTGTTTTTTAGTAAACAGTTATGTATCAAGCAAGACATAAATTGTCACTATAAATACTTGTAATTATTGTTAGTTGGTACATATGTTGTTTTAAATAATGTATATGGTAATATAAATAAAACTATCTTACATTGCATTCTTGACATTCATTTGATTCTTAAAATAATAAAATAGTTTACCCCCAGAAATACCACCTTTTATTATGTAATCATGACTCCTTTTATTTCATATTATAATTGTAACGCATGACGTTAGGATAAACTTACCCCCCAGACAATTAATTCTAGTTTCTACTAGAGTCCAGCCTAATAACTTTTAAATTCACGCCATCTAGTGGTTAACTTTGCTAAATGCTCTTGACTTTAAAGTAGTCGCTCATGTCTATGTGTGTGTAAACGATACTGTAAGCAGAGTTGGATATTAGTCCTAAGAAATATGGCGAATCAAATGGGTTTTGAGGCTTTAATTTGACTAATTTCGGTAAAGCGGAATGTCCCATTTCAGCTCTATTATTTCTGTTACATAATATTGTTTCAATCACACTCAAAACTAAATAAAACTGAAAAAAATGAATAAATGTTGACTTCAGCGCCATCTAGCGGGAAAATGGCCACGAACAACCCGTAGCAATCACCTTAAGTCATATTAAAAAATAGATAAAAAAGTTATTCATAATAATTATTTAACAAATTATAATATATACTTTCTTTTTTATTTTCATTGTTGGCTACATTTTAAATTCAAAATTCAAATTCAAATTGCCAGCCGCCATTTCATCGTCGTTGTTGGCGTTTCTTCGTGCGTCTGAGTATCCAGATTGAATTTTGTCATAAATACAGGTAATAATGCCTATTTTGATAACAACAGTTAGTGATATAAATTTTAAAAACCTCTATTAATCCATGTTTTATTTTATAAGAGAAAGCAGCAGTGACGATGACGGTGATGACGCCACTACTCAGACACTTCACACAGTTACGTAAAGATCAGCAAAATTGAAGAACTGGATTTTGATCAGAGATTTTTCGTTCATGATTCGTAAATAAATTAAATTTTACTAAATTCTTTTTTTGCTCACCCTACTCAATTTCTTCGATTTGACAGTAAGACGTAACGTCACAACATGGCCGGCGCTCCTATTCTCATTTGGAACGCGTAGTATGTAAATGTTTGAAGCAGGCCACGAGGCACCGCTCGCCGCGCCGCTAAGACCGAAGTTGCGACTAGGCCGTAAGACAGTTCACTGTTACACCACATTTATAAGTTCCTACTGTATTTTTTTTATGGTGTACATTAGCTGTTCTATTTCAAATTGTTTGTTTTTTTTTACCCACTAAATGTATTTATATGTTTTACTTATTTTTTTTTTTATTATTGAGAGCTTAAGTCGGATTAATCAGACTAGAGATCTGCCGTTGTATAAATACAAAAGTGGGAATATTGCTGGCAATATTGCCACTTCACGGCAATATTCCCACTTCATGAAAATATTGCCGGCAACGGCACATCTCTAAATCAGACTAATATATTTGTGTCCATTTCGCCACAGTCGTATATTAATGACCAAATACCCCATCTCGAAATGGTAGTGGTGGGAAAATAGTTCGAACTCCTATTACCGTTCTTGATACTCCCCCCCCTTTTTTCAGGTGGAAAGTCATCAAATAACTTCTCGCTCTAGGTAGAGCGAGAGGGCGTGTCAGACAATTACTGACTAAAACCCACATGTGTCCTTCAGTTACACTTTGCGTTACAGGAGGGTTAAACAAATGACTTTTCTATTAGCATTTCTACAACAAATCTCGTTCACATATAACCTGTAAGGGTTTTTTTTTATTAGCGATGTTTTCGATTAAAGTTCAGTGTCTCTTTTAATTACAATATATAATACACCCCTACTTTTTAATTAGTACACAAAAAAATGGGGCTCTATCTGTACCCGTCACTGATCATATTTTTGTAGTCAAAAGTAGAAAAAACCGAAATCCTAAAATTGACCACGAAAAGTTAAATTCATCATAGAATCAATCAAACATAACAATTGCTAGTAGAAAATACTGCGGGCAGTGTTTTTCTTTAATAATTGTCACTTATTCATTCATTTATTAATAGCCTGCACAATTTTTCTATAAATTGAGTGACATTTTGAGACATAAACCAACGCTAATAACTTTGCTGTTTATGAATATTATTTTTTTAGATTTTACTTAAATATAACATGGGCTTTTCTAGTAAGCCCTTTAAGTAAGTGTACTAATTAAAACATTGTGGTGTATATTCCACAACTATCACACAACGCCGTCTAGTCCCAAGCTAAGCAGAGCTTGTGTTATGAGTACCAGACAACTGATAAACATACTTATATATTTCTAAATACATACATATTATAGATAAATTAATTACACCCAGACACAGAACAAATGATCGTGCTCATTACACAAACATTTGTCCTAGGTGGAAATCGAACCTCGACGACCTCCGGCATAGCAGTCAGGGTCACTAACTACTAGACCAACCGGTCAGTCTAAATTATAAGGTTAAAGACTATGTCGAAGACACGCTTGTTTGGCAATGACTGGCTCTGCACTTGTGGCCCTGGCCTCTCGCTCTTTTACTCGGTACGTGTGATCAAGGCATTTGAGTTTGGCAGGAACGCTAATAGAACAGTCATTTGTCTAAGCCGGGGGCGCGGTAGCTTTTTCTAACAATCCTGCATCGCTTATTTTAAATTATGGGCCATAATTAAAACATATTTCAATCCCCAGCCATCTTATTTTACCCCAATTCAGGCACACAAACATACGCCTAAGACATACACATCTGGGATTCGAACCCAATCCCTATAATTAACAAGCATAGCATGCACCAACTCGACCATTGAGTTGTTACATTCACATAACACCCAAAACATAAAAATAACATAGAAGACATCACAAAACCATTTCAAATATTTTCCGTTATTTTTTTTAATGAATAAATTAAAGATATTGAGTTTAGCGCCATCTAGTGAGAACATTGCTACGCTTGGCCTCACAGTTTCCATCTAAGTATCTTGTTTTATATTAATATGCAATTCCGAGGATTATTTTACTTAAGAATAAAATATACTCACCTGTAAATTGTAGTTTTATATAACTTTTAGTGGGTGTAATGATACAATATCATGTGTAAACTCACCAGCGAAAGACAGTAGTCGATAGAGCACGTGTAGTTGGAGACACAGATCCGGTTCCGTAGTTTACAGTGGGTGTAATGATAGATTATCACGTGTAAACTTACCAGCAACTAAAAGTAGTCGATATAGCGTGTGTAGTTGGCTACATAGATCCCGTTTCTAGATTTATTAGTAGCTGTCATAATAAATTATTACGTGTAAACTTACCAGTTATTACCAGTTGTCAACAGTGCACGTGTGATTGACTACATCGATCCCATTCCAAAGTTTACAGTAGGTTTAATGATACATTATCATGTGTAAACTCACCAGCGAATAGCAGTTGTCGCACATGAGAACGAGCGCGTCGACAGGACTCATGTGACTGGCTACACAGATCTCGTTCCAAAGTTTACAGTAGAAATAATGATAAATTATCATATGTAAACTTACCAACGAATAACAATTATCGCACATAAGCACAAGCGCATCGATAGGACTCGTGTGATTGGCTACACAGATCCCGTTCCTCGGCTTATAGTGCGTGTCATGATACGTTATCACGGCCGAGATGCATCGAGACAAAAAGTTGAAGCACATTACAGATACTGCGTAGTTCACCCGTTGCTTCGTCTTGCCATCGGGTAGGGTTCCAACGCAGGCCGTGCATGCTACTAGCCACCAGACCTATTGGAAGCGCATGGGATGGTAGATATGGCCCGGACATAAATGTAAACTTTTAGTTCGTTTTTGCAAGTGTTGGGGATTTGGAAGTGAGGACAAAATTAGGCGTGAAAGTTCGGCGTATTCAATTTAAAGGCGTAATTCACAGGTTAAATTTAAAATGCAGTTTAAACAACGCGGCATATTTTAAATTACAGTTTAGATGAAACGGCATTATTCAAGTTACAGTTTAAATGAAGCGGCATAATTTAAAATGTAGTTTAAACGAAACGGCATAATTTAAATTACAGTTTAATTGAAGCGGCATAATTTAAAATGTAGTTTAAACGACGCGGCATAATTTAAATTACAGTTTAAATGAAGCGGCATAATTTCCGGTTTAACTGCAAAATGAGGACAAAATTTACGTTTCCATTGCAGATTAAAGATAAAAATGACATGGCATAATTTTCGCGTGAAATATTAAAAGACATTAGAAAAAAAAAACTGCTTTTCAGGCTGAAAGAGCTGACTTTTCTATTTATTCCACCGTTTTTCTTATATATATAACTATTTATAATTCCAACGCTTGCAAAAACTAACTCGGACAATACACAGATGAATTTGTTAGACACATGTAAATATACCTTATTTCTTATTTGGAGTTCTATGAGCATTAAAATAGGGTATATTTTATCTTGTACTTAGGTTCAACTCATACCGAGAGCACTTTTTGAAATAGTGATACAATATAGAACTTAACCTTTCAATCGTATAAATTACAGACACAATTGAAAGACAATAGGTGCGCGAACGCCGGCGTTCGCTTGGGGTTTAATGAATTAATTTACATAAAATAAGGTACTTTTTTAACTTGGGAAATCATCCAAAGACTTTACTCGCTCTAGGGTCGAGTGGGAGGATGTGTCCGATATGTTCTTTATTTGCTCTTTGCGCTCCAGGATCATGGGTTTCCCTTTAAGAAGTAAACCCATGGTCCCAGTAGGCTTCGGCCCTGCTGGGTCTCTACGGTTTTGCTGATAAATCTATGAGGAGCCATCGACGATTCGGGCTAGATCCAGGCAGGCTAAGAACTCACGAAGCGGTTTTGATCCGCGCCCGCCGCTGTAGAGAAAACAGCATATTTCAAAACTCACTAGACAGCCGACGCAGTTGTCATTTTCACCGGCAAACCTTTTTTTTTATGGTGGGAAATCATCCAATAACAACCCCCGCTCTTGGGCGGAGCGGGACATAGTGGCAGACTCTTACTGACTAAAAGACCCACCCCGTTCCTTCTAGCCTTCATACCGGGGCTCGACCGCCCTTTCGGATAACCCTAGCCCCAGTAGGCTTCACCCGCAAACCTGGCGGGCGATTGTCGCAAGTCATGCGGTTGCAAGATGGGCGGTGTAATGAATGCAGAGCGTGCGGGCGACCGCAGTCTGCAAGGTTCGATACAGCGGGAGCCGCGAACAACTAGCGCACACCGCGGGCGTAATACGCGTCCTGAAATGTGCTTTGATTTTTCCTGCATTCCCTTCGGGCCCGCAACTGTGGCGGCCGCGGGTGGAAACCGCTCCGTGAGTTCTTAGCCTTACGGATCGTTAGACGGCGAATTACCCACCATAAGGTACCTACTTACATATTCCAATGACAGAATTTTTAACAAATTCAATTTCCGCAGGGTATATTCGATTTAGCCAGTAAGAGTCTGACACTATCTCCCGCTCCACCCAAGAGCGGGGGTTGTCATTAGATGATATTTCCCACCATAAAAAAGGGTATATTCGATTTCTCACATTTAAATATGAACCTTTTTTAAAGTAAATAAAGTTCTATTTTAATAAAATGCTCACAACAATGCGACTCGGTTTGAGTTAAACTTAATCGACAATACAAATAAATAATGAACTTATAATATAAGGACAAAACACATGAAAGAAACAAAGAAAGCAATTAGAAGTAAGAAACATAACATCACAGAAGTAAATATAAGACGATACAAGAAACATATAAAAGCGACAGAAAGATTAATCAGTCATGTACCTACAGATCTTTAATAAGTAAATAATAGAAGCAATTCCGAATATTGAAGTCATCATGGCTACACCGTGTTTCAGACATCGACACACTAACTTTTATCATGGATCCAGTATATAATATCACACAACTGCAACGCCGTCTAGTCCCAAGCTAAGCAGAGCTTGTGTTATGAGTACTACACAACTGATAAACATCCTTACATATTTCTAAACACATACATATTAGAGATAAATTACACCCAGACACAGAATAAATGATTATGCTCATCACACAAACATTTGTCCTGGGTGGGAATCGAACCCACGACCTCCGGTATAGCAGTCAGGGTCACTAACCATTAGACCAACAGGCCAGTCCAAAGTATATGATTCTGTAACCCCCATTGGTGGAATATATCGTAGGAAAAAATCTTAAAATGTTTTTTTTTCAAATGATATGAATTAGTGCTTGACTGCGATCCGACCTGATGGTAAACTATGATACAATCGTTGATGGCGAGGCGCACTAATATATTAAGAGCTCATTCGCTCTAGCCTTGAAGACACCTAAATTATAATTGACCAAATTCTGTAATTTTTGTTCTACCTGGATATCGCATACAGGGTCCTAACGCTCATCAATCTCACTTACAACTCAATTCAAAATGGCTATCTCATAACAAAACTGCATTTCATCAATTACATAGGCTATGAAAAATTCTAGATGTAATTTTTTTCATCACTATAAGAAGAATGAAAAATACCTCCCCTCCCAACTTATAATTAAATCAGGCATAACATAACGAAACATGACATAATAATTATATCCACACGAATGGGTACCCATTTATTTCTAAATCAGGCATAGCGTAACATATCCAATTTCAACAAGCAACATATATAACATGGTTCCCCCCCTTCATTCCAATGTTACACCCAATTTCATTCCAATTCAAACCAGATTTCGTTTCAGATCAGGACTAAACGGTTAACCCAGATGTAACATAACAGACCGACAAGCAGACATAATGTTCTACCCAAACAATGTATTACCCAATATTTAAAAATACGATCCAACTTGGACATAATGTATCACCCGATATAGACACCACGTATCATCCAATTTGAACACAACGTATCACCCAAACTAGACAAAATAGCCTTCTCATTTTGGACAAATCATCTCAGTGAATTTAGACTCAACGTCCTTCCATTTGTTCACAATATTTTATCCAATATGAAGACAATTTTTCACCCAATTTAGGCGCAACGTCTCTCCCAATTTGGACACATTACACCCAATTTTGACGCAACGTCTTCCCATTTGTTCACAGCGTCTTACCCAATTTTGACACCGAAAATAGACGAGTTCGTTAATAAATAGAGTGAAGAAAATAGAGTGTGTTCAAGATGGGTTATGCATTATTGCATAACCC
The DNA here is from genome assembly GCA_929112965.1 of Mythimna albipuncta. Taxonomy (NCBI): domain Eukaryota; kingdom Metazoa; phylum Arthropoda; class Insecta; order Lepidoptera; family Noctuidae; genus Mythimna; species Mythimna albipuncta. The sequence goes on from OV815988.1 coordinate 2,877,942, forward strand.
AATTTGAACGCAACATCTCATTCCATTTGGATACTACGTATCACCCAATATATACACAATGCATCTCAAAATTTGGACACAATGTCTCACTCAATACAGACACAACGTATCACCCAATTCGGACACTACGTCTCACCCAATATAAACACAATGCACCACCCAATTGGGACACAACGTAACACCCAATTCCAACAAGCCAGAACGTTCTACCCAGACAACAAAACATTCTACCCATTTTTACCCAGAAAAAGAACAACCTACCAAAGAGAAACAGGTGTTTATACTGAGAACTCCTACATCGATGGGGCTGGTATGATTAGCCACGCAGAAACCATTGGCTTTGGGCTGGTACTGCTTGTTATGGAACCTCGCGTGGATGGAGAGGCCCCTGATGAGGATCCTTATGCTCATCTTGTAGGATATCCTTCCTAATCTGTTTCGTAAGCGGACGAACGGTACGGAACTCACGACCCAGGTTGAGAAGACCATTACAAGTACCTGGTGGTGGATAGATGGAGTATCATCACGGTTGTTTGGGCTAAGGGAATCGGCAGAAAGGTATATCACACTAATCTTTATCCAACATTATTTTAAGTTTATGCGAAACCTGAATATAATTTGTTCAGAATCAGTAACTGAATGGAATCCAATAGTTTTTACACCATACATACTAATATTATAAATGGGAAAGTGTGTGTGTGTCTGTTTGTCCGTCTTTCACGGCAAAACGGAGCGACGAATTGACGTGATATTTTAAGTGGAGATAGTTGAAGGGGTGGAGAATGACATAGGCTAATGTCATTAGAAGATTTTCTCACAAAAAAAATGCGAGCGAAGCCGCGGGCAAAAGCTAGTTTTTACAAAATATTTAAAAAGGTCACAATTTGAACAACACCGACGTTAAGTGACGGCAGGTCATAGCGGGTGATAGGCGCTAGCGCACGGCTGCGCGCAAATGAAAAACAACCCCTCTGTCACCTGGATGGCCCGGTGACCTTGTATTTTTGCTGACATAACAAGCTTATAATTTTGTGATTTTTCATAACCTCTCAGCTGTGAGCCCGTAATGGCGCTAATGCAACACATGTTACGCATTCGCGAATGATTCCCGCGCAATTTTGGCGCGTCTGATTAAAACGATGATATCTTCGAAACTACGTTAGTTAGCTCGCTACCGGTTATATTATTCGAATCGTTATTAAATTAGCTAAAAAGATATGTATAGATTAGTATAGTTTTGTCTTGTAATGTATTAGTAATTGTTGTGTATGTTCAGTATGAGAGGCACAGATTCAGGAGAGCTGCAGTGGCTCTCCCACAAACAGACGTTTTTACAAAGAGCCGGAGCGGCTCCGCCCCGTAGACAAAGGGATAATACAGTTTTGATATTTTGTACAAAGACAAAACATAAAAATACTAGAGACAAGTTTTTCAGGTTTCACAAATATTAAAATTAAGGTTGTATATCAAAATCAGTGGATATTTGTCCCAAAGCCATGAGTTCATTGCGAGATGTACAGAATAGGGCTACAGGAAAATTAACGACAGGATTCTGCAGAAACTATTTGCTGTGAAGCTTTGAAATAAGATCATTAGTAGCATTAACACAAATAAATTACAATAACGTTACAGGAAATAGAAGAAAATTAGTGCGTAATAACACAAAAAAATATAATTAGAACAGAAATAAATAAGAAGTGTTAAAATACGGGGTGTCTCTGATATCGACGCACAAACGAATACACAAAACTTAAGAATTAAAAAAAAAGTTTGTTTTTTTAAAAAAATTATACTGTGTTTAGGTAATTGTTATTCTAACCAACCAACCAACCCCGATGTCATTTTTAGTTAAAAAAAAAAAAAATTAAAAAGTCATTGGGGTAGATAAAATTGTTATTCTAATGACATTTTTAATTTCAAAGGTTTTTTTTTATTACAAAAAATGTTAAAAAATATATAGGAAAAAACGGAAGAAATATTCCACCACTCCAGGGGTCCAGAATCATGTACTGGATCCATAGTTTTCGTTTGTGCGTCGATTTCAGAGACATTCTGTATAATAATATGAGATGTTATTTCTTTTTTACACATAAAAGATTGGATCAAATCAACGCGGTTTCCTGCCCAGCTACGTTAACCTTTTAACCACCTACTAATAGTTGCGTACAAACTACCTACAGGTCATTGAACTCGCTCAGCTGACGTTTTCTTAAGGAAATTAATTTCGTACATGCGTAAATTGAAACGAGTTTTGAAAAATAAAACTTTATTTTTTAATTTTATCTTTACAAATCGATCCGGTACATGAAATACCGGATCAACCCTCCACGGGATTAAAACTTAAACTTAATAATGATTTAAAAGAGTGTCCATAAAGTTTCTTACACGTTCTTCTCCATAGAGATCTACGCTTTGGAACGTGCAATATTTTTTTTTTGGACTGACCGACATTTGACTATTCAAAAGTGCCTGAAAATGGTCTATTTGAAATAAACGCTTTTGATTTGATTTAATTAAAACGCTCGTCGGACTAATCCGACGCAAGCGGTGGTTAAAGGGTTAATAGACTGATTATACAAGGTGTCGTTTTGAAGCTGCAAAATATTTCAGGAGGTAATTATGTTAGTGATTTTCGACCCGAATCAATAATAAAATGAGTAGGTAATTTTTTTTTTCTTCTTATTTATGAAAATCGGTATGTGTGAACTACGTTTCTTAAAAAGCAGCCAGTCTGATACCTGCCTTATAACCGCGCTTTCTTTCACACACACAAACACATAAAAATAAAGGGCGTTTTCACACACACTAACTCGCAACGATAGTTTCATAAATAATGTATCATCCAATCATCATCCCGCACGCCACACCCTAGCCACGCCCCCGCTGCCTTCGATCAATCGAATTAGTTTAGTATAATTAAAAAATAAAATAACAAGTATTACTGATTATTGACCAGGTATCGTTTTTTCACGTGATTATTTATGAGTTTTATTACAACCTCCTAAAATATTATGCAGTTTTAATACTGCACCTTGTATATAAAGGCAGGTTTTGACATAATTATTTTTATGAACATCTCATGTTGTAAAACTTACCCCAATAACGAAGATCATAATTCTGAGCGGCAGTAGAAACATGTATCGAACGACGAAGCCCATGGCCCAGATGATAGTTAGGCGCCAAGTCAGGAATTCGTATTGTCTGGAACGGAAATAATGTGGATGTTAACATGGGACATGTGTGTATTTATGTATGTAGGTATACTTATTTATGTATTACTAGCTTTTACCCGCGCGGCTTCGCTCCCGCTCTTCCCTACTTCAGCCTATTATACCCTACTCTACCCTACCCTACTCTACCCTAGTCTACTCTACTCTACCCTACTTAACTTACTTAAAAGTATGCTATGTCCGTCTCCTAGTTCTAAGCTACCTCTCCATCAATTTTCAACTAAATCGGTTCAGCCGTTCTTGAGTTATAAACAGTGTAACTAACACGACTTTCTTTTATATATATAGATATGTCTAATTTTAAAATTGTACACTGGATCCTACGCTCTATTGTCATCTCTCTCTATCGCTCAATGGTTTGCTGGAAGAAAACTAAACTTTGAGTTAAGCTCGCCTATGTACATGATGAACTTTGTTATCCACTTATTTTGTGTTGTTATAGTCTATTTATATAAAAATGAATAGCTGTTCGTTAGTCTCGCTAAAATTCGAGAAACGGCTGAATAGATTTGGCTAATTTTAGTCTTGAAATATTAGTGGAAGTCCAGGGAAGGTTTGAACGGTAAGAAAATCTGGAAAAAAAAACACGAAAAAAAATCGAATACAGCGCCATCTTTAATTAAAATGTCATTTTTAAATTAATTATGCCTGTAGATGGCGTTATCCTTTGACAGCTTAGCTAAAAGGACTATTAGGCAGTACGAAGTTTGCCGGGTCAGCTAGTGTACAATAAAGAATTAAAGATGGGAGATACACGCTGCCATCGACTTTATATTCTAGTCATAGGCAAGCGCATTCATGGAAACTAACAAGAACAAGCACAGGTCCGATCGTGTGTGGAGTACTGTAGCCACTTATGGGCTGATGATGCAAAATTGATCATGTATGGAGTATTGCTCTCATCTTTGGGACGGATCTGCCCGATACCAGCTTGATGCACTTGAGGCAATTGAGAGACGAGCCAGAAGGATAATTGGCGATGAGACACTCGTCGAGTCGAAGCTTCAAAGTCTTGAGCATCGACGCCGAGTCGCTAGCCTGTCGGTTTTCTACCGGTTGCATTTCGGAGAGTGTGCGTCGGAATTGCATAACCTAATTCCGCCTAGCCCGTTCCATCATCGGACTACCAGACGTTCGGCTATGCGCCACCGGTACATGGTGAACATCCTACCCACACGCACAAAACGTTTAGGGAACACATTCATTGTGCGTGCAGCTAAGGAGTGGAATTCCTTGCCTGAGTCTGTGTTTCCTGATAGCTACAACCCGGGAATCTTTAAGTCGAGAGTGAATAGGTTTCTTCTAGGTAAGCGCGTTCCATCGTCGAGCCGCCTTTGGATGCGAGGCTTACGATGCTACTAGGTATGATCGCAGTCAAGCACTAGTTTATAATAGCATAAACTATTGTACCAAAGAGTAACACAGCTTATACATAAACTCATGGGTACAATGGCGGTCTCATCGCTGACAGCGATATCTTTCAGACAACTTTAGGATGGATAAGAACTTAATACAGGGGGTAAGCCCTTTATTCATTATATCAAGCGACAGTAAATTTTATTATTGTGGATGTGAGAACTATGTGGATTACTCTTCTTTTCTTTTATTTTCACATGATGTCTGGCAGTTTTGAGTATTTGATGCGGCCTACCCAAATATCCTTTCTTTGGCATTGTTCGTCAAGTCGTTGAGCTCCTTAGTAGTCCTGAGTTGAGCTACACGCATACTGACTTTCTTACACTGACTGGACATGTCCACTTAGAACTGTGTGGTTCTTTCTTCAAAAGACTATCTCAGGCTCAATCTGCATGGTTCTCATATGTTTTGACCGCTACATGTTTTGCTGTATGGACTTTAAAAGAGACTTTGACACCTAAGTTTGTTTCGGTGTTTCTTCTCAGGGTAGTCAGCTAGGAAACACCGGCCTCATTTGGTTTTTATAAAATCTACTTGCAAAATAAAGATCATTTATCAGTATCACTCACTGATAACACCAAAACCTTGCACAGCAAAATCATGTAGCAAAGCATTGACCTTTAAACCAAAGGTCGTATACCCTTGGATACATAAAGATATCAATATTTATCTACAAGATAAGTCGACTGTCCGATATCTCAAGAAAGGCATTCATGCATTTATAAGCCAGCAAAATCTAGGTAAGATAATGTGTTGAAGGTTCTAGGGATTTAGTTGACGCCGCTTTATTTATAGGGTTCCATACCTCGAAACGAAAATACGGAACCCTTATAAGATAACTTTATTGTCCATCTGTCTGTTTGTCAAGACCCTTTATCTCGGAAGCGCGTGGAGTTATCGAGTTAAATATAAAACCCATATACTTAGGACTGTGGTCCTTTTAAGGCGTATAGTCCCTTGAACCATCTGACCTAAATTATGTGGACGCAACTCTCGCACTCGCCAAACATTTTTTTTTTCAAACCAATTGACCTAGCCGTTACGGAGGAGTAGGCTTCAGAAAATCACTGTTTTATGGCACTTTTCGGGCGCTTGGCCCTTAAGCTGTGAAAAAAACAAACCCAAGTTAACGCGAAAAAAAGATACGGCTATTTATGTCGCAAAAAACGTGTATTTTGATCAAAAAAGATCAAAATTCATAGAGTACTTCCCGTTGACTTTGACATTACTTTGTATAATTTATTTCATCACCACTGCTTTCAAAACGGTGAAGGAAAACATCGTGAGGAAACCGGCATGTGACATACACCAACCCGCACTGGGCCCGCGTGGTGAAGGTCCATTCCCTCCCCTAAAGAGGAGGCCTGAGTCTCAGCCGTGGAAACATTAAAAACGCTGATGATAATATAGACCTGTAAGGTTGCCAGTATTTTACAAAATAACCCGGCATACGTCTGAGACTGTAAGCTTCGTTTACCTATTAGTCCTGGTGAGGAGGTTCCAGCTTCTCAGCTCCTCGGCCTCGAAGACGGAGGTGACCTGGTCCTCGATGATGGATTCCATGCCAGCCTTTACCAGGTCCAGGCAGTTCGCCAGGTGGAACTCGATGTTGTTCTGAAATTGATGAAAATGACACAAAATAAATATTGATACTGTACTTTTTTTTTAAACAGTAAAAATAAATCCTCTCCTAGTTCCGATAAGTTTCCGCTGAGCGATGACATCTCAGTAGGTCAATTTCTCTTTTTATATAACATAGTAGAGTACAGTATTGATCTGATCTTTGGGATGGATCAGCCCGATACCAGCTTGATGCACTTGAGGCAATTGAGAGGCGAGTCAGAAGGATAATTGGCGATGATACACTCGTCGAGTCGAGGCTTCAAAGTCTTGAGCATCGACGCCGAGTTGCTAGCCTGTCAGTTTTCTACCGGTTGCATTTCGGGTGTGCGTCGGAATTGCCTAGCCCGTTCCATCATCGGAACAACAGACGTACGGTACATGGCGGATATCCCACCTACACGCACAAAACGCTTTGGGAACACATTAATTGTGCGTGCAGCTAGGGAGTGGAATTCCTTGCCGGATTCTGTGTTTTCTGATAGCTACAACCTGGGAATCTTTAAGTCAAAGAGTGAATAGGTTTCTTCTAGGTAAGCGCGTTCCATCGTCGACCGCATTGTCGTTTTCCATCGGGCGAGATAGCAGTCAAGCGCGAAACTATTAATAGTAAAAAAAACCGACCTTGTGCGAGTCGGACTCGCCCATGGAGGTTTCCGTAGCAGCAAGTAACATAATATAAAAGTTCTTGTAGTTCGTTAAAACTTTGATCGATGTTATAATAATAGTGTATTTTTTTTAGATTTATGACGTATTCAAAAAAACTACTTACTAGATCTCGTTCAAACCAATTTTCGTTGGTAGTTTACATGGTAATGCATCATATATGTTTTTTTTAGTTTTATCTTTCTGTTATTTTAGAAGTTACAGGGGGGGGGGGGACATTTTACCACTTTGGAAGTGTCTCTCGCGTAAACTATTCCTACCATAGATATAGACCTATCCATAGATACCCCACACGTATGGGTTTGATGAAAAAAAAATTTTTGAGTTTCAGTTCTAAGTATGGGGAAAGTATGGAAAAAATCATGAATAAAAGAAATCTGAATGCAAAGCCATCTCTAATTAAACTGACATTTTAAAATGTAAGCTGGTAATGCCAGTAGATGGAGTTATCCTTTGACAGTTTAGCTAATATGTATACAATAGCACAGAATAGCCATATAATGTCCCCACTGGTGGGACTTAGGCCTCTTCTCTAGGAAAGAGAATGGGCCGTAATCCACCACACGCGGGTTGGTGGACGTCACATGTCTTCGAATTTTTGGTTCTAGGACATGCCGGTTTCCTCACGATGTTTTTCTTCACCGAGCAGTGGTGATGAAATAAACTAAATTAAAGCTGGGTTTGCACCCGCAACCCACAACTCGTAAGTCGGGGCCGTTACCACTCGGCCACCACTGTTCTCAAGAAAAAAGAGGTATACAATATTTATTGACTACCTATTAGGTGACTTGGAGTTGATTAGGCGGTGTAGCGACATCTATGGCGCCACATAAGCACTACGAAGAAAGTACGAAATCCTGCATCGCGCAATCAAAGTTCTCCGCGCGATTTGAACATATACGACAGCCCGGGATCATCTATCGGGCAGTCGCCCAACAGACTATAACACCTGTCTGGTCGGAGGATCCTCCCTTTTCAAAGGATATGTGGGACTTTTCTCTCTGTTCCGCATACCTCCAAAGCGGTACTAAACTTGCCGAGTAAGATAGTAATACGAATAATATAAATTACAATACTATTTCTGCAATTAAAAACTTTGACTTTTTCGACTTATATCGTTTTTAAATTGAAGAAGCGACATAAGGTTGAATACCGCTGCTCGATAACAACACAGTTGTGTCCGTACTTACGTATGTACTTTGTGATAAGAAGCTGAAATAAATCTCGTTACGGCTGTTTCCAAGCTGATTGTGGAGCCGATTAGATTTACAAGTGCAGTATCGAGGTTCATTGTTAAGTGCAAAATGACGGATCAACACAAATTACTGTTGATTTAGAATAGAATAGAATAGAAATACTTTTATTCGGTACAGACAGCACAACTGTTACATACACAAAGTATACAAGAATAAAAGTACAAAGTACGGCTAGCGTTTGCTGGTCGTTAGACATCCAGCGGTGATTTTCAGTTGGCACCCCGCAGTGTCGCACGGATTAGGGTAAAGCATACCCTATATTTCTATAACGTACATACGTCTTGGGTACGCCATAATTATTTCGGTAAGTCCTCTCTTTGAGGAGTGACTAGAGTCACATCACGGCATCCTCTGACGTTGCTCCTCACCGGACATGATAAAATCGGGAAGTTCTTGCACCGGGTCCGTGCGGAAGAAATGCAATATCTAGAGAAATCAACATTGTGCGGATCGCCCGGAAGACATGGTGGAGGTGTACCCTGCTTAGGCAGAGCACCACTGTGTTCTCCTGGAGCCGGCGACGCGGTAAGCCCAGAAGAAGATGGTGTGACGGTTTGGATCTCTAAAGGATTGCCGGAAGTGGCTAAGGACAAAGAAGAGCGGAAGAATGGTAGGCAGGCCTTTGCCTTGCAGAAGAACACAAAAGGCTCATAATAATAATAGGCTCGTATTTGACCACTATCTCATCTCATGGAAAAAGACGATATGGTCGACGATGAAGCACGCTTGCCCAGAAGTAATCACTCTTGACTTAAAGACCCCTAAGTTGTAGCTATCAGTAAACACAGACTCCGGCAGGGAGTTCCACTCCTTAGCTGTACGCATAATGAATGTGTTCCCAAAACGCTTTGTGCGTATGTGTGGGATTTCTATCACGTACTCGATACTTTATTATATTCCATATTGTGTACATAGGTGGTACAACACGTACAGCTGCCACCACGGATATTGAGCGCTGGCTTCAAGTTGCGCAGAAGTCAAAAATCGGATCTCTTTAGGTGGTGCGACGTGAGACACGGGGGCGGGGAGCGTCAGTGATTGGCTCGCCGCGCATCGCGTCATAGACGACACTCGTGATTCGTTCATTTCGTTCCCTGCGCTTACTGCATGTATCTAACAACGACGACGATTGGCTCGCCAATGTATGGAATGCGCAAAGCGATCTCCACTCTTTCGCCGAGCGCTCAAGATCCTTTGTGGCGACTATAGGTGTCTTCAAAGCTAGAGTTAATAGACTCTTAATAAACTTTTTGTTTTTGCTATTGATAGGCTCGCGTCTGACCACCATCTCACCTGATGGTAAGCGACGATATGGTCGACGATAGAGCACGCTTGCCTAACCTATTCACTCTTGACCTAAAGACCCTAGGTTTTAGCTACCAGGAAACACAGACTCCAAGTAGGGAATAGGTTAGTTTCCAGGGTGAAAATAATTACATTTTATTTATTCCGTATTTTACATTATAAAATAATATTGGACACGTATTTTTTTCTTTTTTCGATTAAACAAAAAACAACAAAGATATAGCCCCTTAAAGTTACGCGTGACGTCACCCCGTGCGAAAAAATGCAACTCGGAGTGATGTAACACTTAACTATTAAAGTTACGTGTTACGTCACGCCGTGTTGCATTTTTTCTATATCTGGGTCATTTTTGGTTTAATTTACAAATAAAAAATACGTGTCCCTTATTTTTGAATAATCTAAAGGACGGACTAATTACATTTTTTTACGGCAACTAGCCTATTCCACTCCTTAGCTGTACGCGAAACAACTTAAAAAAAGATTATTAAATCTGGTGCTCACCTCGCCATTTCCCTGTGGGGGTTTATGTCCGTTCACAACTCGTTCCTGGCTGGAGCTCCGCTTGTAGTTCAGTTCTGGTGAAGGACCCAGGATCTCTTGTCTCTCTATCACCGTGTTCAACGTGCCTGGAAAGAGGGAGATGACAGATGTTAGACGGAGAAAGACGAAAGCTAGAACCATACAATAGGTACAGAAGACAATCTACATACAAAGCACGCTCGAGCAACGCACACATAGACACCGCTCACGGACACGATATCTCGGCTCAATCGCCCGCTCGCACTCGTACAGTTCGGAGCATCGCGGCGTGTGCGATCAACTAGCGTAAGTATAAAAAAACCGGCCAAGTGCGAGTCGGACTCGCCCACGAAGGGTTCCGTAGCAGCAAGTAACATAATATAAAAGTTCTTGTAATGTGTTGTAACTTTGATCGATGTTTTAATAATAGTGTATTTTTTCGGTTTATGACGCATTAAAAAAAAACTACTAACTGGATTTCGTTCAAACCAATTTTCGTTGGTAGTTTTTATAGTAATGTACATCATATATTTTTTTTAGTTTTATCATTCTCTTATCTTAGAAGTTAGAGGGGGGGGGACACACATTTTACAACTTTGGAAGTGTCTCTCGCGCAAACTATTCAGTTTAGAAAAAAATGATATTAGAAACCTCAGTATCATTTTTGAAGACCTATCCATAGATACCCCACACGCATGGGTTTGATGAAAAAAAAATTTTTGAGTTTCAGTTCTATGTATGGGGACCCCCAAAATTTATTGCTTTTTTTCTATTTTTGTGTGAAAATCTTAATGCGGTTCACAGAATACATCTACTTACAAAGTTTCAACAGTATAGCTCTTATAGTTTCGGAAAAAAGTGGCTGTGACAGACGGACGGACAGACAGACAGACAGACAGACAGACAGACAGACAGACAGACAGACATGACGAATCTATAAGGGTTCCGTTTTTTGCCATTTGGCTACGGAACCCTAAAAACCGGCCAAGTGCGAGTCGGACTCGCCCATGAAGGGTTCTGTAGCAGCAAGTAACATAATATAAAAGTTCTTGAAGTTCGTTGTAACTTTGATCGATGTTTTAATATATAGTGTATTTTTTTAGACTTATGACGTATTAAAAAAAACTACTAACTAGATCTCGTTCAAACCAATTTTCGTTGGCAGTTTGTATGGTATGTACATCATATATTTTTTTTAGTTTTATCATTCTCTTATATTTATTTAGAAGTTACAGGGGGGAAAACATTTTACCACTTTGGAAGCGTCTCTCGCGCAAACTATTAAGTTTAGAAAAAAATGATTTTAGAAACCTTAATATCATTTTTGAAGACCTATCCATAGATACCCCATACGTATGGGTTTGATGAAAAAAATATCAAAACTGCTCTCAAAATGGTGAAGAAAAACTATCGTGAGGAAACAAGAATGAATAAGCTCATAAACTAGTGCGACTCGCTATCAACGATTGCATCACTGCTTACCATCAGGTGAGATCGCAGTCAAGCACTAGTTATACCATTAACCAAAATCGCCATATCTCGTGACACTGGGGTCGATTCCAGACTATTATGTACTTGTTGGGTTCTGGTATGTGAGAGTAAATTACTCTACAAATGACACAAAATGGCTTTGTAAATAATCTTTGCGTCATTCTTTACGTAAATGTATGCGTTTACGTTCTGAAATACTTACCGAGTTATTTGAAAGTAATTGTATTATTGTGAGATAACATTGAAACAGTTGAAAGTATGGTGACACAAACATTCTTTAGCGTTGATTTACATCTGTCTTTACCTGTGTTTATTTCTGTACAATATTCTATAGTATTCGACGTCGTTGTGGCGACGCTTGGAGGAGGTTTATTATGATGATGATGAAACAATCTGAGGCGTCATGGCGTCTTAACCGTCCGCATGAAGCAAGTCCTCATCGGATTAGGTAAGTCGTGAGGTTTCTGTTCCGGATCCAGGCGGATGAAACGCCTGGGTGTCACCAATCACCATTGTGCGGATTGTTCGGAGGACACGGTGGAGGTGTGCCCCGTTTGAGCTGAGGACTGCCGTTTTTTCGTGGAGGCGATCGTCGACGGCGACCTATCGCGACGGGCCCTGATTCGGGCTATGGTCTGAGCGAGAAGAAATGGCAGGCGGTCGCTTCTTTCTGCGAAGCAGTAATACGAGCAAAGGAGGTCACGCACATGAGGGAACGAATGTCCTCACTCCCCAGCCGCCGAGATTCCGACCCCGACTACCAGCCACGGTAGACGCTGGCTTGCGGACGTCGACCAATGGGTAATTAATCGGACCGAGCCCAATTGGCAGCACGCGCTTTTCAAAGATATGCCAGTAAACCGTAGAGGCCCAGCAGGGCCGATGCTTGCTAGCTAGGACCGCGGAGAATTCCTGAAAAGGAAACCCGTAGTCCTAAAATGCAAAGAGGAACTGAAGTACACAGGTACGGTTTCATTCAGTAAAATTTTCTTTCAATTCGATTTTCCCACCTACAAAAACAAGTGTTGGGAAAAGGATAGTGAGATGATAGGTAATCTAAATCAGACACAATCATAAACAACACTAAAAATAAATCAAGACGATTCAATCATCTTCCAAACTCCTATAAAACCACGTTTCTAGTTATTTTCATTACGATCATAAAATATTCGAACACTGGTAATGATTTACTTCACAGTGTGAACGACATAAAAATGGCTGTTAAATAACTAGTTAAACTATTTGTAACTAGCTTTGGAGGCTTTGTTCCCGTTCTTTCCTACTCCACCCTATTATACCCTACTCTACCCTACTATAGCTTACTCTACCATATGGGTGGCTCGCTGTCCGGCCGTCCGGTAACTGTCCGGACCAAGCCCAAGTCGTCGACGGTGCGCACTGTTCCCGCGCGCCTCAAGGAGTTGTCAGCAACAGCAGTGACCCAGCCGGGTCGAAGCCTACTGGGGCCAGGGTTATCCGAAAGGGCGCTCGAGCCCCGGTATGAAGGCTAGAAGGAACGGGGTGGGTCTTTTAGTCAGTAAGAGTCTGACACTATCTCCCGCTCCGCCCAAGGGCGGGGGATGTCAATGCATGATTTTTCCCACCATAAAAAAAGGCATACCCTAGCGTGTATCGCTATCGTTAATTTTAAAAGAAACTGCAAATACTAGGTTAACGAACAAATGACGTAATGTGTGGTGTCATTTCTTATGATCATGTCAGAGATGGCAAATAGAGATACGTCACTGTAAAAAAATAGGTGAAAAACATGTTGCTAAGGACATTCATGGCGAAGCTAAATTCGACCTAATTGGATTTTTAGGTTTCTCTAACAAAAGGGTAAACCGTCTTATTTTTTAAACTGAAAGATATTCTATAACATTGTATACGCCTATTTATTTTTTTACTACGCGCTTATTTTGATCCCCTTAAATTTTGATCGTTTAAACCCGTGGAGGGTCGATCCGGTACATGAAACACTGTCGATTTGTAAAGTCGGCGATATTATTATGTCTGTCAGTCCGTCTGTCAGTCCGTCTGTCACCAGACTGTATCTCATGAACCATAATAGCCAGACAGTTTAAATTTACAATAATAAAATGAAATATATCTGATCTTCAACTCACCATTCACCCCATTCTCCTTGATGGTAGCTGAAGGCGGTTTGTTGTCGTCAGGCGCTGGAGGCAGGTCCTCCTCATCAGAACTATCTGACCTGTGTATCTTGATCTTCGCCACCTCAATGTGTTGTCTGCCATACTGGAAATAAAGAAAAAAGACGATTATGAATCATTAAGATAAATATAGCGTTGTTGGAGGTGGTCGGTAGCAACGACCTCTTGGTCAGGCCCTGGCACAGGCACTGGTCCGGAGCGAGTAGGTCTAAGGGTCAATTCACACGTACCACAACCACACCACGTCGCAGCGACATAATGTGGTCAAGCTGTGGTTACGTGTGAATAGTGCCGCAGCGGCTTTTTGCAGTTGCGTTGTGGTACCGACAAAATGTCGATGTGGTTGCGTTGTCGCTGTTGTTGCGACGTGGTAGCCACACGTGGTCATGTGAAGTTATACTCCAGCTTTAGTAGAGGTAACACGGCTTGACTGAACGTAGTCATGGAGGAAAGATTGTTGTTGCTATCCTTGTTATGGCTTTTATTAATAAGAAGAAGACGAAGAAATCAGCGTATTCGTCGAACATGTGAACATGTCGTGGCGATGTGGCCGCGGTGCCGCCGCCGCGTGGCGGCGTTGCCGTCGCGATGTGTTTGTATTATAGGTGGTCGATAACAACGTCAAAATGTGGTACGTGTAAATTGTAATATTCATTTTCAATACAAAATATACGCCCGACCACATGGCGTCGTTGTGGTGTGGTTGTGGTACGTGTGAATTGACGCTAAGCTACCAAACTAGACACCATACAGACACCAGAGTCGCCACACGTCCTAGCCGGTCGCGCCACCAAATTGGTTGCGCAACTAAACGGACACCATTACCCCTAGCGAAGTTGCTAATCTGCAATAGTTAACGTTTGTAGCAAGCTTCAAATGTACGGGAATGACGTGGCCTCAACGCTCAGTCACGTGGTCAGAACAAAAGAATTGGCGGCGAGGCCAACTCGAAGCGTTCGACGCAAGCGAAACGGTTGTAACTTGGCTCGGGGGGCTGGTGAGTAATTCTCTATAGAGAGATTCTCTGCTACATTTTGTTGGTGGCGGCGATTGGTCGCGCTGCCATGGTGTATCAGTGAAATATAGCCCTTTGGGGCAGTTTTGGCCTCACACAGATTTTAATGTTATTTTTCCATGCCTAACTGTATACGGGGTTATTTGTAAAACACCAACAACCTGTATTACTAATCATAAACCACAACTTTGGTTCTATGAATTTTTCACACAACATAATACATTTACCAAAACCAAACCTTCAAGATTTCGTTGTTCTATCTCAACCATGATTTTGCTATCCCTACTTACGTCTGTATGACGCGAAGCATGCGCATCGATGACTCTTACACGCTCCCGCTACCCTCCGCTACTGTACTATCGCTTGCTTCGCATAGTCTTCGTAATATTTAGAACGTTCAATTTAAATGTTTTTATTTTTGTATGAAAATCTGATGAACTAAAATATGATATATTTTAAAAAATCATAAATAAAAGATGTTGATTATGTTGTTAGTAACATAGTCCTTTTTGTATGGTGGGAAAAATCAGCCAATGACAACCCCCGCTCTTGGGCGGATATAGTGTCAGACTCTTACTGACTAAAAGCCCACCCCGTTCCTTCGAGTCTTCATACCGGGGCTCGAGTTCCCTTTCGGATAACCCTGGCCCCAGTAGGCTTCGACCCGGGCCCCTACTGTTGCTGACAACTCCTTGAGCCGCGCGGGAACAGTGCGCGCCGTCGACGACTTGGGTCCGGACAGTTACCGGACGGCCGGACAGCGAGCTAACCATTGCTTACATCCGCAAGCCCGCGCCTATCGTGGCCGGAAATCGGGACCGGGATCCCGGCAGCGGCGGCGAGAACGCCGTTGCCTGATGCGTAAGGCCTCCTCTTTTGTAGTAACATAATCCTGAGAGGTCGCCGGTGTTTTACAAATAACAGTGTATAAGAGTATATTTGTATGAGGAGCAAAAAAAACATTTTTTTTTCTTTAGACATCTTTGTATGTACAATCGCAGTTTACCTTGCGCAGGCGCAGCTAAGGTCACATAAAGTATGTCGGAGCCATAACGCACGAAGCGTGTTTTCGTACGATTACCGGATACATTTAATTTTTTTATCTCATTAGAGGGAAAGTGTATTGTGTTATGTTACTCTGTAATTGCTGAACGGAATCGGATGTAATTTAGGACAGGGATTTTAGATATATTTAATTAGTTGTTAGTTATTTCTGTATTGAGTAGTAGTGGCCGACCGACTACCAGGCCAGGCGCATTACTATAAATAATTAATTTCATCACCACTGTTCACAAAACGGTGAAGGAAAACATCGTGAGGAAACCGACATGTCCTAGAACAAAAATTCGAAGACTTGTGACATCCACCAACTCGCACTGGGCCCTCGTGCTGTATAACGGCCCATTTCCTCCTAGACAGGTCTTTTTTTAAGGTGGATAATTATTCAATGACCACTCACGGTCTAGGGCGAGGTGGGAAGCCGTGTCACGTCTTTTTTTTTCGTCGAATTTATGGCACATATTCCATTTGTAAGAGAGAGAGGAGGCTTGAGTCCCAGCAGTGGGAACATTAAAAGGATGATTAATGCTAGAATCCTTAAGAGGGCACTTCCCCACTAGTCTATCGTCAACGTGAGCACGGTTTAAATTGGACAGCGTTATGTAAGAACGGATTATGCGACACTAGAGAGAATTTGAGAAAATGAACGCTGTCCATAATGCACAGCGTTTAATTTCTCAAATTCTCTCTAGTGTCGCTTAATCCGTTCTTACATAACGCTGTCCAATTAAAAGCTTGCTGTTTCATTCAACGCATTTTTTTATGAAGAAGCAACGCAACAAAGAGATAACACCTTAAAAACACAGAATTCGGTAATTCAGTCATTTACTTCAAAAAAACTTTATAGTTAAAAAAAAAATGTCATCTAAGATCTCGATTTATTGTGTAAGATTTTAATTCAGTTTACGTCGTGAAATGGATCGCGTTAAGAGCTCGTGGTAGGGGTTTAGTTCGTACTCATCAAGTTAAACACGCGCTGGTTGAGAATAATACACATCTGACCTTTTCGAAGGACATGTCTGATAATACCGTCCTAATATGTCGTCTAAAAATAGATATGTAATTACTTAAAATACAAAGCCGTCCTTGCGACGAGCTATGACGATTCGGATACCAACAAAATTGTAGCTATGTAGTATACAGTTAGATGAAAAGTCTTTATAATATAAAGACATTTATTCCCCGAATGAAGGTGCCGCCTTAAATATGTAGTTTCGGTAGCATTTTTTTCCCCCATCCAAATCCAAACTATCCAAACTAATATTATAAATGCGAAAGTAACTCTGTCTGTCTGTCTGTCTGTCTTTGCTTCACGCCTAAACTACTGAACCGATTTGTGTGAAATTTGGTACAAACATAGTTTGGAACTTGAGAAAGGATATAGGATAGTTTTTATTACAAAAAATAAAATAAAAAATAAATAAAAAAATTAAATTTATTCCGGACATACAGCGCCATCTATTGGTCAAGAGTCGGTATCAATTCAGGGAACTATGTGGGTAAAACCAAAAATCTGCCGGAAGTCACTATTCTACGCGAACGAAGTCGCGGGCAAAAGCTAGTATATTATATTTTAAAACTGTGCGTCAGTGAAAAAATATTAAATTAAAAAAAAAAGCTTCAATTAGGACACAGTGTCCAAATTGTCAGTAAGTCCTTGCAACAACTTTATCAACCCGCACTGGACCCGCTTGGTGTATTACGGCTGTTTATAGCTAGAACAATTGCCATCACGGATCTTGAGCGCTGGCTTCACGTTGCGCAAAAGTCAAATATTCGATCTCTTTAGTGGTGCGAAGTGAGACGCGGGGGCGGGGAGTGTCAGTGATTGGTTCGTCGCGCCATCGTGTCATAGACGTCACTCCTGATTCGTTCCCTGCATTGCTGCAGCCTGCATGTATCTAAAAACGAAGACGTTTGGTTCGCCAATGTATGGAATGCGCAAAGCGATCCCCACTCTGACGCCGAGCGCTCAAGATCCGTTCCGGTAATTGTACATTAGACCGACGCACACGTGTAAACGCCCGATTTAGAATAGAATAGAATAGACTTTATTGTACACCAAAAAGTAATACAGCTTATACAAAACTTCAATTTGTGGGCACAATTATGGCGGTCTTATCGCTGAAAGCGATATCTTCCAGACAACCTTCCGATTTGTACGTAGAACGACGTCGTCGCGTGGCGTGGATCTAGTGTAGCTCTACAAGTCTAGTTTCTATTTAAATGTATGTAAATTTAATATACTTGAGTTATTAAAAAAAATGTTAAGGATAAACATAAACAACTTCGCTGTCGGGCAAAAACCATCAAAAAAATATTTGATAAAAAATCCCGGTAAATATGAATCGTACTCGCGCATGAAGGGTTCAGTACTATTATCGTTTTTTAGGAAAACGATGTCGATGTTCCAAAATCACATGAAAATGAGCAGACAGTCAGACATCAGCGAGAAGCAAAAATCCAATGTCACTGAAGATTTGGCATCGCTTATCGCTGAAAGCGATATCTTCCAGACAACCTTAGGATGGATAAGAGCTTAAAATAATACACATTGTAATCTTATTGAAGGATATTTGTAGAAATGTAATCATCAATAATCAATGTTTATTATTTAATTGGCAAGAAATAAAAGGCTTTTTATTTTTATAACGACACCGAACACTTTTTGATTGACATGAGTATGTGTTAAGTGGAACTGGACACAAAAAAATGTTAACGCAAGCGCAGAGAGGGGATGATTTCATACTGGTTGTATAGAAATCAAATATTCATCGGTAGCTCGTATCTGACATAAGACACACGTTTGCTACCATAGAGTCATGAATTCGTGTGTCATTGATTGAGGACTGTTAATTTGAATGACTATGCCACATTTTTTTAAGCTATTGCATAGCTTCTATCGCGGGCCTTGAGCGTGGAGACCGAATCCAGAAATTCCGTAACGAAAATAACCTAACACCCGGACTCATTTGTTTTTTGAGCATGGTGACCGATAAGAAAACAAATGAGTGGGGGGGTGTGCAATAGCTTTACCGCGGCAGTCCCCGAGTGCCACACGTCTTTTTTTTTTATTGATATAAATTAGTGCTTGACTGCGATCCCACCTGATAGTTTTGTTTTGTTCCTCTATTTCAAGTCCATTCCTTATTTCTAGACTAATAACTACTGCTCATAAAGTAACTTTACTATTATTAGGTAGGTACTTGCATTTTTCACTATATCCAGAACATAGTGAAAAATGCAAGAACCTACTAATGTTTACGTAAGCATCGTGGGAGAGAGCTATGTTTACAGTAGTCAAAACGGATCTTGATCGCTCGGCGTCAGAGTGGGGATCGCTTTGCGCATTCCATACATTGGCGAGCCAATCGTCTTCGTTGTTAGATACATGCAGCAACGCAGGGAACGAATTAGGAGTGACGTCTATGACGCGAAGGCGCGGCGAGCCAATGACTGACACTCCCCGCCCCAGCGTATCAGTTCGCACCACTAAAGAGACCACTATTTGACTTCTGCGCTACCGCTCAAGATCCGTTATGGCAACTGTACTTTTGCTAATAAGGGGGAGGGGTGGTTAATATTTACAAAAACATCTGATAACGTAATACTCAAACGGCCCCTTAAAGGCAACAGAATTTTTCCATCTATGAAAATTTCAACCGTCATGCTATTACGAGTAATGAGATACAGCTTGTGATAGACATACGGACAGTGGAAACTTAGGAATAGGTTTACGTTTTACCCTTTGTATACGGAACCTTAAAAAAACGTCGTTATAAGAATCTATTGAAATGAAACGCAGTAAATAAGTGTAATTGATGACTCGTATTTTTTTTTTGTTTGTGTAGTATTGTAGGTATAGAAATCTTTGGTTTATTTATAGTATAGGTACAGGTAAAGAAGTCATAGGTATTTAAATTAATAAAGAACATAAGCGTTTTTCCTTAATCAATTAGTTTGTCCCTGTTTCATTGAAGGTAACTTTGATTTTGCCACAGTGTCATACAACGATTTGAGAACAAGTATTATGTGATATTGTAAATGCACCTTTTTTTTCGATGGGAAAAATCATCTTATGACAACCCCCGCTCTTGGGCGGAGCGGAAGATAGTGTCAGACTCTTACTGACTAAAAAACCCATCCTGTTCCTTCAAGCCTTCATACCGGGGCTCGAGCGCCCTTTCGGATAATCCTGGCCCCAGTAGGCTTCGATGCACCTTGGTACATACGAAATGTTGACCTCCATCGGGACCACCACGTTCTTGTAAGGGCGATCGGTGGCAGCGATCTCTCGCGCCGGGCCTTGATGCAGGCGATGGTCCGGAGTGAGAAGGAGTAGCAGGCCTCCTTCTGCGAAGCAGTAATGCTAGCAAAGGAGGAGGCCACACGCGTGAGGCAACGACGCTTACGGCCTAGCCGCCGCCGGGATTCCGATCCCGATTTCCGGCCACCGCGGGCTTGTGGACGGCGGACAATGGGTAGCGCGCTGTCCGACCGTCCGGTAACCGTCCAGACCGAACCCAAGTCGTTGACGGCGCATGCATTCCCGCGCGCGTCAAGGAGTTGTCAGCAACCGTAGGGGATGGCCCCTACTGGAGCCTGGCATGGTCGAAGCCTACTGGGGCCAAGGAACTGTTTCTGAAAAGAAGGCTCGGCCCCGGTATGAAAGACAAAGAAGGAACGGGGTGGGTTTTTAGTCGGAAAAAGTCTGACACTAGTTCCCGCTCCGTCCAAGAGCGGGGGATGTCATTAGATGATTTTCCCATCTAACAAAAAAAATTACACTACCAACCCGTTCGTGTTATAACCGCGTAATGAGTTTTCCGTCTAAAAATAAAACGAAAACAAAAACCAACATTGTATTTTGACCTACCCACACATAATCGCCGTCTTCCGAAATGCCGTGACTCATCAAAACAATGATTGGTACAAAAGAATGCCTAATGTTCTCGCCCAAAGTTCAACCGAGTTCCATTCATTTAATACATTATGGTGTAATGGTAATTTTATTGTTCATATTTTCATTATTTACTAGCTGACCCGGCGAACTTCGTACCACTTAATAGTTATGTTGTGACAGCTTTTAGTTAAACTGTCAACTCTATTACTCTACCCTACTTTACTCTACCCTAATTTTCATTTTTTTTTCCATAAGAACCCTCTCCTCACAATAACGAACACAACAAAAAAAAGAATATGCGAAATCGGTCCAGCCTTTCACGCGTGATGGCGTAACCAAGGAAATAGGGATTCATTTCTATATATATTACAAGCTTTTGCCCGCGCGGCTTAGCTCCCGTTCTTCCCTAGTCCACCCTACTCTATTCTACCCTACTATACCCTACCGAACTTCACATAAACCATCTACTAAATAGTCCGAACAAAGCCTAAACATTTGGTTTGGTTGGATAGGTGAGCCCGTTCTTGAGTTATAAAATTACAACGAAAAGTGGCATTGATTTTATATATGTAGTTATATATATATATATAATCTACACTAATATAATACATAGGTAAAGTTTGAATTTTTCCTACAAACAAAAATATTTATATGCGATTGCCAAAATTTTTTCACCGATAGAAAGCTGCTTCTGATAGATATAGCCCATATTTTATGTACACGGGCGAAGCCGCGGGCAAAAGCTAGTCTATATATATAAAATACAACATAATTTACTTTTTTACGTTTTAGTTTATGCGAAACCTGAATATAATTTGTTCAGAATCAATAACTGAATGGATTCCAATAGTTTTTACGCCATGTTATATTTTTTCTCAAAAATATTTAAAAAGGTTACAAGTTGGACACCACCGACACTAAGTACAACACAGGTCACGGCAGGTTATAGCGGGCATTAGGCGCTAGCAAATAGCTGTAAGAGTCCAAAACAACCCTTCAGTGGCCTGGATAGCCCAGTCACTATTTATTTTTGCTGACATAACAAGCTTATAACTTTGTCTCCTTCTTCTTCCTGCCCTCATCCCATATTACTTGGGGCGAAAAACGTTTTCTTCTTCCATTCTGTCCTGTCACCCGTCAAACTATCACTACCTCCCTTTTCTTTCCTATCACTTCTCACACAATCCATCCATCTTTTTTTCGGCCTTACTCTCCCTCTCCATCGGTCTACATGTATACTCAGAACTCGTTTAGTAATATGCGCTTCATCCCTCCTCTTCACATGACCATACCAAGACAACCGATTACCTTTCAACTTTAAGCTTATAACTTTGTGATTTTTCATAATACAGTTATGTTGTACATAGATTCTTTACATAAAAACACTAGACACCTGTTTCGAGTTTCGTGTATTCTATAATGTATACTTCGGTCACATTGCTAGCAAAGACGGTGGCAAGCTCGAAAGGCTAATTGTGACCGGTAAAGTGGAAGGGAAAGGGCTTCGCGGGCGCTGCCCAATACGTTGGTCCAACCAGATCCGCACCGCCCTTGACTCCACGATGTACAGACAGCTGTGAAATTGCCTGGGTACCCTAGTGTCTAATTTCCCTTGCACGTTAAAATTCAAGTTTTCGAAAATGTAACTAGATGGCGTTGGTTGCTTCCCAGCTAA
This sequence comes from Mythimna albipuncta, assembly GCA_929112965.1. Taxonomy (NCBI): domain Eukaryota; kingdom Metazoa; phylum Arthropoda; class Insecta; order Lepidoptera; family Noctuidae; genus Mythimna; species Mythimna albipuncta. Next base: position 2,900,271 of record OV815988.1, read on the forward strand.
ATGGCGACCAAGGCAATCTCACAAACCATAAACTTGACTTTTAGTTTGACAGAAAATAGATACATGCGTCATCGTTATCGTCAACAACTGAGTGTGAGGGTAGATTGATAAAAAAATATGAGACACAAGCATAACTAATTTTGTGATTCTTATCAACTGTTTGTAAACGGGCACGAATATTGCGTCCAGCATTACAAGTAACGTTAAATTTCAAATGTGTCCACAAGAGTCCACTTGGTCCAATGGTACCAACAGCGGCTTGTGATGCACATGTTTCTGGTTCAAATCTCAAGTTAAGATTTTTACTTTTTGTTTTCCAGCTTTTGTGTTTTAGTTGGCATTTTTTTTACTTTTCTTTAATAACGTAAGTGAGGAAATGTCTTTTTAAATGGACAGTTTGTATAGAAATGAAAGAAAGTATTGCAAGTAAATAAAATGTTTATTATTTTAATATATAATAATAATGTATTTACTTAAGATAGATAAATTAAGTAAATGGTCATAGTCTAAAATTAAAATACATTTTTTAATATCATAGTTAGCTTAGTGGTTTATGTAAAGACTTTGACGCAGTAAGGCACGAGGCTAAATCGCAAATCTTGTGTATTTTTTTGCTTTCGATTTAAAACCCCAAATTGAACATTCTTCAAACATATTTGGAATAATTTCGCTTGACTTGTAATATGTGGGTAGTCACGACCATTAGGCATATTCATCATAAAACTGGTATTCAAATGTTACTTAGTTTACTTAGTTTAGGGTAGAGAAATAAAAATGAACCGTTCTAATAACACTAAAACCAGTCGACACTAATTGCAGTGACGTCGTGTAAACAATTTTTAGCCCGTAGCATTTGCTAATTTTGCTACGTGGTTAATCCGCCACTGGCACTATTGAAATAAATAAACTGTTTTTGTCATGTTCAAAATTGTATTTCAAATAATTCTATTCTGTCATAAGCAATTTAATATCTTCACTTCTTTTATGTGTTTTACCTTTATACATAGTTATTTAAATTAAATCTATCAGACGAATACTTAAATTTCTTTGTAAAGTAAAGTATTTGTATAAGTAATATTTAGTTGTTTTTCATTAAAGTTTTGATTTAAATAATTAATTTAATTTAAGTCTTATAAATTTTAATTTGATTTAAAAAAAAAACAATTCAGTATTCTAAACACAAACCTACTAAAAAAAGCGTGACTGATTTGAACTTAGTACCGGCAACCACGTCAATATAAGTCTACAGTTACTACCATTAGACTATGTTGACTTATGGAATAATGTTGAAATTAACAAGTGCATTACGTGGCATACGGTCCGTATTCACAAGTTAACGTTACGTCTTAAATCAAATTGTCATATCAGTATTCTATAATATTTGACCACTTACCTACCTCGTTTTACTCATTTAGATTAGCTCCGAATTGAATACCACTTAACTTCTGCTTATTGCAGAAGGTTCAAATTCGTCTAACTTTTAGGATGTCTTATGTTATCTACCTTCTACTGCCAGGTGGGTCAGATTTCTGGTTCCTCTGTACTTTTTGAAGTTATGAATAACAATTAATAAAAGAAATCGGTAGGATTTATATCGAAACTAACAAAGTGGAAGTATTTAATTGTAATATAACATTATGACTGGCCTGTTGGTCTAGTGGTTAGTGCTCCTGACTGCAATGTCCGGGTCGTGGGTTCGATTCCCACCCAGAACAAATGTTCGTGTGTTGGGCACAATCATTTGCTGAATCTGGGTGTAATTTATCTATAACATGTATGTATTTAGAAATATATAAGTATGTTTATCAATTGTCTAGGACTCGTAACACAAGCTTTGCTTAGCTAGGGACTAGACGGCGTTGTGTAATATCATTATTAATATTCAAATCGGTAGTTACGCAGCAAAAGGAAAAAAAAGCAGGTAAACAGGCTCATCAAACAAAAAGGCAATAATAAAATAATATAGATATTTATTTCTTACAGTTTACTATTCAACAGTCAGATTATTAATCATCGAATAAGATTATAATATTACTTGTAATTTTTTATTGAGGCCATAGCTTAAATATTCGTTTCCCAAATTGGAAAGAGGATTGAAGCTTATGTAACCTTAACAAAAACAAACAAGAGGCAAGATATTAAAAAAAAACTACAAAATTGCACAACAACATATCAAATGTTTAGTAGGTAACATAAAAAAAAACAAAATTATGTTGTGTTATAACTTTAAGTGTTCATAACTTTTTTTTAAATTATTTCAAATACAGGTATTAAGTAAAACACACGTAACGAGGTCTCCAATACGTACTGAGTAAATATGTAATATTAATTAAATATATTTATCAATATCTCGTGTAACCACCATTTTGGTCAATAACAGCTTGCATTCGGGAACGCATTGAATTAATCAAATTTTTACACAGATCTGAACCACGAATACTCTCCCATATTTGTAAACAATGAGCCTCTAACGCATCTGGAGTACGCTCGTTTTGATTATTCCACCGTTGAACAATAACACCCCATAAATTTTCAATTGGATTTAAATCCGGTGATCTAGCAGGCCAAGGAATAGCGCAAATGTCATTATGCTGACGAAACCAAGCCTGCACACTGTGCGAACGGTGTATTGGACAATTATCCTGCACAAATGTTATCTGTGGCAATTCTTCGCTTGGATACACCGTTCGAACTGTGGGCAACATTGTCTCCTCCAGCACTTCTATATAATTTGCACTATTTGCTCGGCTTGGTATTCTCACTAGTTCCCCAGGATCGGCTGCACTCATCCATCCCCACATGTTCACCGTTATATGGCCAGATTGCCTATTGGGCACTACGTGACCACTTGTGTATCGCGTATTATCTCGACGCCACAGACATAATCGACCGTGTTCACTGGACTTAAAAGTTTTTTCATCAGTAAAGATGACATTACTCCAATCAAAGTCTATGTGATCCATAGCAAATTGCAATCTTGCTCTTTTATGGGTTTCCGTAAGCAAAGGTTTCACAGCATGCCTCCGATAATGCAGCCCTTCACTATGAAGAGCACGACGGACAGTGTCGACGCTTGTGTCAAATAAACCAGCATAATGGTTCGTCGGCAAAAATCCATTTTCCTCGTATTCCCTTACCATGGTTTGACGCTGCAACATGTTTATCAGTTTTGGTCTACCAGTTCTTTGACGGTGTTTCAAAGAACCATCTTCTTCAAATCGTCGTACCCATAGAACAACTGTTTTTCTCTGCAACAATAAAACAAAAATATATAATACCTAATAATGATTATTATAAAGAGGAGTGTTTTGTTATATAAAAAAGTGTAAAATAAGATTACTTACGTTTACACCGATCTCTCTGGCTATTTCTGACAAATTTTTACCTTGACTATGCAAAGCAATTATTTGAGCTCTTGTCACTACATCTATGTTACAATTCATACTCATTGTCATAAATTGACCGGATTAAAAAAAAAATTAAACGAAAGGAGCTCGAACGAGGTAATCGAAATGAACTTGCGAACAATCAATTAAAGCTTAGTCACAAGTCTTTGGTCTAAGTATTATTTATACTACCTACTAATTATTATTTATAAATCCATATTCAACCTACCGTCTCAAGTTTTGAAACTGACACATAGACAATCAGATATTTATAAATTGATAATTATTAAATTTTAATATTTTCAACACTTCATAAAAAAATATATAAATTATTTAAATGTTTATAGAAACAAAAGAAGCTACAAAAAAAAGCATTAGCATAAGCATTTGAAGCACAGCAACGCCACCTAGTAGCAGTATAATTAATGTTGTCAATAACAACATTTCAATCTGATTTTACGCTAGATGGCGTCATTTCTCGCTTCACACGATTTTTTTTCTGTACTATCCAACCACTATTGCAGCCAATCGTACAATGCCCTTCACACCGCCAGAGACAGGAACAGATGGAGGAATATCATAAGGGGACTGTGAAACAGGGGGTCACGACTAGTGTTGCCAGGTCTAATTGGATTAAAATCGAGACAGTTGGTAAAACTAATCGGGATTTAGAGTTTTAGATCGGGACATTTTTTTTTTTAAGTTTTTTGTCTGGTGGGAAATCTTCCAATGACTTCTCTCGCACTGTATCAGACTTTTGCTTACTAAAATCCAGGCTTCTTCTGTCCCACTGCGTTCCAGGGCCTAGGTCACTACTTCAAACGTTCCCGCAGTCCTAGCAAGCATCGGCACTACTAGGCCCCTTCAGTGAAGCGCCGTGTGTCATTTGGAACGCACTTGACATAGTGATGCGAATGCGATACAGGTTAATTTATTGTTATAATGATGGCATTTAATATATCTTTTGATTTATCGGTACATTTAGCGTCCCGATCAGTTGCAAATCGGGACGTGTCCTTAAACCCCTAAAAATCGGGATATCCCGCGCAAATCGGGACGCCTGGTAACACTAGTCACGACCCTCAGCATTGAGGAATACGATGCAAGGAGGAGGATATTCTATAAAACTAATGTTGTGCAGTTGATTTTATACCCTGTGGCTTCTTTATATTTTCGGTAACAGTGCGTGCCAAGCTACCATTAGGAGGTCGACGCACAAACTATGCAAGCTATGTATGTTATGGTACAGAATTATGTAATGTAAGTAGTTTGATGTCGAAATCCCTTGCTATGAAATCGTTTAGCAATCAAACATGCGTTCATTGCTTTACTACTGGAATATTCTTAAAGTTATGTTAACATGGCCTTTCTATGGTAGGAAATCATCTAACCTTTTTACTAATTAAATTGTGTAACTTATTATAATATGTATGTATATATGTATTTATAATTGAGTATTGTGTTTTATATAGTTAGCAGTACACCACAGACTATCCCGTGTATTATTTGAAGCTCTTATCCATCCTAAGGTTGTGTGGAAGATATCGCTTTCAGCGATAAGACCGCCATAATTGTGCCCACAAATTGAAGTTTTTGTACAAGCTGTGTTACTCTTTGGTGTACATTAAAGTCTATTCTATTCTATTCTTTTCTAATCAGTATGGTAGTAGTAAGTACTAGCACCATACTTATCTATAATGAGTATGGTATTAGAAAGTTTTTTTTTTTCAAATGATACCTAGTGCTTGACTGCGACCCCACCTGATGGTAAACAGTGATGCTATCGTTGATGGTGGATCGTGCTAGTTTATTAAGAGTCTATTCACTCTAGACTTGAAGACAACTAAATTATATAGGATGACTGGTAATTAGTGTAGGGTACTTAAACACGTGATTGAACCAATAACTTTTACTACTGTTCCCATAATAAAAATTGTTTGTTATCATGAGCACAATCACGTGTTTAAGTATCGTACACTAATTGCCAGTCACCCTACATAAAGAAAGAAAAAAATGGTTCAGTCCTTCATAATAACTATCTACACTAATATAATAAAGAAGTTTGTTTTTTCGTTTGTAGGAGGTAATCTCTGGAAGTACTGGTCCGATTGCTAAAATTCTTTCACTGATAGAAAGCTGCTTTATTCCTGAGTGACATAGGCTATATTTTATGTACGCGGGCGAAGCTGCGGGCCAAATTTAGTAATACATAAAACATAGGCTATGTCACTCAGGAATAAAGAAGCTTTCAATCGGTGAAAAAAATTAGCAATCGTAGACTTCCTTTTGCAAGCAAAAAAACAAGTGTAGTTAATGTAGACGAGTCTAATAACAGTAAATACTACTATTAAGGGGAAATGTAATGTTACATAGTAATATTTTATTTAATTCGTTACACCCCAAACAAACGCCGCCGGCGTTCGCGCACCTATTGTCTTTCAATTGTGTCTGTAATTTCCACGATTGAAAGGTTAAATCAATTTAACTTATTACATACACAACTAAAAACTATAATTACAGTAAATTAAAAAAAATAAAACCCTACGCTAATTACAACTAACTAAAATCAAACTAAAATATGGCGTCAAAAAACTTTTCCACATCGCTGTCGACTGGTAATGTGGCCAAAAGGCTGGCGGTATTGCCACGCTGTATGGCAATGCTTATCCTCTGTCCGAGGTAAAAGCAAGCCCTTGGGTCACGTGAAGTGTCAACTTGACGTTTCGACAGATCTTTAAGCAACTTGTGAGCACTCGGACCCCACGATCCGAGAGTATCAACCCCAAACGGAAATGATTAAAAAAATAATTAGAAAAGAATTAAGTAAATATAAACAAAGAATCATTACTAGGTATCCAAGCTATGTACATGTTTGACCTTTGTCCTACGACGATATATGTTTCCGCTTCAGTGTGTGAGCAATTACTTATAAACCAACAAGGATGAATTACTTATTCAAAGTATTGACGATCGAAGTTCATAAAAATAATAAATGAAACTGTACCATATTCGCGTTAAAATTAGACATTTAAAGAAACGTTATTTACTGTCTGTTCCATCGATTTTAACTTCTATTTCGTAGGCGTAAGGATGGCATTAAAAGCATAAAAGTGGTTACAATACCAATTATTTTTCTGCAGCCGCCATTTGTCATGCCACCAACGTAATAAAAGTCAAAATCGGTTAAACGAACAGTACTAAAAGGTTTACATAAATGTCTAATATTATTTTAAACAGTATAGTTCCTTGGTTCATGTGACGAATAATGTTTTATGCTTTGATAAAACCGGTCTTTAATTCGACGTATTTTTAGTAAGTACGTACTTAGGTAAAAATGACGCCTTCCGGAATAATTGTAAACACTGAGTTCATCATTCTATTTATTTATTAATAGTAATGCTCTATGCTCTAATAAAAAACACCGACTTGTTGATGGTTCGGACACAGTGTCCGACTTAACACATTTTTATTTTATTATGAGATATGCGAGTGAATAGGCTCTTAATAAACTAGTGCGCCTCACCATCAACGATTGCATCACTGGTTACCATCAGGCGGGATCGCAGTCAAACACTGGTTTAAAAAATTATACGACGTACGGGTGATACATGTACGGACCAAATATTAATATTCTAACATCCTATGCGGCATTTTAGTAGGTATGCGCAGAGGTGGCCCAGTGTTAATGTAATTTATTTCATCACCATTGCTCTCAAAACGGTGAAGGAAAACATCGTGAGGAAACCGGCATGTCCTAGAACCAAAAATTAGAAGACATGTGACATCCACCGACACGCACTGGGCCCGCGTGGTGGATTACGGCCCATACCCACTCTTAGAGAGGAGGCCCGAGTCCCATCAGTGGGAACTCGGGCTAAAATAAACTCGGGATAAAATATATGATTGGATAAAGTGAGAAATGAGTAAATTGGAGGAAGTTTGAAAGTGGCGCCAGTGATTGACAAGCTGAAGGGGAATCGTTTGTCTTATATGGTATTTGGTATGGTCATGTAAAGAGGAGGGATGAAATGCATGTTACCAAAAGAGTTATGAGTATACATGTGGATGGGTGGAGAGGGAGAGGGAGGCCAAAGAAAAGATGGATGGATTGCGTGAAGAATGATATGAAAGAAAAGGAAGTTAGTGATAGCATGACGAGTGACAGGGTAGAATGGAAGAAAAAAATGTATTGCGCCGACCCCAAATAAGATGGGACAAGGGCAGGAAGAAGAAGAAGATGTTTTGGCAAATAAAAATATCTTAATCTTTATAAAACTCACGATTAGTAACTATAGCCCTCTTAAAGCCACATTTATAAACGCTAATCGTACTATGTAGATAGGTATTTGCAATTAGCATATTTAACTTTATGTATTTAGTACATTTCAATGTCTGTTATACAATCATGGGTCGGCTAGACGGATCCAGATACTGAGGTTCCATTTTATGTTTAAATATAGCTCTGGGGAGGGTTAGGTCTAGTGTTGCCAGGCGTCCCGATTTGAGGGGGATGTCCCGATTTTTGGGGATCTGTGGACGCGTCCCGATTTGTACCTGATCGGGACGCTAAATGTCCCGATAAATCAAAAAACCCGGAACGCAAAGAACGACTGAAGAAGTCTGAGTTTTACTCAGTAAGTTTGACACGCCCTCTCGTTCCACCCCTGAACGGAAGAAGTAATTGGATGATTTTCTACCTAAAACAGTTTTTATTAAGAAATATAATTATATTTGTCCCGATCTAAAACCCTAAATCCCGATTTGTTACACCATCTGTCCCGATTTTTATACAAACGGACCTGGCAACACTAGTTAGGTCACATTTTACCCTAAAAAACTCTAGCGAGGGTATTTTAATTTAGCATTTTTACGTAATTTCAGGCCTCAAAGACTCGCTGTGGTTCCGAAACGCAATCAGCAACTTTTTTTTAGGATTCCGTATTAATCTGTAGCCTGATTCACGTAAAATCAAACAAGCCAAATATCGTTGAAGTTTTATAGTCGTTCGATTGAAGTCCTATACAAAAGCGGTATTCACGATCTATAGACTTATTTCCAGTTACATTAATAAGTATTGTACCAGGATAATGTAATACAGACTTTTTTTTTAAATCGACGAATTTCAAACTACTTTAAAATCGGTGTCGTTCAAACTCGATTAATGGATGTGAATACGGAAATGGTCTAAACGACTTAAACGCTACGATATCGTTACGGTTTTCATTAGGTGAATCGGCCTACTGGTTCTGTAACTGTACCAAAAGGAAAAAGGGCACCCTTATAGGATCATTTTGTCGTTCGTATGTCTGTCACACTGAATCTCGGGAACGAGTGGAGGTATCGAGTTGAAAATAAAACCATATAATCATGTCTGCGGTCTCTTGAAGCTGTTAAAAAATCAAACTTTTTTCGTTCCATTCATTACTATCCCACTGCTGGGCATAGGCCTCCCCCAAGTCCTTCCAAACTTTCTTCTCCCGCGCCGTTTCTAACCAGTCCTCGTGACACGCGTCCAAATGATCCCGCCACCTCTTTCTAGGCCGGCCTCGACGGAGCTTTCATTACAAAAAAAAAAGACGTGTGGCACTCGGGGACGGCCCGGTAAAGCTATTGCATAGCATTTTTAACAACATCAACTTGTGCAATTATTTTTATTTTTTATGTATGCAGTATTTTTTTCCTTTTTTTCTTCTTTGATACACTTTCACACATTGAATTGAATTTTGATTGATTGTTCACTCATTTGTTTTCTTATCGGTCACCACGCTCAAAAAACAAATGAGTAGGGGGGTGTTAGGTTATTTTCGTTACGGAATTTCTGGATTCGGTCTCCACGCTCAAGGCCCGGGATAGAAGCTATGCAATAGCTTAAAAAAATTCAACCCTCATTATGTCCAACAGTGGACTACAACAGTCTGATGACACGTCATGAGGAAGTTCAACAACAAAACACGCGTCTCTTTCATCAATCGATACACTACTTCACTACATAGTATAAAACAACTACATAGAATAAAACAAAGTCGCTTTCTCTGTCCCTATGTCCCTTTGTATGCTTAAATCTTTGAAACTACGCAATGTATTTTGATGCGGTTTTTTTTAATAGATAGAGTGATTCAAGAGGAAGGTTTATATGTATAATAACATCCATTAAATAGTGGAGAAGTACTGTTATTTTTGAGGTTTCTAATGTGATGTCGTAAATAATTACATTTTTTCCGCTTACATTGCAAACGCAGGCTGAACCCTACGAGTGTTATCAAAATAATGTACTAAGTATTGTACACATTGAAAAGGTCTACAGAAAAGTCCGTGATGGTATATGTCTATCTCTTATGGATAACCCACAATAACTTTTCTTGTCATTTACTTTTTACGACAAATAATGGCTAATTTTCGAAGCGATTTTAACCAATACAGCATTAATCCTTAACCAATTAAATACCTTGAATACATTGTTTATTTAATATAGATCTATATGGCCCTTTACACCGTATGATTTAAGTGAATATTTTCGAAGATATTACAGATTTAAAAATTGCGGGACGTAGTGTTTGCGGCGGTACCGGCCGGCCGCCCGGTGCGGCAAGAGCATTGCACCCGTGCAAAGCCGGGGCGGGTCGCTAGTTCAAATATAAAATTTAGTGTGAAAGCCCCGAACGTTCCATGAACTTTTTAAATAACAAAATAACAATCTATTTCCAGCACTTTTTACATTATCTAACCGCCGTATGAAAAGTTTACAAATACTTTTAACGAGTGATGCAGGCACGCAAATGTGCTAGATTTTAGACCAATTCGCCAGTTCGAACCGACTTTTCTTTTACTTTTTTTTGATGGGTAAATGTCATCCAAATGACATCCCCCGCCCTTGGGCGGAGCGGGAGATAGTGTCAGACTCTTACTGACTAAAAGACCCACCCCGTTCCTTCTAGCCTTCATACCGGGGCTCGAGCGCCTTTTCGGATAACCCTGGCCCCAGTAGGCTTCGACCCGGCTGGGTTCCTGCTGTTGCTGACATCTCCTTGAGGCGCGCGGGAACAGTGCGCGCCGTTGACGACTTGGGCTTGGTCCGGACAGTACCGGACGGCCGGACAGCGAGCTACCCATTGCTCACTGTCCGCAAGCCCGCGTCTACGTTGGCCGGAAATCGGGATCAGAATCCCGGCGACGGCGGCGGCGATAACGCCGTTGCCTGATGCGTTCGGCCTCCTCCTTTGCGAGCATTACTGCTTCGCAGAAGTCGGCGACCGCCTGCCACTCCTCCTCGTTCCGGACCATGGCTTCAACCAAGATCCGGCGCGAGAGGTCGCCGCCGCCGAGGGTGGGCGTATTCCAACCAGCCCACCTCTCTCCAAAAGCAGATTAGGCCTCTCAGGTTTTTCAGGGCGTTAGTAAGGGAGTTCGGGAATCCTATGGTTCTTGTTCGTATTTCAGTTACACCTGCGCAGTTTAGGAGCACATGCTCAATTGTCTCCTCAAAGCATGCTCTGCACAGGGGACTGTCTGTGATGCCTATTGTGTGGAGTTGCTTATTCAGTGTGCAGTGTCCGGTGATGGACCCCGTCATCAGGCGCGTTTATGAGTTTTTTTACTGAGAGCTTTATCAGGGTGTGGCATGGCCTCCTTGGCCTGCCTGCATCCTGGTGTCGAGGACCACCAGCTTATGCCTGTGTGTGTGTGTGCAGTTCTTTTTGACATCAACATCAGTTTTAGCTGATAACAAATCGATTCATCAACAAGTCCAAGTCGATTCTAATTTTCATTACAGAAGTTATTTCATGGACGAATTTAAATCAAGTGTCGAAATTGTTTTCCGTATCGAAAAAAACCGGCCAAGGGCGAGTCGGACTCGCCCATTAAGGGTTCCGTAGCAGAAAGTAATATAATATAAAAGTTCTTGTAATGTGTTGTAACTTTGATCGATGTTTTAATAATACTATATTTTTTTCGATTATGACGCTTAAAAAAAAAACTACTGAATAGATTTCGTTCAAACCAATTTTCGTTGGTAGTTTTTATAGTAATGTACATCATATATTTTTTTTAGTTTTATCATTCTCTTATTTTAGAAGTTAGAGGGGGGGGGACACACATTTTACCACTTTGGAAGTGTCTCTCGCGCAAACTATTCAGTTTAGAAAAAAATGATATTAAAAACCTTAGTATCATTTTTGAAGACCTATCCATAGATACCCCACACGTACGGGTTCGACGAAAAAAAAATTTTTGACTTTCAGTTCTAAGTATGGGGACCCCCAATATTTATTGCTCTTTTTCTATTTTTGTGTGAAAATCTTAATGCGGTTCACAGAATACATCTACTTACAAAGTTTCAACAGTATAGCTCTTATAGTTTCCGAAAAAAGTGGCTGTGACATACGGACGGACAGACAGACAGACAGACAGACAGACGGACAGACAGACAGACAGACATGACGAATCTATAAGGGTTCCGTTTTTTGCCATTTGGCTACGGAACCCTAAAAAGTAATTATTTTGAGACTACAGTTTTCAGACATTTTCCTGTACTAAATGTACTGTGCGATAAAGACCTTCTGGCCATATTTTAGGGTTCTAGGTCGATGGAAAGTACCCTATAGGTTTTAATTTCCTAGCGAGTGTCGAAAAATGCGGTATCTCCATCGTTATAATGTATTACACACTAGATTACGCGTGCCGAACACTCACTTCAGTCACCTCAGGTGTAATGTCGACAGTACACCTTGAACATTACACTATGTTGAAGGAAACGCGTAAGTGTCACGAAATTCATGGCGCTTAAGGGCCAAGCGCCTGAAAAGTACCATAAAACAGTGGTTTTCTGAGGCCTACTCCTCCGTAACGGCTAGGTCAATTGATTTGAAAAAAATATATGTTTACTATAGATTCATGAACAATAATATCAACATTTGATTTTTTCGTGCAATTAATACTTTTGTCAAAAAAAAATATTTAGCAATTTCGCAACTTTTCGCAACTTTTCCCTACTCCTTCGAAACGGCTTGGACCTTTAGAAACATTTTTACACATAAAAATTGGTAGTTAAATATTCTTCAAAGTGAACATTGCATATGTAAATCAATCAATATCTCGCAGAGAAAATGCATTTAAAGCGCTTTCCGGGCGCTGCTGGCCGCAAATAAATGCACAGATTTCCGTACTGCCGCCTAGGCGAGTGCGAGCGTTGCGTTCACATAATTTCGGCCAGATGGTTCAAGGGACTATACGCCTTAAAGCCAATGTAGCGCGTTGTCCGTCCTATAGAGGTTCCGTTTTTTTGCTACCTTTTTTTTATTTTATTCCGCAACTATCACACAAAGCCGTCTAGTCCCAAGCTAAGCAGAGCTTGTGTTATAGGTACTAGACAACTGATAAACATACTTATATATTTCTAAATACATACATATTATAGATAAATTACACCCAGACACAGAACAAATGATCGTGCTCATCACACAAACATTTGTCCTGGGTGGGAATCGAACCCACGACCTCGCGCATAGCAGTCAGGGTCACTAACCACTAGACCAACAGGCCTGTCAAAGTTTTTTTCCTACTACGCGTACGGAATTCTACAAGTGAATAAAACCAATATAAATATACGGCATGATATAGTAAACCACTTATCAAAAGATTAAACGCTTAGCTTACGTTATATATAACAAATAAATAATTATGATTAGCATTAAATGAGTTTTCGATACGAGAGATAAGACTCGGACCGGAGTTAAGTCAGATTTGGAAACGACCGATAATAATGTAGTAGAATATTTTTTTCGACTGTATCTTTATGTAATACTAGCTTTTGCCCGCGCGGCTTCGCTCCCGCTCTTCCCTAGTCCACCCTACTCTATTCTACCCTACTATACCCTACTCTGCCCTACCAAACTTCACATAAACCATCTACTACCTAAATAGTCCGAACAAAGCCTAAACATTTGGTTTGGATACGTGAGCCCGTTCTTGAGTTATAAAATTACGTACAACGAAAAGTGGCATTGATTTTTATATATATAGATTAAGATAATATACAGGGTTATTGGCAAAACACTAAAAACCTTGCATGACTGTATTACTAACATCATAAACAACAATATTTGTTCTATGACTTTTTACAAAACATAATTAATTTACCAAAAACAAACCTTCAAGATTTCGTTGTTCTATCTAACACATTTCAACTCTGTATTTTTCTATACCTACCTACGTCTGTACAACGCGAAGCAAGCACATTAAGCACCCCACACGATCCCACTCCCTTCCGCTATTGTATTATCGCTTTCTTCGCATAGAATTCGTAATATTTAGAAGCGTTTAATTTAAATATTTTTATTTTTGTATGAAAATCTGTTGAACCAAAATAGGTTTTTTTTTAAAGTTGTGTTTATGATGTTAGTACCATAGCCCTAACAGGTTGCCCTCCGCAAAATAGAGTACAATACTCTAATACATATGACAATCCCATTTTTATCACAGAAGCTAGAATCGTGCAATCAGGGACTTAAAAACACCTTCATAAAGGTTACAGAATTACAAGTGTTACATGTTGAATTGGTAACAGAATCAAATAATTATGTAACACTTATTAATGTGTTTTCAATGTGTTAACCCAAAACACAAAAGTGTAACCCTAACATATCTGTAACAGATATGAAAGTGTTAACAGTGTTAATAAGTGTAACAGGTAAACGCAGCGTTGCCAAAGTTACAATTTACAAAGCTACACTAAAACTGATTACTTCAGTTACACATATTAACACATATAAACAGGTTACAGTTTGATTCGGTTGCACTCCATAACACATACAAAAGGTTACAGTTTCATTCGGTAACATTATTGTATCTGTTACATTTAAGTGTTTTTCTGTAAAAACTGTTTTAAAAAACAGTGTTAAAACACTTTATTACGGTTACAGTTCGAGTCCCTGCGTGCAATTTATATATAGCTCGTAATCAGAGCATCAAGAAAACATGTCCCATTAGCGTATGCGCTATCTCGGAAGCAAAGGTCAAGTGGCAACACGCGTGCTTAGACTAGTCACTCGTGGAGGATACTAACACAATATAGGTACAGAAGGCAATCTCATGTATTTACTTCACTTTTTATACCTACGCTCGGTGGACGCACACTAATGAGCGTTTGAGCCGGAACTGTTCGACGAGTGGGCCGAGGCGCTCCGAGATATCGTGTCCGTGAGCGGTGTCTATGTGTGCGTTGTAAGAGCGCGCACAGTATGTAGATTGACTTATGGACCTATTTATTCCGTGATACTAACTAGAGGTAAATAGGAAGAAAACTGCGCTTGATGAGACGGATTAGGAGCACAATGCCAAATTCGCAAAATGTCTTTTCTCAAAATGCCACACTAGCAAAATGTCTTTTCTCAAAATACCACACTAGCAAAATGCCACTTTGACAAGAAAAATGGTGTCATTTTGCTAATAAAATGCTATGCCTCACTAACAAAATGTCATATTATCAAAATGACACATTCTCAAAACGACACATAAAAAAATACTGTGTCCGAGGCCCCCCAAAGTGACATTTTGGAAATTATGCGAAAATGGAATTTTGCTAATGTGGCGTTTTGTGACAATATGGCGGTTTGAGAATATGACATTTTGTGAAAACCTAATGTGCCATTTTGCAAATGTGGCATTGTGCGCCTAATCTGATGAGACTGATAACTGACACATTTTTAGACTACCGTATCTATTTTTTCTTATCATCCAATGACTTCCACACTATGGCCACAAAATAGATAGGTACAGAAGTTAATCTCATGTATGTACTTCACTTTTTATACCTACGCTCAGTGGACGCACACTAATGAGCGTTTGAGCCGGAACTGTTCGACGAGCGGGCCGAGGCGCTCCGAGATATCGTGTCCGTGAGCGATGTCTATGTGTGCGTTGCTCGAGCGCGCTTTCTATGTAGATTGACTTCTGTACCTATCTATTTTGTGATATGGCGGAGCAGGAGGGCGTGTCAGACTTTTACTGACTTAATCTAGGTTCCAGGATCCTAGGTTTCCCTTTCAGGGGCTTAGGCTCTGATGGACACCTTCGATTTTGCTGACCGAACTTTAGGCCGCGGGAAAAAAAACTACGCGCCATTAACGATTCGGACTCAGTTCTGATGGTTACTGGCCGACCGGTCGGCGAGCTGCTGATTGTTCGTCGTCCGCAAGCCCACGCCTGCGATGGCTGGAAATCGGAAAGGGTCACAGTGGATGGGGCGTGAGGACTTTACGTGCCGACCTTCGCTATCATTACAGCTTCTTAGGAGGCGACGGTCTGCCATTTCTCCTCGCTCCGGACCAGGACCCGGCGCTAGAGGTCGTTGCCGGCGGTCCTCTGCCCAAGCGGGGCACACAGCTACCGTATGATCCACCGTGTCCACCGGGCGGTCCACAGAATGGTGACACCCAAGAGCTTCTTCTGCACGAATCAAGTGCAAGAACCTCCCAAACTTACCATGTCCTGTGAGGACCTGCGTCATACGGACGGTGAGGATGCCGTGATGTCTTTCCAGCCACTCCTCAAAGAGGGGTCTAACCGCCATGATTATGGCGTGCCCAGCACTGGGTTCCGACAGTCGCTTACGCCATATCGCCATGAGATCTCGCCAGATCTCTGTACGTCTGAGTTTCGCCCCGCCATGCAGATAATAAGTGTCTGAGATGGTCTTATGAGGAAAGAACCACAGAGATTAGAGTGGATCGCTCCAGAGTATTTCTTTAGCTCAGCTCGTTATGGTTACAGAGGTTTATAGCATCCCTCGATTCTAGTAATTAGTTATCTTAACAAAGCTGGGGCGATTACAAACATAACAATATTTATCTACAAACACGTTTCATCATATTTTCCATTCAAGATAACAATTTTATATTGATTAATAAAATCTGCCGATAAACTAACGCAAAGGCCATGTCAGAATAACATAACATAATCAGTTTTATAATGTTCCCACTTCTAAGGCTTTTTTTTGCGATTGGAAAAATCATCCAATGACAACCCCCGCTTGGGCGGAGCGGGAGATAGTGATAGCGGGACCGACTCTTACCGACTAAAAAACCCATCCCGTTCCTTCAAGCCTTCATACCGGGGCACGAGCGCCCTTTCGGATAACCCTGGCTCCAGTAGGCTTTGACCCGGCTGGGTCCCTGCTGTTGCTGACAACTCCTTGAGGCGCGCCGGAACAGTGCGCGCCGTCGACGACTTGGGCTTGGTCAGGACAGTTACCGGACGACCGGACAGCGAGCTACCCATTGCTTACTGTCCGCAAGCCCGCGCCTACGGTGGCCGAAAATCCCTGCGCCGGCGGCGGAGGCGAGAACGCCGTTGCCTGATGCGTTCGGCCTCCTCCTTAGCGAGCAATACTGCTTCGCAGAAGTCGGCAACCGCCTGCATTTCTAGGACTTAGACAGGGCCCGATATAAGGGGGGGGCAAGCCGGGTATTTGCCCAGAGCGGCGAAAAATGAGGGGCGGCAAAATTGACTTATTCCTATCTTCCAACCTAGCCATTAGCCATCCACACCCAAGTTGGCAGGTTGAGAATTTTATGTGCCACCTTCCAATCTACTTCAGGTGGGATTGCGGAAATATTTCAGACTCAAGACTTATGACTTACATGGTTTTGTGTATGTAAAGGGCGGCCAAAATTATCTTTGCCCGGAGCGACTAAGTAGGTAGATCGGGCCCTGTACTCAGACCTCTCAGCATGGCTCTGATACAAGCCATGGTCCGGAGCGAAGACGAATAGCAGGCGGTCGCCTCCTTCTGCGAAGCAGTAAAGCTAGCGAAGGAGGCGGCAGCATGCGTGAGGGAACCGACTTCCTCATGCCCCAGCTGCCTAGATCCCAACCCTGATTGCCAGCCACCGTAGGCGTAGGGTTCGACGAGTTATAGGTAGCTCGTCGTCCAGTAACTTTTCGGACCAAGCCCGGGTCTTCAACGGCACGTAGTTTTCCGCGCGCGCCTCAAAAAGATATCAGCAAAACCGTAGGGGTTCAGCAGGGCCAAAGCCTACTGGATCCATGGGTTGACTTCCAAAAGGGAAACCCGTGGTCGTGGTTTTAGCCAGTAAAAGACGTAACACGGCCTCCCACCTCGCCCTAGACTGTGAGTGGTCATTGAATAATTATCCACATTAAAAAAGACCTCTCTAGGAGGAAATTGGGCGTAATACAGCACGCGGGCCCAGTGCGGGTTGGTGGATGTCCCGTGTCATCAAAGTCTTTTGTTCTAGGACATGCCAGTTTCCTCACGATGTCTTCTTCACCGTTTTGAGAGCAGTGGTGATGAAATAAATAACACAAAGTTACCTGACTGAGTTTGCACCATTCTTAAGTCGGGGCCTTTACTACTGACACAATATAATTAGAAATTTTCGTTTTAACACATTAAAATACTTATTTATACAGCTCGCATGTTATCGATTTAATTTATTTCTATGTACTTTATTCCGCTATTTATTTACGTATTCATTACATTTATTACTGTAAGTACAAACACATTAGTTGTATATTTTATTTACCCACGTCAGTGTGTCACTGCGGGCTACCAAATGAAAACCAAACCGCTAGGTTTGATGTTGAGCACGCCACGCCACAGTTACGGTGGTAAGTCCTCGTTGAGTAGTGGCTGGAGGCGTCACGCCGTCCTTACCTGCCGCATGACGCAGGTCCTCACCGGACATGGTAAGTTCGAGAGGTCCCTGTTCCAGGTTCAGGCGAAAGGAACACCTTGGTGTCACTCTGGGAGGGGTGGAACTCTGCCGGGTCCTCGTAGAGGCATGAGGCGCGCCCTGGTTTAGGCCATGGTCTTCACGCCTCAGCTGCCGTAACAGGCAGTGCCTCAAGCGGTCTTACAGACGACGGATGATGGTTAGCTTGCTGTCTGGCCGCCCGGTAACCGTCTCGACCAAACCTGAATCGGCGAAGGCCCGCGGAAAACGAGACCAGTGGTCTTGGAACGCAAAGTGAGGTTGTAGGATACAAATGTGGTTTTAGTCAGACACCAGTCACAAGTCCAGACGTTACGGCCACGTCTCATGTTTTAAGGCGTATAGTCCCTTGAACCATCTGGCCGAAATTATGTGAACGCAACTCTCGCACTCGCCTAGGCGGCAGTACGCAAATCTGTGCATTTATTTGCGGCCAGCAGCGCCCGGAAAGCGCTTTAAATCCATTTTCTCTGCGAGATATTGATTGATTTACATATGCAACGTTCGCTTTGAAGAATATTTAACCACCAATTTTTATGTGTAAAAATGTTTCTACAAGCCGTTTCGAAGGAGTAGGGAAAAGTTGCGAAATTGCTAAATTTTTTTTTTTTACAAAAGTATTAATTGCACGAAAAAATCAAATGTTGATATTATTGTTCATGAATCTATAATAAACATATATATTTTTCAAATCAATTGACCTAGTATTACTTAGTATTACGGAGTAGTAGGCCTCAGAGAATGATTGTTTTATGGCACTTTTCGGGCGCTTGGCCCTTAATGAACCTATAGAATCTAACAATGACCTGCAATATGCTAAAAATCTAAGAATATTTGAATTTCATGGACTACCCTGGCGCTTTCACCTTAAACCTTTCTTTGAATACCCAAAGGTTCCCTACGTAGATGTTGAGCCTAAAATATAATTTTTCTTTACTTTATTGATAAGCTCCTTTTTTATCACTCACTAGTCCACTCACTCACTTAATACACTAGTTTGAGCAGTGTCTGAAGACATCACAGCGTCCTCACCTTCCCCATGACTCATATCCTCACCGGACCAGGTAAGTTCGGGAGGTTCCACTCCCTTCACTATCTCACCTGATGTTAAACGATGTTACGGCGAACTGAAGCTTGTCTAGAAGTAACCTATTCATTCTTGACTTAAAGACCCCAGGTTGTAGCTATCAGGAAACAGACTCCGGCAGAGGATTCCAATCTTGTGCTGATGTTTTAAGAAAAGGACAGAACAGAAAAGAATAGTAACCCTCGATTGGAATTTCAGATAGGTAAAATATAATTTAGGGTTGTGGATCGTGAGATGGATGTGTGGTGTGACGAGAATGGATTAACTCTTTGAATGCCGTAATTAGAGACACAATAGAAAGACAATTGTTAAAGTGAGAAATGAGTGACAACGACTGTAAAGTTGAAAGGGAATCGTTTGTCTTGGTATGGTTACGTGAAGAGGACGGATGAAACAAATGTTACTAAAAGAGTTATGAGTATACGTGTGTAGATGGATAGAGAGAGAGAGGGTGGCCAAAGAACAGATGGATTGTGAGGAGTGGGGAAGTTAGTGATAGTTTGACGGGTGACCGGAATTTCCGGCCACCGTAGGCGCGGGCTTGCGGACGGCGAGCAATGAGTAGCTAGCTGTCCGACCGTCCGGTAACTGTCCGGTCCGAGCCCAAGTCATCGACGGCGCGCACTGTTCCCGCGCGCCTCAAGGAGTTGTCAGCAACAGCAGGGGCCCAGTTGGGTCGAAGCCTACTGGGGCCAGGGTAAGTTTCGAAAGATATCTCAGCTCCGGTATGAAGGCACGAAGGAACGGTGTGGGTTTTTAGTCAGTAAGAGTCTGAGACTATCTCTCGCTCCTCAGAGCTTTCTCAAAAGCCAAGAGCGGACCGGACAGAATGGGAGAAAAAAACGTCAGGAAAGGCCGACCCCAAGTAATATGGGATAAGGGCAGGAAGAAGATGGCGGGGAAGGCCAAAGAAAAGATGGTTTGTGTGAAGAGTGTTAAAAAAAAATAAGTGCGGCGACGGAAGTTACCGATTGCTAACGGAGCATACAAGCACACCGATACGTAGTCGGTCACAATGGGCCTCAAAAGACTTAAAGCCACCAAAGGACTGTGGAAAGGGTGAGTGATCACATCAGAAATTTAGATATTCGCAGAAGAACCAAGGTTACCGAGATAGCCCGGAGAATCGCCAAACTTAAATGGCATTGAACAGGGCACATTGCTCGTAGAACAGATGGTTGATGGGGACGAAAGTTTCTGGACACAAGGTGTACTGATACACAGGTGGGGGTCACAGGGGTCTGAAGGATGCGAGATGCACAGCGATGCTTGGGGAAGGCCTTTGGACACAGGCCTTCCCCGGTGGACGTGTTTCGTTTGAAATGATGATGACGATGATAAGGTAGCGTGACAAGATAAATGTAAGGAATGCTGGAGTCACTTCGACAGTGAATTTTCTGAAAATTTCTTTATCTACAAGCTTATCTGAAAATCCAAAGCCTGGGTTATAGTTTTGCAGCGGGTCAGCCGTCTGTGCAACAAAAAGTAAAGCACGCTGTGTCAGCTTGCGCGAAATATACTCAGCACTGAAGCGATTAGAACAGCCTAAGCGCAGCCAGTCTAAAAGGCATTTGTTACGCGTCCTAGGCTAAATATGCCCGGCGCTACACTTGATGGTAATTTCGTCGCGGAGGATCCGCAACGGAGCGGCGGTGCATGTTATTCCGTATGTCGCAGGGAAATGAGGATATCAGGGATTTCACAAAATCCCTAGGGATATCACGTAATCCCGGTAGTTGTCGAATATTCTTGTATAATACGTCTTTTTACTAAAAGTATCTTGTAATAGATAAAAGATACTTATTATATCATTTCAATATACTATATGTAGTGAAATAAAGAATACTATTGATTCCACAAAACTCCTTTTTGTAGTTCACAACGTTTTGTCTCTCTCTTTTTCCTTCCGACATTTTTTGGTACTAGAGCGAGCGAAAGAAATGCATGGCTCGATTTTTATTCGGCAGTATCCGCTTTTCTGTCATTTTACTAGATTTAGTTTAATAAAACGACATATCACTGACGATAAATTGTTGTTTTGTCATATCACTAGATTCTTTTAGTAATAAGAAGACGTAATAAACAAGAATATTCGACGTCTACCGGGATTTCGTGATACAGATACCGGCACGGATCTAGAGCGCTGGTTTCCACCTGCGCAGAAGTAAAATATCGGGTCTCTTTAGTGGTATGAAGTGAGACGCGGGGGTGGGGAATGCAATCCTTGTACAGTGATTGGCTCGCGCATGTGAATGTTGCGCAAAGCGATCCCCTCTCGCCGAGCGCTAAAGATTCGTGTCGGTATCTGTATCCCTAGGGATTTCATGAAGTCCCTGATATTCTACCGATCTTTCTCGACGGAGCGACTGGTCATCCGCGTGGTGTGTCCGCTGTTTGTAATTTATATGCAATAACATGTATTGTCGTTCCGTCGTCGATCTTCCGCGACGGGATTTCCGTCAAGTGTGGCAGAGGCCAGTCTTGACCTTTTAACCGCTTACGTCGGACATATCCGACAAACTCTTGCGTTTATTCTACCAGGGTCATATACTCGCATCTCGTCAGCTCTTCCGTCACCTATGGGGATTGAAGGGCTAAACGAGATGGAGTAATCAGTCGCTACCACATGACCTTGGCGAAAGACACGAAAAACATCCGTCGGAAATATCCGACGCAAGCGGTTAAACGGTTAAGTAAAACGACCCGACAAAAGGGTGCCCTAATACACAGAGTCAATTTAAAAATAACTAACCGAAATTCGCTGATATGACATCTAAAGATGATAAAAGAAAAAGAACTTTGAAGGTATACGAAACAGAGTGTAAAGTCCCGCAAACCGCCGTTGAAAAGAGAGAATCCTCCGACCATACTGGTGTTATGTCTGTTTTGGGCAACTGCTCAATAGTTGAATTCTATTGGCGCGGAAAACTGATACTGCGATGTAGGCGATATATAGAGTTATTGGTAAAACATAAACAACACAAAATAGATAGGTACAGAAGTCAATCTACATACAAAGCGCGCTCTCACAACGCACACATAGACACCGCTCACGGACACGATATTTCGGTCGCGTCTCGGATCACTCGTCGAACAGTTCCGGCTCAAACGCTCATTAGTGTGCGTCTACCGAGCTTAGGTATAAAAAGTGAAGTGCATACATGAGATTGTCTTCTGTACCTGTCTATTTTGTGCTAACAACCTTGCAGGACTGTAGATATTATTATCATCATTAACAACAACTTTTGTTCTATAACTTTTTACAAAACAATTCATTTACCAAAAACATTCAATATTTGTTTGTTCTATCTAACACATTTCAACCCTGTATTTTGGCTATACGTTATCATATTTAAGTTCATTAGATTTTCATACAAAAATAAAAATATTTAAGTCTATGCGAAGCATACGATAGTACAATAGCGGAGGGGACCGGGATCGGGCGGCAGGGGTGCTTGATGCGCTTGCATCGCGTCATACAAACGTAGATAGATATAGCAAAATACAAAGTTGAAATCTGTTAGATAGAACAACGAAATCTTAAAGGTTTGTTTTTGTTAAATAAATTATGTTTATTAGTAAAAAGTCATAGAACAAAAGTTGTTTATGATGTTAGTAATACACTCCTGGAAGGTTGTTGGTGTTTTTAGAATAACCCTGTAATTTTATCATCATTAGATATCAATGTAAAATTTCGCTAGCTAATTTAACTCGACTCTGGGTGAGCATGCTAAAGGACAACGATCAACAACACTTCACACTGCTAAAGAATCAACGCGTGGTTACCATAGCAACCACAAGAACTCACATACACAGACAATCAGACTCCGTTGATATATCTGTAAGGATTAAAATTTCTATTAAAATATACATAACACAACATCTTCGTGAGGTAACTATAGAAAAAAGCTTTTTTTGCACATCCTTCTCCATAGAGAACTAAGCTTTGGAATCTGCAATTGGCATAATTTTTTCTGACTGACTTCTTGACACTTCAAAAGTACTAGTAAATGGTAAATCTATAAACAAAAACAAATGTTCAAAGGGTTGCTACCGAGAAATTCTAGAGTAAAAGACAGAAATGCTGTTGTTTCTCTGTCAATCAATCAATCACCCCTATATGCCCTAAAGGGCAAGAGTCGATCTCTTGCGCCGGACCTTGGCGCAGGCCATAGACCGAAGCGAGGAGGAGTGGCAGGCGCCGCAAAATGAAGAGGCCGACCGCATTAGGCAACGGCCCCCAGCCCTAGCCGCCGCCGGGATTCCGATCCCGATATCCGGCCACCGAAGGCGCGGTCGGCGAGCAATGGGTAGCTCGCTGACCGCCCGTCTGGTAACTGTCCGGATTGAGCCCTAGTCGTCGACTGAGCGCACTGTTACCACGCGCCTCAAGGAGTTGTCAGCAACAGTAGGGGCCCAGATTAGGTTGCGTGTGTAAAATAGAGATACATGATGTCCCCGACTCCCCACCACGCCCCCTTTCCTCATAATAATATTTGAAATGCTGATTTTTGCTTTATTTAATAACCAATTTTGATTCACAAAAATAATTATTTTAAGCCTTATTTGTCGTTTAATCTACACACTTATATTAAGAGGTAAAATTAGTTTTTTGTTCGTAGGAAGTAATCTCTGAAAGTACTGGTCCGATTACTAATTCGCCGATAGAAAGCTGCTTTATTCCTGAATGACATCTACCTACACTTAATATTATAAAGAGGTAAAGTTTGTTTTTTTGTTTGTTTGTAGGAAGTAATCTCCGGAAGTAATGGTCCGATTGCTAAAATTTTTCTACAGATAGAAAGTTGTTTTATACCTGAATGACATCTAACACTAAATAATATAAAAAGGTAAAGATTGCTTTTTTTGTTTTTATGTTTGTAGGAAGTAATCTCCGGAAGTACTGGTCCGATTGCTAAAATTTTTTTTACCGATAGAAAGTTGCTTTATTCCTGAGTGACATAGGCTTTGTTTTATGTACGCGGACGAAGGCGCGAGCAAGAGCTAGTACAAAATCGAATTGAACAGCTATTTGATGAGGCAGATACGCCTACTTTTTCGTCAGAATTATCTACACAAAAATTATTTTTAATTTCAATAGTTATCTCGATATTTAGATATAGATTATGTTAAAGATAACATGACAGATATTGTTTATTACAGGGATCAAAATTTTTGACAGTAAATCGACGTTAGCGATTATGTGAATAAAATTCGTAATCCAACTAATTTTTTGAAAGATCAAGCTATCATCAACCTGTGGGGCCATTGCATAACACCAGTGGCGTAGGTAATCCCGAAGGGGCCCCATATAAAAAGTTATCGAGAATTTTTTTACACCGCAGGCGCGACTAGTGCAGAGACAGAGATTACTAGAATACGGTCATACGTTTGATTTTAGTCAATAATAGCTGTGCCCGCGACTTCGTTCGCGTGGACTACAGGATTTTGAATTTATTTTTTCTAAAATAAAAGTAACCTAAGTTACTCCTTATTACATTAGCTACCTTCTAAAACAAGTCCCGTCAAAATCAGTCCAGCCATTCCAGAGATTAGCCAGAACAAACGGAAAGACAGACAAAAATTGTAAAAAACGTTATTTTGATGTATGTACCGTAGGTATATAGGGTGACTGGTAATTAGTGTACGATACTTAAACAAACCTGAAATCGCGAAAAAAAATCAGCTGTTCAGTACATAATATATTTGATTTTTTTTCGCGATTATATTATATGTTTGCCTAATGTACTGAACAGCTGATATTTCTTTCGCGATTTCGGCTTTGCTCCCATAATAAAAATTGTTTGTTATCATGAACACAATCACGTGTTTAAGTATCGTATACTAATTGCCAGTCACCCTATATTATATTCATATGCATGCATGTAGTAAAGCGGTTATTTCAATATTACAAACAGACACTTCAATTTTATTTATATGTAAAGATGTATAGATATATAGAAAAGTCTGACACACCCTCTAATTCCACTCAAGAGCGGCAAAAGTCATTGGATGATTTCCCACCTCGAAAACAAGTCCTGGAGGTTTGTTTGAAAAAGTTCGAGAGAGCAAAATTTAGCTGAAGGAACATGAGTGCGTTTTAGCACAAAATAGATAGGTACAGAAGACAATCTCATGTATGTACTTTACTTTTTATACCTACACTCGGTGGACGCACACTAATGAGCGTTTGAGCCGGAACTGTTCGACGAGCGGGCCGAGGCGCTCCGAGATATCGTGTCCGTGAGCGGTGTCTATGTGTGCGTTGTGAGAACGCGCTCAGTATGTGGATTGACTTCTGTACCTATCTATTTTGTGGTTTTAGTCAGTTTAAATCTGACACACCCTCTCGCTTCACCCAAAGCGGGAGAAGTCATTGGTTGAGTTCCCACAGTAAAAAAAACACCCCACTTCATTGGAAAAAGGCATATATTATTCTCTGTTCAAAATAACATTAGACATTTATAAAAACCTTTTATTACTGTCTGTTCAACCGATTTTGACTTTTATTACGTTGGTAGCATGGCAGATGGCGGCTGCAGTAAATAGTTGGTATTGTAACCACTTTTTTGCTTTTAATGCCATCCTTATGCCTACGAAATAGAAGTTAAAATCGGTTGAACGGAATTAAAAAACGTACTTTTTAAATGTCTAATCTTAACGCGAATAGGGTACAGATACAAAGTTTATTTCTTTTATCACATTAATGATAATAAAAATTCTTTGTTGTTCCCTTAAAGTGAATAAGCAAACATTTATTTCTATATTTAGCTGATACATTGTGTAGAACAACGACATGTTTTGATGTTATGCCAAATAATAAGCAGTTTTGATTACATGAAGTTTTTATGGACAAAAAAGAACGAAATAATCTTCGAGGAATCTAAAGACAGCGAGCAGTGGTGACCGAGTGGTAACGGCCCCGACTTACGAGTTGTAGGTCGCGGGTTCAAACCTAGCCAGGCGCATTACTTTGTGTAATTTATTTCATCACCACTGCTCTCAAAACGGTGAAGGAAAACATCGTGAGGAAACCGGCATGTCCTAGAACCAACAATTCGAAGTCATGTGACATTCACCAACCCGCACTGGGTCCGCGTGGTTGCTTACGGCCCATTCCTTTTTCTAGAGAGAAGGCCTGATTCCCAGCAGTGGGAACATTAAAAGGCACATTATGCTATGTTTAGGCAACACAGCGGACCTGCGGAAAGGCAGTCCTGCGTTGTTTATTGTCTTTAAATATCTCAGTATAAGCCGAGTTAATTGTAGGCCCAGTCGTAACGACCACAGACTCGGACTGTAGCCACATATAGGCTTTTTAATGGTGGGAAAATCATCAATGAAAACCCCAGCTCTTGGGCGAAGCGGGAGATAGTGTCAGACTTTTACCGACTAAAAACCCACCCCGTGTCTTTAAGCCTTCATACCGGGGCTCGAGCTGTGTTTCGAAACTAACCCTGGCCCCGGTAGGCTTCGAACCAGCTGGGCCCCTGCTGTTGCTGACAACTTCTTGAGGCGCGCAGGAACCGTGCGCGCCGTCGACGACTTGGGCTCGGTCCGGACAGCAGCCTTTGCGAGCATTAGCCTAGATCTCCTGCTTCGCAGAAGAAGGCGACCGCCTGGCACTCCTCCTCGCTCCGGACCATGGCCTGAACCAAGGCCCTGCGCGAGAGGTCTCCGCCGCCGACCCACGAGGGAACGGCGATAGCCACATATGGGCTGGTGCTGTAAAATGCCATCTAGCAGCTTTGGACTAGGTGGAAAGCCGTGCGAAGAAGCTTATTGGTGATCCAGATTTGGTTAAGCCCAATATACAAAGCCTTGAGCACAAGCCAGGGTAGCCAGCCGGTATTTTACAGAAAGTAAATTGAAGCGCGGGATTGCATGATTTGACTAGTGTCCCGCCAGCAGTGCGAAAAATTATTGAGTATGCTGTATTTCCTAGCAGTGGGAAAATGATAGACTATAATGTGTTTCCTAACTTTGGGAAAATTATTGGCTCTACATACTGTTTTTGCCAGCAGTGGGAAAATTATAGGATATACTGTATTTCCCAGCAGTAAGAAAATGATAGGCTTAGCTGTTTCCTAACATTGGGAAAATTATTGGCTCTACTGTTTTTCCCAGTAGTAAGAAAATGATAGGATATACTGTTTTTCCCAGCAGTAAGAAAATTATAGGCTTAGCTGTATTTCCCAGCAGTGGGAAAATTACAGGCCATGCTGTTTTTCAACATACATTAAGCTGTTAATACAACACTATAAATTATTACTTTAATAATATTATCAGTTTAAAGTACATAGATAAAATATTCTAATTGGTAATAAATTAAACCAATTAGAAGGACAATGATTGATGTCTGTACTTTGAACTGGATCTTCATAAGGCAGAACGCAAACATGTGTCTTATGTCAGAATGCCTATAATGTTACCACTGTTGGGACCTCCTCCCTAGGAGAGAGAATGGGCCGTAACCCACAACATGAGCTCAGTGCGGGTTGGTGAATGTCACATGTCTTATTTTGGTTCTGGGACATGCCAGTTTCCTCACGATGTTCTCTTTCACCAATTAATATTTGAAGACATGTATGAGCATATAATACTCATCTACATATTTAATTATAAGAAGCTGCTATTAAATCATTAAAATAATAGAGCAATAAGATATATAGACCAAGTAACATATTTCTTAAAGAACAAAAAAAATAACATAGACAGGTAACTTTCTACTAGCAAGTTTTTATTTATAGAAACTTACTAACTTTTGCCCATGACTTCACCTGTGTACAAAAAATTTAGCAATCAGACCAGTACTTCCAGAGATAACGTCTTACAAACATAAAAACAAGAAAACAAACTTTACCTCTTATATATTAGTGTAAATATCTTGCCATTGATTGTATAACCGTAGCAGATTTTTTGAGAGAATTGATTGATCATCATCATCAGCCTTTTTAATCTTCCCACTGCTGGGAATCAGGCCTCCTCTCTAGGAGAAGGAATGGGCCGTAATCCACCACGTGGGCCCAGTGCGGGTTAGTGGATGTCACATGTCTTCGAATTGATTGATGCTTAAGTTCATTCTTCCAGTGAAGTATTTACCATTATTATTTTTACTTTGCTCTACTTATTTCCGAAATGTGTTTTCTAATTATTTTTTCTGTGGGTAAAAAATCATCCAGTTGATGAGCCCTTGGGCGAAGCGGGAGATAGTGTCAGACTTTTACCAATTAAAAAACCCACACCGTTACTTCGTTGGCTGTAACTGGATGAGGACACGCTAACGGACCCCTTTTACTATTTGTGATTTTTAATGTACTGTATCCTTTGTTGGAGACCCAATTAAATAAAAATAAAATATGATATTGGGGCCGAGCCTTCCTTTCAGTAGCAGACCCTGGGCCCCGTAGGCTTGGACCCTGCTGGGCTCCTACGATTTCCCAAATGTAGTGCCATTTTATTATTGCTGGTACCCTAAGAGCTATGTCTAAGTTGTTACTATGCATCATTAGTCAGTCTTTGTACGCCTTGGCTTCATTATTGTCTAGTTTAAACCCTAAAAACTGGTGAACACTAGATATTTAAGACGTCTTTTTGTACGTTTTCCACATTTCAAGTGCTGATTATTCAATTTAATGTGTTTAGATTGAGATTAATTGTTTGTTTTCACAAACTAAGCTGTTTCAGAAATGATATCACACTCTATTGCCTGATGTAATAACAAAACATAAGTAAATGAATAGATACACCCAAAAACGAGGAACAATCAGGTCATACTACAGAATTTGATGATGCACTAATGATTATAACCTTTTTAAATTAGAAAAGAAGATTCTAATTGGAATTCGTATCATTATCTTTTAAGACGCAGTTTGTTTTTTTGGGAAGGCAAGATTGAGGTTCCGATACCTGGCTTTTCAGACCATAGGATTTAGAGTGTTCTTCAAATCGGCTAAAGATACACATGGCGAAGTCTTACAAAATAGTTATCAGCCGGCAACAGTGTGCAAAGAGTTCCGTATAGAACCGGACCGAATATCGAAAAAAGGATTAGCAAGATCCAATTAACAAAATTATTTCACTACATATCTGTTATAAATTTTATAACAGATAAAACGGTAAACCACGAACAAAGATGACTCATACACAAAATATAGAACGCATAGGACAATAACCTAACAAAAATACAATTGAAAACAATATTTCATGAGAAAATTTAAATAAAGTTTTTTATTTTGCTCTATTGACCTCATGTGTTGTTGTCTTGGTCGTAAAAAAAAAACGTTATTATTTATTTATTTTTATAGAAAAATATTTACATACCTCGAATAGTTTCAGCAGTATGTTCACATATAACCTTCTGACGCCCAAAGATTTTCCAATTGAAGCGAGAAATATTATGCACAGAATTAAAAGTAACAACGGCGTGTACAATATAGATATAGCGACGGACACAAACGGCATGATTAACGCCATTTTGAAGACTGATTGATTTAATTGAGTGATTTGATAGCGAATGAGATATCGCCGGGTGTTCATTCATTCGTGGGCTGTCAAAGTGTCAAAATTGCGTTTTGTTGTCGTTGTGAAATAAAAATGATCAATGAGTTTAAACGTAAGTGCAATGAAATTCTTGCTAATATGGTTAAGAAATACAATTCCAGACGTTTATGTGCAGTTTATTCATAAAATCCCATCTAAAATAACATGTAAGTCGTTCTCTAACTCCACTCATTCGTTTCTTGACAATTTTTCCCCAGCTGATTTCTGTCAAAAACGTTTAGTCACTTCTTATTTTGTTAAAATCAATACATAATAAAGTGAAATTAATTTCGTGTGTTAATTTTAATTTAGACAATATGTACGTTAATATTTGAATAATTTTAATTACATATAAAACTATGTATTTAAAAATATTTTCTAAAACTCTTTGACAGCGAGTTTAATATATATTTTTTTTTAGTTTGGCAACCCACCCAGTTATAACCTCTACGGCAAAATCGAATCTTGGGATTTTTCAATAAATCCTATTTGGATTTCCGAGTCCCAGATATTTCAAAATCAAAATGTCTGAGCTTCCCTTTGGACCCCCAGTGCGAGTATCGCCACTTATCAGGGTAAATACATTATTTTTTAAAAACATTTTTTCCATACAAAAATCACCATTATGTAACACAGTGTTTTCGAACTGGAATTCGTAATTTAAAGTGATTTTTCTTTTTAAAACTGCGGTTTGTGCAAAGAGGTTTATAGTCTTACTTTTTTATGTGCTATGGATGCTTTGTGTTCAATAATAAAAAGGTTTTTAAGCATAGTAACCTAGTATTAGGCCTGCC
The DNA here is from genome assembly GCA_929112965.1 of Mythimna albipuncta. Classification (NCBI taxonomy): domain Eukaryota; kingdom Metazoa; phylum Arthropoda; class Insecta; order Lepidoptera; family Noctuidae; genus Mythimna; species Mythimna albipuncta. Next base: position 2,930,812 of record OV815988.1, read on the forward strand.
TATAGGCTGGCCTGTCATATACTCCAATATTTCTGTAGTTTTGTAAGTTATTTTTACTTTAGTTTCATCCATGATAGGTCTAACTAAAGGCCAAAATAGTTGATGCCAGTAGTCTAATTGGACCACAGAATCAATAATGGGCAGACATTTGAATCATCTGTGGCTAAGTATGCTGTGATAACTATTATAGAACAGTTTCTTCACAACAGAACCCATATTTAGCAAATATTTGTCTATAAAGTTCTTTTTTTTTTTTAAATCAAATCAAATGGCTAACTTTGTGGGTAATTTTGGCCAAAAAAGTGATCACATGAATTGCATGCAAGTAGTGTCCGCTTATATGTCACACAAATGTGTGGGTCACATTCTAGACAGGAATGTTGTCTATTAGAAGAAGATATGAGTAATTTGTTCCCAAAAAAAAAAATGTTACTATAAGTATAACATATTTACGTAGATATTAAGACAGGTTATGCTGCAAAAATCGTATTTGGAGTTCAGTATTGGATAGTATAATAATGTATAAACAGCCTCATACTGTTCCCACTGTTGGGACTGGCACATCTTATTTTTACTTCTTTTGTCGTTGGTTTCCTCACAACTTTTTTTACTCGCTGCGTTTAGAAGCTAGTAACACATGTTTCTTTTATCCTCTCACACATTTGTCCCCCATCTCACCATCAGATGCGATGGTGGTCAAACTATCAATATAAATAAAAAAAAAAACCTTTCAGATACATTTTACAATAGTAAAACATTAGATGCGCGAACCGGCGTTCACTTGGGGTTTAATGAATTAAACTTATACCATCCAACTAAATTTCTTCTCTTCAAATTCCAGTTCGGCCGCTGGTCGTTCCTGGCCACGGGCGTCCTCTACGGAGCCTTCCACCAGAACAGGCTCTCCAAACGGGAGGCCAAGCTACGTGAGATCGAGGCCAAGGAGAAGGTCATCAGGGACGAGAAGCTGAAGAAGGAGAAGGCAATCGCTGCAGCTGGTACGTTTATGATTAGTTAACCAAGGCTTACAGCTTCATAGATGCGATACGATAGCACAATGTTGCTGCATAGGGTGAGTTGCACCATTTAACTATAACCATAACAAAGCCGTTAACAGTTGTCAAATCGTCGAATTGACCAATAGGCGGCCATCCAGCCGGGTCGAAGCCTACTGGGGCCAGGGTTATCCGAAAGGGCGCTTGAGCCCCGGTATGAAGGCTTGAAGGAACGGGTTGGGTTTTTTAATCAGTAAGAGTCTGACACTATCTCCCGCTCCGCCCAGGAGCGGGGGTTGTCATAAGATGATTTTTCCCATCGAAAAAAAAAAAAACCTTTAGGCCGCCATTTCACGGCTGGTTATGGTTTGGTTATCGTTATAATCAAATGGTGCAACTCACCTTTAGTCTACAGAGTTTCATAGTGTTGTATGTAAGCTTCACACAGGCGTACACCAAGTGTATAATGACGAATACTCGTCTATGAAGGTACCCGTCCGTGGACAGTAGGCCTTTAAAACGACCATCAGCACCTTTGCCCACATTCATGTTGTAAATATTCTCAAAGGAACATGCCCATAGGATATTGCATATTATTTGGACTGGCCTGTTAGTCTAGTTAGTGGCCTTAACTTCTATGTTGGAGGTTGCTGGATCAATTCCCACCCAAGACAAATGTTTGTGATGAGCACGATTATTTGTTATGTGTCTGGGTGTAAGGAGGAGGGTTGATGAAGCATTTTTTGCCAATCACACAATCTAAGCATTTGTATGGTTAAAGATTTTTTTTTAGTCATTATCTTGCAATCATTCGTCTAACTATAAGTAGATGTGATGAAATTAATATGACTTGCAGAGCAATATCCCCCCATGGGACAATCTCTATATTCAATCATGTGCGTGTCATGTGTGTGTTTCATCTGTTTCCAAAGTATGGTTAAAGATATTTTTTTTTTATTCATTATGTGATAAATAAATAATAATGAATGGATGGAATGGATAAAGTGAGAAATGAGTATATTAGAGGAAATTTGAAAGTGGCGCCAGTGACTGAAAAGTAATCGGTTGTCTTGGTATGGTCATGTGAACGTGTACAATGCGTTCCAAATGAGAATAGGATCGCCCGCCATGTTGTGACGTCACGATTTACTGTCAAATCGAAGAAAGAAATTTAAAAAAAAATTTTTTTAAGAACTGTGAACGAAAAAAGTTTAATCAGAATCCAGTTCTTCAATTTTGCCAAAATTTCTTCGATTTGACAGCACGACGAGACGTCAAAACATAGTAATCGGTCCTGGGGTGCTATTCTCTAAGAAATCGCAGCGCTGGCACAGCGACGAGTCGTGAGCGCAATACATTGAATTAACAATCCAATGTAAAGGGGCATTAGGTTGTTAATTCAATGTAGGTACTGCGCTGACGACTCGTCGCTGTGCCAGCGCTGCGCTTTCTTAGAGAATAGCACCGCTGTTCTCATTTGGAACGCGTAGTATTGTGTTGTTATTTTAGTCTGACATCTCCCGTTCTTAGATGGAGCGAGAGAAGTTATTACCTATATGATTTGTCAACACAGCTACCGAACGACCGCTACTTCTGTCTCCAGTCCTTGGACGCCACTCGTTGACCCCCTGCTCCACCTACCATCACTGCACCTTGCCAGGTGCCTTGCCCCGCTCAGCGTAGGCGGCGCATCACGTTTTTTTAAGCTATTGCATAGCTTCTATCGCGGGCCTTGAGCGTGGAGACCGAATCCAGAAATTCCGTAACGAAAATAACCTAACACCCCCCACTCATTTGTTTTTTGAGCGTGGCGACCGATAAGAAAACAAATGAGTGAACAATTCAATTCAATGTGTGAAAGTATAACTTCAATTAATATCAAAGAAAAAAAAAAAGAAAAATAAATAAAAAAAAAGAAAAATTATAATTGCATAAGTTGATAAAAATGCTGTGCAATAGCTTTACCGCGGCAGTCCCCGAGTGCCACACGTCTTTTTTTATGACATTGACTCTCTTTTGAATCCGTCAATCTTTTCTTTGGCCTCCCTCTCCATCCATCCACATGTATACCTGAGGCATACGATGGTACATATACCATCAGTACCATGGTACATTTATGCGTGCGTCCCGAACGATACATGCTCAAGCTGGGCACGCAAACCACCACGCACGGTGATTCGGTATAACAAAGAACACCTGTCCAGAGCGCACGGCTCGTACTGAGGCGGCGTTCGCAACGATTGTATGACGCGAATGCTCACTGTGAGCACACACGTTCACACAGCCATGCGAGACGAACCGTTCGCGACGCACGCCTCGCGATGTTTGTATGCGGCTTAAGAGAGAGATTGAGCCGTAATCCAGCACATAGGCTCAGTGCGGGTTGGTGTTACATGTCTTCAAAATTCTAACACAAAGTAAATCGCCTGGGTTTAACCCCATGAAACACTTTGTAAGTTGGGGCCGTTACATAGGGTCACCACTAATTACTCTCGTCTAATTTACTGCGAATAAGGTTTTTTTTTGCACCACTTTTTTATGGTGGGAAAAAATCATCCAATGACAACCCCCGCTCTTGGGCGGAGCAGTATCAGACTCTTACTGACTAAAAGACCCACCCAGTTCCTTCTAGCCTTCATACCGGGGCTCGAGCTGTCTTTCAAAACTAACCCTGGCCCCTGTAGGCTTCGACCCAGCTGGGTCCCTGCTGTTGCTGACAACTCCTTGGCGCGTTGGAACAGTGCGCGCCGTCGACAATTTCAAATTTATGTATATTTCACCGTAAAATTGTAAATACCGTTAGATTATAATTTATCTCGCTAGATAGTAAGCTGTTGAAAAATTCTTTACAATTACCGCATTATTTTCGGTAATCTGTCGAAGTGTTGAAGTTATTTTAATCGTATTTATTTCTGTTTTCAGCTGAAATCAAAGCCCTCGAAGAAATGGTTGCTCCCAAAAAGTGAACATCCCGGGACTAAATACTAGTTATAAGTGAATAGTGATCGTCGCCATCATGAGAAGTGTTGCCGATTTAGAAAATGTTTAATTTTTTGAACTGGCAACGTTATTCCATCAATAAATTATGTTTTTAATGCAATATAGGTGATTATTATAGATTTGTTTTATTTCTTTTAATTGACATACCTACAAAACTTCACGAATGTAATCTGAATATAAAAATAGTCTGATTGACTGCTGCGCTGCGGGTCGCGGGTTCGTTTCCCGCGCGGATTTATTTTTATTTTTTTTGCATGGTTCAAGTTTTTTGTTTTTAAATAAAATAAAAACAAAAAAAGATTTGTGAGGCCTCCAATATCTGCTTATACTGCGATTTGTATAAAAAAAAGTTGCTGATTTTATTCATTTACTAGCTGTGCCCGCAACTTCGCGTGGACTACAGGGTTTTGAATTTATTTTTTCTAAAATAAAAGTAGCCTTTACTCCTTATTACATCAGCTACCTGGCAAAAAAGTGCCGTCAAAATCGGTCCAGTCATTTCAGAGCCCGGACAAACAGCCAGACAAAAATTATAAAAAATGTTATTTTGGTGTATGTACCATATATATATTTATATGCATGTAGTAAAAAGCACTTATTTCAATATTACAAACAGACACTCCAATTTTATTTATATGTATAGATTATTTTTTGACACCAACTTCTTCAGAGAACATTTTTATAAAATCCTTTTATTAGATACTTTTTATTTTGAGTTGTGGTGGTGTGTTTTTTTGCAGCTGTCAATTTGATCTATAGGGTTATTTGTAAAACACTGGCAACCTTTCAGGGCTGTGTTTGTGTTACTAACATCATAAACAACTTTAAAAAAAATATCAGATTTTCATACAAAAATAAAAATATTTAAATTGAACGTTCTAAATATTACGAAGTGTTTCACAAATAACCCTGTATATAAATTATAGCTAGCAATTTAAAAAAATACTATCTTTCATAAGTGGTTTCCCTCGCGTTTCTGATCACTGATCTGCTCCTGTGGGTCGTACCGTAATATAATTATAGCCTTTAAAAGCCTTTCTCGTAAAAGGGCTAAACAACAATAAAACATTTTTTTTCAATTCGACCAACTCATAATTTCAGCCGAAAAACGTCCACACTGGACATATGTTTCCCCCAAGTGTCGCCAGTATGGCCGGTTCTGTCTGTCTTGCAACCATCGGATTCCCGCGACCCCCACTAGTTCATCGGTCCACCGTGGGAGGTCTTCTTACCATCGCTTGTCAACTAGTGCTTTTGCTGAAGTTGGTAGTTACCGAGTAATGCCATCTATCGGTAGCTCTGTAGTTACCGTTTTGTACAGTTATAGATTACGTAAACTAGATGTCGCTGTGTGTCTCGTCCAGGATTTTGAAAAGTTTGATCCAGGGACCGATAGCGCTTTCCTTTTATAGGGTTTTACCCCGGGTTTTGAAGGGCTAGGATATTTTAATTCAATTAAAAACCCCCATGGTTTTGCTGGATAGTTTTTTAGCTAACCTTCTCGAGGGAAACCCATTCATTAACTATCCCAAAAAAATATCCGGGTTTTTACAGTCGAATACAAAAAGCGCTAACAATCAGCTATCCCATTCTGAAAGGGAAACCCCTTCGTAAGCGCTAACCAATATATTAATTCATGCAAGTTTGAACCGTATTTTTAGCACAATAAGAGCGATCTGAAGCCAGTAGCAGCACGTGAATGATGAATTCGGCAACTCTAAGGCAAACAAAGATACGCCTCCCGATCACCGCGTTATGCTAAAATATAACTTATTTTCTTTGCTTTAAAATGTATCGTGTGCCGTGCGTCGTGTAAGTGAGTGCAGCGTTGACGCAGCGCGTGTTTGTTTGATGTTGTGTTTGTTTACTAATAATACGTCACGGGAACAGTTATAATATGATATTATTACCGTGTCACGGGCGTACAGCCATTTTTGCGAGAGGCATTCGTAATAAGTACCTACTATTTACCGCATACGAATTACGATGCGCTCGCTCTAATTTATACCGATAAGGTTAATTATTTTTATAGTATTAGTGTTCTTATTAGTGCAGTGACTAATTCATAAATAATGCCTCAGCCAAGAAAAGATGCAGTGCATAGATATTTTCAGTTTGACGAGAGAAATAATTCCAGCAAATGAAAAATTTGTGAAAAAAATATGAGCTCACCGAAAAACAAATTAATTTTTTACCTAGTGTACGCATCACACTTCTACGATACACAGAGGCGTAGCTTGAACTAATTTAGACGTTGTGCATCAGAGAGGCCTTTTCTTTCATAAATTCGAAACAAGACTGCGACTGTCGAAAATTAGCGTTCGAACACATCGTCGCTTGCTATCAGGTGAAATAGTGGTCAAACACGAGTCTAGAAACCAAACCCTCGTTGTTAAAGAGCTCCTGCACACGTAAGGCCTGGTACACATTTGGTTCGAGGCTGTAGACGAGCCCCCCCCCCCCCTTCTATACATCATTATATTAATACCTACGCACACAACTAAAATACGCTTCGTGCCAGCCTATTGGCCAGGCGCAAGAATTTGTTGAACTAACCGTGAGCCTTCCTATACAATTGTTGTATACTACTTAAGGTGGACTTGCGGAACTTTTGCCGATGGTTACCTCTCGCTTTCTCAAATTCAAAAACGTCTGACGACTAGGCAATTTGTATTCGTTTCACTAAAAAGTTGAGTAAATAAAAATTAAAATAGTAATGAAATATAATTAGGTATATAGCTTGATGTAGAATCCAAAGTACTTAGCGTACCTATTGGAAAAAACGTAACTTACCCATGTTATAAATTTTTAAGCATTATTAATAATGCACGTCACATTCACATCTCGTCATATACTATGTATTATATTATATCTGTATCTGTAGTATGCAGACAGAGACCCCAAACAAATTGCGCATGATTTCGCGCCATTATGGTTAAACAACAAGCGAACGCCGGCGTCCGTATTAGAGATGGGCCGAGTACTCGGTTGATACTCGGTACTCGGCGTACTCGACGGGTTTTTTGATACTCGTACTCGGCCGAATAACTCGGTTTGAATGCCGAGTATACTTTTTTTAAGAAAAGCAATATATATTTATTTAGGTAGACATAATGCCTACCATATTGTCTCTTCACCACCCTAGGTTGACTGGTAGAGAATGCCTAAGGCATTAAGTCCGCCTATGTACCTTTTATTGCATAAAGGCTAAATAAATAAATAAATAAACAGCAGTGTTAATCAAAAAGTATAAATTTACCAATTTAGGAAATCTTTGACGATCTCAATTAATAAAATCAAAATTATAATAATGAATGAGTAGTTTTTGATGAGACAAAATCCTACACCACTACGTGAAATTAGAGAATTGCATAAAGTACATTTCACGTTTGCTTTGTCTTATACAATCTCGTCGTAAAACGCCCAAATTCGAGACCTTTTACGTGAAGTCATTATGTCAACAATCACTGATCAGGTACTATACACAGTCAATCATTAATTAACAAACTTTTTCAATTATTTATTCACTATGACGCGCAACGTTTGCAAAATATCAAGCGACTGGTAGTTGAAAAGCGCGTGAGGGGTGTATCAACGCGAGCCGGCCTCTCGACCGGCGCGAACCTGTTTGTACTTGTTTACGCGCACGAAATGGGAATTTGATTCAACCGAGTTACTCGGCCGAGTACTCGGTTAAATAAAATTTGAGCAGAGTAAAACTCGGTATTCGTTACTCGGCAAAAGTGTTACTCGGCGCATCTCTAGTCCGTATAGATTATAAAATATTGAGCATTTATTTATAGGGTATTTATCCAAGAACGTCAACAAGAAGTTCTATAAAAAGTAGTCTGTACATATCGAAAAAAAACCATTTACAAAAAAAAAAAATTAACCAACTACAGTACAAAATGACTTTGTACTTTTCAGTGAACATTGAAGTCGGTTATATTTTGTTTTTTTGTTAAAAGTTTATTTTACACTTTTTAGTTATGGTACCACCACTAAAAGTACCCCTCAGCCAAACTCATTCATCTCATAACGATTCCAATAATCCCAAACATGGTTAGATTACATTAATTTACTTTCTAGATTCATCATCAGATCAGTTCGATGCATCTCCTCCTCTTTTTCTTCAATCAGTCATCGACTACACGTATTAACAAACCAATTTTTCTTGTTACAACAGTTCTGCTGTGATCCTATGAGAAGTTATGTTCCATATCTTCGAAGTTCATGATCAGATCATAACAATATTTTTATGGGACCAACTTGAAAGCATAACCTTTCAATCAATATTTTTTTGATTGAAAGGTTATGCTTCCAAGTTGGTTTTTAAATTCGGTCCTCAATAGACCAAGATATTGGTGAAAAAACATAGGTCGGTTAAAAATAAGTAAACCTTTCCGTTATTCTCTATATAATATATACCTATGGGCAGAGATATCCACAGGATAAAACCAATGAGGTCAAAGAAGAAGAATTCTAGCCTGTCTACTCCTACATAAAGTGATAATTGCTGGCGGAAGAAAATACCCTTTTATTAAGTGGAAAGCAATAAAGCATTTGGGCAACCCAATAAAGGCTAGGTTAGCGCTTACCCTTACGATATCGCTTGGGTTTCCTTCTCATTCGGCTTTCCATAGTATTTCGCTAAGTATTCGTACAAGTTTCCCAAATAAAGGGACAGTCAATCGTAAGGGAAACCCCTTGAAAGGGTTTTGAAAATTAATCCGCTCGTCCGGTCCCTGGTTTGATCACATTTTTAGGGTTCCGTAGTCAACTAGGAACCCTTATAGTTTCGCCATGTCTGTCTGTCCGTCTGTCTGTCCATCCTCGCTTAATCTCTGTGACCGTTAGCACTAGAAAGCTGAAATTTGGCACCAATATGTATATCAATCACGCCGACAAAATGGTAAAATAAAAATTGGAAAAAAATGTTTTATTAGGGTAGCCCCGCTATATGTAAAGTGGGAAGTGATTTTTTTTTAAATTTCAACCCTAACATGTGATATATCATTAGATAGGTATTTTAAAATGAATAGGGGTTTACCACAATCATTTTTTGATAATGTCAATAATTTCGGAAATAATCGCTCCAAAAAATGTGTGTCCCACCTCTAACTTTTGAACCATAACTTTAGAAAATATGAAAAAAATCTAACAAGTAGAACTTTATAAGGACTTTTTAGGAAAATTATTTTGAACTTGATGGAAAGAACAGTTTTTGTACAAAAAAGACAAAAGGGTTCTACAAAATAATTTCTTTAGTAAGTTTGTAGTATAATCGTATATGCAAGCATTTTTTTAAACTTCGTTTACATATTTTATGATCCTGAACGGATCTTCTTTCAAACAAAAAAAGAATTATTAAAATCGGTTCTCGCAATCCAAAATTACCACCGAAAACTTTTTCTGGTACCTATGTATTAATTAATAACCCAGTTCCCCGAGAGATGGCGCTGGGCTATTTCTCGTTCGCGCTGTTAGGATTTTTCCTGAGTTGATGAATTTTACGAGTGCGCAATCGCTGAAATTTCTGCTACTTGCATACTGTTTTAGTTATCATCGTCCTTTGTGGGCCCGTTTTTAGGGTTCCGTATTTATTAGAGTTCCGTACTTAGTATGTTAACGTAACAATTAGCCTTTTTTTAAACTCGTAAGTGGGAACACTTATTGTGACGGACGGGAAACTACGGAACCCTACACTGAGCGTGGCCCGACACGCTCTTGGCCGGTTTTTTTCTTTAGTTCTGTTTGTAAAAAAACTTTGTTTTTAAACTTTTTTTTATTTAACACCGCACACTGTTGACTTATTAGCACTCGTAGCATACAGACGTGCTCGGTAGCAATATTTAATTTTATAAAATAACATCAGTGACCTTCTTTTTGCATAAATTTTTTGCCTAGTGTGTAGTTTAGTAAAGACAATGAAAACTTAGAATAAGTGAACTAGTTATAAATAAAATGGACAACAGCCCCTTCTCAAGAGATCGAGCGAATCTCTCTGCATCTCCAGCAAAGACGATGACCCAAAATCCAGCCCAATCTGATGCCTCAATCGAACCGGTTTCAACATCCGAGATACAAAGATGGATGTCAATCATTGAGCACCATTTAAACGAGGTTTGTTCTATTGCCTCGGATGGCAAACTCAACTCGGAGCAGAAATTGAAAATTTCAACCTTGTGCCGTAAAATAGGATCTGGCACCTCACAGATGGCAGTCCTATATCAATCCTTGAAGCAGAAAGCAATCCAAGAGCGCATCCTCAATGAAGATCTGATGGAAAAGTGCCACTTGACAGACCACATCTTGGACCTCACGAAGACGATTAAGGACTCCTGTACTGTTTCGTTTGCCGACATGGTGAAAAAGGGGACAAATGATTTCGTTCGACCAACCAATTTAAACTCCGTGGCCATATATCCCAATAACAAATTGAAGTCCAGTGACGAAACAAAAGTCCTCGTGCAAAAGATGATACGACCAGATCAAGTCAAGTTGCATATACGTGGTGTCCATAAAACTTAAAACGGAGGCGTCATAATTAGTACGGAGACGAAAGATGACGCGGATAAAATTAAGCACGCAGTCCTGCAATCTGAATCTGGCCTTACCGCCGACGAACCCAACAAGCGCAAACCCCGGATTGTAGTTGTAGGAGTGCCGTCTTCTTTGACCGAAACTGAAGTCTTCAGGTACATTTACGAGCAGAATGTAGCCGAAAAGTTTCCGACGATTGCCATGGATTCCTTTTTGACCATGGTGAAATTAAGTCACAAATCGGGGAAGAAAGACTCGCATACTTGTAACTACGTGGTTGAAGTTCCAGCCAACATACGAAGAGCTCTTATTTCCCAGACAAGGATTTTCATAAATTGGACTTCCTGCCCTGTCAGGGACTTCACCCTGGTTACGAGATGCTACAAATGCCAGCAGTATGGACATGCAGCAAAAACCTGTAGAGAAGTCAACTCGACGTGCGGCCACTGCAGTGAGACAGGACACTCGATGTCTGAATGCGCAAAGAAGGCGGACACACCGAAATGTGCCACTTGCTCTCGTTTCAAATAGCCCTCCAACCATAAAACAGGAGACGCTGAGTGTCCTGCTAGAAAAATAGCGGAATATAGATACATTAACTCTATCGATTATGAGGGCGCCTAGAGCGTCATACTCAAGGCCAGACTTCCGTGTAACGCTTACTGCTGATTAAAATTCCAGTGTGTTGACCTACAAACCATAATTTTTCATATTAAGTTTGCATTTTTGTCCAATGTAAACATAACTCTTTAGAATTAACGCAACCTTGGCTTTAACCCAATTACTAATGCTGCTCACGCAAAATCATATGTGTGTAATTAGAGAATAAAGTGCAAGAAATAGTTTTAGAATATAAAATAACATATTGTGACCTTTAGTGTATAAGTAAACTAAGTATATAACATTATAAATAATTTAATCATATTTTTATACTACTTAAAGACTTTTTTAAATATTGTTATCAATAGTATTGTCCTAAAAAACTATAATATAAGAGCTTCTACCGCCTGTGATACAGGTTTATCCTAGTACAGGCACATAACATAGCATTTACCTTTGTAATTACTCTTAAGATTTTATGTAACCACCACACGCTCAGTAATCATTGTTGATTTCGGAACAAAAAAAAACTTTTTACAAAAAAAAAGCTGACCACTACGATCAAAATAATTTCGGAAGTCGTTGTTTTCGGTATTATTTGTTTAAAAAAAAATATCACCGAGTTGAGAACCTCCTCCTTTTTTTAACCGACTTCAAAAAAACAACACAAAAAATTTCGGAAGAAATACAAAATAAATTTCGGAAGTCGGTGTTTGTATAGATAAGTAGTTTTGTCTCTTCGTTATTTAACACTGACTTCCGAAATTATTTTGTACTTTTCAGTGTTTTTTTTTTACAATACAAAGGTTTTAGTCATGATTGTCCTAGCTATTGCCATCGGTTTTACCAGCGTGATAGTAGCATAGCTAAGCATGGGTGAAGTTGGCCCTCGAGCATGGCACCCAAAGGGGCCTCGCGTGTGCAAGGGCTCTTTATCAACGAGGGCTTGACCACCATTTCCCCTGATGGTAAGCGACGATGTGGTCGAACACTGGGTTACGACAGTTGCTGTCTCATTTTCGGATTTTTTGAGAAAAAGACGCGCCTTCGCTAACGTCAAAATTAGTACACGCCACGCTCTGGTCAGTTTTTATCCCAAGGGAACTTATACTCGGGTTGAAAAAAAGTAAATTGACATTGATTTTTGTGTTGAATCTTTGGCATATAAATAACGTACCTAGGAGAAAATAATTATCGCGACTTAGTTCACGTGTTTGTGAATTACGCAAACGAAGTCGCGAGAAAAATACTAGTTATTTGTAGAAGTACCTACTTATAAAAAGTACAAGTGCAACTGACTTGCCCTCTTAGTTCAAGGTGATTCAGCGGACGGAGGTGTGACTGTATCGCTCACCTACGAAGTCAAGAAAAGAAAAAAACCGGCCAAGAGCGTGTCGGGCCACGCTCAGTGTAAGGTTCCGTAGTTTCCCGTCCGTCACAATAAGTGTACCCACTTATGAGTTTTAAAAACCGGCCAAGAGCGTGTCGGGCCACGCTCAGTGTAGGGTTCCGTAGTTTCCCGTCCGTCACAATAAGTGTACCCACTTATGAGTTTAAAAAAATGCTTGCATATACGATTACACTACAAACTTAGTCCAGAAATTATTTTGTAAAACCCTTTTGTCTTTTTTGTACAAAAACTGTTCTTTCCATCAAGTTCAAAATAATTTTCCTAGAAAGTTCTTACAAAGTTCTACTTTTCAGATTTTTTTCATATTTTCTAAACTTAAGGTTCAAAAGTTAGAGGGACACACATTGTTTTTTACTTTTGGAGTGATTATTTCCGAAATCATTGACATTATCAAAAAATTATTTTAGTAAACCCCTATTCATTTTTAAATACCTATCCAACGACATACTTATCACACGTTAGGGTTGAAATAAAAAAAAAAATCACTTCCCACTTTACATATAGAGGGACAACCCTAATAAAACATTTTTTTCCAATTTTTATTTTACCACTTTGTCGGCGTGATACATGTTGTTACCAAATTTCAGCTTTCTAGTGCAAACGGTCACAGAGATTAAGCGAGGACGGACAGACAGACGGACAGACAGACAGACAGACAGACATGGCGAAACTATAAGGGTTCCTAGTTGACTACGGAACCCTAAAAATGCTTGCATATACGATTATACTACAAACTTAGTCCAGAAATTATGTTGTAGAACCCTTTTGTCTTTTTTGTACAAAAACTGTTCTTTCCATCAAGTTCAAAATAATTTTCCTAGAAAGTCCTTATAAAGTTCTACTTTTCAGAATTTTTTCATATTTTCTAAACTTATGGTTCAAAAGTTAGAGGGGCCCGGACACATTGTTTTTTACTTTTGAAGCGATTATTTCCGAAGTTATTGACATTATCAAAAAATGATTTTAGTAAACCCCTATTCATTTTTAAATACCTATCCAACGATATATCACACGTTAGGGTTGAAATTAAAAAAAAAAATCACTTCCCACTTTACATATAGCGGGGCTACCCTAATAAAACATTTTTTTTTCCAATTTTTATTTTACCACTTTGTCGGCGTGATTAATATACGTATTGGTACCAAATTTCAGCTTTCTAGTGCTAACGGTCACAGAGATTAAGCGAGGACGGACAGACAGACAGACAGACAGACATGGCGAAACTATAAGGGTTCCTAGTTGACTACGGAACCCTAAAAAAATAAATTTTTCAGGTCTTTCTAACAATGCTGACAGGTAACATATTATGTGACAATTTGAAAACGTTTCTGCTTTAGTAAACAACACCTGTCGCAAATATGACACAATTACAAATTACGTAATTTTTTTTCATATAAGTATTTGTGCCACTCTGTGTCACTGTGGCTCTGTATCATACACGTAAACAATATTATGTTGTGTGATTACCGATTTGTCTAGCCGTTAGAAAAAACGGCCATTTACAATGTTTAGGGAACACCCCTGCTTCTCTGACGGGTAACAAAGCTTTAAAATTCTATTCTTCTCTAGACTATAAAGCCTACAATTATGAGACAAAATAATTATCACCTATCATGACGCGCAACGCTGTCAAATTATCCAATAACATGTCCTGCGTCCGGAGAATGTGTTGTAATGTGTCTAGGGGTAACTTAAGAATCTGGCCCACGAAGAGTGGCTGGGCCGCTCTCAATAGAGCCTACGTAATGGTGCGGAATGAACTCTGCACCTGGGCTCCCCGGCTGTCATCCGAGTTTCGAGCCCGAGCACATGGAGGGCGTGATGTATGCATTTTTCCCTTCGCAAGGGAAGCATTCTCCCTCACCCTAGCAAAGACGAGGACTCTCCCTGATAAAAGGGCATAGTGGAACCGGCGAGACATGTCGTGCAATATCCCGCAGGGCTCTTGTGGCAACCTCCCTAGAGGCATGGGCATAACTTTGCTATAGATACCGGCACGGATCTTGAGCGCTGGCTTCAAGTTGCGCAGTATTGGTTGAAAAGCCTACTCATGAAGATTCGGTACAGTTGCCATCACGGATCTTGAGCGGTTGCGCAGAAGTCAAATAATCGGTCTCTTTAGTGGTGCGACGTGAGACGCGGGGCAGGGAATTTCAGTGATTGGCTCGCCGCGCCATCGTGTCATAGACGTCATTCGTGATTCGTTCCCTGCCTTGCTGCATGTATCTAACAACGACGATGATTGGCTCGCCAATGTATGGAACGCGCAAAGCGAGCCCCACTCTGACGCCGAGCGCTCAAGATCCGTGCCGATAACGGCGATAACTGTATGCTAAGAGTATCGATTGAGTTACCGTAGCCTTCTTATAGCTAAAGGCCTAGCCAGTAATAGTCTGACAATCCCTCTCCTTCCATACAAAACCGGAGAAGTAATTTGATGATTTCCCGTTACTATTTACGTACAAAACACTACCGTGTCCATGATTGTCCATGACACAGCTATCTATACTATGTATTCGTTCATAATGATATGTTTTTTTTTACTGGAAGCCCTGGTCTCACGAGAGCAGTGGAGGCCCACTGGTAACGACCTTGACTTGCGAGTTATATTAGGTCCCGGGTATAAACCCAGCCAGGCGCAACACTGTATACCTAATTTATCTGTTTTCAAAGCTCTCAAAACTGTGAAGGAGAACATCGTGAGGTCGGCCGATGTCCTAGAACCAAAAACTTGAATACCATGCTACATTCACCAACTCGTAAAGAAAGAATGAAAGAAAAACATTTTATTAGCCCGAAAGAGGGACTAACATAATACCTACAAAGGGCCCGTGTGGACGGCGGCGGCGGCGATAACGCCGTTGCCTGATGCGTTCGGCCTCCTCCTTTGCGAGCATTACTGCTTCGCAGAAGTCGGCGACCGCCTGCCACTCCTCCTCGCTCCGGACCATGGCCTCAACCAAGGCCCGGCGCGAGAGGTCTCCGCCGCCAATCGCCCCCGGGCACGGCGATGCTCCGCCCAAGCCAGAGAGAAGGCCTGAGTCCCAGTGGGAACACTAGATAAGGCTGATTATGCTTATAGTGGTCCCTTCAGCTGCAGCGCTCGAATATTCCAGTAACTATTTTCAGTGCCGTAACCGTGAAATCAATTGTCCTAGTGACCTCGGTCGCGAAATAGAGCGCAATGATAAATACGTCCAATACCGCCCACACGCGTTGACAGTTCTTTGACGTCAGAGAGTAATAACCGAGCTGTTTGTTTTGTGTGTTTAATAATATGCATAATGTCTAGGTAAATGGTTCGAGGATAAGAAAGTGTGAACGTCTGTATTTTCTATACTTTTAACCGACTTCTATAAAAGGAGGAGGTTCTCAATTCGGATGTTTGTATTTTTTTTTTTATGTAGGTATGTTCGCGCATAACTTCGTCGCTTGCCAACTGATTTGAAAAATTATTTTTTTGTTGGCCAAGGTATATTTCCCAAATGGTCCCAAAGTCACCAAGTTGGGAACTGATGATGGAATCTTGGCTAAATTGAGGGAACTCCTCAAATATTATAGGCAACTTTATAGTCATTTTGATATTTTCATCAAGGAATTAAGCATTAACAGTCAAAAAGTGACATTTGATGAGGTGGAACTGGTGAAGAAGACCAGAAATTGCCAACGGAACTTCATACTCAATCGACTTAAGCGACTATGACAATACAAATAAATGAATAGTTTTGAATAGTTATGTTGAAAATTGAGCTGGAAGATAGGCACCGGAACTCCGTAATTAATCAATGTATCCTACCCGTGTTTGGGCTTATTAGAAATGTCATTAGATGCATTTTGGCTTCAAGGTACTATCGAAGTGATCTGATGATGGAGCCGGAAGGTGGAAGGAGAAACGGGAACTTAATAAGAAAATGATGTATTCTAGCATGGTTTGAGTTAATTGGATTTGTCATGAGAAAAAGGTACTCTGGCTGTAAGTGTATTGCCATCACCTAGAGAAGGAAAAGTTATTTAGTGAATTCCCTCTTAAAAAAAAGGGCCACAGTTTTTAATGGTCCAGGGCCGTAGGTCACCTATCTACGCCACTGATAAGGTAGCTTAAGTAGCCAGCCTTTCAGTATTTTACAGGATGCATTTTGGAAAGTGTCCGCTGGAATTATATGACTTGATTCTGCCATCACCTTTCTAACCATCGGACAATCCGATGTACGGTGAGTGTCTATCCTAATATTGTTAACACGTATACGGTCCGGACTAAGCGATTCGCCTCGACGTTTGTACCGTGTAGGTACATCGAAATACTGGATCAATTTACCTCCTGATGCTGTCTTCCCGTCCGATTATAAATATAATTTGGATATCTTCAAGGCTAGAGTGAATAGGCTCTTAGTAAACTAGTGCGATCCACGATCAACGATTTTGCATTTTTTAATGTTTTTTTTTTAAACATTGAAGTGTGCTCTGTTTTTTATTGACTGTAAACAAGTGGCCATTTAATATGTAGGTACCACAGAAAATTCAATGTCCACTTTAGTCAGCGGCAATCTATTTTGAAACAATTATTTTCAAAATGTATCGAAAATAACAAGCGATTTGGCAATTTTACACAAACGCACGTTGCTATGTTTTGTTTGGCATTCAATACTTAGGTTAAATATTGTCATCGCGTGCATGTCGAGTATTTTGGATCGAAGTGCGGCCCACACACGAAGAGTAAACGGTGCTAATGTGGCCAATATTTTCGCTAGGAGGCGCAGAATTCAAACTTTTTAGTATTAATTAGTAAAAGTCTTTTCGTGTCAAGACTTTTTGTGTCAAGACTTTTCGTATCAAGACTTTTTGTGTCAAGACTTTTCGTGTCGTGTCCAGACTTTGGCGTGTCAAGACATCAAGGCGTCCTTACCTTCCGCATGACGCGGGTCCTCACCGGACATGGTATGTTCGGCAATTCCTGCACTGGATTCATTCGGAAGAAACGTTATTCTCGGGCCCCAGTCGCCGAGACCCCGACGCCGTATTCTTGCCACCGTAGACGTGGGTTTGCGGACGACGAGCAATAAATAGCTTGCCGGCCGGTTGTCCGGTAACCATCCGCATCGAGCCTGAGCCATCAACTCACGGCGCGTGCCTCAAAAAGACGTCAACAAACCGCACGGGCCCAGAAACGGCCGAAGCCAACTGGAGCTGTGGGTTGGCTTCCGAAAGGGAAACCTGGATTCCTGGAACCTGAGGCACAGTATAGGTTGTCAGTATAAGTCTGACTTACTCCTACGTTCTATCCTAAAGCAGGAGAAGTCATTTGATGATATATCACCTCAAAAAAAAAAACAATACATCAACTTGCGAAGACGGAAACCATAGAAATAAAATATTATAATCTTATTATTTTATTTTTTTCATTATTACAAAATTATAAAAAGAATTAACATTATACAAATGAAACGTCAAATGTCAATAAACAAAATTCCTTTCTTATATCCTATGAACGAAACGCATAAATTTTAATGCTGGGCGAATAAGGAAACCTCTTACATTCTAACAGTAATTCATAGATTAATATTTCTTCCAATATGTGTATCATGCGTGGAATAATATAAAAATACCTATGTTTTTTGAATTTGGAAGGCTAAAAACGTGATTCATTCAATAAAATCGTCTTAGTAGCTATTTAAAATATAAATCACAAAATTTTATTCACCTCGTAAATCCTTAAAATATAATAAAATTTCAGAATTATTAAAAAAAAAGGCGTAACAGCAATGGCGCGAAAAAATTATGTAACTTTTTAAAGTGTAGCGAATGACTGGAAAAGCGAGACATTCAGACTTTTGGCATTCAGCCAATGGCTACCCGCCTGTGAATCTCAAGTAATTTATTTACATTGCTCAATTAGATATGTTTAAATACATTTTATTATTGCTACATAACATTAGAAAATAATAACAAACAGAAAGGAAGTGAAAATATTGTTCTTCGATGTATTTACTAGTGCCATACATTAGTTGAAAAAATAAATTGCGGAATGAAAATATTGGAGACAGTTGCAATTTTTCGTGATACAATTTTGGATAGTGAGTTGCTGAAAAACATTAATAACACAATGTTTGGTTTGTATTCTTTGAAAAAAAGTTTAGTCTTGCATTTTTTTTATGACTATCCAAAACGCAATTTGCAGCGGAAACCAAAATCAAATCCGGGAGGGATTTCGTTATGGTTTCTACATAATAGAAAAACTGACAAAAAAAAAAAAATTGGTGCATGTGTTACCGTATTTAATTAGGTACTGTTAGATTATTATCTATCTCTCAAGATTGTAAACTGTCGAAAGATTGTGAACACACTACAATTTACCGCATTATTTTTCGGTAAATTATAATCTATCACTTTGAAATGTCAAGAAGTCAGTCAGAAAAATGATAAACTCCATGGACACTCTTTTCAATATTTTTTTTTTTTTCGATGGGAAAAATCATCCTATGACAACCCCCGCTCTTGGGCGGAGCGGCAGATAGTGTCAGACTCTAACTGACTAAAAAACCCATCCCGTTCCTTCAAGCTTTCATACCGGGGCTCGAGCGCCCTTTCGGATAACCCTGGCCCCAGTAGGCTTCGACCCGGCTGGGCCCCTGCTGTTTCTGACAACTCCTTGAGGCGCGCGGGAACAGCGCGCGTCGTCGACGACTTGGGCTTGATCCGGACAGTTACCGGACGGCCGGACAGCGAGCTACCCATTGCTCACTATCCGCAAGCCCGTGCCTACCGTGCCTGAAAATCAGGATCGGAATCCCGACGGCGGTGAGAGCGCCGTTGCCTGATGCGGTCGGCCACCTCCTTAGCGAGCATTACTGCTTCGCAGAAGTCGGCGACCGCCTGCCACTCCTCGCTCCACCATGACCATGACCATGGCCTCGACCAAGGCCCGGCGCGAGAGGTCTCCGCCGCCGATTACCCCCACGAGGGCACGGCGATGCTCCGCCCAAGCAGGGCACACCGCGATTGTGTGCTCCACCGTGTCCTCCGGGCAACTCTTTTCAATCTTGTTATGTATTACAAATATCTTGGTTGTGATATGTTTCTTGTCGCTACTATCATGTGAGGACCGCCTTAGCCGCCGGGATCCCGAATTCCCGATCCCGGATTCCGGCCAACGTAAATGCGGGCGACCGTCCGGTAGTCGTCCGGACCGAGCCCAAGTCGTCGATGGCGCGTATTGTTCCACGAGCGCCTCAAGGAGTTTTCAGCAAACCGTAGGGGCTTAGCAGGGTCGAAGCCTACTGGGGCCAAGAGTTTGCTTCTGAAAGGAACGGTCCTGGTATGAAAGACAACGAAGGAACAGGAATGGGTTTTTCGTCAGTAAAAGGCTGACACGCCCTCCTGTCCTGCCCAAGAGCGGGGAGGTCATTGGATGATTTTCCCACATAAAAAAAGTACCTTCTGAGTAAGGTGTAAAGGACAGCCCTCCACAAACTTTAAGAGCTTGCTCAGTAAACGAAACTGAACAACCTTCCACAAAATTTTTTTTCAGGAAGCGAAACATGAATTCGGCCTCGCCATACGAATTGTCCATTCAAGTTTATCATTTTGTATGGTAAGGCTGATTTTTTTTTAAAGTTTTTTGAAAAAAAAAAATTGTGGAAGGTTGTTCAGTATCGTCTACTGAGCAAGCCCTTAAAGATTGTGGAGGGCTGTCCCTTGCACCTTTTATAGGCTATATTTTCTACACGTGAACTATGCCGCTGGCAAAAACCAGGAAATAATAATATAAATAATAATAATAATCAGGAGGTTCCTTTCTCTGGAGCCCTGACCGCCGGTAGCTTGGACCCTATTCCCGATACCGGTGGGACACTATTTTTTATATTTTTAATTTTTTTTTTTAATATTTTTTTTATTTAAGGAATATTTAAAAATGTAATTAATATGTTAAAATAGATAATAATAAATCATTTATTTTCAGGCATCTTGGGCCATAGATACATACCTTACAGACTAACATAAATATAAAGTAAATACAGTGTAATATTAGTAAATAAGACTTATGACTAAGTTAGTAGCACTTCCACTGCACTAATTCATATAAGCAAGTGACTGGCAGCTAAGAGATAACCAGTCTCAACTAACAGCTCGGTCAATTATATGCGCACTTTCCGTTACAATGTCAGAAATGTAAAGAATGTTTTAGCGGTTAGAATAATAATGTAAGGCGGTTATCACACTGCCACGCACCCCGCAGCGTAGTGCGTGAATGCGTGTCTTAAGACCCAAGAAAAGTGCCATAAAACAGTGACTTTCTGAAGCCTACTCCTCGCTAACGGCCAGGTTAATAGGTTTGAAAAAAATAAGATTCATGAACAACATTATCAACATTTAATTTTTTCGTGCTATTAATACTATATATATAATAACTAGCTGACCCGTCCACGCGTTGCTGTGGCTAAAGTTTTTGTTAGATTTACCATAGTAGCGCCATCTATTGATTACTTACTCAACCCAGTCGAAAGGTATCGACATCTGTTAGAATCATTTGGAGTTAACAGATAATTGTGACTGTCAAATACTAACAGACAAATAATTAGCAATAAATTAAAATTGTGACTATAATTTGAGATTTAAACTATCCTATCTCTCAAGTTGGATCGAACTGCACATGGTGTGCGAATTTTGTTATAATCGGTTAAGTGGTTTAGGAGTCCATTGAGGACAAACATTGTGACACGAGATTTATATATATTAGAGATTAATTGTCTAAAAAAAAATATTTAGCAATTTCGCAACTTTTCCCTACTCCTTCGAAACGGCTTGGATCTTTAGAAACATTTTTACTAACTAAATTGGTGGTTAAATATTCTTCAAAGACATTCATATTTAAATCAATCAATATTTCGCAAAGAAAATTGATTTAAAGGTCAGCCGCGCGCTCTCAGTCAGTCAGCGCGCGCAAGTAAATGCACAGATTGGCGTACCACCGCCTAGGCTGGTGCGAGATGTGCGTCCACATAATTTTGGCCACATGGTTCAAGGGACTATAAGCCTTAAAGTGCAAGCTTGTAAGTAGGTATCTCCGTTTGTATAGAAAATAAAAATCCCGCACGATGATGCAGATCTGCACTCCCGCAAGTACGTGCGTAGGAGCGTTTTCATGCGCTACGCTGCGTGGTGCGTGGCAGTGTGATATCCGCCTTAAGCTGTTAAATGAAACGAATTAAAACTATTAATATTATTGTGAACTAAGTAATTTAAAAACATGCTTTTTGTTTTTTAATTTTAGGTACGTAATTTGTAATGTGTAAAGTCGCTTTTTATCTACTTTTTTTAAATAACTATCTTTTGCCCGCGACGTGGCCTGCGTACATAAAAATATATCTTATATCACTCAGGAATAAAGCAGCTTTTTATTAGTGACAAAATTTTAGAAATCGGGCCAGTACTTTTAGAGATTACCTACCTCAAACAAAAAAACACAAAAACAAACTTTACCTCTTTATAATATTAGTATAGATAATATCATGACGGTCTCGTAAGGAAGACGTTCAACATATATTGCCCGAAGTGTGAATTTTGTGGGCAATATTGCCTAAAGTGGGAATTTTGTTGGCAATATTGCCACCAATTTTTCCCACTTCTCGGCAATATTGCCGACAACGGCACATCTCTAGTTCCACAAAGTAGACCGAGAACCACGTGAGTGCGCGGGAAACCGATGGATGCAAGACGCACTGGATCAGTCGTTGTGACGACGCTTGGGGAAGCCTAGTCCAACAGTGGACGTCCTTCGGCTGAAATTGCATCACTGCTTACCATCAGGCGGGATCGCAGTCAAGTACTAGTTTATAACATATAAAAAAAAAAAAAAAAAAATGATATTGACAGAAATGGGCCTAAAAAGTCCAGTCGTAGCGTAACTTAGGAGTGGGCGAAGGGGCTCTCACCCAAAACCTCGCACCCAAAGGGACCTCGCACACGCGCAGGCTTTCTGGGCCCGCGTGGTGGTTTACAGCCCATTACGTCTCTTAGAAAGGAGGCCTGAGTCCCAACAGTGGGAACATTATAAGACCGACTATGCTATGCTATTCAGGGTGTAAAGGACAGCCCTCCACAAACGTTAAGGGCTTGCTCAGTAGATGAAACTGAACTTCCACAGGACTTTTATCCAGGAAACGAAAAGGAAATCGGCCTCACCATACAAACTGTTCAATCAAGTTTTTTATTTTTGTATGATAAGGCTGATTGTTTTAAGCTATTGCATAGCTTCAATCGCGGGCCTTGAGCGTGGAGAACGAATCCAGAACTTCCGTAACGAAAATAACCTAACACCCCCCACTCATTTGTTTTTTGAGCGTGGTGACCGATAAGAAAACAAATGTGTGAACAATCAATCAAAATTCAATTCAATGTGTGAAAGTGTAACTTCAACAAATGACGAAGAAAAAAAAACAAAGGAAAAAAAATACTGCATGAATAAAATAAATAAATAATTATAATTGCATAAGTTGATAAAAATGCTATGCAATAGCTTTACCGCGGCAGTCCCCGAGTGCCACACGTCTTTTTTTTGTTAATGTTTATGGAGCCCTATTAGGCCCTTAAAATTTGTGGGGACTACAGGGAGCTGCCCTTACACCCTATATACGCCTTTGTTTGCCTGCGCCTTTACTTTTAGAGCCACAGTCTTAGATATACATTTCTAGATGAATTGATACATCGATCAACAGTACTCGAGCAACTATCACAATAGTTTACATCCAGGCTGAACACAGACACGCCTGTGCCTCGTCAAGTGCGATCGTATTCTGCCACATTAAAAACCTAATACATAACCTCTATGGTTGACTTTAATTGCGACCATAGATTACGAGTACAAGTTTTAGTGTTTTAGGCATAAAACATGTTTGGGTTACAACATGTTTTTTTGGGAAGATGAGAAAAATAGGCGTTGATTTTAGTGTGGTGGAAAATTTTACGTTTGTATCCGGTTTTCTTGACCCGTTAGTTAAGGCTTATAGTCCCTTCAACCAACTGACCGAAATTAAATGGACACAACTCTCGTACCCGCCCAGGCGGCAGTACGCGTATCTGAGCATTTAATTGCGGTTAGCAGCGCCCGGATAGTGCGCCGGTGACCTTTAAATCTATTTTCTTTGCGAAATTTTGATTGATTTCATATGCAATGTTCACTTTGAAGAATATTTAACCACCAATTTTTATGTGTAAAACTGTTTCTAAAGATCCACATCGAAGGAGTAGAGAAAAGTTACGAAATTGCTAAATATTCTTTTTTAGACAAAATTATTAATCGCACGAAAAAATCAAATGTTGATAATGTTGTTCATGAATCTATAATAAACACATATTTAAACACATATTACCAGGAAATAACGGAACGAAGGAACGGGGTGGGTTTTTAAGTCAGTAAAAGTCTGACACTATCTTCCGCTCCGCCCTAGAACGTGAGAATTTATTGGATGATTTCCCACCTAAAAAAAACTTAGTCACCGCACTTGATTTCTAATAAATCATCTCACTTCTAAAAGACTGAAAAATAAATATCAAATTAATTTTCAGCTCCGCTTGACATATAACATTTAAAAGTGACAAGCGCGTAATTCATAAGTTTCTAATTCAATATGACGGCTGCTAAATGATTGTTTCCTTTAGCTTTTCATTGAACGATGATTTATTATTTTTTAGGGTACCGTACCTCAAAATGATAAAAACGGAACCCTTATCTTTTATTATACTCCTGTCTATCTGTCTGTCCGTCTGTCTGTACAAGACCCTTTATCTCAAGAACGCTTGGAAGTATCGAGTTGAAATTAAAACCATATACTCAAGTCTGCGGTCCCTTCAAGCTGTGAAAAAATCAAATTTCTAAGTTAAGGAATAAAAAAGATACGGCCGTTTATGTCGCAAAAAAACGTATATTTTGATACCCGCAAAGATCAAAATTCATAGGGTATTTCCCGTTGACCCAGAATCCTGAAGTTTGGCAAAAAGCAAGGTCTTATAACACAGGTGTAGGATAAATCTGAAAACAGTAAATTTGTTGCAACCTAAGTAACAAGAAAAAATTTTGCAGTTTGGAAAAATCTTCGAGACTCCATTCGGGAATTGTAGTTTGCACGGAACCCTGAGTGCGCGAGTCCGACTCGCACTTGCCCAGTTTTTTTTTTTCATTGAACGCTGCATTAGATTCGTGTTTCCCAGTTACTGGGTTGTGGAGGTCAGATCCCTTGCGTGATCGTATCAGGAATGAAGATATCCACAGGAGAACTAAGTCGTTAGAAGAGTCGCCTAACTAAGGTGGCAGTGGACAGCCACACTGCTGGTAGAACGGATGGTCATTGGAGCCAAAAGGTTCTAAAGTGGCGACTGCGCACCGGAAAACGCAGCGTTCTGGTGAGAGTCGCGGGAATACGGTGGATGTGAGACGCAAAGGAACGGTCGTTGTGGCGACGCTTGGGGGAGGCCTATGTCCAACTGTGGACGTCTTTCGGCTGATTATGATGATGATAATGACGATGAAAGCAGTTGCTACACTTAAAATAGATACTAGTGCATACCAGTTGCATAACTGGGGTGGCCTTATCCCTACCGCTTTGCTTTCCTCCACCCACTCCTCCTCCACTCCGCCCTTCCACTTTTTGCGTCTTACCCGAAAACCGCTTTCAGGTAGGCACGAAAGTTTCTGTTTTTCGCACTAGTGCGGAAAAGTACGTGTGCTCTCCCCGCTACTATGTTATTACGTGTATTGTATCAGGCTGGGCGCACGTCAATCTCGTTTATTTGTCATTGTAAAAGTATTGCAGTGACAAATTTTGATCATCTCCATCTCATACCTTGGGTGCTATTCTCTAAGAAAACAGCCTTGAGCTCAGCGCTGGCACAGCGACGAGTCGTGAGCGCAGTACATTGAATTAACAACCCTATGCCCCTTTACATTGGATTGTTAATTCAATGTACTGCGCTCACGACTCGTCGCTGTGCCAGCGCTGAGCTCAAGGCTGTTTTCTTGGAGAATAGCACCCCTTGACATTGGCAAAATCATCGGACATTCGTCGATGGAGCCATACACTTAAAAAATTGAATTGAATTGACGAATTTTCACGTGTTTTGATACACGTGGTTTGTCACTGCAGCACTCGGCTTCATAACACACTCTCCTACGGGCTATGGCTCTTGCGAAT
Source organism: Mythimna albipuncta (assembly GCA_929112965.1). Classification (NCBI taxonomy): domain Eukaryota; kingdom Metazoa; phylum Arthropoda; class Insecta; order Lepidoptera; family Noctuidae; genus Mythimna; species Mythimna albipuncta. Next base: position 2,956,545 of record OV815988.1, read on the forward strand.
ACCGTGTCGCTCGCAATGCTGCTTTCTACACATGTATCAAAATGTTCTAAGTATAAAAATGAAGTTTATCGCTAGTGAAAGCATTGTTAATTTACACTAATGAATTCTATTTATCCCTGCTACTTATAGAAATACAAGAAAAACGATATATTACTGCCAGTGGCGTAGCTAGATGACCAAGGGACCTTGGGCCCCTAAATTGTTTATAGCTAGTTGGCCAAGGAACCTGGGGCAAAAACAAACTGGGCCCCTAAATTGTTTAGACTTTATCAATATATTTAAAAAATATTAATATATATATTTTAAAAATACAACGTTACTTTATCTTTTATATAAATCCCAAGTTACACGAGGATTTATGATTAACATGCACACACAATGATATGGAGATGTAGTGTAGTACCTCCTTGGTTAATAGTATTTTATCTATAGTCTGATTGACTTATGTGTCATCTGTCACCTTTTGAATAAACTTCTATAAACGCTGCTGCTTTTTCTTTGTACTCTCAAATATTATATTGGCGACGAGTAAAACTGGACGTGGTAAACGTATTCTTGTGTGCATGATAAACGAAAACTCCAAAAAAAAAGAAAAATACAAACAAACAATGTCGGTGGGTCAGATCAAAGAATTTCAAGTGCGGTCGGGATTGTGGTCGTCGTATGTGGACAGACTCGACATGTACTTTTTAGTGAATAAAGTGCAGGATGATTTACGGTTACTAACTCTAATTGCGAGCATGGGGGACGAAGCTTATGAATTGCTCGTCAATCTCGCCAGTCCCAAGAAGCCGATGGAACTGTCATTTAAAGAAGCCTGCGAACTATTGAGCCTACATTTACAACCGGCGCCATCTTTGTTAGCAGAAAGATACCGTTTTAGGCAAAAACGACAGAGTACTACGGAGGATGTCGCGGCTTACGTTGCGGAACTAAAAAAATTGTCACGCAATTGCAAATTTAACGCAAACTTGAATGAAAACTTGCGCGATCAGTTTGTGTGCGGTCTACGAAGCGACGTGATTCGGCAACGTTTGTTCGCAGAGAACGATGCAATTACTTTTGCGGAAGCTGTCAAATTGGCTTGTTCTCTGGAGGCGGCGGAGAGGGATGCAGCAGTGGTTGAGGGATCGACAACCGCCGCGGAAGCAAGAAGTGCCTGCCCAGTACACGCACTAACGTCGGGTACGGGCCGCACTGGGCGCGGACGCGGGTGGCGAGTTGGCGGTGGTGAAGCGGGACCTGCGGTGGCGGCAACTGCAGGCCGCGCGTGGTCTGCCGGCGCGGAGACATCGACGCGAGCCGGGGCGGCGGAAGGTGTGAGTGCGTGTGCGGCATGCGGCGCTACGAACCACCAGTACGCTACTTGCCGTTATCGGAACTTCGTATGCAGTAAATGTCAGCGAGTAGGTCATCTGCGGCGAATGTGCCCGGAGCGTAAGGGGCAGAGGCCACAGGAAAAGAATGACCGGAATCGAACGGCAAGGCGTGAATTCCATTTCGGTGATCTCCGGTACGGTAGTACTGATGAGGATGACGACATCGAGGATATGAACCTTTTGTCGTTAAACAGTTATAAGGCGGTAAGCTTACCTATTTTGGTGGATAATATTGTGATAGACATGGAATTAGATACAGGTACCGCAATTTCTTGTATAAGTAAAACGGTTTACGATTTAAATTTTGACCACATACCTATAGAAAGTAACAACACAATTTTGAAATTTTATGATGGTTCAAAAATTAAGCCGTTAGGTATAATTAAGCCTGTAGTCGGTTATAATAAAATAGAAAAACAATTAGAGTTATTTGTTATAGAGAAAGGCACTACATCGTTAATTGGTCGGCAGTGGCTAGCTGAATTACAGATAGAAATACCCAAATTCCATTGCAATCTTATAAAACAGGACATAGTTCACTTGGATACCGAAATATGTAAACTGCTCGACAGGTATAAAGAAGTGTTCGACGGCAGGCTGGGACGGTACACGGGTGGCAAGGCGACGCTGCGCGTCCGAGAGGGCGCGGCGCCCGTTTTCCACCGTGCGCGCCCGCTGCCATACGCACTGCGGGAGCGCATCGACGCCGAACTTGACGGGATGCTACGCGCTGGCATCATTGAGCCAGTGGACTGCTCGGACTGGGCTTCACCATTGGTGCCTGTAAATAAGGCGGACGGTACGCTACGGATTTGTGCGGATTACAAGTCGACACTTAATCCCGTTTTACTAGTTGATCGTTACCCACTTCCTAAAATTGATGACGTGTTGGTAGGTCTCAATGGGGCTCAGTTCTTAAGCAAGATAGACTTATCTAATGCTTATAACCAGATAGAACTGGATGACTCCAAAAAATTCACTGTGATTAACACGCATCGAGGATTGTTTCGTTATAATAGATTAGTTTATGGATTATCATCAAGCGTAGGTATATTTCAACGAATCATAACGAAATTACTGCAAGGCATTCCAAATGTACAGGGATTTTTGGATGACATCATTATTGGTGGTAAGACATGATCGGAACATTTAGAAGCACTGAAGGCTGTTTTACAACGGGTAGCTGATTATGGGTTAAAGCTTAAAAAGAGTAAATGTGTTTTTCTTGTAGATAATGTTAAGTATTTGGGGTATGTTGTTTCTAAGGAAGGGATTAAAGCGGATAAAACGAAAATTGACGCCATTTTAAAAATGAAACCCCCTGAAAACGTCTCCGAATTGCGATCTTTTCTGGGAATGGTTAATTTCTTTGGGAAATTTGTTAGGAGTCTTAGTTCTTTGTTAGTTCCCTTGCTTAAGTTATTATGTAAAGGAGTTCCCTGGCAATGGGACAGTGACTGTAAACGTTCCTTTGAAACGGTTAAACAAGCGTTGGTCAGTAGCAAAGTTTTGGCTCACTACAACCCCAAGAAACCCATAATTGTAACGTGTGATGCTAGCGGCCGCGGTGTCGGCGGGGTGCTGGCTCAGCCCGGGACGCATCAAGGCGAGCGCCCGGTGGCGTACGTGTCGCGTACTCTGACAGCCGCGGAGAAAAATTATTCACAAATACACCGCGAAGCTTTAGCAATAATATTCTGCGTTAAAAATTTCACCAATACTTGTATGGGCGTAGGTTTATACTGCGTACTGATCATAAGCCATTGGTGTCTATATTAGGCCCTCACGCGGGTATACCAACTATGACGGCTAGTAGGATGCAGCGGTGGGCAGTCATTTTATCTGCTTACGATTATGATTTAGAATATATAAAAACTAATGAAAACTGTGCGGATGGCCTATCTCGGTTACCGAGTTGTGATTACGAACAGACGAAGGACTTAATTCCGGAACAAACTTATTTACATTTTGCTCAGGATGCCTTATTGTTAGATCATAGACAAATCAGAAAACAAACATTAAAAGATCCTATATTAAGTAAGGTATTAACTTATGTACGGGACGGTTGGCCGGAGAAATGCGTCATAGCAGGTATGCAGCCATATTTCAATAGGAAATCTGAGTTATATGAGGAACTGGGGTGTTTGATGTGGGGTCACAGGGTGGTGATCCCAGAATGTTGCCGAGAGAAAGTTTTGAAACTTATACATGAGCCACATATGGGAATAGTAAAATCTAAAGCTATCGCTCGTAGTTACGTGTGGTGGGCCGGCATCGACGAGGCGATCGAACGCGAGTGCAAGGCGTGTGTTACCTGCGCCAAGCTCGCCGATGCTCCGCCGCGTGCTCCTCCACGTCCCTGGCCCTGGCCCCTCAGGCCATGGACCAGACTACACCTGGATTATATGGGACCGATAGATGGCAAAATATTTTTGGTCATTATAGATGCCATGTCGAAATGGCTGGAGATTTTTCAGGTACCAAGCACGGCAGCGCATAGCACTATTTCTAGACTAGGGCAGTTATGGAGTAGATTTGGAATTCCAAAACAAGTTGTTACAGATAACGGACCACCGTTTACGAGTAGCGAATTCGCAAGTTTCTTAAGTAGCGATGGTATTGAGCACATTTTTACTGCACCGTATCATCCCGCTTCTAATGGGGCGGCTGAAAATGCAGTAAAAACTCTGAAAAAAGTTGTTAAAAAGGCGTTAGCGGAAAATAAAAATATTGAAACAACTTTAAATAATTTCTTATTACATTATCGTAACACGGAGCATTGTTCGACTGGTGAGAGCCCTTCTATGTTGTTAATGGGTAGATATCTTAGAACTAAGTTGGATATTCTGAAACCGGATAGGGAAGCAAGAGTTCGGGAAGCTCAGCAAAGGCAAGTTAGGACTAAAGGTGGAGTAGATAGGGAAGTAGGAATTGGGGAGGATGTTTGGTATCGCCAGTATTTGAAAACAGAAAATTGGCAACCAGGATCCGTGGCGGGATCTTCGGAAGCTCATGATTTTCAAATTCTGGATAGCAAGGGTAACGTGATCCATAGACACATCGATCAACTTAAGCGTAGGTCTAGGAGTTCGCTTGTAATCCCAACAAATACCGAACTATCCCAGTTGGATCCACCTAGCTGTGTACCATCCGAGCCTGCTGTGGTTCAGCCCGAACGGTCCGAGGAGTCGGGAAGCGCGGACGGTCAACGACGTCAACTTATAACGACTGACGTAGTTCAGGAGGCATCTGAAAACTTTTCTACGCCACCAACGACCCCTGTACCGTCCCAGTCGAGGCCTATGCGGAAGTGTCGTGTCAATAAGACTGTAAATTATAAAGAATAAGGTTTATTAGTTTAACGCTCATACTATTGTCATTTAAGTGGGGAGGAATGTAGTGTAGTACCTCCTTGGTTAATAGTATTTTATCTATAGTCTGATTGACTTATGTGTCATCTGTCACCTTTTGAATAAACTTCTATAAACGCTGCTGCTTTTTCTTTGTACTCTCAAATATTATAGGAGACATGGTCGTCGTTAATATGATCGGCAAGGATATCTTTCACACATTAATTACAGTTGCCATTACGGATCTTGAGCGCACGGCGTCAGAGTGGAGATCGCTTTGCGCATTCCATACATTGGTGAGCCAATTGTCTTCGTTGTTAGATACATGCAGCAATGCAGTGAACGAATGAGGAGTGACGTCTATGACGCGATGACGCGGCGAGCCAATCACTAACACTCCCCGCCCCCGCGTCTCACTTCACACCATTAAAGAGACCGAATATTTAACTTTGCGCAACCGCTCAATATCCGTGATGGCCACTGTACCGAATCTTCATGAGTAGGCTTTTCAACCAATACTGCAGTGGTCACATTATCTGATTCACTATCACTATCAAAGAAAATATTTTTCGTTAATTCCATAATAGGTTTATTAATCAGGTTTTAGGGGCCCGCCGAGCTTGAGGGCCTAGGGGCACTGCCCCTTCTAGCCCCTTAGTAGCTACGCCACTGAAAACGATATATTACTGCTTACTTATTTATTTGGCATACAAAACTAAATACAATCGGAGATTTATTGTGCAGGTTGAGATTTACTTGCACTTCTGGTCATGTGCTCGAAATATATCGTAAACCAACTTCTATCCAGCAGTTTTGCCTACGTGAAAATAGGAAATAATCCAAGGGAACACATGCTCTTGGAATAAAATAATTAAAAAGAAATTGACAAAAGTTGTGTCCTATTAAAATAAAAATAAAAATAGGTAATATTTTATCATATTATGTCCTTTAAGAAATATCTAGTTATATCTTAACTATTAATGCTATTAAATATTATAAATTAATAGGTACAAGTAGCCATCACGGATCTTGAACACTTGCGCAGAAGTCACATATTCGGTGTCTTTAGTGGTGCGAAGTGCGACGCGGGGGCGGGGAGTGTCAGTGATTGGCTGGCTGCGCCATCGCGTCATAGATGTCACTCCTCATTCGTTCACTGCGTTGCTGCATGTAACTAACAACGAAGACGATTGGCTCGCCAATGTATGGAATGTGCAAAGCGATCCCCAATCTGACGTCGAGCGTTCAAGAACCGTAATGGCAACTGTATATACAGATACTTTGCGTCGTATTTCTCAAAGCTGAGGGTCGTGACCTCCCTGCTTCATCACTTTACTTTTTATGATGTTTTTCCAGTTATTCCTGTCTCTGGCGGTGTGAAGGGCCTTGTATACTGTGGAGTCAAGAGCGGTGCGAATCTGCATGCTTACTCTCCAAATTATATTTATTTAGTTACAAGAAAATATATACATAATAAACTTAAATATTAAAAAAACAACTTAAATAATTAAAAATAATATATACACTAAATGCCTAGCTAAATATGACGTCATAAAATTCCTCCGCATCGCTGTCGACTGGAAGTGTGCCCAAAAGGCTGGCGGCATTGCCACGTTGTATGGCAATGCTTATTCTCTGACCGAGGTAGAAGCCAGCCCTTGGGTCACGCGAAGCGTCAATTAAGCGTGTTGCCAATTCTTTAAAAAGCATATGAGCACTCGGACCCCACGGCCCGAGAGTTTCAACCCCAAACGGCTCAAAAATATAACTGCCGACGAGGCTGTTATATTTCCGCCGCTTGAGGTTCTCTGCAGCCGTCGCGGCAGCACCAGCACAGCACGATGAGCTAGGAAGATGGGATGGCTCTCCAAATTAATTTCAATTTCAATCTAAAGTCAATCCGATTGCAATGTCAATTTTGACGTTACGTGATTTGGTACTCTTGAAAGCAATATTGTCAACATATACGATTTCACTTAGTTCACAAAATAGTCACGCAATTTTGAACCAATTTGGCGCTAGCATTGAATTCAAGGGTACGAAACGTCACAGTCTCAATGTCGACCGATCGGAATTGAACTCAATAGTAAGCCTGCTGGTCAGACCGACGTATTGGGCTGCACCCGCGAGGCCTTTTTCCATCTACTTTACCAGTCACGAATACCAGTAAAAATTATACATATGGACCAAAATTATGTCTGAAATAAAAATATTTATTTTCCAAAATATTGTCTACAACGGGCCTCATCAGAAAGCTTACAGCCACCCAAAGGGTATTGGAAAGGGCTATGCTCTGAGTCGGAGGTTTCCTTGCGTGATCACATCAAAAATGAAGATATCCGCAGGAGAACCAAGGTCGTCGACATAGCACGAAGAATCGCCATCGCTAACCTTTTCCACCCGCCTATCTTCAACATCGAACATGGTTTAAAAGCTTGTTACGTCATAACGCAATCCAATGCGATGTTTGACGAAGAGGGCACACGAAAAAACAGAGATAACGCCTGAAAACTCTGTTAGCATTCGGTAATTCCGTGATTTACTCGAATATTTTACAAATCATGTTCTAGAAAATACACGTTTTTTTTAAACACTTAAAAGTTTTTGAAAAAAAAAAAATGTCGTCAATTAGAATCTTGATCAAATTTGCAAGGCTTCTATTGATATAAAATAAAAATAAAATACGGCACAGTTGCCGCAGTGGCTGAGCGTTTAGTTGCTGTCCTGGCGTATCGAGGGTTCGATGCCCGCATCGAACTATATGTATGGCATTAATATTATGGAGGCTTTTTTCCACTCACCTATCAAGGACAAGCTTTAAAAGCTTATTACTTCATCTAACGCAATCCAACGCGATGTTTGATGAAGAGGCAAACTCGGTTGGCATTCGGTAATTCCGTGATTTACTTGAATATTTTAAAACTTGTCCCAGGAAATACGTGTTTTTTTAAACCTTAAATGTTTTTGGAAAAAAATTTGCAAGGCTTCTATTGTGATATTTTTTTTCAATTTTTTAATTTTTGAATAAATTGAAGTGTCAGTGTTCATGCAAAATAGCAGATTATCAAAGATCTTTACTGGATTAGTTTACACAAATTTATAAAGTGATTTCAATAGAAGCTCAGATAATATCCTCAAGATACTGTGTTTCCAAAATATTTAATGAAAAATGTGTAATAACGTCATAATCGCGTAAAAGCGGTTGTATGAAAAACATTTTCAAATGTACCTATGTCGAGTTACATGTGCTTTCAGAACGGTAGATGTTATTCGATGATTTCTAGCAGTCAGATTGATTTTGAGTTCGTTCGGGATAATTCCTTGGCTTCCTGTGTGAACATCAAAGCTGCAGCTTAGCAAATATCAAAGAAATATCTGCTAAACAACGTATCCTGCCAACGGGGTTATATTTAACATTGCTTTCGGTAATAAACTTGTGATCTCATCGATTTTTATTGATGTTCCATTGTTTTATCGACAACAGAAATAATTTTGTTTTTATCTGTGGTTATTTCGCGCCAAAGTTAGGATGAATACAGAATGTTACCTTTGCATTTAAAATTGAAATTATTTTTATTAGTCTATGGTTTTAGAAGGTTGCAGAAGAAGGCAGCAGGTTAGGCAAATTACTCCGAAACCGCTCACAGCGCCCCAGCCGCCGGCGGCGCCGGGATTCCGATCCCGATATCCGATCACCGTAGGCGCGGGCTTGTGAACGGCGAGCAATGGGTAGCTCGCAGTCCGACCGTCCGGTAACTGTCCGGACCGAGCCCAAGTTGTCGAAGGCGCGCACTGTTCCCACGCGCCTCAAGGAGCTGTCAGCAACAGCGGGAGCCCAGCTGGATGGAAGCCCGCAGCCCCCAGTAGCTCAGCCCGTACGAAAGGCAACGAAGGAACAGGAGTGGATTTTTAGTAAGTAAAAGTGTGACACTATCTCCCGTTCCGCCTAAGAGCGGGGGATGTCATTAGATGATCTTCCCACCGCGAAAAAAAAATAGACCACATTATGAAGTCCCCCTAATGTGGGTTTTATAATTTATTTTGGCTACAAAACTGTAATAATAAACAGTATATCTATTGGTTCTACATATTTTGTTAACTCGATCCAGACTTTAAAAGCTGCTAGATTTTGTTTTTTTTTTAGTACGGCCAAGTCAAACAATGTCAAATTAGTCTGACTCCTACTGAAATGTTTAATATCTATACCTACATCTATACATCTATCTATTAGTAGAGGATACGGTTAAGACCGACCTTCACCGGTTTGTTTAATAGATGAAACCTATTTTATGATAAATTTAGTATATTAAATAATATAACGCGGGTGGGTTGCCTGAGAAATTCCTGGCCAGACATTTTTTTTTTTTTTGTAATTTGCACCGATGTGTTTAACGAATAAATTTAATACTAACCGAAAGAGTGAAGCCTTTAGAACATAAAAATGTTGGGTTGCCTATTTGTTTCCTGGCATAGCTATGGGTTGCCAGGTATAAACAGGTATGCATAAACAGGTGTGTTTTTTTTGTATACAACAAATTCTATATCAAAATAAACGCTGTTTCATTACAAATACCTACGATGTTATAGTGTTGTCTGTAAAAAAATCTGGTATGGATAACAGTATAGCATTTTTCTAAAAATAAAATAAATTTTCAATTTTTAATTAATAATAGTCTGGCCAGGAATTTCTTAGGCAACCTACCCGCGTTATATTATTTAATACACTAAATTTATAATAAAATACGTTTCATCCATTAAACAGACCGGTGAAGGAAGGCATATTAATTGGAGTGTCCCATTATTATTATACCCATTAGCTGCATTTCGCACAGTGGCGACACCCGGGCGTCACTTCCGCACGAATCCGGTGCAGGAACCTCCCGAACGAACCAAGTTTGCTATGTACCTTACTAATACCTAACAAAACAGAACAAGTTATCAGATTTTTTCCTATAATTTGTGCTATGTGACCTTGCTAGGTGCCAATTTTTTAAGATTCTAGGTCAACGGGAAGTAAGTACCCTAAGAATTTTGATTCCCATAAGAGTGTCGAAATATATTTTTTTTTGCGACACATTGCGGTCGTATCTTTTTTGTTCCTTAACTCAGAATTTTTTTTCACATTTCCAAAGGACCGCCGACTTGAGTGGCTTAAATTTCAACTAGATACGTCGACGTGTTTCCGAGATATAAGGTCTGACCGACAGACAGACAGACGGACGGACAACAAAGTGTTCCTATAAGGATACCGTTTTTTCCTTTCGAGGTACAGAACCCTAAAAATGAAAAAACACATGGCTGACCTAAAATATGAAACCTCAGCGTGCATTACCGATTAGTAGGTTGCGAAAAATAATCATATTCGCGATGTCTAACGCCCCATCGATACTCTAAAAATAGAAGCGTCTTGCAGTCTGTACAATAACTTCCAGTTGGCTGGAGTCCGCCATACCGATTTGACATTTGGCATTCCCGATTCCCGCCCTTTTAAACGTCAAACTTTTATTTTATCCGAAAAAAAAGTGTAATTTAAATGACTATGGATTTATAAAAATTGTGTTCGATTTATTTTAAATTTATTTTTGGACAGTAATAATTTAAAAATACAATGGAGTCGCTTAGAACAGCGAGAATATCAGTGATAATATTTTTAATTTGTCTATGTGTTGAAAGTAAGGCGAAATTAAATGAAAATAAAACCAGCGATCATTCAGCCGAAGTGAGAACTCCGAGAAAGGTATTTCTTTTTTTTTTTCTTTGACATTTACCTAGTACTTACCACGTTTACGTTTAAAATATATAATAGTAACCGGTTCATATATATTTATCCTAAGTAATTTTATGTACAACCATATTTAGAGTCTCTATTAAAAAAAAAGTAGAGCATCTACTTCCCGCCATCGGAATTTGAAAAAAAAACTAAAATGCAAAATATTTCACAAGAAATTGAAGCGTACGCTTCAGATCTCTTTGTACGTATTTAAGTTTGTCCATGAAAACCACAATTCTTAAAATATTCCACAATAAACTTTTATAATAATCATTCACTACAAAATAAACCTAATTTACGACCCGATTACTCGCGCCAACGCTTGACAAAAACATTTTTATTTTTATATTTTCTCTGCTCTAACAAAAATATTTCTTCTCATAATAATATCAGTATTAATATGTTTAATATTACATAGTTTCTGAATTGAGAATGAACATGTCATGCCCTACATTAAGGGTGCCCTATTCGGGTTTTGGGATTGTTCGAAAATGATACCGCGGCAATCGTTAAATGTACGAGTAACTATATAATAATTCATATAAGGAATAAAAGTTTGAAGGTATGCGGAACAGAGAGTACCCACCCTTTGAAAAGGGAGAACCCTCCGATCGGACAAGTGTTAACTGCCCGATAGATGTTATTACACATTTTTCATTAGATATTTTGGAAACACAGTATCTTGTGGATATTATCTAGGTTTCTATTGAAACAAATTATAAATTTCTGTAAAACTAATCCAGTAAAGACCTCTGAAAATCTGCTATTTTGCATGAACTTTGAAACGTAATAATTTACTCAAAAATTTAAAAAGTAAAAAAAATATCATAATGCCTTGCAAATTTAATCAAGATAATTAATTATTCCTTTTTTTTTTCAAAAACTTTTTAGGTTTAAAAAAAAACATGTATTTCCTGCGACAAGTTTTGAAATATTCGAGTAAATCACGGAATTACCGAATGCCAACCGAGTTTGTCTCTTCGTCAAACATCGCGTTGGATTGCGTTAGATAAAGTAATAAGCTTTTAAAGCTTATCCTTGATAAGCGAGTGGAAAAAACCCCTTATGATATTAATGCCATACATAATCGAGGGTTCGATGCCCACATCGAACTATATTATAGTTCGATGCGGGCATCGAACCCTCGATACGCCAAGACAGCAACCAATCGCTCAGCCACTGCGGCAACTGTGCCGTATTTTAATAATGTTTATAATATTAAAAGTAAACACTTCTGACTCCATCGCCAGTCTGTTTATAAAATGTCGATCAGACAAGTGGCCACTTAATCAACGTACGTCAAAAATACGTGCGCATCAATCATTGCGATATTTCAAATTGAGAACTTAAAATATCGATGTACGATCGAACTGTTTGTTATTTTACAAGCTTTTTATTTTAGAATAATTTTGATGCAAGTGGTGATTTGTCATTGCAACCGAGGCGGCATTCATTGGTGTTATGGAACCGAATGCTACAGTGACAATTTTCCACATGTATCAAACGACGTTTTTCAACGAAAACATAAATAAACGGGGGTTGATGCACGACTCATGGGGGTTGCTTAGCGTCCAGCCAGTGATAATGAGATAAATGTAATAATAACTAATGTGATACATGTAATAAATTGTGGCGCGAGCTGGGAGGGGACAAGCCTGCGCACTTTTGCGCACTACTGCAAAATGATTAGGTACATTGCGTGCCTAAAACCGGTAGAGATAAGAGCGGGTTTTCAAGTAGGTAATTGTGTATTGAAAAATAATTGTCCGCCATATTGGATTTATTGTGGACTTTGCGATAAACGGAGTTTCATGCGGTTTTTACCATCATTATGTCGACCAAGTGATTTATGAGATAAAGTCTATCAAAAAGGTCAAACTTAGGTAATCTAATCAAATAATCAAACTCCTGCAATCTGATGTATTCAACACTAGTTGATTAATCAAGGCTGCAAAGAGATGATCATTGTTTACTAATAGAACCTTATAAAAAGTATTGTATTTAATATAATATATAACAGATTTTTTAATTTGCTTAAAAAATTCCAAGACGTTTGACTTTTGAGACAGACTTTATGTTAGGATAGCGGGGAGACGCAAAGTTAGCAGTTAGTTACATGTCATAATTCTTTCAACAGCTTCATGTCTTGAATTTAACGATTGGCGTTTGGCTTAGCATAATAACGGCTAACTTCCGTAAATACCAGACTATCAAGAAATAAAACCATCATCACGTTTGAAATGATTACTTAAGTAGAAATAATGAAACGCAAATTGTAAGCCACCTGTATTAATAAAATGATCAACAAATCAACACCTGGTTCTAAATCAGATTAGGTAGGTAACAATATTTTCTGTAATTGTGTAGTAGACTCTTTTTTTTAGGGTTCCCGAAGGATGCCAACGGGACCCCATTACTAAAAGATGAACGACCCATCACTCTTCGTGATACTAGTATTTAAAATGCTAATTGCTGCTTCATTTAATATAATCAATTTAAATAATGTTTTTAGTAATAATAATAAGTATTATTAATTTTGCAAATAATTTGTTACTGTACATAAACAAAAAAACTTAAACTATTTATACTAAAACCTAAATACATACTAACGTATATAAATATAATACAAAAACACAAAAATAATAAGTGATTTATTCCATAAACAGAGAATAGAATAAAAAAAAAGAAAGAGAGTAAAAAAAACAAAAAAAAAGATCTATTAGATTAGTCTTCTTCTTCTACTCGCGTCGATTTGACTCAAATTTTGTCCGACCAATATTTAGCCACCAGGGGTGCTATTCTCTAAGAAAGCGCAGCGCTGGCACAGCGACGAGTCGTGAGCGCAATACATTGAATTAACAATCCAATGTAAAGGGGCATTGGGTTGTTAATTCAATGTATTGCGCTAACGACTCGTCGCTGTGCCAGCGCTGCGCTTTCTTAGAGAATAGCACCCCTGGACAGCTCTGCCGTTGGCTTCGTTTAAGTCATGGAGGGTGCAGGTAGTTGTGCAGGAAAGAAGGTGACACATATCATGAAAAGGAGCTCCACACTGGCACTGTATTTGTAATGGGTACTTATAGGAAACCCCATTTGACCAGATTTTCTTTGCAGCGGCCAACCTAAGTCCGCAGTCGGTATTAAATAAGTAACAATATTCTTATACTATTCTTAGTTATAAATATAATATATATAATATATTCCACAACTATCACACACCGCCGTCTAGTTCCCAAGCTAAGCAGAGCTTGTGTTATGGGTACTAGACAACTGATAAACATACTTATATATTTCTAAAAACATACATATAATAGATAAATTACATCCAGACACAGAACAAATGATCGTGTTCATCACACAAACATTTGTCCTGGGTGGGAATCGAACCCACGACCTCCTGCATAGCAGTCAGGGTCACTAACCACTAGACCAACAGGCCAGGCAAATCGCAACAACGTACCGGTGCCCCTACAAGCGAGCTATCTTGCCTTCCGGCTACTACACGTAGAATTTGAGAACAAGATTCATTTTTAGTTTTACTATTACTTATTCTGTAGTTTTACATAGGTAAAACTACAGAATAAGGTAGGTATAGGTAGGTAGGCATAGGTTCTATAGATATATAAAAAAAGTTTTTACAAAAAAGAAGCGTGTTCTGCACAAGACTTCCTTTCATGATGTAGTCTGTCTAATAAGTTAAACGACTTGAGTAATTATTAAGATTTAATGAAATCTGATGTAGTCAACACGGGTTTAATAATCAAGGTTGATTAAGAGATAGAGATCATTGTTTACTAACAGAAGAACCTTATGAAAAGTACCGAATATAAGTATTTTTTAAATGATTAAATTTTATACAAAATTACCAAGTCGGTTGACTTATTAGACAGACTTATAGGCGAGCTGGCGAGCACTAAGAGATCCCGGGCCTTGGTTGAGGACATGGTCCGGAGCGAGGAGGAGTGGCAGGCGGTCGCCGACTTCTGCGAAGCAGTAATGCTCGCTAAGGAGGAGGCCGACCGCATCAGGCAACGGCGTTCTCGCCGCCGCCGGGATTCCGATCCCGATTTTCAGCCACCGTAGGCGCGGGCTTGCGGACAGGGAGCAATGGGTAGCTCACTGTCCGGCCGTCCGGTAACTGTCCGAACCAAGCCCAAGTCGTCGACGGAGCGCACTGTTCCCGCACGCCTCAAGGAGTTGTAAGCAACAACAGGGGCCCAGCCGGGTCGAAGCCTACTGGGGCCAGGGTTATCCGTAAGGGCGCTCGGGCCCCGGTATGAAGGCTTGAAGGAACGGGATGGGTTTTTTAGTCAGTAAGAATCTGACACTATCTCCCGCTCCGCCGACGAGCGGGAGTTGTCATTAGATGATTTTTCATATCGAAAAAAAAAAGCACTAAGAGAGAATTTTCCAAAATTCCCCGAAACCTAACATCCGGGCCAATATTGTCGTTCACATATGTAAATCTCTAGAAGCGCTTCCCAGCGCGAATTGTCACTCGCAACTAGCGCTGGAATTTGGACACATCCAGTATCTCACCTTGGTATAGTCTATATCTGTGTTTTATGCCATCTAAAGGAATTTGTCGTAGTTTACATCTGTTTTCTTAATTATTTCAATGGTTTTAGGGTGATGATTACCTATAAATTAATTTAGAAAAACGTACATACGTGAGTGGCCTGAAAAGTTTCACACGTCAATGTGAAGATTGCGCTCGATTATACGGTGATTTGTAAAACACTTGCAGGACTGTATTACCAACATCATAAACAACAACTTTTGTCACTTCCTCACGCTTTCGAGCAGCGAGCCATACAGCCAGCACCCACAGCTATGAAGGGTATCCTGACCACCAGCATGACTACCGTTTCCAGTGTTTTACAAATAACCCTGTTACATGTATAAAAATTAGATATTTTGAACACTCGACGTATAACCATATAACCATTCGATATTATGAACTTTCGAGTATTTAGATGTTCGATTTAAAGTGTTCAAACATGGTTCAAACATTTGGAATTCGATTTGGCATAGTACACCCCAGGCGCAGGACCAAAGGCTTTACGAGGTTTCCGAGGCACGGGGGTATCACACCACCAGCTTCCAAACTCCAGGCTGCTACATAGTCCTAGAAATACCCAATAACACTTTTAGCTCGACTTATTAATCGACCCAGAACCCCACGGTCAACAGTCGCGCTTGCGACCACGAGACCAATAAAGCTATATAGGGGGTATCCTTGCATGCCTGACTAGTGATGTGCCGTAGCAATATTGCCCCGAGAATGAATATTGGTGGCAATATTGCCCCGAGAATGAATATTGGTAGCAATATTGCCCCGAGAATGAAAATTGGTGGCAATATTGCCCCGAGAATGAATATTGGTAGCATTGTAAGGTATTACCAGTTACTTAAGTATACCTGCTCTTCAATGTATTAGCTCGTTAAATCTAATTTGGAAGAGTTAACAGGAATATTAAAGGTAACACCATCAGGCATTACATAATCTTCAAACATAAAATATTAAGTTGTCGTGACATTACGGGAATATTGGCGCACTACGAAAACACGTGCATTAAATGTCACATTTAATTATTAGGTATAATTTAGGCAGGTAAATGTGGAATGTGGCATTTTGATTCAAGTGCAGAAAGTTTATCATTGCGTCCGAGGCGGAATTCGCACGAGCTGTAGACGAGTGGTTACGGAAGTCGTGCAAATTTCGCCTCGATCGCAATGACAGACGACGTTTTTCAACACACTTACAAAGAAAAACTTTCTCTGAAAAAAAAAATCCGCATGCTGTTTCAATATGTATAGTGTACTAGCTGTGCCCCGCGGTTTCACCCGCGTTTTTCTCCTTTCCGTGGAAATACCGAGATAAAATATTGCCTATAATTGCCTCCCTCAATAAATGGACTATTGAATATTTAAACAGTTTTCATGTCAGATCAGTATTTTTCCCAAAATTACCGCGTTCATAAATGTATTTATTTATGTATTTACTAGCGACCCGCCCCGGCTTCGCACGGGTGCAATGCTCTTGCCGTACCGGGCGGCCGGCCGGTACCGCCGCAAACGCTACGTCCCGCAATTTTTAGGGTTCCGTAGCCAAATGGCAAAAAACGGAACCCTTATAGATTCGTCATGTCTGTCTGTCTGTCTGTCTGTCTGTCTGTCTGTCTGTCCGTCCGTCCGTATGTCACAGCCACTTTTTTCCGAAACTATAAGAGCTATACTGTTGAAACTTTGTAAGTAGATGTATTCTGTGAACCGCATTAAGATTTTCACACAAAAATAGAAAAAAAGCAATAAATTTTGGGGGTCCCCATACATAGAACTGAAACTCAAAATTTTTTTTTTCATCAAACCTATGCGTGTGTGGTATCTATGGATAGGTCTTCAAAAATGATACTGAGGTTTCTAATATCATTTTTTTCTAAACTGAATAGTTTGCGCGAGAGACACTTCCAAAGTGGTAAAATGTGTGTCCCCCCCCTCTAACTTCCAAGATAAGAGAATGATAAAACTAAAAAAAATATATGATGTACATTACTATAAAAACTACCAACGAAAATTGGTTTGAACGAAATCCAGTGAGTAGTTTTTTTTTAATGCGTCATAAACCGAAAAAAATACACTATTATTAAAACATCGATCAAAGTTACAACACATTACAAGAACTTTTATATTATGTTACTTGCTGCTACGGAACCCTTCATGGGCGAGTCCGACTCGCACTTGGCCGGTTTTTTTAAATCTGTAATATCTTCGATACGGTGTAAAGGGCCATATAGATCTTAATTAAATGAACAATGTATTCAAGGTATTTAATTGGTTAAGGATTAATGCTGTATTCGTTAAAATCGCTTCGAAAATTAGCCATTATTTGTCGTAAAAAGTAAATGACAAAAAAAAGTTATTGTGGGTTATCCATAAGAGATAGACATATACCATCACGGACTTTTCTGTAGACCTTTTCAATGTGTACAATACTTAGTACATTATTTTGATAAAACTCGTAGGGTTCAGCCTGCGTTTGCAATGTAAGCGGAAAAAATGTAATTATTTACGACATCACATTAGAAACCTCAAAAATAACAGTACTTCTCCACTATTTAATGGATGTTATTATACATATAAACCTTCCTCTTGAATCACTCTATCTATTAAAAAAAACCGCATCAAAATCCGTTGCGTAGTTTCAAAGATTTAAGCATACAAAGGGACATAGGGACAGAGAAAGCGACTTTGTTTTATACTATGTAGTGATTATACTCTTCAAAGATCTTATACTTACAATCATCAACAAATATATTTCGAAAAAGATTATTACAGGATTTTATGTTGATAAAAAACTCCATAACTCCAGCCCATAACTCATTAATAGGTACCAACTCTTAACATCTTACACACGTGATAACTTTTAAACGAAATATCCGATTGAGATGAAACAAAAAGTATTTTTTACACCACCTGCTCGATAATATCGTTTTATACGTCATACAAACCTCACTTAACCCCTCGAGCGCCGATTGTACATACGTCTGTACAACTTGAAGACCTTGAAAAACGCTTAATTTTCGTTTTGTACACACGTCTGTACGAAACTTATTTGGCCGAAAATTTTAGTTTCAATATTATACTATTCCATATTTATTATATTATTTGTTTTTCCTAGAAAAAAAACAAAAAAAATATATTTTATTTATTTATTTTATTGGTGATTTACGTAAACACGGAAATTTTCCGGGTCATTAAACTCTGGCGCTCGAGGGGTTAAAGCAAGTCATTATATGCCTAGGGAGATAATGCAGTATGGCCGATCCCTAGGGAATAATGAGATTTGAATTTGGAACATCAAGAATCGTCAACATAGTGAATTAAAATGTAGGCGCATCGAATAAGTTGACTTGAAATTCAAACCAAAGAGTATGTAATCACTAAGATTCAAACTGGCCACTAACAAAAAATAAGAAAATAGAATAAAACGTGCGCACTGATGGGAGCGTTATAGAAAATTGAAACTATAGAATCTTGGAGTAGTGAATTTTGTTTGTTTGATGAACTTGTAAATACTCGTATAAAGTCTGTCTAATAAGTCAACCGACTTGGCAATTTTGTACAATATTTAATCATTTAAAAAATTATTATTTTCGATACTTTTCATAAGGTTCTTCTGTTAGTAAACAATGATCTCTATCTCTTAATTAACCTTGATTTTTGAACCCGTATTGACTACATCAGATTTAATTAAATCCTGATAATTACCCGAGTCGTTTAACTTATTAGACAGACTCTAATACTTATATTTCTCTAGTATATTATTTGGTCGACCAAATTGTCTTTTAATTATCTCACAGATGGTGTAAAAAATATAGTATGCAACACGGGGATAAAGCTGTCTTTGTCTTGGGCGGCTTGAATTCCTCACTTCACTCAGGTTTCTTTATTAACTCCCTCGCGATGCTCGGGAGTTAATTTTATAAATCCCTCACTGTCGTTCGGGATTAATATCAGCAACCTTCGTTTCGTTCGGAATTCAACATGCCGCCCGCGACTTTAAGACACTGCTTTATCCCCTAGTCACATAAACTACTATTACTTCTACATAAATACTCTTGTTAACATAATGCTTAATTTCGATAAAGATTAATATTACGATACATATTTAACGTAGTTTTTTTTTTCTTCAGACGATTTAATAATTATTTTGAACACAAAATCGGTTATTGTGGTTAAACCATGATAGCTAGATATATGTTCTCACGGACTTTTTTGTAGGTCTTAATGGGATCTACAAACCCGTAGTACTTCATTTTTTTCTATTGTCAATAGTTTTATAAATTAAAGAAATGTTCTGAAAACTGACACAAAAAAGTGCGAAGGTTTTAAATCATTGGACTTCAAAACAAATTAGAGAGAAAAACATCTAGCCAGCATGTCAGCAGTATTAGAAAATCGTAGGAAAGAAAATCTTCGTGTCTCTATCCACTATTTTCAACGCTTTTAATAATAACTAGTGTTTGCCTGCAGTTTCACCTGCATACATAAAATAGTCTATGCCACTCAGGAATAAAGCAGCTTTCTATTGCTGAAAGAATTTTAGTAGTCGGACCAGTACTTTCGGAGAATACCTTCTACAAACAAAAAAACCCACTTTACTTCTTTATAATATCAGTGTAGATCCTAACTAATATTATAAATGTGAAAGTGTGGATGTTTGTTACTTAATAACGGCTGAACGGATTTATGAAATATGGCATGCATGTAGCCTTTGACATGGAAAAGAACATAGGCTACCTTTTATCCCGATTCCTTAAGTACTAATGCCACGCGGGCGAAGCCGCAGGCAAAAGCTAGTAATTAATATTACGTACACCTAAAAGAGTTATGAATTTACATGTGGATGGATGGAGAGGGAGAGGGAGGCCAAAGAAAAGATGGATGGATTGTGTGAGAAGTGATATGAAAGAAAAGGGAGGTAGTGATAGCGTGACGAGTGACAGGACAGAATGGAAGAAGAAAACGTGTTGCGCCGACCACAAATAAGATGGGACAAGGACAGGAAGAAGAAGAAGACACCACAACGTCCACAACTTTCACACACTGCTGACATATGCATACTCCTTGTTCCGGACGGTTACCGGACAGTAGGACGGCGAGCTACCCATTGCTCGCCGAACACAAGCCTTCGCCTACGGTGGCTGCAAAGCGGGAGCGTGAGGACTGTTGTTCTGCGCGTGCGGGTGCCTCTGCTTCGCAGAAGGAGGCGTCTCCTCCTCCATGCTGGCTCTGCAGCGGGCTGTGTGCAATGACTATACTTTGGCTGTGTGTGATTAAAACAGTAAACATGTAGTAATTAAAGTTTTGCAACAATCTCATTAAACTTATTTTTGGATGTCATGTTAAAGAATATTTTTAGCTTTTGGCTTTTCTCTCTGTTGACGCACTCAACTAAATTATTGGGTCTTTAAAATTCAATTTTAGCTGCAAGGATCATGCATGACGACGCTTTCACGAAAAAATATTAATCAGCGCTAATAGACAATAAATTCTTCCATAAAATAGTTCAGCAACATTAACGAGGAGATTAATAATCTGTGGCGTAACGCATAGATAATAAAAATCAAAAATAAACCACAAAGTTTCTAAATCCCGCCATTTTAAATTTTATTTTGGTTTTTGAGACGTTCGATTTTGCAATAAATGATATAATTTTTTTATATTTTGTTATTATTACATATTGTAGGTAATTATCGTTTCCTATTTTTATTTTCAATTTTATGGACATATTTGTACGCCGATACGTCTTACGGCTAAACATAATTGAACTTAAAATCATCCAATAACATCCCCGCTCTTTGGCGGAGCGGGAGATAGTATCAGACTTAACTGACTAAAAGACCCACCCCGTTCCTTCTAGCCTTCATACCGGGGCTCGAGCGCCCTTTCGGATAACCCTGGCCCCAGTAGGCTTCGACCCGGCTAGGTCCCTGCTGTTGCTGACAACTCCTTGAGGCGCGCGGGAATAGTGCGCGCCGTCGACGACTTTTGCTTGGTCCGGACAGCGAGCTAGGGTTCGGTACCTCAAAATGAAAAAACGAAACTCTTATAGGATCACTTTGTAGTCCGTCCGTCCGTCTGTCTGTCCTTCTGTCAAGACCATTTATCTCGAAAACGCTAAAACTATATAGGTATTCAGGGCCTCAAGTCTGCTATTTCATAATTGTTGATTGTGACAAGTTTTGGTAATCTACTAATATAATGGCGTCATTATGACTTTCCAACATAGCTTTCCAATGATCAACCACTGACACTCCATTGAAAGAAATGGCATAGAATGGTAATCTCGTACATAATGACAAATGAATATCTGACGTTTGCGGTAATCTGCAAAAAAATTTACAGTTCCATTGATCAGTGACCAGCCATCACGACGTCATTGTGCAGTCATTGTTTTTATTAAGCTCGATATTGTCATTCTACCACAACTCTATTACGAGACCATTAACGGATCAATGATCAATCATTATCAATTAGCAGATTACGAACTTTTAGCAAAATGGGAATGGGCTATTCGGAAAAATCTTCGAGACTCTATTCGGGAATTGTGGTTTGCATGGAACCCTCAGTGCGCGAGTCCGACTCGCATTTGCCCAGTTTTTTATTCTGTTAGGTGCAGAATAAAAAACTGTACAATGTATATTAAACTAATAAAAATATCTTATTTTATAAGCCACCCTATATCATAGCCACCCGCCCACACGCTCCGCCCTCCCGCGCATTTTGCGATTTGGATGCAATCGGTGTGCAGTTCACACGACTGCAATCGGACCGCATGTTTGGTTTGCAGTCGTGTTTGGAGTTCTATTGCAGTCGTGTCAACTGCATTCAAACTGCACTTAAACTGTAATTTGCAGTTGGATTGCAGTTGAAATGCGGTCCGTCTGTTTAGACCCTTAGAGTACGAGACAGATGAGCAACGGCCAGGCGACGCGACGATTAGTAAAATGTCAGTTGAAAACTGTTGAAATAGGTCCAATTAGTTATTTATGACAAGTCAAAAGTGGCTGAAACGTTTAGTGTAATCATCGGTCAAGGTTCCCCCGCGTCACATATGATAAGAAAACGTTCGAAACTGAAGCGTTTTGGCACCGAACTGAGATGATTTCATCCAATGCCATAGAGATAAACCAGTCTTCGAGTTCAATACATTAAATGCTCAGCCAATCGTTCAAATATAAACATGTAGTAGTAAGATGGCGATAAATGATATTTATTTTGCAAATAGGTTTTCTAAAAACACTTACAGATGTCAATTTTGTTGTCAGTTTAAACTAGATGAAGCCGTCAGAAATCTAAATAGACCAATGACAGGCACTTTTGAATTGTCAGTCAAAAAAAAAAAAGTGAAGCTAATGCACGTTCCAAAGCGTAGATCTCTACGGAGAAGAACATGCAAGAAACTTCCATGGACACTCTTTTAAATCCTATGTTTCCTAGCTGACTACCCTGAGAAGAAACACCGAAACAAACTCAGGAGTCAAAGTGTCTTAAAAAGTCCATACAGCTAACATGTAATGGTCGTAATCATAAGATTAGATAGATTATATATACTCGTACAATATTTTAAAAATGCATACAGGATGACATAGATGCTCTAGGAACCTCACAGATTCCAGTGGACCTGTCCAGTCAGTGCAAGCATTTGTTAGTTTCGTATAGCTCGACTTAGGATTACTAAGGAGCTCAACGACTTGACGAACAACACCAAGAAAAGGACATTTGGGTAGGCCGCAGAAATACTCAAATTGCCAGACATAGGTACTTACGTCAAAATATTCACAGAAGATCATACTTTTTTTTAGAAATACTTAGAAGCTAAGTGCTTCTAAGTGCCATATCATATCATAGGTAATATGGTTTTTCTACGGAAACATCTAAAATTCATAGCACAAGTATTTACAGGTACTTATATTTACGTTGTGTCTACTCATTTTATTCTTTCTCTACATTCAATGACTTTTTCATGAAATAAAAATGTTAATGCTAATTGGATATCACATTATCATATAGACCGCCCATTGTTTGTTGGCTAGAGACAAGGCTGAACAGGGGCGTAGCGTGGACTATTTTAGTTGTGGGCGAAAGTACATTAGCGAAACCTTTTTCTTTCATAAAGAAAACGAGACAGCGACTGTCGCAACCTAGTAGTCGAACGCGAGCTTATCAATTATTAAAAAACACGCCTAGCTCGTCAATCTCCAGTATGTATCTACACTAATATAATAAAGAGGTAAAGTTTATTTTTATGTTTTTTTGTTTGTAATCCAATTGCTAAAATTTTTTCACCGACATAAAGCTGTTTAATTCCTGAGTGACATAGGCTATATTTTATATACGCGAGGGAAGCCGCGAGCAAAAGCTAGTAGGATATATAGGAAATAACGGAAAGGTTTGCATATTTACGTTACACTAATATTATAAAGAGGTAAAGATTTTTTTTTTGTTTTCTTTCGTTTTGTAGGAGGAAATGTCAGAAAATCCTAGTTCGATTGTTAAAATTTTTTCACTGTTAGAATGCTGCTTTAATTCTGAGTGACATAGGCTATATTTTATGTACGCGGGCGAAACTGCGAGCAAAAGGTAGTGTTTTATAATCTATGCGTTCGCTTGGTGTTTTACCGAAATGGCGCGAAAACTCGCGCGAACGGCTTTCGCTTGGGGTTTGAGTAGAGAGCCCTCGTTTGTGTGAGGCTCTTCACCCAAGCCGAGGCTACGACACTGAGGCTGAAATATCTCATTAGCTAGCAATAACACCAGCACTTGAAATGATCTCATTTTGACATTTTGTACTAACAGCTGTAATCTGGAGGATGATATGCCAAAAACATAAATATTTCCACAAAAAACTCTGTCTGTGTATTAAAAAAAAAAAGTATTTTCATTGTATAACATTCGGAAGACGCTGGTGCTTAGCGTTTTTTTTTTTACGAAACCTACATTTTATTTTACGCTAATATTTATGCAAAAGAATGCGTGTGTGACAACTTTTTTTATACGGCAGTTTGAGAATAGAAACTTATTTTTGTAAATTATCTTGTAAAATGATTGTGATGTAACAGGAATATGCTACTGTATGCAAACACGCGCTTACAGACTGCAAGCAAAAAAACCTGCACGATGATGCAGATCTGCAGGGCCCGGATATTATGGCCCCATCTAGCTATTTAGCCGCCCCGGGCGAAAATAATTTTCGCTGCCCTTTACATTCACAAAAGCGTATATTGGGTGACTGGCAATTAGTGTACGATACTTAAACACGTGATTGTGCTCATGATAACAAACAATTTTTAATATGGGAGCAAAACCGAAATCGCGAAAAAAGTATCAGCTGTTCAGTACATTAGGCAAACATAGATGTTTCAAATTACAATTTTATCCGACTGCGTTAGAAGAAGGGTGATTTTGTAAATGTAAACTAGGTACAAAAAAATATGAAAAAAGAGCAGAATTTTGACGCCAAATTACATAACATACATAGGTACACCGTTAAATTTTAATCGTTTTAATCCCGTGGAGGGTCGATCCGGTACATGAAACACTATCGATTTGTAAAGATAAAATTAAAAAATAAAGTATCTTTTTTTCAAAACTGGTCTTAATTTACGAATGTACGAAATTAATTTCTTTAAGAAAACGTCAGCTGAGCGAGTTCAATGACCGGTGGATAGTTTGTACGCAACGCCGACATTGTCATATTTATAAGGATATCGAAAGAAAAGGCTCGAGGACTTCAAAATTACTCACTAAAAGGAAAGAAAACAAAAGTTATTTAGCCCCATTAATGACCAACTGCTGGGCGAACGCCTCCCTCTCCCTTTTCCGCACACTTCTGTCCTCGAACACTGCTGGCCAATCTCTCCGGTAGTTATCCAGCTCATCCCTCCACCTTCGTCTTGGTCTGTCGCGATGTCGCCTTGCGTTTAATGGGACTTAATAAGTGGCTCAAATAGCCCACAGCACATCTGGCAGACCTGTCCAGCCCAATCCCATTTTATAGTGGCAGCTTTTCGGGTCAACATCATCATTACCAGCCGCACTAATGCCAGCAAAGCAGGAGGCCGACCACATCAGGCAACGGCGCTTACGCCCCAGCTGATTTCCGGCCACCCTAGGCGCGGGCTTGCGGACGGCGAGCAATGGGTAGCTCGCTGTCAGCAGCAGTCCCAGCTGGGTCGAAGCCTACTGGGTCCAGCGTTAGCTCAGTTAAGTGGCAAGCACACGTACAGAAGAATGATATTGCATAATCAGCTTTATCATGCTCCTACTGTTGAGACTCAAGCCTCCTCTCTAGGAGAGGCAATGGACCGTAATCCACCACGCGGGCCCAGTGCGGGTTGGTAAATGTCACATCTTTCTCCGAATTCGCTTTTCGGGTAACATCTTAGTTTTAGCGGGCAGCATTGTGTTCGAACATCCAGTCCAGGGTACTGCGCTCCATGGCTCGCTGTCAAACCTCGAAAAAATAGTTAAAACTGCCAAATAACTCGTCCGCAAAAAAAAAAAGTTCTAAATAAGTCACTTTAAGCAATCTGATGCAGGATGCAGTTGATGGAGTCAAATCTTCCATGATTTAAATAATAACAACTAAATTAAAAAAAAAAAAGACGTGTGGCACTCGGGGACTGCCGCGGTAAAGCTATTGCATAGCATTTTTATCAACTTATGCAATTATAATTATTTATTTATTTTATTTACGCAGTATCTTTTTCCTTTATTTTTTTTTGATGAAGTTACACTTTCACACATTGAATTGAATTTTGATTGATTGTTAACTCATTTGTTTTCTTATCGGTCACCACGCTCAAAAAACAAATGAGTCCGGTGTTAGGTTATTTTCGTTACAGAATTTCTGGATTCAGTCTCCACGCTCAAGGCCCGCGATAGAAGCTATGCAATAGCTTAATAAAAACAAATAAATTCCATCACCTGATACAGAACTCAAAAGGATTAATTAGTGATTTGTTCCTAACTTTTCGTTATTTTTTTTTTGAAGTCGAATTTTTCCACGCTGTCAACTATTTACTTCCCAATTTATATGAACACCTCAGAACCTCACTTCTCTCCAGACTTTTTAATATTTTCTATTTCCCAAAATCTTCGTGTAATATTATAAAATTGAACATCAAAGACAGTACACATGCATCACGTCCCACGTGGCCATATATTTTAGATTCAGCGATACACGCAATTGCTCCAGAGAATAGAACACGGAATCGGCTAGAGAAGCCATCGTACTCTCCATAAATAATTATATTATCATTCTTATTAGAGCAGTGAGTAGTAGCCGAGTGGTAACGGCCCCGACTTACGAGTTGTAGGTCGTGGGTTTAAAACCAACTGCGCATTTCTGTGTGTGATTTATTTCATCACCTCATACTTAGCGTTTAGCGGGAACGTTAATACATAAGTCATTTATCTAAACCTACTGCGAGGTCATGATCAGTACTTACCGCGTTTAACATAAATGATATCGGGATACTGGGCGGCGGTGAATTTTTAATCGTAGTCAATTTAGCATTCTTCTTCTTCTTCTTCCTGCCCTTATCCCATATTACTTGGGGTCGGCGCAACACGTATTTTTCTTCCATTCTGTCCTGTCATACTATCACTACCTCCCTTTTCTTTTATATCACTTCTCACACAATCCATCCATCTTTTTTTCGGCCTTCCTCTCCCTCTCCATCCATCTACATGTATACTCAGAACTCTTTTAGTAATATGCGCTTCATCCCTCCTCTTCACATGACCATACCAAGACAACCGATTACCTTTCAACTTTTCAGTCACTGGCACCACTTTCAAACTTCTTCTAATATACTCATTTCTCAATTTATCCATTCTCGTCACACCACACATCCATCTCAACATTCTCATCTCCGCTACATGCAATCTTTTTTCATCCTTCTTTTTCACAGCCCAACATTCTGATCCATACAGTATGACGGACTTGTAAATTTTACCCTTCAACTTGAGAAGCATGCGTGAGTCACAAGTTGTTCCCGTGACCTGTCGCCATTTCATCCATCCTGCGTTGATGCGACGTGTTACGTCTTGGTCTACCTCACCATCCCCTTGGACGTGGTTAATTTAGCATAGCACTTTATTATTCAAACCTTTTCAAGGATATTATCATTGATATAAAATTTCTGTTTATGTTTTTGTAACCTATCTATTATCTTTAGTCTGTATTCCATGGCATCATCAGGCCTTATATGAATCGCAGCATTAGTGAGATAAGATTTTTGGCCTCGCACAGGTCTTTTTATTTTATATATATTAAAAAAGAAAGCGCAAAAAAAAACGAATAGCAGCAACGACATAGGGTTCTTCTTCTTCAGCTGGACATCGCACAGGCTAACTCAACTAGCCACAAGGAACCCACGTCTGAAACATTAGAACTGCTTAGTATAAATAACCAAACCTCTTCTGCCGACGACTCTACTTCTTCTGTCGATGATCATGCTTCTTACTCCGTTCAACACGTTTCTCCTGGCAACGACGTCATTTCAACCGACAGTGGCACTGTTCCTGCTGACGACCACGCTGATGATCAAAGCTGGACGAAAGTAAAGGGAAAGAAATTCAGAAAACCTATTTCACTATGCGGCGTCGCTGGGCCTAACATAACTAACTTAAAAGCAGTCGAATCACGTAAATACCTGCACTTGTGGAATATGGAGTCCAGTGCCGACGATATTCGTGACTATCTGCGTCAATTATGCCCTACGGGCGCGTGTACGGTCGAAGAGCTACGAGCTAGGGGAAGTTATAAGTCGTATAAGATCGGTGTTCCAATAATTTATTATGAAAAATGTTATTCTGTTGATGTATGGCCAATTAACGCAAGAGTCAATACTTGGATTGCACGTAATGTGAATGATAAGGCTCCTGATAGCGGCCGCATGAGTCAACAGACATTTCGTGCCCAAACCGTCTCATACAAGAATTAAGAACTTTAATGTTTTGTACCAAAATGTCCGTGGTCTCAAGACTAAACTCTCAACTTGGAGAACAAACTTGTTACAGCTGGAACATAATCTCATCGCTGTAACAGAGAGCTTTCTTGATGCTTCTATTGAAGATGGAGAACTTGTAGCTGGCGATTGGAACGTGATGCGACGTGACCGGAGTACACCGTGCGGCGGAGTCATGCTCGCTGCTCGCGCACCTATCGTGCTGCGCCGCCGCCGCGATCTTGAAACGGTCGGTGGTGAAGACTTATGGGCCGATTTTTCATGGTGTGGCCGAACTGTTCACGTATGTGTAGTATACATCAAACCTAGTGCAAGTGATGAAGAGTACATGGGATGGTTTTGTAAAGTGGAAGATTTTATTAATAATTTAAAAGGACTTGTTATCATTTTAGGTGACTTAAATCTAAATAGTGCTTCGTTAAACATTAAGAATTATTATTGTTATTTTGTGTCTTTTTGCTGTATGAACGAGATGAATGTTGTGAATAATTTGTATGGTGGTATGTTAGATGTTGTTCTGGTCCAAGAGAACATAAGTGCTCCAAAAACCGTAGTCACCGCCACCGAGGGAATAGTGCCACTGGACGCATATCACCCGGCGTTGCATATTGAGGTAAGTGTTGATGTACGTCATATTTCAGATTCGATAGAGCCTAGTAATATAAACGAAACCAAGGATTGGAACTTCCGCAAATGCGATTTTGAGCAACTTTATTTACTTCTATCTGGCGAGAATATTTGGCAGGAGGTTTTAGAATCCAGAGATGTTGAAGTAGCCACTCGTAAGTTCTACAACATTATCTATGATTTCTTTGACGCTTCCATGCCTAAAAAGAACAGACAAAGGTCGGTGAATAAACGCTATCCAGTGTGGTATACAAGTGATATCATTCAGGATATAAAGCTCAAGTTACGGCTCCACAAGAACTGGCGGAAAACTAAGTGCGACAGCGCGTATTTGTTATTCTCGAATCTCAGGGCAAGCTTAAAGACCCGTATTGCGGATGCGTATACCTTATACATGCGAAATATAGAAAGTAAAATTAAGACCAACCCTCGTAATTTCTGGTCACACATTTCCAGCTTGCGGTCCAAAGGTGGGTTTGAGCCTAACATTGTACACAAGGGTATAACTTTTTCCGGATCTAAGGCGGCAGGGGCCTTTGCAGAGTTTTTCTCTGATGTTTTTCTACCTGATGCTCCGCGGCTTGATGCTGATCATATCTCCGCTGCTGTCCATACCAGTAACAGCAATTACATAAGCATACCTCCCTTATGCCCAGTAGACCTTATAAAAGCCATAAATAAACTCAAACCTAACAGCTCCATCGGCCCGGACAATATTCCCGCCTTCATTATTAAAGATTTAAGAAATATTTTCATTAATCCTTTTTGTCACATTTTCAATTTAGCTTTGCAGACTGGTATATATCCCTCTCAGTGGAAGGTTTCCAGAGTCACACCAATTCCTAAAACCCAAAACAAAAGTTCCGTTGAAGATTACCGCCCAATCGCAATTTTATCTTCCCCAGCGAAGGTCTTTGAGAACATCCTCCACAATGTCATCTACCAACAAATAAACACGTACTTATGTAATGAGCAGCACGGTTTCAGGGGCAAGAGATCTGTTGACACCAATCTCTTGACTCTGGTTGATTACATATCCTCTAGCTTAGACCGCGGACGTCAGGTAGACGTACTTTACTTTGACTTCCGGAAAGCGTTTGATAGGATTAATAATGACATGCTGCTGATGAAACTAAACAAAATTGGTTTCTCACCCTGTCTCCTCCGTTTTTTCGCAGACTATCTACGCGATCGTCAGCAGTTTGTTAGGCTCGGAATGTACGAATCCGGTGCCTATCACACGCGTTCCGGAGTGAGTCAAGGTTCAATTTTGGGACCTTTATTATTCTTAATCATGATAAATGATCTCCCCCAAGTTCTGCGTCACGCAAAATGTCTATTGTATGCCGACGACTTAAAACTTTACCTCGAAGTAAACTCCGAGTCTGACTGTTTGGCACTACAACAAGACATTGACGCAATTTACAGGTGGAGTTTAGATAATAAGATGGATTTTAATGCCTCTAAATGCTTCGCTATGACCTTCGGTCGAATGCGGCACCCATTTGAATTCGAATACCATCTCGATAATAATGCCATCATAAAAACAACTGCTATGAAAGACCTGGGAGTCACATTCGACCGAAAGCTCACATTCCACGATCACATGGTCGCGGTGGCAAAGCAGTCATACCAAAGGTTGGGTTTCGTTTTACGCAATTGCCGTGATTTTCAAACCGCGCACGCCATTAAGATTTTATTCAATGCGCTCGTGCGCAGTAAGTTAGAATCCAGCTCTTGCGTGTGGAACCCGCACCAAAGTTCTTACGCCCTTTTACTGGAAAAAGTGCAAAAAGCGTTTCTCAGGTTCCTGTACAAGCGGATGCACGGTTACTACCCATACCTCTATCCGACAAAATTTCTTTTGGGTTGCCTCGGATATAACTCGCTAGAGGTAAGACGAGCACGAGATCAGCTCATCATAGCCTGCAAGACGCTCCGTGGTACTGTTGATGCGCCTGATTTACTTACTGTGCTGGCACGTTTCTTTGTCCCGGACAATTACTGCCGCGGCAAGAAGCACAGAATGTTTGCTGTGCCTCAGTGTCGCACTGTTGCCCGTGCTCAGTCTCCAATACCTCGCACTTTGGCTGCACTAAATGATCTCTTGGATTCTTATCCAACAAACGATCTGTTTGCGGATGAATGGAAGATGATTTTATTGGCATGTCAGAAGTACTGTGAGAGGAATTGATGTACGTGTTGTTTAAATGTTTATACTTTTACTCTTTGTTTAGTTACTGTAATTGGTTGTTTAACCGTTGTAATTAATTAAATAAATAAATAAATAAATAAATAAATTCTTCTTTTTTTTAATTCAAATTATTCGATAGAGATTAGTGGACATTTTTATTTTATTGTTGTTTGTGTGTGGCCTGTGCAAGTCTCAATTTTTTTTCTTTAATTCATTCATTTTTTATAAAGATATACCGATTCACTTCGAAAAAAAAGAAAGCCGGATGCCAGTGCCCGCTAAGATAATTCAGTGGTCTATGGTCCAATGCATATAGCTAGAGGTGTACTATTTTAGATTATGTCCGAAGGTGACACGTTACCTACGATTCCAGTGGGGAATTGGCACAGATAGTGTTATTAGAATTGTTTATAGGCAGGCAGGTAACTTCAATGGAATTAAGGATATTTTTGCTGCAGAATTAATAATAATATTCCACAACTTTCATACAACAACGCCATCTAGTCCCAAACTAAGTAAAGCTTTTGGTATGAGTACTAGACAACTGATAAACATCTATCTATATATATAAAAGAAAGTCGTGTTAGTTACACCACTTATAACTCAAGAAAGGCAGAACAGATTTCGGTGAAAATTGGTAGGTAGGTAGCTTAGAGCCAGGAGACGGACATAAGATGGTAGAGTAGGGTATAGTAGGCTGAAGTAGGGAAGAGCGGGAGCGAAGCCGCGCGGGCAAAAGCTAGTACTTATATATTTCTAAATATAATATAGATAAATTACACCCGGACATAGAACAAATGATCGTGCGTGCTCATCACACAACACTTGTCCCAGGTGGGAATCAAATCCACGATCTTCGACATAGCAGTCAGGGTCATTCATCACTAGACCAACAGGCTTGAGAGAAAATAAAAATATATCACACGGAACTAGTTGCATTTGGCTAAACTAGAAACCGACCCCAACAGAGTTGGGAACATGGGTAGCTCACCGTCCAGACCGAGCCCGAGTTGTCAACGATGCGTAGTGTTCCACGTATGAAAGGGAACCCGTGATCCTGGAGGGCAACTGAAGAAACATATGTAGTAAGAGTAGTCATTGGATGATTGGGAAATCATCATGAAAAAATTATGAAATAATATAATGGAAAATTATAATTATATTTCCATTATATTATAATATTAAACTATCATCCTTAATCATCATAAAAACAGTTAGGAAAAGGCAACACAAATTCAAAAATTTTCGTTGCTTATTTAAAGAAGGAATGTTACATAATTCGCTTTTCAAGCTAATCGTCCTACGATCAAAAGACAGATTGAAATGTACGAGACACAGACTGATCTAACAATATCAAAAGATCTTTTAATCAATGAAAAATGTAAACAGATTAAATGCACTAAAATGGACGCCGCTGAGAAAAATCGAAAAAAAAAGTCATAGACAAAACCTTGACGGGTACAATGTGAAATAAGTTTTCTGTAATTTTGTTATTGATTTTTTTTTTTGGCGGTATTTATTAAAATTCGGTATCTAGCTGTTTTAATTATTTACTATAAATTGTTTAAGAAATTGTCACACTAATCTAGATTGTAAATATTTTGTTTTTTGTATATGTTTTAGTGTATACAATTGTTGGTTGGCCTATAAAATAAATAAATAAATTTCTTGTCGCCAAACTTAAATGGCAATGAGCAGGGCACATTGCTCGCAGAACAGATGGCCGTTGGGGCTGAAAGGTTCTGGAATGACTACGTACCGGAAGACGTAGCGTTGGAAGGCCTCCTACAAGGTAGACCGATGACCTAGTAAGGGTTGCGAGAATACGATGGAAGCGAGACGCACAGGACCGCTCATTGTGGCGACACTTTGAGGAGGCCAATGTCCAACAGTGGATGTCTTTCGGCTGAAATGATTATGATGATGATTTCTAGTGAGTATTATTATGTAAAATTGATTAATTGATTGACTAGACATACATTCGTCAGGTCGGAAGATGTGAACTGTGAGACTTTACATTCTGAGTAAGTCTAAAATTAAAAAATAAACAAAATGTATAGTTATAAAGTTTAACAATAATCTTAAAAACCCTGTAGTGTGGTGAATTTCAGTCAAACTAAAAATATTTTTTCAGACTCCGTCTTAAAAATCATAAACCAGTCTTTTTATCGATAAGACCTCGAAATCGTCATTTCCAGTCGCACTATTAAAAAGCTACACGTACCAACAAACATACGGATAGCTATTACAATGTTCTAATAGTGAACATATGTATATTATCGCTCGATTTTGGCATTTGTCCAACACAAACTTTCATGCGAACGTTATCGAGTGGTAGGTTATCGTTTATTGGCTGTATGAATTATAATACCTGTGCGTAATATTTATAAAAGCTAATATAGAGCGCTGTCAAGGCTATGGTTTATAAAAAAAATGGCGAATGGCGGGAAAATAATTATATTTTGGAATTTGAAATGAATCAGATTTTATTTCGAGATGGTTTTTTGTATTTTGATGTGTGTAAATATAATTTGTCTGCTGAAATGTCTGAGATTATCGACGCACGAGACATGTCTAATTGACTATTATTTATTTAAAATGCATAACATAGCTCACAGTGGGTGGTACAGAAGTCATTTTCTACGTTTGGGTTTTATTTTTATGGTGGAAAAATCATCTAATGACATCCCCCGCTCTTGGGTGGAACACGAGATAGTGTCAGATTTTTACAGACTAAAAATCGACTCCAGTTTCTTTTCGTATCAGGGCTGAGCTATCTTTTGAAACTAACCCTGACCCCAGTAGGCTTCGACCCAGCTGGACCGCTGCTTGTAACTTTGGGTTAAAATGGATTACTTACTACTTACAACTTTCTCAGTTTGATTTGAACCCTAAGCGGTTTTTTTTTTAAGATAAGGAAATTATCTAATAACTTCTTCCGCTCTATGGTGGAGAGGGTAGCCGTGTCAGACATTTACCTACTGACTAAAACCCACTCCTTTATTTTTTCTTTATAAGGTACCGGCACGAATCTTGAGCGCTTTGCGTCAGAGTGGGAATCGCTTTGCGCATTCCGTACATTGTCGAGCCAATCATCGTCGTTGTTAGTTACAAGCAGCAAGCGCAGGGAACGAATCACGAGTGACGTCTATGACACGATGGCGTGGCGAGCCAATCACTGACACTGCTCGCCCCCGCTTCTCACTTCATACCACTAAATAGGCCCGATATTTTGACTTCTGCGCAACATAAAGCCAGCGCTCAAGATCCATGCCGCTATCTGTACCTTGCGTGCCAAGACCCTGGATTCTCCATTCAGAACCCACGCCCCAGTAGGCTTCGACCCTGCTGAGCCCCTACGGTTGCTGACAACTCCTTGAGGCGCGCGTGGAACACTACGCCCCGTCGAACGGTTCGAACGGTTGCAGGACAGTTGGACGGAGAGCTAACCATTGCTTGCCGTCCGCAAACCCACGCTTACTGTGGCTGGAGATCGAGGTCGGGAACTTAGCAGCTGGAGCGTGAAGGAGTCCGTCTCCTTCGCTTACATTAATGCTTCGCAGAAAGAGGCTGCAGCCTGCCAATCCTCCTCGCTCCGAACTATGGCCTGAGGTTCTTGCCGTCAAACACTCCTACGATGACACGGTGGTGCTCCCAAACGGGGCACACCTCCACCGTAAAGACCTAATATAATTAATTAATTAATATAATCTATTCAAATATATAAAAAAAAACTGGGCAAGTGCGATTCCAACCCGCGCGCTGAGGGTTCCGTACAACTTACATATGCAAACAGTTCAATTTGCCTACGAAGATTTTTCCGAATAACATTTTTTTTTGTGACGTAACCCCTAATTTACCGTTTTCAGATTGTTTCCTATATTTGTGATATAAGACCTTGCGTCATGCCAAATTTAAGGATTCTAGGTCAACGGGAAGTACAGTACAATTCACGAATGATGGCGGGCGTGAAGTTAGCCTTTGCGAACTTTCGCGCATACCACACTCTTCTAACACACGCACGACGTCATTTGGTTCCTAAAACACGTTACTGCGCAGCCTTCTGCGCAAACTTCACGCCCGCCATCATTCGTGAATTGTACTATACCCTATGAATGTTGATTCCCTTGCTCGAGTGTCAAAATAGACGTTTTTTGCCATATCTTTTTTTCTCGTTAACTTACAAGTTTGATTTTTTCACAACTTCAAGAGACCGCAAACCTGAGTATATGGTTTTAATTTCAACTCAATACCTCCACGCGTTCTTGAGATAAATAGTCTTGACAGATAGACAACAAGTGATCCTATAAGGGTTCCGTTTTTTCCTTTTGAGTTACGGAACCCTAAAAACTACGACATTTTATGCTTAGAGAACATCTTAATTCTCAATTTGTCCGAAATCGCTATCAAGGTAAATCAATGAAGATAAAATTATTTCTGTATGTTTATTTACCGTAAAGACAATGAAGGGCGATGATCAAAGACAATGATGACATGTCCTATCAGTCAATGTCAAAATCGAACGTAAGTAGGGCAACGGACTCGTCTGGCAAGATCAAAAAGTTCAATGCAATGCATTATAGATCTTCTTAGTAATTTTATAAAGGGCGATATTTTGTATGTATGTATGTTTTTTATATGATACTAACTAGCTTTTGCCCGCGGCTTCTCCCGCGTGAAAGTCGGTTTCTCCATCCAAACTTTGGACCTCATTTCACCACCCTTAGGGGGTGAATTTTGGGAAATCCGTTCTTAGCGGATGTCTACACCATATCAGGAACTTACCTGGGCTTCAAGTCTGCTATTACAATAGTGTCAGAATGGTTTATCAGTGATGTCATAATTGTCGATTTTGACAAGCTTGGTAATCTACTAATATAATGGCGACTTTCCAGTGGTCAACCACTGACACTCCATTGGAAGAAGTGGCATAGAATAGTAATCTCGTACATATTGACAAATTAATATTTGACGTATGCGTTAATCTGCTAAAACTTTGGCAGTTTATTTGATCAGTGTTCTACCACTCTAATGTTATTGTGCAGTTATTGGTTGATAATATCATTCTATCACAACTCTATTACGATACCATTGACCGATCAATATCGATCATTATATGTTAGCTGATTACAAACGAGCTTTCAGCAAATTTACATTGGGAATCGTGTTGGAACGACAAATTTATAAAAATAGCAGACTTGGACCCCAGATAAATTTTAAGTTTGAAGGTGTTATAGTTTCTGAGATTTCGTTTGTAATCAGCAGTGATCGGGTAGGGCTATTTAGGTTCATTGACCGCAAACATTGATGTTAAATATGGATATTCCACGGGATTATTAATATGTTTGTTTATCAATTTATTATACTATCAGTAACCCCGTCCTTCTTATATTTACCCGTCAGAAAGGAAGTGTAATCTTTCATTAGTTCCAAAGGCAAGAATATTTTTTTTATAATTTTACTATTTGGTTTTCTAACCAAATCCCGGGACTCGGGGAATATCCATATTTATTTATTAAAGCTTTATGCACAAAGGCGGACTTAATGCCTTAGGCATTATCTGCCAGTCGACCTTAGGGTGGTGCAGAAACATAACATGGCAGGTGCAACTTAATGAATAGACAAACAGAAGAGAAACAAATACAATAGTAAATACATACTTAGATATATACATATAAATAGGACACTCGCTGTACGTCGAGTGGTCCGATGGTAGAAAGAAGATGACGGAATCAAGTCGAGTAATTACTGCGCACATTCTTGAAAATTCATCCTGGGGCTTACCATAATCTCTTATAGCAGGGCTGAAGTTGAACTGCATTTTTGTACTATGACTTCGTTATAGCAGGCCTGTAACCGGCCTGCTAAGTGACGTTTACGAAATCCACTCAAGATTCGTTCACCTTTTTTTTTGCATAGACTTTTTGTATTATGGCGTGCTATTTGACGAGTATTGATAGCAGATGACCGTCTTTTGAGCGTCAGCGATCTTCAAGCGTAATTGTTTACCTCTGCACAAAAATCGTTCAACTTTAGCAACTGCCATGGTATGATTTTTAGCGATTCAGAAGTAGGCCTGCTTTTGAAAGGAATTTGACTCACTGAGAATTGAACGTTTCCATAAGAGGTCATGGCAAGCCCCCTGTAAAACACCGAAAAACTGGCTGGGATGTTTACGTTTGTTACTTTTTCTCGTCCAAACGTCTGTCCGGATTTAAACGAAACTTGTCTCACAGGTAGACCATCACACTAATATTATAAAGGTGAAAAGTGAGCGTGTCCATGTGTATGTTGCTTAAGCTAGACCGACACACACGTGGACCACGCCTGATTGGCCTACATATAAAATGTAAGGCAACCGATGTGCTCAGATCGGATAGTGCGGAAAACCGCCTAAAAGCGGGGTGAGATTAAAGCGGGTTTTCGATGTATCGAAAATTATTTATCAGCTATCACGCGAACGAAGTAGTGACAAAAGCTAGCGCAGTCATAAATATCTAGGGAGCCAAAACATCTGACAAACGCTGCCAAGTACAATGGTTATTTATTATGACGAGTGAAAGTAAAAAGACAATATAATGTTGTAAGAATTATGGGACTATTTCCCCTGTTGACTAGGTCATGGTTTTATTGACGTTTGAGATCGTCAGCTTAGGTTGGTTGATTTTAACCTAGGAGTAACTAATTTTTTTGTATCGCGGTCACCTGCGAGCTGATGCCCCAGCATTACCATGACGTGACATGACGTACGAATGAGAAAGAGAGGAAGAGATCGTCAAATGGATCGCGTTAATAACTCATGGTACAGTATCTGATTGTACTTCTAACTTGTATAAGTACTGATATGTTAAGGATAGATGGAACACCCGTTCGGGATCGCGCAGGTGACGCGCACTCGGACCCCATGACCCAAGCGTTTCGACCCCAAACGGCTCAAAACTGTACTTAGTAATAGAGTTAAGGTCATAGCTCACTTACACGACTCTGCTCCCACCCGGCAAAAAGAATATCATTCAAATATTGGCTTTAAATATTGCTATTAAGATATATTTTACATTGTAATCATAAATTAGCAGACAGGTCGCTTTCAGCGAGCCTACCGTCAGACTGCTTGGGAGTCAACGCCTCGCTGGCCGCACTTTGTAGACGAGCGGTCGGAGCGATGTCCGTGCGGTGTCCGCGCGATCACTGCTAGTAGTCGTCGCGCCGTCGGTCGCCGCTTTTTATGCAACCAAAATCTTTGTCCGTTACTTCTTGCGCTTCTCTCTTCATCCTCAAGTGCAATAGCAATAATTGCTAGTTTGCTCGTTGTGTTATTCACAGACATAGTAAAAATTACGAGTTGCTTTAATGGAAACCGATCGCGA
The DNA here is from genome assembly GCA_929112965.1 of Mythimna albipuncta. Taxonomy (NCBI): domain Eukaryota; kingdom Metazoa; phylum Arthropoda; class Insecta; order Lepidoptera; family Noctuidae; genus Mythimna; species Mythimna albipuncta. The sequence goes on from OV815988.1 coordinate 2,994,775, forward strand.
ACTGTGTCTATCGCGAAAAGCGAGAGCGGTCGGCGGGTGGACAGCTGGCCGTCTACTAGCTGTCGCCGCGTGGACTGCTGGGTGCCTGCTAGCTGTCGCCGCGTGGACTGCGTGCAGTCGTCTTAGTTTAGGGCGGTGTTGGAGCAGAGTCGTTTATGTTTGCCTGCATGACCTTTACCGCATTTGCGCCGTTTGAGGGTCAAAGCACGCCGATCTAAGAACATGGGATGGCACAAAAGTGTTGGGAAAAGACTAGAAAGATTGATATAAAAACTGGTCTCCGAATGGAGAAAAACTCGTATGAGAAGTAATATTCTCCTTCTTATTTATTATTTATTTATTATTATTTATTTATTATAATCTTTATTGTACACCAAATAAACAAAAATACAGGACAAACATTTAAAAGAATAAGTGCACAATGGGCGGTCTTATCGCACAGGGCGATCTCTTACAGACAACCTTTGGATGGACTGAGAGAAAGGAGATAGATTAAGGGTTGTCAGTGTACAAACATCAGATATAATACTAACAAGATACATCAACACAAATACATACATACAAAACAAAAAAAAAAAATATATATATACTAATAAATATCAAGCAGTATACTAGTATATATCTTAGCGTGTTGATAGCAAAACTAGATTTCGTTTTCAAGTTAAATCCGTTGCCTGGTCCAAGGTTCAGCCATGGCAATGCCTTCCGTTGACGCTGTCATTAGGTCCCTACGTGAACAGGTCACAGGGCAGGTTACGCAAGATGGAAGGTGGACATGGTCTGCCGAGAGACACAGTACAAACACTGAAGATCGGGAACCGTCCGAGAACCCCCATCTGTGGAGATTGTCTTTGCAGCCTTACATGTCCAACTATGGTACAGATACCGGCAAGAATTTGGAGCGCTGACCTTCACTGGCGCATAAGTCAAATACCGGGCCTATTTAGTGGTATGAAGTGAGACGCGGGGGCGGGGAGTGTCAGTGATTGGCTCGCTGCGCCATCGTTTCTTAGACGTCACTCGTGATTCGTTCAATGCGCTTACTGCATGTACTAACAACGACGACGATTAGCTCACCAATGTATGGGATGCGCAAAGCGATCCCCACTCTGACGCCGAGCGCTCAAAAACCGTGCCAGTACCTATAACTCGTGTCCAGGCGAAAGGCGACGGCTCGATAAAATCAACCGGTGATTTAGGCGGTTATCACACAGGCACGCATCACGCTGCATGTTGCGTGTCAACGCACCTACGCGCGTACTTGCGGGAGTGCAGATCTGCATCGTCGTGCGGGGTTTTTACGCCATCATACCTCGCGTCCCGCCCCGCCCTCACGCGCTTGAGCGCATGTTTTTTCGCGTGATCTACCTACATTCATGAACGCGCATGGTTGCATTTTCTGTGTGTTGGACTGTGCGTGTTTTCTATACAAACGGAGACACTTACAAGCAACGTTAAAACACGCATTCACGCGCTATGCTGTGTGCAGCATGCAGCTTTAAGGTTCTCGCACTAAAGGGATGGACTTCTGTCTAATGTAGGCAGTATTAGAAAATGATTTCTACTCGTTAACTTAAGTAGGTATATTAATTTATGAATAGAAAGACGCTAATGATCACACCTTCCCATCCATTCACACAGCTGTAAGATGGCAATGAGCCGAGAACTGGACGAAGTAGTTGATAGATGGCCAGTGGCGTAACTATACAGGGTGCCGAAAGGCTAAGGGCCTCTGGTTTGGTGGGGTCCCCGGTCCAAGAGGCCTTGAGCTCAGAAAATAATATCAAGATTTATTAAACGCATTCATAAGAAAACGAACGAGATCTAGTAAGTAGTTTTTTTTTTTAATACATCATAATTCATAAATCTAAAAAAATACACTATTATTAAAACATCGATCAAAGTTACAACGAACTACAAGAACTTTTATAATATGTTTCTTGCTGCTACGGAACCCTCCATGGGCGAGTCCGACTCGCACTTGGCCGGTTTTGAAATTATGAATGTCAATAATAAAGGAAGGTACTACGCGTTCCAAATGAGAATAGGAGCGCCGGCCATGTTGTGACGTTACGTCTTACTGTCAAATCGAAGAAATTGAGTAGGGTGAGCAAAAAAAGAAATTTGTTAAATTTAATTTATTTACGAATCATGAACGAAAAAACTCTGATCAAAATCCAGTTCTTTAATTTTGCTGATCTTTACGTAACTGTGTGAAGTGTCTGAGTAGTGGCGTCATCACCGTCATCATCACTCCTGCTTTCCCTTATAAAATAAAACATGGATTAATAGAGGTTTTTAATATTTACTATCACTAACTGTTGTTTTAAATCAAAATAGGCATTATTACCTGTATTTATGACAAAATTCAATCTGGATACTCAGTCGCACGAAGAAACACCAACAACGACGATAAAATGGCGGCTGGCAATTTGAATTGTGAATTTGATAATTTGAATTTAACACGTATAGTCTGTCTAATAAGTCAACCGACTTGGGAATTTTGTATGATATTTAATCATTTACAAAACATTTATATTCGATACTTTTTATAAGGTTATTCTGTTAGTAAACAATGATCTCTATCTTTTAATCAAATTTGATTATTGGATCCGTGTTGACTACATCAGTTTTCATTAAATGCTAATAATTACCCAAGTCGTTTAACTTATTAGACAGACTCTAGTCAATAATGAAAATAAAAAAGAAAGTAGTATAATTTGTTAAATAATTATTATGAATAACTTTTTTATCTATTTCTAAATATGACTTAACTAAGGGTCAGTTAAACAAAAACAAAATCATTAAAACGCAAATAAGCTTTTTTTGCAAACCGTACTTTTCAATCAAAATTTGACAAATCGAGTTTATTGACTTTCCTATTCTCATTTGGAACGCATAGTATGTACGCCTTCCTTATCGAACTTTGTTTATTAATAATAAAGAATATTTTATGTCTGTACTTCACTAATTTTTCAAAATTTAATTATTAAAGTTGACGATTTTCCAGGGGCCCCCACCCACTTATTTTGCCACGGGCTTCAGATGGTATAATTACGCCACTGTAAATGGCGCTCTTTAACTACCTACAAATTCACCGTCTATAATTAAAACACTTACGTTTCCTTTGAAAATACTACTTCCTCCATTTACTCTTTGAAGACAATGATGAATAGCGAACACGGTCGTTGAAAAATTATACAACGACTCTTAAAACACTTAAAAACGTTAAAATCTAGAAAACAGAAGAAATAGTCATAACAAATAAAACCTATTTCTAAAATTATTGTCTATGGTTGCATGTATGTATCATTGCTTTGGCTCAACTAGCTCGTTATAAAAAAATAATAATAATGTTGCCACCTGTTGGTAATAATTTTCTACTAATGTTGCATTCTTCCAGAAATATAAATAAATCTATCCTTTTTTTCAAATTTCTTATTCTAATAATTTCATGTTACATCGTTGTTGTCGACAATTTTCATTTGAATAGAATTATAGTTTTGTAACAATTTGTTTTAAGGCTTATAGTCCCTTGAACCATGTGTCCAAAACTATGTGGATGCACCTCTCGCACCCGCCTAGGCGGCAGTACGAAAATCTGTGCATTTATATCCATTTAAATCCCTTTAAATCCATTTTCTTTGCGAAATATTAATTGATATTTACATATCCAATGTTCACTTTGAAGAATATTTAACTTATTAAACACCAATTTTTATGTGTAAATATGTGTCTAAAGATCCAACCTGTTTCGAAGGAGTGGGGAAAAGTTGCAAAAAGTTGCGAAATAGCTAAATATTTTTTTTAGACTAAAGTATTAATAGCACGAAAAAATCAAATGTTGATAATGTTGTTCATGAATCTATAATAAACATGTATATTTTTCAAACCTATTAACCTGGCCGTTACCGAGGAGTAGGCTTCAGAAAGTCACTGTTTTATGGCACTTTTCGGGCGCTTGGGCCTTAAAAGTCCCGCAAATATCGAATAGGCACATTACTAAAACATGATACATTTTGGAAAAAGAAACAGCGTCGCCGGGATTCCGATCCCGATTTCCAGCCACCGAAGGCGCGGGCTTGCGGACAGTGAGCAATAGGTAGTTCGCTGTCAGGCCGTCCGGTAACTGTCCGGACCAAGCCCAAATCGTCGACGGTGCGCGCAGTTCCCGCGCGCCTCAAGGAGTTGTCAGCAACAGCAGGGGCCCAGCCGGGTCGAAGCCTACTGTGGCCAGGGTTATCCGAAAGAGCGCTCGAGCCCCGGTATGAAGGCTTGAAGGAACGGGATGGGTTTTCTTCTGACACTATCTCCCGCTCCACCCAAGAGCGGGGGTTGTCATAAGATGATTTTTCCCATCGAAAAAAAAAATCAGTACAGGATTTCAAAACTTTCTACAAAATATAAGTAATCATAAGATCACTAGCTTTTGCAAGATAAATACATATAGCCTACGTCACTCGGGAACAAAGCAGCTTACTATCGGTGAAAAAATTTTAGCAGTCGGACCAGTACTTCCAGATATTACCTCCTATAAACGAAAAAACATAAAAACCAAAAAATAAAAAACTTTACCATTGCAAAAACTTTAAGTAAGATAAAAAAAAATGGTTGCAAAACATCTGAGGGAAAGAATAAAATATACATGTTCCTTAAAAACCATCTGGCTACGTTTACAATAAAAAATGGACAAGTGCGAGTCGGACTCGCGAACTGAGGGTTCCGTGCAAACTACAATTCCCGAATGGAGTCTCGAAGATTTTTCCGAATTAAAAAAAAGTTTTTTTATGACTTAGGTAATAACAAATTTACTGTTTTCAGATTTATTCCTATACCTACCTGATATAAGACCTTGCTTTGTGCCAAATTTCAGGATTCTGGGTCAACGTGAAGTAGGATGAATTTGGATCTTTGTTGAGAGTATCAAAAATACTTTTTTTGCGACATAAACGGCCGTATCTTTTTTATTCGTTAACTTAGAGGTTTGATTTTTTCCCAGCTTGAAGGGACTTCAGACTTGAGCAAATGGTTTTAATTAATAATTTCAAGTCTATATCTTCACGCGTTCTCGATATAAAGGATCTTAACAGACAGACGGACGGACGGTCAACAAAGTGATCGTCTAAGGTTTCCGTTTTTCATTTTGAGTTACGGAACCCTAAAAACATAAAAACGAACTTTACCTCTTCATATTATTAATGTAGATTTGTGTAGATTAACATTGCACTAGCTTCTGACGTTTTATAAGTGCTCATGTAGGCCTATGAGAAATAAAAAACTTTTGACTTTGACATTGTAAAAACTATACGATAAAAAAAAATGGTTGTAAAACTTCTGAGGGACGAAAACGTCAAAATTAAAATTAGATATCCATATTCAAAATATTATAAACACATGTCCGTAAATCATGGTAACCTCTGCAGCCGACAATAGACAAAAGCCAACGCAAAAAGCGAGTGCGCTAAAAATAAACACAAACAGAACGTAGGGAACATGTTTATTTTATAAGAACAAAAGATACCATACATTTTTTAAATATTTTTAGACTTTTAAAGTAGCGTTTACTCTTTCAGTAACACAGGGTTGCCAGGTCTTTAAACGAAAAGCTGCCAATTGGCTGACATATCTTTTTTTTTTTTTTTAAAAAGTCTAATTTAAATTTACTATTTTTAATTTATCACTTAAGTAATTTTATTGTTTTTCCATTAGAATTTAAAAAGTTTTGAATTTTTATTGTTTTTAATTTATCTACTAGTGTTATCAAAAAGTAATGTTAGACTTAAAAAAATTGTGTGCCTTTTTTACCAAATGTTCGGATAAAAATAGGATTAGGATAGGATTTTTTTGGTGGGGAAAATCATCCAATGACAACCCCCGCTCTTGGGCGGAGCGGCAGATAGTGTCAGACTCTTACTGACTAAAAAACCCAGCCTTCATACTGGGGCTCGTAACCCTGGCCCCAGTAGGCTTCGACCCGGCTGGGCCCCTGCTGTTGCTGACAACTCCTTGAGGCGCGCGGAAACAGTGTGCGCCTTCGACAACTTTGGTTTGGTCTGGACATACCGGACGGCCGGACAGCGAGCTACCCATTGCTCACTGTCCGCAAGCCCTCGCCTACGGTAAATAGGAAAGTCTGTCCGGCCTTTCGGTTTCAAGACTTTCACTCCCTATACTCCATCTGTTTAGGTAGTTAAGTAAGGGAGAGTTGCACCATTTAACTATAACGATAACAAAGCCGTTAACAATTGTCAAATTGTCGAATTGACCAATATGCGGCCGTTTCACGGCTGGTTATGGTTTGGTTATCGTTATAGTTAAATGGTGCAACTCAGGGTGAGTTGCACCATTTAACGCCTTTTTTGAATATTATATTTAATGCCTTTGAATATTAAACTATAAAGATGATGAATATGGATTATTTAAATATTGTAAAATTATGTCAGTCTTTGATAGATTTAGGTCGGCAATTATCCTGGACAAAATTAATTATATTAGCTCTTTAACGTTAAATAGTAGACCAAAACATTTACGTGATTTTAATTACTTGCCAACATATAAAGTACCTACAACTGTAAATGTTTATGGCATGAGAACTTGGGAATATATATTGCCCGATAATTTAAATAAAATTCCAAAACCTGTGCAATCAAATATTGTCACTAGTACATATAAAAAATGTAAACTTACTTTGAAAAAGCTTTATATTACTGGTAACATCACATCTCAAAAATTATAGCATTAAGCTAAATTATATAAATTTTAATGTAACATGCTGCGAGCGAGCTTGCTACCTCCACTTTGTCACATAAACCTTTAAAAGGTTTCAGACAAGTGTTTTTGTGTTAACAAATGTAAGAAAGAAAATGTAATGAACAATAAAGAAAAAAAAAATACATAAACCAATGGATTAAAGGCCTTTTAGCGCATGCGACTTCAAAAACCTCTCATCACCACACTAATAAGGATGTTATACATATTATGTCACTCATTAATTCACTCACAATCAAACACACTCTAAATGTTTCCCGTTGTTAAGCTTTGAATTGTAGACGTAAACAATTTGTAAAACGTAAAATGTAAACTGATTTTACGACTTACTAGATTTTCTGCGCGATTTTGTCTACATTTTGTTACAAGTGCAGAAAGTTAGTCATTGCGATTGAGGCGGAATTCGTAGGTGAGTGTGTTATGGCTTTTTTTATGGTGGGAAAAATCATCCGATGACAACCCCCGCTCTTGGGCAGAGCGGGAGATATGTCAGACTCTTACTGACTAAAAGACCCATCCCGTTCCTTCTAGCCTTCATACCGGGGCTCGAGCTCCCTTTCGGATAACCCTGGCCCCAGTAGGCTTCGACCCGGCTGAGTCCCTGCTGTTGCTGACAACTCCTTGAGGCACGCGGGAACAGTGCGCGCTGTCGACGACTTGGGCTTGGTCTGGACAGTTACCGGACGGCCGGACAGCGAGCTACCCATTGCTCGCAAGCCCGCGCCTACGGTGGCCGGAAATCGGGATCAGAATCCCGGCGGCGGCGAGAACGCCATTGCCTGAAGCGGTCGGCCTCCTCCTAGTTATGGCTGCTGTGACAAATTTGCACGTGTATAAACGACTTTTTTCAACACACTTTACGAAGAAATTAATAAACGGGGGTTGACCGGCGACTCGTGTGGCTAGCCGCGCGCCCAGCCTGATAAGATAACATTGTGGCGGGGAGAGCACTCGCACTTTTCTGCACTAGTGCGGAAAAAAGTCTGTGTTAATTTTTCAGAAAATAAATGGCGCGGCGGCGTGCGTGAAGTCTGTCTTTCAAACACAAGGCTAAAAATTGAGAATTCAAATTCCGCTTGCATTTGCAAACACAATAAAGTAGTTTTATACATTTGCAATTAGCTCTAAAACACGTATGACATAAAGTTTATTGGTAAACAATCAATAAAACTGTTAGAGGCCGTAAAACTTACAACGATCGATTAAATTCGATCGTATTGTGCGGTCGCTATGCTAAAAATAGTACATTTTGATACTTGTGGAGAAAGTTTGCTATTGCGACCGAGGCCTGAGCAGTAGGCGACCTGTAGGTAGTTTGTACGCAACGCCGACTACTATCTATAGGTCATTGAACTCGCTTAGCTGACGTTTTCATAAATAAATTAATTTCGTACATGCGTAAATTAAAACGAATTTGAAAAAAAGGTACTTTATTTTTTAATTTTATCTTTACAAATCGATAGTATTTCATGTACCGGATCGACCCTCCACGGGTTTAAAACGATTAAAATTTAGCGGTGTATGTAAAAATCAATGCCACTTCTCGTTGTAATTTTATAACTCAAGAACGGGCTCACCTAGTTACCTCACCAATAGTCCGAACCAAACCAAATATTTAGGCTTGGTTCGGACTATTTAGTAGATGGTTTATGTGAAGTTTGGTAGGGTATAGTAGGGTATAATAGGGTAGAGTAGGATATAGTAGGGTAGAGTAGGGTAGGTATAGTAGTGTGGAGTAGGATATAGTAGGGTAGAGTAGGGTAGGTGGTATAGTAGGGTGGAGTAGGGAAGAGCGGGAGCGAAGACGCGAAGGCAAAAGCTAGTTATAGATAAATACACGCCACTCAGACACAGAACAAATGTTCGTGCTCATTACACAAACATTTGTCCTGGGTGGGAATCAAACTCACGAACGGCATAGCAATCAAACCCACTAACCACTAGACCAACAGGCCAGTCAAAACCATGAAGTGGATCTTTAATTTGCAATAAACATCACCCACTACAAATCTTTCGAATGCCGGTACCACAAAATAGATAGGTACAGAAGACAATCTCATGTATTTACTTCACTTTTTATACCTACGCTCGGTGGACGCACACTAATGAGCGTTTGAGCCGGAACTGTTCGACGAGCGGGCCGAGGCGCTCCGAGATACCGTGTCCGTGAGCGGTGTCTATGTGTGCGTTGTGAGAGCGCGCACAGTGTGTAGATTGACTTCTGTACCTATCTATTTTGTGCCGGTACCGTATACATGTGTGTACTAATGATTGTTTGTTTGTCCGCAGTTGAACGAGGGGGCAGCACTCGTGTTCGCAGACGAGCTGAAACAGACGCTAGACAAGTATCTCTTCGGGATCTGCCCGCAAAGCTTTAAGGTAAGAAATTCTTTTTTTACACAATGACAATGTCGTTTTATACGTCATATAAGGCAAGTCATTCTATCCCTAGGGAGATAAGGCAGTATGGCCGATCCCTAGGGAATAATGAAATTTGAATTTGGAACATCAAAAATCGTCAATTTTGTTAAAATGTACGGGCATCGAACAAGTTGACTTGAAATTCAAATTGGCCACTAACAAAAAATAAGTGAGTAAGAGTGTAATAGAAAATTGAAACTATAGAATCTGTTCCTCACTGACGTTCGGGATTAAAATCAGCATCCTTCGTTTCGTTCGGCTGCTTTATCCCTTATTCATACAATCTACTCGAACCGATCGAATTGAATCGATCGATTCGATCTTCTTTCGAATGTCTTAAGTTACTCTGTCCGACATAAGGTAATTGTCTTTCTATTGTGTCTCTAATTACGACATTCAAAGAGTTAAATAGATGCGCCATTATGGCGGTTATCACCACGGATATCTATGGTTATCACATTGCCACGCTCCACGCATCGTAGCGCGTGAAAACGCACCTAGAGATATGCCCATAGATATGCCATTTTCGGCAATATTGCCGTGAAGTGGGAATATTGGTGGCAATATTGCCCGAAGTATGAATATTGGTGGCAATATTGCCCGAAGTATGAATATTGGTGGCAATATTGCCCGAAGTATGAATATTGGTGGCAATATTGCCCAAAGTTTGAATATTGGTGGCAATATTACCGGCAATGGCACATCTCTAAACGCTTCTACGCACGTACTTACAGGAGTGCAGATCTGCATCATCGTGCGGGTTTTTTACCCACTCACGCGCGTAGGTGCGTTTTGTAAATTCACGCAGGCACGCACTCATTTCGTACAAAATCACGCACGGTACTACGAGGCTCAGTGTGGCATACCTTGCGTGTCGCCCCGCACCCACGCGCGTGAGTGCATGATTCTCCGCATGTAGGTGCGTGATCTGCATGAACGCGCGTGGATGCAGTTTCGGTGTGTTGGACTGTGCATGTTTTCTATTCAAACGGAGATACTTACAAGCAACGTTAAGACACGCATTCATGCACTACGCTGCGGGGTGCGTGGCAGTGTGATAAGCGCCTATCTCCGCCGCCGATCGCGCCACGAGTGCACGGCGATGCTCCGCCCAAGCAGGGCACACCTCGACTGTGTGCTCCACCGTATCCTCCGGGCATTCCGCACAGTGGCGACACCTGGGCGTCACTTCCGCACGAATCCGGTGCAGGTACCGTCGCGGTTATTTCTGCCCAAAGAGAATAGTCGTTGTTTCTGCATGATCATTTAAAAAAAAACTCGCATGAATCCTGCGGCGCGACGTCAAGCCAAACCGTTTGAAGTTTTCGTTTCGAGTGCAAGAAAAAATGAAATTAGGGGTGGTTAGGCGGAAGTGTCTCCGATCGTACTGTTGAACTTTGAACAGAGAAGGTAGACAATGGCGGGAACACTATCTGTAGGCTATACAAATATTTGTTCCGTACAGGAATCGCATCCAAGAAACGCAGCGAAATAGCCAATCGCTCAAACCGAGAAGTTGTCAGCAACAGCAGGGGCCCAGCCGGGTCGAAGCCTACTAGGGCCAGGGTTAGTTTCGAAAGACAGCTCAGCCCCAGTACGAAAGGCAACGAAGAAACAGGAGTGGCGGGTTTTTAGTCAGTAAAAGTCTGACACTATCTTCCGCTCCGCCCAAGAGTGGGGGGATGTCATTAGATAATTTTTCCATCGAAAAAAAAAACCACTGTGCCAACGACGCCATCAAAGCATCGATTGTGGGTTTGATTATGTCTTGAAGTCTCTCGCTAATTTCATGGGTAAAGAAAAATGACGTTTGACGTTTCAGCTGTCAAATTAAAATGTCAGTTTTATATCTCGTCGGTTTAGTCTATAATACTCCAATCACAATGAGACTAGACATTTAATCAGAATGAGAAATTATAACAATAAATAAACAAACCATTTTTACCGTCAGGGCTGTAGAGTCGAATTTGAGGTGCACGTGAACAAAGTTTAAAGTCTGGGTTTGAATTTGAACCCGCGACCTACATTTTGTAAGTCGGGACATTACAGATCTACAACTGTATTATAATAAACTAGTGCTCACCATCAACGATTCCGTCACTGCTTACCATCAGGTGGGATCGCAGTCAAGCACTAGTTTATACCAATTAAAAAAAAGAAAACATTCGAAACAGTTACTTTTTTTTCGGCGGGTAAAATCATCTTGATGACAACCCCCGCTCTTGGGCGGAGCGGGAGATAGTGTCAGACTTTTACTGACTGAAAAACCCACCCTTCCTTCGTTGCCTTACAGAGACCGAGCCTTCCTTTCAGAAATAGAACCTTGGCCTCAGTAGGCTTCGACCCGGCTGGGCCCCTGCGGTTGCAGGCAACTCCTTGAGGCGCGCGGGAACAGTGCGCGCTGTCGACGACGTGGGCTCAATCCGGACGGTTACCGGACGGTCAGACAGCGAGCTACCCATTGCTCGCCGTACCTATCATTCAAAACAGTTACTTTACTACGACACAATTTTTATAAGAAATAGGCCAATGCCGTTCTGATCTTTTGCATCGACTAGCCAACAGAATTGCGACCTAGTAAATAAATAAGTATTGGGTCAAACTGAGCTCAGAATAAAACAACTCATAAACATTGAATTAACATAACTGTATGACCACAAGGTAGATAAGTACAGAAGACAATCTCAGTATGTACTTCACTTTTTAGGGTTCCGTAGCCAAATGGCAAAAAACGGAACCCTTATAGATTCGTCATGTCTATCTGTCTGTCTGTCCGTCCGTATGTCACAGCCTCTTTTTTCCGAAACTATAAGAGCTATACTGTTGAAACTTAATAAGTAGATGTATTCTGTGAACCACATTAAGATCTTTACATAAAAATAGAAAAAGGCAATAAATTTTGGGGGTCCCCATACTTAGAACTGAAACCCAAAAAGTTTTTTTTTTCATCAAACCCATACGTGTGGGGTATCTATGGATAGGTCTTCAAAAATGATATTGAGGTTTCTAATATCATTTTTTTCTAAATTGTATAGTTTGTGCGAGAGACACTTTCAAAGTTGTAAATTGTGTGTCCCCCTCCTCTAACTTCTAAAATAAGTGATTGATAAAACTAAAAAAAATGTATGAAGTACATTACTATGCAAACCACCAACGAAAATTGGTTTGAACGAGATCTAGTAAGTAGTTTTTTTTTTTTAATTCCTCAAATATCTAAAACATCAAAGTTACAACGAACTACAAGAACTTTTATATTATGTTACATGCTGCTACGGAACCCTTCATGGGCGAGTCCGACTCGCACTTGGCCGATTTTATACCTACGCTCGGTTTTTTTTTATGGTGGGAAAAAATCAAGCATTGACATCCCCCGCTCTTGGGCGGAGCGAGAGATAGTGTCAGACTCTTACTGATTAAAAGACCTACCCCATTCCTTCTAGTCTTCATACCGGAGCTCGAGCGCCCATTCGGATACCTACGCTCGGTGGATGCACACTAATGAGCGTTTGAACCGGAACTGTTCGGCCGTTTATGTCGCAAAAACATATTGATTTCGACCATAGAAATATAAAAAACAGACTCCTTTCTTATATCTATGATTTCGACACTCAAGGGAACCAAAACTCTAAGGCAGAATCCTAAAATTTTACATAAAGCAAGGTCTTATAACACAAGTATAGTAAATAAATCTGAAAACTAAAAAAATTTTTCTACGTCACAAAAAAAAACTGCGATTTGGAAATAACTTCCGTGACTCCAAACGGGAAATCAACTCTTTGTACGGAACCCTTAGCGCGCGAGTCCGATTCGCGTTTGTCCGGTTTTTTGTTGTGTAGGCTGTCTGAAATCTAAAATAAAATAAAATTATTATTCTACAATTAGGTACACATACAGTTACAAGTACATAACACAACATGAACGCCATTAACTCGAATCCTAAATATAACTTTGAGTCGAAAATTATTATTCTCACTTCACCGTTGTACCACAAAATAGATAGGTACAGAAGTCAATCTACATACAAAGCGCGCTCGAGCAACGCACACATAGACACCGCTCACGGACACGATATCTCGGAGCGCCTCGGCCCGCTCGTCGAACATTTCCGGCTCAAACGCTCATTAGTGTGCGTCCACCGAGCGTAGGTATAAAAAGTGAATACAAGACAATCTCATTGTCTTCTGTACCTAAATAGGGTGACTCGTAATTAGTGTACGATACTTAAACACGTGATTGTGCTCATGATAACCAACAATTTTTATTACTATGGGAACAAACATGAAATCGCGAATAAAAAACAGCTGTGCAGTACATTTATGTTTGCCTTATGTACTGAACAGCTGATATTTTTTTTCCCTATTTCGGCTTTGTCACCCTATTTATATATGTTGTATATTTTGTGTATTTTGTTGTATATTTTGTGGCGCTAGGGTCAGCGCGTTGCGCCGAACTGTACGAGTGAGACCGGGCGATTGAGCCGAGATATCGTGTCCGTGAGCGGTGTCTATGTGTGCGTTGCTCGACCGCGCTTTGTATGTAGATTGACCTCTGTATCTATCTATTATGTGGCTGTACTGAATTACTGAACATTACAAGCGGAGAGAGCCGAGTGCGTCAGCACGTCAAATGTACGTAAATAATGTTTGTAGTTTGTGTAATTGTTTATGTACACTCAGTGCTAATTTCAGTCAACCGTTGCTGATGAGTTTAATCGTTAGTAGGGTACCGCATCTCAGTCGGCAAAAATGGAAACCTTTTAGGATTTACTTATACTTAATTATTGTCTGTATGTTAATCAAGACTCTCAGAATTCAAAAACGATTATTTCAAATATAACAATTACAGGCACTTTTGAATTGCCAAAATGCCAATGAAAAAAAAAGTGAATTTAAATTGCACGTTCCAAAGCGTACAATTACCACGGATCTTAAGCGCTCGGCGTCAGAGTGGGGATCGCTTTGCGCATTCCATACAATGGCGAGCCAATCGTCGCTTTTGTTAGATACATGCTGCATGCGTAGGGAACGAATGGTGACGTCTATGACGCGATGGCGCGGCGATCCAATCACTGACACTCCCCGCCCCCGCGTCTCACTTCGCACCACTAAAGAGACCGAATATTTAACTTCTGCGCAACTTGAAGCCAGCGCTCAAGATCCGTTTCGGCAATTGTAGATCTCTATGGAGAAAAACACGCAAGAAACTCCACGGACACTCATTTTAAATCATATCGAATTTTTTTTTTAGATGGGTAATAAAAATCATACAGATGACATAGTGTCTTGCCTTTCATATCAGGGCCGAGTCTCCCTTTCGAAAATAGACCCTTGACCCTACTGGGCCCCTACGGTTGCTGACAACTCCTTGAGGCGCGCTTGAAACAATACGCGCCGTCGATAATAATAACAAATAATAATAAAATAAAATCGTTTATTTATAGTCGATGTCTTGTTCTCGGTCCGGACGGTTATCAGACAGTCGGACAGCAAGCTACCCATTGCTCGCCGTCCGCAAAACCACGCCTACGAAATCGGAATCAGAATCCCGACTAAATAGTAGAACTGTTCTCGATACAAAATTGTTTATAGCAAAGCAGTCACAGGCACGGTAATCCGTTTTACAGGTATCCAAAAATATGACATAATCAGACGCGCTCTTGTCACCGCCGGCGTTCCAGCCGTATTAGAACCCCATGGCCTGGCACGCGACGATGGCAATAGACCGGACGGCATGTCGTTATTTCCTTGGAAAATGGGAAGGCCTTTAGTATGGGACGCTACTTGTGTCGATACTCTTGCGCCTTCACATCTTCCTAGCTCGTCGTGTCGTGCTGGTGCTGCCGCTGCGGCTGCGGAGAACCTCAAGCGGCGGAAATATAACAACCTTATTGGAAGTTATATTTTCGAACCGTTTGGGGTTGAAACTCTTGGATCGTGGGGTCCGAGTGCCCACAGTTTGTTTAAAGATCTGTCGAAACGTCTAGTTGACACTTCACGTGACCCAAAGGCTGGCTTTTACCTTGGACAGAGGATAAGCATTGCCATACAACGTGGCAATGCCGCCAGTCTTTTGGGCACATTACCAGTCGACAGCGATAAAATATGGCGTCAAAAAACTCTTCCACATAGTTTTTTGACGCCATATTTTAGTTAGTGTATTTTAGCGTGGGGTCTTATTATTTATTTATTTTGTAATTTACTGTAATTATAGTTATTAAGTTGTTTAAAAATCCAAAAATATAGTTTAAAAAAACTAAAAAAGGCGTGGGGCGCTTTGTGCCATATTTTTCGTAAAACGAGCACCCCACGTTTTTTTCACAATGATATTAATATTTTTTGTTCATTTATTTTACACTTTTTAGTTTGATATGCTATGAAAGCGTGTTTTTTTTAGTTTTTTTTTTAAACTATATTTTTATTTTTCACTAAAAATAAAACGGATTATTGTATTGTCACCGGTCTTTTATGGTTTAAAGAAAATCTGATCGCCCAAAGTTGGCCAAAATCGAGCTCAAAGGCGTTGATTACAAACATACAGGTGAAGCTAATATAAGCGTGTTACAAACTACAAAAAATACACTGAATAATTTTAATATTATCACTGTTATTCGAGCATGCTAATGATTCCTATAGCGTATCGCGATCGGAACGGGACGTGTTTAGGGCTACCAGATGAAAAAATCTAAATTCTGGAAAAAAGGCCTGATTTCCATTGAAAAGTCCTGACGTTTTTTACAGTTTGAGAATTTGTTCATACTGTGGCCTGCGGACCGAACTCATGCGTTGCACATTGCACTCAAAATGGTGGGGGGTGGCAGCGGAATCCCCCTTTGCCAAACGTGGATTAATTTTAGTTTATTTCACTTTTTTTTATTAATGGCTTTAGCTTAACTTTTTTATTTAATATTCTTAAAATCCTGAGATTTCATGAGAATCCTGGAATCTCAGGACAAATTCCGAGATGGTATTTACACTAGACGTATGACAGCATCACCAAACCACCCGTAGTCTCCACTCTCCAAAATAGACGGTAATGCAAGAAAACCTAATATTATCACACAGTCTCGTTGGTTCCAGCTGCCGCTGAAGGGCAAGAACATTACCACGGTGCCCTGCGACCTGGACACCGACCAGCAGGAGTTGGCTGGCAGGTGAGGATTTTCTTTTTGTTTTTACGTTCGCGCTTGACCGCTATCTCACCTGATGGAAAGCGTCGCTACGGTCGACGATGGAACGCGCTTACCTAGAAGAAACCTATTCACTCTTGGCTTAAAGTTTCCCGGGTTGTAGCCATCAGGAAACACAGACTCCGGCAAGGAATTCCACTCCCTAGCTATACGCACAATGAATGTGTTCCCAAAAGGTTTTGTGCGTGTAGCTGGGATGTCCATCATGTACCGGTGGCGCATCGCCGTACGTCTGGTAGTCCGATGATGGAACGGGCTAGGCGGAATTAGGTTATGCAATTCCGACGCACATTCCCAGAAATGCAACCGCATATTCTTCTTCTTCTTCTTTTTGTGTCACTCTCAAACTATATTTTTCCGACCAATATTTGGCAACCTGTACGGCTCTATTGTGGACCTCGTATAGATCCTGAAAACTGCTGGTAGTTATGCAGGATGGGCAGCACAGCGGGTGACGCATTTCCTGTGCAGAGGCTATATTTATTATTGCTGATGCCAATTAATCATCAGTTTACCGACGACATAGTAGTCATGGACAATGCTCAGTGACCTCAGTAGAGCTTCCGAAAGAGGTCTCTGCACACAGCGGGCTTTTTTTTTTTTTTTTTTTTCGATGGGAAAAATCATCTTATGACAACCCCCGCTCTTGGGCGGAGCGGGAGATAGTGTCAGACTCTTACTGACTAAAAAACCCATCCCATTCCTTCAAGCCTTCATACCGGGGCTCGAGCGCCCTTTCGGATAACCCTGGCCCCAGTAGGCTTCGACCCGGCTGGGCCCCTGCTGTTGCTAACAACTCCTTGAGGCGCGGGGAACAGCGCGCGCCGTCGACGACTTGGGCTTGGTCCGGACGGTTACCGGACGGCCGGACAGCGAGCTACCCATTGCTTACTGTCCGCAAGCCCGCGCCTACGGTGGCTGGAAATCGGGATCGGAATCCCGGCGGCGGCGGCGAGAGCGCCGTTGCCTGATGCGATCGGCCTCCTCCTTAGCGAGCATTACTGCTTCTGCACACAGCGGGCGCGGCGCAACAAGTAAGAAAATTGAGACAAAACATAACATTCTCTGTCTCATTCGGCGTGCCGCTTTTTTGCTTGGCTCACTTTGAAGAGTGAGCCAAACAGGTCTGTCACTGTCACTGAGAGGTCGACTCGAGTAAAATGTATGTCTTTAGAATAATTTCAGCAATTAAAGTAATAGTTTTAGTGTATGTATGACAAATAGACTCCAATAGTTAAGTTTTTAATGTATTGTAGTGGTCATATTTAAGGAAAAGTTTACGTAATAACCTCATTTTAGTGTTATATTGCTGTCTCATGTGCGGCCACGCGGAGGCTATAGGCATTTAATCTAAGTATGTTACAGTAGCTTATCTATTTTCCAGACTAGCCACTCTAACCCTAAGTTATATATTATAGTAGCTTTTTTATTTTCCAGGCTGGCCACCCTAGCGCTCCGCGCGCACTCCGCCGCGCGGTCCGACTGCGCTCGCCTGGGCGGCGCTCTCGCTAACACACTCGGTGATCTCGCGCGCACTGCCGCTAACAGACAGCTCTTAGCAGCAGGTTTGTAACCTGTATCTATTTTCTACATTTATATAGATGAATGCGGAACAGGATATCAAAATCTGTAAAAAGTCAAACGACTTTGGTAATATAATGAAATAATCGAATTTTTGAAATCTGATGTAGTCAACACTGGTTGAACAATCAAGTTTGCAAAGAGATGATCATTATTTAATTAATTAAATTAATTAAAAAGTATTGTATGTTGTTTTTAATTCGTTTGACTTTTTAGAAAGACTTAAGGCGTATAGTTCCATGAACCATCTGGCCGAAATTATGTGAACGCAACTCTCGCACTCGCCTAGGCGGCAGTACGCAAATCTGTGCATTTATTTGCGGCCAGCAGCGCCCGGAAAGCGCTTTAAACCCATTTTCTCTGCGAGATATTGATTGATTTACATAATTGCAATGTTCACTTTGAAGAATATTTAACCACCAATTTTTATGTGTAAAAATGTTTGTAAAGGTCCAAGCAGTTTCGAAGGAGTAGGGAAAAGTTGCGAAAAGTTGCGAAATTGCTAAATATTTTTTTTTGACAAAAGTATTAATTGCACGAAAAAATCAAGTGTTGATATTATTGTTCATGAATCTATAATAAACATATATTTTTTTTCAAACCAATTGACCAAGCCGTTACGGAGGAGTAGGCCTCAGAAAATCACTGTTTTATGGCACTTTCGGGCGCTTGGTCCTTAAGTCCCATATATTAGTCCGATCAAATTAGAACAAAAAATAGGAGTGAAGTTACAATAATTTGGATTGTAGCAGGTGTCGGGTGGATGAGGGTTTTTTAGATTTCATATTTTGTGACGATGTTTTGAACAACCCTACCGATCTTCAGCTAGGTGCGAATTTTTCAAGTAACCTCGGATGTCTAAATTGATCGGACTAAATCTCCTTTGAAAAAGGAGACGGACGAAGATGAGTTTGATCATACAGGTTTTTTTTAAGGTGGAAAGTCATCCAAAGACTTTTCTCGCTAGAGGGTGGAGCGCAAGAGCATGTCACACTTTTTCTGATTTAAAACCTACTCTTACATTCCTTCTTAGCCTTGTATTCCAGAACCTCCGGGTTTCCCTTTCGGAAGGTAACTTAGTAGGCTTTTTCGGTGTTACTGATATCTTTTTGAAGCGCGTAGAACACTTCTCGTGGAATGGTTACCGGAAGGCCGGACGGCAAGCTACCCATTGCTCGTCGTCCGCAAACCTACGCCTACGGTGACTCGACTCGGAGTTGTGGGTTGTGTTACATAATTCAGAAAAGTGTAACATTGAATAACACGTTCCCGTAAGTTTACTAATCCGAAACACGTAACAACGAATGCACGTTATGCGATCTCGAATTACATTCAGAAAATTTGTAATATCGAATAACATGTCCTCGTATGTTTACTAATAGAGGAAATACTTCACAACGAATGCACGCTGCTACGAAAAACCTAATGCCGTAGTCATGCAATCTCGAATAACTAAATCCCTTTTTCCGGTTCTAGTCTTTACAAGTCTGACAGACCCCTTAACCTACCCCAGGTGAAGAGGTCTCTCAGACTCGTAAAAACTAAAAGATGGGGTTATGTATAGCTTAACCCGTTGACTGCCGGAACGCAGATCTACGCGAGACACAATGGCTTTTTAATCGTGTCTCTAATTACGGCATTCGAAAGGTTAATCTATGTCCTAATATGCTTGACTTTGGACTGTTACAATAACGTTCTAATCGCGCAAAGAGTTTTGAAGTATAAATATAAATAGTTTATATTGCAAATCTATTAGAACGACAACAAAGTGTAACAACGAGGTGTATGTAATATCTCTATACTGCCGGTGAACGCCCAATAATTCACGGTTATAAGTTTAGAACGTTCACAAGAACTCGATTCGCTTCCCTTGAAGCTTCTAAGAACTTGTTGGAACGAACGTGATGTGTTCCGAATACTTAAAAGTTATTGTGAACTGTGGAGCAGTCCAGTGGTAAATGCACCAAATTATGAGTTGTTTGCCACGGGTTCAAACCCAGCCAGGCGCATAACTTTGTGTAATTTATTTCATCGCCACTGCTCTCAAAACGGTAAAGAAAAACATCGTGAGCAAACCGGCATGTCATAGAACCAAAAATTCGAGACATGTGACATTCACCAACCCGCACTGGGCCCGCGTGGCGGATTACGGCCCATTCCCTCTCCTAGAGAGGAGGCCTGAGTCCCAGCAGTGGGAACATTAAAAAGCTGATTACGCTATGCTATATATGCTACAGATACATACCTAGTTGTTCCGGGTTTGAGTGTCTTATGTATGTGAGTGCACTCACGATACAAAGAGTAAATTCCAGTGTTCGGAAAAATTTTAAAAAGCATAATCTTATACAAAAAAAAAAGTCGAGTGACAAAATTGTCTGTTGATAATTCAACAACTAATCGCAACATTTGGCACGAGTGTATAAAAGTTTTTTTTATAAAAGTTTTCTGTGTTGATTTATGTTTGAGAAACTTTTTTTTTCAAATAGTGACACTTAACAATTAAGATATACTAGCTTTTACCAGCGACTTCGCCTCCGTTAAAGTAGAAAATTCATACATACCTAAATCACTCAGTGATAAAGTAGCTTTATGCTGTTGAAATTCTTTCAGGATTTTTTGAGATTTTTTTTATATAAACTAGTGCTTGACTGCGATGGTGATCCCATCTGATGGTAAGCAGTGATGCAATCGTTGATGATGAGGCGCACTTTCACTCTAGCTTTGAAGACACCCAAATTATAATCGTACTTACAAGCAGGGGCTCAGCTGGGTAGCAGGGGCCCGGCTGGGTCGAAGCCTACTGGGGCTAAGGGTCTGCTTCTGAAAGGAAGGCTCGGTTCCAGTATGAAACGCAAGAAGGAACGGGGTGGGTTTTTATACTCAGTAAGAGTCTGACTCTATCTCCTGCTCCGTTGGGCGGGGAAAGTCATTTGGATGATTTTTACCCACGAAAAAAAAAATCGTACTTTCAGAGATTACCTCCTATAAACAAAAAAATTAAAACAAACTTTACCTCTTTATAATATTAGTGTAGATAGTGTAAAAGACACTTGTCTTTCGAACGATACTCACTCTTAATTTTCCCCACAGCAGCAAGCAATGACCAGAAGAAACGGAAGTTATCCAAAAGCCAGAAGATGAAGATCCAAGCGAAGCAGAGGACAGCACTAGCCGTCAAGAAGAAGGCGGCCGCTGTCGCAGCCGCCGCCGCCGCTAAGATGACCACTTAATTTTATATAAATTATGTATGTCATTCCTAATGTTGTGTATTTTATGTCGAGCTTCTATACTGTCGAAAGTTACTGTTAATCCTGTGTAATTATTAAAGTAAAAACTGCGTATGGACGAGATTTCCGTTCTGTGAAAATTTCTTCCCTTAGTTCATCTCTTTATGATTTTTTTGCAACAAATAACTGGTCCCGCTCTGCGTGGAGAGAGAGGGAGTAGTAAGTAGTACAGTTTTACTGACTAAAAACCACCTGTTGATGATGTCTTTAGCTTTCCAGGGTAATGGTAACTCTTTCAAAAAAACCTTCGATGACATAATAATACGAAAGTTTTGTGCTAACATTTTATGCTTGTAGACTCATCGGCTTAGACTGATGCCTGCGATGGGAAGGTTTCTGAAGAGACTTAGATGTGGTTTTAATCAGTAAAAGTCTGACACTTCTTCACGCTTCATCCTAGAGCAGAAGAAGTCATTAAATAATTGCACACCTCAAAAGAAAAAGTGGTTTAGGTTAAGCATTGTCTGCCAGTGGATTTAATTTTTTTATTTCTCCCTCGACCGAATTTCGGCAACTGAATGACTGCAACTGACTGTAGGCAATCTTAACTGAGGTTAGCTAATACACAAGAGACATTATAGCGCACTGCACAAACACAGGTGCACTTTCTGTTCCATTACCTACTCTTATCCAAGGGGCAATCTGATACAACCGGGGCGAGATCAAGTATAGGTACAATTGCCATCACGGATCTTGAGCGGTTGCGCAGAAGTTAAATATTCGGTCTCTTTGGTGGTGCGAAGTGAGACGTGGGGGCGGAGAGTCTCAGTGATTGGCTTGCCGCGCCGTCGCGTCATAGACGTCACTCCTGATTCGTTCCCTGTGTTGCTGCATGTATCTAAAAACGTAGACGATTGGCTCTCCAATGTATGGAATGCGCAAAGCGATCCCCACTCTGACGCCGAGCGCTCAAGATCCGTATCGATCAATTTGTTTTATGATAATGTCTAATAATCATTAGGTATTATTTTTTCATTTTCGTATAACTTGAGGTATGAGGGAAAGATGAGCAACAAAATATTTTTAACAAGACTTCTGCAAATACATATATGCAATCTATCCTTATTAATATTACTTGTAATTGGTGCTAGAACGAATTATATTTAGGTAATTTATAAAATATATTTAAAAAGAAACTAAACACTGTAAATGTGAGAAAATGTTGCACAAAATTAACTTAATGATGTAATTATATGTACTTACTAAGTATTATAATATTAAGTGATTTATTAATGTAATGATTACTTACGTAATTTGTAATTATTTTCAAATAAAACATATTTTTATTTAACGTGTTTTTCATTTACTTTTATTACAAATGTCCAGTTTTTGACACAGCACAAGAGCACACAGTACATGCATGAGTGTGTAAAAGGTCAATCTAAACCCTATCAACGAGACTGTCCGTTATTGATTTACTGTACCCTGTGATGGTGTGTCCGTGTGTGTGTGTTTGTTTGTTATTAAACAAATATTTATTTATGCATGCTTATTAGAAAATAGGGTTTCTACCCTTTTAGTAGAAAATAAATAGATTTGCCACACTACTGTCTTTTTCTGGAGTTTTAGTTTCTGGCGGGATTTCTTCGAATGAAAAGTGGCTGTTTTAGTTATTCGCAAGTTGATTCCTAGTGGTTATTAAGATCTAAAATTGGTGTAGTTTGGTATCATAAGTGTATGTACAACTGGAGTATAGAATCATTGAAACAGGCACGATTGCGGTAAAATGGAGCTGACGATATTAGAAAACCAAAACAAAGTTAAGATGGTTCACTTATCTAGACAACCTTCTCGGTAAACTTGGTATAATAAACATTATTTTGCTGCCAAATACTACAAAATACATATATGTTATGAAGAAATGGCTTAAAATACTTTGTACCTAAGACTAAAAGACTAATAAAAAAATCTGTTTTAAGTCAAAATTGACATTGACATCTACGTCAAAAGAATTTTCTGCAACCTGCACAAATTGCATTTTTGCAATGTCAACAGTACCTAGTAAATAAAGTATATTTTACGCGTAATTTCGTCTGTTAATAACTGCTTACGACGCGCAATTCGGCAGGTATGTTAAAGCTACTTAAAACATCAATAAACTCATAGATTTCTTCAGCAAATTATTTTAATTTCGATCTATATGGTGTGAAAATGAAAATACTAAAACATTACATCTGAAATTAGTAAGTTTATGTAGGTACTTTAACATTGTTAGTAATAAATAATCTGCCTTATTAATAGCCATTAGCTTACAAAGCTAATAGAGTCCTATATCCATACATTTCATGCTATATAACTCCGAAAATACGCGGAATGTCTCTTCGTAACGAGGTCTGTTGATGTGGCTTACTTCTTATCAAAACAAAGTCACATAACGTCATATTACACGCAAGTACTAACTTAGTCAGTGTGACTGCAGAATAAACTGTAAACTTTACATTTTCTTCAATGATTTAGGTTATGACAAAAATTCTTTGCCATTTCTAGATGCTTAGCAGATTCCCTATAAGATACAGTTTTAGAAAACCTCCTGCAAGGTAGACCGAAGACCTGGTGAGGGTCGCAGGGATCCAATGAATGTGTAACGATTTGGCTGTGTTACATAAAAATGTACAATGTCATACTGTTGTATATACCTAGACTTAAAGATATACTAAATCTAGCAAGGATCTCATCATCATTTCAGCCGAAAGACGTTCATTATTGGACTTAGGTCTCCACCAAATATCACGATAATAACTGGTCTTGTGCATCGCACATTCTCGCTAGTCTCACCAGGTCCTAGGTCCACCTTCTGGGAGGCCTTCCATCATCATTTCAGCCGATAAGTCCACTGTTGGACATAAGCCTCCCCTAAGCGTCATTACAACAAACGTTCCTGTGCGTCTCGCATCCATCGCTGCATATTCATAGCGGTATTTAAGGCGTATAGTCCCTTGAACCATCTGACCGAAATTATGTGAACGCAAGTCTCGCACTCGCCTAGGAGGCAGTACGCAAATCTATGCATTTGCGGCCAACAGCGCCCGGAAAGCGCTTTAAATCCATTTTCTCTGCGAGATATTGATTGATTTACATATGCAATGTTCACTTTGAAAGATATTTAACCACCAATTTTTATGTGTAAAAATGTTTCTAAAGGTCCAAGCCGTTTCGAAGGAGTTGGGAAAAGTTGCGAAATTGCTAAATATGTTTTTTTGACAAAAGTATTAATTGTACGAAAAAATCAAATGTTGATATTATTGTTCATGAATCTATAATAAACATATATTTTTTTCAAACCGTTACGGAGGGGTAGGCCTCAGAAAATCACTGTTTAATGGCACTTTTCGGGCACTTGGCCCTTAATAATGATATTATTATAATAATCTAACCTTTTTAAATAATTTCAGATTTTTCTTCTGCCAAGTTTATTTAGGTAAAAAAATCCACAATACACAATAAAATATGGATGAAATCAGAGAAGAAATAGTAACTAGGAGTAATCAAAATAATGCAGGTGAAGATGTCGTGAGAGAACATTGTTACGTTGAAGTGAATACAAAGACGACCCTTTTTTATCATTTAATGGATCATAATTACTTGTAAGTATTTTTTTTATTGCTCGCAGTACAGATGGTCGATAAGGACGAAAGGTTCTGGCCACATACCGGAAGACACAACATTGGAAAGCTTGCATGATCATTGTGATGTAATTTATCTATAACTAGCTCTTGCCCGCGGCTTCGCCTGCATATATAAAATATAGTCTATGTCACTCAGGATTTAAACTTTCTACCGGTGAAAAAATTTTAGTAATCCGACCAGTACTTCCAGAGATTACCTCCTACAAACAAAAAAACAAACTTTACCTCTTTGTATTTTGTATGTATTTACAAAATCATCATCATCACCATCATATCAGCCAAAAGACGTCCGCTGTTGGACATAGGCCTCCCCCAAGCGTCGCCACAACGAACGTTCCTGTGCGTCTCGCATCCATCGGAGTCCCGCGACCCTGACCAGGTCATCGGTCCACCTTATAGAAATATTATAAGTATGTTTATCAGTTATCTAGCACTCATAGCACTCTGCTTAGTTTGAGACTAGATGGCGTTATGTAATAGTTGCGGAATATTATATCGACGGTTGAAAGGCAAAATGATCTAAGCGACATTGACTACTTTACAAAAGAGTGGCTTAAAGTAAAAAAATTTGAGTTCACTTATGTTAAGTCTACTCAATGTCGCTTAGATCATTTTGCCTTTCAACCGTCGATATATTATTATTTGTATGTTTGATAAGTCTTCACACTCTCGGATTTCAATGAAACTTCGTACTCTGGTAGACTATTATCTTGAAATGGCACCTATGATACTTTGAAGATATAAGATGCTTTTTGTCCTGGGAGTGTGTTCCTTGGGGATAATTACCGAATAAGCCGCTGACAGCATTCATTATAATTTCTTTCTAATCCACTATTCTTAATTCCAGTGACACAGACAGCCAAAAACCAAAGACGAAGCCAGTTAAAAAAACACAAAAACGCAAACGTAAAATCAAAATAACGGAACTACGAGCCGTCTACAATTGCAAAACATGCGGATATCGCACAATGGACAGAGAACTGTCTGCTAAACACAACTGTGATAAGCAACCTGCTCGGTACGTGCCCTGCACAAAGTGTGACCGATATAAGGCCCCTGAGGGATACCTACAATGTACACAATGTTCCTACTTCACCAAAACAAAAGGAAGTCTAAAAGTCCATATGCATATCCACGCTAAAGGTAAACCCTACAAATGTACGGAATGTGACTTCTCTGGGAGAGATCTGAAAGATTTAATCTCACATTTCGGTATGGTTAAAGATTTAAAATGCGAATGTGGGTTCACGACGCATGTTAAAACGCAAATGGTCGCTCATAAAAGGAGTAATTCGGGAATGAAGCCGTACTCTTGTGGGATTTGCAGTTATACTTCATGTGATGGAGCTGGGCTTTACAGGCATTTGAAGAAACATGAAGTGGAGTAGACTTATACGGGGGTTTCAAATTGGTTCGTCTAACCCAGGTGTCTCCAAACTTTGATGCTTAGGGGCCATAATATTTTTTTTCTGTAAGTTCTGAGACCCACAACAATTTTTAATGTTTCTGCTCTTAACTTAACTTTTTGAATATCGTAATTAGAGACACAATGAGAGAGCAAACGCCGGTGTTCGCTTGGGGTTTAATGAATTAATAATTGGTACAAGTAAAATTAATCCACAACTACAAACCACAGAAAAGATAGGTACAGAAGACAATCTCATGTATGCACTTCACTTTTTATACCTACGCTCGGTGGACGCACACTAATGAGCGTTTGAGCCGGAACTGTTCGACGAGCGGGCCGAGGCGCTCCGAGATATCGTGTCCGTGAGCGGTGTCTATGTGTGCGTTATGAGAGCACGCTTTGTATGTAGATTGACTTCTGTGCGTATATATTTTGTGCTCCTGGTCTAATCAATTCTTACAATTAAAAATCGCTGTGTCAATCTTTTTTTTTACGATAAAATTGTACCCCAAAAATGAAAAATGTGTTATGTTCCTATTATTTTGTTATAAAAATTGTTTCGCTATAGTGTTATTGTGATTAAAATTGTTTTCATATTTCTAGTACTATTTAAAAAAAAAGGGCTGAGCGGCAATATACTACTGCATTTTTTTTTTTAACTTCTAATAACTTCTCCCGATGTAGGTAGAGATCTATACATGTTAATGGATGGAGAGGAAGAAGGAAAACGTTCTTTACATTTCTCACACTGTATTGGAAAGTGCGCATGTAATAGACAACGCTGTTATGAGACTGGTTATCTCTTAGCTGCCACTGGCTATAATAATTATTTACTGTTTTTTTTTGTCTTTTTTTTTCTGAATATACATGTAGATGGATGGAGAGGGAGAGGAAGGCCGAAGAAAAGATGGATGGATTGCGTGAGGAGTGATATGAAAGAAAAGGGAGTTAGTGATAGTTTGACGGGTGACAGGACAGAATGGAAGAAGAAAACGTGTTGCGCCGACTCCAAGTAATATGGGATAAGGGCAGGAAGAACCTAGGTGGAGAGCTCCCAGATTTTCACTGACTAAAACCCACAGGTGTTCCTTCAATTGCTCTTTACTTTCTAAAACCACGGTAAGGCTCGAATATTTCCGCAGCCCAAGCAAGCATCAGCTATTGAGCTCTTTCAACTTTAGTGAAATCTCTTTGAGACGCACGCGGAAAACAATCGCGTTGTCGACTTGGACTTGATCCTTACCGGTGGGCCGGACGGTGAGCTTCCTATTGTTAAAATACCACACTTCATTCGGAATGTGATGAGACATTTAAACAAACAGCAATGAGCTTACTAAATATAAAGAAATGAAGAAAAATATGGGTGTTAGCTTTATCTTTCAAATTAGCCTTTAACTTCATTTGAATACGTTTTTCAGGGTTGGGTAATCCGATTACCGCGACATCCCTGTCGCGGTAATCGTATTACCCAACCCTGACCGTCCGCGTAAATGCGCTGACGGGTGCCCGTTGCGATCGTCTGTTTCAGCCCTTAGTGCTATTCATATTATAGCTGACTGCAATTCACGTCCAGGCGGGAGATGTCCCTGCTTCAAGTAGTCAGATAGTGTTAGGTAATGTTAAAACTTGTTTTTTTTTTTTATATAGAAAGAGTAACAGGAAGCTTTGTATTTTTTATTGATATAAACTAGTGCTTGACAGCGATCCCACCTGATGGTAAGTAGTGATGCCATCACTGATAGTAAGGCGCACTAGTTTATTAAGAGCCTACTCAATCTAGCCTTGAATTTGCAAATAAGCGAAGTCAGGACAGATCACTAGTTAAAAAATAAAAACAACAGTTAGTTTTTATATAAAAAATGCAATTTATTTACAGATAATCACTTGTACAAAATTCATTAGGTATTCATTTTATTTTCGTATATTTTTTACAAATTAAAGTTCTTATTAATAAAATCGGAGTATTTTAACACCCGTACATTAAAGTCTAACATAGCTTTTTTTTGTCAAAAATACTATTTTTTCAGTGGGATTATTATTACAATAAACGTATTATAATTATATTTACTAAAACGATTACGCAGCTTTTCTACCGATACTCCAGTCGTAATAAGATGAGACATTTACCCAAACTTTATTTTACTGTCTGTTCAACCGATTTTGACTTTTATTACGTTGGTGGTATGACAAATAGGGGCTGCAGTAAATAGTTGGTATTGTAACCACTTTTTTGCTTTCAATGCCATCCTTATGCCTATACCAAATAGAAGTCAAAATCGGTTGAATGGACAGCAAAAAAAAATTGTTTACGTGTCTCATCTTACTCAGAATGGTGTATAACACAGTTTTATACTGTATATAGAGATCTAAAATGGAGTGTGTTGTCTACGAACCGACCAAGTCAAAATAGAAACGTTTTTATAACTACTTGAATTCATAATTCGAGATATAGCAGAAATGCGGTTAGCCATACCTAAACGGATTACCAACTGCACGCAAGTATCCTATTGACCACCATAAACATATGTATAAGTATACATGACAAAGAAAAATGTGTCCGGCACGCCACGGTCACGACTGCGTGACAGACTTAAAAAACCAACCATTTACTATTAAAAATACCTTAAAAATTACGTATTGCAGCAATGTATAAAATAAATGTGAGAACAATGGCAACGGTCCTGACTTACCGAGTTTATAGGTCGCGGGTTCAAACCCAGCCAGGCGCATTACTTTATGTAATTTATTACATCACTACTGCTCTCGAAACGGTGAAGGAAAACATCCTGGGGAAACCGGTACGTTCTAGAAACAAAAAAATCGAAGATATGACATCCACCAACCCGCACTGGGCCCGCGTGGTAGATTACGGCCCATTCCCTCTCCTAGCGAGGAGGCCTGAGTCCCAGCAGTGGGAACATTAAAAGGCTGATTACGCTATGCTGCTATGCAATGTAATTTGAACCTTGTTTTGTATAATATAGAGTTTGTTATTCAACCATTTGATAAATTATCTTCGAATTTTGAATTCAAATACATGTAGGTAGTCAGAAAATAGCCACTAGGGCTGTATTTTTGTTATAATTTAGCAAATATATGCGGGTAGACGATACATTCTATTTAAAATTTGCCTTTTTCACTTGGTCGGTTAATCTACGATCATAGTACAGTCTTTCAACTTACACAATCAGAGAAATCAATTGATTTGCAAATTATATGTTATAATAGAAAATTACCATTTAAAAAAAATCTGATAAAATTGTAAGTTAAGATTATACAATTAAACAAACTCGTTTTGCTGTCCATTCAACCGATTTTGACTTCTATTTCGTAGGCATAAGGATGGCATTAAAAGCAAAAAAGTGGATACAATACCAACTATTGACTGCAGCCGCCATTCGTCATGCTACCAACGTAATAAAACTCAAAATCGGTTTAATGGACAGTGAAAAAGAGTTTGTTTTTATGTCTCATGTTATTTTGAATAAAGTGTGGGTCAACATAAAACATATATTTTGCTTAACAATTCGTTTCTCTGACTATAATACTTCAAATTGTTCTGTCATAGCATTCCTTGCAGTTAAAATGTTACAAAATAGCATCAAGGTAGATTCTATCATCATATATTTCTAATCTATGAACATACTATGATTATTTTGTGGAAATACTGTTCAGTAAAATACAGGTAAGTACACTCGCGGAAGAAAAAATATTAGGCAACTAGCTTTTGCCCACGACTTCGTTCGCGTGGAATAGTGACTTCCGGCAGATTTTTGGTTTTACCCACATAGTTCCCGATCAAAATAAAAAAAATCGTAAAATCATTTTCAGTACTGAATTGATGCCGACTCTTGACCAATAGATGGCGCTGTATGTCCGGAATAATTTTTTTTTTTATTTTTTTTTTTGTAATAAAAACTATCCTATGTCCTTTCTCAAGTTCCAAACTATGTCTGTACAAAATTTCACACAAATCGGTTCAGTAGTTTAGGCGTGAAGCAAAGACAGACAGACAGACAGAGTTACTTTCGCATTTATAATATTAGTTTGGATTTTCAAATATATATTTTTTTATTTATTAGGCTCGCGTTTGACCACTATCTCGGTGATGGTAAGCGATGATGTGGTCGACGACGGAGCACGCTTGCCTAGAAGTAACCTATTCACTCTTGACTTACGAGTGAATTATCTAGAATGAATGATGACATGTAAATTGCAAAAAACTTAAGAAAATTTGAATGTCTCAGGCTTCCCTGTCGCTTTTCCCTCAATATTTTTCTTCCACGAGTGTACATAATCAACCAGCTCATGTCATTCATCAATGACACACAGTTCAGAACGCATATATCATATTCTCTAGCCTGTATAAGCACTAGACTATTTCAGTTCATAAGTTGTGAGTGAAGGCATGAAAGGCTACTTTAAAGGCTTCATCTTAAACACTAAAACCCAGTATCTGGGAGGAAAATTAAATATGATAAAATTCTTACCAGAAACTGGGCGTAAGAGGCACATACACGAACTACAAGTTACAAGACCTAGGACACCTAGGAATTCTAGGAACGCTGTATAGCTAAGTTTGTTCTGAAATGGTAAGGTAATGGAGTTTTTGTAGCTAATTTTTGTCGTGTATGCCCATTATTCCCGCTTTCCGTGTCCCCGTCATATAGACAACGGTACAGTTGCCATCACGGATCTTGAACGCTTGCGCAGAAGTCAAATATTCGGCGTCTTTAGTGGAGCGAAGTGCGACGCGGGGGCGGGGAGTGTCAGTGATTGGCTGGCCGCGCCATCGCGTCATAACCGTCACTCCTCATTCGTTCACTGCGTTGCAGCATGTGTCTAACAACGAAGACGTTTGGCTCGCCAATGTATGGAATGCGCAAAGCGATCCCCACTCTGATGCCGAGCGTTCAAGATCCGTGATGGTAACTGTATGTTATAAAATTTCCTTATAGTTTTCCCCTTTACGTACATACGTAAAAAGGAGACGATGGACAGTCAAGATTTCACGTATCGTTTTCAACATTAGAATTTATTTATTCTTAAAACGTGGGTCCCTATTTAACCCTTTAAACCACCCGCGTCGATTTAATCCGACGTGTGTTTTCGCGTCCTATTCGCCAGTGTGTTCGCGACTGGGCACTCCATCTCGTTTAGCTCTTCAATCCCCATAGGTGACAGAAGAGCTGACGAGATGCGAGTATTTGGTCGTGGATGTCCGACTCTAGCGGTATAAACGCAAGTTTTTGTCGGATATATCCGACGGAGGCGGTTAAAACGTTAATGGGGACAACGGGCATACACCATTTTTGTTGACAAAATAGTCGGATCTTTAATTTTAACCATAAGTTACATCTTTCTATCAATATAAGATATAAATAAACGTTATTTTGACTTTTTTGAGAGACCCAGAGGAATTTTTTAGTGTGTGTTATAACTCGAAATTGCTCGCTACCAATACATTCAATGCACTATATTCGGTATTACAACAGACATTCATGGAAACGAAAATAAAGATGGATTTAAAAATTATTTTGGAGTTGGGTACTTGGTTATGTTTAACACTTTATAGAACAAGCAACAGTTAGCCTTACAAATAATGGTATAAGGAAAAGTGGGAGCGAGGTGAGAACATCTCGCTATCTCTTTTCTACACAAGTGAGCTAACGGCGATGATGTCACATAGTTTACGCATCCTTATTTTGTTACCTGACAGCTTCCCCTTCCATCAGATTTGAATGGTTTCTAACTTAACCGTTAACCGCTGGCGTCGAAAATATCCGACGAAGGTAATATTGAAATCGGAAAACTTTCTTTTTAAAAATTTTGCACTAAAAATTAATGAATTAAGTACCAAGTATTTTTGCTTGTTGTAAATACCGAGTATATTGCAAAACTACCGTTTAAATATATGAATGTAATTTCTTCTGACATTACTGCTTACCTTTGATTCAAGTATATAATCAAAGCTGCTTACATTACTTATGTAAAATACTTTATGTACAGAAAATATAGTCTTAAACCTACCCGCTTTTTGTTCTAACCACATTTGATAGTAATTTTATGAAAATGCACTTTCATCAGAAATGTACCACTAAATTTTGATTAGTACAAAAAAAAAAAAATAGGGCTCAATCCATAGAGTCTGTCTAATAAGTTAAACGACTTGGGTAATTATTAGGATTTAATGAAATCTGATGTAGTCAACACGAGTTCAATAATCAAGGTTGATTAAAAGATAGAGATCATTGTTTACTAAGAGAAGAACCTTATAAAAAGTATCGAATACAAGTATTTTTTAAATGATTAAATATTTTACAAAATTCTCAAGTCGGTTGACTTATTAGACAGACTATACCCGTTACTGATCATATTTTTGTAGTCATACGGAATCCCAAAATTGTACACGAAAATTTGTTATAATTGAATCAATCATTCATAACAATTACTACTAGAAAATACTACGCGCAGCGTTTACCATTTCGATCGTCATTCATTCATAAATCAATTCAATAGCCTGTGGAAACATTTTCCATAAATAATAATTAAATTAATAATAATTAAATTAATAATAATTTCAATTCATGTAATTTTAAACTGGTTAGATAAATATGATGTATTGAATTAACAACGTTGATTACTACCAAATGTGGTTTTTATTTGCATTTTTCTTGTCATTTCATTTAAAATAATTTCAAAATTAGTCACATTTGTTATAGTTTTGCCTCTTCAATGACAAAATACTTATAAAGTTTACATTCTACGAAGCATAAGTGTCTTTGTATCATTTTTATGCAATGCTATTTTCTTAGTATAGTAGACACTTGAAAATATTTAGCTAATACTTGGTCACAAATATTATATTCGCGGCAATTACATAATATGTCATCTCTAACTTAGTGAAGATCTAAGATGTGCCATTTTAATAACCATAAGCCTACTAGGCCAGGTTTATCCGAAAGGGGGGGAACGAAATGGGTTTAATAATCAGTAAGAATCTGACACTATCTCCTGCTTCACCCAAGGGCGGGGGATGTCATTGGGACGATTATTACGGACCAAAAAAAAAATTGATGTCCCATTTTAAATAAAAACTTGACGTTTTACATAGTCTCTAAGTTAAAAGTTTTACATTATGGTTTTAATGACTATAGTTGTGTTATGATTTTCATAAGTAAACTTATATAACTTCACATAACTTTTATGTAAAATCGTTTAAATAAATCAGCATCTCTATACTAAAAATAACATTGCATAAAAAACCGAAATCCACGACCATTTTGAAACACCCAACTGAAATACATCCCCAATTCTTTCCAAAAGCATCAAAGCGTACACAATCCATTATAAATCCTACATACGGTCACCCATCCTTTTTTATACCTTGCTTAACTTTTGACACTTGACATAGAATGTACATTTAACATCTAGTTTCTAACTTAAAGTTCTAATACTGTTATTATTTTGGTCTTTATTGTGATTTA
Source organism: Mythimna albipuncta (assembly GCA_929112965.1). NCBI lineage: Eukaryota > Metazoa > Arthropoda > Insecta > Lepidoptera > Noctuidae > Mythimna > Mythimna albipuncta. Next base: position 3,028,539 of record OV815988.1, read on the forward strand.
CGGAATAAATTCGGGCAGCCCAAATAGTATACTATATTTTGGAAGTTTTTTTTTTTCTAGAAATAGTCTTTTTTATACAGTTTTAGGCTTATGTGGCGTGGATCTACGTTTTTAACCTTTCAATCGTGGAAATTGCAGACATAATAGGTGCGCGAACACCGGCGTTCGCTTGAGGTTTAATGAATTAAAAGAGTAACCATTCAAAATTCTATTATTTCTCACAGGCCTACATGGGCACTTAAAGCTGCGTTATTTATCGTTTTAAATAATGCAGCATATCAGTTATTTATTTATTTAACACTTTATGCACATGGGTACAGAGGCGGACCCAGAGGAGTTAGTTGCCTGCCCAGTGTTTTTGACCTCGCACTGTTATTTTTATCTTTTTCATTCTGTATTTTTAGTTTATATGATTGTGTGAAGCACGAATAAACGCTTTTTCTTTCTTTCTTTAACTTAGGAAACGTCAGAAGCTAGTGCGCGGTTCCAAATTGTCGTTTCCTATGGATACGAACCGGCAAGGAACTCCATGTTAACTATTTTTAAAAGAAAGTTGTTGTTATAATAGATTTGTAAGGACAGTTTAGACCAGTCAATATTGTACCCAAAAGCAGAATAAAAAGAATCATAATAAAATAGCGAGTCATAATAGAAAGTAACATAATGCCTTGATCACATGTACAGTAGGCGACGGATCTTAAGCGCTCGGCGTCAGAGTGGGGATCGCTTTGCGCATTCCATACATTGGCGAGCCAATCGTCTTCGTTGTTATATACATGCAGCAACGCAGGGAACGAATGAGGAGTGACGTCTATGACGCGATGGCGCGGCGAGCCAATCACTGACACTCCCCGCACCCGCGTCTCTCTTCGCAACACTAAGAGACTGAACATTTGACTTCTGCGCAACCGCTCAAGATCCGTTATGGCAGCTGTACCGAGTAAAAGGGGCGAGATAGTAAAATGCTGCTCGGCCAAGACAGTGATGTAAGCGAGTTGTATAGATAACCGCTCGGCCGAGCACTCGGCGCTTAGTTTATATGTACCGAGTATTCGGCCGAGAACACTGTCACCCGTTTATTCGGTCTCAATCAAGGCATAAGAATTCGCGGAGTCTAGTGTTCTCACATTGAGTTTCTAGCCGGTTCTTCTCCATAGAAAACGACCAATTTGGAACCGTGCACTAGCTTCTGACGTTTTATAAGTGCCCATGTAGGCCTGTGTGAAATGAAAGATTTTGAATTTGATTCTTACGCTATTTCTCAGTAGCATCCTTTTTTTAGGAAAAAAATAACCAAAGTTTTGCTCAGATATTTATCTTGATGATACGTCACCCGGTATAACATGTCTGTTCGTTTCTCCCACGCCACCTCCCGAACTACACTAAACATGATTATGTAACCTACACTAATAAATGCGTTAGGTTTGTTATCTTCGTGGCGGCATTATTTAATACTAGGTTTTTTCAGCGGTTTTGCCCAGGGGCAAAATAGAAAATTATCCCAAGGGAACATGGTATATTCCTATTTGAGTCCACATGGATTGCCACCAGGTGGCAATTGGGAATTAATTTCCCTGTCCAGGCCCATTATTTCACCGTGCTGCATTTTTTCGCACGGGGTGACGTCACACGTAACTTTAATGGGCTATATCTTTGTTATTTTTTGTTTAATCGAAAAAAGAAAAATTGCGAGTCCAATATTTTTTTATAATCTAAAATACGGACTAAATTAAATGTAATTATTTTGACCCTGGAAACTACCCTATTGGGATTATACACAAATTAAAAAAAAAAAAAACTTTTTCTTATCACGAGAACTGTACCCCTAGCCAAGTTGCTAATCTGCAATAGTTAACGCTTGTAGAAAGCTTCAAATGTACGGGAATGACGTCGTCTTAACGCTCAGTCACGTGGTCAGAACAAAAGAATTGGCGGCAAGGTCAACTCAAAGCGTTCGGCGCAAGCGAAACGGTTGTAACTTGGCTAGGGGGGTTGGTTCGAGACGGCGCGAGAGAAGAATGTCTGGAAGAACATGGAGGGCCTTTGCCCAGCAGTGGGACAGTAATGGCTAGGAAAAAAAAAATGTTATAAATGCCGACACGACGATAACATACCATTTAGCTAGAAAAATACTAATATTTTGTACAATTTTTTTTTATATATAAAAATACAGTGATGTGCTATTATCACGCTTACACTATTAAGGTGGACAGGCGGTTGGGGTGTAAGACCCCCTTTTGTCAGAAGTCTACCTAATTATTTTTTTTATGATGGACAGCCCTCCACAAACTTTAAGAGTTTGCTCAGTAGACGAAACTGAACAACCTTCCAAAGGGCGCTCGAGCCCCGGTATGAAGGCTTGAAGGAACGGGATGGGTTTTTTAGTCAGTAAGAGTCTGACACTATCTCCCGCTCCGCCCAAGAGCGGGGGTTGTCATAAGATGATTTTTCCCATCGAAAAAAAAACAACCTTCCACAAATTTTTTTTTCAGGAAACGAAAATAAAAATCGGCCTCGCCATACAAATTTGTCCAATCAAGTTTATCATTTTGTATGGTGAGGCGGATTTCTTTTTTCATTTCCTGAAAAAAAAACATTGTGGAAAGTTGTTCAGTTTCGTTTACTGAGCAAGCCCTTAAAGTTTGTGGAGGGCTGTCCCTTACACCTTTTAGATATGCTCGCGATTGACCACAATCTCACCTGATGGTAAGCGACGTGGTTCACGATGGAGCACGCTTGCCTAGCAGTAACCTATTCACTCTTGATTTAAAGATCCCTAGTTTGTTGATCTAGTAGATAGTGGCCAAGTTCAAGGGTTCGATTCCTACCCAAGACAATTTTGTGATGAACACAATCATTTATTTTGTTCTGTGTCTGGTTGTAATTTATCTATAATTATACTCATATATTGTATGTTTATCGGTTTACTAGTTAGTACTCATAGCAGCTCTGCTGAGTTTGGGATTAAAATTCATTCGTGTTAAGATTAGATATTTTAACAAAACCGGATATTATATTATATCTTCTATAATATAAAAATGAATCGCAAAATGTGTTGGTAAGCGCATAACTCAACAACGCCTGGACCGATTTCGCTAATTTTTTTTTTGTTGTGTTCGTTATTATGAGGAGGTTCTTATGAAAAAAAAAATGAAAATTAGGGTAGTGTAAGGTAGAGTAGGGTAGAGTAGGGTAGAGTAGGGTAGGGTAGGGTAGAGTAGAGTAGGGTATAGTAGGGTAGAGTAGGGTATAGTAGGCTGAAGTAGGGAAGAGCGGGAGCGAAGCCGCGCGGGCAAAAGCTAGTATATTATAAAACTGTCTGTTAAACCGATTTTGACTTTTATTACATCAGTGGTATGACAAATGGCTGCTGCAGTAAATAGTTGGTATTGTAACCACTTTTTTGCTTTTAATGCCATCCTTTTGTCAACGGAAATAGAACTCAAAATCGATTGAACGGACAGTAAAGACGGTTTGTTTACATGTCTAATCAAAACGTGAATGGAGTGTAGATGGCGTTGTGTGATAGTAATTATGGAATATTATTATTATTAACCTAGAACTACATTGGACCGACACAGACGTCTGTAGCCTGATTCATTCATTACAATTAAACAAGCCAAATATCGTTGAAGTTTTATAGTCGTTCGATCGAAGTCCTATCCAAAAGCGGTATTCACGATCTATCGACTTATTTCCAGTTACATTACTATGTTTTTTACCAGGATAATGCAATACAGATTTTTTTTTTAAATCGGTGTCGTTCAAACTCGATTGATGGATGTGAATACGGAAATGGTCTAAACGACTAAATCGCTACGATATCGTTAGGGTCAACTCACACCAAAAGAGCGTCGAAGCGCAGCGAAGCGGATCGCAGTTTCAGTGTCATATGAGTTTTAACTTTATTTTCATTGCTATAATACTTATTATCGCATGAGAAACTCGAACGAGTCGCGCGGATGCCCGCGGCGCTGCAGGAATTCCAGCGAATTCTATGAACGGTAAACGGGTCGCTGCCCTTTGCCGCTCATTCGGTGAGTTGACCCTTACGGTTTTCATTACGTGAATCGGGTTACTGATTTGTAGGTAGAACGATGTCGCGAGGCGTGGATCTATTGTAGCTCTACAAGTCTAGTTTCCATATATAATGTATGGAGACCGACGCGCCCAGATCGACGTGTGTAGCACACGTGTGCGCAGTGTAGTTCTGCCTTTATTGTTTAACTAAATCTTTACTTAGGTAGACTTCTGACAGTTACAACTAACATGAATTTGTTTAGCCATTCATTGAAGGCACTAAATATTGTTATAGGGGTGTACCAATTGTTACTGGACAAGAAAGTAGAGTCCGCTGGAGAACTAAGTTTACGAACATAGCCTAAAGAGTCGCCAAACTTAAGTGGCAGTAGACAAGGCACATTGCTTGTCGAACAGATGGTCGTTGGGACTGAAAGACTGATGATGGGAGAGTCGCGGGAATCTGATGTTTTTTTTTTTTCTGGTGGTTTGTCATCTAATGACAACCCCCGCTTTTGGGCGGAGCGGGAGATAGTGTCAGAGTCTTACTGACTAAAAACCCATCCCGTTCCTACGAGCCTTCATCGGGCTGAGCTACTCTTTCGAAACTAACCCTGGCCCCAGTAGGCTTCGACCCGGCTGGGACCCGGCTGCTGACAACTCCTTGAGGCGCGCGGGAACAGTGCACGCCGTCGACGACTTAGGCTCGCTTCGGACAGTTACCGGACGGACGGACAGCGAGCTACCCATTGCTCGCCGTCCACAAGCCCGCGCCTACGGAGGGGAATCTGATGGATGCGAGACGAACAGCACCGGTTGTTGTGGCGACACTTGGGGTAAGCCTATGTCCAACAGTGGACGTCTTTCGTCGACCAAGACGTACTGAACCTTTGGATAGCGTTTCAGGACCCCGCGGGTCCCGTTTCAGTCCTCATGATATCCCACCTAAAAAAAGACCCTCTCATAACATTATTTGGTCTTCTTCTTAGTCGTTTCACTCTTGCTTGAGTGGTCGTGGATATCACGAAGGTAGCTCTCCGAAAGCCGTCAGGGTACGCCGCACGACTTCCCGCCACTTTTGCCTGCTGGCAGTCATCCGGGCGCTCGTTCAATATGCCGCCAGCAGCTTTTTATTATATTGATAGGTTCGCGCTTGACCGCCATCTCACCTGATGGAAAGCGACGATGCGGTCGACGATGGAACGCGCTTACCTAGAAGAAACCTATTCACTCTCGACTTAAAGATTCCCGGGTTGTAGCTATCAGGGAACACAGACTCCGGCAAGGAATTCCACTCCTTAGCTGCACGCACAATGAATGTGTTCCCAAAACGTTTTGTGCGTGAAGGTGGGATGGATACTTAGGTCATCGCATAGGTGATCTGCCACGCGGCTTCGTTCCTTCGTCGACAAATATGGCCAAAGTATTAAAAAATACGACCAGCATAGACAAGCAACAATTGGTACTACCATCCTATTTCATTTTTAACTATTTCAGCTGCCTAAAGATTACAATAAATGCATTATTTACGAGTAGTAACGTAATTACAGCGAGTATATGGATAAAGTACACAGAGTAAGGAAATACCAAGCCGGCTGCTAACTGAGACGACATTAATGGGTGTCCTACGTGGAGGCGAGTTCGAAGCGATGCGGCGCGAAAGGGACAAACAATTGACTAAGCACACGTGGGTGCGGTGTGGCGACCAGAGCCGTGGGAGAGCAGTGGTGGGCGAGTGGTAATGGTACCAATGGCTCCGACTTACGAGTAATAGACCGCGGGTTCAAACAGAACCAAGTGCATATAGCATAGTCGGCCTTATAATGCTCCCATATTTGGTTCTCAGGCCTCCTCTCTAGGAGAGGGAATGGGCCGTAATCCACGACGCGGGCCCTGTGCGGGTCCGTGGTGGATGTCACACGTCTTCGAATTTTTTTGGTTCTAGGACTAGGCCAGTTTCCTCACGATGTTTTCCTTCACAGTTTTGAGAGCAGTAGTGATGAAATAAATTACACAAAGTAATGCGCCTGGCTGAGTTTGAACCCGCGACCTACAACTCGTAAGTCGGGGCCATTACCGGGGCCACCACTGCTCCTTGCGCATAAGAAGTAATCCCGCATCGCGCAAGTTCTCCGTGCGATTCGAACATATAGAACAGCCTGAAATCATCCGCCGGGCAGTTGCACACCAGACATAAAATTCGTCTGGTCGGAGGATTCCCTTTTCAATGGAGATTTGCGGTTTACTCTCTTTTCCTCCGAAAGTCTGACACGGCCTCCCGCTCCACTTAAGTGCGGGAGAAGTCATTGGATAATGGGAACTTTAAAAAAGGCTTCGCAAGCCTATAAAGGATTCTATGTAATGTTTTACTAATGCCGTCTCCATTAATAACCGCCAAAGCGTCCATACTTTGCGATAAATACGTCTTATACAAAATAATACTACATTTTTTTTATTACTATTATTATGCATTACAATTACTGGCCTTATGTTGGCAACATTTATTAAAAAAAATATATGTTGTAAAAAGTTGCCAATATAAAAAATGAACACGTCGTGTCACTAGTTTATTCCTAAGACTTAATTTTAAAAGCTGCATTGAAGTCTTTCAAGTAAAATCATGTTAAAATAAATTAATTGTTGTGAATTATTTTATTATAATTATTTTAAAATGTTCAGCATGCATTTAAAACACCGCCCTTAATACATTATTATTTTGTTCCTAAAACTCGAACTTCACTAGAAATTCGAAATGCCTCTAAAAATCGATAAAACCTTAACTACGCCAAAAATGTTGCCAACATTAATTACTCGGTTACCATATCACTTAAATTTGGAATATTATTTTTCGAACAATCACAAAATCCTACCAAACTAAAAGTATTGCCATACTAACTTCTTTATCGATTAATTAATTAATTAAATCAAAAATAATTTGAACAATAAAAGGGCTGCTACTACTACACAATCACAAAATTATTAACCTAAGAGTTGCCATAAAAATCACATAAAAAAAATACTACCAAAAAGTTGCCAGCGTCAAAAAAATCCTACTAAACGATAAAAAATACTGTGGGTTGCCAGCGTCAACGTCGAAAATACTACTAAAAATTACGTTACCTTATTCTATTAGCTATTAGGGGCGGCATCTCGCCATGTACTGAACCAACTGACGTTGAACATGCCTGAATATGGGTGTTTTCTCTTCTTATGGAGACGTAATGACTCTTCTGAGGCGTACCAGTATTGGGGGAACTTGTCGTAGGGGTACTTCACCGGTTCTTTCACGAAGGGCTCCGATGGATCGTCTGAAATGGAAAAAGATTTTTTTTATTAAGGCCAGGTTCTACTCACTTATTTAAATCCACAAACATAAAAGAAAAAATCATCATTATCTATCGTATCGTGTCTAGTGTGTTTCGAAAGCCTGCTTACTATTATTACGAGAACAGTGCGCGGGAGGCGTAAGTAGATACAGCAAAATAAAGAGTTGAAATGTGTTAGATAGAACAACGAAATCGGTAGGTTTGTTTTTGGTAAATGTGTTATATTTTGTAAAAAGTCGCAGAACAAAAGTTGTTTTTTATGATGTTCTTAACTAACACCTAAGAGGTCGCTCCCTCCTTGCGTCGTATTCCTCAATGCTGAGGGTCGTGACCTCCCTGCTTCATCACTTTAACCTTTATGATGTTCTTCCATCTGTTTCTGTCTCTGGCGGTGTGAAGGGCATTGTACATCGTAGAGTCAAGAGCGGTGCGGATCTGGTCGGACCAACGTATTGAGCTGCGCCCGCGAGGCCTTTTTCCATCCACTTTACCGGTCACAATGAGCCTTTCGAGGTTGCCACCTTTCTTGCAATGTGACCGAAGTATTGCAGAACCTTGCGAAGACACTCGGACGATAGCCGTGAGGCGATTTTAAGTTCTTGCAAAATGGATACGTTGGCCCGAAATGCTGTCCAAGGGACGCGGAGCATCCCTCTCCAGCACCACATCTCAAAGGCTGCTGCCTGCTAGAGAGAGGCAAGAGGTTGCTAGTGTTCTTAAAATAACCCTGTATAGATAGATTCACTTTGACAACTTTATATATATATATCTAAGATCCACTACCTTCAAAACTCACTTCGCATATAAAACTTTTCTCTCAAAACCAGCTGATCGTCAGAATGTCACCGCAAGGATCCAGCAGAATATCAGCTTCGGGTATTTTGCCTGACACATGCTGAGCTGGACTCCCATTGGTGCAGCATGACATACAAACCGCACTATGGGTCTATTTTGGTATTTCTGTTTTTTTTTGTCTAAGTACCTTCATGTGTAATTTTTATTTCTTTATTGTTGTATTACTCTATGTGCTTAGTTTTTATAACGTGCGTAATATGTGTTTTGGTGCATATTTTATGTTGTAGCCAATAAATGATTTATCTATCTGTTATTTTTTTTTTCGTGGGGAGAAAATCATCTAATGACATCCCTCACTCTTGGGCGGAGCGGGAGATAGTGTCAGACTTTTACTGACTAAAAACCCATTCCTGTTCTTTCTTGCCTTTCGTACCGGGACCGGGCTTCTTTTTCGGATAACCCTGGCCCTTGGGCTTCGGACAGTAGGCTTTGACCCGGCTGGGTCCCTGCTGCTGATCTATCTATCTGGTGAGGGTCGCTGATATCTGATGGATGCGAGTCGCACAGGACCTGTCGTTATGTCCAACATGATGATGAATTGTGCTACTTACAGGCAGGCAAGCAGTATAGACAGAATATCCGGTGCTTTCTGCTCTCGTGGCTCTCGAGGTGCTTCTTGTGGTGCTTCCTGCGCGTGGACACGTGCGGGCAGCACGGGCAGGGGATGGCGAGGTCCTTGGGCACGCAGCCGTGGCGCTCCGCCGAGTGCGTGATCAGCGTCGACGCTACGCGGTAGCCCTAGGGAAAAATGGGTTGGAGAACATCATGGTTTGACTTTTTGAACGGAAATACAGTACTGAAAGGCTTGATTGCCAGTCGATTACAGGGTTTGCAGACGATGGCCGTCGCCTCCACGTGCGAAGCAGTAATGCTAGTGAAAGAGGCGGCAGCATGCATGAGGGAACGGACATTATCAGGTCCTAGCCGCTGAGACCCTTTTTTTTTTCGATGGAAAAATCATCTTATTACAACCCCCGCTCTTGGGCGGAGCGGGAGATAGTGTCAGACTCTTACTGACTAAAAAAACCCATCCCGTTCCTTCAAGCCTTCATACCGGGGCTCGAGCGCCCTTTCGGATAACCCTGGCCCCAGTAGGCTTCGACCCGGCTGGGTCCCTGCTGTTGCTGACAACTCCTTGAGGCGCGCGGGAACAGCGCGCGCCGTCGACGACTTGGGCTTGGTCCGGACTGTTACCGGACGGCCGGACAGCGAGCTACAAGCCGATGAGACCCTGTCTCTTGCTACTAGCTACATCCGCTGAACGTGCCAACGCTGCGCACAAGTTGTAGAAGCGCTAACGCTCGTAAAATACTAATGGGATAGCAGCCTATATCTTAATATGTATTAAATACTTACTTTAAAGCAATGCTCGCACTGATAGGGGAAGTCCTTCCATTTAGGGTTCTTTTTCCGGCTGAACACCATCTTGTAGGGTTCCGTGGGGAACCAGTCCTCAGGGTCTAGGAGCAGCTCCACCAGCTCTGTTCCTGTAAGTAATCATATTATAAAAGGTGAAGGCTCGTATGTGACGGCAATTATGACAGTTTAGCGATACTAAGAGGGAGTGGTGACGTTTAGGAATCACGGATGGTAGTCTCGGGCAATACCTCGAGCAGTTCGGACACTCCTAACAAAACTGGTTCTCTAGGATTACGATCTATACATATAAATAAATTTGGAGTGTCTGCTTGTAATATTGAAATAACTGCTTTTTACTACCTACATGCTTATGAATACATACACCAAAATATATTTTTTTTACAATTTTTGTCTGTCAGTCTGTCTGTTTGTCCCGGCTAATCTCTGAAATGGCTCGATCAATTTTGACGGGACTTTTTTTGGCAGGTAGCTGATGTAATAAGGAGTAACATAGGCTACTTTTATTTTAGAAAAAAAAAAAATTCAAAATCCTGTAGTCCACGCGAACGAAGTCGCGGGCACAGCTAGTATACAATGATATATATACCTTCAGGAGGATGGGGGTGGTGGATTACGGCCCATTTCCCTCTCCTAGAGAGGAGGCCTTAGTCCCAGCAGCGGGAACATTCAAAAGGCTAATGATAAATGATCTTTATCTTGCAAGTAGAATAGAATAGAAAAAACTTTATTGTACACCAAAATAGTAACAACTTCACAGAAACTTAAACCTATGTGCACAGCGGCGGTCTTATCGCTGAAAGCGAAGGTATATATATCATTATATACTAGCTATGCCCGCGACTTTGTTCGCGTAGACTACAGGATTTTGAATTTTCGTCCATTAATGCTAGATGAGACCGGTGTTTCCTATCTGACTACCCTGAGAAGAAACACCGAAACAAACTCAGAGGTCAAAGTCTCTTTTAAAGTCCATACAGCAAAACATGTAACGGTCAAAACATATGAGAACCATGCAGATTGAGCCTGAGATGGTCTTTTGAAGAAAGAACCATACAGATTTGAGTGGACCTGTCCAATCAGTGTAAACTAAGGAGCTCTACGACTTGACGAACAATACCAAAGAAAGGACATTTGGGTAGGCCTATCATAATTAATAGATATAGTATAATTAATTTAAACTTTCAATTGTGGAAATTACAGACACAATAGAAAGACAATAGGTGCGCGTTCGCTTGGGGTTTAATGAATTAAAGTTCATACAGCAAAACATGTAATGGTCAAATCATATGAGAACCATAATTGATTGTGCCTTGCCATAATTGATTGTGCCTTGCCATAATTGATTGTGCCTTGCCATAATTGATTGTGCCTTACTATAATTGATTGTGGCTTGCCATAATTTATTCTGATGATGGTATACATACCTTCAGGTACTTCAATCTCCGGTGCTGGCTCCGGCTTGGGTGCTATCGCAGGTTGTATGGTCACACCAGTAATTGTTGTGTTGTTAGCTGCCAGCAGACTTGACAGTATCGTGTTCTGTGTCTGTAATGAAGTCTAGATCTTTTAATTATAGATAGAACTTTGAAGAAAGAAAGAAAAACATTTATTATCAGGACCCAATCTAACTATTTAGTCTCTCCAGACAAAGATAATTTTGATCGTTTTAATCCCGTGGAGGGTCGATCCGGTACATGTACATTAAAAAATAAAGTACCTTTTTTTAAAACTCGTGTTAATTTACGCATGTACGAAATTAATTTCTTTAAGAAAACGTACTGTAGGTAATTAGTAATCAACGCCGACTACTACCTACAGGTCATTGAACTCGCTCAGCTGACGTTTTCTTAAAGAAATTAATTTCGTATATGCGTAAATTAATACGAGATTTAAAAAATAGTTACTTAATTTTTTAATTTTTATCTTTACAAATCGTTAGTGTTTCATGTACCGGATCAACCATTCAAAGGATTAAAACGATCAAAATCTAACGGTGTATATGTCATTAAATAGATATTTCCACTATCCAAAGTGAAGAGTTGGAAGGCGGCACATAAAATTCTCAACCTGCCAACTTGTGTGTAAATGGCTAGGTTGAAAGATAGGAATAAGTCAATTTTGCCACCCCTCATTTTTTGCCGACTGGGCCCGATCTAAGGGAGGGGTGCCAGTCGGCAAAAAATGAGGGCTGGCCGAACTGGCCCCCCTCCCTTAGATCGGGCCCTGGTTATTATTATTATTATGGATAGGCTCTCGTTTGACCACTATCTCACTTGATGGTAAGCGATGATGTGGCCGACGACGACACGCTTAGAAAGATAGATAAGTGCCCTGACTACTATGCCAGAAATAGTGGGTTCAATTCCCAACCAAAAATCTATAATATCTATGCTGCCCCTGATAGTTAAAAAGACGTATCTAACAAAAAGTAAAAACGGAGAAAAAGATGTTTTAATGAATGAAACGGGAAATTATTTGCTGTCTTTGAGTAAATTTAAATACATACATATTAAAAGTTGAAAATAAAGCCGAATATAATGAGCTTTAACTTGGTTTAATAATAATATGAAACTCAAAGCAAATCTGGAAAAAATGTTAGATGCGTCTTTTTTACTAACGGGGGCAGTATGTATGTATTTAGAAATACAGGGTTTGTTCAATGCTACCTTTGACCATTGACATTCAGCACTTCGTCGGTGGACGCGCGGCCTACTTCAAATAATTTATTTAATTACCTGTGTCGGAGCTCCATTAAAGCTTTGTGACAGTTCCAGCTTCTCAGGCTTCGGTTTCCTTTTATATCCCTTCGGAGGTCCACGCTTCTTTGCCACCTCTCCATTCTTCTTATACCTTACAACCTCCCCATTCACAACCGGAGTAATCGTCAACTTTGCCGGCAAAGAATACCGATTATGAAGATTCTTTACTATGCTTTCTCCGTTCGGTGTTGTTGTGAACGCTAATGGGTTGGCCAAATTTAAAGGGTTATTCACGAAGTTGGGTAAAGTGTTTGTAGGATATATTGATAGTGACTTGGGTGTGTTGAAGGCAGGTATCTGGTATACTTGGAGGTTTAACGGTGAGTACTTGATGCGTTTGGCCTCTGGCTCATCATCCTCGGAGTCTGTTTGTGTGATGCTCAAAGGATCTTTGTCCGATGAGAAGGAGGACCGTTCTTTCTCTTGGATGCAGAACATCTGGAATGGAAATAATATAAAATTATTTTAATGAATATCAGCAGCTTTTTGTAACAATTTCCACAAATTTTTGTACTTTTTAATCAAGGCTCAGCAAAACAGATTAAAAGAGCCTGGTTTAATGTATCCTACCCATTTCTTTTGATTTCTTTTTTTTTAATGAACTCATCAAATACCTCATCGTGCTCTGGGTACACGGCCCTAACTTATGAATAGTAGGACACTTTGTGTAATTTATTTCATCACTACTTCTCTCAAAATGGTGAAGGAAAACATGAAGAAGAAATCAACACGTCTTAGAACTAAAAATACAAAGATACGCAGGACCCATCAATCTGGACTGAAACTTTACCATTAATCTTTCGGAAACCATAATTAGAGACACAATATAAAGACAATGACAGTGTTCGCTTGGGTTTCAATGAATTAAAGTAGCATTTTTAGCATTAGCTCCTGCGGCCTAACACAATACTGGTAGGTGATATAAAAAAAATAACAAAGTGAAAAAATAGATCTATGCTGGCGGAATTTTATGAATCAAAATAAAAAATCCATTCATGTCGAAAATATTAAATGTAGGAGCTATTTTTATATTACTAAGGGTTACTGCGGCCCAACGTGATAATAGTAGAAGCACTATGTGGCCTGAGAAGAAAAAATCTTGATTATGGCTGGCATAGGCTTTATTTGACTAAAAAAGTTGTGTTAATAATTCATATTTGGAAGGATTTCTTTTTAAACCATAAATAAATCACTACAATACTCAATTGTGAAACCTTTTTCTTCATAATAATTACACATTCACTGAAGTCTACTGTTACCAAAGAAAATTATGAATTACAAAGCATATGTGGCAAAATATCGGTTTTAAATTAACTAAATGCATATAAATAACTTAAAATTTACGCATACAAAGAGGTTAGTGACCTTTGTATATATATTTTTTTGTTTTGGTTGGATTAGGTAGGTATATTTTAACAAAAATACGATGCGTCGTTTTTTTGCGCGAAATCTGTCAAGTTATGTTTCATTATTGAAGTGAATGTCTAAAACTATGGCAAAGAAATTACTTAGTGTCCTGCTTTTGTTTTAATTACGGTTATACAAATACATAATTACGTATGTCGAATAGCGGTTTCACACCAAAAATGTGATGAAATTATGATTCATTCGTCTAGTCAGCTAGTTCCGTGTCAATTTTATTCGTAAATGTCTAGTATACGAAGATATTTATCAAAGTTATCAAATAATAAAACAGATTTATTTGAATAAAACGTTGTACAAACTTTTTACTTCGATTTCCAAACGCAAGAAACAGACGCTTCATGAAAAAATCAACATTCGATTTTCAAAACACCTTAACACCACACTTTGATAGAGATAACACGAAACTTTGCGAAAACAACACATAAATAACTCCATAAGCTCACAAAATGGCGTTGTAATTCATAAATGCAAGAAACAATACAACTTCTCATGAAATAACTGCACACGGGTATACATCGGATTGATCTAATTATATTATTAAGTACTTATTTTGAATGAAACACTGACCTTTTACTGATTTTTCTCACAGTATGAGCCAAAATAACACTATTTGGATCACATTAATGGCGTTTTCCTTTGATTTTTATTGTTTCTTAGTTAAAATTATAGCGAAACATGAAAATAAAAGGTTAAGTACACCCGTATAATAATAACAAGTTATTTTGTGTAGTGATGGGCACGCCGAGTGAGTTAGTGAGTCACTCGACATGGTTTAATCGATTCTGTGAAAACGAGAGTGTCAAATGTCAATATTTCATTTTATATTACAACTAAATTCACTACTCTTTCTGTAAAATATAATAAATTAAATTATGTATTGGTGAAAAATCTTATAGATATGTTAAAATGAGTTGTATACAACAGTAATCCAAAAAATAAAGAATAATCATCATACTAAAAAAGTTGGTTGAATTTTACTCGATCATTTTACAAACATCGATGCAAAGACGAAACATGCGATTTATGACAACACTACACAAAGCTTCACGTCCGCGCATTCAAAGTTGCATTGTAAATTGTTTTAAATGAAAATTAGGTCTTATGTCATGCAAATAAGGTTCAAAATTAATATTTTCAACACGTTACTGTTTAACGTTCTGTGATTGGATCAATTTCAATCTGGCATCTGGAGCGTCATATTTATTAATCGTTCGGAAAAATATAGTTATTGGAATTATCTCAGTTTTAAAATTATTACTAACCCTAACTATCAAAATTAAGTAATTTTTAACAGGATGCAATTTATTATATTGATAATTAAAAACGTAACATAGTTATAGAAGCATAGCTTTGTTTTTGATATTTTCTAAAATATATTACTTAAAACTTAGTTTGAGATGCAACTACTAGATGTCACCACACCACTATTAGTATATTTTTTAAATTTTATTGCCCTTTTTAGACACAAAGTCTTTCAGTCGCATGTTCGCAAGCTACGCTACTACTAAAATGGAAAGTGTTGCTAGGCCTTTTGCGAAAATTCTACTATTACTATATAAAATGCTTATTGGGCGTAGTTTTTATTTGAGACCCATTTATGTTAGGAATGCTCTTTGTCTACCACTCCGCTTGGGATTCGCCCTTCTGTCTCTCAATAATAGTCGTATTCTATTGGTTCAAGTTTTTTTTTACAATTGTTCCTCTATAGAATATTAATATAGTTTTCTTGTTACATTTATTCTTCTTCATTACATATATTATGTAATTTGTAATTGCCATTGTGTTTGTGTGTGTAACTTTATGTGGTAGGTAGTTAGTTAAACATTTTAAACAGATCAAACAAAATAATAAAGGATGTATGTAGGTACGTTTATAAAGTTAGAAAATAAAAGGGGAAAAAATACACAAAAATGTTCGATAACCATTTTTATTTCAAACTTAATCTAATCTCCAACGTCATTACAGTGCTTGATTTTCACAAAATAATAATAAAAAAAGAAAAAATAAATTACTAAAGACTAGATGACAATGCTGTACATGACCAAGTTCTGAAAAAAATATTAAAAAGAGACACGATATCACATACCACTTGGTCTTACTTATTAGTGAACGACTGAGAAATAATATTTTTATAGATTTTTTCAATATTTTGGCTCTCGAGATGTACCATCACAAGCTTAATACGGTAATGTCACTCCTATAAAGACCAATACTTTAAAATAAGGCATAGATTGCAAATAACATCAGGGTAATGGTATTATTCGAAAGAGTTACCGCGGACCTGGAATGTTAAGGGCAATTGAAGAAACACAGATGGGTTACAGTCTGTAGAAAATTATAGTCTGTCTGATGTTTTATCACTAGTAAAAGATCAATACTTTCATGTCAAGGTAAGTATAAAATATCCTGAATGTACGAAGTCACAATATACACAGGAAATAAATGATTTTTGTAAAAAAAAAGTTAAAAGATGTAATTGTTTATCCGATTTTCCTGGATCGATAAGTTCCAATTTACTTTCTCAGTCCCACACTAATATTCCCATTCACACATTTATATACATTTCTCCACTAAATACTACAAGATTTGGCTTGAATAGTCTGTTAACTTTTTTGTCAAACTGGTCACCTCGTTTTGGTATTAAATTATTATTATAAAAAAAAATGTCTTATGAATAAATAAATAAATTCTAATTTGCGTTGCGTTTATTGTTACATTGGTCAAATATTATGCAGTTGGGTAAAACGGATGTTATATTTCTTCAGAAGTCAAATATGTTTATTTATTAATATTTTAGTGCCTCAAACAATGTCCCAATAAACGAAGCGCAACACATAATACAAAAAAGTCTGATTACACAATAAAACATTATTCCATAAATTAAAGTTAAATTGAATGAAACTGGCTTAACGTTTGGTTTATGTATTGGTAATCAAGGAATGGTTACATTATTTACAACAAAAAGGTTCAAGTTTAACACGTGTTTGAATGTTCGTTAATAGTTGACTGTCGATTAAAGTTACCACCAAACTTTATTACAGTTGTGAAGTGTTTTACTGTTTGAGTAATACTCCCCACTCCCGCTGTCACTTACAAGTTACTCTGTAGCGACTAGCTCTGAATCTCTGATAAGCCACAAAGTTAACTATCATGTTGCTTTTCAGAACCTAAATCTTGATCCAAAGATTTCAATGATATAGAAAGTTCAACACGGCAAAAAAAAACCTTGAAATTAAAAGTATCCATACAAGAACTATTCAGTCCAAATGAACTGAATTAAAAAGATATGTTTTATTACAAATAAATGCATTAATTATTACAAAGGGTTGTTCAGTCCTTATCATTTTAAATTATTTCGACTGAAAAAGTACCAGGGCGACATGATTCACAAAGAGGTCATTGAAATTCAGATAAGTTTAAGTAATAAAGGTGCAATTGTATATAAAAACGATATGCTAACAATTGCTTTGAAAAACTTGAGCATTCGAGGAATGATAGATACAAGAATACAAAAAAAATTGGTGTCATTATCATCTAAATACAATTCAAATGTGATGTTAAGTTGTCAATTGAAAGACATAATAACATTTCAATCATGATCGACAAATGTTTCTAAAAAAACAATTACTTTCTTCAATTACAGTATAAGTATGGAAGGTATTCAATGATTTCGACTGTAAGTCATCAACAATCTACAGTCACTAGCTAGGCGGGACTATTTCCAAAACCTGTAACTACTAAAGAACAG
The DNA here is from genome assembly GCA_929112965.1 of Mythimna albipuncta. Classification (NCBI taxonomy): domain Eukaryota; kingdom Metazoa; phylum Arthropoda; class Insecta; order Lepidoptera; family Noctuidae; genus Mythimna; species Mythimna albipuncta. Next base: position 3,046,052 of record OV815988.1, read on the forward strand.
AAAATAAACTAAGAAACAAACATCTTTTTTTATTTAAAGCTCAGCAATGCCTATTGTCGTTATGCAGTAAAAAAAATGCGTCTTCACAACTTTCTACCATCGATCAGAGAAATTTAACACTGGCAACACAGCGTGGTAGCTTTGGTAGATCTACCGGCTTTATTAAAGCTAAATTTTCGATCGACGCACTTCGCTTTGAAACGAATATTAATTAATATTCGAAAAATATACGCGTTCTGTTAAGAAAATTGTTATGAGGCATTTTTAGGAACTCCCATTTTGTTTAGAAATATCAAATAATGCTATAATATTTAGTATGATAAATAAGTAAACTGTCAAAGTACAAAGTTATATCTATGCCGTGGCCAGATCATAAAATAATATCACTTCATGTGACCAAGTAAAATAAGCCATATTGTTTTATACATTAAGGTTGGATGATATTTAAATCTTCATTTGGCCTACTTTCTTTAGACCTTTTACTATCATTAAAATCCTATATCAATGATATGGCCAAATGAGGATTGTCATATCATCAAATGTTAACGTTTAAACGATCTGGCCACTTTTAGTTGGCCATATCGTGAAGTGGTCAAATTCTATGATCTGGCTCGCCAACTATACAATTCATGTAAGTTTGTCAGTCTAAAGTCTGTGCTTAGGACGATTGGCTACTACTCAGTGTATTATTATACCCAGTTACTGTGTGGTGGAGGTCAGATAGGCGTCCATCACATCCTGATAAGACTGGAATCTGATCTTAGCATAGAAGGGAAAAAATCTAGGCAGACTGAGTCGTTCAGAGTAGCCTACTTCAGACAAACAACTTACGAGTCTTTGGCGCGAACTGAAAACGCGATTTCCAATACAGTAGAAATTAAATACAACTTTTATTTGACAGTCAGTTTGTCTTTGGAGTCTTATAATTTAAGAGAAAGTGATGAAATGGGTCCATATTTAAAACTATTGTCTTTTTTTTTCAATAAATCAACAACAACAGTAAATATGTCGGATTTGTCCAATTTTATTGTAAAACCATTTTAATAACAAAATCATCACTGTCTCTTGAACTATTAGCGTTAATAATTAAAGATTATGATATGATTATTATAATTAATAATTATTAAATGCTTACAATAGTGTCATGGACGTAAATTACAATCGTTTTCTTATGAATTTATTATAAGTTTTGTGTCCTAAATCAAATTTAGAATAGCGGCATCTACCGGCGACTTCGCGAAACATAACAAATAAAAAAAAACTTTACAAAAATCTTTTGGCGCGTAACTAGAATCTGAACCCGCCGCCATCTTCTTTTTTCATTCCACAGACAATTCAACAAAATGTTATTTTGGCGCCAAAAAGTTTTTGTAACACTTTTTAAGAGACATTAAATATGGACAAAATACCTTTTAAAGGCAATATTCGTGTAAAAATAATGAAAAATAAGGACACAAACACTTAAAAGGCAGTGCTAAACGGAGACGAATGTTTTATGGCTCGAGACAAAGTGATATATCAGCGGTTACTTGTCAAAGTCTGAAATGACGTGCTTGTCAAACCCATATGGGGATGCCAGGTCTTGAAACTGAAAAGCCAGACATGTCGTCAAAAAAAAACCGGCTATGTTTTAAAAGGCTTATATGTTTACTTAGTTTTATACTTTTTGTTTAGTTACTGTAATTGGTTGTTTAATCGTCGTAATTAATTAAAATAAATAAATATGTTTGTAAAATACTGGTTTTCACCTGAATCCGCTCAGACTGGACGCTGACTACAAACGCTTGTCAGATTGATATCAATTTCACATATTTTGGTCTCCGTAACCGCTGATACAAAACCACCTTCGTTTAGAGCTAGTTGTAAATGTGTACTATCCCTTAATTCTAGCATACCTACATTATATACACTGCTTAGCCTCGCTTTCAAATAGTGGCCATTTTCAACCAACTATACTTGTGTTAAAAATAGACATATAAACAAACCATCTTTTACTGTCTGTTCAACCGATTTTGACTTTTAGTGCGTTGACGGCATGATAAATGGCTGCTGCAGTAAATAGTTGGTATTGTAACCACTTTTTTGCTTTTAATGCCATCCTTATGCCTACGGAGTAGAAGTCAAAATCGGTTGAACGAACAGTATAAATAGGTTGGTTTATATGTCAAATCCTAACGCGAATGGAGTGTAGTTGAAAATAAAAAATGGGGCGAATCTATTTAACGTTCTACATTCCACCCCTTTATATTTAGGGGCGAATTTAATGTCATTGACTGTTTATTTCTGAGTATATTTCGTCCTAAAGTCGTGGTTATTTTTATTTCTTTAAGAGGTTGAAATCGGGATACATTTGTAACATTTCCGTATCTAATATTATTAACCTTTTAATCATGTTCGTCGGATATATCCGACTCTACCGTTTATTTAGCTAGAGTCGCACATCTACGACCAAATACTCCCATCTCGTCAGCTCTTCTGTCACCTATGGGGATTGAAGAACTAAACGAGATGGAGTACCCAGTCGCGAACACACGACACTAGCGAATGGGACACTAAAACTCTCGTCGGACAAATCCGACGCAAGCAGTTAAAGGGTTCAGTGTTTTAACCGCACTGCAGTCAATTCCCTTTCGACCCCATTACAACCCCTTACGAAAAATGTCTTAAAATTGTTTTTTAATGTCATATAAACGATGTCTAGTCATTACTAAGATTTAATTAATCGTCGTATAAAATTTCAACCCATTCCAACCCTCAAATAATTTGGCTACTACCCCTTTGCTAAGAGATGGCAGTACTAGTGTGTAATTTAAAAAAATAATATGTATGTGTTTGAATAAAAAAATGAAATCAGAATCGGGATAAAATCTCTCTTTTTATATTGAAGGCAGATTAATCGTCGATAAATAAAGCAAATAGTGAAAAGAAATATTATAGGTATTTGTATATATTATTGAAGCTTTAAAATTACACACTATACTGTCAAATACAAATAAAGATAAATTGAATCAAGTAATATTTTTTTCTATACAAAAATGTCACCATACCATCCATTACTGGCAAAATTTAATAAAAAAAAAGTATTATGTACCGTCAGTAGTCAACTGTTTATGTCAATATTCTTTTTGCATAAATGTTGCCAGTTCAAATAATTTATTTAACCAATCATAGCCATCTTACGTCACTCCGCCGCCGCCATCTTTTATTACGTCATTATAATAAATAACCGTCTAACAAGCGAACCGTTTTTTTATATATTATTATTATTGATATATTATTAATTTCTAGTTATTTTTTTTTGTACTGAAAACGAGTTTTTTAAGCCAAGTTTCATTTATCAAATATCAAATCAACAATCCAGCCTTTTTACCCTACCTGACCAAAACGGAGGGTTTACTACTTATTTGACCCCCTCAAATCCCATTTTCAGTACAAAAGAACTCCTAACCTAACTACCAGATATATACAAAGATTTTTTTGGGATTACAAAACGAATTTGGCATCTTAACATATCAGGATTTATATGTGCGGATCACATCTTTGATTTGAGCCCTACAGAGGGGACATTGGCCACCCCCTTTGCCCCTCCATTGCTGTACTGCACAACGGTAACACATACACATATGACCACACATATACAGTACTGAATCTATGGGATTTTCATAGCATATTGTGCACTCCGTTCCGGTTAAGTTACCAGTTGTGGCTCCTTCACCTATGACGGAGTATATGGGCTGATGACGAGATGTTGAAGGCCCATTTTGAAGTCTATCAGCCAGTCTTAAAGGCTCTGTGTGCCCGTTAGGAATCTGTGCTTGCTCGTTGATGTTATTCTGGTTGGTTGAAGAACATTGGTTGTCGGTTCTCGGTCTGGGTGGTTGGTAGTTGCAGGTTGCTGGCTGGTTGATGGGCAGCCCAGTTAGGCAGAGCTGTGAGGTTGTCTGGATCGGCTGGAAAGACAAATAACACATAAGTATTTGAATAATTTACAGAGGTTAATTTGAAGTAGCTGGGAAGGTAGGGGTATCTATAACATTATGGTAGACAGTTGAATTTGTATGGTTTGATAGGGCTCCTAGACAAAACTGCGATGCGAGGCAATACGACGCCGCATCGCAGTAACCTACGTTGCGAATCGCTGCGATGCGATTTCGCGAGGTAAAGCGTAGGTAGGCACAGTACAATATGTGATGTGAATCAATTCGCAAGTTTTTACGATGCAACGTCGGATCGAAGATTTGTGTTTGGGCCCATAATTATAGAACAAAATCCTCCACCGCATCTGCAAACTAAGGAAGAAGATAAAAAAAAGAAGATCATCGATACTCACCTCAATATAATGCGCGCTGGCCAGCGTAAGGCCCTGTTGATTAGCAGCATTCTGTCCATTCTGAGGAGGCAGGCTAACCACCAACACTGTACCACCAGCCCCAGCAGTTATAGACCCCGCAGACCCCGTGAGCACCCTCAACTGTTGAGGAGGAGTCTGAGCTTGCTGGACCACTTGGGTACTGAGCATTCTGACCTTCTGCGTAGCCCCATAAATGTCCACAAACGCCCACAGTCTTAGAGTATGGTCTACATGCATGACTGTCACAGGAGTCGAGCCATTTCTGCTGACTCTGACTTCACCGTCTTGTGTTAATGTGACTGCTAGTTCATCGCCTCTTCGGAGGCCGTTCGCAGCGTCCCGCCTCACGACCCAGTACTCCGGACGGTCTAGAAGTAATTCCGCATCGTCTGGTAGATCGCAGGGTCTTAATGTCGCAGGATCGCAGGATGTAAGGCCGATAGCTAAGCTGCCTGCATACGCTGCTTCTGTGGCCAGTATTTGGACGACGATAGTCTGTCCCGGACGCATTGGACGCGCAGTAAATACATATCCTTGGCAGAATTCCGCATCAGCTCTTGCGGCAACCCCTCTGTCATTCACACACTGTACGTTCCTTCCCTTAGTTCTGTGTAAGCTGAGTGGTACTAAAGGATTCTGGTATCGCGGCGGGGGTAAAGATTCTTCGACAGACAACGACCTCATGCTGCCAACGAGTCTATCTTCCTCCAAAGGACTGTGTCTCCTCTGGCTTGGGGCTCGTGGATCAGCGAACTGGACGGCTGTGCAGTTGCCGTATACGTCTACTAAGGCCCAGAGAGGGCTTCTGGTGTCTACGCCAGAGAAGAACAAGCCCTTGTCTTCTCCATTGACCCCGAAATGAACGTCACCGGAAGAATTGACGTAGTAGTATAAAATATTGTCCTTTTCACAGAATCTTTCGCCGAGGGCTTTGGCCCAGTTGCCTGGTTTGTTGGTGAGGTCTGGACAAGCGTATTTGGGGAGTGGATGCGCGAGAGTGGAAGGGTCGTGGTTTGTGAACCCGAAGCGGATCACGCCGCTCCAGCTGTTTGAGATTTCGACGAAGCGGAGGCAGACCTGGAAGGAGACATGAGAAGGTTTAATAAGTTTGAATCGCAATCTAGTTTACATGGGATTTCAGTAAGTTAATTCTGCTTTGTGCCTGAGTATATATATTTTTTTCTTTCGGGATGGAAAGCCTCATGGATGGCATCCACCCTGGGGTGGGTGGAGAGGTCCAACAGATTCGTGCTGACTAAAGCCACCCTGGTGTTCCCCATACACTTGCATCGGGGGCTGCGAGTGCAGTGTATCTTCCGCTATCTTGGACTAGTGATGGCCCGCCAGTCGTTGGCCTCATCCCTTATTGGGAGGTGACTCACTATGAGACTAATAGACCCGCACGTGGTACATTACACGCCACCATCTCGGGCCTGAGTATATACTAATTCAACTGGAATGAACCATGGCTGTGATTTCAGTTCAGCAAACGCTATACTGTTCATTTTTCTAATCAGCTTTCTTCGACATCTAATTGGCAACGCAAAACCAGTTTTATTTCTAGATTCGTCTTGTAGAAAGACGCATTATCAGAAGATACCAACCTTCTCGTTAACTCTGACCGGCCTCGCGCTGAATGCCATGCCTTTGCAGAAGGACTCCACACGACGAGCCATGGACCCATCACGGGACACCCTGACGTTCTCTCCATGGACGGAGTGGAAGCCCAGGGGGGGGAGGTTGTTCGGAGTACCACCGGTGCATGACGTGCGGGGGGCTGTAACAAGAGAGATGAGGGTTTAGTAACGAGGTTTTGATGTAGATTTGACAGGTGCGGACGTTCCAATTTGGACGTAATGGCTTTGAAGTATTGGTTCAGCAGTGCATCGCCAATATTGGTACAGCGGTGCATCGCCAATATTGGTATAGCAGTGCGTCGCCAATATTGGTACAGCGGTGCATCGCCAATATTAGTTCAATAGACTGACTATTGACAGGTTTATTTTACATGATTTTCGTTGGGGACTTTGTAATGACAATTTCAAGATGGTAGCGTTTATTATGCTCAAGTAATTTCGATGACAAAATCTGTAATGGTTTAACTTAAAACATATCCTTTGTATCAGATACTTAGTTACTATAAAGCTATGGCTTAATATAACAATCAATACATAATAGTCACTGCGAATAATCTAACGACGACAGAAACCGCCAGAAAAATCGCGAAAAAAAACATTCAAAACATTCGCTTCTTCACAACAATAATTCCTTAAAAGTCACAACCTAGTGGCATGACAATACAAATATTCCTGTTCCCCTAAGAACGCCTAAAGCTTCCCCCTCGGTTATGTTAAATCCAATATGGCGGCGCGTCACCTGCGGGACAGATGTGCCGAGTACGCAGCTTGCCTATGCGCAGCTTATATAGCCAACAAGGATATCGCCTTTAATTTATATTTTTGAGGCAAGTCTCTTTTAATTGAGAATAAGTGTTCGGCTGTAAAATGCATGTGTGCCATTTTGATACTAACATTTTAATACCTACTACTACTTAGCTTTTCACACATTAAAAATATATATTTTAAGTAGTAAAAAAGTAGAAAACCATGCCTTGTTCTGTAAGACTGTTTTGTTAAGGTAGCCAGCCATACATGCTCGATATAGTATACAGTCTGTCTAAACAACAATGATCAAGATCTCTTAATCAACCTTGATTATCGAAGCAGTGTTGACTACACCCGATTTCATTTTACCCTAATGATTACCCAAGTCGTTTGACTTTGTAGACAGACTATACCTGACAGGTGTACCTTTCAGGTAAGCCTGTATGGGAACCTGCACAATTTTGCAATATACACGCTCAGGTTTACTTGTACAACTCACCTGTATAGGAAAACCTGTAAGGTATACCCCAGGAATGCATTCAAAATTAACCAGAGTCGAGTAGAGTTGCAATCCAGGGTCGTTCTTAAATAACTCGAGTAGCTACCCTAGAGTTAACCCAACTCTAACTTTGAGCAGGATAGATTGGAGTAAGTGGCAATATGCTTGACATTGACAGTTGAACTCCGTTCGCGTTCAAATATGCCAGGGTAGAGTTATGACGTCCTTAGAGTTAACTCTAAACCCGAACGCAGCCCAGCGTGTATGGCAAGTATTAGGCTATACATGTAATTTAGTTCAAACTAAAGACAGTTATCTTGCAAATCAAAAAGTTAGTGCGAATTGGTTTCATCCGCTTATTACATTCGCGAATTTGATACAGTACCAAAATAGATTTTAGTGTAGTTTGTAGCAGGAGAAAATTTACAAGAAAAATGAAGCCCGAGCCGACAGCGGTAGGCGGAGGAAACACAGAATCCGGCAGGGAATTCCACTCCTTACTGGACCCAAAACGCTTTGTGCGTATGGGTGGGATATGTACCATGTCTTGATAGCACATCGCCATACGTCTAATGTAAATCGGAGATCTGTAGAAGGAACGGACTTAGTGGATGAAATTGTGCAATTTCAATGCACACTCTTTGAAATGTAAACGATAGAAAACCAACAAGCTACCAAATTGGCGCCGATGCTCAAGTCTTTAGAGTTTTAACTCGACGAGTCAAAATCAAGTATATTGACTCTAGTGCATCAATCTGATGAATTAAAAAAAAAATAGCTTATTCGTTGCACTTCAAGAGGTCGCAACCTCTTGAAGTCTAGACCAACGAAATACTTTAAAAAGTAGTTTCAATTACACTTGTAACACAAAAAAAATCAAGATACGTGCTTTTACAATACCACACAAGATTTTAGTCCCCTATCAAATTAAGCTTTCACCCCGAGCTATGTGAGGGGGGCCGCCATTGTGTAAGCACGTGTCACTTCCTTCTAAATCGGAAGTGACGTAACACGACACGCGTCGAGCTCAATTTGGCGAATAATTTTGATGGAGTAATTTGTTTTATGAGTTGGTAATGACATCCTTTAGGATATATAGGTTACGGTTTATATATGGAGTTATACTGATATCGCATTGACTTTCGTGGAATGTGAGGATAGATCATACTAAAAATGCGGTTTCTGGACGGTGAGAATTAGGTAGTCGCCGTTGGGCCGTCCGGTAAAGATCAAGCCCGAGTAGACGGCGGCGCCTTATGTATCCCCTGCGCCTAAAAGAGATGTCAGGAAAATTGACGAGGACCAGTAGGGCCGTTGCCAGCTAAGGCTAAAAGACACAGATGTGTTCTAGTCAGCAGAATTCTGACGCTTAGCTTCCTCTTACTCCACTCAGAGCGACATTTATGATGATTTCCAACCTTCAAACTTTGATCCACCGTAGGCACGGGCTTGCGGACGGCAAGCAATGGGTAGCTCGCTATCTGACTGTCCGGACCAAGCCCAAGTCGTCAACGGCGCGTCAAGTCACAACTGTAGTCTAATTGTGCTACAGCAAAAAATAAATTAAGAACAAGATTATACCTACATGAGAAAGACACAACATTTGGCCAAGTGTTCCAGTTCGCCCCCCAAGATATTCAGCCCCCCAGCAATCGAACAATAGGCGTTTTATTACATCCCCTTGAGAATATTTGATAATAAACACAGATGTATAGAGATGAGGGTAGTCAACGATATCGGTATTTGGGTCAGCTATTAATAAAACAGGGATATATTTATGGCCTAAGTGCGTTGTAGTTAATCCCTCTCAGGGTCTGAGAGGGCTATATTTTTTTTTCTTCTTTAATATTGATAGTCTTGCACTTGACCGGCTATATCACCTGATGGAAAGCGACGATGCGATCGACGATAGGGCGCGCTTGTCTAGAAGTAACCTACTCACTCTTGAAAATATGATTGGCGAAAGTAACATGTACAGCTAGTAACTTCGTGCGACTTCGTTCGCGTGGCCTACAGGATTTTGAATATATTAATTCTGAAATAAAAGTAGCCTATATTATTCCTTATTACATCAGCTACCTGCCAAAAAAAGTCCCGTCAAAATCGGTCCAGCCATTTCAGAGATTAGCCTGGACAAACAGACAGACAGACAAAAATTGTAAAAAATGTTATTTTGATGTATGTACCGTACCGTATATAATTATATTCATATGCATGTAGTAAAAAGCAGTTATTTCAAATTACAAACTTATAAAAAATTTTATTTTTTAAACTTAATCTACACCAATAATAAAAAGAGGTAAGGTTTGTATGTATTTTTGTATGTAGGAGGTAATCTCTGAAAGTACTGGTCCGATTGCTAAAATTTTTTCACCGATAGAAAGCTGCTTTATTCCTGAGGGTCATATCAGGTCAGGTCGATTGTACGCGGGTGAAGCCGCGGGTAAAAGCTAATGCTTTAATATAAGATTACCTACTTATAACCACATGTTACGAGATCTCAAAAAGACAGCATTATACTATTTCTAAAGTATCCTATTTCATACAAACTCCCCCAAAATCAAGATCGAATCGGAAGCTTCCGCCGGAAGTGATCCATTTAAATCCACCCACCCCCTCAATACTTGTTTTTCTACTTCCGAATCAAAAACACCTGGTATCTTGAAGAGCTTTGTTTACCCCATTTTGAAGAAACATCTGTTTTTAGACCGAACTCATTTTACTTAATTAACTTAGAAGATTTACATATAAAAGCTGATTTTTTCTGGTTTTAATATTTAAGAGTTAAGTCCCGCAAACCTGCATTGAAAAGGGAGGACCCTCCGACCAGACGGGTGTCTCGTCCGATCCGGGCAACTGCCCGATGGATGAATTCGGGCTGTTGTATATGTACAAAAAGAGCGAGAACTCTATATCGCTGTTCTAAATTGTCTATTTGATTGTTAAGTAATTAAGCCCGTGTGGACGCACCTCTCGCACCCGCCTAGGTACGCAAATTTGTGCATTTATTTGCGGCCAACAGCGCCCGGAAAGTGCGCGGCTGACCTTTAAATCCATTTTCTTTGCGAAATATTGATTGATTTTCATATACAATGTTCACTTTGAAGAATATTTAACCACCAATTTTTATATGTAAAAATGTTTCTAAAGATCCAAGCCGTTTCGAAGGAGTAGGGAAAAGTTGCTAAAAGTTGCGAAATTTAGACAAAAGTATTAATAGCACGAAAAAATCAAATGTTGATAATGTTGTTCATGTATCTTTAATAAACATATATTTTTTTCAAACTTATTAACCTGGCCGTTACCGAGGAGTAGGCTTCAGAAAGTCACTGTTTTATGGCACTTTTCGGACGTTTGGGAAACCTTAAGAACAAAATGAGAGTGTAGACTAGGCAACAAGAGACTACGACGCCGACGGCAGAAATAGTTACGGAATTAGTAAGTACATTTTGTTCAGGCAATTAAGCCTAACACCTTCCTTGCCAGCCGAACAAAACCAAAGAAAGCTAGTCTAGGTTCTATTCTAGATCTAGACCGGGATTGACGTCAAGCGAGCCTATAGTTAGCTTGGGATTGCACCAGGAAGATCTGATGACGCAGTTTGTGACATTTGCGCTTGCACAGACCGCCGCAACGAATTTATTGGCTTTGGTTTTTTTTATGATGTTGGCAGTAAGTTTGATAATGGCGCCAGTGATTGAAAAGTAGAAAGGGATTTTTTTTATGCTTCTGATGTTGGCAGTAAGTTTGATAATGGCGCCAATGACTGAAGAGTTGAATTGGTTTGTCTTGGTATTGCCATGTGAAGAAGGATGAAACGCATGTACAAATTACAATGTATGATGGGGAAAGTGATTTTTTTTTATTGAAATAAACTAGTGTTTGACCGCGATCCTACCTGATGGTAAGCAGTGATGCAATTGTTGATGGAGAGACGCTCTAGTTTATTAACCACAATAGAAAGACAATGAGAGTGGGTTGGTTGGGTTTTAATGAATTAAGAGCATTTTACTCTAGCCTTAAAGACTCCCAAATTACCTATAGTAGGACGGGAAGACCGCAACAGGCAAATTGTTCCAAGTATGATTATTTTGTGTGTTTTTAACTAGAAGGTAATGACCTGGTTTTTGAGTACTAGACAACTTATATGTATACTTCTATATTTCTATATACAAACGTCACACATTTATCCTGGGTGACACTACCTTTAGCATAGCAGCCAGGGCCACTAACCACTCGATCAACAGTACCTCTACCATAATACATCAAACCAAATACCGACTACGTAAATATTTTGTATGACAAATTTTGGTTCCGTAAGTGACCGATAGAGGCGCTGTAAAATTTGCCATACAAAATATTTACATAGTCGGTATCGAGTATCGACAAATACTATTGCTTTAAACTCATGGTAGAGGTGGTTGAAGTTGGGGCCGGGTCGCTAGTTTCCTCTAAGTTTATCAGTGTCTAGTCCTCTCTCTCTCTAATTACCTATCGCCATCCCACTCTCGTCATGGTCCATTAGGTACACTACCCATTCTAATATGGTTCTAAAAAAGGAAATCTATCACCGTGACACCCCTACATACGTAACAGCTCTAAGAGCGGAGATCCACACCGCTGCGCCGGCGCATCCGCCAGTAGAGGAAATCCAATATAATGACTAGTGGGTAGTTAGTGATTTTGTAAGATCCTTTCGTGATTACGGCTTTGAATTTCCGTGGTTTTTGAGTACTATTGAGATTGAGCAATGGAGTACATAGACAGGGGGCAAAAAAAAAAAATTGGGCCCACTTTTACATGGCGTAACCTCTTCCTGTGGAGGGTACCGCAAAACCTCATTAGTAAACTTCTTATTAAAAAACTACCGAAAAGAATGAAAGAAAAAAAAAACAATTTAATGTAAGGTATTATCTTTTTCTGATATTTTTTTGTTTAATAAATAAATAAAGAAAAATATTTATTTCAGCGCACAAAAAATTATAGACAACAAAAACATGTTGAAACTTAAGATACTTAAACACAAAATTAACAAAAAAAAAAAACTAAAAACTAACAGTGTATGCCTCACGTTTGCGCCAAAAAAGGTCCAATCCAGCGAAAATGCCAGATAACTACGAGGTAGTTGTTTGACGCTGGTTTTCAACTGAACCTTTTTAGCATGAAAATTTCTAAACCATACGTCATACAACATGATGAACAGTCAACAAGTTACACAATATAGCCGCAATGACGTCTTTTCCAATTGTCTGACTGATATAAGGAATGTAAGCCATAAACAATGCAGTCTATGACGCTCTTGACGTAATATTCGAGTGCCAGAAACGCTGGAATGTATCTCGGAAGTGGTAGTGTTTATAGACGTACTACTAGCAGCTAGTATTTCTATCTGGATACTGTATTGAGTACGTAAACCGCAATTAGGGCGAAATTCTGGCGTATTTCTGGATGCGGTTAGCAAAGAAGTATGGGATTTGGCACCAGAATTCACAGCGGTCCATAGGCCTATGTAGAACGGCCTAGCGCCCTTACCCCAAGAAGTTGGCTTATGATGTTAGCCAAAAACCTGGTAAATACACTCAAAAATCGTGTATAAAACATGATAGGGTCCCAAGTCTGCTATTTTTATAAATTCGTCATTCCAACACGATCCCAGTGTCATTTTGCTAAAAGTTTGTAATCTGCTAATCCATAATGATCGATCATTGATCGGTAAACGGTCTTGTAATAGAACTGTGGTAGAATGACAATATCGATCTTATTAAAAGCACTAATTGCGCAATGACGACGTAATAGGTAGGTCACTGATCAAAGGAACTGTTTTTGTCGAGACTTAGAGACGAGATTACCATTCTATGCCATTTCTTTTAATGGAGTGTCAGTGGTTGACCATCGGAAAGTCATAATGATGCCATTATATTACTAGATTACCAAAACTTGCCAAAATCAACAATTATGAAATCAATGATAGACCATTCTGACACTATTGTAATAGCAGACTTGAGGCCCAGGCCTCATATAACAAAGAAACCTGGATACTCTAGCGCCATGCCAGGATTAAAGCAGTTTTCTATCAGTGAAAAACTTTTTGCAAACCAGTACTTTCAGAGATTACCTACCACTTAAAAACAGAAAAAAAAACAAACATTACCTCTTTAGAGTTAAACTATTTACGTACACCTAACATAGAATCTAAACTGTCAGTATTTCTGACCAGTACAATGAACTTATACATCGTATATTTTAGTATCGGTGTTACATCATTTCTTTTTAATAATAAATCTAATAATAGACCTCTTGAGTGTACATTCATGAACGTGATTTTTCAGTAACCGCAGCCATAGAACGCCTGAGTAATATTATAAAGAGGTATGGTTTTTTTTTTTTTAGTAGGTGATAATCTCTGAAGTAATAGTCCGATTGCTAAAATTTTTTCTAAATACAAGGTGTAAGGGAGCTTGCTCAGTAGACGATACTGAACAACCCATCATAATTTTTTTTTTCAGGAAACGAAAAAAAATTTCAGCCTGTCCATACAAACTGTCCAATGAAGTAAATAATTTTGTATGGTGAGGCGGATTTTTTTTTTTCGTTTCCTAAAAATAAAATTATTTTTGCTTTTTCAGTTTCGTCTACTGAGCAAGCTCCCTTACACCTTGTATTTAGACATAATGTCAAAATCCCACTCAAAATTATATATTAAAAGGTTAAGGCCATAATTTCGTAATATCGGGACGAAATTGGATCAAAGATGGCGGCCGCTCCCTAGGGGTCGTATTCGATTTATTTTTAATAAGGGGTGCAGATGCTGCGTCGTACGCTTGTACGCCCCCGCTGTTTGCGTAAATCCTATTATCAATGTATTATCTTGAGTTAGAGTCTTTGAAGACTTGTATATACTACTAATATACTAGCTTTTGCCCGGAGCTTCGCCCGCGTACGGACGGCTTGTAACTAGTTGGGTATAATGGCTGCGTAGTTTTGAAACAATGGGACATGTTGTCGCGGTTTAAAAATAGAAGCACTTTTATAGATGAGTAGCGTCTAATAGGTCTTATAGAAATTATGACTGACGAAGTGACGATTCGGACACAATATATTCGGACATAGTGTCCGAATCGATACGTTTTATTTTCACTAGCTTTCGGCCCCGTACATAAAGCCTCAATCACTCAGGAATAAATCAGCTTTATAACGGTGCAAAAATTTAGCAATCGGACCAGTACTGTCAGAGTTTACCTGCTACAAACAAAAAAAAAACTTTACCTCGAGAAACTGACTGACTGACATTATATCAATGCACAGCTGAAACTATTGGGATTAAGAAGTTGAAAATTTACCCTAGGTTTCTTCCTATGACGTAGGCGAGAACGAAGAGAGGATTTTCCAAAAATCACCCCCTAAGGCGATGAAACGAAGGTTCAAAGTTTGTATGGAGAAAAGCAGGCGAAACGCTGGCAGAAACTAGTATTTTTATATTTGTGGTTAAACCTAGCCGGTAATATGGCTTCTTAATCCGATTACCTGCACTTTTTTGTGCTCTGATACTCGTTATGCCGAAAAAAAGCGTGAATCACAGTAATTTGGATAGTAATTACTTCGCAAAAACATAAATCACAAACCCGTAACCATTAACTATCAAAAACAATTGAATTCTAAAATGGCGGCAATAAAAAACACGTTCGAAATTCGAACTCAATAAAACATTCTACAATTTAAAAAAATATAAAATTAAAAACACCACATTCGAAATACGAAAATCAATTAAAACACCATAAAATCGGGACCGTTTCCGAGTGGAACTAAATGAATAATTGAAATTAGAAAAAAAAAAAATCGGAGCATAGTAAATTGACGGTCCGGCTATCCGTCATGCTGGATAAGCCTCTGGGTCTATGACCTGGCTGTGTTCCTTCATGCCTTTGCTTATTGCGATGTTTAGAAAAAAGAACATGACTTAGATTGTATGAAATTCCTTTGTGGGAACAGAGCATAGACTAGCGCGGTTTGTTTGCAAATTCTATTTTACTTGAAAGGATATTCTTTTTTTAAATCTATCTAAAAAAATGAATTCCTATTTCCCTTGGTCACGCCATCACACGTGAACGGCTGGACCGATTTCGTTAATTCTTTTTTTGTTGTTTGTTTTTGTGAGGAGAAGGTTCTTATGGAAAACAGGGTAGAGTAGGATAGAGTAGGGTAAAGAAGGGTAGAGTAGGGTGGAGTAGGGAAAAGCGGGAGCTTAGCCGCGGGCAAAAGCTAGTTCTTTATATATCTACTTTTTGAGTGACCGTCGATTGGTTGATTATGTAGTTATAGTGATTGTTTCAATGATTAAACGCAGTTTATGTTTATTGGATTGTTATTTTTTAATTGTTAATGCGAAATTAAATGGTCCGTTCTTTATGTCTTGCCCGTAAAATTAAGAGCTATATTTTCTTTACTACATTAAAAGTAAACTGTTAAATTTAAGATATCTAGAGATAAAGTACCACAGGTATTTAATCTTTATACGCAAATAGACACGCTGTATATATTTTTTTTAATAGGTTAATTAAAACAAAGGTCTTTGGTACACCCCCAATTCGCTACTACGTATCACATTGAAAAAAAAAAACACGGTAGGGTTTAGTAAGAAATTCTTGACCCTGCCTCTCACTGCGCTCGGGAGTTATTCGATACCCTCTCTCAAATCCAAGAACCTATCATAACATATTCCATAACACTCTGAAAGACTTTCGTTACGATCTCCCATCTCTGTCTCACACTATGTTCATCTCTCTCTACCGTCACGCTACACTGCTGAGCATGCGTTCACTTCGTCACGCTCTGTGAGCATACCCGACACACGCGAATGCAATCCATGGTAATATACCACAAAGTAACTTAACAGAAATATTATTGTTTCAAATATGAAAAATTTTAGGAAAAAACTGGGAATCCTCTGGACAGAAGCACTGGACCTATAATAGTGGAACTCAAGTCACCCATGAGACCAATACCCCTAGCCAAGTTGCTAATCTGCAATAGTTAACGCTTGTAGAAAGCTTCAAATGTACGGGAATGACGTCGTCTTAACGCTCAGTCACGTGGTCAGAACAAAAGAATTGGCAGCAAAGTCAACTCGAAGCGTTCGGCGCAAGCGAAACGGTTGTAACTTGGCTAGGGTGGCTGGGCCCGTGTAGCTGCTATTTAGTCGCTTGGGCAAAGATTATTTTCGCCGCCCTTTACATACATAACAAAACCATATAAGTCATGAGTCTTAAGTCTTAAATATTTCCACTATCCAACCTGAAGTAGGTTGGAAGGAGGCACATTTCTCAACCTGCCAACTTGGGTGTGGATGGCTAGGTTGAAAGATAGGAATAAGTCAATTTTGCCGCCCCTCATTTTTCGCCGCTCTGGACAAATGCCCAGTAGGCTTCGACCCAGCTGGGCCCCTGCTGCTGACAGCTCCTTGAGGCGCGCGGGAACAGTGCGCGCCGTCGACGACTTGGGCTCGGTCCGGACAGTTACCGGACGGTCGGACAACGAGCTATCCATAGCTAGCCGGCCGTAATACAATACAAAGATCTCGCTAAATGTAACGTTTCAATGATTATTGGAGGTGGAAGTCATGGCCACATAATGACGTAATGATCACGCTTCGCAAATGGATTGTTCATCGTGGACTCACAGTAGATACATTATTTTTAAGTAGTTTAAATTTAATCTGTCAAAACAGCTAATAGAAGGATCAACGCTCGCCTCAACTACGTTGAAAAAATACACTGAGAATCAAAACATTGTCATTTTTAGGGTTCTGTATTTCAAAAGGAAAAAATCGGAACCTTTATGGTGCTGCTTTGTTGTCAGTCTGTCTGTCTGTTTATCTCGGGAACGCGTGCAGGTATCGAGTTGAAATTAAAACCATACAATCAGGTCTACGGTCCCTTGAAGCTGTAAAAAGATCAAGCTTCTATGTTAAAGCAAAAAAAAGACACGGACGTTTATGTCGTAAATACGTACTTATATTTCGACACTCTCAAGAAAATCCAAAATTTCGTACTTCCTGTTGTCCCAGAATCCTGAAATTTGGCATAAAACAAGGTCTTGTAGCACAGGTATAGGAATAAATCGGAAAACATTTTTATTGCTACGCTACGTCACAATAAAAAAAAAACTTTTCTGCGATTCAGAAAAATCTACGAAACTCCATTCGGGAATTGTACTACATATTTACAAAGGTAAGTTTGTACTGAACCCTCACTGCACTTCTAACTCGCACTGGACCAGTTTTTTTTTAATGAAATTGTTTCAGCTACAAAATACAGTAAATTCATAACGGATAGATGTTATCTTACAAGAATCCATCTTAACACACTTAACTAGTGAAACTAAATAATCTCATAATAAAAATAACCACTCCATATTAACACAAAGCACTTTCCCTCCAATTTTAAACAACGCGGGGGCGGCCATCTTTCAAAATAAACAAAGTCTACGTGGGGCATAGACAGGGTTGCCAATCGTAATCTAAAATAGAGTATTGTACTCTATATCATGTATTATGTTGTCATAAACACAGAGGACACTAATATACTCGTTTTTACACAGTATTTACTGTGCTAGTGCCAGAAACACATACCGTAAAATGGAGTGAATAGAGACTTAGGGGTGAGTAGAGACAAAACTTCGACCTCTAACAAAGCATAAATTTTTAGAACAACAATTCATTAATAAATTGATTTAATTAAATGCTGCAAAAAATATGCAAATATCGAGAAAATACCATTTAAAGTTTTGTCTCTATTTACCACTAAGTCTCTATTCACCCCATTTTACCATTGCATACATTTATCGTAACCAAAAAAGTCGACTTTATTGAGTCTTTTCGGTTATGAACGTGAAGTGTCGGGAAGAGAGGAACAGGGCTTTATAGAAATTGATTAAAAATGTTGATGATCTATATAAACTTAGAATCAGAATGTTTGGAGTTTGTATGACTCTCTTTGAAAAACAATAAAAAATTGTTATATGCTGCAAAAAGTTACAAAAAAATAACTTTTTAAATACTCTCTTTAAATAGTCTGTATTTACCTCCTTTGAAATGAGATATACTCTATTCCTTCTAATAAAAGTTGGCAACCCTAGGCAAAGACTAAAGAGTACAGGCGGAGCTGCGAAGTAACAAATGTGGTACAGATGGCTTTGTTCCACGGGGATTTCTTGCGGTCCCTTATTGTATTGTATTTTTGTGGTTATATATGTGTCACCATTCCCCCATGGGCAGTGCAAGAGCATTAAAATGCGTTTTAAAGACACGCATGCGCCACACTATGACACATGACGGTAATGTTTTGATCTGTTTTTGAACTTCGAAGGCGATATTTTTGTAAGGAAAAGTGTGCTTGGCTGCTATCCCACCTGATGGTAAGCAGTGATGCAATCGTTGATGGTGAGGCGCAGTAGTTTATTAAGAGCCTATTCATTCTAGCCTTGAAGACACCTAAATTATAATCGGACGGGAAGACCGCAGCAGGCAAATTTACTCCCGAAAAGAATTCCCGCGTAATGCAAAGACCAACTAAAAGAACACAGGTGTGTTTTAATTAGCAAAACACTCCTCGCTCCACGCAGAACAGTAGAGGTGATTTGGCGATTTCCCAGAATAAAAAGACATTGCGAAAAACTATTTTTAGTGCTCGCTAACGTCACAAAAGAGAACTTTGTGAAAAATTATACGCTCCTACTCCCAGCAGTTTCGACTGTGAAAGAAAGAAAATACGTCTATTTGGCACATAGGTACACACAATGAGATAACAATTATTATAGTATAGAAACTTAAACTAAAACATATCTACATGGTATGTCTCACGGCTGCGCCAAATGGGTCTAGTTCAGCATGATGCCAGGCCACTACGTAGCAGTTGCCTGACGCTGGTTTTCAACTGAACCTTGCTATGAGTCTACGGCTGTTAATCAGTTATTAGGTGTGAGATAAATAAATATATGTAGGTATAAATTACTATGTAGTAAATGATAAATAATTATATCATTTTTATAGTGATAATATAATTATATGAAACAGGAATAAAAAAAACATATGTCATTCAGTCAGTTTCTACTTTTATATAAATAGATAATTCATAAACATCAACATCAAAACAGCATCCCATAGACAAGAAACTTATCGCATTCTAACGTAAAACAGTTACCCAACCTGTCACATCCGATTTGACATGAGGAACCATAGACAAAAAACAAGCTTTCCCAACCGTATCGAGTAGCGGATGAGGTGTGGTTGGTTATGGTAGGCAGGATGGCTGTACACTGAGCCGGATGACCATGGGTCCGTCGGATATATAACTTGATATTAAAACCACATAAAAGATGTTGTAATGGTTTCAATAATGATCCTTGTTAATTCGAAAGTATTATTAATTTGACTAGCCTAGTGATCTGCCTCATATACGTGTATTGGTAGGAATATTGCCCGATGTATGAATATTGGTGGCAATATTCCGCCTCTGTACCCATGTGCATAAAGTGTTAAATAAATAAATAAATATTGCCCGAAGTATGAATATTAGTGGCAATATTGCCCGAAGTATAAATATTGGTGGCAATATTGCCCGAAGTATGAATATTGGTGGCAATATTGCCAACAATATTCCCATATTGCCGTCAGTACATCTCTAGTTCGTATACTTTCATCAATAAGCATTACTACTTTATCACTGAATTACATGCGTAACAAATAGTTTCAGATAAAATTAAAATAAATTGGACAAATCTACAAGCATATTTCGAAAACCCTAAATGAAACTGACAGAATTAACCAGCTTTCCTACTTTAAAAAGACTAATCACAATAAATTATAATTAATCGTATAATAAATCATAGATCAATTGGGTAGTAACGTAATGGTGAGTTACAATGCGCACGCACAACGCTTTCCCACGGTTAATGATCTATAGATCATTTTTACATCACGCTTTTAGTACTTATGGAGTTTGAGTCAATGATGTTAGATCATTGATTACTTATATGGAGGCTGAATGATAATTATTGCAGATTGGTAGTTAGAAGATAAAATGTCAAATATAATAAAAGAAAAAAAATAGGAAAAATATTTATTTGTGACTCGCACAGGAAAAACAGCAGTAAAATATAAATATAAGTACTTAATTAAGAAAAAAATTCATTATATACTACAATCTAGCTTTTGCTCGCGTCTTACCCACGTAGGTACATAATGCACATGTCACTCAGGAATAAAGCAGTTTTCTATCGGTGAAAAAAAAAATCAGAAATCGGACTAATACTTTCAGAGATTACCTTCTACAAACAAACAAAAAAAAAACATAAAAACAAACTTTACCTCTTTATATTACTATATAATGTAGATGTTAAAGAACAAAAAGCTGTGCCAGGCCAAAAAGGCCTCAGAAAAGGATCTCAGAATTATGCTGCGATTTTTTTTTTAAATATCAACCGTAGTCTCGCTCCACCCAGTGCGGGAGAACTTACTTGGTGGTTTTGAACCTCAGGAGATGATATACTAAGTCATAAACTCACAATGACAGATGAAATTGGCATAGACAAAAACAATGGCGTCCTAATGTCAAGTTTCGTAAGAGACTACGCCCCATCATTGGCCACTGTGTACAGCACATTGGCAGCCATCAACTACTGGGGTGCTATTCTCTAAGAAAGCGCAGCGCTGGCGACTCGTCGCTGTGCCAGCGCTGCGCTTTCTTAGAGAATAGCACCCCTGGACTGCGTGTGAATCATCAAAAAAGTCACATCACTTACCAAGAATAAGACCACACAAACGAGTTTTTAACAATTCCATTGAGAACTTGAAGTGATCTTACTTAATAGAATTTTCTTACATTCGAAATTGAACTTTAATTGCGAGAGATAAGACCGGATTTTCTTTACACGATCAGTTTCTCATGGAACCAGTATACGAGTTGTCTTTTTTTTTTAAATTGTAATTGTAACCTAGTGTGTAAACGTCAAGCGCGAACCGATTTAATCGCGAAGTTCTTGAGATAACATCTATTCAAACAGAAAGAAAGTAAGTATTAGGAAACACAAAGAGATTCAGACGTATTTTGAGAAACCTTTCTTTAGTGGATAAAGAGTAAACAAACTCAGTATCAAAAAATAAAACAAAATAATATAAATATTTACAAGTGAAAGACAAAACACAATGCGTATAAACAGTACAAAATATCTATATAAAAAAAGAAACTGACTGACCGACATATTATTATAGGGGATGTTTTTATGACGGGCTAGTCAACAGATAAGAAAGATTTTTTCGAAATTTTATACCTACGGGGGTAAAAATGGGTGACAAAGTTTCTCACCTCATGATAAGCGATGATGCGGTCTACGATGGAACACGATTTTGCCTAGAAGTAACCTATTCGCTCTTAAGTTGTAGCTATCAGGAAACACAGACTCCGGCAGGGAGTTCAAAAACAAAACGTAAACAAAAATGGTTTTATAATCCTGCGCGGATCTCTAAAACAGGACAGGACGATGTCTATTATAACTGTAAAGCCTCCTTATTCCCACGCTGGTGACTTTTATTTTCAAGAACCATTTTGTTTTTATTTTTTCACTATTTTTCTTCGGTTTTATTACTTACTTTTAATTTTGTTTTCAATGAGAGTTGATAATTGAAGCGGGATTACGTTTAGTGTCTAAGATTGAGTTTCGTTTAGTTTTTAATTTTTATTATTCTTGCCGGCCATGATGGTGAATTATCTTAAAGTGGTCATGCCGTGGTAAATATGCATGAATATTTCGCAGTTAAAAATGTGTTATAATCTGTACAAAATAAAATTAGAAATTTATGAAAACCCTTTATAACTGTCCGTTCAATCGATTTTGACTTTTATTACATTGATGGCATGACAAATAGCGGACGCAGTATTTAATAGTTGGTATTGTAATCTCTGAAAATATTGGTCCAATTACAAAATTTTTGCACTGATAGAAAGCAGTTTTATTCCTGAATGACATAGGCTGTATATTTTATGGACCCGGGCGAAAGATAATACTAATAAAATAAAGGAAATAAAAATGTGACGATTCGGACACTGTCCGAATATACATATTGTGTCCAAATCGTCACTTCATCAGTCATAATTTCTTTAAGACCTTATTAGAAGCTACTCATTTATAACAGTGTTTCTATTTTTAAACAGCGCCAACATGTCCCATTGTGTACAAGCTACACAGCCATTACACCTAACTAGTTACAAGTTGTCCCGTGTGACAGGATATATTCTTTTTTATATATTTTTTTTCACAACGCGTGGGAAGCTCTCTTGTTCTGCCTATATTTTTTTTAATTTTACCGTTAAGTGTGCCTTAATTATTGTGTCTGGATGTACTGTTTCGCAATTTTTTGTTTTTTTTTTAGGGTCTGGTTTTCTAGGGAGTAATTTCACTAGCCAGTATCTTATTGCTGTCATTAGCCACTTTGTTTTTTTTTTTTGATCTTTTAGATCGTAACTGTTATTTTAGAGAAGGTACTTAAAAAGCTAGATCTCAGTCTTTTTTAGGGTTACGTACTTATAGGGTAAAAAGGGACCCTATGACTAAGACTGCTATCGGCCCGTTTGTTTGTCTATCACCAGGTTACATCTTATGAACCGTGACAGTTAAACAGTTGAAGTTTTCACAGATGACGTATTTCTTTTACCACTATAATAAGAAATACTAAAAAACAGAATAAAATAAATATTCAAGGGGGCTCCCAAACAACTGATGCGATTTTATTTTTTTTGCAGTTTTTTTGCTAGGGACAGTACGGAACCCTTCATGTACGTGTCCGACTCGCACTTGACCATTTTCTTTTTATAATTTCTGTAGGCTCGCGATTTATGTTAGTGATATCATATATTATCATGGTAAGCGAAACTGATCGACGATGGAGCAAGTTTGCCTAAAAATAACCTATTCACTCTTCACTATGAGAACATCTAAAATGAACGTTAGTTGCTATATTTACTAAACACAAGATTTTGCTGTCTAATCACCAGCAAATACTAGTAAAACAACAACATTAAAAAATCGTCTAATTTCTCCAAAAAAATCAAACAAGTTAGGACAGTCCCTAATCTACTTTCACCGAAAAACAATATCAATATATCGATACCAAATGACAGATCGATACGGACGAAAGGTGAAGTTCCCACGGAGCGTGAGACTGTGCGAGCGAGAGGCAGCTGAGGAGCGAGACGGAACATGTTGCGACATACAACGAGATAGTAATGCCGTGAATTCTGTAAGATGCGTTCAAGTTAGGCAACCTTGTTTGAAGGGATCGAGGATAGGATAGTAGATACTGAGGAAGAGAATATAAACGACTAGCGTTTGCCCGCGGCTTCGCCCGCATTTGTAGAATATAGCCGATGTTCATCATCATTATCATTTCAGCCGATATACTTCCACTGTTGGACATAAGCCTTCCTCAAGCGTCGCCAAAACGATCGCCTATGTTACTCGGGAATAAAGTGGCTTTCTATCGGTGTAAAAATTTTAGCAATCGGACCAGTACTTCCAGAGATTACCTCCTACAAACAAAAAAAAAAACTACTTCTTTATTAAATCATACGCTGCGTTTTCCTTATTTTATATATTACATAATTATATGTATGTTATGTATTAGACGGTATTACGATAGACAGAGAGCAGTGATATGGTGGCAAAGTGGTAATGGAACTGACTTACGAGTTGTAGGTCGATGGTTCAAACCCAGCCAGTCGCATTACTTTATGCAATTTATTTCATCACCACTGCTCTCAAAACGGTGAAGGAAAACATCGTGAGGAAACCGGCATGCCCTAGAACCAAAAGTTCGATGACATATGACGTCTACCAGCCCGCACTGGGCCCGCATGGTAGACTACAACCTCTCCTGAAGGAGATAAGGGCCCGAGTCCCAGCAGTGGTAACATTATAAGGCAGAACATGCCTTAAGAATAGTAAAACAAACCGCGTGAGAAAGAAAATCCAAATCCATTGACGGTTTTCAGTAATCTACACGGACATAATACAACAAGATGAGTTACAATGGATACTAAACCACTCAAATGAGTCATTCTTGTTACTCATCGGTCTACAGGATAAAAAGTGCTTTGTTATGCGTGTGAACTTGGTTATATCAGCTGAGCGTAATTAGCAAGGGGCTGACATTGACATTCTGACTGGCCTGTAGGTCTAGTGGTTAGTGGCCCTTACTGCTAAGCGGCAGGTCGTGGGTTCGATGTGCATGATCTGATTTGTCTGGGTGTAATTTATCTATAATATGTATGTATTTAGAAATATATAAGTATGTTTATCAGTTGTCTAGTACCCATAACACAAGCTCTGCTTAGCTTGGGACTAGACGGCGTTGTGTGATAGTTGTGGAATATTATTATTATATTATTGAACTATTGAGAATGTAGCAGGTAGACAGAAATAATGACGAAGAAGACAATATAGCTGATTATTTTAAATGGCCATGAAGATATCGGTAAACTAGTAAAAGAATGACGTCATTTTGAGAAGTATAAGTCTTGAGTGAATAGGTTACTTCTAGGCAAGCGTGCTTCATCGTCGACCATAATTATCATCGCCTAACATCAGGTGAGATAGTGGTCAAACGCGAACTTAAACTTAATCATATAAAAATAATATTTACAAACTTACCTCATTTCGTCACAAAGCTACATATTTCGTCGTACCTATTACAACTGTTTCCAAGTACCAAATGTGTTTTTTTTTCTCAAATCATCTCACGTATAGATCTCGGCTATAGATCACTGCGTGCCGTAGATCATTAGCTGCGGCCGCGCCGATCGTGATCCGAATGAAAACACGAAGATGAACGAACGATGCGCTTGCGCCGAAATTTTGATGTTTCTTGGTAATTTGGTTTAAATGTTCATTGGTGTGAAGTTTTTGAACTTGATACCAACGAGTTTTTTCGTGCACAAGGATTTTCTGGGTTTAGCAAAGACGAGTCGATTGCCTAGCAGTGGGATGGATAGAATCTTCGTTAGACATCCACTGTTGGATATAGACTTCCACCAAGTGTCGCCATAATGACGGGTCAAGTGCGTCTCGCATCCATCGGGTTCCCGTGACCCTCATTAGGTCATCGGTCCACCTTGTAGGAGGATAGATAGAACAGAACAAAATATATATATTTTTTATACTAATGTTAAACCCGTTGCATAAAAACGCAGATATACGCGAGACACAATGGCTTTTTACTATAAAAATACTTACTGCGGCTTAAAAAGTTCAAAAGATATTTCCTCACTATTAAAATGTATTTTTTCCCTACCTGAAGTTTTTCTTCCGTATGATGCCTTTTTTATACAAAACTCCAATGCTAAATATAGATACTAAAGTGTACCTGGAACCATTATTCCAAATAATCCTTTTAACGATATTAAATGCTAAAGATAGCCATTTACACTATATCCACCTGTCGCTTTTAAAGATCACAATAGTCCAGTGAAAGGTGGATCTTTAATACACCTGAATAACTTGTTTCCTTGAGTTACACCTTGCGTGGGTAGCAAGCAGATGATACTTGAAAATAGGCTATTTCAAAGACCAAACCTTCGCCAATTAAAAAAAAAACTGACGTTTGTCGTGACATGTGCATAATCTGTGGCAAAATTCTAAAAGAACTTAGCATCCAGGCCAAAATCATTACAAAAAAATAGAAGGAACAACCCTTTCGTTCAAAAAAAAAACAAAATTTCAAATTTCGATTTTTCGACCGTGGGAATGGAAACGTCAAATGAAAAATGCATTTTTATTTTTGCTCTCGTAGAAAACGTCTTGGTACAAATATGGACTTTATTTTTAAGAAAACAAAGTTCATGTTTTGTTTACGTAACTGCATTTCTTTCGTGGTAACACTAC
Source organism: Mythimna albipuncta (assembly GCA_929112965.1). Taxonomy (NCBI): domain Eukaryota; kingdom Metazoa; phylum Arthropoda; class Insecta; order Lepidoptera; family Noctuidae; genus Mythimna; species Mythimna albipuncta. The sequence goes on from OV815988.1 coordinate 3,072,216, forward strand.
CGAATTCTATTTGCGTTTCATAGAGGCGAATGTAACCTTATTAGGAAACGATACAGTACTTTTTTGAACATCGTAAGTGAATTCACAATTTTGCCGAATCACTACAGAGTATTTCACACACATTCTAATTACGTTTGTACATATTGAATTTGAACTGTCTACGAAGACGATAAGGTGTATAATTGAATATAATACAAGCATTCACAAGTTTGTTCAATGACTACAGAGTATGAATAGTAATAAATGTTAACAATTGTTCCCGCGTTTCCAACATGGCGTCGACGCTTCCGGGATATTAGAACTATATTATAGAATATTCTATTACTCATTAATTCTATAAATGGTATTGCAACTGTAAAATGAATTAGCATATTTTAATAAACAGACAACGTCCATTTTTGCAATGCATTTTTAATAAAAAGATTTTAAAACTTTTATGCAATAATAAAAAGGCGATTGACCAAAATTATCTGGCACAAAAAAAAAGCACGTCTGCCACGCATGTATGTATGTGTGTGGTCTATCTACGAAAGTGTAGTAACAGTAAGAGCGAGGTCACAGGTCGTGAGATGCTCGTGCTTAGCTCACAACTGGCCATGTACCTGGATGTACTTTAGAAACTAGTTTAGAGAACCCATCTGTTACTCGACAACGGTAAAGTACAAAGCGATATTGGTTTTAACACTACGTGCTTATTGAGTGGTAAAAGTATGCGTCGAATATGGACAGGTTAAACAGTGACCATATTAGGCCAAGGTCGAAGATTTTTGGGTAAAAAGGTCACCTCTATTACAATGGGACTTGCAACTGGATGGACTGTCGCCCCAGTCGTCGCGACAGGAGACGCTAAGGGTGACGAAGTCGCAGAGCGATGCCCAGCTACTGAAAGCTCGAACTTGCAGACGACGAGCGATACGCACCTCGTCGTCCGCTCGTCCGATGAGGACGGAGCCCGAGTTGTCGACAGGGCGTAATGTTCCACAAGCGCCTCAAAACTTAAGATCGTGATCCTAGACCGCAAAAAGCAACTGAAAGAATATAGGTGGGTGTTAGTCAGCACACGCCCTCTCGCGCCCTAAAGCGGAAGTCATTAGACGATTGCGCACCAATCATAAACAAAACTGAATGGACTGTCTCTGACTACCCTCTCTGAGAAATACAGGAGTGATATAGGAGAAAGTTTTTACGGTGTGTTACAATGTTATATGTATGTAGAAGGGATATGGATCATAAAATCTTTAAAACTTTCACTAGAGTACTATCTAATTGGTTCCAACTATCTCGTGGTATGAAAGTGCTAAAATTCTAGTAAATTTCTATAAGAAAATAATAGTAGAAACAGGAATAGGAACAAGTAAGTACCAGGAAAATATAAAATGAAGATGGTTCAGATAATTAAAATCTGAAAAATGTAGGTTATGTATGCACTTCCGTACACTTTCAAGGTTCTGAAAACCAAGGTTTCTACTAAAGAAATCAATGAAATTATGAAACTTTAGCTATAAAAGTACTAAGACTACATAACACGAAGAAGGTATCATCTTACTGGGGCCAGGGTGTAGTTCCGAAAGGAAGGCTCGGCCCCGGTGTGAAAGGCAAGAAGAAACGGGGTACCCACCCCGTTTTTAGTCAGTAAGAGTCTGCCACTATCTCACTCTCTGCCCAGGGGCCATACATCATGATCTTGAACTACTTTACAAAGATTTTCTAAAGCATAACTAATAAAACCACGGATGCTCCTGAAATAAAAGTACCAGGGCCGCATAAATCCAAAAGTGGTTGCATGTAAGAAATCACATTAAATACCAATAGGTCGACAGTCACGGTACAAGTTGGTACAGTAACATGAAAGCATCATCGATTTGATGCACTTTGTAAAAATCCGTTACCTAACTGTTCGAAGTGTCTTTAGTTTTTAACGAGATTTTATTACTTGTTTATTAGAAATGGTTCGAGGAGGAAGACATTTTGATGGCTTGTGATCAATTTTTTAGGGCTGTCCTGGAGGCGGCAATTCGGCCAGCATAGCGTAGGAATCCATCTAGATGATCCGATTAGATAGTTTAGGTCACAAATATCCTTTAAATCTTTGATCGACCGAATCATGAGTTGAGAAGAAGCATAGCAAGCATTGGATGTCTTTCATCCGAATTATATTGATGACACATTTAACCAATTCGGTCATTTAAGGAGCCGAGCGTGAGAAAAGATGTTTTGAGGCCTTTTGATCCGAGAAAACAAAGCCTTAAATTAACATTTAAATCGTCAAGAGACGAATTCGAAGTTATCAGACTGATCTACAGTAGCGCCATTCTCATAAACACTATACCAATAAATAAAACGCAAACGTATACAAACAAATTCGAATTTCAAATATTCCGAGCGTTTCGAAGCAGTTCGGCCGGGTAAACATTCCCGATGTTTTCTCACGATCATTAGTGAACGATTTCGGCTGCATTCGGCCGCTCTCGGCGTACGCTCGGACACCTTCGTAAATTTTATGTTTAGAATATGGAATAGTAAATGAGGTTTTAATTGGATGTCATCATTTATGAATTGGAATTCGGACGGGATAGACGTTTATTGATTTTTGGGATTACCATTTTATGTAGAGATTAGTATACATAATCGAATTCTTTCCCATCTAACGAATTACTGCTAGACTTGCTTTTATCAATGAAAACAGCTACGGTAGTTTCCAGCGTCAAAATTTTATAATTACATTTTATTTAGTCCGATATGACGGATCCCTAAAAGACGGATTAATTACATTTTTTTGGCAACTAGCCTATTCCTCTTTCAACAGCATTTTTCAGCTGTTTATCTTACCAAGGAAGGAGGCCTGGGTCCTAGCAGTGAGAACTGAGAAAATTACTATAAGACTGATTATGCTATTTATTGCAGGTTCTACGTTCTTTAAAATATGATTTGCGATCTTAAAAAAAAAGACTTTACTGGGTTATTATTACAATCATCAATACAATCCTCTCAGTTCAACTAACCCTATTGAATGACTTTTTCATGTAATTTTAATTCCGTAAATAAATACCTGTTGCCGTCGAAAATCATTTTTTAAAGAACATAGAACTTGCTAAAATAGCATAGTATTTAATTATCAGCCTTATAATATTCCCAGTCAACATTCCTCGTCTCTAGGAGTGGGAACGGGCTGTGTATCCATCACGCCCAATGTGTGTCGGTATTTATGTCAAATGTCTTCGATTTTTTAGTTCTTGGACATGTCGTAGTGGTGATGCTTTTTTCATTTTTTTTCAGGGATCTTTCCTTCCAAACTGCAACCCGTATTCTCAATAAATTATACCTCATACGGGCAGCAGCTGATACAGTTCCTTCAACAAAACATCAGCTTTTCTACGTAGAAATGAGCATTCTGTTTGGGCCGATCCCACAAAAACTCCGAACAATTCTGTACACCTTTAGTAGTACAAAAAACCCTCGTCTAATATCAGGACTCACCTGGATATCATCTGTTGTATCGCTGTCCCTGTCTTTCACACAAAGATGTGCATCTCGCATCTCGTTCTTGTGTTTAACGGTCAAAAACAGCTGGTTTTTAACTTTTTTTTTTGTAATATCGATATTTAGAGCAATTGGAGTATGTCTGCTCTTTGTACGGAGCTGAATTAGAATTGTACATGGTTAAAAAATCAAGCTAACTTACCAATTATTTAAACTAAGAATTCAGTTCTGTTTGTACCGATGAGGGTGGCATAATCAGTTTGTGATTAAACCCTCTATGAATAAATAAAGAAAAAAAAAAGAATTCCGTCAAAATAATTTTGATCATGTCCCATTTTTTTTTCTTTTATGATATATCTGTGTTTGAGCACGATCGCACATAATGGTTAGCGATGATGGTAAGCGATGATGTGATAGACGATGAAGCACTCTTGCCTAGAAGTAACCCATTCACTCTTGACTGAACTTATTATGTGGATTTCAGGACCAGAACGACATATTTTTTGCGTCCATACCCCTCCTTAAGTCTTATTTAGATTCTTATTGATGGTATCTCGCCATCTGTGACGGTTCTTAGCGTCATGAAGTGCGACGTGCAACATACTCCTTGCGTGGCCATTCTCCTTTGTTTTTTTTTTTATCCTGTAGCTATTATAAGGCGCACAATTAAGTATATAACGTGTGCTACAAAATGATTCAAACATCAATACCTATTACTCTTCTCAATCGCGTTACGCGTACAAAATTGCAATGCAAGTTTTTTTTTTTCTAGAAGCAAGGCATTCAAAGACCTTCGGAAGGTCGCCATTGAAAAAAAGGCATAAAAGGACCAGCTGGTTTAAATGTCGTATTGAAAATGAAACGGTGTAGTAAGCAGCTGACTGTGAGCCGTCAGGGTTGTCAACTAAAGAATCTATGTACAAATACAACGCCCGCGACTTTGCCCGCGTAAGTGCATAAAATAGCCTATGTCACTCAGGAATAAAGCAGCTTTCTACATATTTACAAAATAAACAAATCATTTATCTAAATTCCAAAGTAAATTAGGTTTGTTTTATTTATTTATAGCTTTACGCACAAAAAAACTGTACAAAGGCGGACTTAATGCCTTAGGCATTATCTGCCAGTCGACCTTAGGGTGGTGCAGAAAGAAAACATGGCAGATGCAACTTAATAAATAGACAAAACAGACGAGAAACAAATATACACAATAGTAAATACATACTTAGATACATACATATAACAAAAAAAATGCTGTTGTAAAAAAACAAATCCAACCAATTGTCCAACTTGTAAAGATGGAAGAAAAGATACAATAAAAAAAAAACCCAGACGTGATACCTTATCATCTTAAGTTTCTGTAAAGTTTTTTGGTGTACAATAAAGTCAATTATATTCTTATCTCCTCTACAGTTTTTTTATGATTTCCGCAAATATCTTCTGGACATACCCACTAATCACTTCTTGTACTAAAAATACCTATCTAAATTTTTATTATTTTTGCCAAAAATATTTAAAAAGATCACAAGTTGGACACCACCGACACTAAGTAAAACATAGGTCACGGCAGGTCATAGCGGGTATTAAGTGCCATCAAACAGCTGGGTGCAAGTGCAAAAAAAAAACTCCTCAGTCGTCTGGATGGCCCGGTGATTATGTATTTTTGCTGACATAACAAGCTTATAAATTTGTCATTTTTAACACGCTTATATTAGTTTCACCTGTATTTTTGTAACCAACGCCTTTGAGCTCGATTTTGACCTACTTTGGGCGATCAGATTTTCTTCAAACTTTGCACACCCATCAAAGACTGATGACAATACAATAATCCGTTTTTTTTTAGTGAAAAATAAAAATTAAAAAGCGTGGGGTGCTCGATTTACGAAAAATATGCCACAAAGCGCCCCACAGTTTTTTCACAATGATATTAATATTTTTCGTTCATTATTTTCATAATACATTTATAAAATTTTGCACATACATTCATTACATAAAGATACTAGACACGTGTCTAAGGTTTCGCATATAATTACTAAAACTAATATTGTAGAAATATTACCCTGCTGTTTAATTTTATCACTTCTCGTCCCAAAAATATCCAAATTTATATTCCCTCATTCTCGAAAAAAAAAATAGTCCAAAAATAATCCACTGCCACCCCTAACATATGCGCCGGCGCACGCCACTAAGATCCCGTTGCGAAACAGCTGTAGCCGTTTGTAAATAAGTGTGACAGAGATGCAAGATACAATTTCTGTGTGTAAGAATGAGAAGGCAACAGGACATATGGTTCGGGTGATAACGAGTGCTTCCGAATGTTAGGTAAGTACTATATACTTTACCCAACTGTGCAAACTAAGTGATACTGTTTTTGGAATATATTTATCATATTAAGTGGATGTGTAATCTTTGGGTAAATGCAGCTTGCTTTTCTGGCTTTTAACCATGTGATACAATAATAATAATAAATATAGAGTGTCAGCCAATGGCTTAATAGCCAGGAGCTTCGACCATCACCTTAGGAGGCTTTCTCACGGTCTTGATTCAGAAAGCGGTACTCCTAGACACGACTCGTATAATTAGGAGGTTCCTCTTTTTTTTATTGTTGATGGGTTCGCGCTTGACCGCTATCTCACCTGATGGAAAGCAACGTTGCGGTCGATGATGGAACGTCCTTGCTCTGGAGCTCTGACCATTTTCGATGGGAAAAATCATCTTATGACAACCCCCGCTCTTGGACGGAGTGGGAGATAGTGTCAGACTCTTACTGACTAAAAAACCCATCCCGTTCCTTCAAGCCTTCATGACCCTGTTTTCGATACCGGTGGCATTACTATTTTTTTGTTTTTATAAACATGCATTTAATTAGACTAATAAAGAAAAATAATGTAGACAATAATAATAATTAGTTTATTTTTCAGTGTTAGCAAATCATCCAACTAGCTTCTTCCGCTCTGGGTCAAGCGAAAGAGAGCGTCAGGCTTTTACTGAATACACAACACCTACGTTCCTCCAGTTGCCATTTGCTGTCCAGGGCCACGGTCACACTACTCTTTAGAACGATTCCGCAGCCCTAGCAGGTTTTGACCTTAAAGGACCACGATCATCTATTCTTCTTCTTCTTCTTCCGTCCCTGTTCCCGTAATATGGAGTCGGGTCTCCTCACTCTACCACGCCAGGTCGATCTGTCCTGGGTTGTCGGTTTTGGCAACTGGGCTATCTTAAGGTCTCTTTCGATGTTTGACTACCTGTAGCCCGATTCACGTAATGAAAACCGTAACGATATCGTAGCGAGTTAGTCGTTTAGACCATTTCCGTATTCACATCCATCAATCGAGTTTGAACGACACCGATTTAAAAGTCGTTTGAAATTCGTCGATTTAAAAAAAAATCTGTATTACATTATCCTGGTAGAATACTTATTAATGTAACTGGAAATAAGTCGATAGATCGGGAATACCACCTTTGGATAGGACTTCGATCGAACGACTATAAAACTTCAACGATATTTTACTTGTTTGATTTTACGTAAATCAGGTACAGGTCGTTGGCGGACGGCCTCTACCTCTCTTTTGTTCTGGCAAGCTTAATGCGATTTTCAGTAATGTAATAATTTTTAGCTTAACATTGATGTGAGATTACCGCAAAATAAAAAAATATATAATTGTTTTTATAATTATTTTTAAACGGATACATCTTATCATATCTCATCCGTTTTATACATTTTCCCATCGGTTCATTTTTATTATCTATTTAATGTTTTGTTTCATGATACCTACTGGAGTAATTCCTAGTCTGGGTATGCAGAAACATGGAACACCACCTCATCATCTTCCTACCCTTGTCTCATGTTACTTGTGGTCGGCGCAACACGTTTTTTTCTTCCTTTCTTTCCTGTCACCCGTCACGCTATCACTAACTCCCTTTTCTTTCACATCACTCCTCACACAACTCATCCATTTTTTCTTTGCATCCGTTCACGTGTCTTTTAGCAACATGCGTTTCATCCCTCCTCTTCACATGACCATACCAAGACAAACGATTCCCTTTCAACTTTTCAGTCACTGGCGTCACTTTCAAACTTCCTCTACTATACTGAACTCGTCATACCACACATCCATCTCAACATTCACAGAACGCCACATACAACCATTACACACTCATTTTCATTTCTTCCAGGTCTAAAACCTGTGCATCGGCTTCCAGTCAATAAAACACAAAATAATCATACTGTTCAACCATCAAACAATACAATTTGTAACTGAAGGTAATTAATAGTGTTCGATCGAAATTAGTGCTTACGGCCGAAACCGGATACCGAATTTCGGCTTCAGTCTTTGTTTTGCCGAAACCATACTTGATTAAAATGTCCGTGTCTTTGTTTATCACATGTTATTATATATTATATAAAAATCTCTTGCATAGTGTTTGTTATCGAATTCCTCCAAAACGCCTCGTCCGATTTATGTATTTAAAAAAAAATGGTTGCCTGTAAAGTCGGTTTTACGGGCGAAGATTTTACGTGACAACGTCTTTTTCTCGGTAGAATATTTATTGATATGAATATAATTAAATTGCACAATAGGAACAAGGAATTGAATGAAAATAAGAATTGCACAAATTTTAACTATAGAAATATATTTTGTTTACTAATAATAATTTACTTAACACTATCAACATTTATCAATAGTATGACATAACCTATAAACTCAGTTTCTCAACTTTTGTGTCAATCTAACAATTAATCAATCAATCATAGTTTACGATAATGAAATATCAGTGTACAATTATTTACCTTTATTGTTGTAGTTGTTGTAAATGACGAATCTAAGCACTCCACATTTTCACTACAGACACAGCTGACGATACTTTAACCACACGTGTGAACTTGTATTATGACGCTTTCTTGTTTTTCCAACGCCAAGAACGTTCGAGAAAGACAAAGACAGAGACACAAGCATGCGCCGATTCAATGCGCCTAATTCTCTAGTGCTGCGCGCGCGGCAGACCGATCATAGTTGAGTGGGAGAGAGACGCAAGGCATTCGGCGGGCCTCTCTCTCGTTCGGTGACTCATCGTAACGTTACCGAGCGTTACACTTTTTCATAAGTGACTCCCAGCCGCAACCTAATTTAAGACGTTGTCACGTCAAAAAAAGTGTAATATTTGATAGGACTGAGAATAGATCGTTGACTAATTTTTATCTTTCTACACTCCATTTTTTTCTCAAACCAAATCAAATCAAATCATCTTTATTGTGGATCATAGGTAATACAGATGGTGATAATTATATATTTAGTGAACAGCTATGTCCTACCCTTAGGGCGTACAATAAAATGTAGGTACATAATAGTGAATTTACATGAATGTCAACATTAATTAGAATACATTGCAATATTATTACATTTCTAAATATTAGTTGCAGTCACAAATTTCAGTAAAAAAAAAGTTCTTCGCGTTCTTCATGGTAGATCAACGTTGGCTAAGTGAACTAGTTGTATTATTTAATCATTCAGTCTCTGATAATTTAGATACAAAACCAAATTACCTTGAAACCAATAAATAAGGTGCACAAAGACTTTCAAATTGAATTTTGGTTTGGCCGCAGTTTCAGCTGGATAGCAGCCTAAACCGAAACTCGGTTTGTTGCCGAAACTAGGCCGAATACCGAAACCGAATATTCGGTCGGACTCTAGTAATTTCTTTAGGAAAAAAAAGGACCTTACATCACGATCTCCTTGGTAAGGTGTAATTTCGACCACACATTGTAATCACGACTTCCAAGCCGCATGCACGAGGCAATGATGGCCGGTAAGAACAAACGTATAGAAATAAAAATGGCCGCTAGTGTCAAAAAAGTTTGGTCAAGTGTTATATTGTTTATGATCACGTTTTATGAAAACAATAGATTATAGAATAGAAACAATAACATGCCGAGAACGAGTTGAGTTCGGCTTACGCAATTCATAATTGATTGATTTATTTGTTAGTGTCAAAATAAGTGGCAAGAAGTTTTTTTTAAATTATTATTGATAGGCTCGCGCTTGACCTCTATCTCTCCTCATGGGAACCGAATGAGTACGCTTGCGTAAAGTAACCTGTTCACACTTGACTAGACCCTCATGCTGTAGCTATCAGGAAACATAGACTCCGGCAGGGAATCCCACTCGTTACTCAGTGTTCTTAAAACGTTTTTTGCGTGTGGGTGGGACCACTATGTATCAAAGGCAAAAGTTTTTTTTAGTACGCTATCTTTGAAGTTTTATTTTTTACTGGGAATAAGAACTAGTCATTTATTTAACTTGACTTGAGATAAATTAGTCTTCATAGACAAAATGATAATGAAGTTTTCATACAATGATTCCTTATGTTTCTTTTTAGTGGATCATCATCAAATAACTACCTCATTACTTCCAGCTCAGGGTGGAGCAAGAGATAGCATAGTCGGCCTTATAATGTTCCCACTATTGGGACTCAGGCCTTCTCCCTAGGAGAGGGAATGGGCCGTAATCCACCACGCAGGCCCAGTGCTGGTTGATGAGTTTCGCAAGCTTTCGAATTTTTGGTTCTAGGACATGCCGGTTTCCTCACGATGCGAGCAAGAGATAGTGTCAGACTTTTACCCACTAATACCCACGTGTTATTTAAGTCTTTTACGTTTTAGGGCTGCATTAACTCTTCCGCAACTTAACAGAACTCTAACAAAAAAATAGTCTCATGTAAAAAAAATATGAACAATACTCTAACTTAAAAGACCTTTTTCAAACAAATACAAGTAAAACTCCAATAATAAAAGCAAACATCTGGCAACATAATCTCAATTGTTTCAATTCCCTAAGCATAAACTTACGAAGCAAACACGACGTCCCAAAGTTACAAACGTCAGAAAAAAAAAGACAACATCTGGCTAAACGAATACTTAAGAACTACACTTCGTTCGGCAAAATACATCTGGTGTTTCTGTTAAATTGCTTCTATCCGGAAATAAAGGGCCAGGTTTAGGCCGTAAGTCCGGAATGAGGCGTGGGACACGGAAACATCTGGTGCGACTTCATAATGCCATGCATTGTTGCAAATTGCTATTGTTTGAAACCTTTGAACATGTGTCTTTTAAGAATTTTTTAAAGAGGTCTCAGTTATTGATTTTAAGACCTTCTTTTATGGCTTACCATAGCATAGCATTGTCCATCTTATAAGGTTCTCACGGTTGCGACTCAGGCCTCCTCTCTAAGAGAGGGAATGGGCCGTAATCTACCACGCGGATCTAGTTCGGGTTGGTGGACGTCACATGTCTTCGAATTTTTGGTTCTAGGATATGTCGGTTTCCTCACGATATTTTCCTTCACTGTTTTGAGAGGTTTAGGCTTGGAGAACATTTTTTTTTCATTATTGGTATTGACACTAGCTGTCTCAATTGACATCGTTCTGTCAAAACGATTGACAGCTAACCTAAATATTGACGGATTCTATTCCCGCACGGAACAAATATTTGTATGGCGTATAGATAAGTTCCGGGTTTGAGTGTCTTGTGTATGTTTATGAACACACTCACGATACAGGAGTATCTTATTCTTAGTGGGAGGCAACGTTTTTAGGGTTCCGTAACGAAAGGGTAAAATAGGACCCAATTACTAAGACTTCACTGTCCGTCTGTCTGTCTGGCTGTCCGTCTGTCTGTCTGTCTGGCTGTCCGTCTGTCAGCAGGCTGTATCTCACGAACCATGATAGGTAGACAGTTGAAATTTTCACAGATGATCTATTTCTATTGTCGCTATAACAACAAATACATACTTTCTTTTTTTTCTTTTTATTGTGTATTTTTAGTTTATATGATTGTGTGAGGCACGAATAAACGTTTTTTCTTTTCTTTTTCTTTTCTAAATACTAAAAAATTGAATAAAATAAATATTAATAGCGATAAGACCGCCATAATTGTACCCACAAACTGAAGTTTTTGTATAAGCTGTATTACTTTTGGTGTACAATAAAGTCTATTCTATTCTATTAAGGGGGCTTCTGTACAAAAAAACGTGATGATTTTGCCGTTTTTTGCTACGGGACGCTACTTATGCTACGGAACACTAAGTGCGCGACTCCGACTTGCACTTGGCTACTATTTTTTTAATGAAAATCAAACGAGACTAAGGCCTTTGAGCCACGAATTTGTCCCACACGACAATAAAAAAATTGTTCATTTACGAAACATTACGAAATTCATTATGAACGAGTAGCATTCTATATTTTTTATAGAGGTCACATGAGTACTCATTGCGCTTACTCTCATTCGCTCTATATTGCTCAATAGTTTTAGTGTCCGCCATCTTTTAAAAGTACTTTTATTAATTTGACATCGTAGTTTTGTAAATTTTTTGTAATTATTAAATTATCAAATATAGAACGCAGTGGTAGCCGAGTGGTAATGACTCCGACTTACGCATTCTAGGCGCATTACTTTGTGTAATTTATTTCATCACTACTGCTCTCAAAACGGTGAAGGAAAACATCGTGAGGAAACCGGCATGTTCTAGAACCAAAAATTCGAAGACATGTGAAATCCACCAACCCGCCCTGGGCCCGCGTGGTGGATTACGGCCCATTCCCTCTCCTAGAGAGGAGGCCTGAGTCCCAACAGTGGGAACATTAAAAAGGTTGATGAAGATGAAATTATCAAATTAGTTCTCCCGGTCTGCATAGAGCGAAAGGATGTGTCAGACTTTTACTGACTAAACCCTACTCGTGTTCTTTCAGTTATTCGTGATGATCCAAGGTCGCAGTGACTCAAAAGCGCAAAGGGCAAATGAAGACAGGAGCGTTTTAGTCAGTAGAAATGACACGCTCTCTCGCTCCACCCTAGAGGAGGAGAAGTAATAATATTCCACACTAATAATAATTAAGAAGAAGAAGTCATGTGATGATTTCAAAAGGAAGGTAAATATTAATAAAATTGTGAAATATTACATGGATGACGTAATGTGTGATGATTAACTACTTAATTATTAAGGAAAATCGCAAACAAATAATGTTTATAATATGCAAATAGTTCTATTTTCCCTGTATGTAAGTATGTACGTTTTTGCACATTGATCTATTTTTTTTCATTTTTGTAAGTTGATTGGCTACCTACGCTGTGCAAACTAAAATACTATCCTATCAAACCTCCACAATCCATTTACTGAGCAACACTGGGATGGTATTTTTTTAAACCAGTTTACAGAACAAAAAAAAAACAAAAAAACATACTCTCAAGTTAGTGACAGAAAAACAATAGCCAATAAGCCATGTAGTTCTAAAAAAACCACAAACAACCTTAATATCTAGACCAAATTAGTCAAGGTGCAAGACAGGTTGCCAATAAGTTGTATTGCGAAAAAAAAAAAACAGTAAAAAAAAAGTCGATCATCGCAGCAATAACACGCTAAGGCAGATGGCACGCGCTATACAAGTTTTTTTTTTAGTAAAAACATTTTTAGCATAAATATTTATGCTGTTTTGCATTTTTTTTTTGTTGCCAAATTGTGATTTTTGCAATAAAAAATTACTTGTTAAATGACAGCTGTCAATGCTTTTTTTTTAAATTAGTGGTAATCTTTTTTCTGTTTTTTTCTTAATTATAATAGTGAATTAATGAGTGACTAATTAGTTTTATAACAGGAACAAGCAGATGTCATGTTACACAAACTTTATTTTAGTCATCATTTTGAGCAAAAAAAAAATTTCGCAGACTATTTTTTGTTGCTCGTTTTTTTTTTTGCTAATCTAAGTCAAGATTAGGATTGATACAACACGATATGGTAACAGACTTTTATTACTTTATCGCAGATGTTGGCAAATAAGTTTTTTTTTTTTATAGGTCATGTACCTTAACATTCCTTTGTCATGATATGAGTAGAGTAATAGATAAAACGAGGGCCAGAAAGAACAACATTATTTTTAAAATACTTACATCTTTCTTGACCGGTAAAACAGTTTTTTTTTTTTAAACGTCTCTCTATCTACCATTTCTGTAACTTTTTTCTCAACTAGCTTGGAGTCGGCTTCTAGTCTAATCAGTTGCGGCTGAATACCCGTGTGTTACATGGATCGACTGCCTATCAGACCTCCACAACACAGTAACTGGGCAACATTGTATTCCTTGTAAAGACTAATGGCCAATTTTACAAAAAAAAAGGTATCTTTTTTTTAATTACTTACCTGCCCGATGCTTCAACGCCATTACGTATAAAACACTCCGTTAAATATTTCACAAGACACCTGATTGTACTAATTAACTATATAACTCATTACGAGAACAAATTAAGAACACACACTGAAGAAACAAAACTTTTTATAACTAAAGCTACCTTAATTTTTTAGAGCAACAGTTGCCTACTAATGTCGGTACTTTGATAAAATCTTTTAGCATTAAAAAAACCGTTACTTCTCTATGAACTCCATTTAGATTAGGCACTAAGTGACTTACATTAAAAAAAAAACTATAATGTCAGTCAAAAAATATCTATGGTCACATCACTAAAACAAACAAAAAAAAAACCGTTAAAAACTCACCTAATCCGATCTTTTTCTTAATTTTCTTCAGAACCTTCATTTTAGATCCTTTCTTATCCTTAACAGGGGTGGTTTCAGGCTCAAGAGCCATCGGGGGGAGTACGAGCGTCTGCGGAGGCATCTGAACCCCATGGCCCGAAGCCCTAGGGCACGCGGGGCAGTGGCACGAACCCCTGGCCTGCCTCACGCTCATACAACCACTTACGCCCATCATTGAAACGGAAAATCCAAAAAAACCGTTGACGAAAAAAACAGAAAAAATAATCTTCTATATCATATCTATCACACCGAAAAATTAATGCACGGCTTGATTAATTTTTAAATTAAGAACGACTATTATTTACGAACTCACGATATCCATAACGCACTTAGTACACGATTGTTTCGACGAACGCGAGACGCCCGCACGCGACGCGGTCTTGCGGCGGAGTGAGCGATGTACTTGCGCTAGCAAGGGCTTTGGGAAAGCTGCGTGCGCATCCAATAGCCCTTATTCTTTCTCTCTCATCCCGACTACAATTAGAACGAGACAGAGAGTAAAATGGAGGGAGAATGTCAACATTGTATAGGTATTTTCAGCTTAGCAGATGTGAAGCATAAAGGGATGATAAAGGAAAAGTTATTTGAAGTGACATTTAGAAGTCTTTGTTCGGGAGTTCGATTAAAGGTGTTAATGTAGAATTGAGAGACGGACAATGGCATAAAGGGTAGATATTTGTAGCACGTGCCTAAAGTATTCAAGATGGTTGACTTGCAATACAGATAAGGACATTAAAAGTTTTATTTAGAACTACAAAAATTACAAAAGTTTTAGTGCGTTTCAAGGAAACTTGGATAAACAAGTTGGTGTAGTATAGTGGCTATTTTAATTATTCGCAAATTGATTGCCAGTGTAAATAGTGATGTATAAAAAACTTATTACAAAAAATAAAAAACCGGCCAAGTGCGAGTCGGACTCGCCCATGAAGGGTTCCGTAGCAGCAAGTAACATAATATAAAAGTTCTTGTTATGTATTGTAACTTTGATCGATGTTTTAATAATAGTGTATTTTTTTCGGTTTATGACGCATTAAAAAAAAACTACTTACTGGATTTCGTTCAAACCAATTTTCGTTGGTAGTTTTTATAGTAATGTATATCATATATTTTTTTTAGTTTTATCATTCTCTTATCTTAGAAGTTAGAGGGGGGGGACACACATTTTACCACTTTGGAAGTGTCTCTCGCGCAAACCATTCAGTTTAGAAAAAAATTATATTAGAAACCTCAGTATCATTTTTGAAGACCTATCCATAGATATCCCACACGCGTGGGTATGATGAAAAAAAAAATTTTGAGTTTCAGTTCTATGTATGGGGACCCCCAAAATTTATTGCTTTTTTTCTATTTTTGTGTGAAAATCTTAATGCGGTTCACAGAATACATCTACTTACAAAGTTTCAACAGTATAGCGCTTATAGTTTCGGAAAAAAGTGGCTGTGACATACGGACGGACAGACAGACAGACAGACAGACAGACAGACAGACAGACAGACAGACATGACGAATCTATAAGGGTTCCGTTTTTTGCCATTTGGCTACGGAACCCTAAAAAGACGTGTGGCACTCGGGGACTGCCGCGGTAAAGCTATTGCATAGCATTTTTATCAACTTATGCAATTATAATTGTTTATTTAATTTTTTTTTTTTATTTTTTTTTTTATTATAATTATTTAGTTACACTTTCACACATTGAATTGAATTTTGATTGATTGTTCACTCATTTGTTTTCTTATCGGTCACCACGCTCAAAAAACAAATGAGTCCGTAACGATAATAACCTAACACCCCCCGTGTTTGGTTATTATCGTTACGGAATTTCTGGATTCGGTCTCCACGCTCAAGGCCCGCGATAGAAGCTATGCAATAGCTTAAAAATACAACCGACCCCAATGTTAATAAAACACTGAAAAGTATAAAATAACTTTAATTTCGGAAGTCGGTATTTCTATAATAGTTTTGTCCCTTCGTTATTTACTCCATCCGAATCGAATTTTAAACACACTATTAACTATTAACTCTTGCCCACGGCTTCGCCCGCGTACATAAAATATAGCCTATGTCACTCAAACTGAACAACCTTCCACAAATTTTTTTCTCAGGAAACGAAAAAAAAAATCAGCCTCGCCATACAAATTGTCCAATCAAGTTTATCATTTTGTATGGAGAGGCAGATCTTTTCTTTCGTTTCCTGAAAAAAAAATTTGTGGTAGGTTGTTGTATCGTCTACTGAGCAAGCCCTTAAAGTTTGTGGAGGGCTGTCCCTTACACCTTGTATATTGAATACTCGTCAAGACGGATCATACGAGCCCAAACTCGATGGGGTTGTGTCGTTTAACTACCAAGCTCCTTTAGCAACCTTTCAGTTCCATCATCAGATCAGCTCCATATCATAACAATTTTGCATTGTCATCTGATTTACACATGCATGCAAAATTTCAGCTCAATCGGTAACCGGGAAGTGGATTTAATTAAATTTGCAAGATTTTATTACAGACAAACATTGGGACAGGTAAAAAAAAGTGACGATTACTCAGCCTTTAAGTGATTACTTTACAAGAACAGGTACCTATCGCCTTAATCATGACAATACAATACAATACTATCAGAGATTACTATCAGCCACACACAATAACTGTTCCTAATAATTCGTCAGTACTTCCCACGCATTATATAGCTAATTACTTTCACTAATTGTAATCTTTTGGTTCGAAAACCAACGATGATTCAACAGTAACCCTTAGGGGTATATTTCCCCGGAACACCATGGCGGCGCGACCAGTCGCCGTTACCAACAAAATGTTTACAGCTCTCTAAGGGCATTGACGCATTGGGTGCACATCTCAACTTGTACAACATGTTCAAATGGTGAACTTAGCAACTGGTGCACTTCGCAAAAGGAGCACTTTTTAAGGTGAGAGGAGATTGGAGACTTTAGTCAGTAAAAGTCCGATACAACCCGCTCCACCCAGAGTAGGAGAAAGGTTTTCCACCTCAAAAGTAGCGTGGTCCGTCGTCGGCCAGACCATCGCTTTCCATCAGGTGAGATAGTGGTCAAACGCGAGCCTAACTACACTATAATACTAGCATAGCATAGACGGCCTTAAAATGTTCGCACTGCTTGGACTCAGGCCTCTTCTCTAGGAGCGGGACTGGGCAGTAATCCACCACGCGGGCCCAGTGCGGGTTGGTGGATGTCACATGTCTTCGAATTTTTGGTTCTAGGATATGCCGGTTTCCTCACGATGTTTACCTTTACCGTTTTGAGAGCAGTGGTGATGAAATAAATTACGCAATGTAATGCGCCTGCTTGGGTTTGACTCACGACCTACTCGTAAGTCAGGGCCGTTGCCACTCGATCACCAGTGCTCACTAAAATAATATAAAGAGGTAAATGTAATGTTTTTTGTTTGTAGGAGGTAATCACTGAAAGTACTGGTCCGATTGCTAAAATTTTTTCACCGATAGAAAGCTGTATTATTCCAGAGTGACATAGGCTATATTCTACGTACGCGGGTGAAGCCGCGGGCAAAAGCTAGTCAAGAACAAGAATGAAACTGACCTTTAAATAAGGCTAGCTAGACAAAACACCTTACGCACTTATCTCCTAACTGTACCCAACAAAGACTCAATAGCCACAATACTACGATCCTAATCTACATTCTTTAAAAAAAAAAAAAACGGGCAAGTGCGAGTCGGGCTCGCGCACCGAGGGTTCTGTACAAACTTGTCGAAAATTTTTCCGTTTCACTTTTTTTTTTTGGCTACAAATGACATCACCCACGTTCCATACAATTTTGATCCAAAGAAAGTGCCAAAGGAAAAAAATACAATATTCTAAATAAGAACTCATTTCGTTTGAGTTAAAAAATTATTGATTTTCAATAAGTTCTCAAAAAATTAAATATCCTACTTTAGCAACACTTTTCAGATTTCTGTACCTTTATGTTAAATTTCAGGATTCTGGGTCAACTGGAAATACTATGAACTTTTATTCCTTTGAGAGTGTCGAAATATACGTTTTGTGCGACCTAAATGGCCGTATCTTTTTTGTTCGTTAACTTAAAGTTTTTTTTTGAAGAAGTTTTAATTTCAACTCGATACCTCCTTGCGTACATGTGCGTGGAGAGGGAGAGAGAGGCCAAAGAAAAGATGGGTGGATTGCGTGAAGAATAATAAGAAAGAAAAGGAAGTTAGTGATAGCATGATGAGTGACAGGGTAGAATGGAAGAAAAAAACGTATCGCGCCGACCCCAAATAAGATGGGACAAGGGCAGGAAGAAGAAGAAGAAGACCTCCTTGCGTGCCAGAGAAAAAGGATCTTAAGAGGCAGACAACAAAGTAGAATCAATTTGTTGTCTGTCTTTTTTTAATTAATATAAACTAGTGCTTAACTGCGATCCCAGCTAATGGTAAGTAGTGATGCAATCGTTGATGGCGAGGCGCACTAGTTTATTAGGGGCTCATTTTTTTTTCCTTTTAAGATGCGGAACCCTAAAAATAACTTTGACAGATGCTAAAGAAATTAGAGGTAGGGCTCCACGCATGCTCGCGACGCAAGGTGGCACCGAGCATCTGGCATTTGGCAATGTGGCGCGCGTCGACATATTTTAACGCGAATAATAATAAAGTACACTTTCTACAAAACACGTCTAGTACTTATTGGAAGCCATTTTGGATTCTCTTTGTCTATGGTCAAGGGTAAAGGACCTGAGGAAAAATGTGAAGGGTTGTCGACTCGGGGAGGGCGGGGAGCGTTACAAATTCTAGGATCTACGTAACACAACTATACTTACAAAGTATAATTTTCACTATCCCAGTAGTCAGTTTATTTTTTAACTAGCTGTGCCCGCGAGTTCGTTCGCGTGGACTACAGGTTTTTTAATTTATTTTTTCTAAAATAAAAGAAGCCTATGTTACACCTTATTACATCAGCTACCTGCCAAAAAAAGTTCCGTCAAAATCGGTCCAGCCATTTCAGAGATTAGCCCGGACAAACAAACAGACAGACTGACAAAAATTGTAAAAAATGTTATTTTGGTGTATGTACAGTGCTTGACTGCGATCCTACCTTATGGTAAGCAGTGATGCAATCGTTGATGGTGAGGCGCACTAGTTTATTAAGAGCCTATTCACTATAGCCTTGAAGACACCTAAATTATAATCGGACGGGAAGACCGCAGCAGGCAAATTGTTCCAGTCCTTCGCTGTGTCTACGAAGTTTTTTTTTTTAATTTGATATAAACTAGTGCTTGACTACGATCCCACCTGATAGTAAGCAGTGATGAAATCGTTGATGGTGAGGCGCACTAGTTCCACGAAGTTAAATGTAATCTCATGATTTTTACCATGGCCACCAATTTTAATACATCGATTAGCAAAACTTGTGTAGGCAGGCATTTAATACCACTGCCTTCCTCTCCATACTAATACAAGCACTGTGTGGGCAACATCTATTAAAAACTAAAAGGTCAAAGCCCACTTGCTTTCAAAATGTCACAGTGTGAACAGAGACCCCCTACCACGAGCTCTAAACACGATCCATTTGACGACCTAAACTGAACTGTTTAAGAGTAGCTATACATACCCTTTGACATCGATGCACAAACGAATTTTTTTTTTCATAGTCTCTTTTTAAATAAAAACTATCATTATCATCATCATTTCAGCCGATAGACGTCCACTGTTGGACATAGGCCTCCCCCAAGTGTCGCTACAATGAACGATCATGTGCGTCCCGCATCCATCGGGTTCCCGCAACGTTTACCAGTTCATCGGTCCACAGGAGGAAACCAACGCTGTGTTTTCCGGTACGTGGACGCCACTCCAGAATCTTTCGGCCCCAACTAAAAAACTACATA
Organism: Mythimna albipuncta; assembly: GCA_929112965.1. Classification (NCBI taxonomy): domain Eukaryota; kingdom Metazoa; phylum Arthropoda; class Insecta; order Lepidoptera; family Noctuidae; genus Mythimna; species Mythimna albipuncta. The sequence continues at coordinate 3,092,141 of OV815988.1, forward strand.
AATAAAATTATTCTAACATTTTTAGTGAAAAAAATTAATGAATACTTTCAAAATTCAAAATGTCATCTGGGTTGATTAGAATACAGTTTAAATTTTAAAAAGTACAGTTTTTTTTTTATCAGGAACATGTCGACGAAAAATTCCACCATTGGCGGTCCAGAATAATGTACTTTTTTATATTATTGATAGGCTCGCGTTTGACCACTATCTCACCTGATGGTAAGTGATAATGTGGCTGATGATGGAGCACGTTTGCCTAGAAGTAACCTATTCACTCTTGACTTAAAGTACCTACTAGATCAGTGATTCGTTTGTGCGTCGAAGTCAAAGATACTGTGTGTATCTCCGTCCCTCTCTCTCACTCACTCTCCTGACATTTCAACACGCCATGGTAAGCCACCGTAGGCGCTGTCCAGACCAAGCCCAAGTCGTCCACGGCGCGCGCTGTCCCCACGCGCCTCAAGGAGTTGTCAGCAACAGCAGGGACCCAGCCGGGTCGAAGCCTACTGGGGCCAGGGTTATACGAAGGGGCGCTTGAGCCCCGGTATGAAGGCTTGAAGGAACGGTATGGGTTTTTTAGTCAGTAAGAGTCTGACACTAGCTTCCGCTCCGCCCAAGAACGGGGGTTGTCATTGGATGATTTTTCCCATCAAAAAAAAAAAAAGCACGCCATTGTAAGGGCTCAGTTACGACAATGATGTCATTTCATTGAATAAATTAATCGTCGTAACAAGTGCAGTTAATTTCTCCAATTTAACGATTAGTAATGTCATAAGGTTAAATACTTCCTTTGGTGCTGCTGCGAGTGGATTGGCTTTTATTTGCAGTACTCGCTTTTATTCGTGGCTTTGCCTGCGTTTAGGCCAGAATTATGATAACTTGAATAGGTAATTACGCCGCCGCGGCAATGAGTACTGCCGGGATTAGAAGTAACCTGCAGTAAAAGTTTTTTTTAGTAAAGAAATTGAGTACAATTCACGAATGATGGCGGCCGTGAAGTTTGCGCGGAAGGCTGCGCAGTAACGTGTTTTAGGAACCAAATGGCGACGTGCGTGTGCGAGAAGAGTGTAGTATGCACGAACGTTCGCAAAGGCTAACTTCACGGCCGCCATCATTCGTGTATTGTACTGTATCAAATATTTTTACCCTGTTCTGGCTAGAGCGTGAGGGAGTGTCAGACTTTTACCACAAAATAGATAGGTACAGAAAACAATCTCATGTATGTACTTCACTTTTTATACCTACGTTCCGTGGACGCACACTAATGAGCGTTTGAGCCGGAACTGTTCGACGAGTGCGCCGAGATATCGAGTCCGTGAGTGGTGTCTATGTGTGCGTTATGAGAGAGCGCTTTGTATGTAGATTGACTTCTGTACCTATTTTGTGCTTTTACCGACTAAAAACCAATTACATACCTTCAGTTGCGCCAGGTAATACATTCGAACAAACCCATAGCCCTAGCAAGCAGGAATGATTGAGTCGTAGAACAAAAGTAGTTGTTTATGATGTTAGTAAAACAGTTCTGCAAAGTTGTCAGTGTTTTATAAATAACCCCGTATAACATCACGCTACGATAAAAAAAAACCGGCCAAGTGCGAGTCGGACTCGCCCATGGAGGGTTCCGTAGCAGCAAGTAACGTAATATAAAAGTTCTTGTAGTTCGCTGTAACTTTGATCGATGTTCTAATAATAGTGTTTTTTTTTAGATTTATGACGTATTGAAAAAAAAAACTACTTATTAGATCTCGTTCAAACCAATTTTCGTTGGTAGTTTACATGGTAATGTATATTATTATAATATATTTTTTTTAGTTTTATCATTCTCTTAATTTAGAAGTTAGAGGGCGGGAACACACATTTTACCACTTGGGAAGTATCTCTAGCGTAAACTATTCAATTTAGAAAAAAATGATGTTACAAACCTAAATATCATTTTTGAAGACCTATCCATAGATACCCCACATAACCCCCAAACCCATACTTTGATGAAAAAAGTTTTTTGAGTTTCAGTTCTAAGTATGGGGACCCCCAAAATTTATTGCTTTTTTTTCTATTTTTGTATGAAAATCTTAAAGCGGCTCATAGAATACATCTACTTACTAAGTTTCAACAGTACAGCTCTTATAGTTTCGGAAAAAAGTGGCATACGGACGGACAGACAGACAGACATGACGAATCTATAAGGGTTCCATTTTTTGCCATTTGGCTACGGAACCCTAAAAAGCGGAGCATTAACCAAAGAAACCGCGGGGACAGCTAGTAGACTTATAAAATTCATACCATAAATAGTAACATGATTATTTATATCGATTAGATTATAGACCAGTTTTGCGCAGAGTCCTTTACCAAATCGCCTTATCTGGTAGATATGACTAATTGTTAGAATAAAAAAAAAAGATTTCATAACACGTACATAATAGGATTTCCTGGTGTTATTTACTTCCTGATTTGGCGGTAAAAATCTAGGTGATTTATTTATTAATTAAAACTTTATACAACATATGAGCAGTGGTGGCAGAGTGATAATGGCCCCGACTTACGATTTGTAGGTCGCGGGTTCGAACCCAGCCAGGCGCATTACTTTCAGTAAATTATTTCATCACCACTGCTCTCGAAACGGTGATGGAAAACATCGTGAGGAAACCGGCATGCCCTAGAACCAAAAATTCGAAGGCATGTGACATCAACAACCCGTACTGGGCCCGCGTGGTGGATTACGGCCCATTCCCTCTTCTAGAGAGGAGGTCTGAGTCCCAACAGTGGGAACATTAAAAAGGCTGATTATGTATGTATGCAACATTATCGCACAAAGGCGGCCTTAATGTCTTAGGCATTCTCTAACCAAGGATGATGATCAAGGAGTTGCCAGCAAACCGTAGGAGCCCAGCAGGGTCAAAGCCTACTGGAGCCAAGGGTCTGCTTCTGAAAGGAAGACTTGGCCCTGGTGTGAAAGGCAACGACGGGAAAGGAAGTGAGTTTTTAGTTAGTAAAAGTCTGACTTTTTTTTGTAGGTGGGAAATCATCCAATAGGAGCGGGGTATGTCCCCGCTCTTAGGCGGAGCGGAAGATAGTGTCGGACTTTTATTGACTTAAAACCCACTCCTGTTCCTTCGTTGCCTTTCGTACCGGGGCCGAATGTTCTTTCCAGAAGAACCCTTGGCCCCAGTAGGCTTCTACCCTGCTGGGACAACTCTTTGAGGGGCGCGTGGAAGAATACGCGCCGATTGAAAATTCAACTTGTAAGGGAGTGAAAAAGGGGGAAATTAAATCTTATTTTTCTTCTTCGATCATGGTCAAAAAACATCGCAAATGTCAAAAATCATGAGACAAAAAAAAAAACACTCAAACTCGCAATATGGCGCTATAGAAAAACAGCGCGAAGCCTGCTGCTTTCCTATTGGCTGTCGCCACGCGTCGGCGCGTGCCTACATGACAGCTGGCGGGACTTTGTTTTTTTTTATTCAACTTTTTTTTTTTGCTGCGTCCTTGTTCGGCCTTTTCGTAGAGTACAGTCAACAAAGAAAATGTAGAAAGGGTCGTCAGTTATACCTAGTCGAAAATTTCATGAAAATTGAAGGAAGGATATTAATCAATTTAAATTTTATCAATGCGTGGTTTATTTAGGTACTATAATTTAATGATGTTTCATTCATATCCATCCATTGATTTTCATTAAAACAGCAACTACAGTAGGCAGAACGGATCTTGAGCGCTCGGCGGCAGAGTGGGGATCGCTTTGCGCATTCCATACGTTGACGAGCCAATCGTCTTCATTGTTAGATACATGCAGCAACGCAGGGAACGAATGACGCGATGGCACGGCGAGCCAATCACTGACACTCCCCGCCCCCGCGTCTCACTTCGCACTACTAAAGAGACCGAATATTTCACTTCTGCGCAACCGCTCAAGATCCGTTGTGCCTACAGTACATCTGACGACCCTGGTTACTTTTCTACTTAGTTGACGGTACATTGTAGAAATGTGGCCGAAGCAGGTTTTGGTTCAAGCCAAGTCAATGTCTTAAGGACCGGCTGTCAAAAGTCCATGATAGTTGGGTTTAAAGACTGACAGATGGGTTTACGTTTAGGATATTGATATTACCATGTTGTGTCTGGTGTAATGAAGCAGAATTTAAATGCCAAAGGATATTTCGCCATGTTTAAAAAAGAATAGTATAATCTTGAGCAGTAGTAGTATTTTTAATATTTCCACAACTATCACACAACGCCGTCTAGTCCCAAGCTAAGCAGAGCTTGTGTTATGGATACCAGACCACTGATAAACATACTTATATATTTCTAAATACACACATATTATAGACACCCAGACACAGAACAAATGATTATGCTCACTACACAAACATTTGTCCTGGGTGGGAATCGAACCCACGACCTTCGGCATAGCAGTCAGGGTCACTAACCACTAGACCAACAGGCCAGTCGTAATAGTAGACTTGTGGTAACGGCGGATGCAAACCTAGCCAGGCGCATTACTTTGTATAATTTATTTCATAACCACTGCTCTCAAAACGGTGAAAGAAAACATCGCGAAGAAACTAGCATGTCCTAGAACCAAAAATTCGAAGAAGTGATATTCACCAACCCGCACTGGGCCCGCGTGATGGATTACTGTCCATTCCCTCTCCTAAAGAGAACGTCTGATTCTAAGCAGTGTGGACATTAAAAAGACTGATTAATGCTACTACATATAATCTTATCTTCCACTCGGTGGAGTAAATTACCTCGCTCAGGGTGAGGAGAAATGGAAGGCAGTCGCCTCCTTCTGCGAAGTAGTAATGCTAGAGACAAGGAGACGGATATCCTCACGTCCCAGCCGCTACATCCCAGACCCTGACTACCAGCCACGGTGGACGCGAGCTTGCGGATGACGAGCCATAGATAGCTCTCCTGTCCGTGACCCGTCCGGTAATCGTCCGCAGGACTGATACCCCCTAGGACCGTGGACATACCCTGAAGAGGTAACCCGTGGTCTAATAATGCAAAGATTACCTGAAGGACACAATTATGGTTTTAGTCTGTAAGTCTGTCATGCGCGTTCCATCGTCGATCACATCATCGCTTACCATCAGGTGAGATGGTGGTCAAGCGTAAGCCTATCAGTAACAATATTTAAAAAAAAAAACAGATCGCCAAAATTAATTGCCATATCATAACCACTTCAACTACACAAAAGACTTTTCATCTATTATTTTTTTTATATGGCATGCAAAGTCATTCATCCAATACTCATTGACTCAAGGTGTACCAACCAAAAGATGACAACATTAATTCAAATATCGAACGCACATCAATAGTAATGACAGATGCGCGTGCGCATATGTGCCGGAAGTTCACGAGATGTTCGAAATTCGAATTACGGCTTCTGTTTATAATCAGCTGTTTGTAGGAGGGTAGGACGAGGTCTTTCACCTTTAGATTGTCTTTGTACCACGGTTTTTGAAAACCTGGACCTTATATGAATTAACATAGCATATTACATATTATTTTATTTAAATAGTATTACAAATAAGTGCTTGACTGCGACACAAAATAGATAGATACAGAAGTCAATCTACATATAAAGCGCGCTCGAGCAACGCACACAAAGACACCGCTCACGGACACGATGTCTCGGTCGCGCCTCGGCCCGCTCGTCGAACAGTTCCGGCTCAAACGCTCATTAGTGTGCGTCCACCGAGCGTAGGTATAAAATGTGAAGTACATACATGAGATTGTCTTCTGTACCTATCTATTTTGTGCATGCGATCCCACCTGACGGTAAGCAGTGATGCAATCGTTGATGGTAAGGAGGTTAATAAGAGCCTAGCCTCGAAGACATCTAAATTATATTACCATACCATAACCACCGATTGAATCTTGAGTCAATAACGACTGATGGCACTAGTTCCAATTTTATGGAGCTGATGGAATGCGAGATAAGCTGTAGGGTTCCATAGGTATCTATGTCACAATATGTTATCTTTAATCAGAATTGTGATTGGGATTGAGACGCAAGATCAATAAATGTACTACTCGTTCCAAATGAGAATAGGACCGATTCCTATGTTTTGACGTCTCGTCGTACTGTCAAATCGAAGAAATTTTGGAAAAATTGAAGAACTTGAGAGATGAGTAAAATAACTTTTTTTGTTCACAGTTCATAAATAAATTAAATTTTTCGTAAATTAATTAGTGTTCAAAAATTTTCTTTCCTCGATTTGACAGTAAATCGTGACGTCACAACATGGCCGGCGATCCAATTCTCATTTTGAACGCATTGTAAAATTTGACATAACTAAAGGCTCTAGCGCCGAAGCAGTGTCATAAAACAGTGACTTTCTGAAGCCTGAGGCGATTATTACACTGGCACGCATCACGCTGCATGTTGCGTGTCAACGCACCCACGCGCGTACTGGCGGAACTGCAGATCTGCATCATCGTAGGGTTTTTTTTACGCAATCACTCGCGTATAGTTACCGGCACGAATCTTGAGCACTCGGCGTCAGAGTGAAGATCGCTTTGCGCATTCCATAGATTGGTTTCGCAATATTTTGTCTCTTTAGTAGTGCGAAGTGAGACGCGGGGCGGGGAGTTTCAGTGATTGGCTCGTCGCGCCGTCGCATCATAGAATCATTCGTTCCCTGCGTTGCTGCATGTATCTAACAACGAAGACGATTGGCTCACCAATGTATAGAATGCGAAAAGCGATCCCCACTCTCACTCTGACGCCGAGCGCTCAAGATCCGTGCCGATAACTATAATTAGGTTTGAAAAAAAAAATATAGATTCTGAGTAACTGGGTTTTTTTTTCGGTGGGAAAATCATCTAATGACATTCCCCGCTCTTGGGCGGAGTGGGAGATGGTATCAGACTTTTACTGACTAAAAACCCACTCCAGTTACTTCGTTGCCTTTCGTACCGGGGGCTGAGCTAACTTTCAGAGCTAACCCTGGCCCCAGTAGGCTTCGGCATTGGCAATGGCAGGGGCCATTGCTGACAACTCCTTGAGGCGCGCGGAAACCGCACGCGCCATCGACGTCTTGGGCTCGGTCCGGACAGTTACCAGACGATCGGACAGCGAGCTACCCATTGCTCGCCGTCCGCAAGCCCACGCCTACGGGAGCAACTGGGTTGTGGAGGTCAGATAGGCTCCATGTAGAACACGGGTATTCAGCCACATCTGATTAGACTGGAAGCCGACCCCAAGCTAGGATATAATGTGTTGGCCACGGGTTTGCGGACGGCGAGCAATGGGTAGCACGCTGTCCGACCGTTTGGTAACTGTCCCGACCGAGCCCAAGTCATCGACGGCGCGAACTATACTCGCTTGCCTCAAGGAGTTGTCAGCAACAGCAGGGGCCCAGCTGAGTCGAAGCCTACTGGGGCCAGGGTTAGTTTCAAAAGAGTAGCTCAGCCCCAGTATAAGGGCACGAAGGAACGGGGTAGGTTTTTAGTCAGTAAGAGTCTGACACTATCTCCCGCTCCGCTCAAGAGCAGGGGTTGTCATTAGATGATTTTCCCACCATACAAAACAAAATTTTGTTGGCTGGTAGGTTTTTCTTTCCCAAGATGTAATAAGCTACTATTATAAGAGTTCTTAAACTCATTACTCATCCTTTTTCCAACACAATCGGTTACAACTCCACGTGTCTAACGGCACTGTAACGACCTTTTTAGACCGTGGAAGAGGCAAAGGGATCACATTCATACAGCCGTTGAATAGGCCGCTTTAGCTTTGTTAGTTATGACGCGTGGGACGCTTTATTAGGAGTTTTTATTTCTTTTATTTTTCAATTTGAATTTGGAAGCTGTTAAAGTCTAAAGTCGCTGGTTGATGATATTGGTTTTATCTTTTTTATTGTTTGGTTTAGTGGTCGGAAATCATCATTACTTCTTCCGCTCTTGGTGGGGCGAGAGGTAGAGTCAGACTTTTATCGACAACAACAACTCGACATACATTTTCACTGTTTTTCATACAACCGCTCATAAGCGATTATGACGCCATTACACATTTTTCATTACATATTTAGGAAACACATTATCTTGTGGATATTAAGTATCTAGGCTTCTATTGAAATCAATTTATGTGAAAAATTAATCCAGTAACCTTTGAAAATCTGGTATTTTGCATATTATAACAATAGAAGCCTTGCTATCAAGATTCTAAAAGACGAATTTTTTTTTTTTACTTGTTGGTTAAAAAAAAAACATTTCCTGGAACAAGTTTTGTAAAATCGTCGAGTAAATCGCGGAATTACCGAATGCTAACAGAGTTTTCAGGCGTTATCTCTCTTTTTTTCGCGTTGCCTGTTCGTCAAACATCGCGTTGGATTGCGTTAGATGAAGTAACAAGCTTTTAAGCCATGCTCGATGCTGGCGATAGGCGAGCGGAAAAGCAGCCTCTTCTGGTTAACATCCGTAGACTCATAGCAAGGTACAGTTGAAAACCAGCGTCAGGCAACTGCTACGTAGTGGCCTGGCATCATGCTGAACTGGACCTATTTGGCGCAGCCGTGAGACATACCATGTAGATATATTTAACTTTAAGTTTCTATACTAAGTATAATAATTATTATTTCATTGTATGTATGTGCCAAATAAACGTATTTTCTTTCTTTCTTTCTTAAGATAATTATCTAAGTACTATTTTTTTATCAAAGTAGGAGTAGAACACACCTCTGCCAAGCTCCTTGGGGGATAGCAGCCTTGATATTATTAGAACCAGTTTAATTCCCCAAGCTCAGGTGCAAAATAAGGTCATAGTGCTTCATAATTAAGACGAAAACTTAAAAAGCCATTTAAGTATTGAACAACAGCTGATTACCAGCTGGTATGAAAGAATGTCTACCTGATATGAAAACAGACAAAAATCGACCTTAACACATTAAGATTAAAGTCGAAATTCCATTGCCTTGAAAATTGTTTATACGAAATTGAACCTTAAAGTTTTAAAGTTAAGGTTTAATATTGATTTGTAGGGTAGTTGTTCTTTGTGAATTTATCTTGTTGCTAAGCAAAATATAGGCTGTCTTTTGCTTGGGACATGTTTTTGCTCCCTAACTACCCTTTCTCCTAACAGGTATGTATGTTAGACCATCACGCCTGTAAAAACAGGCCATGACGCGAGAAATAGCTAGTAAATAGCTTGTATGAGTATAGAAACCATTGACATTTCAAACCAGAAACGAATGACAGTTACAGGTAGTCAGACCCCAGGGCCTCAAGTCTGCTATTACAATAGCGTCAGAATGGTCTATCATTGATTTCATAATTGTTAATTTTGACAAGTTTTGGTAATCTAGTAATATAATGGCGTCATTATGACTTTCCAATGGTTAACCACTGACACTCCATTGAAAGAAATGGCATAGAATGGTAATCTCGTACATAATGACAAATGAATATCTGACCCTATACGGTAAGCTGCAAATTTTTTTACAGTTCCTTTGATCAGTGACCTACCATTAAGACGTCATTGCGCAATTAGTGTTTTTAATAAGCTCGATATTGTCATTCTACCACAATTATAAGACTATTGACCGATCAATGATCGATCATTATGAATTAGCAGAATACAAACTTTTAGCAAAATGACAATGGGATCGTGTTGGAATGACGAATTTTATAAAAATAGCAGACTTAGGCCCCAGAAAGTCTGGCCATCAGTCTATCCAAGGAATATCTTACCATCTCAGGTGGGATCGCAGTCAAGCACTAGTTTATATCAATTTAAAAAATAACGTGTTGCAACGACTGCGTACTGCGATTTTCATATAAAAAAAAGAATAATAAACTGACCAATAGGAAAAGTATTAAAAACCAATTTCTTATTTTTTTTTAACCAAATCTTTCAAAAGCCCAAGTATCTGTGGTCAATGGACAAATTGTTGAAAAAAAAAAGTCTTTGACTGTCAAAGACAATTTTCTTTTTCTATTTTTTTTTATTGTGCAACTACACTAGGCACCTGTCCTTGTGACAATCAGCTGTTCCATTGCGTTACTTTTCAAATCATCTGTGATTTGTTACTAGCCAGTGACATTAGTAGCCTTTACTTTTTTTTTTTTGGCGGGATTTTGTCGGGCTAAATTCAATGGGCGTATAGTCTGTCTAATAAGTCAACCGACTTGGGAATTTCATATAATATTTAATTATTTAAAAATTACTTATATTCGATACTTTTCATAAGGTTCTTCTGTTAGTAAACAAAGATCTCCATCTCTCAATCAACCTTGATTATTGAACCCGTGTTAACTTCATCAGATTTCATTAAATCCTAATAATTACCCAAGTCGTTTAACTTATTAGACAGACTCCATTAATTTTATTCACAAATTGATTCATAATTGATAATATGTTGTGACGTAAAAGTATTTTTTTTTTTTTTATTATAGGTAGGCTTCCGCTTGACCACTATCTCACCTGATGGTAAGCGATGATGTGGTCGACGATGGAGCACGCTTGCCTAGAAGTAACCTATTCACTTTTAATTTAACAAAACCCTTGAACTAAAGATTTCAAGGCATTTTTATGGAGATTTATCATTTTGATAAGCAACATCTCCTCTATCTTATGAACCTTCGCAAGCTTCCAACAATTGCACCTCGAAGTAACAAAAGCAGTTTTTGTCAAGCCATTACTTGTGCAAGCTACCTGTGTGTCTGTTCTTTACAATCAGCTGATGAACGACATCCCGTGAGCTTCCATTCAGTCGCCTGATTCACGTAAAATCAAACAAGCCAAATATCGTTGATGTTTTATAGTCGTTCGATCGAAGTCTTATCCAAAAGTGGTATTCACGATCTATCGACTTATTTCCAGTTACATTAATAAGTATTCTACCAGGATAATGTAAAAAGAAGAAAGAAAGAAAGAAAAGAAAGAAAAACAGTTTATTTACGCGTTAAAGACGCAAACTTAAAAATAGGTGAACAGAACATATATCAAGATAGGGAGTCTCCTCCGCGCAAAACGGCCGAACGCTCAGCATAAAGCTGCGGCCTCACGCATAATGCGTTGAGCTCACAGCGCTGGTTTTCAGCGTGGGCCGGTTACTGTGTCGACATAAGGACGCTGGAACGGTGCAGTAAACTAAAAATAAGTATAGATAAGTTATAAATACAAATAAAAATAAATAGATAAGGTGACAAATACAATTTTATAAAGTGGCAACACCATGACGCGCCCATAGCTCAATTTGTGTGACTCGTTTTAGTAATCTGTGGTAACTAAAACAGTTTTTTTTTAATCGACGAATTTCAAACGACTTTAAAATCGGTGTCGTTCAAACTCGATAGATGGATGTGAATACGGAAATGGTCTAAACGACTAAATCGCTACGATATCTTTACGGTTTCCATTACGTGAATCGGGCTACTGATCAGCTGAGCTATGTAGTGTCTTGTATTCAAATTCTTTATCAACCAGTTTTTTCAAGCGACTTTGCTTGTGCTCTGTCCTAAACCAGCCTTGTATTTTTTTTAATTTATGCATGTAATTGATACAAACGATAATACATAACATAATCAGTCTTTTAATCCCGCTGCTGAGAATCGAGCCTCCTCTCTATGAGAAGGAATGGGCTGGCTGTTATACACCACGCGGGTTCAATGCGTGTTGGTGAATGTCACATGTCTCCAAATTCTTTGTTCTAGGACATGCTGGTTTCCTCACGATGTTTTCCTTCACAATTTCGAGAGCAGTGGTGATGAAATGAATACACAAAGTAATGCGCCTGGCTGGATTTGAACTCACGAGTTACAACTAGTAATTCTGGGCTGTTTACAGTCTCGGCTACCATTGCTCTTGATACAGTTAGACCAAAAATGCGACGACCTCAAAGCTAGACCACCAACAGATATTATTATATCGTTAATGGTGTTCTGACATGTCCTCTCTGTGCTCGGGAGTTTTTTGGCCAAAGTTGAATATGCAAGTCATATGAGGGCGGCACATAACAGAGCAGCAAACCTGTAGCCTTATTCACGTAAAATCAAACAAGCCAAATATCGTTGAAGTTTTATAGTCGTTCGATCGAAGTCCTATCCAAAAGCGGTGTTCACAATCTATCGACTATTTCGAGTTACATTAATAAGTATTTTACCAGGATAACGTACTGCAGATTTTTTTAAATCGACGAATTTCAAACGACTTTAAAATCGGTTTCGTTCAAACTCGATTGATGGATGTGAATACGGAAATGGTCTAAACGACTAAATCGCTACGATATCGTTACGGTTTTCATTACGTGAATCTAGCTACAGAACTCACAACCACCATGAAGAGTCAAGGAATGTGGTCGCTGTGGTCAAAATCTATACTAACGTTATAAAGTGGTAGGTAAAGATTGTTTTTTTTTTTTTTGTTTGGAGGAGGTAATCTCTGGAAGTACTGGTCCGATCGCTAAATTTTTTTCACCTACTGGTAGAAAGCTGCTTTATTTCTGAGTGACATAGGCTATATTTTAAGTACGCGCGCGAAACCGCGGGCAAAAGCTAGTTTGATTTAAAATGCTTTGAATCTTGAATCTAGTGTGAAAAAAAAAAACATATTTTGAATACTGAAGGCTTGCACAAAAAGCGAAGCAAGGAGCTCTGTTCTAGAAGCAATGAAACATCATTGCACAACCTACACAAAAGGTTTTTTTTCGAACCATTTCTTGCACTACCTGTAAATCTTCGGAATCAGCTGATGCGGGATCGTGTTGCATTCTATTCAGTCAGCTGATGGGTACAGTATCACGGCTTTCTATTCAAATCAGCTGAGCTTTGTTATCATAAGAAATCGTCTACCTTTGAGGCACAAAAAGGAAGAAAGAAAAATATTTTATTTGGCGGACATAGACGCACATCTTCCAATGTCTTCTCCCGCTTTTGAGTGAAGCGAGAGGAAGTATCAGACTTTTACTGACTAAAACCTACTATATTTATTTTATAAAAAGCTTGTTAAAGATAAACTTTTAATAAACTAGTGCGCCTCACCATATAACGACTGACATATCAACACAGCCTAAACTACAGGGTCTTAGAGCGTGACAATTTGCACAAGGTTTTTTTTTTTTTTTTTTTCGATGGGAAAAATCATCTTATGACAACCCCCGCTTTCCTTCTAGCCTTCGTACCGGGGCTCGAGCACCCTTTCGGATAACCCTGGCCCCAGTAGGCTTCGACCCGGCTGGGCCCCTGCTGTTGCTGACAACTCCTTGAGGCGCGCGGGAACAGCGCGCGCCGTCGACGACTTGGGCTTGGTCCGGACGGTTACCGGACGGCCGGACAGCGAGCTACCCATTGCTCACTGTCCGCAAGCCCGCGCCTACGGTGGCTGGAAATTTTATGACGTAGGTGAGCACTAAGACAGGGTTTTCCAAAATTGACCATCAAATAGGATAAAACGGGGGTCCAAAGTTGTGTGTGTGGAGAAACCTGCTTTCATGCGGGCGAAGCCGCTGGCGGAAACTAGTGTAATATAAAATGGGCGTTTCGATATGCCTTGGGAGTCGCGGGGCCATATACAGCCACCGTAGGCGCCGGCTGGCTGACGAACGACGAGCAATGGCTAGCTCACTGTCTGACTGAGGACTGAGCCCGAGTCGTCGACGGTGCGTAGTGAGTTGAGCTCCATGCGTTCCTCAATAAGATGTTAGTGAAACCGTAGCAGCCCAGTAAGATACCTGCTAGGCAAATTTTAAAAGGGATACCGTGTGTCTAGAACGGAAAGGACAACTGAAGGAGCACGAGTGAGTTTTAATCGGTAAAAGTCTGACACTCTCTTTCACCCAAAGTTTTCCACAGAGAGAGGAGGACTAATTTGATGTTTTTTCGCCCCAAAATTAAAAACCGGCCAAGTGCGAGTCGGACTCGCCCATGAAGGGTTCCGTAGCAGCAAGTAACATAATATAAAAGTTCTTGTAATGTGTTGTAACTTTGATCGATGTTTTAATAATAGTGTATTTTTTTCGATTTATGACGCATTAAAAAAAAAACTACTTACTAGATTTCGTTCAAACCAATTTTCGTTGGTAGTTTTTATAGTAATGTACATCATATATTTTTTTTAGTTTTATCATTCTCTTATTTTAGAACTTAGAGGGGGGGGGGGGGGACACATTTTACCACTTTGGACGTGTCTCTCGCGCAAACTATTCAGTTTACAAAAAAATGATATTAGAAACCTCAGTATCATTTTTGAAGACCTATCCATAGATACCCCACACGCATGGGTTTGATGAAAAAAAAATTTTTGAGTTTCAGTTCAAAGTATGGGGACCCCCAAAATTTTTTGCTTTTTTTCTATTTTTGTGTGAAAATATTAATGCGGTTCACAGAATACATCTACTTACAAAGTTTCAACTGTATAGCTCTTATAGTTTCGGAAAAAAGTGGCTGTGACATACGGACGGACAGACAGACAGACAGACATGACGAATCTATAAGGGTTCCGTTTTTTGCCATTTGGCTACGGAACCCTAAAAAGTGTCATAAGTGATGTTTTTCCGCCCCAAAATTAAAAAGTGCCTTAAGCATCCTAGCTATACTCATAACATAAGCATTATCAGCCTTAAAATGTTATATGCACTGCCGGGATTCTGGCCTCCTCTCTAGAAGAGTAACTAGATCGTAATCCAGAACGCGGGCCCACTGCGGATTGGTGGCTGTCACGTCTTCAAATTTTGGTTTTAGGACATGCCGTTTTCATTTATAGTTTTGCGAGCAAATAAATTACGCAAAGTTATGTGCCTGACTAAATATAACTAATAGGTACATTCGAGCTATATTTTATATCTTCAACATGAAGATTCTGATTTGGCATCCATATTGCCACAGGGTTTTCAAAATTAGTTTTTTTTTTTAAGTTCAGCCTTTTCCATGACTTTTGCTTCCGTCAGTTTCTTTGACAAATTTGTCACAAAGCATACTCAGCTGATTTGAAAAGAAATCTCCATTGGGATCAGCTGATTGTAAGAAGCTCGCAGGTAGAGGGTAGTTGAATGCATTCTTGCATTGCATTAATGTTAGGAGAGAAAAAGTGACATTGCATAAATGTCGCTACATTTTTTTTTAGTTTGGGATAGACAAAGAGGTTAAGGGGTCCTATTAGCCGATGATCTTTTGAAAACCTATTTTCAACTTGTATAAAGTATCTTAAAAGTGCATCATGAAATTCTGAAAAAAAAAGACGTGTGGCACTCGGGGACTGCCGCGGTAAAGCTATTGCATAGCATTTTTATCAACTTCTGCAATTATAATTATTTATTTATTTTATATATACAGTATTTTTTTGTTCTTTGACATTAATTGAAGTTACACTTTCATACATTGAATTGAATTGTTATCGGTCACCACGCTCAAAAAACAAATGAGTGGGGGGTGTTAGGTTATTTTCGTTACGGAATTTCTGGATTCGGTCTCCACGCTCAAGGCCCGTGATAGAAGCTATGCAATAGCTTAAAATATAATGCAATACTTTGATTCATGGACTACAATGCTGTACAAATATTGTTTTGCACTTGCACCCAGCTGTTTGCTAGTCCCTAATGCCCGCTATGACCCGCCGTGACTCGTATTGTTCTTCTACTTAGTGTCGGTGGTGTCCTTTTGAAATATTATTAGGAAAAAATATAACATGGTGTAAAAACTATTGGAATCCATTAAGTTACTGATTCTGAACCAACAATATTCAGGTCTTGTATTAAACTAAAAACATTGTGGTAAAAAGCATGTTATGAATTATGTTTTTCATAGTAAACTTATAATATTATGTAAAGTAAATGTACGCTCAGCTGATTCAAGAATCTTTTCCCATCAGCTGATCGACACAGGTACCTACGTAGCTTGTATAACTTGCGGTTTTAGAAAAAACACTCTTTGTGCAATGGTCTTCTTGAAATATTTTTTCGGTGATGATAATGGCACAATATAAAAATGGCTTTTGGGTTCTGTACAAAAAGTCACAAGCAGGGATGTTAGGGAGCTCCATAATCGTAACCGAAACTATCGGATATCCGATATAAAATAATATCCATAACCGTAACCGAATCCGAAATAAAAGTTTCGGATAATATCGGATAGGGGCGGAGCCTAATTGCGACACGTTATGACAGGCTGTCATAACGTGTCGCGTCGTATAATATAAATAGTATTTATATTTTACTTCTGAAATTCCTCAGAAATATAATATCCGTAACCGAAATTATCCGAAATTTCATATCCATAACATCCCTGTACAAGCCACTACTTTTTTGTTGGTGAGAAATACATTAACCTTTCGAATACCGTAATTAGAGACGCAATAGAAAGACAATGAGAGAGCGGACGCCGGCGTTCGCTTAGGGTTGGTTTAATGAGTAAAATAATTTCTCCGGCTCTGTGTGTAGATAGGGGGGAGTGTCAGATGTTTACATGGTGTGTACCTCCAGTTGCCCTTTGCGTTCTAGGGCCGCGGTGGTTCTTTCGAACAATAGCCTTGTAAAAATCCCATAGTCTTGATCTGAAACCCTACCACAAGCTCTTATCCCAATCCATCATTATCATCATCAGCCTTTTTAATGTTCCCACTGTTGGGCCAAAGGCTTCCTCTCTAGGAAAGGGAATGGGCCGTAATCCACCACGAGGGCCCAGTGCGGTTTGTAACGCGATCCATTTACAACTAAAATACACTACGCGTTATTCAGCACAAAACGAGTAACATGTAGTGTAATAGGCCATTTATAACACTTCAGTTTAGGTCGTAATATGAATCGCGTTAGGACCTCTGTAGTCCTCTTAAACACCGTATGCACATGGCTCACCTTTGTTTTCATTGTTTTACATCACATTTGCCAATATACGTCCCCACCTTTCGTTTCATACTGAACCCCAATTTATTTTACCGAATAACGAACATCACTCCATTCAAAAATGACTCTTAGCTCACCTTTTAAAGATTCAAAATCGTTTACCACAATTACCAAGCGATAAGGGCAGTCGAAAATACGTCTTAAACTATCAGAAATAAAGTTAATTTTCGTTGTATTTGTATGAAGTCCATTTTGCAATATTGACAATTAAAATATGCACGTGCGCTTGCAAGGAGCGGAATTAAAAAAAAAACGCACAGGTATACAATTTTACAGCTGAGCGTCAGCTGTTTTTTGCTAAAAGTAGGATATTATGTCTTATGCTGTAAGCTTAAGGTAGATTTTTATTTGACATGGGGGTAGTTTATTATTATTTTGAAATATCAAGTACCTACGCATGTTAACGCAATAATTATGTTCATTTTTTTTTTCTTTTTTTTCCACCACTATCACACAACGCCATCTAGTCTCAAACTAAGCAGAGCTTGTGTTATGAGTACTAGACAACTGATAAACATACTTACTTCTAAATACATACATAATCTAAACACCCAGACACAGAACAAACGATCGTGCTCGTCACATAAACCTTTGTTTTAGGTGGGAATCCACGACCTCCGGATGTCGAGCCTCTAACCACTAGACCATCAGCAGACAATCTTACCATTACCTCCTTCACTCGCAATACTGCTTCGCAAAAGGTGTCTACTTCCAGCCTACTGGCTGACCTGGACCAGAGACAGGCGCGAGAGGTTCCTAACCAGTCACTGTCACGAGGACCTGGCTTCAAACTAACGAGACATACTTCCACCATGTCCTCTTGGTAGTCAGCACTACTTTAAGTCTATATTGTTTTATTTTAACGTCATCATTATCATCATCATCATTTCAGCCGAAAGACGTCCACAGTTGGACATAGACCTCCCCCAAATGTCGCCACAATGAGCGGTCCTGTGCGTCTCGCATCCATCCCATTCCCGCAACCCTTACCAGGTCATCGGTACACCTTGTAGGAGGCCTTCCAGCACAGCGTCTTCCGGTACTAGAACCTGTTGACCCCAACGGCCAACTGTTCTGCGAGCAATGTGCCCTGCCCATTGCCACTTAAGTTTGGCGATTCTTCGTGTTATGTCGGTAACCTTGGTTCCTTGAATTTTAAGGTATGCGCCATGTTTGACGCAAATAAACTCCTTTTTTTTCTTTTCTTTGAGCATAATAGGCACACCCGGGAGTTACTTCCTGCCGAATCCAACACAGGAACCTCCCGAAACTACCGTGTCCGGTGAGGGCCTGCGTCAGGCTGAAAGTGCCTTATAGAGGGAACCTGTCACCGCGACTGTGGTGTGTAAAGGCCGATGACGCCTGCCAGTGCAGCGTGAATATTCGAAAGAACCACGCACAGAGTAATTAAAGAACACAGGCGGTTTTTAGTCTGTAAAAATGTGACACTGCGTCTCTTTCCTCCTAGAGCGGGAAGAATCATAAATATGATGATAACTAAAAAAAAAAAATCAAATGCCATCAGGCGGGTCACGTCAGTCGCATGTACAGTGACTGCTGGATAAGCAGATCCACTCAGCAGCTTCTTGCCACTTGCAGAGGGAGAGCAAAGTTGAGGCCAGCCCAAAAAAAGATGGCGAGATGATCTAGACGCATACCACGAGGACTGGTTCAAGAAGGCGCTGGAGAAGAATGTCTGGAACGGCTTGGGGGAGACTAATGGCTAACAGTGGGACACTAATGGCAATTTGAGTTTCGAGAAACGAGCATGTGACTAAAGGATTGACACCTTTCAGATACCGTCAATTTGAGACACAATAGTAAGACAATAGATGGGCGTTTGCTCGAGGTTTAATGAATTAAAATGATTCCTTAAAAGCATGATCAGTCTTTTAATGTTCCCACTGCTGGGTCTTAGTCGTTCTATCTAGGAGAGGGGATGGGCCGTAATCTACCACGCGGGCCCAGTGTGATTTGGTGAATGTTACATATCTTCGAATTTTTGGTTCTAGAACATGCCGGTTTCCTCACGATGTTTTCCTTCACCGTTTTGAGAGCAGTGGTAATGAAATAAATTACACAAAGTAATGCAAATGGCTGGGTTCGTTTGGACCCACGACCTACAACACTGTGTTAATCAATATATTTTTTATAATTATTCTGTTTCCCCAATTTTGGCATGGAAAACGAAAAACAAAGTAAAATTAACATTATGTTTTGTGCAAATAAACATTTAAATAAATTCTACATTTTAATGACACACACACACGGCATGTATTAAAATAATTTACACTTAAAAATGTGTGATTCAGTTCAATATAATTTCATGATGAACTTATGAGAATTGGTTAAATAAACACTTGGTTACAATATTTAAAATAACTAACAATGTCAAAAATATTTTTTCCTCAAAAGACCATATCGCAATCATGCATGCATGGTTCTCATATGATTTGACCATTACATGTTTACTGTATGGACTTTAAAAGAGACTTTGACCCTTTTTTTTTGTTTATGGATGGTGGGGAAAATCATCCAATAGCAACCCCCACTCTTGGGCGGAATGGGAGATAGTGTCAGACTTACTGACTGAAAACCCACTCCATTCCTTCTAGCCTTCATACCAGGGCTCGAGCTCCCTTCTGGATAACTCTGGCCCCCGTTTCGACCAGGCTGGGCCCCTGCTGTTGCTAACTACTCCTTGAGGCGCGCGGGAACAGTGCGCGCCGTCGACAATTTGAGCTCGGTCCGGGCAGTTACCGGACGGTCGGGCAGCGAGCTACCCATTGCTCAATGGGCGCGCCTCAAGGAGCTGTCAGCAACAGCAGGGGCCCAGCTGGGTCGAAGCCTACTGGGGCCAAGGTTAATCGGAAAAATAGCTCAAGCCGCGGTACGAAGTCAACGAAGGAACGGTGTGGTCTTTTAGTCAGTAGGAGTCTGACAGTATCTCCCGCTCCGCCCAAGAGCGGGGGTTGTCATTGGATGATTTTACCCTTATATGAAACCTTGATATGGAACCTTAACAAAAAAGGGCATATATCTAAACCTGCTTTCAAGCACTTGTGCATATCACAACTAATTGTACGGAGCTGATAAGGGCCGATATGATAACAGTATCATTGACAACAAGTATACTACTACTTGTTACTATTATTGAATCATTTTGATTACTACATCAATTTATTCAATACTAGCTTTTGTCCGTGACTTCAGTCCCATCAACTGACTACCTACTCTATTCTACTCTACCCAACTCTATCCTACACTACTTACCTACCTAGCCTACCTGCCTACCTACCTACCTACCCTACCCAATAAAAGGTTTTCACAAATGTCTAATGTTATTTTGAACATAGATACTACACAGTGGCGTAACTAATATTTTTTACGCCCGGTGCGAGCTTCTCAACTGCGCCCCTAGAAAAAAGTACAATATGAACAAAAAGGACTATTAGATATTTTGCGCTCCTCCAGGGACTGCGCCCTGTGGCTGGCCACCGCTGGCACCGCCCTAGTTACGGCACTAATTCTACAGCAACCGTCTTTGCTGCAATAGCAAAGCAGGCATAACTCCAATCATTTATGCTAGGTTAGTGATTCATCAATACAGGTTATAGTGAGTTGTTTCTTTTTTTTTTTCTTATATATTGCATGTTGCCAGTTTTCTTTTACACACAAAAATCAATAAAAATTCTTATTTTACCAATGTTTTGAAAAATCAATAGTAGTTACAACCTGAAATAAATAAATAAAACCTGAGAATGTTAACACGGCATCTAACTCGAAAACAGTTGCCACATTGAATCCTCCAAAACAGTTTGCATTGTCGCGTTCAAAGCATTGCAAATTCGTAAAGTATGTATGTCATGAGAAACTACACGGCGCAAAATAAATATTGATATTCAAAACACTAAAATAAAATTCATCAGGTGCCATATTACACAGTTGTCTGTCATTTTTTCCTGAACTACACCTATTTGTTGCAGCCATGAGACACAATGTTTTTTTTTAACCTTTCAATCGTGGAAATCACAGACACAATAGAAAGACAATAGGTGCGCGAACACCGGCGTTGGCTTGGGGTTTAATGAATTAAATAGATATAAACTAGAATGTGACTGCGATCGAACCTGATGGTAAGCAGTAATGCAATTGTTGATGGTGAGGCGCACAAGTTTATTAAGAGCTTATTCACTCTAGCCTTGAAGGCACCTAAATTAAAATCAGACAGGAAGACCGTAGGTAGCAATTTGGTTCGGTCCTTTGATGTACATGGTATGTTCTTTTTTATTTTATGTTTTAATACTGTGTGTATCTATCTGTAGAAAATAAACCATTTTTCTTTCAACAGGAAAATGAAAATTTTTCAAATAACATTCTTACTAGAACATGGACTAGACAGGAAAAATGAGTATTATTCTTACTGGACCAGAGACAATTTAAACAATGTTTTTATTATTAGGATAACGAAAACCGAAGGCATGTATGATATTAAGCTAACTGATGCAGAACAGCAGAAGTATTCCAAACATAAGAGGTTATAATCAGAATACCACATTTATTCCAGTTAGATACCAGTTAGAACATTCTGGCGCATATTTAGAGAGTAATTAACAACACTTACCGGGCACTGTACTGCCTGTCTGGCCCATTTTTCGATGTATTCTCCACGTTCTTTCGCTTTTCAATTATCACAGTTAAATCGTTATTTGTACAATGTTAATGTCCTTTTAACACATTTAGGGACTCTAAATGTCTCACAACACACACAAACTTGACCTATGAACCTCTCGCACGCATGTTTACTATATTTATTTAAATAAAACACGATTATTGAACTACAAGTCGTAACTAATCCAATTTTATTGGGATTCGCGTAAATAATGCCCTATATTCGCTAAGGATTAACTTATATTCTGATACTATTAATATTGCACTCGTTATCGTATCATTATTGCGAATTATTAAAATTATTTATATAAATTAAACATTACGGTCACTGTGTCCACTTTGACAACTATTGCGATAAATATTGCCGTTCGGATACTATTTGTAACATTGCGAATAAATTAAATTGCAATTACCTTGTGAAAGTTGAACGGTTAATATTTTGCGTGATTAGGACAAAAGCTGTTTTTTATCGTAAAGTAAATGAAAAATAGAGACTTTAAAAACTCATTTATACAATTTCTCTCGCTAATAAATAATGCCAATTTTTCGGACATGTATCCAAATATTCTAATGTCAATTTATTAAGAGGGGTACACACTGAATCTGATCGGTTTTTTATATGACTTTACTTCTAAGAGCTTCTAAGAAGCAGAATCTCGGAGAGAGAGGGGTGAAGTCAAAACAAGAAAGACTCACAAACTACCAGGAGATTATAATCAAAAAGAAATAATCAAGGATTTGTAAGCGATTGAAAACTCGCAAACTTTCAGAACAGAATTATTAAAGTATTTCCGGTTCCGGAGCAGTAATCATTTTAAGTGTTTTAATTTCACGTTATATAATTAAAGACCAGAATTATAAAGAAATTAAGGAGTAAAAATTCGTATTTATAGGCGTGTGAATTTCCAGGCAAACTACCAATTAAGCGGAATCATAAAAAAGTATTAAGCTGTACCAGGTTCAAGGAACACAGTAAGGTAAAATCATCGGGACTCGAGAGAAAACCCATGTAAAACTCTATAAAAAAAAAACTTAATATTATACGATGTTAAATATAATTCTGTTTGTCTGACTGTTACTTCGTCTCGTCCTATTGTCGGGATGAATTTGGGTGGAACTTGGCACACGGATAGATTACAGTTGCCACAAAGTATCTTGAGCGGTTGAGCAGAAGTCTAATATTCGGTCTCTTTAGCGGTGCGAAGAGAGACGGGCGGGGAGTGTCAGTGATTGGCTCAAGCGCCATCGCGGCTTAGACGTCACTCCTCATGCGTTCCTTGCGTTGCGGAATGTATCTAACAACGAAGACGATTCGCTCGCCAATGTATGGAATGCGCAAAGCGATCCCCACTCTGACGCCGAGCGCTCAAGATACGTTATGGTAACTGTATGATCTAGAGTCGGGACGTTTTCCATTTTTCATGTGGGCGAAGTTGCTGGTCGTTTAGTGACAAAAAGTATTTTCTAGATATAACCCGCAATAAAAGCGTCATGAATGTCTAGCTTTGGTCAGCTACATCCCTCGCGTGCCTGTAAAATTCTACGTTTTGTTATTTTGAATAATTGCTATCGGAGATATAAAAAAAAATATTTGGTAGAAAGTTTTTCATTACCTGGCAACATTCAATTGAAAATGTCAAACGGCTTATTTTGAAAATTGCCGTTAGCTGCTTGTAGATTTGTTTTGAATTGTTTTTATGAAGCAAATAAGTGAAAATGTCTGATAATAATGCGATAAACGGCAAGAAAAAGGCTTTGTTAGCTTTCAAGGAGAAGATTCTAGACGAGATTAAGTACTATGAGAAGAGTATTGATGACTTGCGCGCGAATCTTAAAAACAACAATTTTTACGATGATCTTGCCGACAGGTTAGTGAAAAATTAATATAAACAAACATTTTCTTAGCTTTCGTAATGTTATAAATCCTCACTACTTCATTTACAGTGAAGACATCACACGCACAATCATCAATTTTAGGAATGTGTACCAGCATACTTTGAACATTAATTAATTAATTTATTTAATTAATTCAAATAGAACGGCCGAAACCAATTAAACTATTTAAACACATAACACAAAAAGAGAAAACAGTAAAACATTAAAAGAACACAGACAAGTCTAGTGTTGTAAAAACGCTCGAGTCAGCGCTAAAACGCTCGAGTGGACTCGAAGTCCGGACTCGAGTCGGTTTGAAAACGCTCGAGCGCTGGCTTGAGCGTTTTTGAAAAAAAGCTCGGTAAATAGCGCCGACTCGACGCTCGACTCGAGCTTGAGCACGAGTCTTTATAAAATAGGTGAAGAACAAATCAGTTTAATACTAACTACTCATTGTATATTATGTTGTTCCCGCGGTTTTATCTGCGTGGTTTTTATTTGTTATAGAAAGTTTTATCATTTCCTTCGGAACTAGCGTTGAAAAAAGCAGGCAAAATTCCCGTTTCTTTCCAATACTGTTGTTTTATTAATTATAATATTCGAAACTTTCAAGTAATTTATAAAGTATAAATTTCATGTATTTTTCCAATAAACCCGAAAAAAACGGAAAAATGTCAAAAGAACCGAAAATTTCATGTTTGATTTTTTTAAATACATTTTTTTTTTTATTAATATTACTAGCGCATGACTGCGATCCTACCTGGTGGTAAGCAGTGATGCAATCTGATGGTGAGGCGCACTAGGTGTCCAAGTTGGACATAGGCTCATAAACTAGTGCGCCTGGACAGTCCAATAGAGGACAACGGTCACTATAACGAAGGGGAGGCCTATGTCCAACAGTGGGCATCAATCATTATAGCGCCTAAATGGCGATACTTGGGGGAGGCTTATGTCCAACAGTGGGCATCAGTCATAGCGCCTAAATGGCAACACTGACGCCTGAGTTTGTTTCGGTGTTTCTTCTCAGGGTAGTCAGATAGGAAACACCGGCCTCATCTAGCATAAACTGACGAAAAAAAAAAAAATTGACGTGTAAAAGTGTTTTTTAAACCTATTTACAAAATAAATATCATTTATCACTTGGAGAAGGCGTATGTCCAACAGTAGGCATAGGTCATTAGTGAGGGGAGACTTATGTACAACAGTGGGCATCAATCATTATAGCGCCTAGGTGGCGACACTTGGGGGAGGGTTAAGTCCAGCAGTGGGCATAGATCATTATAGTTAGGGGGAAACTTATACCCAACAGTGGGCATCAGTCATTATAGCGCCTAAATGGCGACACTTGGAGGCTTATGTCCAACAGTGGGCATAGGTCATTAAAGTGAGGGGAGACTTATGCCCAATAGTGGGCATCAGTCATTATAGCGCCTATATGGTGATACTTGAAGGAGGCTTATGTCCAAGAGTGGGCATATGTCATTATAGCGAGGTGAGACTTATGCCCAACAGTGGGCATCAGTCATTATAGCGCCTAATGGCAACCCTTGGGGGAGACTTATGTCCAACAGTGGGCACCGATCATTATGGCGACACTTGGGGGAGGCTTGAGGGAGCTCGAGTCTGATTAAGCTGACGATTCGTCAGACAGTGAAATCGAGATTTTGGCTGAGGAAAGCGCCTTTTTTTTTTAAAAAAGATGCTTTATTTTTTTATTTTATCTTTACAAATCGATATTGTTTCATGTACCGGATCGACCATCCACGGGATTAAAACTATTAAAATTTAACGATGTATTATAAAATATTATAAACACAAAAGATTTGAGTCGAAGTGCATCTAAAGCACCTCATGCATCACAACGATTAAAGATTTCCCTATAGTCAAATAAAATTATTAATATACCCCAGTAAAAATGTTAACGCTTCGACGCTCGAGCGCGCGACTCGAGCGTCGAGCGCCCGAATTTTCAACGCTCACAAGTCCTAAACGCTCGAGCGTTTAACGCTCGAGTCTTGAACGCTCAATAGCGTCGACTCAGCGCTCAACGCTCGACTCTCAGCGCTTATTTTTACAACACTAGACAAGTCATATGTTGCACAGGACATTAGTGGTAGACACTATTTATTTAATAAATAGTAGACACAGTCATGCATTCATCTCACAGAATTTCATACATTCTGACAGTATCGTCTTCCATTCTTCCCCAAACATATCAAAATCTGTGTTTTTGTTAAGGAGAGCATTAAGCGCAGAGAGTGTCCGTGGTATGGGCGATTTGGAATGTGCAACTGTTCAACTCATTAGGTTTTGTAGATCAGGAGCATCTATAATAATATAATGAAACTTAGCACACAGTTAAAACTATGTTTTGGTATAGGACACGGGATACTATTGATATGATAAATTCGACTTTCACACATGCAGAATGACTGGCTAAGAATCAAAACGTTTATTTCAAACAAATAATTTACAGGCACATGTTAATTGCATATACTAAGTACTAACATAGATGTTCAGAATATTGTTACTAACACACACGGTTCAAAATAAATGAAAGATGACCCACTGGCTGGATATTGTAATATTCCAAACAATACTTAGATCTTTAAGGAGAAGAATGTGCACGAAACACTCCTCGACACTTCTTGGAACTCTACGGACACTCTTTTCAATCTCGTTATTTATACACTATAAATATTTATATATTTATTCTTAGGAGAACCAACAGCTATGACTAATGAATAACGATAGTTTAAAAAACATTGAGCCAATTACAGGTTCTCACGGATAGAAATATACAAAGTAGTAGAAAACTTAAGATCACTAACAAGCACGATAAAAAAAAGAACTTAATAAAACATCACTCAAGTACAGTCAACACTATGCACTTTTGAAGAAGTCCGTATTCAGCTGGGTGCGTACAGAGTAGGTTAGTAGGTTATATATTGGTTACATGTTTCTCGTTGCTACTATTATGTGAGAACAATATAACGTTTTGAATACCGTAATTAGAATCACAATAGGAAGACAAAGAGGGAGCTAACGCTGGTGTTAGCTTGGAGTTTAACGAATTAAATAATGGGTTAAAAACCTATTTGTGTGAATATTAAAATAAGCCTTTGGCAGCTAAGATATGACCAGTCTACTGGCAGCACCCATTCTGGGGCTGGAGCCTCAAAACTGGAGATGATATTAATTATAGTTGCAACTTCTTCTTTTCGTATCACTGCTCCCAAACTATACTTTTTCTGAACAATATTTGGCAACATGTACAGCTCTATATTTGGCCTCGATAGATCCTGAAAACTGCAGGTCGTTACGCAGGATGGGCAGCATAGCAGGTGACGCATGTCCTGTGGAGAGGCTCCACGCTGGCACTGTGTTAGAGATCGGTCGGGGAAGCCCCATTTGCCTAAATGGTTTTTACAGTGGCTAACCAACCCAGGTTACAGAAACTTATTTTATTTATTTATTTATTTATTATATTCTTTATTGTACACCGCATGAACAAAGACGATACAGGACAAACATTATTCAAAATAAGTGTACAATGGGCGGCCTTATCGCACAGGGCAATCTCTTACAGACAACCTTTGGATGGACTGAAAGAGAGGAGAAAGATATAGGGGCTGTCAGTGTACATCAGATATAATACTAATATGAAATAACAACACAAATACATACAAAAAATATACTTATAAATATTAAATATGTAATCAAGCCAGGAGAAGACAAAATCAAAGTGAAAGGTACTTATCAACATCTTACAGCTCAGACTCTGAAGATGACTTCCCATCACCCATTGACATGGGTCCATCGATCAGCCAGCTGAAACTGCAGCAATCTATGTTGAACACCTGCCTGCGTGCAACCGAGGAGCTCACCAGCTTGACGGTACTACAGTCTTCGGTCGACATGCTGGTTGAAGAGCCCAAGTTTGAAGGGTAAGCGGTTGTATGGCATACGAGTATATGCATGGTTGCTGCTAATTCACATCTTCTTCTTCATGGGCACTTATAAAACACTAGTTTTTGCCCGCGACTTCGCCTGCTTACATAGTCAGGAATAAAGCAGCTTTTTCTCAGTAAAAAAATGTATGCAACATGGCTTGTGATGTAACGAATATTCACATTTGTATTAGCGAATATTTGCACATTTTTTGACATTTGCATTCAAATCAATAAGAAACGTGAATATTTGGCATTTTTTTTGACAAATAAAAAGGTATTTAAGGTATTGGTTTGAAGGGATATAGAATAATAATACAACTGAGATGAATTAGTGATGTAACAATTGTTTATTTAATTTGACTTGTCTGTTGGTCTAGTGGTTAGTGACCCTGACTTCTATGACGGAGGTTGTGGGTTCGATTCTCATCCAGGACTAATGTTTGTGTGATGAGCATAATTATTTGTTCTGTGTCTGGGTGTAATAATAATCTATTTATAATATGTATGTATTTAGAAATATATTTATGTTTATCAGTTGTCTAGTACCCATAAGGCCGCGTTTCCACTCGCCAGTAAATTGCATGCAAGTTAAAATACATTGCGGATTAGCGAGGTATGATGTTATCAAGCGGTCCTTCGAACTCGCAATGTAATTCGACTTGCATGCAATTTGCTTGCAAATGGAAACGCGGCCTAACACTAGCTCTGCTTAGCTTGGGACTAGACAGTGTTGATGATAGTAAAAAATAAAAAAAACTCAATGTGAATGTTCATTGAATGTGGGTCTCGTTGTTTTATGTAAAGAAAACAAATAGAAAGGTACACAATACAATACTTATTTTAAGAAATTTATTCCAGCTCAGCTGTCTCGTTTCGCAGGTATGCGAAACGAGACATGAACAAAAAGAAATATGAGTAATCCTAACTAGTATTATAAATGTGAAAGTGTGGATGTTTGGATGTTTGTTACTTAATCACGCAAAAACGGCTGAACGGATTTGGATAAAATTTGGCATGCATATAGCCTTTGACATGGAAAAGAACATAGGCTACCTTTTATCCCGATTCCTTAAGTATCTAATGCCACGCGGGCGAAGCCGCGGGCAAAAGCTAGTAGGAATATAAGTACAAACAAAACATTTCAAAGATTGAAATAATATAAACTGTGATGAACTTGTTTAAAACATTCAACTATTCATCTAAATTATGTAAAAACTAGCTTTTGCCCGCGACTTCGTTCGCATGGAATAGTGACTACCGGAAATTTCAGTACTGAATTGATGCCGACTCTTGACCAATAGATGGCGCTGTATGTCCGGAATAAATTTTATTTTTTATTTTATTTTTTTGCAATAAAAACTATCCTATGTCCTTTCTCAAGTTCCAAACTATGTCTGTACCAAATTTCACACAAATCGGTTCAGTAGTTTAGGCGTGAAGCAAAGACAGACAGACAGACAGACAGAGTTACTTTCGCATTTATAATATTAGTTTGGATTATGAATTTTTCTCACTTTTTTAAGTAAAAATTACTGTTTCATTTTCAGAGAACCTCCAGTAAAGGAAACTGGCACTTGGAGGGAAGTTATTGCTGAATGCAGGATAGACCTCATACATTTCACCATGTCATTCTTCATGCATACTCCTGTAAGTACTCTTTATGTCACAGTTTAATAATAATAAGATTTCTTTTTTACAAGAAATATTTAAAAATATAATTAATATGTATGAATATGAAATAAATGATATAATAATAATAATTTCACCACTATCTCACAACGCCGTCTAGTCCCAAACTAAGCAGAGCTTGTGTTATGGGTACTTGACAACTAATAAACATTCTTACATATTTCTGAATACATACATATTATAGATAAATTACACCCAGACACAGAACAAATGATCATGCTCATCACACAAACATTTGTCCTGGGTGGGAATCGAACCCATGACTACCGGCATAGCAGTCAGGGTCACTAACCACTAGACCAACAGGCCAGTCAAAACAACAAAAATCTATCGTTAATTTACAGGACCGCAAGTTCGGGCAGACATCATACCGCGGTCTCCGCGTGGTGCCCGTCAAACCTACCCACGAGCTGGAACTCGCCAAGTCAGTGCTCCACAGTTTGAAACTACCCAGTGACGCTGTGGAGGTAAGTTCACATTCAATAGCTGGTGTGTTTTTAGACTTGCGTACCCAAAAGGTAAAAACTGGCCAAAAGCGTGTCGGGCCACGCTCAGTGTAGGGTTCCGTAGTTTCCCGTCCGTCACAATAAGTGTACCCACTTATGAGTTTAAAAAAATGCTTGCATATACGATTATACTACAAACTTAGTCCAGAAATTATTTTGTAGAACCCTTTTATCTTTTTTGTACAAAAGCTGTTCTTTCCATCAAGTTCAAAATAATTTTCTTAGAAAGTCCTTATAAAGTTCTACTTTTCAGGCTTTTTTCATGTTTTCTAAACATAAGGTTCAAAAGTTAGAGGGGGACACACACATTGTTTTTTACTTTTGGAGCGATTATTTCCGAAATTATTGACATTATCAAAAAATGATTTTAGAAACCCCCATTTCATTTTTAAATACCTATCCAACAATATATCACACGTTACGGTTGAAATTAAAAAAAAAATCACTTCCCACTTTATATACAGGGGGGCTACCCTAATAAAACATTTTCTTCCAATTTTTATTTTACCACTTTGTCGGCGCGATTGATATACATATTGGTACCAAATTTCAGCTTTCTAGTGCTAACGGTCACAGAGATTAATTGAGGACGGACAGACAGACATGGCGAAACTATAAGGGTTCCTAGTTGACTACGGAACCCTAAAAATGGGACCCTGTTTTAATAACAGGGTCCCATTTTTACCGACGATGGAGCACGCTTGCCTGGAAGTAACCTATTCACTCTCGACTTAAAGACCCCTAGGTTGTAGCAATCAGGAAACACGGACTCCGGCAGGGAATTTCACTCTTCAGCTGAAATGATAATGAAGATATTTGTTAAATTCAGAAGACGTTATGTTGCAGGTGTTAAGAAGTTACGCGGCAGGGTACCGCTCCCGTCGCACCACGCTCGCTCGCTTGGCTGACAAATATACCAATGCTTTATTTATGGAGCCTCACGTGAGTTAAAATGGAGTACTTTACAAGATTTTATGTACTACGCGTTCCAAATGAGAATGGGACCGATTCCTATGTTTTGACGGTTCGTCGTACTGTCAAATCGAAGAAATTTTGGCAAAATTGAAGAACTTAGAGATGAGTAAAATTGAAGAACTTTTTAGATTAAACTTTTTTCGTTCAAAGTTCATAAATAAATTACATTTTTCGTAAATTAATTAATGTTTCAAAATTTCTTTCCTCGATTTGACAGTAAATCGTGATGACACAACATGGCGGGCGATCCTATTCTCATTTGGAACGCATTATATGCAATCTTATTTTTACTATATGCGAAGCCCAAAACACATGTCTAGTATTTTTATATAAAGAATCTATGTACAAAATTTCACAACTGTATCATGAAAAATCACAAAGTTATGAGCTTGTTATGTCAGCAAAAATACATAGTCACCGGGCCATCCAGGCGACTGAAGGATTGTTTTGCACTTGCACCCAGCTGTATGCTGGCGCCTAATGCTTACTATGGCCTGTCGTGACCTGCGTTGTAATTAGTGTTGGTGATGTCCCAACTTCTGAGTTTTTTTTTTTTTTTAATGGCCTATACTGTCCCACTCAAATCAAATCAAATCAAAATCAAAAATATTTTTATTTCACATAGGCCTACATGAGCACTTATAAAACGTCAGAAGCTAGTGCACGGTTCCAAATTGGTCGTTTCCTATGGAGAAGAACCGGCAAGAAACTCCATGGTTACTCTTTTAAAAAAGTGGTTGTTTTACAATATTGATAGATGTTATGTAAGAACAGTGTAGACCAGTCAAATATTGTACACAAAAGCACAATAAAAAATTTCTCAGTAAAAAACAAAGTAAGTCGTAATAGGAAGTAGTCTAAGAGTTCGTGGAGTATACAGTGTTCTCACATTTACAATACAAAAAGAGGCTATATATAAAAAAAAAAAAAAACAGGAAACTAAACTATCAATACTACACTGCTGGGCAAAAGCCTCTCCCAACTTCTTCCAGGTATCCTTTTCTTGAGCTACGTCGAACCAGTCCCCGCGGTAAGCATCTAGGTCGTCTCGCGACCTCTTCAATATTTTTGGAAAAAAAAAATTAACATGGTGTAAAAACTACTGGAATGGGCATCGATTCAGTTACTGATAAAATGTTCTAACTAAAATTAATGATGTAGATACAGACAGCGGTAAAAAAAGAAAGATTAGTGAAGTTAATAAAGTTGCTAGTGCTAAAAATGTTAAAGAGAGTGGTAACATTGAAGACGGTAACGTGGATAATAAAGAATGGAATGGGGATCGCTTCAGTTACTGATTCTGAATAAAATATTATATTCAGATTTCGTATAAACTAAAAATAAAGGAGAAAAAAGAAGGAGAAACTGGTTGACGTTGTGTGGTATGCTAGTTGTGGAAAAAATAATATGTCACTTTCTACACCTTGTTATACAAGGTGTAAGGGACAGCCCTCCACAAACTTTAAGGG
The DNA here is from genome assembly GCA_929112965.1 of Mythimna albipuncta. Classification (NCBI taxonomy): domain Eukaryota; kingdom Metazoa; phylum Arthropoda; class Insecta; order Lepidoptera; family Noctuidae; genus Mythimna; species Mythimna albipuncta. The sequence continues at coordinate 3,124,111 of OV815988.1, forward strand.
CTTGCTCAGTAGACGACACTGTACAACAATCCACAAAAATTTTTTTCATGAAACGAAAAAAAAATTCGGCCTCTTCATACAAACTGTCCAATCAAGTTTATAATTTTGTATGGTGAGGCGGAATTTTTTTTTCATTTCCTGAAAAATTTTTTTGTGGAATGTTGTTCAGTATCGTCTACAGAACAAGACCTTAAAGTTTGTGGAGGGCTGTCCCTTACACTTTGTATACAATCTTTTCCCTACAGCCTGAAGGAGGGTTTGTGATGAAATGTGCGGACCTGCTAGAAGTATCTTGGAGGCTGGAGAACAAGCGCTCACCCGTAGCACCCTTCCATCACACGATGAAGTTCGATTTGGAGTTCATGGGTAAGTCGACATGGACTACAGGAGTTTGAAAGAGTACTGCGGCCATGGAAGGCACCCCCTCAAAAAATAACAATGATATAGCGCATTAAAGTTACGTGTAACGTCACGCCGTGCTGCATTTTTTCGCGCGGGGTGACGTCACACGTCATGGTTAGGTTAGGCCTAGGTACTCTCTAAAAAAACTCCATATAAGAAAGAAAAGAAAGAATTAAAACAATTTTTTTGGTTTTTTGGTGGGTAAAAATCAGCCAAATGACATCTCCCGCCCTTGGGCAGAGCGGGAGATAGTGACAGACTCTTCCTGGCTAAAAAACCCACCCCATCCCTTCTTGCCTTTCATACCAGGGCTCGGCTACCTTTCGGAGCTAACCCTAGCTCCAGTAGAAATAAAATATGTTTAAGTATATGACTACTTATTAATATTAAATCCCAAATAATTCTATTTTTCAGAGGAATCCTACGTCAAAATAATAACTCAAGCTCACAAGCAGCTACTGAACCCTGCCATACCGACCGACGAACGTACCCTACTCCTAGCCAAAATTATAACCACCTGTCTCGAAGCACGGGGTCCAATCGACCCCGAATCAGACTTAGAGTCTAAAACCACAGAAAGAGACAACGATATAGACAAAAGAGATAGCGAAGTAATGGCTCCACCGAAAAGCTTGCCAAAGAAAAGTAAGCAAAAGTCCAAAGAGGTGACTACTGCCCAAAAAAGAAGTATAGAAGATGAGAATGGCGATTCCAAAGCTAAAAAAATGAAAAATGATGCTACTGAAGCTAAAAAAAACTTGGTTGAAGCTAGCAATCCTAGAAAAACTAAAATTAATGATGTAGATACAGAAAGCGGTAAAAAAAGAAAGATTAGTGAAGTTAATAAAGTTGCTAGTGCTAAAAATGTTAGAGAGAGTGGCAACATTGAAGACGGTAACGTGAATAATAAAGGAGATAAAACTGGAAATGCTAAACCTAAGAATGCTAAACCTCCTGGGAATGATAAAACTAAGAATTTGAAAGATGTTGAAGAGAATACTGTCAATAGAATCTCGAAAGCTAGTAATGTGAAAGAATCTATGTCCAATGATGATAAAAATACTAAAACGAAAAATCAAATCGCAAAAGAAACTGGCGATACTGGAAACAAAGAAAAAATCACAAAACCCAAAACTAAAAATCTTAAGGAACCCGCAAATAATTTAAAAGAACCGGTTAACAAAGATGGTAATACTAAGTCCAAAACTAAAATTGACAAAGAAACTGCTAAAAAACAAGAAAATGACAATCGTGAAGAAGTTTTAGAGAAAAATACTAAAAATGTTGATAAAAAGAAAACAAGTGTTAATAAAATTGTTGAAAAAAATGCTAAAGATGCAGATAAAAATAAAAATACTGACAAAAATAAAGCTAGTGTTACTAAAGTAATTGAAAAAAATAAAAAAGATGATGACAAAAACAATAAAGATATTGACAAAAATAAAGCTACTGAAACTAAGCTTGTAGAAAAAAGTAACAAAGATGTTGATAAAAAAAATAAAAAAGAAATAGAAAAAAATAATAAAGATGTTGGTAAAAATAAAGGAAGTGCAACTAAAAGCAATGCAAAGGAACCCGCTAATATGGAAAAGGTTAAAAATGTCGAAAATAAACCAAAAAATTTACCAACGAAAGAAACTGAAAATTCAGAAGAGAATAATCCAAGTGATAAAACAAAAAATATTGATAAAAAGAAATCTAAAACCGTGGCAAACACAAAAAGTAAAGAAAATTTAGATGCAAATAAAGATGCTGAGAACACCAAAAATAAAGTTTCAGAAAAACTTACAAATAATGAAAAAAATACTCATAAAATTGACAATAAACCTAAAGATAACGACTCGGCTAAAGCAAAGAATGTTGCTAATACGAAAAATGATAAACAACCTACAAAAAAAACCTCTGAAAATAACATCAATGTTGCCAACACAAAAAATGATGAACAAACCAAAAAGATTCTTGAAAAAAAGATCGCGAATAAAGAAAAAGTTGAAATAACTAATAAAGATAAGAATGTTAAAGAAAAAACAGCTAATACTAACGTTAAACATATCACACAAACAGTTAAAAAAGCTACAGAAAAAAACGACACAAATCTAAGAATTAAAGACAAAACATCACAAATAACAAATAAAGTGTCAGAGAAATTCGTGAAAGAAAAACCTACACAACTTAAAAATATACCTGAAAAAGTATTAAATATTAAAACTAAAGAATTTACTAACAATGCCAAAAACATAATAAAAAAACCACCAATTACAAAACTAGCATCACACAGAAATTCACTAAAACTGCTAAATCCCCCAAAATTATTAAAGACTGGTAACACTAAACCTCTCGCCACTGGCAACACTGAGAAAGAAAATGGCGGCAAAGGGTCGAAAATTCCACAGAAGAAAACGTCAATTATCAGTGAAGGGTCTTCAAAGAAGAATATGTTAAGGATAAGTCCAAGTAAGTGTTAAAAAAGTTAGAAATATTATAGCAACAAAAGTGATGTTTTCCCGGGTGTCGCCACTGTGCGGAATGCCCGGAGGACACGGTGGAGCACACAGTCGAGGTGTGCCCTGCTTGGGCGGAGCATCGCCGTGCCCACGTGGGGGCTATCGGCGGCGGAGACCTCTCGCCTTGGCCTCGGCCTCGGCCTTGGTTGAGGCCATGGTCCGGAGCGAAGAGTGGCGCGAGCCGACGCGTGCGAAGCAGTAATTCTCGCAAAGGAGGAGGCCGAACGCATCAGACAACGTCGTTATCGCCGCCGCCGCGGGGATTCTGATCCCGATTTCCGGCCACCGTAGGCGCGGGCTTGCGGACAGTGAGCAATGGGTAGCTCGCTGTCCGGCCGTCCGGTAACTGTCCGAACCAAGCCTAAGTCGTCGACGGCGCGCACTGTTCCCGTGCGCCTCAAGGAGTTGTCAGCAATAGCAGGGACCCAGCTGGGTCGAAGCCTACTGGGGCCAGGGTTATCCGAAAGGGCGCTCGAGCCCCGGTATGAAGGCTAGAAGGAACGGGATGGGTCTTTTAGTCAGTAAGAGTCTGACACTATCTCCCGCTCCGCCCAAGAGCGGTGGATGTCATTGCATGATTTTTCCACCATAAAAAAAAAAGTTTTCTATCCCATCAGTCATCAGTATAAAGATAACAGTAGTAATATATGCTAGTGCTACCTTTATTCAAGCGAAGGAGGCGACCGCACGCGTGGGTTAACAGACTTCCGGACGCCCCAGCCTTCGGGATCCTGACCCCGATTTCCACCCACCGTAACCGCGGGCTTGCAGACGGTGAGCAATGGGTAGTTCGCCGCCCGACTGTCCGCTAACCGTCCGGACCGAGCCCAAGTCGTCGACGGCGCGGACTGTTCCACGCGCTTTTCAAGATGTCAGCAAACCATAGAGGCCTAGCAGGGTCAAAGCTGTCTGCTTCTGAAAAGAAGACCCGGCCGTGGGATGAAAGGCAACGAAGGAACAGGAGTGGATTTTTAGTCAGTAAAACTATGACTCAAGTTCCGCCTAAGAGATAGAGAGATATTTTTTTTGCCACCAAAAAAAAGGTGATTTTTATAGTAAATTGGTTTTTTAACTGTTTCTTAATTTACAGGAAAACTCCCATCGAAGTTCAAGACGGTGCCCCAAGAGGTGTTCAAGCAAAAAATGGCGAAGTCCACGAATATACCACGTGAGTAGACATTCTTTCCTTTACCACAAAATAGATAGGTACAGAAGTCAATCTACATACTGTGCGCGCTCTCACAACGCACACATAGACACCGCTCACGGACACGATATCTCGGAGCGCCTCGGCCCGCTCGTCGAACAGTTCCGGCTCAAACGCTCATCAGTGTGCGTCCACCGAGCGTAGGTATAAAAAGTGAAGTACATACATGAGATTGTCTTCTGTACCTGTCTATTTTGTGCCTGTACTCTGTTCAAAATCATCATCATCATATTAAACGAAAGACGTCCACTGTTGGACACAGGCCTCCCCCAAGTGACGCCACAATGAACGGTCCTGTGCGTCTCGCATCCAACGGATTCCCGCAACCCTTATCAGGTCATCGGTCCACCTTGTAGGAGGCCTTCCAACAAGCGTCTTCCGGTGCACTCGAAAGCTTTTATTCTGCAGTATTCGCGTTAAGAATATTAGTAAACTTGGGGGAGGCCTATGTTCAACATTGGACGTCTTTCGGCTGAAATGATTATGATAACTGCAGTATGTTTCGCCAGAGTTAGCGCAGCCATGGAACGAAAAGGTAATTGAAGGAACACAGGTGGATTTTACTCAGTAAATTTCTGACGCACCCTCTCGCTTTACCCAGAGCGGGAGGCGTTATTTGATGAATCGTTACTCGCAACACATCTAGGTCGCAATATTCTCATCTCAGCTGCAAGCAATCTTTTCTCGTCCACCATTTTTACAGCCTAACATTCTATGACAGTATTTTGTTAGTCCAGTGCCGGGGAGGGGAGAGGGGCCGGCGACGGATGAATTTTTATTCAAACGTAATACCACGCTCATTTGCAGTTGGAGCTTATTTCCAACATAAATTATGATGATATTCGGTTATAGACAATATTTATCTAGGTTCCTACGTCTTTCTTTTTTTTAAGGGGCCAAAAAATGGGGCTCTATCTGTACCCGTCACTGATCATATTTTCGTAGTCAAAAGTAGAAAAAACCTAAATCCTATAATTGACCACGAAAAGGTAAATTCATCATAGAATCAATCAAACGTAACAATTGCTTGTAGAAAATACTGCGGGTAGTGTTTTTCCTTAATAATTGTCACTTATTCATTCATTAATCAATAGCCTGCACAATATTTCCATAAATTGAGCGACATTTTGGGACATAAACCAACGCTAATAACTTTGCTGTTTATGAATATTATTTATTGAGATTTTACTTATAAAATAACAAGGGCTTTTCTTATAAGCCCTTTAAGTATGTGTACTCATAAAAAAATTGTGGTGTATAAAGTCAACATTTTTGGTTATTTAAATATTTTCATTTTTGTAAAAAAGTATTTTTCTTGTTGCAGGGTTGCTGAAAAAGCCGGCTCCAAAGACAACTTGACAGATAATTTAAAAAAAAGTACAAAGTGTGTGCCTTGTGAATTGAATTGTGAAGAATTTAAAATTGTGTATTTGTCAAAATCTTGCGCCTGGAAACTTGTCAAAATTTAGGGATCATCCATAAATTACGTCACTCGATTTTCATGTTTTTTTGACCTCCTCTCCCAGCGTCCTTGTCACAACTGGTCACATTTTTAAGACTCCACCTACCTAGTGTGACGCCATAGTTTTGCTATTTTACATTTCTAAACGATTAAATTAAAACAGCCTATGACACAATGCTATGACATTATGAAATCAAATGTTTGAAAACATTGACAACATCACCATATAGAGTTAAAGGGCGGCTGGATGGATGTAAACCAACGTTCCAACCAAATTGACCTTGGTTTGTAATCCATGACCTTCAGCACCCTTGGTTGGGAGGCGCGTTTTCCCAACCACCGAACGTGTTGGCGCGTTTACATCCAAACAACGCAACACAAACCAAGGTCACCTTGGTTTAAGTTCGGTTTGTGCTAGTTTGCATCCATCTGGCCGCTCCATTAGAAATATACGATTTTCATGTAACTAAACGTATCCTTGTTAAGGTATACACCAATGTCGCTGGGACCGCGCGGTTTTACCCAGGGTAGTGGCCTAGTACTAGCATGCTGATAAAAACCTGCTGGGTGGAACCCGGTGTGTAGAGGCCCTTGTCGACACAGTCACACTTAGTCGACCCCTCCCCACCCCTTAACGTGGACGTAATTTATAGATGGTCCTTTCGTCAATAAAGTAGATCAGTATGTACAGTGTACATTTACAATAACGTTAGACATTTAATTCATTAAACCCCAAACGAACGCGGTTCGCGCATCTATTGTCTTACAATTGACGGTATCTGAAAGATTAATCTTTTTTTACCGTCCGTTCAAAAGATTTTGACTTCTATTCCGTAGGCATAAGGATGGCATTAAAAGCAAAAAAGTGGTTACAAAACCAACGCAATAAAAGTCAAAATCGGTTGAACGGACAGTGTGTAAGGTTTAATATGTATAATCATAAGGCTGCCGGCCCACGTCCGATAATCGGTGACCGATTTTTTGTAGGAGAACAATAGAACACCGATGGCAATAGTGCAACGCACACGTCCTACAAAAAGTTGGTCAGAAATTACAGAACAATGTTGTGTTGTGATTCTTGACCCAACCACGACATGGAACGGAGATTTTATTAAGGCACAAAATGGTTATTTTAATTGTGTTTTATTGTGCCACTTATCCCAGAAATTTGTGCCTTGTACTTTTTGAGTAATAAGAGTACGATTGTGGTCGGGATGGGGATCACGGTTCCTAAAAAGTACAAGGCACAAATTCCTGGGATAAGTGGCACAATAAAACACAATTAAAATAACCATTTTGTTCCATAGTTAAATCTCCGTTCCATGTCGTGGTCGGGTCAGAAATCACAACGCCTCACGTCCGATATCGGTGACCGATTTTTTGTAGGAGAAAAATAGAACACTGATGGCAATAGTGCAACGCACACGTCCTACAAAAAGTTGGTCAGAAATTACGAACAATGTTACAAATATACAAAATCGGCCCGATTATCCGTCCTACAAAAAGTCTCGACGTGGGCGGGCAGCCTAATGCGGAAGTGTAGGTTAGTTTGTCTCATTCTGAACTCTCAAATACTCAATTCAGAATGGTTTTTAGTTTATAAATGAATTATGTTAAGTGAAATCATTATTGAATAAAATAAAAATACAAGATTTTTTTAATTATTATTTATTTATTTTATTTATTGAAAATGAATGCTAAAACTATTACAATGTTTACTTATGAAAATGTATTCTAATTATTAAAAAATTAATACTAAAGTTACCAACTAATATCCGGTTCCAGAATGAAATTATTGACGGGTCACAAATTATACGCAAGTCGAATCTCTACTGTTCACGTACACCTAGCTTCAGACGCGTATTCGTCATTATGACTTTGGTTTACGTCTGCCTGAAGATTGCACACTAGCGACATTGCCGCTTCGTCGCCAGAATTTTGTACGTAACTTTCACGCAGGCGTACATCAAGCGTATAATGACGGACACGCGTCTATGAAGCTACGCGTCCGTGGATAGTATAGATACGCCTTATGTAATCGGCTGTTGAGGGATTAGTCTCAAAACGTTTTTCGCAAACTGTCCTCGCAATGTCATTTTCGCAGAATGACTCAAGACGCGTAGCTTTATAGACGCGTACTCATAATACGCTTGGTGTACGCCTGCTCACAGCTTATGACACTGTCGATAAAGCGGCAATATCGCGGTCGCGTCGCAACTTGCAAACATTGCCGCTTCGTTGACAGTTGTATTATGCTCTAAGCAGGTGTACACCAAGCGTATAACGACGAGAACGCGTCTATAAGGCCTGAAACTGCATATAGCAGACGCACGCGAAGTCATATTAACCGCACCTCCACGCGCCCACCCGCTAAACCCCGCCTCCTATATGCAGTTTTAAACCTAAAGCTAAACGTTTATAAATTCAATGACTATTGAGGCTCATTCAACCAATCACAATAGTTGCGCTTGACATATTGTTGCACGGGTCGGTCCTTTTCGCTATAAACAATCGGTCAGAAGAAAATGGTGGTGTGGTGGCTGGGGCTTATCTCGGTCACCCCAGCCAAGCAAATTAGATATCCAGTACTCTAAACAATCGTATTTTGTGAGTGAGAGAAAGTTGAAATTATCAAAAGTTAATACGCTATTAATTAATTCTTTGAGCAGACAGGCGACGTTCTATAAAAAAAAGAAACGACCCTTATTAAATTCGCAATAATTTGTCATCTGAAACCGTTTGTACTCTATAAAATAATTGTCACAAAAATACTTACTTAAATTTAAAAGAATACTTACTTAAAGTCACATAATTATAAGCTAAGTAAAAAAATAATATAAAGTCACTAAAATTATTAAGACTTAAACCCTATTAGCTTACGTGCTTAAAAAGTAAAAACAATGAGAGTGAATGAAAGCTTTGTGTTTACATATGAAATGAAAATCACATAAAATAAGAAATACAAAAAGTTAAAGTAATTATGCAAGAACACTTTTAAAAGTTAAAATAAACTTAAATGTAAAGTTACACACTAGTGTCTAAGCCTAAGTGCTTGTTTACGGAGACACGGGCCGTTTACACGAGTTTGCCTGAAATATAGGCGCTGCCCGCCGCGAAGCACGTGGTGGCGCCTGCTGGCGGCATACGGGGATTCTTACTACTGCGCCACCGTCGGGGGCGCCGCGGCGGGCAGCGCTACTAAACACGACCCACGTCTCCGTAAAACAACATCGTATATTGCTATACGTTGGTGTTTACGCGGGTCGCTGTACGCGCCGCGCGCTTTGTAAGCAGTAAAAACGCCCAACGCGCCGCGACTCGCGAGACGCCACGCTGCACGGGATCGCGACGCCCCGTGTCTCCGTAAACAAGCACTCAGGCCCGGCGCCCATTATCGGTATCCTTACGGGGAGGGATGACAAAGGTTCCTTTTCCGTGCCGATGTCGATAATGGGCGCCGGGCCTTGTTAAACTAAAAACTTAAATACGACGAAATACAAGTTGTTGAGCAAAATATCTAAAATACTAAACACACAAAAAATATTGATAATTAAAATACACAAGTCTAAATTTATTAAAAAAATACAGTACGTGTTTACGTTTACTATAAACCTTACAATCAAATTACTTAAATGAAAAGGCACACATTAATGTGGCAAATACATAAAAAACTAATACAAATAAAAATTAAACAAAATCACAAAATTTTTGACGAGTTATCAAATTGAGCAAACAACAGATATCGATGATAAAAATAATTCTAAATTAATACACTTAAATTTTACTATTACAATCAAATTAAATGAAAAGCTAAGCTAATTACGTTAAGTTTTAAGTACATCTAAATTTAAACTAAGTAAAGACACAAAAATGGTTTCATAATAGAAAATGGTTTAAGTTTTACGATTCTAAAAATCAATAATTTTTGTGAGTATAGCCCATTCTGAAAATTAATTTTTTTGGTGCAAATTATACGGAGTAATTTAATCGTTACTATTGATTACATGTAGAAATTGTGCAGTTTTCCGTGTGTTTGTGGTTGTAAAATGAAGAGACATTTTACCTATTCCTACCTGGCTTCTAGAATGAAACTATTGGCGTGTCACAAATTAAACGCAAGTCGAGTGATGCAATTGGCCAATTGATTGCAACAGAGCTTAATCGTCAAACGTCTCTCGTAAAATGTATACTGATCATAAAATATTATTCTCATAATGTCACTTTCGCAGATTGACTCTTACTCAAATGGTCACTCTAACAATGCCTTTTTCGCAAATATCCTAGCGCAGGGCACGCCAGACAGTTGAACTAAACACGTGTATGTCACTTCCACGCCGAGTTGCAACGCTGGCGTGAAACTCCGATGCCGCGACCAATACGACATGGTGGAGAATTCCGGCGTCAGCGACTGTCGCAAACTCGGGGGGGATGCGGTAGTCGCTGTCGCCGGAATTGTTGTAACTACGCGATATTCTGCGAAAGAGACATTGAAGCGACATTTTGCGAAAGTCATTCTGCGAAAACGACTTTATGAGAAAGACATATTTTACGACTAGTTAGATCTCTAACACATGAACGGCACGTTAAAAACGACAGAGGTAAGTGCTACCGTCAACACGTCGACGGCATTCATCGACACTTTGCGACTGTTGACACGGCAATCGCCGTGTGTCTCAAATGTCGCTGTAGTTCGACGACTGGCGTCGAAGTGTCTAAAGCGGCAGTTACTCTGTTTTTAGTAACATGCCGCTCATATCCGAGCTTCTAGACATATTGCGAAAGACGTTTTGCAATTCGACCCCATTGGGATCAACCAATCACAGCAGCTCGTGCGTTTTTTGACTTATTGCTACACGGATCGTTCCTCATCGCTAAAGACAATCGGTCAATAGAAAATGGTGCGGCATGCGGAAATCCGGTACTCTCGTTTAACGCCGCTCGGTTATTCAACAACTACTATAAAATTACCGTGTTTTGAATTGATTGTCTTGTGTAAAATGGATTATAGAACCTTTAAAATGGAAAGAGTAAATGCGATAATTAAGAGCGTTCACACTTCACGGTATTTCATACAGACTGGTAAATAATTATCTACGGAAATGAAGACAGTGAGCAAATTTAAATCACTCTCTTCTCACATTTCCGTAAATAAGGACACTAGCCACTTTGTATGAAACACTGTGTTTTAAACACTATTAATTACTTTTCTTTGAAGGACAAGCGATAGTCTATAGAAAGAAGAAACGATCCTTATTATTCACTACAATTTTTGGTCCCGTCACCGGACTTAAAACTACGAAATAATTTTCTAAAATACTTAATTATTTTAATTTTTTTTTTTTTCTAAAATTATAAGCTCTACTCTACACTGGTAAACAGTAAAATTATATTAATTAATAAGACAATTATGTGTCAATCTAAAAAAATAAAATTTTAAAAATACAAATTAAATGAAAACTGCACACTAATACACGTAAAAATTAAAATCTAAATGATACACAAACACACATTAAAATTAAAATCAAATTAAATGAAACGTTATACACTAATGTGTAATCTTTACACAAATAAAAGCTTAAATTAACTAAATCAAAATCACAAGACGATGAGCAAATTATAATCTAATTACACTGAAATATTGATGAAAAAAAAAAATTCTAAATACCTTACTATGCTAAGCTTACACCTATAAAAAAGCAAAATCAAATTAAATGAAAAAACACACAATAAAAGTAAGTACACTTAAAAATTTAAATCTAATTAAATCTAAAATGTAATTTATTATTTTGTGCTAAAAAAGGTCTCGGGCGTTTGTAACCTGAACCTTTGGAAGGCGTACGAGGGGCCGAAGCCAACTCGCAGAGGCCCTTTAGACACATCATGGAACATGGTACCAACTGATGATAATCCCTGTGCGCGCTATGCTAGGACGGACAAGGAAAAACTCCGGTTGGTCGGCAACTATTGCGACATATGGAAAGCAAAGATCGGGCTATGGTTTTTGGAGTTTATAGTGGACCGGTTATCAAAATTATAGCCCCTGCCTAATATACATCGTTAAAAAGGGCAGGGGGTGACTTGCACACTCAATAAATGGGCCCCAAAATGTCGCCAGCACGTAGCAACAAGGAAGCAACATATCATGAGGTGCTCGAGCGAATCTCCGCAGTTTCAGTTCTGTTCCTCATCACAAGCCGTAGATGAGGAATGAAAACCCTCCCGGGAGATCAGGTCCGTGGGGTCGCTAATGCCCAACAGTTCGCCACTACACTGCCCTGCGGATTGTATCTCTTTTAGTCTGGCTCCACACCCTAGTCATGTTACACGGTAAAGCTAACTTTACTGGTACATACCTAGGGTTTATTGGAGCGCGCAAGCCCCACCACGACGTCAACGTAGAGATACGACGGTGGGGTTCTTGTTAATATTAAATGTAAAGTCATACAGTTATTGTGTGGGTCTTTATTTAATTTGATTGTCAAACTGATACAAATAAAAATTTAAACCTAAGCGTCCACTGCAACGGTATCGGAGCGTACGGAGGGGACGGATTCGTTGATTCGTATAACGTGCACTGGGTCGGCATTTAATGCGCCAGATCGTCATTTCTGTCAATGACGTCATCCGCAGTAAACGCGCCATTCGGATCCCGATCGCTTCGAGTTCTAACGTGTTACGACGATTCACAATTTGTGAATTAGTGGAAAAATATGAAAATCTTTTTTAACTTCTAATAAATTACAGTAATGTATGAAATTCTCAGTAAATGGCCTTTTTAAGTTTATTTTATGATTTCACATCTTTCCTTTTGCTTTCCTTCTCCCCTGCTGAAGAAAAACAAAAGTTTACAATATCCTCGCCACTATCCTCCATAATGTGAATACACGTGCACAGGAAAACTCGATTGCTTTGAAAATACCGTAATTGGCGATGCAAGATCCGAATGCAGTAGACGCACGCTATCGGCACTTTGTAAATACCGACGCACTGCGTACGCTCCAATTTCGATGTGGTGGACGCTAAGCTTTAATCTAATTATACAAAGTCACAAAATGATTAGCAAATTATCATTATAAGTTGAGCAAATAAAAATAATTGATGATAATAATATTTCTTCATTCAGAATTCATTCATTTACGCTACACACATGAAAATTAAAATCGAATTAAATAAAAAGCGTAGTTTAAAACATTGGTACACGTTAAGCTTATATGTACATATGAAAAATTATATGAAATTAAATGACATGACACACAAAAAATGATTTCTTAACAGAAAACTAAAATGTTTTACGATTCCGAAAACGGATAGTTCTTGTGAGTATCGCCCATTCTGAAAAAAAAGAAACTGTTTTTAGTACAAATGATACAGAGTAAAGCCACAAAATAGATAGGTACAGAAGTCAATATACATACTGTGCGCGCTCTCACAACGCACACAGACACCGCTCACGGACACGATATCTCGGAGCGCCTCGGGCCACTCGTCGAACAGTTCCGGTTCAAACGCTCATTAGTGTGCGTCCACCGAGCGTAGGTATAAAAAGTGAAGTACATACATGAGATTGTCTTCTGTACCTATCTATTTTGTGGTAAAGCGTTCCCGAACCACATTAAACCGATGCACGCGTGGTCCGCGCCTGATTTGTACGTAGACACGGACGGTCCGAAATCGGATTATTATTTTGCCTGCGCAGTGTCACAAGTTCAGAGGTCCTACCACGAGCTCTTAACGCGATTCATTTGACGACCAAAACTGAACTTGAAAGGGAGACTGAGCTATAAAGGATTATTTGCAAAACACTGGTACTTTTGTTCTATGACTTATATTTTAGTTTATCAGATTTTCATACAAAAAAGTCTATGCGAAGCAAGCGATAGTACAATAGCGGAGGGTAACTGAGCATGAACTTTAAATTTACGGGCAGCCCTCACTAGTCGGCGATAGTACAATAGCGGAGGGTAGCTGAGCAGGAACTTTTTTACGGGCAGCCCTCACTAGTCGGTTGCCTTGATGTGCTTGTGCCGTATACGTGTTCTTGTAGCGAAATTCGGCAGTGCGGACGTAATCATCTTTACATGATGGTGTATCAATATTCTAATGTCAAGTAGGTACACGGAAATAGTAAGCATTCGCACCATTTCCGTGTACTTCTAGATTCTTCTTCCTAGGTTCTGCTATGTGATGACAATGTTTCGAAAGCCTGCTTACTATTACTACGCGAACAGTGCGCGAGAGGCGTAAGTAGATACGGCAAATTACAGAGTTGAAATGTGTTGGATAGAACAACGAAATCTTGAAGGTTTGTTTTTGGTAAATATATTACATTTTGTAAAAATTTATAGAACAAAAGTTGTTGTTTATGATGTTAGTGATACAGTCCTGTAAGGTTGTTAGTGTTTTACGAATAACCCTGTAGAGCTCCATCCTCTTTCTCGCTCGCACACCTTATATTTTAACACTAGCTGTTCCCGCGACTTCGTTCGCGTTGACTACAGGATTTTGAATTTATTTTTTCTAAAATAAAAGTAGCCTAAGTTACTCCTTATTACATCAGCTACTTGCCAATAAAAGTACCGTCAAAATCGGCCCAGCCATTTCAGAGCGGAACAAACAGACAAAAATTGTAAAAAATATTATTTTGGTGTATGTACCGTATATAAATGGTGTAAGGGACAGCCGTACACAAACTTTAAGGGCTTGCTCAGTAGACGAAACTGAACAACCTACCATAAATTTTTTTCAGGAAACGAAAAAAAAATCCGACTCACCATACAAAATTATTAACTTGATTGGACAGTTTGTGTGGAGAGGCTGAATTTTTTTTTTTTTCGTTTCCTGAAAAAAAATTTTGTAGTGGGTCTCGTCTACTGAGCAAGCCCTTGAAGTTTGTGGACGGCTGTCCCTTGCACCTTTTATATTCATATGCATGTAGTAAAAAGCGGTTATTTCAATATTACAAACAGACACTCCCATTTAATTTATATATATAGATGTCATAGTAAGGCTGCAGCCCTCTGCGCAATCTTGAAATTCGACTAACCTCGCTCCTGCCGAGGAGTTCTTCCGGCTGAAATGGTGCTACCACCACTTACCCTTTAAAAACGAATGTGCGCTTGTTCCGATTAAGCGCGTTGAGTGCGTCCACTTGGGTCTTGTCCAGACTGAAGGTGAGAGCTTGAAGGTCGTCCCACAGGTGGGCGGCGGAAGAGGCCTTCACCACTACGTTGTGGCCGCGCTCGATCTGGTATCTGTTCGTAAAAAAAAAGAAATGAACTTTAGTTTTTGACTGGTTTGCTGGTCTAGTGGTTCTGCACCTTGCTATAGAAGAAGACTTGGCCACAGGGCGTGGTGTTCCGTCGCTTCCGCTGATAAATACCACAGGACCAAGGCAAAATGGTGCGAAGTGAAGTTTTCCTTCATATTTTTTTTTTATGGTGGGAAAAAATCATGCATTGACATCCCCCGCTCTTGGGCGGAGCGGGAGATAGTGTCAGACTCTTACTGACTAAAAGACCCACCCCGTTCCTTCTAGCCTTCATACCGGGGCTCGAGCGCCCTTTCGGATAACCCTAGCCCCAGTAGGCTTCGACCCGGCTGGGTCCCTGCTGTTGCTGACAACTCCTTGAGGCGCGCGGGCACAGTGCGCGCCGTCGACGACTTGGGCTTGGTCCGGACAGTTACCGGACGGCCGGACAGTGAGTTACCCATTGCTCACTGTCCGCAAGCCCGCGCCTACGGTGGCCGGAAATCGGGATCAGAATCCCAGCGGCGGCGGCGGCGGCGATAACGCCGTTGCCTGATGCGTTCGGCCTTTGTGAGCATTACTGCTTTCCAGAAGTCGGCGACCGCCTGCCACTCCTCCTCGCTCCGGACCATGGCCTCAACCAAGGCCCGGCGCGAGAGGCAAAATTATTAAATATATGTACGAGTAGTTAGTTATTATGTTGGAACCGAAAAAAAATTCCACTACCGGGGGGTCCAGAATCCTGTATTGGATCCGTGTTCATTTTCTTTTTAACCGACTTCGAAAAGGAGGTTCTATGTTCGACTGAATGTATGTTTTTTTTTTATATGTATGTACACCGATATTTCGGTCAATTGTGGACCGATTTTAATTTTTTTTTATTGAAAGTTTAGGCATCCAAGTTGGTCCCATAGAAATATTGTAATGATCTGATCATAAACTTCGAAGATATGGAACACAACAGAATTGTCGTAACAAGTAAAATTGCTTTGTTTATTCGTGTAGTCGATGATAGGCTGAAAGAAAAGGGGGAGGTGATGTATCGGACTGATCTGATGATGAAGCCAGAAGGTAAATTAATGTAACCTAACCGTGTTTGGGATTATTAGAAACATTATGAGATGCATTCTGGTTAAAAGGTATTGGCTGAGGGGTACTTTTTAGTGCTGGTACCATAACTAAAATGTGAAAAATAAAAAACTTACAAAAAAAAAATTTAAGAAAAGAACAAAATAACTTTAATTTCGAAAGTCGGTGTTAAATAACGAAGAGACAAAACTATTATAGAAACACCGACTTCCGAAATTAAAGTTATTTTGTACTTTTCAGTGTTTTTTTAAGTCTGTTTAATTTTTTTTGTAAAATGTTTTTTAATTTAGGCACAATTTCAAAGCTAAATACGACCGGGCAATCTGATGTTCACATAAATAAGAGTACCTATACCTACCTAGAGTAGTTATCTGATCAATATATAAATAATAGAGTAGGTAGTTATATGTAATTATATGTATATGTAGTTATATATGTAGTTATATGTGTAATTATATGTATTAATGATACAGTAGGTAGTTTTCTGATCAATATATAAATAATAGTTACCTGATCAACAGCTGTGCAGGGCTGACACCAAGTCCGGAAGCCATCACTTTAACCAGGGCGTCATCAATCACAGGAGTGCTGGAGTTCTTGAATACGGCAGGCGTACCCTGTAAGCGTATTAGTATATGTAGCAGTAAAGCGGGAAGGCCTGTTGGCCTAGTGGTTAGTGAACCTCACTGCTATGCCGGAGGTCGTGGGTTCGATTCCCACCCAGGACAAATGTTTGTGTGATGAGCATAATCATTTGTTCTGTGTCTGGGTGTAATTTATCTATAATATGTATGTATTTAGAAAATATATAAGTATGTTTATCAGTTGTCTAGTACCCATAACACAAGCTCTGCTTAGCTTGAGACTAGACCGCGTTGTGTGATAGTTGTGGAATATTATATTATATTAATTCATTAAACCCCAAGCGAACGCCGGCGTTCGCGCACCTATTGTCTTTCAATTGTGTCTGCAATTATCACAATTGAAAGGCTACATTAGACCGACGCCGACCGGCCGACGCTCATGTGAACCACGCCGGATTTGTACGTAGAACGACGTCGCGTGGCGTGGATCTAGTGTAGCTCTACAAGTCTAGTTGCCATATAAAATGAATAGAGACCGACGCGTATAGATTGGCGTGTGGCACACGTGTGCCTACATTAAGTGGGCAATCGTCACAGTCGAAGTGGAATATACGCCCGAGCCGAAAGCGAGGTCGCTATGTAGCCGAGAGACTGTTTAAACGTGGGCATTTGTCAAAAATGTCGTTTGAACACAAACGACATTTTCCAGTACACTTGAAAAGGTTCTGATGAAAATGGTACCATCAAAGTGATCTGATGATGAAGCCAGAGTAGGCACTGGAACTTCGTAATTAATCAATGTACCCTAAACGTGTTTGAGTTTATTAGAATAGGCTAGTGGCCGTAAAAAATGTAATTACCTAAGATTATTCAAAAATAAGGGACACGTATTTTTTTATTTGTAAATGAAACCAAATATGATAAAGATATAGCCCATTAAAGTTACGTGTAACGTCACGCCGTGCTGCATTTCTTCGCACAGAGTGACGTCACACGTAACTTTAATGGGCTATATCTTTGTTATTTTTTGGTTTAATCGAAAAAAGAAAAAATACGTGTCCAATATTTTTTTATAATCTATAATACGGACTAAATAAAATGTGATTATTTTGACCCTGGACACTACTATTGTCATGAGTGGGGAGTCCAATCCCGCACCATTTTTGCGAGATCAGTCACAAGGATAGTCATGTGCAAAAATGTGTTGATCCGACTATAAGTACCTAGTACCAGGACAAACGCCTGAAGATGATGATGACGCAGTCGGTTTTTTTTTGGTAAAAATTATATGAAGATGTTACCTTCGAGCCGAGTACTCCGAAACAGCTGAGTGTGATGTTTCGTTGTCTGCAAAAATTATCCAAGCGTTGTTGCGTTAGGTACGGGTGATTTTCCACCTGCAAGAAATCAAGAGTCAAAAGTTGGTTACTACTAGGCAAGCGTGCTCCATCGTCGACCACATCATCGCTTACCATCAGGTGAGATGGTGGTCAAACGCGAGTCTATCAATAGTTAATTATAGCTATGCTTATAGCATATCAGCCTTCCCACTGCTGAGACTCAGGCCTCCTCTCTAGGAGAGCGAATGGGCCGTACAGGTCGCGCGATGAATCAAGATCGCTCGGCAAAAGTGGAAGGGGCATGCGCAGTATTCAATTCTACGGTCTATTTGGCGACGTACGGGCGGGTGTGCGCCGTCGGCGACACGTCATTGGTAGATAGAGTCGCTCTTCAATTCCCGCGTTGCGTTCTCGCCTCTCATTGGATACTGTTGTACTTGGGTACTGTTGCGTACAGCTTGTGTTATCGTAATAGTAAAACGTAGTCGTAAAAAAAATGGTTAAAAATAAAGTTTTAAAACGGCTAGCCAGAAAAATGGTTTACGACGTGAATTACGACGTTAAAGGAAGAAACTAACGAAATTATTTTTTTTTATATTTAAGTTTTATTTTGTGATTTTTAATTTTTTGAATTTACCTACTAACAAGATAAATTACAAGCCTATACTAGTGTTATTATAAGTTATGTTACTAAGGTTCAAACATAAGAAATTAAAAGTAAAATCCTAACGTACTAAGAATTTCTGTGCGCAATTGTACACATGCGCCGATTGCCCCCACTACTTTCACCGAGCGATCTTGATTCACCACGCGACCTGTAATCCACCACTCGGGCCCAGTGCGGGTTGGTGAATGTCACATGTCTTCGAATGATTGGTTCTAGGACATGCCGGTTTCCTCACGATGTTTTCCTTCACCGTTTTGAGAGCAGTGGTGATGAATTAAATTACACAAAGTAATGCGCCTGCCTGGGTTTGAACCCGCGACATAGGTACAATTTCTAACTCGAAAAATTAGACCTAAAAAAAAATTATAAAAAAAACCAAGGAATGTTTTTTTTAAGTCGATTTTGTATAGGCATGATCTAATCGCGTGGAGAAGTCAATACCGCGGTGTAGGATTACGATTTCTCAACTAAAAAAAAAAGCTGTATTACCTGGTTAACTACCGGCTTTATCCTCCCCTTGTCCAATATCCTCTGTATTTGGTTGGCGTTGAAGTTGCTGACTCCGATGCTCTTGGCGAGACCTTTGCTGACCAGAGCTTCCATACCGTACCAAGCGTCCAGGAAGTCGTGCTGCGAGTATTGTACGACTGACGCGATCTTCGGGATCGGATCGGAACCTTCCTGTCAGGACAAATTAAGGGGTTAATTATGTTAGCCAGAATTTTTGGCAGACGCGTTGGAAGGCATCTCAATCGCAGTAGTTGGACCATGCATGTTGTGATGAACTGGCATAGCCACCGAACGAAAGGCGGGGCGGGGCTATGCCCTGGGGCCTCCATGCTCGGGGCCCTCAAAAGCTGATTAGCAAATCTCTTATTAAACTCCCAAAACATTCTCCCACTTTTGAAATCTAATTATAATAGAATACAAGTTGTTAATGAAAATCTTTAGTTCATAGCAAGCTTTTTTACCCAGTTCCTACGGACACCTACCGGTTCCATCATCAGATCAGCTCCATGTCATAATAATTTTGTATTGTCATCTGATTTACTTAAGCATGCAAAATTTCAGCTCAATCGGTAACCGGGAAGTGGATCAAATTTAATTTGTAAGATTTGATTACAGACAAACATCGGGACAGGTGAAACTAAATAAAAGCTTGTAAAAATAGGTACTTTTATTATTTATTATAATAATTTAATTTAATTTTTAATTTAATTCTAATTTTATCATGGCAACTCGTTTTAGTCAGTAAAAGTCTGACATTCCCTCACGCACCACCCGGAGCAGGAGAGATTTGATGATTTCCCATGTAAAAATGGGACACATTTTTTTTTCTGCCCCAGGGTCATTGGTCATCTTGCTACGCCACCGATTGTGAAAATCCTATGGTTGGGAGAGGCACTTGGCCAACTCTCCTTTTTCAATTTGATTTAATTTATGTTCGGTTTTATGGCATTATTTTGTAATCTATTCATTATCATTGCATTCATTAATAATGCTCCACTACAAAACTAATTTAAAAAAAAAATCAGCGCCATCTGGCGTATAACTCAATATATTATAAGCTTCCAGTTTAATATAGAAAATCAAAAGAGGGCGCTACTTAACTTACTTTTAAGGACATAGGGTTGTGAATCATGTAGAGATCAAAGTAGCTGAGCCCCAAGTTGTTCAGGGACGCGTTGCAGGCTTGCTCGACCAGGTCTGTGCGGTGGTACGTACTCCAGAGCTTCGACATGATGAAGAGGTCCTCGCTGTGAACAATATCATAAATTAACACCGATTGCCAGCGACAGCCCGCGTGAATGGTAAGAACATTGTTCCAAGGGAACTAGGTACTTCCCCGTCAACATTCGTACCTAGGTATTTGCATTCGCGAATATTCAATTTGAAACGCGAATTTTTTTTTTGGGTTCGCGAAAATGTAGAAATCTGACATTGTTTACATCATTGATTACTAAGATCCCAGAGTTGTCTATCGTAACATATTTTCACATGGATGAAACCTTAGGTTCTCAGTAGCGTCTCATGTCCTTTAAATACCTGTGTGCTTGTGGAGCTCCTACTTGGGGCAGTTGGGTAGGCACGATGTGAGAAAGGGAACTAAAAATAAGAGTTGGGTACTTAAGGGGATGTATCTCGACATACATTTTCACTGTTTTTCATACAACCGCTCTTACGCGATTATGACTTTATTACACATTTTTCATTATATATTTTGAAAACAAAGTGTCTTGTGGATCTAGGCTTATATGAAAATCAATTTATAAATTTGTGTAAAACTACCCCAGTTAACACCTCTGAAAATCTGCTATTTTGCATGAACTTGACACTTCATAATTTACTCAAAAAAAGTACAAACATACAAGCCTAGCAAATTTTATCAAGATTCTAAATAGTGACAATGCTTTTTAAAATCTTTTAAGGGTTTAAAAAAAAACACGTCTTTCCCGGCACAAGTTTTATAAATGTTCGAGTAAATCACGGAATTACCGAATGCGTTGCGAGTTTTCAGGCGTTATCTCTCTTTTTTCGCGTTGCCTTTTCGTCAAACATCGCGTTGGATTGCGTTAGATGAAGTAACAAGCTCTTAGACCATGCTCGATGTTGACGATAGGCGAGTGGAAAAGCAGCCTGTTTCGAGACGGACTGCAGCACAAAGGTAGCTTTCTATCGGTGAAAAAATTTTAGCAATCGGACCAGTACTTTCATAGATTACCTTCTACAAACAAAAACCGGCCAAGTGCGAGTCGGACTCGCCCATGAAGGGTTCCGTAGCAGCGAGTAACATAATATAAATGTTCTTGTAATGTGTTGTAACTTTGATCGATGTTTTAATGTATTTTTTTCGATTTATGATGCATTAAAAAAAAACTACTTACTAGATTTCGTTCAAACCAATTTTCGTTGGTAGTTTTTATAGTAATGTACATCATATATTTTTTTTTAGTTTTATCATTCTCTTTTTTTAGAAGTTAGATGGGGGTGGGGGGGCACACATTTTACCACTTTGGAAGTGTCTCTCGCGCAAACTATTCAGTTTAGAAAAAAATGATATTAGAAACCTCAGTATGATTTTTGAAGACCTATCCATAGATACCCCACACGCATGGGTTTGATGAAAAAAAAAATTCTGAGATTCAGTTCTATGTATGGGGACCCCCAAAATTTATTCCTTTTTTTCTATTTTTGTGTAAAAATCTTAATGCGGTTCACAGAATACATCTATTTACAAAGTTTCAACAGTATAGCTCTTATAGTTTCGGAAAAAAGTGGCTGTGACATACGGACGGACAGACAGACATGACGAATCTATAAGGGTTCCGTTTTTTGCCATTTGGCTGCGGAACCCTAAAAAACAAACTACCTGTTTATATTATTATAGTGTAGATTATAGATATCGACAGGGTAAGTAGATTACAACGAGCCATTTAGAAACCTCCACATGTCCTAAAATATAGAAGTAGGTATTGTTGAAAGTTACAAAAGTAGGTAATAGATCTTGATGCAGTCTGTCTGTCCCACAGGCTTGTCCCATTGTGTTTTGCTACAAAACCTTTTATTATCTTGCAATGTTTGTATGTACCTCTGTTATTTTGATTTTTAAAAGAGTTAACCTTAATTGATTGTACTGTTTTGCAGCCATTTATTTATTTAGTACAGCAAAATAGCCATTATTTAAATAATTTAGCGATGGTAATGATTTAGAAAAAATAATTAACATGTTAAGATAGGAAGACAATGCATGCTTAGTTAAGTGATATCATTAATTAATTAATTATTTAATCGTCATGTAAGTACATTACTACATTAGTGGCACATAGATAGACTTATTGAATCTTGAGGTTTTATCTACCAGTTTGGACCGGTCATTAGGACGACACTTGGTCGTTATAATTAAGAGAACTCAAAACATAATAATAACGTGATATAGAGAGTGAGTCGACTCGGGAAAATGGCGGATTTGCGAAGATGGCGGTTTTTAATGCACCTACGTGGTATGGATATCAATTAAAATGGTTTTTTAACCGACTTCTAAAAAAGGAGGAGGTTCTCAATTCGGATGTTTGTATTTTTTTTTTTTATGTATGTTCGGGCATAACTTCGTCGCTTGCCAACCGATTTGAAAAATTATTTTTTTGTTGGAAAGGGTATACTTCCCAAATGATCCCATAGTCACCAAGTCGGGATCTGATGATGGAATCTTGGCTAAATCGAGGGAACTCCTCAAATATTATAGGCAACTATATAGTTCTTTTGATATTTTCATCAAGAAATTAAGCATTTACAGTCAAACAGTGACATTTGATGAGGTGGAACTGGTTAAGAAGACCAGAAATTGCCAACGGAACATCATGCTCAAACAAATATCACAATGAACATAATTAAGCGACTATGACAATGCAGATAAATGTTCTGAATAGTTATGTTGGAAATGGTATCATCGAACTATCCTGATGATAGTGATGGAGCTGGAAAATAGGCACCGGAACTTCGTAATAATTAATCAATGTATCCTACCCGTGTTTGGGCTTATTAGAAATGTCATGAGATGCATTTTGGCTATAAGGTACTATCGAAGTGATCTGATGATGGAGCCGGAAGGTAGAAGTTAGACACGGGAACTTCATGTGAAAATGATGTTAGAATACATCATTTTCAGGGTTTGAGTTAATTGGAATTGACATGAGAAAAAAGTAGGTAGGTACTCTGGCTGTAAGTGTGTTGCAACTAAAAAGTATGAAATAAAAAACTTTTTATAAAAAAAATATAACCGACTTCACTAAAAAAACACTAAAACGATCAAAATAATTTTAATTTCGGAAGTCGGTGTTAAATAAAGAACAAACAATAACGAAAAACACCGACTTCTTCTTTTGGAGAGAATACGAAAAAATTGCATCAATAAATCCAATATGTAGGACAATTTCTTAGTTTTTAACAATATTATTTTTTAAGATTTTCTTGTTTTATTTTAATAAATCTCAAATGGCTAGACTCATTGTATGTGTCACTGTGTCCTTTCGAGGTGTGTCCTATCTAGGTACATCATGTCACAATACGCTTTGACGTAGCTAGAACTATAGTTCTATTTATTAGTGAATTTTGTTTGTTAAAAATCTCAAACGCTTGGCTTGCAGTCTTATTATTATTAAAAGGAGCTATTGTAACGGAATAAATTCCAAGCTAACAAGTTACCACAACTACAATCTAATACTTTTTCTTGGAAGGGAACCTATGCGAAACAATAGCAAGTATAATTAGGTCGGAACGATTGGCTACCTGAAGTCTGAAGTGCTACCAAGAATTCCTAATCCATTTTACGACCTAAATTAAACTGTAGAAAGGGACGGAGCTATATAGAGTATAGCTCCATCTCTTTCGGGCTCGCACGACCGGCACGACCGACATTTTGCCACGTCACTAACTACCGATCATTACCGAACGACCGCCCGACGTAAGCTGCCCTCGTGTAGTCTTCAACTCGTAAGTCCTAAGTCATTTGTCTTCGTTCGCTCCATGAATACGGTTGTGTTTTTCTGTGCTCGTTGTGATTTTGTGTTATTAAATTGTTTGTGAGACTGTCAAGGTAAGTGTTTATTTTTTTTTTGTTAATAATTTTTAAACAGGAGTAGTATCGGCCCAGGCAGAGGCGTATTATAGTTAACTTTATGTAATTTATATCATCACCACTGCTCTTAAAACGGTGAAGGGTTTTCCTTCACCGTCATCATGTCCTAGAACCAAAAATTCGAAGATATGTGACATCCACCAACCCGCACTGGATCCGCGTGGTGGATTACGAGTCATTCCCTCTCTTAAAGAGGAGGCCTGAGTCCCAGCAGTGAGAACATTAAAAGGCTATTATATGCTACAATATTTTTACAGGCCTGATGGTCTAGTGATCAGTGGCCCTGACTGCTATGCCAGAGGTCATGAGTTCGATTCCCAGCATAGACAAATGTTTGTATGATGAGCACATTGTTGATTGTTCTGTGCCTGTCTGTCTAAGTCTAAGTATGTTTTTCACTTGACTAGTACTCATAGCACAAGCTTTGCTTTATTTGGGACTAGATTGCATTATGTGAAAATTGTGGAATATTGTAAGTTAATAATATCATAAACTACAAGAAAAATCTCCATTTGTCTAAAAAAAATGGTGACACCATGTGACACTAATTAAAATTTTCTAATTTTCAGATGTGTCCACAAACTCGCCGTTCGTATTTCACCCAACTTCGCTACAAGGGCGAGTTATGTGTTTATCAGTCCATATACACCTATGTTTGTTGGTTTCTACCGCTCTAGATACCAAAAAATGTGGTCAATTTTGTTGATTATTGCATCAATCGATTCTTTTTAATCGCACAAATATCAGTAAAGGCATTCAATGACAGTAATCACTATTCAAAATGGCGGCAACCAGACGCCATATTGAAATAAAAAGAAAAAGTTTACATTTGTCAAGTGGGTTACTTATATCGTCGAATTGGCATTTGAAGGTCATCACAAAGTTTCTTTCACGATTTTTCATTTAAAATTACCAATTAGTTGAATCTACCTATGTATAATGATTTAGGCTAACTGTTCACGCGTAGCTTCATAGACGCGGATTCGTCATTATACGCTAGATGTACGCCTGCGTGAAGCTGTAGCCTAGTAGATAAAAAAGTTAATCATATATAATCTTACCGTTTCACAGTGCCATCGTCAATTTTAGCTTTAATTCCTTCGCCAATTTCTTTCTCGTTGCCATAGATGTACGCCGTGTCTATGGCGCGGAAGCCCATGTCGATGGCTGCCCCAATTATATGCGGCAGGAGACGACTGTCCATCTGTAAATTGAATTGTGTGGGTTATTTCAAAATTCTAGTCACAGAATAGATAGGTACAGAAGTCAATATCATGAATGTACTTCACTTTTTATACCTACGCTCAGTAGACGCACATTATTGAGCGTTTGAGCCGGAACTGTTCGACGAGCGGGCCGGGGCGCTCCGAGATATCGTGTCGGTGAGCGATGTCTTAAGCGCGCTCGAGCAACGCACACAGCGTTGCTCGAGCGCGCTTTGTATGTAGATTGTCTTCTGTACTTATCTATTTTGTGGTCTATGTCTAGTGGTCTGTGGCTCTGACTGCTATGCTGTAGGTCGTGGGTTCGATTTCCACCCAGGACAAATGTTTGTGTGATGAGCACGATCATTTGTTCTATGTCTGGGTGTAATTTATCTATAACTAGCTGACCGGCAAACGTTGTTTTGCCATTAAAGAAAAATGTTAAGGGTGGACAACCCTTATCACTAAGGGGTATGAAAAATATATGTTGGCTGATTCTCAGACCTACTCAATATGCTCACAAAATTTCATGAGAATCGGTCAAGCCGTTTCGGAGGAGTACAGAACGAACATTGTGACACGAGAATTTTATATACAAGATGTGTGTATTTAGAAATATATAAGTATGTCTAGTGCTCAAAGCACAAGCTCTGCTTAGCTTGGGACTAGATGACGTATTATTAATTATTACAGAACCTGATGGGTTCTGATTTCTTAATCAGTTTCCTAGACCATGATGTTTAAAGTAAGATTGTTTTAATCTTGTTTCAGTGTGGGTAAGAGATGGCGCTAGACAACCTGTATAATTCTAGCATTGCCATGTTTAGCAATGACATTCGGGGTTATACCCTCCGACTGTATTGCTAACCATGGCAATGCTCTTAAGAGTTTTGAGGAGTTTTTCCATTGACATCGATGCAGATGATTTTTTATGCCCAATTATTTCTTATTTTCATATTTTTCTTTTTTTTTCTTTGAGGGGGGAAATTATCAAAATTATTTCTCCCACGCTAGTGTAGGGCGAAAGGGCGTGTCAATTTACTGACTATAAAAACCCACATATAATTGTTTATTTAGCGTTATAGACCATGGTAATTTTTTCAAAAGATCCTGCAGCTTGATAATTCAAAAGTGCCTGTAAATGGTTGTATTGAAAAAAAAAATCTTTAAAGGTTCACCATACGGTTGCAAACTAGCGTTCCAACCAAGGTGACCTTGGTTTGTATTGCGGCTACATGGATGTAATCCACGCGCCAACGCTAACACACTCGGTGGTTGGGAAAACGCTCCTCCCAACCAAGGACGTTCAAGGTCATGGTTTACAACTGCTGTCAACACGGATTGAAACCAGCAAGGTCACCTTGGTTGGGACGATGGTTTGCAACCACCTGGTCACCTCTTTAAGATTATTTATTAGTTCACTTACCAGAGCAGTGCCCAACGCCAAGACTGGAATTTCATTGCCGTTAGCCAATGGCAGGTACAGCATATTTTCCAATCTGCCATAACGGGTCTTTGCAGCTTTCAATTCCTCAATCTTCTGTAGATATACTTCCTCTGATATTACGGGGGTGCTAGGCTTTTCTGCTGTGGCCGTACTTGCAGTCGTTGATTCGGATGGCGCTGATTGTGTTGTTAGTTCCTCAACCTCCTGCTGTTGTACTTCCTCTGATGCTATGGGGGTGGAAGTAATTTTCATTGTTACCGTTCTTGCTGTTGTTAATGGGCATGGTGTTGATTGTGTTGTTAATTCTGCAATTGTCTGTTGGTATGCCTCTTCAGATACGGGAGTGCTGGTTTTTTCCGTTGTGGTAGCCCTTGCGGTCGTTGATGCGAATGGCGTTGAATGAACTGTCAATTCTTCGATTTTCTGACGGTTTACCTCTTCTGACAAGACGGGGGTGGTTATTTTTTCCGTTGTAACAGTTCTTGTAGACGTGGAAATGCTTGAGCTTGATTGGACTGTTGATTCTTCAGTCTTCTGTTTGTATGTCACTTCTGACAATACGGGGGTGGTAGATTTTTCTGTTGTAACAGTTTTTGTGGTCGTCGAAAAGGTTGGCCCTGGTTGGACTGTCGATTCTTCAATTTTTTCATGGTTTACCTCTTCAGATAATACGGGGGTGGTGATTTTTTCGGTTGTGACAGTTCTTGATGTTGTTGAAACGCTCGACTTTGATTGGACAGTAAAATCTTCTATATTCTGATGGTTTATCTCCTCTGGCAGTACGGAAGTGGTGGTCCTTCCTGTCGTCGATGCGTACGGCCATGATGGAGTCGTCAATTCTTGTATATTCTGTCGGTACACCCGCTCAGAGAAAACGGGGGTGGTCGAGATTTTCGTTGTTGTCCTTATAGTCGATAATTTGGCTAGGGCTGTTTTTTCCTGTAAAGTTTTATTTTGTTAGAAAATGCTTCTTTTATTGGGGAGTTTGTGGCGCTTAGTTGAAACACTAGCGGCATGGTACAGAGCAGGGGATTGTATTGTGAAAATATCTAAAAACATTTCTAAAAAAAACTTTAAAAAACTTATCCGTCATATTGGATTTATTGTGACGTAGTTTTTTTTTGTTTTTGTTTTCATTTTTTTTTCAACAAATCTTTTTTATTGATGTCCATATCTTGGGGTACATAAAAAATACTAGTTCATCGTCGATTTGGATATGCGCGCGAGTTGTTTATATTTTATTTCCCCTAAAATGTTTCATTATTATTATTTATTATATTCTTTATTGTAGGTACACCACATAAACAAAAAAAACACTTAAACAATCGGCAGAATGCACAATGACCAGTCTTATCGCACAGGACAATTGTATTTATTTATTTATTTTTATTTATTTACGGTAGTATTTTTCGTTGTTGTAGTCCTAGCGGTCGTTAATCATGTTTGGACTGTTTTTTCTTTTATTTCGTTTCATTTATTCAATAACTTTTTTTTTACAATATGTCTTGATGTTTGTCAAAAAAAAAAAATTCTAATCAAATATAAACTTAATTTGTTAGGAAACGTTGTCTATGATTTCTGTTGTTGGCATTTTGTTGAGTCACGTCTTTTACTCAGTTACAACACTAGGAGGTTGTGTAGGGCAACCCATTTGGAAGAATGAGTGCAAAATATAAAAACAATCTAAGAACAAGTTTTTCAAAATACGAGTCGATTTCTGCAATGTGTCTTTGGTCGGTCTAGGTTGAAATTGACAAAAATAAAATAGCATGATCATTTATTCTGTGTCTGGGTGTAATTTATTTATAATGTATTTAGAAATATATTAGTATGTTTATCAGCTGTCTAGTACTCATAACACAAGCTCTGCTTAGCTTGAGACTAGACGGCGTTGTGTGGTAGTTGTGGATTATTATTCTAATAAAATATCAATTCCAATCAATTCCATCGTCGATTAGGGCATTTAAAAAGATTTCTGTCTGTTTTCAAAGTTGTCTTCACCAATTTGAATTTATCTTACTTTAACCTTGCAATCGTGGAAATTACAGACACAATAGAAAGACAATAGGTGCGCGAACGCTGGTGTCGCTTGGGGTTTAATGAATTAATTGTAATTTACTTTATTTTATTTGTAACGTAATTCATTTTAATTGCAAATAAATTTGTTTTAATTGTAAATTAATTTATTATTTATCGATTGATTAGTTAATCAAAATTAAATGTATTAATGTTGTGTCGAAACACTTAATTCATTACTTATATTAATTAATCTATTTTTTAATTAATTTTTAATTTTATATGTTGTGTTTTAATGACATTTTAATTAGCTATGTATTATTGTACCGATTTTTTAATTGTTTATCGTGTTGTTTAAAGTGTACCTGTCTATTTATAATATTTATGTATAACCGAAAATGTTAAATGTAAGTTGTTCGCTGAATAAATAAATACATTTTCTGCAAAATACTTTGTTTTTTTTTTAATTACAAAAAAAATATTTTTATTCCTTTTTAAAAAAAGAACCGTTTCCCCACACGAGGAATGACTCCTGAACGGCGGGTGCGTTTACAAATATGTAGACTCACACATTATACGAGACACTCAGACCTGGAACACCTGTAAATCATACAAATAGCATGAAAAAAAAAAATAGTTGTTTGACTACATTGTCGCTTACCATGAAGCGATAGTGGCCAAACGCGAGCCTATAAATATTATAAAACAAAATTCTCTTTATTAAAGCGCCCTGGCGCACGCGAGGCCGCTTGGCTTGCGAGGCCGTGGGTGAGGGCCCACGTCTAGCTACGCTACTGGTAAAACACCTGGAACTTAGGGGCCTGCGCTCACTTAAAACAAGACGTCTTAGACAGACCTGTCTAAAACGTCTGAGACAAAACAGTTTCCGATACACACATCACACACAACAGTCTACGATACGGGGCGTTAGGGCTGTTGATAAAATATCGATGTATCGAAATATCGATGTATCGAAATATCGATATTATCGCAGTACTCAAACAGCTGAACATATAAACATGTATTTGTAAACCACTTGAGAAATATTGGTACGCATGTTTAATAAAATTTAAGAAAAATTACTGAGTACGCTACATTTTCATACATTCATTATTTAATTTGTTTAATGAATATCATGAAATATAAATTGAGTAAATTTTTTGAGCCGACTTATGTTTGTTTTAAAGTCAAAGCCGATAAAATAAATTCGAAAATAATATCGATATTTCGATACATCTATAAATTATCAACAGCCCTAGCGCCCCGTACGCTTGCCACCCAGTGGTTGAGCGATGGGCTGCTGCGCTGCGTATCGCGGGTTCGATTCCCGCACGGAACAAATATTTGTATGACTTACAGATATAGTTCTTTCGGTTCTAGGGGTCTCGTAAGTATGTGAGTTTACATATTTGTGAACACACGCACGACAAGTACAGGAGTTATTCCTAGTGGGGTGTTTTTATTAAATAAATAAATAAGAATATAAACTTTCGTCATTATAATGTCCGACAGTTTTATTTTAAACAGTAACAGCAATATTTTAAGCTATAAAAGAATTAATAGTAAGAACTGAATCCTACCTCATTTTTTTCAGTGTCTTTCGGGCTCTGATAGGGCTGAACTCGCGCGATTCGGAAAATAACATACGAAAAATTATAATTATATTTAAACTAAAAATATAACCTACCTACAACTTATTTATTTATTAAAACTTCATGCATCATAAAAGCAAGGTGGACTTAATGCATAAAGTGCCAAAGGACGTCCACTGTTGGAATTAAGCCTCCCCCAATTGTCGCCACAACGAACGGTCCTGTGCGTATCGCATCCACCGCATCCCGCGACTCTCACCAGGTCCTCGGTGCAACTTACGGAAGGCTTTCCAACGCTGCGTTTTACGATACGCGGTCGCCATTCTAGAACCTTTTGGCCCTATCGACCATCCGTTCTACTCAGTGGGAAGGGCATATTGCTCGTAGAACTTCTACGAGCAATATGCCCTGCCCACTGGCCACTAAGTTTGGGATTCGAAAGTGACCTATAAACGATCAAATTTGTTTGTCAAACTTTTAAACAAATTTGTTAAATCTTTGCCCGTAATGTTACTTAGTAGTACATTATTTTTTACTCTGTTCGGCTGTTCACTAGGTGGTTGCGTCTCCCATGACGCCAAGGCGACTGAGAAACGGACATTATTTGACAAAAACTGTCATTCACATTCAATCTTGTTCGTCAAACACGACATCAATGTCGTCAATCAAGATTTTCTAAAAATACGCTGTATTTGTAAACTGTCTGTCAAAAGTGTCACGCAAAGCTGCATGCTATCAAATAATTTTTTAACAAGTATAAATTTGACAAAAAATTTGATCGTTTACAGGGCGCTTTAGGCATTCTCAACCAACGAAGGTTGCTGGAAATATCGTGGCCAGATTTTAGTATGGCGAAATAAAACTGGCCAGATTAAACGTTAAAATTTGATAATATGTCAATCTCTCCGTCTTCTGTCTGTCTTTCGTTAGGCTTTTTGTTAATATCAAATCCTACATCAAACATATGGCTAAACGAGGATTGACATGTCATCAAATATTAACGTATAAACGATCTGGCCATATCATAGTCATAGTAGTTTATTGGTTAGGAATACAAGTCAATACAGAATGCTACATTATACTTAGTCAACAAATGATTACTATGCGTTTCAAATGAGAATAGGATCGATTGTAATGTTGTGACGTCACATCGTACTGTCAAATCGAAGAAATTTTGGCAAAATTGAAGAACTCGGAGATGAGTTAAATTGAAGAACAGGATTTTGATTAAACTTTTTTCATAAATTAAATTTTTCGTAAAATAATTAAAGTTTAAAAATTTCTTTCCTCGATTTGTCTGTAAATCGTGACGTTACAACATAGCAATCGATCCTATTCTCACCTGGAACGCATTGTACAATAATGTAAAAAAAAAAACAAACAAATAAAGTGATCAATTCTAAAATCTAGCCACGACAGAAAAACAACATAGCGAGTAAGTACATAAAAAAAGAAAGTACCTACCTGTGACGAAAAAAACAAGCGTACGAATGTGTGTATGCGTATGTAAGTACAAAGTTAAATTAAAAATATAACAATAACAATCATTTTCTTGCCTTTTTCACATTTTACGTGGCCGGTGAAACACTTTATCTACAGTCCAAAATCATTTCTATATCTAGTGTCAATATGTCTGTCATACGAGCGAGAAAGAGAGATGAAGCTATAAATCCTTTAGGTATAGCTCCGTGGATATTGTATGGATCGCTTTAAGAGCATTTGGTAGGGCTTCTGTGGACTATGACTTCTCTCTAATATGTTTAATCTTATACAAATATATTTCATACTATCACTTTGCCAGCGAGTTCGTTTGCGAGAACATTTAACTTTAAAAACCCCTTAAACGCCCAGCAACAGCAGGGGTTCAGCTGGGCCAGGGTTAGCTCCGAAAGGTAGCTCAGCCCCGGTATGAAAGGTAAGAAGGAACGGGGTGGGTTTTTTAGTCAGAGTCTGACACTATCTCCCGCTCCACAAAAGGGCGGGGGATGTCATTTGGACGATTTTAAACCACCAAAAAAAAAAAAAATTTGTTTTGTGGGTAGTTTTTTAAAACTAATAATGACAGTTTTTATTCGGTTGTCAATTTGTGGGTAGTTTTGAAAAACTAATAATTACTATCTTTAAATATAAGTTGTCTGTTAAGCTACCAAAGGAATTGCAAATTAGCAATTGACACATTGCTTTGGCATCTTATAAGGAAATATAAATAAAGAAACTAGCATTTTGTCAGCGACTTCGTTCACGAGAATGTTTTCAAAAAACACCCTAATCCTCAAAAACCTCTTCTTTCTAACATTGAACACCTAACTTGTTCTTTTGTATTTTATTTATGTATATAAGTAAGGTTTTAGTTGAAATAACTATCTTACTTTTTCAAAATTACATTAGAAATTCAAAGAAACCTATTTTACTGTCTGTTTAACTGATTTTAACTTC
This sequence comes from Mythimna albipuncta, assembly GCA_929112965.1. Classification (NCBI taxonomy): domain Eukaryota; kingdom Metazoa; phylum Arthropoda; class Insecta; order Lepidoptera; family Noctuidae; genus Mythimna; species Mythimna albipuncta. The sequence goes on from OV815988.1 coordinate 3,156,944, forward strand.
TATTTCGGAGGCATAAGAGTGGCATTAAAAGCAAAAACATGGTTACAATACCAACTATTCACTGCAACCGTCATTTGTCATGCTACCAACGTAATAAAATTCAAAATCGGTTGAACGGATAAGTAATAAAAGGTTAATACATTTCTGATGTAATTTTGAATAGAGTATAATCATGTATTTAAACTAAAACCTAACTATGTATATAAATACAATACAAACGCAAAGTAAACTCAAGTGTCGAAAATTAAACAGTATTTTGCGGGTAGTTTGGAAAAATTAATAATGACATTCATTTTAATTCGGGTCAATTTTTAACCGATTTCGAAAAGTAGGAGGTTTTATGTTCGACTGAATGTAGTTTCAAGTTTATTGACCCAAGGAATAGAACATTTGGTTTAGCAGAGGCGAAGCGTGCATTAATTTAGATGTGGGAGAAGGCGCATCAGCGAGGCCTTTTTCTTTTTAAAATTCGAAAACGAGACAGCGACTGTCACAACCCAGTGTTCAACCATATCGTGACTAACCATCAGGTGACATAGTGATCAAACGCGAGCCTGTCAATTATTTAAAAAGCCTCGTTCTTAAAGAGCCCTCGCTTGTGCGAGGCCCCTTTGGGTGCGAGGCAGTAGGTGAGAGCTCATTTCGCCCACGCCTGTCTACGCTTACGGGTTACTATTATTATATTTTATATTAAGTTTCAAATATAATGAGCCCAATGAATAAAATTTTGCATACATATGAAATTTCCTCTTTAGGTTTAATTTCTAATAAACCCCTTCTAATGGGTTGGCCACACGGTTGCAAACTAACGTTCTAACCAAGGTGACCTTAGTTTGTATGTTTGGTTTGAGATTCGGCTACATGGACGTGTTGAATGTGTAGGTATCTTGTATTTTTTAGCCGCCATTTTTAATTTAGCATAAAATCATCAAACCTACGTTACGTGAACCGCGGATTTATACCAGTAGCCATGGTACACACCTACATCACTTCATAGACTGCCTACTTTTAAAGCACGGACGTACTATATAAGGCTAGGTAGCGTACCTGGGTCCCCATGCTCAGGGGCCTCATAACCTGATAACAAACCTAAGACGACCCACTGACCCAAACTTCATAATGAACTAACGAAAAAAAAGGTCCTACCTTTGAAATCTAAATAAAAGAAATAACACTAGTTTAATTATGGCAACTCGTCAGACTCTAAAAGTAGAAGTTATTTGATGATTTCCCACATAAAAAAAACGCCTCCAGTTTTTTTTACCCAGGGCCGTTAGTATCCGCCCCTAAGACAACCCACTGACCTGCTGCTTAACTACGCCACTGCTTGAAACACTCCCAATATTATGGAAACTGATTATTTTTATTTGCATATGTAATAGACTAAGGAAATACAGTTAAATCACTAGAGACATCATTGATGTAAATTATTATGATCTTGGAAATATAAATATATATTTTAAATAAAAGGAATCTATTTCCATAATAAGGTTATTAATATTAAATGTAACGGAATAGTAAGCGTTTAGAACCAACATACTATCGAACTAATGAGCAATCGCTGTAGGGTTTTTCGAAACAGGGTTTTTTCGCACAAACGTCCAGTGTATCGCACCAATAAAGCATCGATGGAATATAGTTATATCCCTTGACTTGAAATAAAAAAAACCGCGAGTCAAATGGCTTCAATTTTTTATTCTAGGACATGCAGGTTTCCTTACGATGTTTTCTTTCACCGTTTTGAGAGTAATGGTAATGAAAAAACATTACCCACTTGTAAATCGATCAAAAAAAAAAGGCGACCAAAAAAATAACGGTAAAATATTTGAATTTTTGAAACAATTTATATTTAGGGCGATCATTGCCAAGACCACAACTAATCCACAAGAAAAAAGCAAATGAAAAAATACCACAAATAAATTGCAAAAACGGGATATAAAGGATTGAATTCCGACCGGTTAGGATAGAGCATGTAATAACAAAATAATGTACTTACAGTAGCAAACGCACACATCGCTAGAAACAAGCTCAATAGATTCTTCATTTTGAATAGTCAAATAAAAAACTTGCAATAAAAAAATAACGGATTGAATTTAAATTAAAACCACCACAGACGACCACAGGGCTACAAATGATCTCTGTTCTTGCAGTCGGCGATTTATGACATGTGAATCGACAAATTTTGGCAATTCTTTTAGAAATACCCTCATTTTTTTAATCTCTAGCCGACCTTGACATACAAATACCCGCAATAGAAAAATTTAGGAGTTTTTAAACATTATTTATGGAAGATTTTTATTACTAAGGAACTACCTACTACTATAATTTGAATTTTAATTCGAATTTTAAATCAAAATTTAAATGATAAAGACCGACATTAGTTTTTCAAAACTACCCTCAACATTTTTATTTTTATGAAAAATGTCTCACGAACGAAGTCACTGGCAAAAATCTTGACAAATTATATTTATCATTAGGCATAAGTTTTATAAATATCCACAAAGTCCTAATACACTCCTGGATTCACCAACGAACCCTTGGGACTTAGGACACTGAAATTTAATTTGTGCTTTTTATATTTTAAGAAAGCTTTTCCCTAAATTCACTCCCTATGAGGATTAAATGGGGGGTTCTAAACATTGTGTGAAGAAATCTACTTTCATGCAAGCGGAGCCACTGGCTGAAGCTAGTCAACTTGCATAAAAAATTGAAATAAAAAATAAACCACGTGGTGGATGTCACATGTCTTCTAATTTTTGGTTCTAGGACATGTCGGTTTCCTTACGATGTTTTCCTTCACCGTTTTGAGAGCAGTGGTAAAAAAAAATATTACTAAACAATATTATTATTATTAGAGGGCTATCAATAATGATAATCATAATTCAAATCATAATTATAATCAAAATAATAATCATAATCAATATTTTCACAATCAATAAACATGTAAAAGAAAAGAAACCACAAAACTAGCGAGCAAAAGATATAGAAATTATTGGTTTCAAACCGGTCATTTTGGGCCATAAAATAACAAAAAAATGTACTTACAAACGCAAACGAACACATAGCTAGGATCATCGTCAATAACTTCGCCATTTTGAATCGTCAAAGCTTGGGATAAAAAAAATACGGAATGAATTTAAATTAAAACCACCAGGGACGATCACAGGGCTACAATGATCTCTGTTCATGAAGTTGGCGAGTAATGACATGTGAATCGACAAATTTTGGCTATTCAATTACAAATACCCTCATTTTTTTAATCACTCTACCCGACTTTGACATACTTTTGAGCATAGGTGTTTAAGTACCTACTAGTTATATTATAGTCTAAGCCATAGCGCGCAATAATGACTTTCTCATCGTGACTTTTGAAAAAAAGTCACCGTACTTATGAACCAACACGTTGTGCGCGCACTTGAAGACGTGACAGTTACAAAAAATGGGTAGAAAAATTATTTTCACCGAGACAAAAGTCACCAGTGCGCGCTATGTCTTATGCAGGGGCCACATTTGCGTGTATCGTCTTCAGTATGTCACAAAGTACTCTGTTAATGAGTTGGCCACACGGTTGCGAACTAGCGTTCCAACCAATGTGACCTTGGTTTGTATGTTTGGTTAGTGTTGCGGCTATATAGATGTAAACCCCCCGCCAACACGTTCGGTGGTTGGGTAAACGAGCCTCCCAACCAAGGGCGTTGAAGGTCATGAATTACAACTGGTGTCTACCTACACGGTTTGAAACTAACAAGGTCACCTTGGTTGGGACGTTGGATTGCAACCATCTGGCCGCCCCTTACAAGGGTTGGCCACACGGTTCCAAACGAACGTTCCAACCAAGGTGACCTTGGTTTGTATGTTTGGTTAGTCTTGCGGCTATATGGATGTAATCCGCGCCAACACGTTCGGTGGTTGGGTAAACGCGTCTCCCAACCAAGAGCGTTGAAGGTCATGGATTACAACCGTGTATACGGATTGTATTGATTGGGATGTTGGATTACAACCGTGTCGTCACCCCTTAATAGGGAAAAGCCAACTTTCGGGTAAGACAACTAACCGACTGACTGAACAACGCACGGCCGAAATTACTGGAACTAGCAAAGCACACGGTTTCGGGGAGCTTTTGAAAAATCAATTTTTAAGGAGGTGAAAAGATGGAAATTCGTTTGTATGCAAAATTTTGTTACTTTAAACTTCGCACAAGAAGTAACCTAAATAAATATAACATTAGTAATAGTTATCATTATTTGTTTTCAAAACAACCCCCAAAAGAAAAATTTAGGGGTTTTTAAAGACTAATATGGAAGATTTTTATTTCTTGGGAACTAACTACTACTATAACTTGAAATTTAAAACAAATTTTATATATAATGAATAATAGTCTGGCATTATTCCTTTTTCAAAACTACCCTCATAGTTGTTCAAGTTTTTATAAAAAATGTCTCACGAACGAAGTCACTGGCAAATATCTTGTCAAATTATATTTATGTTTAGGCATAAGTTTTCAAACCCTGGGGACTTAGGACACTGAAATTTAATTTTTGCCTTATACGATATCTTAAGAAAGGGTTTCCCAAAATTCACGTCCTATTCGGGATTAAATGGGGGGGTCTAAACTTTGTGCAGAGAAATCTACTTTCACGCAAGAGAAGCCGCTGGCCGAGGCTAGTCAAAATTACGTAAGGGTAGGCATAAGTGATCTGAATTTGAAATAAAAAATAAACCTCGTGGTGGATGTCACACGTCTTCTAATTTTTGGTTTTAGAACATGCCGGTTTCCTTACGATGTTTTCCTTCACCGTTTTGAGAGCAGTGGTAATTAAAAAAATATTATGATAAGAGGGCTATCAATTCAGATCATAATTCTAATTTAAATAAATATCATTCTCATTATTATCAAAATCAAGAAACAAGCCAAAGAAAACATACCACATAAGTAGTGTGGCAGAGATATCGATTATATTGTATTCAGCCCGGTCTTTTTGCGTCATGTAATAACAAAATAATGTACTTACAAACGCAAACGAACACATAGCTAAGATCAACATCAATAACTTCTTCATTTTGAATCGTCAAATAAAAAGCTCGAGACAAAAAAAAATAACGGAATGAATTTAAATTAAAACCACCAGGGACGACCACTGGGCTACAATGATCTCTGTTCTTGAAGTCGGCGAGTAATGAATGTGAATCGACAAATTTTGGCTATTCAATTACAAATACCCTCATTTTTTTAATCACTCAACCCGACATTGACTTAGTTTTGAGCATAGGTGTTTAAGTACCTACTAGTTATATTATAGTCTAAGCCATAGCGCGCACTGATGACTTTGTCATCGTGACTTTTGAAAAAAGTCACCGTACTTATGAACCCAACACTCGCTCGCAAACTACCCCCAAAAGAAAAATTTAAGGGTTTTTAAAGACTAATATGGAAGATTTTTATTTCTTGGGAACTACCTACCTACTATACAGCTTGAAATTTAAAACAAATTTTATATCAAAATGAAAAATAGAGTCTGGCATTATTCGTTTTTCAAAACTACCCTCAAAGTTGTTCAAGTTTTTATGAAAAATGTCTCACGAATGAAGTCACTGGCAAAGCTCTTGTCAAATTGTATTTATATTTAGGCATAAGTTTTCTGGCTCGATATGAAATATCTAGCATATTTTGGCAGATTGTGGACATCACAAGGTTTCTAAAAAGTAAAATTCTAAAAAATATTATTATTAGAGGGCTATCAATAATCATAATTACAATTTAAAACATAACTATAATCAAAATTATGAGCATAATCAACATCACTATCAACAAATATATAAAAGAAAAAAACCACGTAAGTGAGAAAAAGGTATAGAAATGATTAGAATCAAACTGGTCACCTTGGACTATATAATAACAAATTAACGTACTTACAAACGTAAACACACACATAGCTGCGATCGTCATCAATAAAGTCTTCATTTTGAATCGTCAAATTAAAAACTTGTGATAAGAAAATAACGGAATGAATTTAAATTATAACCACCAGAGACGGCCACAGAGCTACAAGTGATCTCTGTTCTTGAAGTCGGCGAGTAATGAATGTGAATCGAAAAAATTTGGCTATTCAATTACAAATACCCTCATTTGTTTAATCACTCTAACCGACATTGACATACTTTTGAGTGGGTGTCCTATGGCCGAATCGAAAGTCAAATAGTCGAACACTTTAACCTTTCAATCGTGGAAATTACAGACACAATAGAAAGACAATGGGTGCGCGAACGCCGGCGTTCGCTTGGGCAGGGACTCAAACTGTAACCGTAATAAAGTGTTTTAACACTGTTTTTAAAACAGTTTTAAAAGAAAAACACTTCAAATGTAACAGATACAATAATGGTACCGAATGAAACTGTAACCTTTTATATGTGTTATGACGTGCAACCGAATCAAACTGTAACCTGTTTATATGTGTTAATAAGTGTTAATATGTGTAACTGAAATAATCAGTTTTAGTGTAGCTTTGTAAATTGTAACTTTGGTAACGCTGCGTTTACCTGTTACACTTGTCTTATTAACACTGTTAACACTTTTATATCTGTTACAGATATGTTAGGGTTACACTTTTGTAAGTGTTTTGGGTTAACACATTGAAAACACATTAATAAGTGTTACATATTTGATTCTGTTACCAATTCAACATGTAACACTTATAATTCTGTAACCTTTATGAAGGTGTTTTTATGTCCCTGCGCTTGGGGTTTAATGAATTAAATCAAACACTCAATACGCAGTGTTCAAAATATCGAATGTTTGGTCGAGCGGCCAACACATCGCACATTCACCCGGAGGACATAGCGGAGCATATGGTGGAGGTGTGCCCCGCTTGAATGGAGCACCGCCGTGTCCTCGTGAGGGCGATCGCCGGTCACAGCCTCTTGCAACGGTCCCTGGTACTGGCCATGGTCCGGAGCGAGGAGGAGTGACAGGCGCTCGCCTCCTTATGCAAAGCAGTTATGCTAGCGAAGGAGGCGGCCGCGGCTGTACGTGAGATCCCTCACACGTGGCTTCCTCACGTCCCGGCCGACGGCAACAACGGCTGGGGCGTTAAGCCGGCCATTGACGATCAGTCCAAACATAAAACTGCGGCATAAAACTAGGGCGTCACTCCAAAATTTGATCGTCAATGGCGAATCGTCACTCCAAAGTTGACGCCAGTGTATGGGCAAATCTAAAACCATTTGGAGTGACGCCCTAGTTTTACGCCGCAGTTTTAAGTTTGGACTGATCGTCAATGGCCGGCTTTACGAATAAAGCCTGATTTAAGGAAGATTTGAGGTAAGTAACTAACGCCGAAATCGAGACAAGTCAGTGTTGATCCGATATTTACCTAGTGTAAACAGATTTGGAGTGACAGCGCTGTCACGTCAGTGCCGACTTCAATATTCCGGCTTGAATATTTTGAAGTCAGTCGACTCTCCCCGCCACCCGCGCCAGCACTACTGACTTTGAGCCTGCAATACACGTTGGCCGAGCGTTGCCGAGTGAAGGCTAATACCAACATGTAGACAGTATATTTGCCTTGTCTTGCCATTGCTCGAGGTCGCTCGCCTAGTTGGTTGAGTAGACTTGCGCCAATCAAAGCAAACGTGCGCCAATGTGTATAGACCTCATTTGAAATAGCTTGTCACGACTTGCAGCCGCTCGTGATCACTTGCCTCACTTCGGAGCGGTGTCGGTTTTTCTGCACAAATCATAGGGGCTCGCGCGCGCTCCCCGTATTGAATTGTTCTAGGCAGCCGGTACCGTCAAGTGTAGACCGTTTCTTTATTTAATAAATGAGCGCTTAAGAACACTCGGGAGAATTATACCTACACCGATCGGTAGCGACCCGCAAAGACTTGCCTGCACCGGTAAGCTGTTACTTTATGCGAGACCCGCGAATGTGCTGGGGCCACATATTCTTCAGTATTGCCTTGATGACACGTACCGACTAAATGGGCTAGACAGTGCTCTCGGAAGAGTACTCGGTACGTGTAAACACAGCGTCGAGTGCTCGGCCGAGGGTTTGGCCGAGTAATGCGGCGAGACAGTAGCTCGGCACCCGTTCTATTTACTAGACCCGAGTGCCCACCCTCCCGCTTCCCCGTCCCCCTAGCCAAGTTACAACCGTTTCGCTTGCGCCGAACGCTTCGAGTTGACCTTGCCGCCAATTCTTTTGTTCTGACCACGTGACTGAGCGTTAAGACGACGTCATTCCCGTACATTTGAAGCTTTCTACAAGCGTTAACTATTGCAGATTAGCAACTTGGCTAGGGGTACCGCACTGTCTCGCTCGCTCACTCTAGCTGTAGGTCGCTGTAGGTCTGAACGTGCACTGTCTCTCCACTCGGCCACATGATTGTCATTATGTATTTAACGTTCGATTTAATCGAACATCTAAATTTTTCGTTCGATAAATCGAACGTCTAATTATAATAATCAAACATCACTGACTGTAACTGACGGACTGGCTGTGTACTGTGTGTAGTGACTGGCCTGTTGGTCTAGTGGTTAGTGGCCCTGACTGCTATGCCGGAGGTCGTGGGTTCGATTCCCACTCAGGACAAATGTTTGTGTGATGAGCATAATCATTTGTTCTGTGTCTGGGTGTAATTTATCTATAATATGTTTGTATTTAGAAATATATGAGTATGTTTATCAGTTGTCTAGTACCCATAACACAAGCTCTGCTTAGCTTGGGACTAAACGGCGTTGTGTGATAGTTGTGGAATATTATTATTATTATTTCCTCTATTCTTCAATATTACATATTATAAATTACATTTTTAAATATTTCAATATAAAATAAATAAAACATTTAAAAATATAAAAAAAAATAGTAGCCCACCGGTATCAGGAACAGGGTCCAAGCTACCGGTGGTTAGGGCTCCAAAGAAAGGAACCTAACAATACGAGCCGTGTCCAGAAGAACTACTTTCTGAATCAAGCCCTTAATCCATACGACTAACGAGAGCCTCCTAAGGTGTTGGTCGAGGCTCATGGCTTGGCTGACACAACTATCGGTACAATGATCGCTGAGTCCACTTCCCACATGTCGACAACCTCGCGAGCCAAGTCAATATACTTGATTTGTTTATCTTTCTCGGCTTTCACGAGGTTCTCGTCATGCGGAACGGATATGTCAACAATCATTGCACGCCTCTCGCTTCGGTCCACCACCACTATATCAGGCTTATTGGCTACAATAGTCCTGTCAGTGATGATGGACCGATCCCAGTACAACGTGATATCGCCACTATCGAGAACTGCACGCTTAGCCAAGTTGTTATTCTGCAATCGTTAACGCTGTCGAAAAGTGATGAAACGTATGGGAATGACGTCATCTCAACGTAAAGTCGCGTGGTCAGAACAAACGAATAGACAATTCGTAGCCAGGTTCACATCGTTCAAAATCGTTTCTATAATGTTTAACGCTACATCCTTTGTTATACAAACGCTACATTGTAGAACGAGCGTCCGACTCAGGCGCGTCAACATGGCTACCAACTTATCGTTTTTAGGGTTCCGTAGCCAAATGGCAAAAAACGGAACCCTTATAGATTCGTCATGTCTGTCTGTCTGTCTGTCTGTCTGTCTGTCCGTCCGTATGTCACAGCCACTTTTTTCCGAAACTATAAGAGCTATACTGTTGAAACTTTGTAAGTAGATGTATTCTGTGAACCGCATTAAGATTTTCACACAAAAATTGAAAAAAAGCAATAAATTTTGGGGGTCCCCATACATAGAACTGAAACTCAAAAATTTTTTTTTCATCAAACCCATGCGTGTGGGGTATCTATGGATAGGTCTTCAAAAATGATACTGAGGTTTCTAATATCATTTTTTTCTAAACTGAATAGTTTGCGCGAGAGACACTTCCAAAGTGGTAAAATGTGTGTCCCCCCCCCTCTAACTTCCAAGATAAGAGAATGATAAAACCAAAAAAAAATATATGATGTACATTACTATAAAAACTACCAACGAAAATTGGTTTGAACGAAATCCAGTAAGTAGTTTTTTTTAATGCGTCATAAACCGAAAAAAAAACACTATTATTAAAACATCGATCAAAGTTACAACACATTACAAGAACTTTTATATTATGTTACTTGCTGCTACGGAACCCTTCATGGGCGAGTCCGACTCGCACTTGGCCGGTTTTCTACAATTGCTGTCACCGAGGCGTTACCGATTAGAGAACGGAATTCGATTGTAACTTGGCTAGGGGGGCTAAACTTATTTTTATTATTATTTATATTATATCAATTAATCGAATACTTAAGGGTGAGTTGCACCATTTAACTATAACGATAACAAACCCCGTTAACAGTAGTCAAATCGTTGAATTGACGAATGGGAGGCCGTTGCACGGCTGATTATGGTTTGGTTATCGTTTTAGTTAAATGGTGCCACTCACCCTGACTTTTCCCATCGAGAAGAAAAAAAAGCCCCATATACTTTAAACTTAGCCCAAAAAGCAACCTAATTAAATATAAAGCTTCATTCAAACTGTAGCCTGATTTACGTAATGAAAACCGTTACGATATCGTAGCGATTTAGTCGTTTAGACCATTTCCGTATTCACATCCATCAATCGAGTTTGAACGACACCGATTTTAAAGTCGTTCGAAATTCGTCAATTTAAAAAAAAATCTTTATTACATTATCCTAATAGAATACTTATTAATGTAACTAGAAATAAGTCGATAGATCGTGAATACCGCTTTTGGATAGGACTTCGATCGAACGACTATAAAACTTCAACGATATTTGGCTTGTTTTTACGTGAATCAGGCTACTGAAGCGAATCCCGCGCGATACGCGTTTGAGACAGAGACAGACAGTTCGAGAGGCTAAGCGAGCGAGCGAATCGCACGAGGTCGCGTCCCGCGTACCGCGCTGGATTCGCTCCAGTTTGACCGTAGCTTAAAACAGTTGTATGTTTTTACAACTATCCCAATAGAAAAAAAAAAAAGTTTTTAAAGATTGTATGTAAGTACAATAAAGTTTATTCTATTCCATTCTACCTACCCAATAAACCAAAATGAATAATAGAGTATGACATTATTAGTTTTTCAAAACTACCCTCAAAATACGATTTAAAGGGTGTTCAAGTTTTTATGAAAAATGTCTCACGAACGAGGTCACTGGCAAAGCTCTTGTCAAATTATATTTATGATTAGGCATAAGTTTACTGGCTTGATATGAAATATGCAGCACATTATGGCAGATGGTGTATTAAACGGGGGTTCAAACTTTGTGTGGAGAAATCTACTTTCACGCAAGCGAAGCCCCTGGCTGAAGCTAGTCAAATTACATAAAGATAGGCACGAGACGGCACGAGTGATCTGAACTTTTGGTTCTAGGACATGTCGGTTTCCTTACGATGTTTTCCTTCACCGATTATCAAAAATATTACCTACATAATGCGAAGCGATCAAAAAACAAAACGTGAATAAAAATTAACGGTAAAATATTTGAATTTTTGAAACATACTATATAAAGGCGACCATCGTTGTTATTGTACTTATGATTAGTACATAAATATAACCATAATCAAATTCAAAATCAAGAAATAAGTAAAAGAAACCAAACCACAAAAAAAGTGATAAAAATACATGGAAATGATTGGATTCAAAACGGTTAAGTTCGAGCATATAATAACAAGTCAGCGTACTTACAAACGTAAACGCACACATCGCTAGGAACAATTTAAATATATACTTCATTTTGAAACGTCAAATAATAAACTTGTGTTAAAAAAAATAATGGAACTGATTTGAATTAAAACCACCAGAGCCGACCACAAGGCTACAAGTGATCTCTGTTCTTGAATCGACAAATTTTGGCTGTTCAGTAAGAAGTACCCTCATTTTTCTAAAAATTATAAATATGTTAATATTCAGTATTACGCTGGGGCCACATATGCGAATTTTTCTTTTGTTGATATAAATAGTGCTTGACTGCGATCCCACCTGATGGTAAGCAGTGATGCAATCTCTGATGGTGAGCTGCACTAGTTTATTAAGAGCCTATTCACTCTCGCCTTGAAGACACCCAAGTCATAATCGGACGGGAAGACCGCAGTGGGCAAATTGTTATAATAATAGTATCTTTCGACGTACGAGTTATAAATGACGAGGTGAAACGCTTAGTCCGGACCGTAGAGGCCTCAACAACGTAAGGGTTTCGCCGTACATCGGGTTGTCCGATGGTAGAATTGAGATGGCGGAATCAAGTCATGCAATGCCTGCACACACTCTCCAAAATGCATCCTGTCTCGATTTAAAAGATTTCTTGTCCTCTTTTAAGATAAAGCTTTTCTATGTGAGAAAAGCTTGTTCTCATTAGACGAATTATGATTATAATGTTTTTTTTGACATTATCAACTTTCTTTTTTATTTTAACCTTTCAATAGTGGTAATTAGAGACACAATAGAAAGACAATACGTGAGCGAACGCCGGCGTTCGCTTGGGGTTTAATCCTAACTAATATATTATAAATGTGAAATTGTGGATGTTTGTTAATTAATCACGCAAAAACGGCTAAACGGATTTGGATGAAATTTGGCATGCATATAGCCTTTGACATGGAAAAGAACATAGGCTACTTTTTATCCCGGAAAAACATCTTATTCCTATGGGAAAACACGTTTAGAGTGCGATAAAGCCACAATAAAGACATTCTGATTCTGATTCTGATAACCGAAGCAAAATAAAAACACCCAACTAATTAAAACTAGATATAAACTTAATCAAAACTAACTTACAAAATAAAAGAGCTGGCTTTTACTTCAGACATAGGATAAGCATTGCCATTCAGCGTGGCAATATCCTCAGTCTTTTGGGTAAATTACCAGTCGACAGCGATGCGGAGGAATTTTTTGGCGCCGTACTGGTTAGATTGCTTTTTAGTTCTTTAATTAATATTTTTTTTATATTATTTCCAATTTTCTATTTTATAAATGCATGAAATGTTTGTATTGTTATCATTTTCAGAATCTAATCACGTTTTATTTTATCTAATAATTATGATGTATATATATGTATTACCAAAAATTTGTATAATTTAGGTATTCTAAACAATCAATACTTAGAAAATGTATAAAATACTTGTGTAAATGACGAGAAGCAAGGAGGTGATGTAATTTTAGAGCACTCCTATACGGACAGGTTAGGTTAGCGTTATGTTTTTTTTTACCGTATTTTATACATTGCCTAGGTGTTGTATAGAATAACGGATCATATACTAACGTCAGCTGAGTGAGTTCAATTACCTGTAGATAGTTTGTACGCAATGCCGACTACTAACTACAGGTAATTGAACTCGCTCAGCTGAAGTTTTCTTAAAGAAATTAATTTCGTACGTGCGTTAATTAATACGAGTTTTGAAAAAAAAGGTACTTTATTTTTTGATTTTATTTTTACAAATCGATAGTGTTTCATGTACCGGATCGACCCTCCACGGGATTAAAACGATCAAAATTTAGCGGTGTATAATAAAAATATTTGCGTGAATCGTCACGCTCACGAAGCAGTGCGTGTCAAAACTTCCTGTGTTTCTTTAGCTCACTAAAATATTATCACGATTACTCATTATAGTTCAGTGTTCATATCAGTGGCTATGTAAGTTAACATTAATTAATTATCGTGCAGTAATCCATGACAGATATTTTATTAACTATTCTTCGTTTTATTGAAAATTGTGTTCTGAAATATGCCTTCAAATAATTCTTCTTATTCAATACTTCGATACTTGTTGAGTTTCTAAATCTTAAATTGTTTTTCAAACGACGCCATGGTTTTGTGATTATTATTAATTTTTGTTTTTTTTTTTTTTGTTTATGTGCTCACAAACACTTAAAATAGAAAAGAACAAATACAGATGGAAAAGGTGCAGCTTATTTCAAACGTAATTTCTTTCAGTAGACATGCGACAGAAAAATTGTATAAGAGATGAAGACACAGTGTGTAAAAACAATTTTCTAAATAATTAATTACTAGCTTTTGCCCGCGACTTCACCCGTGTACATAAAATATAGCTTATGTCACTCAGAAATAAAGCAGCTTTCTATTGGTGAAATATTTTAGCAATCGGACCAGTACTTCCAGAGATTACCTCCTACAGACAAAAAGACATAAAAACAAACTGTACCTCTTTATTATATTAGTGTCGATTTAATTTTTATGGAAATTATTTTTTGGTTTTTAGATTCAAAATGTTGCAAAACTCGTACACTCTATGTCGTCGTTCCACTCCGTTGTTTTGGGCTACATGTTCTGACGTTCGCAGTACGTTAGCCGCTGTTTGTCACCGCTGAGATCCAGCAGAATATCAGCGTCAAGTATTTTGCCTGACACTCGCTGAGCTGGGCTCCCATTTAGTGCAACATTGAGATGCACACCGCACTATGTATTTTATCTGAGATTTTCAAGTACTCACCCCATAAGTGTCACTTTATATATCTTGTTTTTGTTTTTAATGTTTTCGTTATTTTATTTTTTTGTTTTGTAAAAATTTTGTTTTTGTTTTTATTTTTGTTGTTTGTATCGGTGAGGTGTATTTTGGTTTATAGGGTTCCGTAGCCAAATGGCAAAAAACGGAACCCTTATAGATTCGTCATGTCTGTCTGTTTGTCTGTCCGTCCGTATGTCACCGCCACTTTTTTCCGAAACTATAAGAGCTATACTGTTGAAACTTAGTAAGTATATGTATTTTGTAAACCGCTTTAAGATTTTCACACAAAAATAGTAAAAAAGTAATAAATTTTGGGGGTCTCCATACTTAGAACTGAAATTCAAAAAAAAATTTTTCATCAAATCCATACGAGTGGGGTATCTATGGATAGGTCTTTAAAAATGATATTGAGGTTTCTAATTTCATTTTTTTCTAAATTGAATAGTTTACGCGAGGGACACTTCCAAAGTGATAAAATGTGGCCCCCTCCCTCTAACTTCTAAAATAAGAGAATGATAAAACTAAAAAAAAATATATGATGTACATTACCATGTAAACTACCAACGAAAATTGGTTTGAACGAGATCTAGTAAGTAGTTTTTTTTTTATACGTCATAAATCTAAAAAAATACACTATTATTAAAACATCGATCAAAGTTACAACGAACTACAAGAACTTTTATATTATGTTACTTGCTACTACGGAACCCTCCATGGGTGAGTCCGATTCGCACTTGGCCGGTTTTTATAATTTAGTTGTGCTTTTGTGTGCATTTTGTTTTACAACAAATATTTTTTTTTATCTATCTAAAATCCTTGACGTTTTGTCACTCGAGCGATAACACCCGCAGATAAAGATGTAAAACATAAAACTATCTTATATCTGTGTAAAACGAACATTCGCCACGGTAGCCGATATAATTATATCGGTATGTATCGTGTCAAAGTGCAAATGTGCATGACGATACGCAAATGTGGCCCTAGCATAACCAAAAACGTAATGATGAAACTAGAAAATATCGAAGAAAGTGAGCGAATCTAGAAAATATTTTTTTTTACCCAACATGGATAAAAGGAAAAAAAATGCATGTTTAAAATTATAAACATACCTATACATTTATGACAATTTATTATTGTTGTTTAATTCATTAAACCCCAAGCGAACGCGGCGTTCGCGCACCTATTGTCTTTCTATTGTGTCTGTAATTTCCACGATTGAAAGGTAATATGTAAGTATTTGGGTGATTAAATATTTTTTTTTCAATTTTGGTGGCGAAACCATTAGCTTTCGTGAAAATTAGGGACCTGGGTCTCCAATTTTCACGAAAACTGTGGAAGAATTTTTTTCTCCTCGAGTTTCTCGAGAATTAGGGTCCTGGGTCCCTAATTTCCTCAAAAACCGAAGAAAAAGTTTCGCCACCAAAATTAATAAACTGGGCAAGTGCGAGTCGGACTCGCGCACTGAGGGTTCCGTGCAAACTACAATTCCCGAATGGAGTCTCGAAGATTTTTCCAAATTGCAAAAATATTTTTTTTTTGTGACGTAGGTAACAACAAATTCACTGTTTTCAGATTTTTCCCATTTACATGTGCTGTAAGACCTTGCTTTGTGCCAAATTTCAGGATTCTGGGTCAACGAGAAGTACTCTATGAATTTCGATCTTTGAAATATAAGTTTTTTTTGCGACATAAACGGCCGTATTTTTTTTATTTGTTAACTATTAGGTGTTTGATTTTTTTTCTCAATACCTCCGGTACGATACAACGGTAGGTTTTTCGTCAATCAAAACTTTGAGTGTGGCAAAACAGTCAGTAAAACCTACTGTGTGTGTAATGTTCGCCAAAAATACACCTAAGTTCCTTCATTTATGTTGTGCGTTAGGGCCACGGTAACTCTTTCAAATGCTCCCATAGGGTGTAAACATAAAGAAACAGGTTTTCAAGTTCCCACGCTAGGCGATCGCGTTAGGTTCAGCGCGTTGCGCCGAACTGTACGAGTGCGAGCGGGCGATTGAGCCGAGATGTCGTGTCCGTGAGCGGTGTCTATGTGTGCGTTGCTCGAGCGTGCTTTGTATGTAGATTGTCTTCTGTACCTATCTATTTTGCGCCCCAAGCAAACGCGCTATCATTGTCTTTCTTTTTTATCTCTAATTGACGGCATTCGAAAGGTTAAAAGACTTACTGTTTTTAAAACTTACCTCAAAAAGTGCAATCTTCTCCAGTACCGTCATCTTCCTCGGCAGTTCCTTGATGTTAATTTCAGTCTTCACACTCCCTCTCCTACCAAAGTCTACTGACTTTAATCTCCCCACTAATCTCTTTACTTTGCCATGGACTACATCTCCTAAATCTAATTCAGCTAAAGATTTAGCCCTTTTCAATTCTTCTGTTGATGTTTTGAAGTCATTTACACCGTATGCGCTTCTTGTTAGGTTATTTTCAACTCTAGGTACATCGAAATTGAATCCATATTCATTAGTAACGTTCTTATTATTTTCAAAATCACTTTGCTTTTGCTTATAATCACTTGAAGATGTAATTAAGTTTTTTTCTTGTCGATCACTTATTGGTACTTCATTTTGAACCGTATTGGAATCAAAACTAAGTTCATATTCTGTTACAGAGTTGCTTTGGTTATAATCTGTTGTATATGTGTAACTTTCTTCAATTGTTTCTGCTGTTATATCATATGTATTTTCAGTAGCTATCCTTGTAAAAGAAGAAACAGTCTTAGCTTCATGTGTTTTAGGACTAATATCGCTTATGGAATAAGTCTTTGTTTGTAACTCATCTACTCTTTTTTCATAATCATTGTCAGCATTAGTTTCTACTGGAACAGGCGTGTTCATAGGTGTATTTGTAGAATCTTGAACGGTTTTTTTATTAGTTATAAACAACAATTTTCTTTTTATGCTTCCTATGATGGATTCTGAATTTTTCTTAAACCCAACTGAAGTATCTTCATCATCGTATTCTGGGTCACTGAATCCTGGAGAAAGAGGATTGGATTCTATACTGAATCCTGGAGAGACAGGAAGTGAGTCTATTGGAATATCAACCTTATAAACATTATCTTTACCTCCTTGAGCAGTTTCGTTATCAAGACCTATATTTTCTTGTGAATTTAGACGAATAAGCATAGGCAAGGGTTTGAACCGTGGTGTATGTTTAAAAGGATCAATTGATATAGTTCCTGGTAAGATTTTAGCAACTTCTACCTTATTGACATTAGCTTCTGCATCACCTTCTATATCGATTGTTTCAACTTTATTTTCTTCTGTATCAGATTCGATCGGTACTTGAAAAGTTTTTGCTTCCCCAACTTGACTTTCATAAGTTACGTCTATTTTACCTCGTAATGTATTAGCGATTTCTTCCAAATGTTCGCCTTTTACAACTTCTGTTTTATCAACTAGGGTTTTGTTTATTTCAACTTCATGTTCCCAAGCTTTTAAGTCTAGTTTTCCAACATTTTCTACACTATTCTGGCTTGAAAAGGTTGTGACGCTTTCTGTTTGATTATCAGTCGAGCTATAGTAAATACTATCTTGGATAGTTTCGCTGATTTCGGCTTTGGATTCACTGTTCACCAATCCCATGTCAAAGTCAATTTTACCTATTAATATTCTGGGTTCTTCGACTTGATTTTCTGAAGAACTAAAGTTAATAATTGCTGGTAGTGTGGTAGCCACTTCTTCTTGGCTGCTATAGCTAGCTGTACTATAATTTACAGTTTCTGGCAAAGGCCTGATAGTTGCGGCTTGAGTTTCATTGGTACTGAAATCTACAAATCCCAATAATGGTTTTGCTACTTCAGCATGATTTTCAGTAAAATCGAATTCTATTTTACCTGGTAATGTATGAGCTGCTTCGAACGGGCCTTCAGAGGAACTAACGATTTCAGTTGTGTTTGTTTTAGCAATATCAGCTTTATAGTCCCTACGATTAAGCACGTTAGTCTCTCGCATGGTCTCAGTTACTCTGATCTGTTTACGATTCCGATTGAAGACGTCAGGTCTTCCAGACAACGCCTTTGTCATTTCAGCTTCTTTACTTTTTCTTACGTCAGTTTTACCTACAAAGGTTTTGTTGGTTTCAACCTTGCTTTGCCATAAACCGAGGTTAATTTTTCCTGGTTTAGGTTTAGTACTTATTTCTTTTAAATTAGTTTCTGATTTTTTGTTATCTTTTATGACTGGGACAAAGCCAAAAGCTGTCAAAGTTTTTTCTATTTGAGTTTCTTCGATTTTGCCTGGTAACGTTGTTGCAACTTCAGTTTGTATTTCGTACGATTTAAAGTCTATTTTCGCAGGTAAAGTTGTGATATCATCAACCAGGTAACCTTGTGTTATACCCGGTAAATGGTCTCTAACTTGATTTTGATTGCCATCAATTTTACCAACTAAAGTTTCTACGACTTCATCGTTATTGAAATTTATTTTAGCGGGTAAAATGGTGACACCCTCAATTTGATTTTCTTCTGTTTTGACGTCAGTAAATCCTGGTAAGTCTGTACTTACTGGGACATGACTTTCATAAGTTTTAAAATCAACTTTTCCTGGCAATGTCTGAGCTATATCGTGTAGACTTTCTTCTTTTAAAATGTCAATTTTATCAACAGTACTCTTGTTTATTTCAACTTGAGTTGACCAAACATTTAAGTTGATCTTTCCAGGTTTAGTTTTACCAATATCAGCTTCGTAATTAATTTTAGCCGGGAAGATTGTCGGCATCTCAATCGCACTAGGTTCTCTTTGAATTTGTGCTTTGACATCTGTAGGTTTGGGCAATTTTATTTGACTTTCTTCGGGTTTAAAATCAATTGTAGCAGGTAGAGTTTTTGCTGGTTCCAAATCTCTTGTTTCGGGCTTAAAATCGATTGTAGCAGGTAGAATTTGTGCTATTTCGAAATCGCTTGTTTCTTGTTGAGAATGGAACGTGGCAGCTTGTGTTGTAGTAGTTACTTGTTTTATATTTGTAACATTTGATCCTTTAGTACTCCAATATTCAGTTACAGTCCCTGGTTCACTTCTATATGTAACTTCATCATAATTTTCTCCAATTTGGACTTGTTTAGTATGTTCTACAAGTTCTGATTGTATTGGTTCTTTTAGTACTTCATCTACTATTTTGGGTCTGTCTGCACTGTTTGTCCGGTTTAGGTTTGGTGGTACATATTTGCATTTTATTCTGCGTACTTCAAATACGGGTTGAGGTTCCTTTGGTTCGAAGCGCTGTAATGAGAAAAAGCAGTTATAATTATTTTGCTTAGGAAAAACGTTAACTGATTTAAATTAATAAATGAAATTAGTGACTGTGGTTTAGTTGTTAAGTCTCATGTAACTGTCATATTGAGTTATAATAATGTCGCTTACATTTGCAGCAACAGATTGTCATAGAATGATAATTATACTAACCTCAAATATTGCAATTTTAGACAAAACAGACTTCTTTTTAGGAAATTCGTCTTCAGGTTTTTTATTAGAAACGGTAACGGTTTCATTTACTATCTTTTCTTTCAGCCTATTCACATTTCCTTTAAGTATGATGACTTCTGAGTTCTCACTGTCCTTGTCTTGCGTTGTCAATTTACTATTAGCCGTCTCACTCTTTTCATTTGTAATGCCCGCTGGGGTAGTATTTGCGTTACTGAATTTATGGTAATCATTTTCTTGTTTCGTACCATCCAAACTCATTTGAGTACTAATTTCTTTAGATACCTTAACATCTCTATCAACAATTTTACCTACTACACTCATCTGCGTTCCAAATTCTTTAGATACCTTTGATTCTCCATCAAAACTTGATACGACAGTTTTTTCAACGGTGCTCATTTGAGTACCAAACTCTTTGGATGAAGCAACTTTATTTATAGTTGAACTAGTAAGTTTATTTGATAAATTCTTCTCTTTAGCAAGTTTGACATCTCCATCACATGACAAATCTAAAGGTTTGCCTTCGACACTCATTTGAGTACCAATCTCTTTAACATACTTGAAAACTCTGTCCACTGGTTTACCGTCTATACTCATCTGTGTCCCAATTTCTCTAGATACCTTATAATCTCTGTCTACAGTTAAATCAATATTACTACTAAGAGTGTACGTAGTCTTCTCCACATTAGTGATTTGTTCTTCCGATTTATATTCCTTCACTTTTTTAGTTATTATTTTATTGGCCATATCTTTAATATTGTCTTGTGTTTTACTTTCTAAAACAGGATATTTTAGTGTATTGGTTGCTTTGTCATTATCATTTTGGGCAGTAAACTTATCATTTAGATCCGTAACTTCACTAATAGCAACTGGCGTTTCGTATTTCCATTTTCCAGCGTCTCTTAGCTCTTTTTTAGTAACTGTCTCACTGACGCTTCGTGAGAAGTCTATATACGGCGTCTTCTCTACATTGGCGATTTGTTCTTCTGATTTGTACTCCGTTACCTTTTTAGTTGCTATTTTACTGGCCAAATCTTTGATATTATCTTGTACTTTGCTTGCTAAAACTGGGTATTTTTGTGCGCTGATAGCTTCATCATTATCATTTTGGTCAGTAGGTTTATCATTCACATCTGCAACTTCACTTTTAGCGATTCGTGTTTCATATTTCCACTTCCCAGCGTCTTTAAGGTCTTTTTTAGTCACTTTCTCACTTACGCTACGTGAAACGTTTTTATTTTTAACTTCATCTGCAGGTTGCCATTCAATAGTTCTACTCATTTCTACATTTTCTATCTTACCCCTAGAAAAACTACGAGTGACGTTCGTATAAATTGGTATACCTTTCACGCCTTTTTCATTCACCTCAGTTTGCATTGTTTCTTTCTGTACTTGTTTATTATCACTGACAGGTGTTACGATATCTTTACTTCTGCTTCTTTGTTTAATATTGCCCATCTCTCTACTGATACCTCTTGTAAATCTTTCAGTTTTTACAGGAATTCCTGTAGTACTTTCTCTTACGTATGTTGTTTGAATTTTTTTACCACCTTCATCTGTTGTCTCCTCAATGCTTGTAACACCTTTGACGCTGTTATGTTCACCTTCAGTACTTCTTTCGCGGGTAATTTTGCGAATGATCTTTTCAGTTACTACTGGTGTTCCTATTACCAGACTTTCAGTTGTTTTCGTAGTTACTGTTCGAGTTGCACCATCTTCAAGTTCTTCAACTGTCACAGTCTCAGTACTGTTAATATTCCGACCATCTTTGTTCATCTCTTTAGACACACCACGAATTATTTTTTCCGTTCTAACTGGGGTTGCGTCAGAATTTTCTTTAGCAGTGGTTTTTGTACTAATGTCGTGATCATCAAAGTCATTAAATTCTGGATCTATTCTTGAATCTTCAATTCTATTTTTAAACTCTCTTCTGATATCTTGCAAATTCTTACTTAATTCTCTGTTAAGATTTCTCTCTCGAGTTTCTTTGCTTACAGTGCGATTAAATCTTTTAGTTTTATTCATTGTTCCATCTTTCTTATCCAAATTTTCTGTCACAACCGTTTTTTGACTGTCATCTTCAACATTTTTTTCTGCTTCTGCTTTATTTTCTGAAATCACACGTTTAGAAATATGTCGAAATGTCCTCTCCATTGGTTCAGTTTTAACGACAGTCTCTTCGACAAAAACTTCATTATCCCCGCTAATATCAATGGTTTCTGTAACTTCAATTTGCTGTTCACTACTTAAATCTTTGCTGCTACCTCTTGAAATTCTTTTCGTCCTAATAGTAGAAGCAGTGACTTTAAATCCTCCATCTTTAAGTTTAGTTTCTGTACTCGTACTCTTTTCTTTAGCTCTATCAATTAACGCTCCAAGTCTACTCGATCCTTCATCAGGTTTACGTCTCAAAGCTGGTATTTTGGATACTCTAGATACAGTTTGCTTTTCATGTTCGTCTTCATCGTACGCGTGGATAATTTCTTCAAATTTCGTTTCGATTTTTTCTGGATCTTCCATTGTGACTGACGGTAGTTTCTCTTCGACTTCTTTCAGCTTATTATCAACTATTTCTTCGTACAGTTTGTCAAACTCGTCATCTACTTGTGGTGTGATATTGAGGGAGTTATCTCGCTTGATAGGGACTTTTTTTGCATCTTTAGTTAGCTTTGGTATTGATGATCTGCGAGGCTGAAAAAAAAAAAAACATTTATTTCAAGTAAAAACCCATATTAGAGAACAGAATTGAAAAAAAAAATGCACACTGATAATAATAATAAAATAAAATTACAATCCTAAATAACAGTTTCGAAATGTCAAAAAATAAAATTCAATAATAATGTCTTTGCAAATAAAGTTAATCCATAAAAGATGAAGGGCAGATTAAATTATTGGATTTCGATACTCCTGCTCTAGGTGGAGGAGTAAGAGGGAGTATCAGACTGAGGCCTACGTGGAAAATAACGTCGTTAGCTTGGACTTGGTTCTAACAGGGCTTCCTGACAGCGAGGTTCTCGTCGTCAGGAAGACCACGTCTACAGTAGTCCCTACTGTCCAGTTTTCCTTTAGGTTAGGAATCATACAATGGCTTCTTTCGCTGCAGGGCGGAGCGAGAGGGTGTGTCATATTTTTACTGGCTAAAAACCACTCCTGTTCCTTCTATGACTTTGTTTCATGGCTTCGAGGTTCTCTTTTGTACAACCCATGACCCCAGTATTCCTTGACCCTGCTGGGTCCCTACAGTTTTGCTGACAGCTCTTTGAGGCGAGAATCGAGCTCGGTCCGTACAGTGAGCTACATATTGCTCACCGTCGTTCTTGCTTATAGGTAAGTTACTTTTATGACTTGATAGCAAAATATACTTACTTGCTCTCCCTTCGCTTTCTGAGCTTTTCTCTCTCTCTTCACAGTTTCAGCTGCTTGCTTCAATCTCAACAACGGGATCTTCGACTTAGTATCATCTTGATTATTTTCTGCAATAATTGAAATTGAGAAAAGTAAATGCTATTGTTGAACTTATGACAGCCCCATATCATGTTCGGACAATTACTGTCTACTCTAGGTTGCCTGGAAGAGATCGCGGAATGCGATAAGGCCGCCCATTGTACGTGTTTAGATATAAGTTTTTCTTTGTTTTATGTTTGTATGTACAATAAAGCATATAATAAATAAATAATAAATATAGTCACCATGTCCGCTGATTCTTGTTGAAAGAGAATCTTATTTTATTTGGTACTTATTTAACACTTCATGTACACACTTAACTTATAAAAGAAAAAAAAAGACGGAAACGGAAAAATAGGTACGCAGGTGATGCTTATTTCTAAAGAAATCTTTTCCAGCATACCTGCGAAAGGAGAATTGGAAAATAGAGATGTAGACACCGTGTGTAAAAGTGAAGGGAGATAGTGTCAGACTGTTACTGACTACAAAACCCACCCCGTTCCTTCGTTGCCTTTCATACCGGGGCCGAGCCTCCCTTTTGAAACTAGACCCATGGCCCTAGAATTGCTTCGACCCTGCTGGCCTTCTACAGCTGCTGACAACTCCTTGAGGTGCGCGGGAACAGTGCGCGCCCTCGACGACTTGGGCTCGGTTAGGACAGTTACCGGACGGTCAGACAGCGAGCTACCCATTGCTCGCCGTCTGCAAGCCCGCGCCTGCGTTGGCCGGAAATCGGGATTGGAATCCCGGCGGCGGCGGGAGCGTGAACGCCGTTGCCTGATGCGGTCGGCCTCCTTCTTTACTAACATTACTACTTCACAGAAGGAGGCGACCGCCTGCCACTCCTCGCTCCGGACCATGGCCTGTACCGAGGCACGGCATGAGAGTGAGCCAACGCCGATCGCCCCCGTCCGGAGCGGTGGCCCTGTCCGGGGTTATGTTGAAGTGTTGATGTTATCAGACTCTTCAAATCAAGAGCCTGATGTTTTCTTGTTAGCAACATGTGACGATGCATCAAGTTTTTTTTTTGTTTAATTTTTAAGTAGGCTAAGATTTTTTACTGTTTATAGGTTTGCGCTTGACCACTATCTCACCTGATGGAAAGCGATGCGGTCGACGATGGAACGCGCTTACCTAGAAGAAAACTATTTACTCATGACTTAAAGATTCACGGGTCGTAACCATCAGGAAACACAGACAAAGGAATTCCACTCCCTAGCTGCACTCACAATGAATGTGTAAATAAGTAATGTCTTTGTCTATAGATATACTGTTTTTATATTTCCATGGCTTTGTCATTCTCTTTAACACCTTGCTCCCGATTAGAGATGTGGCGTTGCCGGCAATATGAGAATATTGCTGGCAATATAATAGGTAATAATGTTGTAAATGATGGGATAAGTTTGCAAAGACAATCTCCACAGATGGGGGTTCTCGGATGGTTCAGATCTTCAGTGTTTGTGCGGCGTCTCTCCACAGATCAGGTCCCACCTTCCGTCCTGCATCACGTGCCCTGTGACCTGCTCACGTAGGGACCTAATGACAGCATCAGCGGACGGCATCGCCGTGGCCGAATTCTGGGCAAGCCAAGGAATTTAACTAGTTTTGTCATCGACACGCTATGAATAATAAGAATGATGAGATGTTAGATAAATTGACTTACCTTCCCCTTCCATCTTCTCAGTTACTCTCTCTTCTGTTCTTCTCTCTTTTGTGTCTAAAGTTATATTGTCTGGCTGTCCGTTTGTCGTTTGTGTCAAGGTTTCAACTTTGAGTAATGTTCTGCAGCCACCATTCTCTGAGTCTTCTTCCTGAAATGAATATAGAATTAAATTTAATGTACTTAATTTGTTATTTTAGATTTTTAAGAGAAGGGCTATCGCGAATTAATTGTAGGAGAGACTTCCAGAAATGCCCTGCAATACCGTGTTACTACGAGCTGATCCAGCTACATTCCTAATACTTTTTCTCACTCGCACCACTGATATTTGAACACGTCATGATAAAGTCTCTTCTGTAATAGAGAAGGAGCCATCTTAACGGTTTTAAGTTTGGGAGCGTTCAAGTATTACGTAACGCAATTTTTGAAGATTTTTGACCCCCCTCCCTCTCATGTAACGCACCGTAACGTTTTTATGTACCTTTCCCTCCCCCTCCCTAAACGTTACGTAACATTTAACTGATCATTAAAGTCTCCATTATGTTAATGAAAGGTTTGCCAACTTAGGAAACAAAAATAAAAGTAACGAACAATACTATTGAGGGTTTCTCCGTAAACGAAAAGGATTGCTGATTTGGAAGGTTCTTGTAACGCACCGTAACGTTTTACAAGACCCCCCCTCCCCTCAAACTGCGTTACTACTTGAATGCTCTCTTTGAGAAGTACGAAAGAGAAGAGAAGAGTAGAAGGTACTCAAATCAAACCATTCATGAAGGTATTGAGGAGTATTAAGATAGTGCTAAAAGTGGGAGCGATCGGCGGCAGAGACCTCTCGCGCCGGGCTTTGGTTGAGGCGAGGAGGAGTGGCAGGCGGTCGCCGACTTCTGCGAAGCAGTAATGCTCGCAAAGGAGGAGGCAGAACGCATCAGGCAACGGCGTTCTCGCCAACGCCGCTGCCGCCGGGATTCTGATTCTGATTTCCGACCACCGTAGGCGCGGGCTTGCGGGACGGTGAGCAATGGGTAGCTCGCTGTCCGACCGTCCAGTAACTGTCTGGACCGAGCCCAAGTCGTCGACGGCGCGCACTGTTCCCGCGCGCCTCAAGGATTTGTCAGCAACAGCAGGGGCCCAGCTGGGTCGAAGCCTACTGGGGCCAGGGTTAGTTTCGAAAAAGTAACTCAGCCCCGATATGAAGGCTCGAAGAAACAGGGTGGGTTTTTAGTCAGTAAGAGTCTGACATTATCTCCCGCTTCGCACAAGATCGGTGGTTGTCATTAGATGATTTTCGCACCATAAACAAACCCCTTAGAGGTGGAGTTTCGTAAAATAGTGGATGTCTTCTACACACTAAGGAATAAAACCTGCAAAATTTTAAGTTTGGTGATGTCATAGTTTTGACTGGCCTGTTGGTCTAGTGGTTAGTGACCCTGACTGCTATGCCGGACAATACAACAAACTTAGTCCAGAAATTATTTTGTAGAACCTTTTTGTCTTTTTGTACAAAAACTGTTCTTTCCATCAAGTTCAAAATAATTTTCCTAGAAAGTCCTTATAAAGTTCTACTTTTCAGATTTTTTTTCATATTTTCTAAACTTATGGTTCAAAAGTTAGAGGGGGGGGACGCATTGTTTTTTACTTTTGGAGCGATTATTTTCGAAATTATTGACATTATCAAAAAATGATTTTAATAAACCCCTATTCATTTTTAAATACCTATCCAACGATATATCACACGTTAGGGTTGAAATTAAAAAAAAAATCACTTCCCACTTTACATATAGGGGGGCTACCCTAATAAAACATTTTTTTCCAATTTTTATTTTACCACTTTGTCGGCGTGATTGATATACATATTGGTACCAAATTTCAGCTTTCTAGTGCTAACGGTCACAGAGATTAAGCGAGGACGGACAGACAGACAGACAGACAGACGGACAGACAGACACGGCGAAACTATAAGGGTTCCTAGTTGACTACGGAACCCTAAAAAGAAATAAAAAATCTCAATTCGGCAAATATCACGGGATCTGCGAGATTGCCGACTTCAATTCCGCAGGCATTGC
Source organism: Mythimna albipuncta (assembly GCA_929112965.1). Taxonomy (NCBI): domain Eukaryota; kingdom Metazoa; phylum Arthropoda; class Insecta; order Lepidoptera; family Noctuidae; genus Mythimna; species Mythimna albipuncta. The sequence goes on from OV815988.1 coordinate 3,184,026, forward strand.
GATTACGATTGCTAGACTACCTAAACTGACATTTACGTTTGACGTTTCTTTAAACTGAAATTTAAAAACTGTTTAACTGTATGATAAATGCTATACAAAATGTCACAAGTTCCATTGTAAACTTGTTTCATCAATATTTAATGAGAATGAGCTGGGTCTATTAAATAGTCGTCGGAATCAAATTTTCTTATGAGGACTTCAATCCCGCAGACCTGCGGGATCCCGCATGAGTAATCCCGCATTTTCGATCCCGCTGTTGCGGGATCTCGCGCTTGCGGGATGGATTTCCTAGTCAGATTATACAGATGTAGGTAGTTATAACAAAATACGAGAGTTGAAATGTGTTACTCGTAGATAGATCAACGAAATCTTGAAGAATTGTTTTTGGTAAATGAATTATGTTTTGTAAAAAGTCATAGAACAAAAGTTGTTGTTTATGATTTTAGTACTCGTAATACTTCAAGGTTGAAGTGTTTTACAAAATCCTATATTTAATGAGGTTACAAGCCAATCTAATAAGCAGACAAAGCCACGGGCAATAGCCAGCTATTTATTGGTTTTCAATCAGTTTTCATTGACTGTAGGTATAGTCATCGGCAATTCGGCACGGATCTTGAGCGCTCGGCGTCAGAGTGGGGATCGTTTTTGCATTCCATACATTGACAACGACTACTATTGGCTCGCCATGTAACGATATCTATCGATACATGCAGCAAACGCAAGGAACGAATCACGACTGAAGTCTATGACGCGATGCGCGGCGAGCCAAACACTGACATTTCCCGCCCCCGCGTCTCACGTCGCACCACTAAAGAGACCGAATATTTGACTTCTCCGCAACTTGAAGCCAGCGCTCAAGATCCGTGCCGATAACTAGATATATATATGTGCGAGCGAGATGACGACAAAAAAATAGGTACAATCCACGGATATCTATGGTACAATCTTAAAATGTCAACTCACGCGCAGGCGTAAGTCCCACTGACGCGAGTTGACGAACAAATCAATTCATTATGCGCTGTTATCAGTAGATCTCTTCACTGATAGCAGACTTTTATCTAGATGACTAGTCTTGGTCACTCATTTGTTGCATGATGTACTTGTTATAATTTATGTTTCATATGTCAAGAACTCTAAAAAGTTATGAGTTTACATGTGGATGGATGGAGGGGGAGAGGGAGGTTAAAGAAAAGATGGATGGATTGTGTGTGGCTTGGTCCTGATGGTTACCGGATGGCCGGACAGCGAGCTACCCATTGCTCATCGACTGCAAGTCCATGCCTAAGTTGGCTGGAAATCGGGATCGGAATCCCGGCGGCGGTTGAGGCGTGAGCGCCGTTGCCTCACGCGTGCAGCCACCTCTTTCGCTAGCATTACTACTTCGCAAAATGAGGCGATCGCCTGCCATTCCTTCTCGCTCCAGACCATGGCCTATACCAGGGCCCGGCTCGAGAAGTTGTTGCCACCGAGGACACGGCGGTGCTTCACCCAAGCGGGGCACACCTCCACAGTGTCCTCCGGCCGGCCCACACAGTGGTTTTATGGTGGGGAAAATCCAATGACCGGAAATCGGAATCCCGGCGGCGGCGGCGAGAGCGCCGTTGCCTGATGCGGTCGGCCTCTTCTTTTGCCAGCATTACTGCTTCGCAATAGTCGGCGACTGCCTGCCACTCCTCCTCGCTCCTCGCACGAATCCGGTGCAGGAACCTCCTGAACTTATCATGTCCGGTGGGAACCGGCGTCGTGCGGAAGGTGAGGACGCGTAAGATCTTTCCAGCCACTCCTCCAAGAGGCGACTTGCCGCTATGATTTTTGTTTTTTTTTTTTTTATATTATTGGCTTGCGTTTGACCACTATCTCACCTGTTAAGCGATGATGTGGTCGACGATGGAACGCGCTTGCCTAGGTGTTACCCATTCACCCTTGACTTAACCTTATTAGAGACACAATTAAAAAGTTATTGTGTCTCACGTGGATCCACGTTCCGGACACAAAAAGGGTTAAAGACCCTTAAGTTGTAGCTATCAGGAAACACAGACTCCGGCAGGGAATTCCACTCCTTGGCTGTACGCATAATAAATGCGTTCCCAAAACGCTTTGGGATTATGGCGTGACTGACTAAAATCTAGCAGTGTTCCTTCAATTAGGTACCTTTGGCATTCAAGGGCTACAGTGGGTCTTTTGAATAATCTCGCAGCCCTTCAGACGACAAGTATGTACTTGAGTGATAACCGAACGTAGTAATAGATAGGGACCGTCCCCACAAAATAGATAGGTACAGAAGTCAATATAGGCTACATTCAAAGCGCGTTCGAGCAACGCACACACAGACACCGCTCGACACGATATCTCGGAGCGCCTCGGCCCGCTCGTCGAACAGTTCCGGCTCAAACGCTCATTAGTGTGCGTCCACCGAGCGTAGGTATAAACAGTGAAGTACATACATGAGATTGTCTTCTGTACAGTACAATTCACGAATGATGGCGGCCGTGAAGTTTGCGCAGAAGGCTGCGCAGTAACGTGTTTTAGGAACCAAATGACGACGTGCGTGTGCGAGAAGAGTGTAGTATGCGTGAATTTTCGCAAAGGCTAACTTCACGGTCGCCATCATTCGTGAATTGTACTGTACCTATCTATTTCGTGACGTCCCCGAGTTAGATGGAGTCTAACATTCCCTCTCGTTCCACCTAGAATAGCTGCCGTAGAGGCCCAGCAGGGTCGAAGCCTACTGGGGCCAAGGGTCTAGTTTCGAATGGGAGGCCCCAATATGAAAGGTAACGAAGGAACGGGGTAGTTTTTTTAGTCAGTAAGAGTCTGACACTATTTGCTACACCGGACAAGGGACGGAGATGTTATCAGTATGATTTTTACAGAAAAAAAAACACTGAATTTAGTAATGGATAGGGTATCCCCGAGCTGTATGGAATCTGACATTCTCTCATGCTCCACCTAGAGTGGTTAAGTTATTTGGTAACTTCCAACCTCATAGGGTACCAACCAACTCCGGTCGGAAATTGGATGGAAAAATCATACAAACTTATAGAGGACTAGCTGTTACCCGCGGTTTCGCCCGCGTACGTATAAAATATAGTTTAAGTCACTCAGGAATAAAGCAGCTTTCTGTCGGTGAAAAAATTTTAGCAATCGGACCAGTACTTCCAGAGATTACCTCCTACAAACAAAAACTACTACCCTACCCTACTACAAACTAAAACTACTAACTGAGTACTAAAAATAAACCAATTTCAATCGTACACTCGAAATAAGGTTCAGTAGAAAACCAGCGTCAGGCAACTACCATGTAGTTGTCTGGCATTATTGCTGAACTGGACCTATTTGGCGCCGCCGTGAGACACACATTGCTAGTTGTGTTTTTTTTTTCTTTTTAATTGTAATAATTAATTAGTGTCTACATGTTGTTACTACATTGTGTGTATCTACGAGTGTGTATGCCAAATAAAATAGTTTTCTTTTCTTTTCTTTAAAAAAAACATGAAAACAAACTTTACCTCTTTATAATATTAAGTGTAGACTACAGAGTGTGTAGACCCAATCGCGAGCTCTTAACGCGATCCATTTTACAATTGCCGTCACGGTTCTTGAGCGCTGGCTTGTTGTCAAGTTGCGCAGAAGTCAAATATTCGGTCTCTTTAGTGGTGCGAAGTGAGACGCGGGGGCGGGGAGTGTCAGTGAATGGTTCGCCGCGCCATTGCGTCATAGACGTCACTCCTAATTCGTTCCCTGCGTTGCTGCATGTTAACAACGAAGACGATTGGCTCGCCAATGTATGGAATGCGTAAAGCGATCCCCACTCTGACGTCGAGCGCTCAAGATCCGTTTTGGCAACTGTACAAAATTATAAACTTGATTGGACGGACAGTTTGTAAGGAGAGGCTGATTATTTTTTCGTTCTATTTTCGCGTCCAAATAGCCAGGGTTGTGTTTGCGACTGAGTAGGTACCTACTCCATCTTGTTTATGACGATATGATAGGGCAGCTGACGGAAAGGAGTATTTAGTTGTGGATAGGGTTCCCAGACCAAAATATCAAAAATCCGGAGAAAATTCCATGAAATTTCCGGACAATCTTGTTAATTTTTTATTAAAATCGTTACGCATCGTGCAAGTTTATAAACTAACCAAATCGATTGCCAAATCATTCGAATTTTGACACGCGCGCGGTGAAATGGTAAGGGGTGAGGGGGAAGCGCCTCTCTGTCGCCTGTGAATAAAAATAATTAATAAATAATTTGGTTTTTTCATTTCTTATTTCACTCTTCAATTATTTGAAGAAATTCCGGACGGTTTAAAATTCCCCCCGCATTCCGGACAAAGACCTATATTTCCGGACTTGTCCGGAAAATTCCGGACGTATGGCAACCCTAGTTGTGGATGTGCGACCCTGGCGGTTTTTCGGATCCGACAAAAGCGGTTAAAAGGAAGACATAATGAAAAATAAAACTCAAAAAGACATTTAATAATTATATTCAAGTTTCTGCACACTGGTAACGACAGTTTTGCCAGGTGTGACATCTTTTTTGAACAAATGCCTGTAACTCACCGATATATCTTCCGTAACAGTCACTTTTTGCTGCTTCATATTTGCCTTAGTAAGTGTCGATTCCTTTTTTGTAACAGTTATAACAGGTGAGTACGTGAAATCAGCGCCTGTTACTTTCATTTCGGTACTGTTATTTTCATCACCTGTTACTTTTTCGGAACTGGTATTTTTGTCGTCCTCCGAACCTGTAATTTTTATTTCGGAACTTTTATTTTCTTCCTCCGCATTTGGTATTATTATAGCGGAATTGTTATTGATTGTTACATTAGGTGAGAACGTGAAATTCCCACCAGTTGTTTTTACTTCAGAAATGAAATGTTTGCCTTCCTCCGCATTTGTTATTGTTATTTCGGAACTGTTATCTTTTTCAATAACAGTTATTTTAGGCGAGAACGTAAAATCAGCTCCTTTTATTGTTACTGTGCTGTTAATGTTGTTAGTTATATTCATGTTGTTAGTTATTTTCATGGTAGGTTTGAAAGTGTTTCTCACACCTGTTATATTTCCGGAACTGTTAATTTGTTCGTTATACTCTCGGAGTTTATGCGTCCCTGGTACCTCTGCTTCTACGTTTGGTGGACTTTGATAGTCTTTTTCGATTTTTATTACGGGTATGTCCGCCATTTCGGTTCTGAAATTTCATTATTGGTTAAAAATGATCCAGCTAAAAGCATTGTTGGACATAATCTAACAGGATTGAGCTTAATTCAATAAATCTACTACAAAACACCTTTTGGATTGCTACTAAAAATATTCTATTAGGAAAACACAATAACAGTTTTCAGTATTCGCGCTTGCGACCTCTGAATCATCAGGTATTTATTTTTACTTCAGAAATGAAATGTTTGCCTTCCTCCGCATTTGTTATTGTTATTTCGGAACTGTTATCTTTTTCAATAACAGTTATTTTAGGCGAGAACGTAAAATCAGCTCCTGTTATTGTTATACAGGGTTATCCGAAAGGGCGCTCGAGCCCCGGTATGAAGGCTAGAAGGAACGGGGTGGGTCTTTTAGTCAGTAAGAGTCTGACACTATCTCCCGCTCCGCCCAAGAGCGGGGGATGTCAATGCATGATTTTTTCCCACCATAAAAAAAAGGTATTTATTTTTTAAACATTCTGAAGCCGGTAGTTTACTTATTTACTGCTACATGTAGACATTTGCCATGCCTGAGGCATCGCAACTGAAGTGCATAGCCATTGCAGAGACAAAGAAATGCGCATGAGGCCTTTTTTTTGGTTAGGGAAGATCATAAAGTATCTTCTTCCCCTTTGGTTGGAGTGAAAGGAAGTGTTAGAGTTTTACTGAATAAAATCCACCTTTGTTCCTTCAATTGCCTTTTGCGAGAGTTTAGAGCCAAGGTAATTCTTTCAAGTTACAGCGTAGTCAGTCGACACCCATACCGGCGGCAACTCGGTAACGCTTAGCGGCAGAAATACTTATGTATAGTGACTTCTGAATTCTCTAATCTCAAATTTAAATATTTATTTAAAAAATAAATACCAAAAAGATAATTTATTTACTTACTTGTTTTCACGGCTTTCCTTCAGAAACTTCAACAACCTACTATGCTCCACTTCCATTGTATTGGTATCAAGTTTATCGCCTTGATAATAATAAAGATACGATGATTATTAATTTATCGCCTATTAGCATTATCTAGAAATTGAGAATGTCATGTTAAAAATATGTTGACATTGGTACATTACATCATTGGTCATTACTTTTGGGATTAAATGTGCCACTTATCATTTTATGAATTAGTTCTATAATATAAAAAAAACAATCGATAAAGCAAGGCGTAAGAAATAAAATATAACAGAAAATGCATTTAGGGTATAACTCAGTGTCTTACGTCACGGACGCTTTATTGAATTCCAGCTATAATGAAAGATTCCAGAAGCCATACCAAGAGCTTTTAACGCGATTCATTTTACGAACTAAACTGAACTGTTCAAAGGAGTAAGCTATATTGATTGTATAGCTCTGTCTCTCTTTCTCGCTCGCACGCTTGACATTTTATTCATCGTCATGGTAAGATCCCAGTACCCCTAGCCAAGTTGATAATCTGCAATCGTTAACGCTTCAAATGTACGGGAATGACGTCTTCTCAACGCTCAATCACGTGGTCGTAACAAAAGAATCTGGGGCGTGGCCAACTCGAGGCGTTCGACGCAAGAGAAATGGTTGTAACTTGGCAAAGGGGGCAGGGCCTGCTAGCTAGCGACTGCGATAGGTGCTAGGAGGCGGTCGTGCTGTTTAAATTTTCAAATGAATTTGTTGAAATTCCACATCTAAATTATATTATGAACGGCAGGTTATTATGAAATTCAGTATAGTGGTAATGTCTGACTAAAACCAGCATCAGCAAGGGCACAACAGCCCAGACCCGGTTGTTTTTAAGGTGGAAAATCAATCAACGACTTCTGCTCTAGGGCGGATCGGGAAAGCGTATCAGATTTTTACTGATTAAACCACACCTATGTTCCTTTCTTGACTTGCGATCTAGGACCCCGGGGTTCCCATTCGGATTACTCTTGGCCCCGGTATGCTGCGGCATACCTAGTTGGGGTCCTACGATTTGGCTGACATCTCTATGAGGCGTGCGTGGAACATTACAGAACATCGATGTTTATTGATGGGCCGTTACCAAAACTAGTATTAAGAATCTTAAATAGCGTAGGGCGACCTTTGGTCAGTAGTGGGACGATACAGGGTTATGGAATCTTTATTTCAACCTTTCACTGCTAGACTTAGGCGTCTCCTAGAGTCCCCTTATCGACCAGTCCTATGAAATCAGAAATCAGAAACCTTTTTTTTTTTCAAATAGACTACTAGACTAAAATTGGTAGAATGTCGATCAGTCAAAAACAAAGAAGTGAAGCTAAATGCACGTTCCAAAGCATAGCTATCTTTATGGAGAAGAACTCCACGACAAAAAATTAAAAGACTATATTTTTTTTATGTTTCTTGCAACAAGATGGCACACCTTCCAATCATTTTATAGGTACACTGTAGGTTGAAGTTTGAGGGAGTAAGCCCCTTAATTCTTATTCTCTCAGTCCCTTCGATCATTTGGTCTCTAAAATGAGTAGGTTTTAGATACCACTTCCGTCAGAGCCCAGTACCACTTCAGTTTAGCAATAACAAATAATACAGGATAGAAAAAATAACCATCGTTGTTTGTGATTAGCCGAAATGAAACAAGATAAAAATATTAATTATTTTTTTCTGATAACCATGTTAATAAATGGGAGTAGGACTATACGTCAGGGCCGTTATTTCCCAAAGGGATAGATTTACTTAAGGCGTATAGTCCTTTGAACCATCTGGCCGAAATTATGTGAACGCAACTCTCGCACTCGCCTAGGCGGCAGTACGCAAATCTGTGCATTTATTTGCGGCCAGCAGCGCCCGGAAAGCGCTTTAGATCCATTTTCTCTGCGAGATATTGATTGATTTACATATGCAATGTTCACTTTGAAGAATATTTAACCACCAATTTTTAAGTGTCAAAATGTTTCTAAAGGTCCAAGCCGTTTCGAAGGAGTAGGTAAAAAATTGCGAAAAGTTGCGAAATTGCTAAATATTTTTTTTAGACAAAAGTATTAATTGCACGAACAAATCAAATGTTGATATTATTGTTCATGAATCTATAATAAACATATATTTTTTTCAAACCAATTGACCTAGCCGTTACGGAGGAGTAGTCCTCAGAAAATCATCTGTTTATATAATCTGTTTTATGGCACTTTTCGGGCGCTTGGCCCTTAACGGTTTTGTTTTTTTCGTGCAATAAATACTTTTGTCAAAAAAAATATTTAGCAATTTCGCAACTTTTCGCAACTTTTCCCTACTCCTTCGAAACGGCTTGAACCTTTAGATACATTTTTACATATAAACATTGGTGGTTAAATATTCTTCATAGTGAACATTGCATATGTAAATCAATCAATATCTCGCAGAGAAAATGGATTTAAAGCGCTTTCCGGGCGCTGATGGCCGCAAATAAATGCAGAGATTTGCGTACTGCCGCCTAAGCGAGTGCGAGAGTTGCGTTCACATAATTTCGGTCAGATGGTTCAAGGGACTATACGGCTCTAGGCTTTGCAGGCACAGTTATGACCACTAACCGATATTATTGAACGAAATAAATAGCTACAAATTATTTGCAAGTTTTCAGATTGATTACAATTGCAGCTGATTGAGATAAGCAAGCTGCAAAATTCTGATATGACGGTTGATTAGATAAGCTGATTACAACTTGGGGCTTGCAGTGACTTTGCCCCTAAGGAGACAAGCGCCAGCCTACCTAACCATCCATACCAGCAGGATCTATTCTACCTAGGTACCTACTAGATAACAATTATAGTTTTGAGAGAAGGCTGGATGTGGGTATGACGAGATTACGATAAAGTGAGAAATGAATCAAATTAGAGGAAGTTTGAAAGTGGCGCCAGTGACTGACAAGTTGAAGGGGAATCGATTGTCTTGATATGGTCTTGTAAGAGAAGGGATGAAATGCATGTTACTAAAAGAGTTATGAGTATATATGTAGATGGGTGACGAGGGAGAGGGAGGCCAAAAAAAAGATGTATGGATTGCGTGAAGAGCGTTATGGAAGTAAAGGAAGTTAGTGATAGCATGACGAGTGACAGGGTAGAATGTAAGAAAAAAACGTATTGCGCCGACCGCAAATAATATGGGATAAGGGCAGGAAGAAGAAGAAGAGTTGAGAGAAGGTCGGTTTACTGCAGATTTTTAAGTCTTCTATCGTCTGAATGAAAAAATGGAACCTTCAAAGGACTCACTCGTATGTCACAGGCTCACAGCCGGTTGTCTCCAAACACTTTGTGGCTCAAACGTTTTAATGTAAAGTAAATAAAATTAGTTTAAAATAAGGGTCACTACTAGCCAAAATATAAAAATAAAGATTTTTTATTTGTGTCTCACTTGTATTTTTTTCATATTATCTGCGAAACTTTTGAGTCTATCTACACTTCTACACTAATATAATAAAGAGGTAAAGGTTTTTTTTTTATGTTTTTTTTGTTTGTAGGAGGTAACTGGTCCGATTGCTAAAATTTTTTCACTGATAGAAAGCTGCTTTATTCCTGAGAATATAGCCTAATTTCTAGCTATATTCTATGTACGCGGACGAAGTCGCTGGCAAAAGTTAGTTATTTATAAATTGCGGGAAAACTCGGTTCGGTAAACTCGGTCCTTTACATGCGAGCCCGACTCACACTTGACCGATTTTTCAAAGAAAACATTAAGAATTTAGCAAAAAATCATCAAATCCAACAACAACCCCCGCTCTTGGGATATAGTGTCAGACTCTTACTGACTAAAAGACCCACCCCGTTCCTTCATACCGGGGCTCGAGTTCCCTTTCGGATAACCTTAGCCCCAGTAGGCTTCGACCCGGCTGGGCCTCTGCTGTTGCTGACAACTCCTTGAGGCGCGCGGGAACAGTGCGCGCCGTCGACGACTTGGGCTTGATCCGGACAGTTACCGGTCGGCCGGACAGCGAGCTACCCATTGCTCACTATCCACAGGCCCGTGTCTACGGTGGCCGGAAATCGGGATCGGAATCCCGGCAGCGGCGGCGAGAGCGCTGTTGCCTGATGCGGTCGGCCTCCTCCTTTGCGAGCATTACTGCTTTGCAGAAATCCTCCTCGCTCCGGACCTTGGCCTCAACCAAGGCCCGGCGCGAGAGGTTTCCCCCCCTTGCTCTTGGTGGGACGAGAGGGCGTATAAGACTTTTAGTGACTAAAACCCCTGTGTTCTTACCACCTTACGTTCGTAGGGTCGCGGTTACCTTTGGAACATTCCCGCAATGCCGTGGAGTTGTGTTACACTTGAGTGAAGCAACACTGTATCCTCATGCCCATGGTCCGGAGCGAGGAGGAATGGCAGGTGGTCGCTTCCTTCTCCAAAGCAGAAATCCTGAGGAAGGAAGAATGCGGCTGCACGTGTGAGGGAACGGACTTCCTCACGCCCCAGCCACCGGGACCCGATCCTGGTTTACAGGCATCGTAAGCTTGGTTTTGCTAACGGTGAGCAATGGGTAGCTTGCCGTCAGGCCGATCGGTGACCGTCCGGACTGAGCCCGAATCGTCAAAATGTCAGCAAAACCATAAGAGCCCTGCAGGGTCGAAGCCTACTGAGGCCATGGGTTCGTTTCAGAAAAGAAAACTCAGGGTTTTGGCACGCAAGCCAAAGAAGAAACATAGGAGTGGGTTTTAGTCAGTAACAGTCTGACACGTCCTCGCGCTTGGCCCCAGAGCGGGAGAAGTCATTGGATGATTTCTCACCTAAAAAACCGGCCAAGAGCGTGTCGGGTCACGCTCAGTGTAGGGTTCCGTAGTTTCCCGTCCGTCACAATAAGTGTACCCACTTATGAGTTTAAAAAAATGCTTGCATATACGGTTATACTACAAACAGTCCAGAAATTATTTTGTAGAACCCTTTTGTCTTTTTTGTACAAAAACTGTTCTTTCCATCAAGTTCAAAATAATTTTCTTAGAAAGTCCTTATAAAGTTCTACTTTTCAGATTTTTTTCATATTTTCTAAACTTATGGTTCAAAAGTTAGAGAGGGGGGGGACACATTGTTTTTTACTTTTAGAGAGATTATTGACGTTATTAAAAAAATATTTTAGTAAACCCCTATTCAGGTCAGTGGGTAGCCTTTCATTTTTAAATACCTATCCAACAATATATCACATGTTACGGTCGAGATTAAAAAAAAAAAACTTCCCACTTTACATATAGGGGGGCTACCCTAATAAAACTTTTTTTTCAATTTTTATTTTACCACTTTGTCTGCGTGATTGATATACATATTGGTACCAAATTTCAGCTTTCTAGTGCTAACGGTCACAGAGATTAAGCGAGGACGGACAGACGGACAGACAGACATGGCGAAACTATAAGGGTTCCTAGTTGACTACGGAACCCTAAAAAGGGGACCGAGCTCATGACTAAGCAATTGTATTCGGACCAGTCTACACACCAACCAAGCACTTTCCTCGATTTTCCAAGATTCATAATTTACATAATCTGTAGAATGGTAATACTTACGCTGTCACAAAACCATGTTTCCTTAAAATAATACTAATCACACACTACTTAATCTTTATGCACTAAACAATAATCCTTTGATCTCTAGATAATAAAATATTTACGTAACTTTTGACACTAAGAACTATTAAAACTAATCACTGCACTAATATCTCAAATAAAAAAAAATACTCCCTACCCTAATACTATGAAGTAAATGGAACAGGTTCAAAAATAACTTAAACTCGAAATACCAAAATGTAAAAAAAAAATACCTAAATGTACTTGTGTACCGCTCGACAAGTGAACACTAAATATTTTCGCAGTTATTTAGGTACTGACTATCTATGCTATCGTAAATTTTGAAATGATAAAATAATGATAAATGCGTGTAGTTATCGATATTGAGCATCGATTGTGATTGGAGTTTTTTTTACATTGTTTTCGTTTTTTTACTAACTAAATACTAAAAAATCTTTCGGGCAGGGTGGATTTTTAATGTTACACATCCCACCCATACACAAAAAGCATTTTGGGAACACATATTCTGCGTAGATACAGTCAAGGAGTGGAATTCCCTGTCAAAGTTTGTATTTTTGATAGCTGCAATTTAGCAGCAAAAAAGAGCAAGATAAATATAAATAATTATTACAACTATCAATAAAATGTTAACAATAGTACATTATGATATAAGTGTGTAATGTTAGTGATTGCCATCGAGGCGATATTTAGACCCGAGCTGCGACGAGGGTATATTACCCTAGCCGAGAGCCGTGAACGGTAATCATTAATTACTCACGTGTATCATACGACGTTTTTCAATACACTTGAGAAGAAAACAACTGTAAAACTAGTAAACTTTTGTGGCAGTAAAAGTCTGTTTTCTTATGCGCGCCCATATTTTTTTTTATTTCCCTTTCAATACACTCACTGAAATGATTAAACGGGGGTTGACCGGCGACTCGTGGGAGGGACCTGCGCCCATCTTGATACGATACATGTAAGTACTTATTATAATTATGTCGGAGAGGTTCAACAATAAGGTTTTAACTACATTATAGCACTAGTGCGTAATGGTAATCAAAATGTCACAGTTTGGTAACAAGGGCCATTATATACCTAAATGCAGTGCAATAAAGAGTCACTTTCTGAGCAAGTGTATAGAAAAATAAATTACTAACGAATTTAAGGTAGTTGAACTCTAAACACCTAATTTAAAAAATATTACAAATGTAATGTGTAAGAATAAACTAAATATTAAATGCATTTATATTAAAACAGAGATGGAGCATATTGATGAGTTACCATTATTTGGTGTATAAATCAATTTTGTATTTATTTTTTATAATATAGGATTTTATTTATATATATATATATATATATATATATTATATTTTTATTTATTTATGTCTTTAGATAACAGCAACGATAGTGAAAGTTTTTTATCTTTAACCAGTGACGATGAAAGTTACATGAGTATTCCGTCTCTTGCAGACAGTCTTACAGCGCAGTTTTCTGATGTACCTAACAATTTTAACGTTGTTCATATTAACGCCCAGAGTATTCCGGCTCATTTCCACGATATGCTAGCAAATTTTGACTGTAAAAACATCCATGCTATTCTTATTTCCGAGTCGTGGCTTAAACCCTGCTTACCTTCTACTAGCTACTCTCTTCCTGGCTTTGTGCTGATAAGAAACGATCGAGCCGTTGGTGGTGGTGGCGGTGTTGCCATATATCTCCGTGCGCATATTCCTTTCTCTATTATCAATGTGTCGGCACAGCCACCGCCATCAAACGCTGGTGAACATCTCTTTCTTGAAGTCGAACTACACCATTCAAAAGTGCTTCTAGGTGTCTATTACTGTCCTTCTCTACGTATCAATTTCTTCTCATCCTTTGAGAAACTCTTAGAAATCCTGATACCTTCTTACAGTCATAGCATAATCATGGGTGATTTTAATACTTGTCTCTTAAAAAAAGACCACCGCTCTCTTTCTCTAACTAATATTTCAGCTTCTAGTAACCTTTCCATTCTTCCACTTAGTGCTACTCACCATTTTCCAAATTCCACACCTTCGCTTCTTGACTTGATTTTTGTCTCTTCTCCTGACCGCGTCGCTAAGCATGGCCAATGCTCGGCCGATGCCTTCTCCTATCACGATCTGATTTTCCTTTCTTACAAAATTCGACCTCCTAAGGCTAAACCCAAAATCCTCATGCAACGCAATTTTGGTGGTATGAACGTTGACAGTCTTTGCGAGGATGCCAAGAACATAGACTGGTCTTCTTTGGTGACCTCTGCATCAGTTGACGAAAAAGTTAATATTTTTAATCAAAAAATCGTCGAGCTTTATGATCTGCACGCACCGGTTCGAGCAGTAAAAGTTAGACATTTGCCGGCGCCGTGGCTGACAGACGAGATTAAAAAGTTAATGCACAAAAAAGCAATGGCTAAATCAAAATTTAAGCGACGGCCTACTGATGCTAATAGGGACAGATATATTTCAGTCCGCAATCACTGTAATAAGGTGTGTAGGAACGCCAATCGCCAACACATTCATAACTCTGTCCAAAATGGGGACACATCCAAGGTTTGGAATTTTCTAAAATCGTTGGGGGTCGGTAAAGTACGACAAGAGGTAATTTCCAAAGATTTGAACTTCAATGATTTGAACAATCATTTTTCAGCGTCGTCCAATTTTGATAGAACATTAAAATTAGAAACGTTGAATTATCTTTCATCTCTTCCGACTCCCAGTTACTCTCCATTTGTTTTTAGTCAATTCACTGTATGTGATGTTAAGAAAAGCATTCTATCGATTACTTCGAATGCTGTAGGAATTGATTGTATCAGCCGTAAAATGTTGCTACCGGTGCTGGACGTAATCCTTCCTATCATATGCCACATCCTCAACTTTTCTACATCTAGCGGTGTCTTTCCATGTTCATGGAAAGATGCCCAAATTATTCCTTTGCCGAAAAAGTCCAACCCCACATTATTTTCCGAATACCGTCCAATATCCGTCTTACCCTTCTTGTCCAAAGTCCTAGAACGTTTAATCTGTAACCAAATTAGTACTTTCCTGTCTAAAAATAATCTCCTCAATCCCTTCCAGTCCGGTTTCCGTCCTGGTCATAGTACCACCACAGCCCTTATCAATATTACGGATGATATAAGATCTGCCATGGAAGGCGGCAATCTCACGGTTTTGGCATTGCTCGATTTCAGTAATGCATTCAATACTGTAGATTTTGACGTGTTGCTTGGCATTCTCTGCTCTCTTAATATATCTCCATCGGTGATTGACTGGTTTCGTAGTTACCTGTTTGGTCGTCGGCAACGTATTTGCATCGGAGAGACCTTGTCTTCCTGGTGTTGTACTTCTGCCGGGGTACCTCAGGGTGGCGTTTTATCCCCTTAACTTTTCGCAGTTTTTATTAACTCAATCTCCAATAATCTAATTTCATCCTACCACCTTTATGCTGACGATCTCCAAATTTACTCACGAACTCCTCTTGCTGATTTGTCCGAGGCTATTATCACCATCAATGATCTGGCCCGCATATGCGAGTGGAGTAAACGGTATGGACTTTTGGTCAACCCCATAAAGACGCAGGTTGTTGTGGTGGGCAGTTCAAGGTTGGTTTCAAAGATTGACTGGACGTCTCTTCCCCAGGTTTTATTCGATAACACAATTATACCCTTCTCCGAGAAAGTTAAAAACTTGGGGTTAGTCATTGATAAGAACTTCACTTGGTCTGCCCAGCTACAGGAAGTTAGCCGTAAATTATTTGCGTCTGCTGGTTCTTTAAGGAGACTGCGTAATTTTCTTCCGACTACCACCAAGATTGCACTTGCACAATCACTTCTTCTCCCCATCCTTGATTATGCTGCTGCTAGCTATCTTGACCTTACACAAGAACAACTCGATAAACTTGAGCGGCTTCAAAACTTTTGCATAAGGTTCATATTTGGTTTGCGAAAATATGACCATGTTTCTGAATTTCGTGTGAAGCTCAAGTGGTTGCCAATTCGCCTTCGCCGGAATGCTCATATTCTTTCTCTTTTATATAATATACTCTTTTCTCCTTTTACCCCTCTTTACCTCAAGAATCGTTTTCAGTTTCTTTGCGACTCCCATTCTAAATCTCTTAGGTCATCAGATAACTTACGACTCAAGATGCCGGTGCATTCCACAACTTTCTTAGATAAATCATTTACTGTCCAGGCTACCCGTCTGTGGAATGCATTACCGGATGATATAAAACGCGCTCAATCGTTGCCTGCCTTCAAGAGACTTGTTAAGGATCACTACTTGTCGCTGTGATTTTTCGAAAGTCGTCCTTTCTTATGATTGCTCATATATTATTATTTGGTATGTATGTATTTATGTATGTATTATATTGCATATTTATGTATCTGTGTATCTATCAATTAGAGTGCGTCTACTGAAAGCGTAACCTGGAGTTTTTTTTTTAATTAAATTGGCAACATTGTTTTGCCAAAAAAAAACACGTCAAAGTCTATGGTTGCAATTGTCAGTTTTTGGAAACTGATATTTATTTTTCAAGAATAATTGCTTAATTGTGGAAAAACTATAAACAGTAATGTGCAAAAACTGCTACAAACTATGGTTAATAAGTTCAAACAAAAACAAGAAGAGAAAGAAGGTGTTTTCAATGAAAACCAACATTGTTTACATACGATTTCTGATTTTTAAGTTAGTATGACGTTATAATCTTGATCCTTGTTGACTAATATTATTAGATAGTTTTATGGATATAATGATATTTTTTTTCTTATATTTTTAGATAATCTGACATATTGCGAATTTCATAATGGACAAAAACATCGAACAAAGAAGGCTTTCAATCAAAAACACATGCAGTTGAGATGTAATGAAAGATTTGCCTCACTCTGTCTGGTAGTGCATGAAAGTCTGCAACTGAAGTTAAAATCGCGAAAATCCTAGTTCAAGTTTGAGAGAGATGCTGCAGCAGCTGCCGAACTTTTTGTGTCTCACGAGTCGATCCGTATCATTTGAAACAATCACTGGAGTATAAAACATTCATGTTCCCACTTGACTAATCCCAAAAGATCTGAATTTTCTCTATGCTAAAACGAATTGATTCCAACCCAACAATCTTGAAACGCATTAATAGTGTTGGCGAGACGTGATGAAGTTGAAATCATGTTGACTATTTTATATGACTATCGCGGTGTTGTGCACTTGGTATTCTTGTCAGAACGCCAAATGGAAAATAAAGAATATTATTTAAATATTATATAGCGACATTTGAGAGATCAGATATAATAAAATAATTTGGAATACTATCTAATATTTTGTGTGTTATTGACATTTACCATACACCCACCAAATAATTAAGTCTACACACATGTTTTTGACTAGGATTTAAGTTCTTGTACAACTATTCTAAAATTGTCATAAATACAAAAAATACTCTAGTATCAAAACTTTTTTCTCCTACTATTTCAATAATACCACATTCAAAATTTTTGGTTGTAACCTCCTTTTCTCAGGTCACGCTTTCATTAGACGGACTCTATAATTATTTTACATGTAATTAATTTTAAATAGTACTAATTTTATTGTTGAACTTATGACAGCCCATATCATGTTCTGACAATTACTGTCTATTCTAGGTTGCCTGGAAGAGATCGCGGAATGCGATAAGGCCGCCCATTGTACGTGTTTTAGATATAAGTTTTCTTTGTTATGTTTTGTATGTACAATAAAGTATATAATAAATAATAAATAAAATAAATAAATACCAGGGCCCAGGGGGCTAACCCACGTCGACGGCGTGCACTTTTCCCGCGCGCCTCAAGGAGTTGCCAGCAACAGCAGGGACCCAGCCGGGTCGAAGCCTGCTGGGGCCAGGGTTATCCGAAAGGGCGCTCGAGCCCCCGGCATGAAGGCTAGAAGGAACGGGGTGGGTGTTTTAGTCAGTAAGAATCTGACACTATCTCCCGCTCCGCCCAAGAGCGGGGGATGTCAATGCATGATTTTTTCCCACCATAAAAAAAGGTGGCTAACCCACGGAACAGTAAAAACTGTTTTTACTGTTCCGTGGGCTAACCAGTAACCGAAGACCACGCACGCTTACATTCATCCTATCTACGAGTATAAACGAAAGGTGTGGACAGTGGACTAACAATCACCTGATTTACCAGGAAATACGATAAGATATAGGTAGTGTTACCGAAATACCTTGTTTTACACTTGACGAATTATTGGTATCTATAAATTAAAATATATTAGATAATGAATATCCGTACGGGTCGAGCGATCCAAGGTTTTTTTTTAAGGTCAAAACTCAAGTAATGATTTCTCTCTCACCAAGGTGGAGCAAGAGGGTGTGGCAGACTTACTGAATAAAATCACACATGTGTAAGGACATAATATTCGTCGAGTCTTGTAAAAATAAAAAGTTTTTATACTTACGATCCACCTTAAACACAGATTCACAGCAATTTGTTGTATATAACAGTATAAGTGAGTATCTGTAGAGTTAATGCTCCATCATACAACGTTATACAGCTCAGAGTGTACAACTGGACATTTATGCTGCTGTTATACAGTGGTTATGCAGCTACAATACAGCATTTATTCGCCAACTAACACCTAATGCTGTGGAATGTCTGCTGGGAGAAATTTCATTTGAAATAAGCAGTTTCTTTGTACTCTTTTTTTTGTATTTGTCCATTTCATTTTTAAGTGTTTGTGTGTGTACATAAATGAATATATAATTTGGGGCCCTTTTTGCAGTTTTATCAGCTGTATAAGCGCTTATACAGGGTTTCTACAGCTTACTGTATAGCTTAGAGTGTACACCTTGAAGCTTTATGCAGTTGGTATACAGCTTGTTATTTATTTATTTATTATATACTTTATTGTACATACAAAACATAACAAAGAAAAACTTATATCTAAAACACGTACAATGGGCGGCCTTATCGCATTCCGCGATCTCTTCCAGGCAACCTAGAATAGACAGTAATTTTCAGAACATGATATGGGGCTGTCATAAGTTCAACAATTAGTACTATTTTAAAATTAATTACATCTAAAATAATTATAATTGATAGATACACAGATACATACATATGCAATATAATACATACATAAATACATACATACCAAATAATAATATATGAGCAATCAAGGACGACTTTCGAAAAATCACAGCGATAAGTAGTGATCCTTAACAATTCTCTTGAAGGCAGGCAACGATTGAGCGCGTTTTATATCATCCGGTAATGCATTTCACAGACGGGTAGCCTGGACAGTAAATGATTTATCTAAGAAAGTTGTGGAATGCAATGAATCTTGAGTCGTAAGTTATCTTCTACTCGTCGTCGTGTTCGTTCTGTTGCTTGTTGTGCTACTTGGGACAGCTGTGATTTCAGTTACCCTTACGGGTTTCCTTTTCAGACATTCTCAGTAGCCCTACCGGGTATAGGCTTTGTTGGGCGCCTTCGGTTTTGCTAACATCTGCTTGAGGTGTTCGTGGAACACTACGTAGGTACTGTCGACGACTCGGGCTTGGTCCTTACCGACTAACGAACGGTAAGCTACCTATTGCTTGTCGTCCCCGCAAACCAACGCCTAGGTCATGTTCAATAGACCAACGTCTAGTATTAAGTGGCCCAGACTGCTATGCCGGAGGTCGTGGGTTTGATTGCCACGCAGGACAAATGTTTGTGTGATGAGCACGATCATTTGTTCTGTGTCTGGCTGTAATTTATCTATAATATGTATGTATTTAGAAATATATAAGTATGTTTATCAGTTGTCTAGTACCCATAACACAAGCTCTGCTTAGCTTGGGATTAGATGGCATTGTGTGATAGTTGTGGAATAAAAAAGGAGGAGAGATAGGAGAATAAAACACTGTTTACACGAAATCATTTTATATTTTTCTTAAAAATATTACCTAACTAGGAACAAATACAAAGGTACCTATACTGCATTCACAGTAAGATGAGACAATTGAACAACCTTTTTTTACTGTCCGTTCAACCGATTTTGACTTCTATTCCGTAGGCATAAGGATGGCATTAAAAGTAAAGAAGTGTTTACAATACCAACTATTTACTGCAGCCGCCATTTGTCATGCCACCGACGTAATAAAAGTCACAATCGGTTGAACAGGCGATAAAAAAGGTTTTGTGTTAATGTTTAATCGTAGTGCGAATGGGGTATACGAAATAATATTTAATTCCAGCTTCACAATCTTGTGATAAGACCTGGCAATTAGTTTTTGCCTATCCAGGGCTAATGAAATAGGTATTTTGTTTTAAACTTAAAATTACAAGAAATGCTTAAACAATAAGTAAAACAAACACTTTGGTCAAAGTTGAAATGCCATTTTGTTACTATCTAAAATACATCGAGACAATTTTTAAAGAAAATCAGTGTTCTTAACTATCCAAAATATATCCAGGCAATTTTTTTAACCCTTTAACCACCTAAGGTCGGATATATCCGACCAACACTCGCGTTTATTCCACCAGTGTCGCACATCCACGACCAAATACTCGCATCTCGTCAGCTCTTCCGTCACCTATGGGGATTGAAGAGCTAAACGAGATGGAGTACCCAGTCGCGAACAAGACCCTAGCGAATAGGACGCAAAAACAGTCGTCGGATTGATCCGACGTTAAAGTTAGAGGGTTAAAAAAAATAGATACTTAATTCAGAAACCCGTCCTAAGTCACTTAAACATTACATTAAACATTATTAAACTCGAAATGGAATTCAGAAACGTAAAAATAAAAATATTGAACTTACAAGTTCGTTTACAAATTACCAACAATTTTAAATTCAGTGTCACTGAAAAATCACAAAATCTTTTTATTTATCGATCTGAGCGTGGCCATGTTGTCGCTAGATGGCGCTGTACTCAACATTTTTAGTTTAATTTGTTTTTATTGTCTGTGAGTAGAGATGTGCCGTTGTCCGGGCTAATCTCTGAAATGGCTGGACCGATTTTGACGAGACTTTTTTTGGCAGGTAGCTGATGTAATGAGTAACATAGGCTACTTTTATTTTAGAAAATTTAAAATCCTGTAGTCCACGCGAACGAAGTCGCGGGCACAGCTAGTTGTAACTGAGCATGTCTATAATCAATAGTTCTTAACATAGCATTATAGTAGAGAAAACATGGCCACGTTCACACCCATAGTTATCACCGCAAGGCGTGACTTCACACGTAACTTTAATGGGCTATATCTTTGTCATTTTTGGTTTAATTTACAAATAAAAAAATACGTGTCCCTTATTTTTAAATAATCTAAAAGACGGACTAATTAAATTTTTATGGCCACTAGCCTATTGTGATTTTGCAGCTGGTATACAGTTCAAATACTAAGGCATCCATTACACGGTAGGTTTTGCTGTCAGTTTTGCTACAGTCAATACTTTGATTGACGAAAAACCGACCATCTAATGCGATAATTGACATTTTTAGTACATACTGATTGACGAAAACCATCATCCATGATTGATGGAATTGATTGACGTTTGCTTGACCATGTAAGACGAACATTACACGGTCTGAATGATGGTTTTCGTCTATCAGTACTAAAAACCGTCATGCAACGCATTAAACTGGATTTTCGTCAGTCAACATTTTGACTGTGGAAAAACTGACAGCAAAACCTACCGTGCAATGTTAGCCTAATGGTCGCTTAGGTATGTCAACAGTCAAACATATTATAGTAGGATTAAAATTGAATGGTGGCTTGGAATACTCCATGACTTACGGGCAGCAACAATTTCATATGGCAGCAAAGGAGAGTGATACTGCTTAGTAAGTACCATTTCATAATGATTGTTAGGTTAGAACAATCTTTACGTACCCTTAAAAACGCTGTCAGATCTTTTATAAGTTTAACCCTATAACCACTTGCGTCGGATTAGTCCGACAAGTGTTTTTTCTCATTGACCTCTACGATCCCCATATGTGACAGAAGAGCTGACGAGATGGAGCATTTGGTCGTGGATGTCCGACCCTGGCGGAATAATCGCATTGTTTGTCGGATATATCCGACGAAGGCATTTAAAAGGTTAATAATGATTTGGAAATGATTTGACGAGCGAAAATCGAGGAATTAATCCCAGTATTCACAATCTGGATCATTTTCTGGTAGATAATCTTTCTGCACCAACGGTTTCGTTGTAGTCATGGCTCCGACAGTACTGTTCTGCGCAGCTCTAGCTTTTGGTATAGGGATGTCGATTGGTTTATGATCTGCTATGAGTTTAATATTTTAACCACTTGCGTCGGATTAGTCCGACAAATTTTTTTCTTGTGGACCTCTACAATCCCCATATGTGACAAAAAGGGCTGACGAGATGGAGTATTTTGTTGTGGATGGACTGTGGCGGAATATCGCGAGTCTTTGTCGGATATATCCGACCAAGGCATTTAAAAGGTTAATAATGATTTGGAAATGATTTGATGAGCGAAAATCGAGGAATCAGTCCCAGTATTCACAATCTGGATCATTTTCTGGTAGATAATCTTTCTGCAACAATGGTTTCGGTGTAGTTATGGCTCCGACGGTACCGTTCTGCGCACCTTTAGATTTAGGTGTAGGGATTTCGATTGGTTTATCCGGACATGTATTGTAATGATTCTGCTTCAAATACTCCTGGCAACGGTGTGTGGCGTTGAACGGGCATACCCAGAGCTCCGGGTGGACCTTCTGGCATTTTACAATGTGGTGCTGCAACCGGGACCGAGGTACGCGATGGCTGGCGTTGTATGGGCAGGTAGTGAACTCGTCGTCATTCATTTTGATACTGAAAACAGATAAGAAAAACAAGTTGTAGTATTTTTTATGACTTATCATCAGCTTTTTTTTTAATGTTCCCACTGCTGGGACTCAGGCCTCCTCTTTAGGAGAGGGAATGGGCCGTAATCCACCACGCGAGCCCAGTGCGGGTTGTTGAATGTCACATGTCTTCGAATTTTTGGTTCTAAGACATGCCGGTTTCCTCACGATGTTTTGCTTCACCGTTTTGAGAGTAGTGGTAATGAAATAAATTACACAAAGTAATGCGCCTGGCTTTGAACCCGCGACCTGCAACTCGTAAGTCAGAGCCATTACCACTCGGCCACCACTGCTTTCCAGTCCTCTCTTTTTTTTATAACTGTATTGACAAAATTTTATAATTATGATAGTACTGATTGGCAGACAAAAAGTCTCAAAAATCTCAATTATGGAAAAAATTTCTACTTTCGTTCTTTTCATCTCGATATTCGAGAATTCTTTCCCCTATTTCGTTTAGGAAAATTGATTTTTTATTTTACTTTATTATTTTAGGAAAATCTACAAAATTTTACTTATTTATTTAAACTTCATGTACAGTAGTGGTACATAGACAGACTTACTGCAACCAGGCATTCAAGGCATTTCGTAAAGATTATATCAATACATACTTACTTCTTTTAGGGTCAACTCACACCGAAAGAGCGGCGAAGGGCAGCGAAGAGGAGCGCAGTTTCAGTTTCATATGAATTTTAACTTTATTATCATTACCATAATACTTATTATCGCATGAGAAACTCGGATGCCCGCGGCGCCGCAGGAGTTCCGGGGAATTCTCTCGTTCGTTTTTCTCATGCAATAATAAGTATTATAGAAATGAAAATAAAGTTAAAATTCATATGACACTGAAACTGCGCTGCCCTTCGCCGCTCTTTCGGTGTGAGTTGACCCTTAGTCTTAATTTTTGCATCAATTCGTTGTGATTATAAGGATATTTAAATCTGTTTGTGACTATGAGGGTGGGCGCTGATGCCTATAACTACAAGATATTAAGTTAGCTTAGGTATTAGCTGTAACGCTTAAATATGTAATATTTAGACAGGCCTGTTGGTCTAGTGGTTAGTGACCCTGACTGCTATGCCGGAGGTCGTGGGTTCGATTCCCACCCAGGACAAATGTTTGTGTGATGAGCATGATCATTTGTTCTGTGCCTGGGTGTAATTTATCTATAATATGTATGTATTTAGAAATATATAAGTATGTTTGTCAGTTGTGTAGTACCCATAACACAAGCTCTGCTTAGCTTGGGACTAGACGGTGTTGTGTGATAGTTATGGAATATTATTATTATTATATTATATTAATATCACAATTAATATACCTTGTGACCTAATTGACTGTAATTTGGAAATTTGTTAACTTGAAGGTGCAAATAAACTATTTTTATTTTTTACTAATAGATATTGAGGAAAAATTGCTCTGAATTAACAAATATTTAGGCTATGGGTGCAAACATAAAGATACAGGTTTTTCAGTCCCGATATGTCGGTACAGGTCGGTACAGGCAGGTACCGGTAAACTACATAAAGAAACATGTGTGAAACACTACACTGGCTATTGCTTAAACCCATATGACTCGTTCCAGGCAGTCGGTACTGACAAGTATAAACCTGTTTTTTTATAAATGAGCACATAAGGACATGCTAGAGAACCTGCACCGATCGGTTCCAACCAGTACAGACATGCCAGCCCCGGTAACCTGTTTCTTTAACCCTCGGTCCGTCGCGCATTTTTAATAACGCGGTTCGTCGCGTGGGGTCCCTCAAGACCCCAACAGTATAACACCTATGATATCTCGTAAACGATAACTCGTATTTTTCGCACTATTTTGGCAGTTTCTTATTTTTTTATTTAATGTCAATAAAACTACAACAAATAAATCAAAAGTATTCATATATTTACTATCTGAACTTACAAAATAAAATTAGGAACTTAAAATTCACTCTTTGAGATCATTTCGCAGTTATTTTTGTTTTAATACTACTAAATCAATAAACTTTAAATTATATTATGTCTATATGAGATCACATTAGACCAATTAACAATTTAATATAAAATTTAGATTCCACCAACAAAAAAAATATACAACTTTTATGAAATGAAATCCGACAAATTTTTGGTTTAGACACAGACTGTACATACCGCTTTGGTATGTGTTCTTTTTTATTCATTCTCTTGAAAAGGGCATTTGTTGTTGTTTGGGCCCGTGTTTTGAAAACATAAACCTTCTAGTTGCTTTCCGACGCATATTTCCAACTTTTTTGGGTACAATGTAACGGCATCCACCAGAGAAAACCACTTGATCCTTTATTTTGCCGATGTACTGGCCATGGGCATGTATTGGCGAAATCAACACGATCCTCAACTGTTACCATCCATGGACCACCTCTGTCTCTTTTTGATGTATAAAAGTTCTGTGATGAAATGTTTATCAAGGGCTCTTCATCACCATCCCTTTAGGAACTTTCCAACTTCATGTGCATTTCATTCAACGACTCTGAAACCTGATCCGGTTCCTCCAAAGATTCCTGAGGTTGTTCTTTAGGAACCAAATCATCACATACTTGTTCCGAATCCGAGTTATGCTGACTTCTTTCGTCCAGGTATGAAGCGATTTCATTTTCATCCTCAATATCATAACATCATCAGTTTCATTTTCTTATCAATTCAATATATGTTGTTGTTGTCATTCACACATTTTAGAAGTCAATTACAACTTAATTTTAAACATAAACAGTAAAAAAATAATAAAAACCCATCTTACACAAGAAATCAACCATACATTTTTACTTACGTCGTTCGTCGCGTGGGGTCTTTCAAGGCCCGCGCGCACAAAACACGACTATATCTTACAGCGCAGGCTTGCGAACTTAAATTAGCGGTGATGCACGTGAACTATAATCCAATTTCGAAGGGTACCTAAAGTATCATACATCGTGGATAGTTTTGAATGTGTTAATTTTACATAATTCTAACACCTAGGCTTTCAAAGACCCCACGCGACGGACCGAGGGTTAAATTTGCACCCTATAACTTGAATATTTCTGCTGCTGGGCCTAAATTATTTTATTTTCTTTGTGCTTTTAAGGACATGCTAGAGAAACATGCCTGCACCGATCGGTACCAACCCGTACAGACATGCCAGCACCGGTAACCTGTTTCTTTAAATATGCACCCTATGACCTGAATATTTCTGCTGCTGGGCCTAAATTTTTTTTTTTGTGCGTCCCTTTTGAGGAAATACCCTGATGATGTAGTTGATGATGAAGTACTCTTGCCTAGAAGTGACCTATTAATTCATTAAACCCCAAGCGAATGCCGGCGTTCGCGCACCTATTGTCTTTCTATTGTGTCTGCAATTCTCACGATTGAAAGGTCTTTCAATCGTGGAAATCACAGACATGATGACAGACAGACAGATGTTCGCTTGGGGTTTAATTAATTAACTCTTGACTTAAAGACGCCTATGTAATAGTTTATACCAAACAGATATACCACTATTAGTTATGAGAAACACTTTTTTATCAACTGATCATCAGGAGACCGATGGCTCACTCTGCAGAGCCTGCATGGAGGAGGATGAGACAGCAGCTTAGCTGCTTCTAAATTACCCTGTAGTCTCTGGATACAGGGCAAAGATTTTTTTTTTTAAATTGGTATAATCCAGTGCTTGACTGCATTCCCACCTGATGGTAAGCAGTGTTGCAATCGTTGAGGGTGAGGCGCACTAGTTTATTAAGAGCCTATTCACTCTTGCCTTAAAGACACCCAGGGATTCTTCATGAATTGGTCAGTAACACCAAGACACAGCTGGCCTTCCGAGGAGCTGGGATGGAAAACCGAGTTATGCACTGTTGATATGGGAGTACAACTGAGTTCCGTGGTTTTGCTGTAGCTTTTTTGTTAAAACAAAACACTGGCATTATGTATTGTTGTATATGACGCGTCTTGTTTATGACGAATTTTTTTTTTTTCTTCAAACGCTATGTTGATTTCCTATCGAAAGACATGTAACGTATTTTGACAAAAAATTACTTACGTGGTGTTAGAAAATAAACGAGGACAAGTTGTCTTAACTAAAATACACTTTACTCATGCTATAGGTAAAAGTAACGAAAGAACTCAAATCGAACGTGCCCTTTTAAATTAAAATTCCTGATTATATAAACTTCAAAATTAGTTTTAGAACAAGGCTCGTGCGATAAAACAGCAATAAAACTCCGAGACTAAACAAAACGTTCAGGTCATATTACAAGAAATAAAATAAATCTTATCAATAAAGTGATTTCATTGTTTACAAAATGTTGAGTGAACTTACCAAGCGATACAATTTTTTCCTGTACGAAAAATTCAGCAATGCCTTTTGTAGATTTGCCACGAATTCTATTAGGAAGCCGTACCAGCCGGCTTTTTATAAACAAAATACAGAATAATTTTAAATAAAAAGTAAAAGCTAACACCGCGCACCGCGTTCCAAATTACGTCAAAATCCACAGATTAAAGAGATGTCAAAATCTAGCGCGTTTTTGAGCGGGTTACGTTGATTCCGATTTCCGAACGAAAGAGGAAATCACAGACCAAATCACAGACTACACAAATTGCTAGACAAGCTACAGACCCACAGACTGAATTAGTGATGGGCGATTCGAGTTATTTTACTCGAGGTACTCGAGTCAAACAACTAACGAATAAAATTGTTGGGTTTCAGAATAGATCACTTTAGGTACATTTATTTCGATGCACAGTGGTTCATCCCAATACGGTCGGACGTAGGAACATGAAATTTAAAATTTGAGAATTTGAAAAATATAATTATGCTATTGTGTTCATCTACGAGTATTATTGGACAACAATTTATTTTACTCGTAAAACTTTAATTCAATAACGTCAGTAGTTTAGGAATAAATCGAATGAAACGATTTTTAGAGTTCGGCTCCTCAAACGGAGCCCTTATAGGATTACTTTGTTGTCCGGTGTCTGTCAGTCAAGACCCTTTATCGTGGGAACGCGTGGAGTCGCGTAATGAGTTGAAATTATACTAATATAAGTCTGCTGTCCCTTGCGGCTGTAAAAAAATCAAACTTTTGAGATAGCGAAAAAAAAAGATACTTCCGTTCATGTCGCAAAAAACGCGTATTTCGACACTCTCAAGGGAATCAAAATTCATAGGGTACTTCCCGTTGACCTAGAATCCTGAAATTTGGCATGAAGAAACGTCTCATAGCACAAGTTAAAAAAAAACTGAAAACTGTTTTGTAGTTATACGTCACAAAAAAAAATTGCGATTCGGAAAAATCATCATAACTCAATTCGGGAATCAAACCGTTTTAATAGGTAATTTGTACGAAACCCCTTAGTGCGTGAGTCCGACTCGCATTTACCCGGATTTTTTTACTTTACTATGGAATGCAACACGTAATCAACTGTGTCTCGCACATCCCCTGGCATTTCGTTTTGCGATTTCATAGTTAGTTTGAACTTATTATTAGTCATATTTTCTTCAAAGTTTCATAGCGCGCCACTCGAGCATTTTCCGAGATATGATAAAATAAGATTTAAAAATAATCCATTAAAGTGTTCTACTCTAGAATAATAATAATTACAATGTTTTGTTTTGTTACAAAACTAGCAAAGGTATGTTAAGAACTACCGTGACAGCAGAAATAGCAAGTAAAAAGGGTCTAATATAATAATATAAAGTATAATGTTTACAAGTTACACGCACACCATAACAACTAAAATTCCTGGAAGAGCGATTAGAAAAGGTCGGTATCTTATCATAATAACCTCGTTAGGGTTATTGTTAGTTAATTACCTAGTGTGACGGGGACCCTTTCTGCTCATTTTTCCTGGAATTATTTTTATTATAGTGGTACCTACTGCTATTCCTGGTATTATAGTCGTTTTGGTAATAAGTTATGATACTACTATTCCAGGTACCTATTATCGCTATAATACTCGAGGTATTACAGCGATAATAACGATATACCGGTCGGAAGACAAAAGCACACTAAACCGCTGTTGCTTGTAAATTATTACCTACTAGCTTTTGCCCGCGATTTCGTCCACGTACATAAAATATAGCCTATGTCACTCAGGAATAAAACAGCTTTCTATCGCTGAAAAACTTTTAGTAATCGGACCAGTACTTCCAGATATTACCTCCTACAAACAAAAAATCTAATTTTACCTCTTTATTAAATTAGTGGATGTTTGTAATTGACCTGTAATAGGTCGGAATTAGGTAGAGTAAACATGAGTAGAAAGATGAAGAGAAAGAATTAAGTGTAAGAAGTAAGAGTCATACGGGCGAATTTTTAGGAGTTGGAGCATACGCTTAAGGGCACTATGAGCAGTAAAGAAAACCAAGATAATATTTTTTGGTTAAAAAAAGCCACTCCAACCGTGCAAGAGTGGCGCACATATGTCTTTGGAGTAAATGTGGCTTAAAATACGTACAAAATAGATATGAAATCGCAAAACAAATTGCTAGGAGGTTTTCGATATACACACGTTTATGTGTTGAATTTCATAGTAAAAAAAATGATTTCGCATTGACGTTATTGAAAAAAACTTCTAAAACAAATAATTGTTCTAAATTAGACAAACACAAAGGCATACTAAAAATTTTCAAATTCTACAATTTTTATTTTCTTGTTCTGACGTCCGACCCATATTAAGAAAAAGTACTAACGTAGTCCGACCTTCCGACCTCATGTATGGGGACGAACCACTGTGCTATGTTTAAAGCTAGGGGTTGACACGGTTGCATCATGGTGTGACTAACTCACAACTCTCAATCTACACCAATATAATAAAGATGTATTTGTTTTTTTTTGTTTGTAGGGGGTAATCTCTGGAAGTACTGGTCTGGTTGCTAAAATTCTTTTACCGATAGAGAGCTGCTTGATTTACGAGTGACATAGGCTATATTTTATGTATGCGGGCGAAGCCGCTGGCAAACGCTAGTATATTACAAAATACTTTGTGTTTATAACCACAGAGTGGCTGAGCACGATTCCGGGTGTCCCGTGTACGTGAATTTACACGATACCGGAATAATTCCTTGCGTGAGGTATCGTTTTTTTATTTTTTCAAAAAAAGGAAAATTGTACAAAACAATAAGATTATGCCTTTAAGTAATCAATTCTCATGTAAAACAATTAACTGTGATAAATTGCTTTTTCTCTGTTTGAGTATAAACAAGTAATTTATTATACAGTATCAAGTACTCACTTTTGTCCTCGTCGCTTCGCCAATTTGTGGGGGTTTCAGAAAAAAACACTTAACTTTATACTTCTTACGAGATGTCTGAAGCAAGAGGTAAACACGTCTGACTTACTCGGTGGCTAGCTCACAACTGAGGGCTGGGCTTGTTTGCTGAAATATCGATACGTCAATGTATCGATTTCTTGCTTCGATATATCGATGCTTTTAGCCAAATTGTATGATCCGATGCGTCGATTTATCGATACAAAATATTTAATATCGAAAGTTGTATCAAAAACGATTGTTTTTTTTTTCAAAATTTATTAATCTATAGAAGAATTAACGGAATTTAAAGCCACAAAATATAGAAACGAAAGGAAAAAATAACTTTCTAGTATGTTTTTACTTTCGTTATCGGACAAATGCTGGGTTGGCTGAAATATTAATAAAGAAAATTCTATTACCTATTATTTATTTCGACGGAGCTTAATAAATGAGTCTTTTAAAATAAAAAACTCGTAAAGTTTAACCAATATATCGGTATTTTTTTTTATAAATATCGATATATCGACATCTTTCATCACTGCCGACATGTAAGCCGGTCAAGTTGTCTTTACAAAGCAAAGTACTTACATAGAAGAAATAATTTAGGCCCGGGCCAGGCAACCTGTCAATAAGTTTCGCCAACATAAATATTTGCATTCACATGAGATTAAATGAGGATCTTAGGATTAAAATATTATAAAATAAAAGAGATTGCAATTCTGTTGAGTATGTTTCTTGTGATCTTTCTGAACGTTTTATGGTACTTCAAAAATCTAAATGTCAATTTTGAATTTGAAAGCTGCCAAACTACGTAAAGAACTTTTGAAACTTAGAAAACTACAATAAAAATTATTTAATTCTACCTGATATGAGTACTCCAAATAAACGCAAAGACGTCATGGAAGGTAAAAGACAGTTTCAAGCAATAAAATCATTGTTTCTCTTAACCCGGAATGAATTTTAACAAACAACTTATTGTTCATCATTTTTGTCATTTTCAGATAACAAAACCGCAAAAAGACCAAAAAAGGAGTGTCCTTATGGCGACAAATGTTTCAGGCTGAATCCTATACACTTCAAAGAGTTCAGCCATGAACATTGTAAGTAAATATGACACGTTTTATTGTCCAAAACATTGTGGGCATATGGTAGATAAACAAAACTTCAATTTTCATGATAGTATCTAAATAAGACCTGCTAAGGCTTACTTAGCAGTTGGCAGGAAGACTGAAGGGAGATGCGATACTCTTCGGTCGCTGCAAAAGACGCTTTAGGCGTCGGGAGTAGTGCGATTCGTGCCCAACAAAGAGTGTTAAAAAAGTACTAATTCACTGACATTCAGCACAATACAGACTGAACCTAGATCAATTTTGGGTCAGTTGGCCGTCTTAGGGGCGGATTTATTTCCTTCTAATTTCATTTTATTAAAGTAAAAGATTTAGACTGTATTAATATTATCTTTTATGGAGGGATGAAGCGCATATTACTAAAAGAGTTCTGAGTATACACGTAGATGGATGGAGAGGGAGAGGAAGGCCGAAAAAAATATAGATGGATTGTGTGAGAAGTGATATGAAAGAAAAGGGAGTTAGTGATAGTTTGACGGGTGACAGGACAGAATGGAAGAAGAAAACGTGTTGCGCCGACCCCAAGTAATATGGGATAAGGGCAGGAAGTAGAAGAAGAAGAATATGATCTTTTATGCAAACTTATTTTTAGACGGGATAGTTTTGACGTGGTCATACTTTTCAGTAGGTACTACAAAACACTACAGAGGTATTAATACGTCTAGGAGTTACACCCTCTAATACATTTTGCTTACTGCTGACCATTGGAATTTTCCTGCTGGAGTCTGTGATTACTGATAGTTACAACTTGAGGGTCTTTAATTCATTAAACCCCAAGCGAACGCCGGCGTTCGCGCACCTATTGTCTTTCAATTGTGTCTGTAATTATAACGATTGAAAGGTTAAGTCCTGCGTAAACAGTTTACTGCTTGGCTAACATGCTCCATTGTCAGCCTCGAGTATCTACACTAATATAATAAAGAGGTAAAGTTTGTTTCTTTTGTTTGTAGGTGGTAATCTCTGGAAGTACCAATCTATTTGATAAAAAAAAATCACGTTAGAAAAGTGCTTTACTACTGAGTGGCATAGGCTACATTTTATGTATTTAATTTTAAACTAAGCAGAGCTTGTGCTATGAGTACTAGATAACTGATAAACATATATTTGTAAATACGTACAGAAATCTGTTTTTTTTTTTTTCAAATAGACCATCTGTAGGCACTTTTGAATTGTCAAAATGTTGGTCAGTCAATTATAGTGAAGCTAAATTGCGATAATGCATATTATATGCAAATTACACCATACAAATAGGACAAATGATGTTGCTCATCATATAAATATAATAATAATATTCCACAACCATCACACAACGCCGTTTAGTCTCAAGCTAAGCAGAGCTTGTCTTATGAGTACTAGACAACTGATAAACATACTTATAATATTAACATACTTATAGATAAATTACACCCAGACACAGAACAAATGATCATGCTCATCACACAAACATTAATGTCCTGGGTGGGAATCGAACCCACGACCTCCGGCATAACAGTTAGAGCTACTAACCACTACTATTACTAGGGGCTATATAATGCATATTACCTTTTTAGATTCGCAGGACATTGTCAAGCCAAGTGAGAACTGGCGAGTAGCACCAATCTATACAAACCATTTGGAGCCACTTTTCATTGTCATTTACCATTTACAGTGGAATCAATTCTCGACTCGTACACTGGTAGCGGTGACTTCCCGATCCCTGGGAAGCTGTTCAGCCAGAAGCAGATGTACGTGGATCAGCTCAAGATGATCATACACAAGCAGCTCTACACTCCTGGGAAAAACTTTGAGATTGAACAGAGGTATGTAATAAAAAATATTATGTATATATAGCATATATAGCATATAGCTCGCTCGTATTTACCTACTGCTTGGCAAAAGCCTCCGTCCGTTCTTTCCAACGATCATGGTTCCTCGCTTTCTCATTCCAATTTTTAAGTAAGCCATCCAGGGTCTCAAGTCTGCTATTACAATAGTGTCAGAATGGTCTATCATTGATTTCATAATTGTTAATTTTGACAAGTTTTGGTAATCTACTAATATAATGACGTCATTATGACTTTCCGATGGTCAACCACTGACACTTCATTGAAAGAAATGGCATAGAATGGTAATCTCGTACATAATGACAAATTAATATCTGACATAAGCGGTAATCTGCAAAAATTTTGATGTCATTATGCAGTTATTGCTTAAAATAAGTTCGATAAAGTCATTCTAAATATGTATGTAAGGCATTAAGTCCGCCTCTGTACTTTTATGTGCATGAAGTATAAAATAAATATATAAATAAATAAATAAATTCTACCACAACTCTATGACGAAACCATTGACATATCAATGATCTATCATTAAGAATTAGCAGATTACGAACTTTTAGCAAAATGACAATGGGATCGTGTTGGAATGACGAATTTATAAAAATAGCAGACTTGGGCCCCAGGTCGTCCCGTCATCATTTTCGACTGGCCTGTTGGTGTTGTAGTCAGTAGCCCTGAGTGCTGTCGTGGGGTCGATTCCCACCCAGGACAAATGTTTGTGTGATGAGCATGATCATTTGTTATTGTGTTCATTTGTATTTTTTTTATCTCCTTCGTGGTCTGCCGCGGCCCCATGTCTCTGTATCTGGGCAGCAATCCTGTGGTTTGCGAGTTCACAGCTATAAAAACCGGCCAAGTGCGAGTCGGACTCGCCCATGAAGGGTTCCGTAGCAGCAAGTAACATAATATAAAAGTTCTTGTAATGTGTTGTAACTTTGATCGATGTTTGAATAATAGTGTATTTTTTTCGATTTATGACGCATTAAAAAAAAACTACTTACTAGATTTCGTTCAAACCAATTTTCGTTGGTAGTTTTTATAGTAATGTACATCACATATTTTTTTTAGTTTTATCATTCTCTTATTTTAGAAGTTAGAGAGGGGGGGGGACACACATTTTACCACTTTGGAAGTGTCTCTCGCGCAAACTATTCAGTTTAGAAAAAAATGATATTAGAAACCTTTGCAAAATTTATTGCTTTTTTTCTATTTTTGTGTTAAAATCTTAATGCGGTTCACAGAATACATCTACTTACAAAGTTTCAACAGTATAGCTCGTATAGTTTCGGAAAAAAGTGGCTGTGACATACGGACGGACGGACAGACAGACAGACAGACATGACGAATCTATAAGGGTTCCGTTTTTTGCCATTTGGCTACGGAACCCTAAAAAAAAGGTTTCTGATTTCATAAGATCGGTCGATATGGGGACTCTAGGAGACGCCTAAGTCTAGCAGTGAAAGGTTGAAATAAAGATTCCATAACCCTGTATCGTCCCACTACTGACCAAAGGTCGCCCTACTCTACTTACGATTCTACTAGTTTTGATAACGGCCCATCAATAAACATCGATGTTCTGTAATGTTCCACGCAGGCCTCATAGAGATGCCAGCTAAATCGTAGGATCCCAACTAGGTATGCCGCAGCATACCGGGGCCAAGTGTAATCCGAATGGGAACCCCGGGGTCCTGGACCGCAAGTCAAGAAAGGAACATAGGTGTGGTTTAATCAGTAAAAATCTGATACGCTTTCCCGATCCGCCCTAGAGCAGAAGTCGTTGATTGATTTTCCACTTTAAAAACAACCGGGTCTGGGCTGGTGTGCCATTGCTGATGCTGGTTTTAGTCAGACATTACCACTATACTGAATTTCATAATAACCTGCCGTTCATAATATAATTTAGATGTGGAATTTCAACAAATTCATTTGAAAATTTAAACAGCACGACCGCCTCCTAGCACCTATCGCAGTCGCTAGCTAGCAGGCCCTGCCCCCTTTGCCAAGTTACAACCATTTCTCTTGCGTCGAACGCCTCGAGTTGGCCACGCCCCAGATTCTATTGTTACGACCACGTGTCTGAGCGTTAAGATGACGTCATTCCCGTACATTTGAAGCGTTAACGATTGCAGATTATCAACTTGGCTAGGGGTACTGGGATCTTACCATGACGATGATTAAAATATTAAGCGTGCGAGCGAGAAAGAGAGACAGAGCTATACAATCAATATAGCTTACTCCTTTTAATAGTTCAGTTTAGTTCGAAAAATGAATCACGGTATGGCTTCTGGAATCTTTCATTATAGCTGGAATTCAATAAAGCATCCGTGACATAAGACACTGAGTTATACCCTAAATGCATTTTCTATTATATTTTATTTCTTACGCCTTGCTTTATCGAATGTTTTTTTTATGTTATAGAACTATTTCATGAACGGATAAGTGGCACATTTAATTCCAAAAGTAATGACCAATGATGTAATGTACCAATGTCAACATTCTCAATTTCTAGATAATGCTAATAGGCGATAAATTAATAATAATCATATCTTTATTATTATCAATGCGATAAACTTGATACCAATACAATGGAAGTGGAGCATAGTAGGTTGTTGAAGTTTCTGAAGGAAAGCTGTGAAAACAAGTAAGTAAATCAATTATCTTTTTGGTATTTTTTTTATAAATAAATATTTAAGTTTGAGATTAGAGAATTCAGAAGTCACTATACATAAGTATTTCTGCCGCTAAGCGTTACCGAGCTGCCCGGCGTATGGGTGTCGACTGACTGCGCTATAACTCGAAAGAATTACTGTGGCTCTAAAACGCAAAAACCGGCCAAGTGCGAGTCGGACTCGCCCATGAAGGGTTCCGTAGCAGCAAGTAACATAATATAAAAGTTCTTGTAATGTGTTGTAACTTTGATCGATGTTTTAATAATAGTGTATATTTTTCGGTTTATGACGCATTAAAAAAAAACTACTTACTGGATTTTGTTCAAACCAATTTTCGTTGGTAGTTTTTACAGTAATGTACATCATATATTTTTTTTAGTTTTATCATTCTCTTAAGTTAGAGGGGGGGGGGGGGGGACACATTTTACCACTTTGGAAGTGTCTCTCGCGCAAACTATTCAGTTTAGAAAAAAATGATATTAGAAACCTTTGGGGGTCCCCATACATAGAACTAAAACCAAAAATTTTGAGTTTCAGTTCTATGTATGGGGACCCCCAAAATTTATTGCTTTTTTTCTATTTTTGTGTGAAAATCTTAATGCGGCTCACAGAATACATCTACTTACAAAGTTTCAACAGTATAGCTCTTATAGTTTCGGAAAAAAGTGGCTGTGACATACGGACGGACAGACAGACAGACAGACAGACATGACGAATCTATAAGGGTTCCGTTTTTTGCCATTTGGCTACGGAACCCTAAAAATGGTAAAATTAATTTCTTAAGATTTTATACTCGAGGTAAGAGGTCAATCGTCGAATTTGATTCGGCTGGGCAGCGTTCGGGAAGTTGCGCGGCATCTTCTCGGCTGAGCAGCGTCCGGGAAGCTGCGCGGTATCTTCTCGGTTGGGCAGCGTTCGGGAAGCTGTGCGGTATCTTTTCAGCTGGTCAGCGTTCGGGAAGCTGCGCGGTATCTTCTCGGCTGGACAGCGTTCGGGAAGCTGCGCGGTATCTTCTCGGCTGGGCAGCGTTCGGGAAGCTGCGCGGTATCTTCTCGGCTGGACAGCGTTCGGGAAGCTGCGCGGTATCTTCTCGGCTGGACAGCGTTCGGGAAGCTGCGCGGTATCTTCTCGGCTGGGCAGCGTTCGGGAAGCTGCGCGGTATCTTCTCGGTTGAGCAGCGTTCGGGAAGCTGCGCGGTATCTTCTCGGCTGGGCAGCGTTCGGGAAGCTGCGCGGTATCTTGGTTGGGCAGCGTTCGGGAAGCTGCGCGGTATCTTCTCGGCTGGGCAGCGTTCGGGAAGCTGCGCGGTACCTTCTCGGCTGGGCAGCGTTCGGGAAGCTGCGCGGTATCTTCTCGGCCGGGCAGCGTTCGGGAAGCTGCGCGGTATCTTCTCGGCTGGGCAGCTTTCGGGAAGTTTCGCGGTATCTTTTCGGCTGGGCAGCGTTCAGGAAGTTGCTCGGTATATTCTCGGCTGGGCAGCGTTCCGGAAGCTGGCGGTATCTTCTCAACTGTGTCTCCACCGAGTATCAAGACGAAAGACACATATGGCTCCGAAACGTCTTCTCCAATTATAAAAATACTAGCTGTGCCCCGCGGTTTCACCCGCGTTTTTCTCGTTTCCGTGGAAATACCAAGATAAAATATTGCCTATAATTGCCTCCCTCAATAAATGGAATATTGAATATTTAAACAGTTTTCATATCAGATCAGTATTTCCCAAGATTACCGCGATCATAAATGTATTTATTATACTCTTCGATTTTACACCTTGTGTTACAAAATAGTAATTTTATTACGGATCCCTAATTTTGAAGAAAAAAAACATAGCCTATAGCCTTCCTCGATAAATGGACTACCCAACACTGAAAGAATCATTCAAATCGGACCAGTAGTTCCAGAGATTAGCGCGTTCAAACAAACAAACAAACAAACAAACTCTTCCGCTTTATAATATTAAAACCAATTAACTCATTGTATAATCATATTTTTCCTCTACAGCACATCGTCATCATCAAAAGAAGAATCAGTTCCAGAACAGAAGATCACAGAAGATAGAAACAAAGAAGAGAAATCAAGATTACAAGTTAAAGAGAGTGAGAAGAATAGATCACCAATGAGAAGTGGGGAGAATAGTAAAAGAAATGAGAGTAGAAGTGTGGAGAACAGTAAGAGAAGTGAGAGTAGAAGTGGGGAGAACAGTAAGAGAAGTGAGAGTAGAAGTGGGGAGAATAGTCGAACTTCAATGAGTGGGAGCGGAGAGAGTAGTAGAGCGTCGTCGTCTAGTGGAAGAGACACTAAGAAAGGTAAGAGATTGATTTTGAGGTTAAGAAAGGTTATGGTATGCAAATAAATGAATTGAATCGTGCGTACAACTAGAGAGTGGAATTCCTTGCTTGTTTCCTGAAGACTACCTGAGAATCTTTAAGTCAAGAGTGAATAGGTTACTTCTAGGTAAGCGCGTTCCATCGTCCACCGCATCGTCGCCTTCCGTCAAGTAAGACAGCGGTCAAGCGCGAACCTATCAATAATAAAATATAGTTTGAAAAACATGCTTTCATAGCATATCAAACTAAAAAGTGTAAAATAATTTTCAATATTACTACAGGTAAGAGGCAAAGAAGAAGAAGAATATACCTAGGTAGAAAATAATAATAATGAACGAAAAATGATAATGTTATTGTTATAAAAGCGTGTGAGGCGCTTTGTTGCCATATTTTTTGTAAATCGAGCACCACACGCTTTTTTCACAATAATATTAATATTTTTTTTAAGAGCAGTGGCCGCTGAGTGGTAACGTCCCCGCCGTTACCATTCGGCCGCCTCTGCTCTTTGAAAATTAATTCTTCTTCTTCCTGCCCTTGTCCCATTTCATTCTGTCCTGTCACTCGTCACGCTATCACTAACTCTCTTTTCTTTCATATCACTTCTCACACAATCCATCCATCTTTTCTTTGGTCTCCCTCTCCCTCTCCATCCTCCTCCATCCTCATGTAAATTCATAACTCTTTTAGCAACATGCTTTTCATCTCTCCTCTTTACATGACCATACCAAGACAAACGATTTCCTTTCAACCTTTCAGTCACTACGTCATACTTTTTAACATATTTCTCCCTTCTCAGATAGCGACTACCGTCCCATAGTACAACCGACTCGGCGGCCAGAAGATTTCTTATCTGTGGTTCGTCCCAAAGGCAAAATGGCGGAAAAGCACGCCGCCAGCGCCCCCTACTACATCTTCTACACAACTATCACGGACGCCAAGGAGACCCATGCGCAGCCTTACTCTATTACTTTTCAAGGTAAATTGGAACAAAATTGTAGTGAGAATAAAGTTTGAAATAGCGTGCAGGGATTTCTTGTGGGACACACAATATCTATACGTACATTCATACATCTACACTAATATAATAAAGAGGTAAAGTTTATGTAGGTTTATATTATATTGAATATTTAAGTATGTTTATTATATAAATATTTGTACACTTGTTTTCTTATCAAACTATTCTTTTTTTTTATGCACCTGCCATGTTTTCTCTTCACCACCCTAGCTTGACTGATCGAGAATGCCTAAGGCATTAAGTCCGCCTTTTTGTCTTTGTGTTGCATGAAGTTATAATAAATAAATAATCTCTGGAAATACTGGAATGATTACTAAAATTCTTTCAGCAATAGATAGCTGCTTTATTTCTGAGTGACATAGGCTGTGTTTTATAACACGGGCGAAGCCGTAGGCAAAACCTAGTCTATACATACAAACATCCATACATACCACGCGTTCCAAATGAGAATAATACCGATTCCTATGTTTTGACGTCTCGTCGTACTGTCAAATCGAAGAAATTTTAGCAAAATTGAAGAACTTAGAGATGATTAAAAGTGAAGAACTGGATTCTGATTAATCTTTTTTCGTTCACAGTTCATAAATTAAATTTTTCGTAAATTAATTAATGTTAAAAAATTTCTTGCCTCGATTATTTGACAGTAAATCGTGACGTCACAACATGGCGGGCGATCCTATTCTCATTTGGAACGCATTGTACATCCATACATCTATACACACATATATCCATACGTCCATACATCCATACATCTATACACACGTATATCCTTACGTCCATACATCCATACATCTATACATCCATACAACAAAAATAAATGCAGGCAAATACCGAATTGTAGATTTATCTTTTTAGAAATCCTGGATCGCAGTTTAGGCGAACTAAAGTGTTCATTACAAATCAACTTCATGGTGGAAATTGGATGGCTTCTGGCTCAGTACTACTTTGCTGGATACAGGTACGTATTCACCAATTTTTTTAAATTATTAAAAAAAAAATGGGTTCTATCCATACCCGTTATTGATCAGTCGTGATATGTATGTGTGCGTGAT
This sequence comes from Mythimna albipuncta, assembly GCA_929112965.1. Lineage (NCBI taxonomy): Eukaryota > Metazoa > Arthropoda > Insecta > Lepidoptera > Noctuidae > Mythimna > Mythimna albipuncta. The sequence continues at coordinate 3,223,771 of OV815988.1, forward strand.
CGTGTAGTCAAAAGTAATAAATATAAAAAACCGGCCAAGAGCGTGTCGGGCCACGCTCAGTGTGTTCCGTAGTTTCCCGTCCGTCAAAATAAGTGTACCCACGTCGGCGTGATTGATATACATATTGGTACCAAATTTCAGCTTTCTAGTACTAACGGTCCCAGATATTAAGCGAGGACGGACAGACAGACGGACAGACAGACATGGCGAAACTATAAGGGTTGCTAGTTGACTACGGAACCCTAAAAACAAACATCAATCAATCATCAATCAATTAATCAATCATTCATAACAATTCCAACTAGAACATACTACGCGCAGTGTTATTCCATTTTGATCGCCATTCATTCATTCATTCATAATCTATTAGCCTGTGCAACGTTTCCATAAATTGAGTGACATTTTGGGATAACAAACGCTCAAAAATTTGTTGTTTATAAATATTATTTTTAAACCACCTGTTCGATAATGTCGTTTTTATACGTCATACAAACCTCACTTATAGCAAGTCATTCTATCCCTAGGGAGATAATGCAGTATGGCCGATCCCTAGGGAATAATGAGATTTGAATTTGGAACATCAAAATACGTCAACATTGTGAATTAAAATGTAGGCGCATCGAATAAGTTGACTCGAAATTCAAACTGGCCACTAACAAAAATAGTAGTTTATGTGACTAGGGGATAAAGCAGTGTCTTTAAGTCGCGGGCGGCATGTTGAATTCCGAACGAAACGAAGGTTGTTGATTTTAATCCCGAACGATAGTGAGGGATTTATAAAATTAACTCCCGAGCATTGCGAGGGAGTTAATAAAGAAACCTGAGTGAAGTGAGGAATTTAAGCAGCCCAAGACAAAGACAGCTTTATCCCCGTGTTGCATACTCTACTTTTTACACCATTTGTGAGATAATTAAAAGACAATTTCGTCGACCAAATCATATAATAGAGAAATATAAGTATTATATTTACAAGTTCATCAATCAAAGAAAATTCACTACTCCTCTTGGAGTAGTGAATTTTCTATAGTTTCAATTTTCTATAATGCTCCCGTGTCGTCAGTACGCACGTTTTATTATATTTTCTTTTTTTTTTGTTAGTGGCCAGTTTGAATCATAGTGAGTACATACTCTTTGGTTTGAATTTCAAGTCAACTTATTCGATGCGCCTATATTTTAATTCACAATGTTGACGATTTTTAATGTTCCAAATTCAAATCTCATTATTCCCTAGGGATCGGCCATACTGCATTATCTCCCTAGGGATAGAATGACTTGCTTTAAGTGAGGTTTGTATGACGTATAAAACGACATTATCGAGCAGGTGGTGTAAAAAAGATAATAGATTAAAGTGTAGATACTCTTACTTACTGACGGGAGCATTATAGAAAATTGGAAGTATAGAATCTCGGAGTAGTGAATTTTGTTTGTTTGATGTACTTGTAAATATAATACTTATATTTCTCTAATATATGATTTGGTCGACCAAATTGTTTTTTAATTATCTCTCAGATTTTGTAAAAAGTAGAGTATGCAACACGGGGATAAAGCTGTCTTTGTCTTGGGCGGCTTGAATTCCTCACTTCACTCAGGTTTCTTTATTAACTCCCTCGGAATACTCGGGAGTTAATTATATAGGTCCCTCACTGACGTTCGGGATTAAAATCAGCAACCTTCGTTTCGTTCGGAATTCAACATGCCGCCCGTGACTTAAAGACACTGCTTTATCCCCTAGTCACATAATCAACTATTATTGACATTTTACTTTGTAATAACAAGACTTAGATTGCTTTTTTAGTTCTTCAGGGCTTTTAAGTTAGTTTATTATTAAATATATATCTAGTCTTAATTAGGTAAATTTTTATATTTTTCTTGTTTAATCTATATTTAAATAACTTTCACGTAGAATTTCCAACTTTAAAATCCAACAAATAAGGTTCATTTTCTTTCAGTGAGAAGAAGCTAACAATTCTATACGGGGAAGATTGCTCCGATCTAAAGAATATAAGTCAAAAGAAACCTCAAGTAGATGCGCATTATGTTACTATGTCAACACCCTTCGGAAAACATCATACGTAAGTAACTTTAAGGCGTATAGTCCCTTGAATCATCTGGACGAAATTATGTGAACGCAACTCTCGCACTCGCTTAGGCGGCAGTTCGCAAATCTGTGCATTTATTTGCGGCCAGCAGCGCCAGGAAAGCGCTTTAAATCCATTTTCTCTGCGAGATATTGATTTTTTTACATATGCAATGTTCACTATGAAGAATATTTAACCACCAATTTTTATGTGTAAAAATGTTTCTGAAGGTCTAAGCCGTTTCGAAGGAGTAGGGAAAAGTTGCGAAATTGCTATTTTTTTTTTACGAAAGTATTAATTGCACGAAAAAATCAAATGTTGATATTATTGTTCATGAATCTCTAATAAACATATATTTTTTTCAAACCAATTGACCTAGCCGTTACGGAGGAGTAGGCCTCAGAAAATCACTGTTTTATGGCACTTTTCGGGCGCTTGGCCCTTAACCGCCTGCTTCGGGTTGATCCGACGAGATTTTTCGTGTTCTATACGCCAGGGTCGTGTGTTCGCGACTGGGTACTCTATCTCGTTTAGCTCTTCAATCCCCATAGGTGACAGAAGAGCTGACGAGATTGAGTCCACAAACTCACAAAATTTTACAATGAATGAATTTTAATGGCAAATTTTACAGCGCCTCTAGCGGTCACTTACGGAACCAAAATTTGCCATACAAAATATTTACGTAGTCGGTATCGAGTGTCGACATATACTATTGCTATAAACTCATGGTAGAGGTACTGGGTTATTTGAAAAACACTGACAACCTTTAAAAAAAATATCATATTGTAAGTACATCAGATTTTCATACATAAATAAAAATATTTAAATTGAGCGTTATACGAAGTCTATGCTTAGCAAGCGATAGTACAATAGCGGAAGGGTGTGGGGATCAAGTGGCGGGGGTGCTTGATGCGCTCGCGTCGCGTCATACAGACGTAGGTATGTATACTATAATACAGAGTTGAAATGTGTTAGATAGAACAACGACGGTTGTTTTTGGTAAATGAATTATGTTTTGCAAAAGTTCATAGAACAAAAGTAGTTTACGATGTTAGTAATACATTCCTCCAAGGTTGTTAGTGTTTTACGAATAACCCTGTGTATAGTAATGCGTAAACGTAGTACAAATAAAATGGTATTGTTTCAGTAAAATGATGATCCTGTGTTACGAGGACGGTTCCCTGCGCGTGGTGATATCGACAGCGAACTTGTATCTGGATGACTGGGAGAACCGGACGCAAGGGTAAGTGACTTTATATTTATTTCTTCTTAGTCGTACACTCTTGACGAATGCCCCTTAAGTTGAAGGGTAAAATCTACAAGTCCGTGATAAGACCTGTCATACTGTATGGATCAGAATGTTGGGCTGTGAAAACAACGACTTTGAGTGGTAAAATAATTTTAATGTGAATATTCATTCGTATAGTAGGAAGAAGGATGAAATAATAGTAACAATTTAAAACATTTATTTATACAAAGAATTATTTCACTTTTTATGTCTGTCTCTCTCGCTCTTAGGCGGGCTAACCATGCCCGAGTGGAAGGGACGCGTGCCTCTCACTCGCTCTCATTGTGAGCGCATAACGTGAGCGGAGCGTAACGCAGTTTCTTGAAGTGTCACCCGGCAAACCAATTTATAAGACGTTAACCCTCGGTCCGTCGCGCATTTTTAATAACGCGGTTCGTCGCGTGGGGTCCCTCAAGACCCCAACAGTATAACACCTAGGATATCCTTTATAACTTATATTTTTAGCACTATTTTGGCAGTTTCTTATTTTTTTATTTAATTTCAATAAAACTACAACAAATTAATCAAAAGTATTCACATATTTACTATCTAAACTTACAAAATAAAATTAGGAACATACAAATTCACTCTTTGAGATCATTCCGCAGATATTTTTGTTTTAATAGTACTAAATCAATAAACTTTAAATTATATTATATCTATATGATATCACACTAGACCAATTAACAATTTAACATAAAATTTAGATTAAACCAACAAAAAAAATATACAACTTTTATGAAATGAAATCCGACAAATTTTTGGTTTAGACACAGACTGTACACACCGCTTTAGTATGTGTTTTTTTATTCATTCTCTTGAAAAGGGCATTTGTTGTTGTTTGGGCAAGTATCTTGAAAACATAGACCTTCTACTTACTTTCCGATGCATATTTACAACTTTTTTGGGTACAATGTAACGGCATCCATCAGAGAACACCACTTGATCCCGTATTTTGCCGATGTACTTGGGCATGGGCATGTATTGGCGAAATCGACACGATCCTCTAAAACTCTTACCATCAATGGACCATTTTTTGTCTCTTTTTGATGTATAAAACTTATGTGATGATATGTTTATCAAGGGCTCTTCATCACCATTCCTTTATGAACTTCCCAACATCATGTGCTTTTCATTCAACGACTCTAAAACCTGATCCGGTTCCTCCAAAGATTCCTGATGTTGTTCTGTAGGAACCAAATCATCACATTCTTGTTCTGAATCCGAGTTATGCTTACTTCTTTCGTCCAGGCATGAAGCGATTTAATTTTCATCCTCATTATCATAACATCATCAGTTTCATTTTCTTACCAATTCAAAATACGTTTTTGTTGTCATTCACACATTTTAGAAGTCAATAACAACTTAATTTTAATCATAAAGAGTAAAAAATTAATAAAAACCCATGTTACACAAGAAATCAACCATACATTTTTACTTACGTCGTTCGTCGCGTGGGGTCTTTCAAGGCCCGCGTGCACAAAACACGTCTATATCTTACAGCGCAGGCTTGCGAACTTAAATTAGCGGTGATGCACATGAACTATAATCCAGTTTCGAAGGGTATCTAAAGTATCATAAATCATGGATAGTTTTGAATGTGATAATTTTACATAATTCTAACACCTAGGCTTTCAAAGACCCCACGCGACGGACCGAGGGTTAAGCAAAAGCAAAAAAAAAAGATTTGAGTTGTAATAAGAAGTAATTTAAGAATTCATGGGGTCTACAGTGTTTTCACAATCACATTTTAAAAAAGAGACTATAAAAAAAGGCCAGAAAAATAAATAATTACAACTATCAATAAAATGTTAACAAAATAAACTACTAACAAATTTATGACAGTTGAAATATTAATAAAAAATAAAAATATTGCAAAAGCAATGTGTCAGAGAAAAAAAAATGTATATATAATTATTAAAACAAAGGTGGAGCAGTTAATAGACAAAATATTGATGATTTACCAGGGGGCCACTTGTGCAGAGGTAGTCATTGCCTCTTCTAGAGAAGAGGCCCAGGTTCCAGCAGTAGACATATTATAAGTTTGATTATGCTATAATTTAAAAAAAATTGCAACAGCTATTTGTTAGAATACAAAAAAATAAAAATAAAAGGGGGTGCTTGATGCGCTTGCGTCATACAGACGTATAGCGGATTGTTTTTGGTAAATTAATTATGTTTTGAAAAAAGTCCTAGAGCATAGTTTTTTTTTTTTATGATGTATGTATAAATACTATAAATGTATGTATGATGTAATAAAGTTCTGCAAGGTTGTAAGTAAATACAAAAAAAAAAAAATACAAAATGTTTTATTTCCGAACCAAATTTTTTTTAACAATAGATTGTGATTGGAGCCTCCTTTTAGGTAAATAATGCCTGTATTAGGAGACTCCGCTCTTCCATAACTTAGCAATATATTAATAGTATTTGGTTTTTACAATTTACAGTTACCAATGATCTATATACATGTTTATGTGTAGGGGGTGTTTGTGTGTGTGGGATGTTTGTGTGTGTGGGGTGCGCGTGTGGGTGTTTAGAGTGCGTGTGTGTGTGTGTGTGGCGTGCGTGTCATGGTGTGTTTGCGGGAGTGTGTAAGGGATGGTTTATGTCACGTATTGCAGCAGTGCTTCCGTACTTTCATATGTTAAGGTTTTTATCCATTCTATTAGCAATTTCTTACATTCATGTAGATGTTTAGTGTAAATATATATTTCTTTGTTTACCTTATTATATATTTGTGCAGAGCGTTTATTGTATTGTGTAGCAGCAAATTTAGTTTTAGTTTGTGGAACTTGTGCAATCATATCTTTCCGTCTTTTTGATAGTAAGTATTTTACAAATAACCCTTATAGCCTTCGCTAGTTTACTGTATACCTGGTTTCCAGGCTCTGGTTCAGCCCATCCTGCCCCGAGCTACCAGCAGACGCGATGCCCCACGACGGCGAGTCCCCCACTATGTTCAAGAAGTGTCTGCTGAGGTACCTGAACCACTACCACTTGCCGCAGCTCGCGTACTACGTGGACAGAGTCAAGAGATGCGATTTTAGTCATATCAAGTGAGTGTCTATCAGCTTTTTCAACATCATCATACACGGTGGAGCACACAGTGGCGGTGTGCCCCGCTTGGGCAGAGCATCGCCGTGCCCTTGTGAGGGCGATCGGCGGCTGCTCACTGTCGCGCCGGGCATTTGTACAGGCTATGGTCCGGAGCGAGGAGGAGCGGCAGGCGCGAGCCTCCAAGTGCGAAGCAGTAATGCTAGAAAAGGAGGAGGCCGACCTTTTCGGGCAACGGCGCCCTCGCCGCCGCCGGGATTCTGATCCCGGTTTCTGGCCACCGTAGGCGCGGGCTTGCGGACAGTGAGCAATGGGTAGCTCGCTGTCCGACCGTCCGGTAACTGTCCGGACCGAGCCCAAGCCAGTCCCAAGCCGTCGACGACTTCGCCTCGGCTTGGGCTCAACTCCTCCAAGGAGTTGAGCACAAGCCCCAAGCCAAGTTGGGCTCAAGGAGTTGACTCCCAGTTGTCACCCTCGACTGTGTGCTCCACCGTGTCCGCCTCGCGTTCCGCACAGTGGCGACACCCGAGCGTCACTTCCGCTTTAATCTGGTACAGGAACCTTCCGAACTTGCCATGTCCGGTGAGGACCTGCTTCATGCGGAAGGTAAGGACGCCGTGAGGTCTTTCCAGCCACGCCTCAAAGAGGGGTCTTACCGCCATAATTGTCGCTTTCCCCAAATCTGATGATGCTGATGAAAATAAAGAAATGTGTGGGTTGACTTATAAGTTCTTATTAAAACGTGATCATTTCGTTCCAGCGTGTTCCTGGTGGCATCAGTGCCAGGGTCCCACTTCGATCTAGACTGGGGCATGAGCCGGGTGGGCTCGCTGCTGAGGCAGCACTGCTGCATCCCGGCCGACGAGACGCGCCAGTGGCCGCTCATAGCGCAGGCCAGCAGCATCGGCAGCTATGGCAAGGATCCTAAGGTTGGTGCATCCTTACCTAATATTGATCAGGAAATAAAACACGTAACGTAGAATAGAATAGAATAGAATAGAGTTTATTGTACACCAAAAAGTAATACAGCTTATACAAAAACTTCAGTTTGTGGGTACAATTATGGCGGTCTTATCGCTGAAAGCGATATCTTCCAGACAACCTTAAGATGGATAAAAGCTAAAAATAATACACGGGGTAGTCTGTGGTGTACTGCTAACTATATAAAACACAATACTCAATTATAAATACATATATACATACATATTATAATAAGTTACACAATTACAAACACGTAACGTATGAAAAACTTCACTTTTATTACTATGACACAGTACAAAGTAGACTGCTTACGAGTGATATAACGAATATTCACATTGGCATTCGCGAATATCCGCAGAATTCACAAGGAACATGCCAATATTTGGCAATTTTTTTTTTAACAAGCAAGAAAGTATTTAAGTATTGATTATGTTTTTTGTTTGTAGGAGGTAATCTCTGAAAGTACTGGTCTGATTGCTAAATTTTTTTCACCGACAGACAACTGTTTTAATCCTGAGTGACATAGGCTTTATTTTTTGTACACGGGCGAAGCTGCGGGCAAAAGCTAGTGATATATATTTATTAAAAATTTTACGCGTATTTAAACTAGATGAGGCCGGTGTTTCCTACCTGACTACCCTGAGAAGAAACACCGAAACAAACTCAGGGGTCAAAGTCTCTTTTAAAGTCCATCCAGCAAACATGTAATGGTCAAATCATATGAGAACCATGCAATTTGAGCCTTTTTTTTTGTTGGGGATTATCGTCCAATGACAAACCCCGCTCTTGGGCGGAGCGAGAGAGATAGTGTCAGATTCTTACTGACTAAAAACCCACCCCGTTTCTTCTAGCTTTCATACCGGGGTTCGAATTCCCTTTACGAGCTCCCTTTCGGATAACCCTGGCCCCAGTAGGCTTTGACCCGGCTGGGCCCCAGCTGTTGCTGACAACTCCTTGAGGCGCGCGGGTCGATGATTTGGGCTCGGTCCGGACGGTTACCGGACGGTCGGACAGCGATCTACCCATTGCTCGCTGTCCGCAAGCCCGAGATTGAGCCTGAGATGGTATTTTGACGAAAGAACCATACAAACGAATTGAGATCCTCTTTTTGGAAGTCAGTTAAAAATCAACCTGTTTCTTCAGGTACGCTATGCGTTAAAGGGCCACGGTAACTCTTTCGAACGACCACGCGGCCCTAACAGGCATTGACCCTAGTGGGCCTTGTCCTGACGGCGACCTGCTCCATGCTCGCCGTCCGCAAGCCCATATTTACAGTTCTAACCTTGTTTTCTTTCCCACAGTTATGGCTGACCGGTGATTTTCTTCACAATTTCACTAAAATCAAGAATCAATCTCAACTGTTATCAAGTCCGCCAGAATTGAAGATCGTATACCCATCGTTAGGTAAGTCTATGTAAACCCTCGGGCGCCTATCTTGTTTAACTGATTGGTCTGAAGATTGTATGCGCGTACTATTCGCCAGGGTCGTGTTCGCGACTGGGTACTCCATCTCGTTCAGCTCTTCAATCCCCATAGGTGACGGAAGAGCTGACGAGATGCAGTACTTGGTCGTGGATGTGCGACCGTGACGGTATAAACGTGTTTGTCGACATGTACGAAATTAATTTCTTTAAGAAAACGTCAGCTGAGCGAGTTCAATGACCTGTATGTAAAAGTCGGCGTTGCGTACTAATTAACCTACAGGTCATTGAACTCGCTCAGTTGACGTTTTCTTATAGGAATTAATTTTGAATATATCCGACGTAAGTGGTTATACGATTAATTTTCATTCACGCGGGTAGCTAGATAGCTTGTCAATGGCAGCTATGTCCGCTCTTTCTCCCGCTAGTTGGCGCCTGTGTTTGGAGGTCATTCATTTTGACAGCTTCTTGTATCGTTGTATGGTGGTTTGTTTGTTTATGTTGATTTATGTGAATTATGGTAGAAATACGGATCTTGGCCTGTTTGTGAGTTAAAAAAGGAATTAACGACGAAGAAATGATTATACACCGCTAAATTTTGATCGTTGAGCTGAGCGAGTCCAATGACCTGTAGGTAATAGACGGGGTTGCGTACAAAACTACCTACAGGTCATTGAACTCGCTCAGCTGACGTTTTCTTAAAGAAATTAATTTCTTACATGCGTAAATTAATACGAGTTTTGAAAGAAAGGTACTTTATTTTTTAATTTTATCTTCACAAATCGATAGTGTTTCGTGTACCGGGTCGACCCTCCACGGGATTAAAACGATTAAAATTTAACGGTGTATATTATCAGCTTAGATGATTTATCTTTGGGAAACCTGTATCTCGATGTTCTCGATGAGCATAAAGGCACAACACAACACTGGGGCATTTTATTTTTACAAAAACGATGGTTATTTACTTGAAAACACAATCATCATATCAGCCGAAAGACGTCCACTGTTGGACATAGGCCTCCCCCAAGCGTCGCCACATCGACCGGTCCTGTGCGTCACGCATCCATCGGGTTCCCGCGACCCTGACCAGGTCATCGGTCCACCTTGCAGGAGGCCGTCCAACGCTGCGTCTTCCGGTACGTGGTCGCCACACCAGAACCTTTCGTCCCCATCGACCATCCGTTTTGCGACAAAACACAATATTTCCTTGAAATCAATTGAGTTTGACAGATAGTATGACCTCCAATTTCACTGGCGCCATCTTCTTTGAGCTTCTCAGATTACACGCCAATATTTTAAAACCCCGACGGAAAAGAGGCGTGTTAGAAGTGTCTGTGTTTCTGTCCGTGGCATCGTAACTCCTCAGCGAATGGATCAATTTTGATGCGGTTTTTTTTTATTTGTAAGCTGACGTTATCGAGATGGTTCTTAGATACAATTTATGAAGATGTGTTCAGAAGGCCCGATTCACATAATCAAAACCGTAACGATATCGTAGCGATTTAGTCGTTTAGACCATTTCCGTATTCACATCCATCAATCGAGTTTGAACGACACCGATTTTAAAGTCGTTTGGTCGAAGAGCTGATTAAAAAAAAAAAATTGTTTTACATTATCCTGGTAGAATTCTTACTAATGTAACTGAAAATAAGTCGTCGATAGATCGTTTAGTTTCGAGCCAGTTGAGTTGTCGTTCTATCCAATCACGATTAAGGAACACGTGAATACCGCTTTTGGATAGGACTTCGATCGAACGACTATAAAACTTCAACGATATTTCGCTTGTTTGATTTTACGTGAATCAGGATACTGGTGTTTTGCGTCGGGGTTTTTTTTAATTTTATTATTATGTAGCAAACGTTTGTGTGGGGAATGCACATGATAGAAGCAATAAGTAATATGTAACCAAGCATTATATGTAACACATACAAGGTGTCGTTTTGAAGATGCAAAATATTTCAGGAGGTTGTAATACAACTCATAATTAATCATGTGAAAAAACGATACCTGGTCAATAATCAGTAATACTTGATATTTTATTTTTTAATTATACTAAACTAATTCGATCCATGGAGTTTCTTGCACGTTCTTCTCCATAGAGACCTACTCTTTGGAACGTGCAATTTAGCTTCACTTTTCTTGGACCTACCGACATTTGACTATTCAAAAGTGCCTGTAAATGGTCTATTTGAAATAATTGCTTTGATTTGATTTGATTTGATTTGAATGTCTACTTAATTATTGTTTTTGGTAAACAGAAAATGTACGGCAGTCTCATGATAATCTCCTGGGTGGAGGATGTCTCCCGTATGCCGCGGACGCGCACGCTAAGCAACCGTGGTTAAACGCCTTCCTGTAGTAAGTATTATGGGGACGGTTCCCAAATGAAATAATGATATTAATAATGGTGATAATGAGAGCAGTGGTGGCGCGCGGGCTTGCGGACAGTGAGCAATGGGTAGCTCGCTGTCCGGCCGTCCGGTAACTGTCAGGACCAAGCCCAAGTCGTCGACGGCGCGCCTCAGAGTTGTCAGCAACAGCAGGGACCCAGCCGGGTCGAAGCCTACTGGGGCCAGGGTTATCCGAAAGGGCGCTCGAGCCCCGGTATGAAGGCTAGAAGGAACAGGATGGGTTTTTTAGTCAGTAAGAGTCTGACACTATCTGCCGCTCCGCCCAAGAGCGGGGGTTGTCATAAGATGATTTTTCCCATCGAAAAAAAAAAGAGCACTGGTGGCCGAGTGGTAACGGCCCCGACTTACGAGTTGTAGGTCGCGGGTTCAAACCCAGCCAGGCGCATTACTTTGTGTAATTTATTTCATCACCACTGCTCTCAAAACGGTGAAGGAAAACATCGTGAGGAAACCGGCATGTTCCAGAACCAAAAATTCGAAGACATGTGACATTCACCAACCCGCACTGGGCCCGCGTGGTGGATTACGGCCCATTCCCTCTCCTAGAGAGGAGGCGTGAGCCCCAGCAGTGGGAACATTAAAAAGGCTGATCATCATCATCTTCCTCCCCTCATCCCATATTACTTGGGGTCGGCGCAACACGTTTTCTTCTTCCATTCTGTCCTGTCACCCGTCAAACTATCACTAACTCCCTTTTCTTTCATATCACTTCTCACACGATCCATCTATCTTTTTTTCGGCCTTCCTCTGCCTCTCCATCCATCTACATGTATACTCACAACTCTTTTAGTAATATGCGCTTCATCCCTCCTCTTCACATGACCATACCAAGACTAACGATTACCTTTCAACTTTTCAGTCACTGGCGCCACTTTCAAACTTCCCCTAATATACTCATTTCTCACTTTATCCATTCTCGTCACACGTCACATCCATCTCAACATTCTCATCTCCGCTACATGCAACATTAATCCTTCGAATGTCTTAAGTTACACTGTCCGACACAAGGTAAATTGTCTTTCTATTGTGTTTCTAATTACGACATTCAAAGAGTTAAAAAGGCTGATGATGATGAGTAAATAAGCAAATTATTTCATCCCCGTTTAATACGTAATTTTTCTCAAAATCAGTTGGCAAATCTAGTTACGATTAGTGATGTAACGAATATTCGCATTGGCATTTGCGAATATTCGCACAACTCACAAGAAATATGCGAATTTTTGGCAATTTTTTTTGACAAACAAAAAGATATTTAAGTATTAATTGAACGGATGAAGAAAGATAAAAAAAAAACTGATGTAAAGAATGTTAAATTTTGACGAATATTCGCGTTCAATATTCGCGAATATATTCGCGTTGGCGAATAATACTCGCGAATATTTGTTGAAATTTAACATTCTTCACATCAATGTTTTATCATTCTATATCCGTTCAATCAATACCTAAATACATTTTTGTTTGTCAAGAAAAATTGCCAAATATTCGCATGTTTCTTGTGAATTCGAATGCGAATGTAAAAATGTGCGAATATTCGCGCGAATGCGAATATTCGTTACATCACTAGTTACGACACTAATGTTATTTTTTTTCACAGTCAATGGCAAGCAAAGTCCACGGGTCGGAACCGCGCGATGCCCCACATTAAGTCGTACACACGGTTCTCCAACAATAGGGCCGCGTTCTACCTGCTGACTTCAGCCAACGTCAGCAAGGCCGCCTGGGGACAGCTCAACAAGGGCAACGGAGCTCTCAGGATCATGAGCTACGAAGCTGGAGTACTGCTGTTGCCTCAGTTTGTGGTCAGTTTTTTTTAAAGCTATTGCATAGAGTCTATCATATCTTCTTCTTTTAAGCTATTGGCGCAGCCGTGAGACATACCATGTAGATATATTTAAGTTTAAGTTTCTATAGTAAGTATAATAATTATTATCTCATTGTGTGTACCTATGTGCCAAATAAACGTATTTTCTTTCTTTTTTTCTTTCTTTCTTTCTTTCTATCGCGGGCCTTGAGCGTGGAGACCGAATCCAGAAATTCCGTAACAAAAATAACCTAACACCCCCCCCTCGTTTGTTTTTTGAGCGTGGTGACCGATAAGAAAACAAATGAGTGAACAATCAATCAAAATTCAATTCAATGTGTGAAAGTGTAACTTCAATTAATATCAAAGAAAAAAAAAACAAAGGAAAAAAAATACTGCATAAATAAAATAAATAAATAATTATAATTGCATAAGTTGATAAAAATGCTATGCAATAGCTTTACCGCGGCAGTCCCCGAGTGCCACACGTCTTTTTTTAATTATACAATATGTAGCGGCAAGGTCAGGGGTGGCCGATCAAATCAAATCAAATCAAAGCATTTATCATTTACAGGCACTTTTGAATAGTCAAATGTCGGTCAGTCCAAGAAAAGTGAAGCTAAATTGCACGTTCCAATACGTAGGTCTCTATGGAGAAAAACTTGCAAGAAACTCCATGGACACTCTTTTAAATCATATTATGAGTTGCATATAATTATAATGCTTGGTTACATATTACTTGTTGCTTCTATCATGTGAGCACAATGTCGATAATGATATAGAAATGTAAAATAATTAAAAGATAGAAACTGAATTAAGCCACTGGCAGCTAAGAGATGACATCAGCCCCACTCAGATCAACCATTTTGAAGGGAACTGAACGACCCAATAACACGTGCCACCAACAGCGAGACATTTGAGTGAGCATGACAATGATGCGATGGGATTAAACCGATTTTTCTGATTTTGTTACAGATCAAAGAAGACTACTTCCCTCTCCAGCAGCATGCGAAGAACCGTCTCGTGATCCCGTATGACTTGCCGCCTACCAAGTATACACCAGATATGTCTGTCTGGGTACAAGATTACCTAAGATAGGCTTTTTTTGGGTTGGAATTTTTTAAGTAACGTGGCATTAGAACGCAAGGGGTGACTTAAGGAATAATAATATGAAGATTGTAGTCAGTAAAAGTCTGACACACAACACAGAGCAAAAAAAAAATTAATAAAAACAAAGAAAGAAAGAAAGAAAGAAGAAAAAAGAAAGAAGAAAAAAGAAAGAAGAAAAAAGAAAGAAGAAAAAAGATAGAAGAAAAAAGATAGAAGATTTTTTCTTCTATCTTTTTTCTAAGAAAGAAAGAGAGAAAGAAAGAAAGAAAACAATTTTATTTGGCATACACACTCGTAGATACACACATAATGTGTGTCTCACGGGGCGGCGCCAAATAGGTCCAAGTTATTTTTGATGATTTCCTACCTCAAAAAAGAGTATTCAATGAAAAGATTTGTGAGTTGACACTCAATAAATAATAGTAATATTCGACAACTTTCACATAACGCCGTCTAGTCCCATACTAAGCAGAGCTTGTGTTATAAGTACTAGACAACTGATAAACATACTTATAAAAGGTGTAAGGAACAGCCCTCCACAAACTTTAAGGGCTTGCTCAGTAGATGAAACTGAACAACCTACCACTAATTTTTTTTTTCAGGAAACGAAAAAAATATTCGGCCTTTCCATACAAACTGTCCAATCAAGTTTATAATTTTGTATGGTGAGGCGGACTTTTATATTTCTGTTCCTGAAAAAAAATTTTGGGGGAGGTTTTTCAGTTTGGTCTACTGAGCAAGCCCTTAAAGTTTGAGGAGGGCTGTCCCTTACACCTTGTATATTTCTAAATACATACATATTATAGATAAATTACACCCAGACACAGAACAAATGATTATGCTCAGAAGGCTCTTTCCCTTTTCCGCACGTCAGTGCTCTGATATTGCTGGCCAGTTCCTCCTCCCTTCGCCTTGGTCTGCCGCGATGTGGCCTAGCGTTTGATGGGACCCAATAAGTGGCTCTTTTAACCCACAGCTCATCTGACATGCGGCACAATCCCACTTTTTTTTGGTGGGTAAAATTCATCCGAATAACATCCCCCGCCCTTGGGCGGAACGGGAGATAATGTCAGACTCTTACTGACTAAAAAACCCATCCCGTTCCTTCTTGCCTTTCATACCGGGGCCGAGTCTTCCTTTCAGAAGCAGACCCTTGGTCCCAGTAGGCTTCAACCCAGCTGGGTCCCTGCTGTTGCTGACAACTCCTTGAGGCGCGCGGGAACAGTGCGCGCCGTCGATGACTTGGGCTCGGTCCGGAAAGTTACCGTACGGTCGGACAGCGAGCTACCCATTGCTTGCCGTCCGCAAGCCCGCGTCTACGGTGGCCGGAAATCCCAGGGGCGGCCCAATCCTACTTTAGAGTAGCAGCTTTTCGGGTAACATCTTTTATCTTAGTTTTGACGCGCAGCATTATGTTCTTTACGCGGTCGGAAATTCGAACTCTCAGAATACTGCGCTCCATGGTTCCATTCAAGAAGTTGTCAGCAACCGTAGGGGCTCATCAGGGTCGAAACCTACTGAGGCCAAGGGTCTAAGTTCCGAAAGGGAGGCTTGGCCCCGGTACGAAAGGCAACTTAGGAACGACGTGGGTTTTTTAGTCAGTAAGAGTCTGACACTATCTCCCGCTCCGCCCAAGGGCGGGGGATGTCTTACCTACCGAAAAAAACTCTCTAGACTCCATGCCAAATACAGATTTTTCAAAAATCCAATGATGCAGTTTTGGTTTAGATCAAAATCGGATCGAAGATTATTTTCACCGTTTTTTGCTATTTCTAGTAGTTTCGAATTTGGCCATATATGTGGCTGTGTATGGCCAAATTCGAAAAATTCTTGAAAAAGTCACTTTTTACAGTCACGGAAAACGTAACGTTGTGATTGGTAAAATTATTATTAAGTAAGTCGTAACTGTTAATATTTTTGTATTTATGATGATTATTGAATTATAATAAATCATTTGTTTTTTGTATGTTTTTCGTTTTATTTTAAAACACGCCTGAATATTTAACCATCAGTCTATCTAAGGAGTATCATGTTGTACTGTAACTGCGTTATGGATGTCTGATAGGCAGTCGATCCATGAAGAACACGGGCACAAAATAGACAGGTACAGAAGACAATCTCATGTATGTATTTCACTTTTTATACCTACGCTCGGTGGACGCACACTAATGAGCGTTTGAGCCGGAACTGTTCGACGAGCGGGCCGAGGCGCTCCGAGATATCGTGTCCGTGAGCGGTGTCTATGTGTGCGTTGTGAGAGCGTGCTTTGTATGTAGATTGACTTCTGTACCTATCTATTTTGTGACACAGGTATTAGGCCGCATCCGATTAGTTTGGAAGCTGACCTTGGGGTCTTGGGGGCTGATCTTGGGGTTAACTTTCAGGAATAGAATAGAATATCATCATCATATCATCCGAAAGACGTCCACTGTTTGACATAGGCCTCCCCCAAGCGTCGCCACAACGATCGGTCCTGTGCGTCACGCATCTATTGAAAGAAAGAAAAACAGTTTATTTACGCGTTATTAAAGACGCAATCTTAAAAGTAGGTAACAGAACATAACATCAATTAATAGGGAAGATATGCGTCTCCTCCGCGCATATCGACCGAACGCTCAGCATAAAGCTGCGGCCTCACGCATAATGCGTTGAGCTCACAGCGCTGGTTTTCAGCGTCGGCTGGTCGCTGTGTCAATGTGGTGGCGGTGGCTGTGTGTATTGGATTCCCGCGACCCTGACCAGGTCATCGGTCCACCTTGTTGGAGGCCTTCCAACGCTGCGTCTGCCGGTACGTCGTCGTCAGTCCAGAACCTTTCGTCCCCATCGACCAACTGTTCTGCGTGCATTGTGCCCTGCACATTGCCACTTAAGTTTGCCGATTCTTCGAGCTATGTCGGTAACCTTGGTTCTCCTGCGGATATCTTCATTTCTGACGTGATTCCAGATCTCTGCCTTTGGTAATATTTTAGGTCAATTCAATTAGGCTTGCGGACAGTGAGCAATGGGTAGCTCACTGTCCGGCCGTCCGGTAACTGTCCGGAACAAGCCCAAGTCGTCGACGGCGCGCACTGTTCCCGGCGCCTCAAGGAGTTGTCAGCAACAGCAGGGACCCAGCCGGGTCGAAGCCTACTGGGGCCAGGGCTATCCGAAAGGGCGCTCGAGCCCCGGTATGAAGGCTAGAAGGAACAGGGTGGGTCTTTTAGTCAGTAAGAGTCTGTCACTATCTCCCGCTCCGCCCAAGAGCGGGGGATGTCAATGCATGATTTTTTCCCACCATAAAAAAATATTCAATTCAAAATAATTTAAATCACCTAAGCCTACATGGGCACTTATAAAACGTCAGAAGCTAGTGCACGGTTCCAAATTGGTCGTTTCCTATGGAGAAGAACCGGCAAGAAACACAGAGATTACTCTTTAAAAAAAAGTGGTTCATGTTACAATATTAATAGGTACGAGTATTATGTTCGAACAGTACAGACATGTCAATATTGCAAATAAAAGCACAATTAAAATAAATCATAAAAGTAATAGGAAGTAATCTTAGAGTTCGTGGGATATTAAGTGTTCTCACATTCACATTACAAAAAAGAGGCTTTATAAAAAAAAGCAAGAAAAATATAATGTTAACAAAATAAATTAACGAATTTAAGGCAGTTGAAGACTAAATAATTTAGAAAATATTGCAAAATTAATGTGTTAGATTTTTTTTTTATAAAAAATGTACATAGGGTGACTGGTAATTAGTGTACGATACTTAAACACGTGATTGTGCTCATGATAACCAACAACTTTTACTATGGGCACAAACCTGAAATCGCGAAAAAAAAATCAGCTGTCCAGTACATTTATGTTTGCCTAATGTACTGAACAGCTGATATTTTTTTCGCGATTTCGGCTTTGCTCCCATAATAAAAATTGTTTGTTATCATGAGCACAATCACGTGTTTAAGTATCGTACACTAATTGCCAGTCACCCTATATAATTAAAGTAGAGGTGGAGCAGCCCCCCTAGCCAAGTTACAAGCATATCATGTCGATTTCCGTTCTCCAATCGGTAACGCTTCGGTGTCAGCAATTGTAGAAAACGATTAGTGGGTAGCCATGTTGACACACCTGCGTCGGCCGCTCGTTCTACAATGTAGCGTTTGTTTATCAAAGGATGTAGCGTTAAACGTTGTGGAAATTCATTTTATCATTTTGAACGATGTGAACCTGGCTACGAATTTTCTATTCGTTTGTTCCGACCACACGATTTTACGTTGAGATGACGTCATTCCCATACGTTTCATCACTTTTCGACAGCGTTAACGATTGCAGAATAAGCAACTTGGCTAAGCGTGCTGTTTACAGACACAATATTGATGAGTTACCAGGGGACCACATGTGCAGAACTATTTTCATATATCGCTATAAAACCGCGTGAAAGTGATTACCAAGCGATCGCTTCTTAATTAAACCTTACGTAGTTTTAAACGATTCGTTTAGTAAAGCTAATAAATAATTCACATCCTGTATATTATTTCCGTTGTTACTTCTACAGGGTGATGTAAGTTATCAACACACGTTAGCGTTGTTGCGAAATTACTTTTTAACGCGTAATTTTTACTTTTCTGTTTCGGTAATAATAAAAAAAATAAAGTTTCTTTATTTCAGACGCAATAATCTATACATATAAATAAAATTGGAGTGTCTGTTTGTAATACTGAAATAACCGCCTTTTACTACATGCATATGAATATATAAGGTACATACACCAAAATAACATTTTTTACAATTTTTGTCTGTCTGTTCCAGCTAATCTCTGAAATGGCTGGTCCGATTTTGACGGGAGTTTTTTTGGCAGGTAGCTGATGTAATAAGGAGTAACTGCTATTTTAGAAAAAAATAATTTCAAAATCCTGTAGTCCACGCAAACGAAGTCGCCGGCACAGCTAGTAGTCCATTAATTGATAGTGTATTAGTAACAGAAAGTGCTTATTATACTATAATAATAATAATAATCCACAACTATCACACAACGCCGTCTAGTCCCAAGCTAAGCATCGCTTGTGTTATGGGTACTAGACAACTGATAAACATACTAATATATTTCTAAATACATACATATTATAGATAAATTAAACCCAGACACAGAACAAATGATTATGCTCGTCACACAAACATTATGTTCTGGGTGGGAATCGAACCCACGACCTCCAGCATAGCAGTCAGGGTCACTAACCACTAGACCAACAGGCCAGTCAAAAGACTGTATTAGTATTGTTTGTAACCTATAGCTAATTCCACCCAATGTGGATGGAGCAATCCGGCCTATCAGGATCCATTTTCAGGATGCTGTTACTACTGTTGCGCAAACTTTGCAGTAATGAAACCGCTCTTTAGGGTTCCGTAGTCAACAGACAGACAGACATGGCGAAACTATAAGGGTTCCTCCTTATAGTTTCGCCATGTCTGTCTGTCCGTCTATCCGTCCTCGCTTAATCTCTGTGACCGTTAGCACTAGAAAGCTGAAATTTGGTACCAATATGTATATCAATCACGCCGACAAAGTGGTAAAATAAAAATTGGAAAAAAATGTTTTATTAGGGTAGCCCCCCTATATGTAAAGTCAGAAGTGATTTTTTTTTAATTTCAACCCTAACGTGTGATATATCGTTGGATAGGTATTTAAAAATGATTAGGGGTTTACTAAAATCATTTTTTGACAATGTCAATAATTTCGGAAATAATCGTTCCAAAAGTAAAAAACAATGTGTCAATCATTTTTTGACAATGTCAATAATTTCGGAAATAATCGTTCCAAAAGTAAAAAACAGTGTGTCCCCCCCTCTAACTTTTGAACCATAAGCTTAGAAAATATGAAAAAAATCTGAAAAGTAGAACTTTATAAGAACTTTCTAGGAAAATTATTTTGAACTTGATGGAAAGAACAGTTTTTGTACAAAAAAGACAAAAGGGTTCTACAAAATAATTTCTGGACTAAGTTTGTAGTAAAATCGATATACGATTATTTATAAGCATTTTTTTAAACTCATAAGTGTGTACACTTATTGTGACGGGCGGGAAACTACGGAACCCTACACTGAGCATGGCCCGACACGCTCTTGGCCGGTTTTTTTATGCATGATGGCGTAAAAGCCATCCGTCATTTCGGCTGAAAGACGTCCACTGTTGGACATAGGCTTTACCCAAGTCGCAACAACGACCAGTTGTGTGCGTTTCACATTCATTGGATGCCCGCGACCCTGACTGGGTTGCGAGCAATGGGTAGCTCGCTGTCCAACCGTCCGGTAACTGTCCGGACCGAGCCCAAGTCGTCGACGGCGCGCACTGTTCCCGCGCGCCTCAAGGAGTTGTCAGCAACAGCAGGGGCCCAGCTGGGTCGAAGCCTACTGGCGCCAGGGTTAGCTCCGATAGGTAGCTCGGCCCCGGTATGAAAGGCAAGAAGGAACGGGGTAGGTTTTTAGTCAGTAAGAGTCTGACACTATCTCCCGCTCCGCCCAAGGGCGGGGGATGTTATTTGGATGATTTTTACCCACCAAAAAAAACCCTGAGCAGGTGATCGGTCTACTTTGTACTTCCTTCCAACGCTGCGTGTTTCTGTACGCGGTCGCAAACCTTCGATGCGTGAGGTATGTATCCACTTCAAGATAGTACGCCCGGCTGGATTTGAACCGACAACCTACTGCTCGTAATTCGGGGCCGTTACCACTAAGCCAACACTGCTCTCAATCAAACCTGCTCACCATTTCTAATTAGAAGTATGAAAATATGAGGTAACGCGGTAATTAGTGCAGTCATTTGACCGCGTTGCTGTAACCTGGATAAATGTAATGATCACGCGACGGACAGTACTTATGAATTTGCCTCCATTTCGTTCTATGCTCTGTAATGTACCTCGTCATCTGTACTACACACTAGATTAGGCACGCCGAACATTCACTTCAATCGACGCAGCCCCCCTAGCCAAGTTACAACCGTATCGTGTCGAATTCTGTTCTCCAATCGGTAACGTTTCGGTCTCAGCAATTGTAGAAAACGATAAGTGGGTAGCCATGTTGACGCGCCTGAGACGGCCGCTCGTTCTACAATGTAGCGTTTGTTTTCAAATGATGTAGCGTTAAACGTTGTAGAAATTCATTCTATCATTTTGAACGATGTGACCTATCCAACAATATATCACACGTTAGGGTTGAAATTAAAAAAAAATCACTTCCCACTTTACATTTAAGGGGGCTACCCTAATAAAACATTTTTTTCCAATTGTTATTTTACCACTTTGTCGGCGTGATTAATATACATATTGGTACCAAATTTCAGCTTTCTAGTGCTAACGGTCACAGAGATTAAGCGCCCGTCCGTATGTCACAGCCACTTTTTTCCTAAACTATAAGAGCTATACTGTTGAAACTTAGTAAGTAGATGTATTCTATGAACCGCTTTAAGATTTTCTCACAAAAATAGAAACAGAGCAATATTTTTTTTTTTCATCAAACGCTTACGTATGGGGTATCTATGGATAGGTCTTCAAAAATGATATTGAGGTTTCTAATTTCATTTTTTTCTAAATTGAATAGTTTACGTGAAAGACACTTCCAAAGTGGTAAAATGTGTCCCCTCTGTAACTTCTAAAATAAGGGAATGATAAAACTAAAAAAAATATATGATGTACATTACTCAGTAGCAAGAAAATCGGGTGTCGCATTGATGACATGAGTGTCAATAACATCAGTTATGCTGACGATATGGTGCTACTGAGCCCAACGGTTAGGGCACTAAGAGAGCTGTTAAGTTGCTGTGAAAGCTATGCTCGGGAGCATGGCCTTATTTATAATGTCAAAAAAAGCGAGTTCATGGTCTTTAAGGCTGTCGGTGGTAAATGTCCTGAGTATGTTCCCCCCATTAAACTTAATGGGAAGGATATAGTGCAAGTAAGCAAGTTTAAGTACTTGGGGCATTACGTTACCGACGACCTTAATGACCAAGAGGATATTGAGAGGGAACGTAGGGCGCTGGCAGTCCGATGTAATATGTTGGCTCGCAGGTTTGCGCGGTGTAGTGAACAAGTTAAAATAACACTATTTAAAGCCTACTGTCAAGTGTTTTACACGTGCAGCCTGTGGACTAACTATACTCAGCGGACTATCAGCGCCTTGCGGGTCCAATATAATAACGGCTTCAGGATGTTGATGGGGCTGCCCCGCTTCTGCAGTGCATCAGGTATGTTTGCAGAGGCGCGCGTCGATGGCTTCCACGCCATCGTTAGGCAGAAATCAGCCTCTCTGCTCTGCAGAGTGCGGACTAGCTCCAACTCCATCCTGAAGACCATAGCGGATAGATACGATTATCCTTTGTTAGGTGATGTTGTTCACCGTTGCTTTAGGAACAACCACCTTGTTTTAAAATAATAAATCATTAAGGTTACTAACATAGGTTAAAATTTTTCTCTTCAATTGTTTACTAACCCATATGGATGTCACTAATCCGAATTAAAGATTATTTTATTTTTATTTATTACCATGTAAACTATCAAAGAAAATTGGTTTGAACGAGATCTAGTAAGTAGTTTTTTTTTAATACGTCATAAATCCAAAAAAATACACTATTATTAAAACATCGATCAAAGTTACAACGAACTATAAGAACTTTTGTATTATGCTACTTGCGGCTACGGAACCCTCCATGGGCGAGTCCGACTCGCACTTGGCCGGTTTTATACCTACGCTAAACGATCGCGCTAGGCGCTCTAGGATCAGCACGTTGCGCCGAGATATCGTGTCCGTGAGCGGTGTCTATGTGTGCGTTGTGAGAGCGCGCACAGTATGTAGATTGTCTTCTGTACCTATCTATTTTGTGCTCCTAGTCCTTGTAGTATTGGCTGGGCGTTGATATGTCAGTTAGTCAGTTTCTCTTTTTAAATATTTATTAGATTATCCTCCCAGAAAGAGTTTTTCAAATTGGTAGGCGATGACTGTCTGTATGTTTTGGGTCAGCCGGCTAGTCCATATGCTTTTGACAAAATTTGCGGCACCTGATGGTCCCACTAAGCCTTGGAGGTGTCGGAAGAATTGAGATGGCTTCCGATCGCCTAACTCCTCATGGACTAGTACCTGCATAATGCGCTTCTCTTGAGATGCTGACAATCGATTTATTAGTTCGTTTTTCAGCTTTTCGAACTTGTTAGTCTCTGGAGAGTTGGTTGTTATATCTTTGACCTCTATGGCTATGGTTGTGGAAAACAATATTGGATGTAGAAAAGCAAACGAGTTAAAAAAAACTTCATCTTGATGTCAAAGTTCATGTCGGACTTTTTTTTATCAGCAGCTTAATATTATATCTTTTGTGTAATTTATTTCCTCACCACTGCTCTCAAAACGGTGAAGGAAAACATTGTGAGGAAACCAGCATGTCCTAGAACCAAAAATTCGAAGACATGTGACATCCCCCAACACGCACTGGGCCCGCGCGGTGGATTACGGCCCATTCCCTCTCCTAGAGAGGAGGCCTGAGTCCCAGCAGTGGGAACATTAAAAGGCTGATTATGTATGTATAAATATGTATTATATCTGCGTTGATAAATCGACACTAATACCTATAATAAAGAGGTAGTTTGTCTTTTTGTTTTTTACATGTAGGAGGTAATCTCTGGAAGTATTAGCTCGATTGCTAAAATTCTTTCACTGACAGAAAGCTGCTTTATTCCTGAGTGACATCTAATATATTTAAAAATCAATGCCACTTTTCGTTGTAATTTTATAACTCAAGAACGGGCTCACCTATCCAAACCAAATGTTTAGGCTTTGTTCGGACTATTTAGTAAATGGTTTCTGTAAAGTTTTGTAGGGTAGAATAGGGTATAGTAGGGTAGAGTAGTGTAGAGTAGGGTAGAGTAGAATAGGGTAGGGTAGAGTAAGGTGTAGTAGGGTGGAGTAGGGTATAGTAGGGTGGAGTAGGGAAGAGCGGGAGCGAAGTCGCGCGGGCAAAAGCTAGTAGGCTATATTTTACTTACGCGGGCGAAGCTGCGGGCAAAAGCTAGTATTAAATATTTTTTAAATGATTTCATATTTGTTTACTAGAGGCAAAAATGATTTAATTTGGCGAAAAAATTGCGTATTCTGCGCTGTTTCGCTGCGATCTTCGACCATCCATCAACTCGTTAGGTCTCGGTCTATTGGTCCCTTGCTTCACCACTGTATATGTATGTGTCCGTTTCATAATTGCGACTCATTTTCTGTCTGTCTGTCACTCGGTGAGGGTGTGTTCAAAGTTGCTGATTCAGAAATGAGGGTGAGTGCTTTGTTTGTGTAGTATATGATAAAAAATTAGATGTTTTTTTTTTTGTTATATTGATTTGTATAGTAACTTGGAAGTGTTTTTTTCCCAATGCTGGGTAAAGGATTACCCCAACTTCTTCCAGGTATTCTTGTCGACCGCAAAGTCTGTTTCGAGAAAGAATGTCTGGAAGATAGTGTTTTGTTTTTTTTTCTTATAATCAAGTTTTTTTTGTTATGCTTTAATTTTATAAAACCGTATAGTTTTTTTTTTAACACCAAAAAGGTGGTGCGCCGTTTTGGTACTATTTTTAGTTTATTATTAGATGTAAGAAAAAAACTTGGGTTTAGAGATAAAAAAAGAAATTTTTCCAGTTTCCTTTTCAGTTTCGGATTTTGTAATTTACCGAGAGTAGATATATAAATATATTTGTATATTTATATATAGCTACAAAAGTGAGTTTTTTTTTTTCTGAGATATCCTGTATTTATTTGCTAAATATTTAAAATATTTGAAGTTAGAAATCAAATTGTATCAAAAAGGTAGTGCGTTTTGGTATTTTCAAAACATCAATAGCAACTAAAAACATAATAGATAGATCATATCGACTGTTGAAAGGCAAAATGATCTAAGCGACAAAAAGTGAACATTACAAAAGTGAACTCAAAATGAATAACTTTAAATCACCATTTTAGGGTTCCGTAGTCAACTAGGAACCCTTATAGTTTCGCCATGTCTGTCTGTCTGTCTGTCCGTCTGTCTGTCCGTCCTCGCTTAATCTCTGGGACCGTTACCACTAGAAAGCTGAAATTTGGTACCAATATGTATATCAATCACGCCGACAAAGTGGTCAAATAAAAATTGGAAAAAAATGTTTTATTAGGGTAGCCCCCTATATGTAAAGTAAGAAGTGATTTTTTTTTTAATTTCAACCCTAACGTGTGATATATTGTTGGATAGGTATTTAAAAATGAATAGGGGTTTACTAAATTTATTTTTTGATAATGTCAATAATATCGGAAATAATCGCAAAAAAAACAAAAAACAATGTGTCCCCCCCTCTAACTTTTGAACCAAGAGTTTAGAAAATATGAAAAGATTCTGAAAAGTAGAACTTTATAAGGACTTTCTAGAAAAATTATTTTGAACTTGATGGAAAGAACAGTTTTTGTACAAAAAAGACAAAAGGGTTCTACAAAATAATTTCTGGACTAAGTTTGTAGTATAATCGTATATGCAGGCATTTTTCTAACCTCATAAGTGGGTACACTTATTGTGAATTTGTGACGGACGGGAAACTACGGAACCCTACACTGAGCGTGGCCCGACATGCTCTTGGCCGGTTTTTATAAAGTTTAGTCAATGTCGCTTACACCATTATGCCTTTCAACCGTCGATATATTGGTTTAAAACAAACGTGATTTTTTTTCCTGGTTTTTGCTACAGATGGTGCGGAATCCACCTTTCGCGAGTCCGACTCGTACTTGACCGACTTTTCTCTTCTTATTTTTTTTTCTTTTCGATTTTGTTTCTCTTTCTTTTTTCTATCGTTTTATAGAACTTGTATTATTTGTTCCAGTTAATATGTTTCTGGTGCTTCCTCCTGGCGGCTGCTGTCCGCGCGCAGAACAACGGATATTATGCCCCACAGACTTTTAGACAGGCAAGTGTTTTTATATATTTATTTTTCGGATTGGCTGCTGAAAACAAATATTTGTATGGTCTACAGATAGTGTTTGCCAGGTCCGATTGGATCGGAGGACACGGTGGAGAATACGGTAGAGGTGTACCCTGCTTGGGCAGAGCACCACCGTGTCTTCGTAGGGGTGATATGCGGCAATGATCTCTCGCGCCGGGCCGCGCATACAGGGTATGGTTTGGTTGGAACGGCCCTCACGCCCCAGCCGCCGGGATTCCGATCCCGATTTCCGATCACCGTAGGCGGGGGCTTGCAGACGGCGAGCAAGGGGTAGCTCGCTGTCCGATCGTCCGGTAGCCGTCAGAATCGAGCCCAAGTCGTTGACGGTGCCTCTAGATGTCAACAAACCGTAAGGGCCCAGTAGTGTCGAAACCTACTGGGGCTATGGGTTCGCTTCTGAATGAAAAACCCGTCCCTGGAATGAACGAAAGAACTAGGAGTGGGTGTTAGTGAGTAAAAGTGTGACATGAAAGGGCGGAAGATGTCATTAGATGATTATCCACCTATAAAATAAGGTCCGATTGGATTAAAATCGGCACAGTTGTTAAAACAAATCTGGATTTAGGGTTATAGATCGAAAAAAAAAATCTGTTTGTGGTGGAAAATCACCCAATGACTTCTCCCGTCCTAGGGTGGAACGAGAGTTTGCGTCAGACTTTTACTCACAAAAAATGAACTATGTCCTTCAGTTGCTCTTTGCACTGCGGGCCCCCAATCTATACATCTATATCTTCTATATATATAAGTAAATTGAAGTGTCTGTTTGTAATATTGAAATAACTGCTTTTTACTACATGCATAGGTTACACCAAAATAACATTTTTTTTAAATTTTTATTTGTCTATCTGTCTGTTTGTCCGGGCTAAACTCTGAAATGGCTGGACCGATTTTGACAGGACTTTTTTTGGCAGGTAGCTAATGTAATAAGGAGTAACATAGGTTACTTTTATTTTAGAAAAAATACATGCAAAATCCTGTAGTCCACGCGAACGAAGTCGCAGGCACACCTAGTAATCAATTTATCAATAATCATTTAGTATTTGTTTAACACAGGTAGTGGATACAGATCTTAAATAAAGTTCTTAGGTCCTTATGTTATGCCTTGAGGCGTACAAATATGTCACCACCACAGCCCCCACCCAGTCACCTCCCGCTCCGGGCCTTGGTTGAGGCCATGGTCCGGAGCGAAGAGGAGCACTGGCAGGCGGACGCCGACTTCTGCGAAGCAGTAACGCTCTCAAAGGAGGAGGCCGACCGCATCAGGCAACGGCGCTCTCGCCGCCGCCGCCGGAATTCCGATCCCGATTTCCGGCCACCGCAGGCGCGGGCTTGCGGATAGTGAGCAATGGGATGTTCGCTATCCGGCCGTCCGGTAACTGTCCGGACCAAGCTCAAGTCGTCGACGGTGCGCGCTGTTCGGAGTTTTTAGCAATAGCAGGGACCCAGACGGGTCGAAGCCTACTGGGGCCAGGGTTATTCGAAAGGGAACTCGAGCCCCGGTGTGAAGGCTAGAAGGAACGGGACGGGCTTTTAGACACTATCTCCCGCTCCGCCCAAGGGCGGGGATGTCATTGGATGATTTTTCCCACCCTAAAAAAACTACCATCGTACCCTATTTCAGCATATTATCTTATTATAATTGGCTACCAATAAAACTACTTCCTAAAACTGTAATAATGATATCGGTTACCCATCAGCTTCCAAGCCGAGGCAACGGTTGCTTAACCCTTTAATTGGACCACTTACATTGCAATGTTACACTATTTACTTGTTGAACTGTAACCAAATAGCTCGGAGCCAGTCGCGTGAAACTGCTAATTAAGCTTGAGTAATTATTGATTAGAAGTAGTGGCTTAGTGGCTACGGCTACTTATGAGTTGTATGTCGCGGGTTCAAACCCAGCCAGGCACATTACTTTGTGTAATTTATTTCATCACTACTGTTCTCGAAACGGTGCAGGAAAACATCGTGAGGAAACCGGCATGCCCTAGAACCAAAAAAATTAACACGCACCCCGCAGCGTAGTGCGTGGAAATGCATCTACGCACGTACTTGCGGGAGTGCAGATCTGCATCACAGTGCGGGTATTTAGTCCTCAGTAGAGGTTCCGAAAGAGTGGGTTTTAAAATTTACATGGATAAAACCAAAATCATGATTAACAACCATGTAGCGCCCACTCCTATCAAGGTTGGAGACTCTACACTCGAAGTTGTGGACGACTACGTCTACCTCGGACAGACAGTCCAGTTGGGTAGGTCTAACTTCTAGAAAGAGGTCAACCGTCGAATCCAACTCGATTGGGCAGCGTTCGGGAAGCTACGCGGTATCTTCTCGTCCAACATACCACAGTGTCTCAAGACGAAAGTCTTTAACCAGTGCGTGTTGCCAGTCATGACATATGGCTCCGAAACGTGGTCGCTCAGAATGGGCCTCTTCAGAAGGCTTAAAGTCACCCAAAGAGCAATAGAAAGGGATATGCTCGGGGTTTCCTTGCGTGATCGAATGAAGTTACAAATAAATAAATACAAATAAAAATAGTTTAAGTTTTTTTTTTGTTCATATGTAAATTTTATGTAGAGATTGACTATCATATATTCAATTTCATTGAATAACTAGCTACCCGCCCCGGCTTCGCACGGGTTCTTTACAAAAAATATAAAATAGCCTATGTTACGTAAAATTGGTTGAGTATAGTTTTTGAGCTACCGCGTCATGCGAAGCGACTGAAGAGCGGAACTCGCGGGAGCTATCGCGCGGATTTAATTTTGAGAATTATTAAACTTGTGATAACTTTCTAATGATACGTCCGATTTAAATGATTCAAAAAGTAATTTACAGGTACTGATATAGCCTTGAACAAGAAGTATTTTATTTTGTTAAGAATTAATAATTTAATTATGTAAATAGCTTTCCAATAAACACTTCATGAATGCCAATTTTTTAAAGTAGTAAATTGGATATAGTATGTTAACCTTAAGAGATAGACATATGGGGCCCCCAGACTTTTCTGGAGACCAATATAAGATACACAATTCTACATACATTATTTTGTTATATCTCAAAGGGTTTAGGCAGCGTTTTCTTTGAAAGCTCCCAGACGGCTTATTTTTTCCCGACATCTTCAACAAATATCGTTAATGTGCACAGAAATAAATTCAAAAACTTAACAAATTATATACTAAAACCTTCCTTGAGAATCACGATATCGAGTGGTGAAACCCGCTTGAATATCGGTGTAGTAGTTTTCGAGTTTATCGCGAACAGACAGACAGACAGACGCGGCGGGGGACTTTGTTTTATAATATGTTACATGGAACAAAAGTTGTTGTTTATGATGTTAGTAATACAGACCTGCAGGGTTGTTAGTGTTTTACAAATAACCCTGTATATTTATTATATTTTGGTAATATTTTACTACGAAAAGGAACAACATTTTTTGCTTTTATTTTTTAGAAGCTCTTCTTCTTGCTGCCCGTATCCCATATTACTTGGGGTCAGCGCAACACGTTTTCTTCTTCCATTCTGTCCTGTCACCCGTCAAACTATCACTAACTCCCTTTTCTTTCTTAATACTTCTCACACAATCCATCCATCTTTTTTTCGGCCTTCCTTTCCCTCTCGATCCATCTACATGCATACTCACAACTCTTTTAGTAATATGCGCTTCATCCCTCCTCTTCACATGACCATACCAAGACAACCGATTACCTTTTAACTTTTCAGTCACTGGCGCCACTTTCAAACTTCCTCTAATATACTCATTTCTCACTTAATCCATTCTCGTCACACCACACATCTATCTCAACATTCTTATCTCCGCTACATTCAATCATTTTTCATCCTTCTTTTTCACAGCCCAACATTCTGATCCATACAGTATGACAGGTCTTATAACAGACTTGTAGATTTTTACCCTTCAACTTGAGGAGCATCCGTGGGTCACAAGTTGTACCCGTGACCTGTCGCCAATTCATCCATCCTGCGTTGATTCGATAGAAGCTATTTTAAATAAATAGTAGTTGTGTTAGAAAATCAAGGTCATTATTTATGTACCACAATTGTATGTGACAGGTCGAACCGGCCCTCTTCGAACCGCTGGACAGGCCTTGGAACCAAAAGATTCCAGTAAGCACAGCTTGTATTCAGGTCTAGGAGACCTACGGATAGATTTATGACCTATCCTTTAGTAAAATAGAGTCTGTCTAATAAGTTGTACAAAATTCCCAAGTCGGTTGACTTTTTAGACAGACTATAGTCGCAAATTGAAGAATCATATTATTATAATCAGGTTATTTATTTATTTTTATTTTATTTTATTTATTTGGCTCACCAACAATTGACTACACATATACAAAGATATGAAATACATACAAAACTTATAGACTAGTGCAGCAATTCTTTACAGGTAAGCACAACATGCGTAACTTTACTGTTAGTTGCCTACTTAGAATAGAGAATAGAATAGAATAGAATAGAATAGAATAGAATAGAATAGAATAGAATAGAATAGAATAGAATAGAATAGAATAGAATAGAATAGCATTTATTCAGCGCAAGCAACACAATATACCACAACATAAAATAATAATATTAAAAAATGGTACAGATATACTTAAAAGTAACTTACTCACCAAACACAATAATTACCGGTTATAATTTTTATTTATAAAACATTGCAAGTGATATCTCAGGTTTAAATTACTAACCTCATAAACAACAACTTTTGTTCTATGAGTTTTAAAAAAATATCATAATTTTTAGTTCATCATATATTTTCATACAAAAATAAAAATATTTAAATTGAACGTTTTAGAACGCAATACTTAGGTATTGCGAAGTCTACGCTAAGCAAATGATTGTACAATAGCGGAGGGGAGTGGGATCGGAAGGCGGGTGCTTGATGCGCTTGCGTCCCGTCGCAAAATACAGTATTAAAATGTGTTAGATAGAACAATTAAATTAATTATGTTTTGTAAGAAAGAATTCATAGAACAAAAATTGTGGTTTATAATGTTAGTAGTACCGCAGGCGAGGGTCTTAACACGTCGAGTGCGATACCAGGTTTAAACATCTTGTATACTTACGTCTTGCTTACAGTGCGGCTAAGAAAAGTATAGACTTTTTTGTCGTGGGGAAGGCATAACTTCAATTTGGTTCGGTGTAGGAAAGAGAAATATTTTTACATGAAGCCAAAAATAGATTAAGGTTTATTAAAAGTTACAAGGTCTATAAGCCTTGTGCCGCCGCAGGAATGGAATGTATAGAAAAATCACTGCCGCAGCGAACTTCTTCTTCTTCTTCCTGCCCTTATCCCATATTACTTGGGGTCGGAGCAACACGTTTTCTTCTTCCATTCTGTCCTGTCACCCGTCAATTTATCACACTAACTCCCTTTTCTTTCATATCACTCCTCACACAATCCATCCATCTTTTTTTCAGCCTTCCTCTCCCTCTCCATCCATCTACATGTATACTCAGAACTCTTTTAGTATTGAGCGCTTCATCCCTCGAACGTGTTGACATAATATAAATCAACCGTAGAAAGTTAGGTATTAATTGGTACCTACTTATCGATCGATTTTTATTATGAACTAGCTTTTGCCCGCGGCTTCAGCCGCGTTCTAAAAATATATGTCACTCAGAAATAAAGCGGCTTTCTATCGGTGAAAAATTTTGGCAAGCGGACCAGTACTTTCAAAGATTACCTATAAACAAAAAAACACCTCTTTATAATAGGTACCTATTAGTGCTCGCGTTTGGCCACCATCTCACTTGATGGTAAGCGATGATGTGGCCGACGATGGAGCATGCTTTCCTAGAAGTTAGTAACCTATTCACTCTTGACTTAAAGATCCCCTAGGTGATAGTAGCTAGGTACCATGGGCGCGGGCTTGCGGATGGCGAGCAATGGGTAGCTCGCTGTCCGACTAACCGGTAACTTTCCGGACCGAGCCCAAGTCGTCGACGGCTCGGACTGTTCCCGCGCGCCTCGAGAAGTTGTCAGCTACAGCAGGGGCCTAGCCGGGTCGAAGTCTACTGGGGCCAGGAAAGAGTAGCTCGAGCCCCGGTATGAAGGCAAGAAGTAACGGGGTGGGTTTTTAGTCAGTAAGAGTCTGACACTATTTGCCCGCCCAAGAGCGGGGTTTGTCTTTAGATGATTTTCCCACCATAAAAAAAAGGTTATAGTAGGTAGCACAATGAGTGTATTCCCTAAACGCTTTGTACGTACGGGTGGGAAGTCCACCATGTACCGGTGGACGTCCACCATCCTGTGGTCCGATGACGGAACGGGCGGATTAAATTGTGCAGTTCCAAAGGACACTCTCCGAAATGTAAACGATAGAAAACCGACAGGCTAGCAACTCGGCGCTGGTACTTTTTAGGGATCCGTAGTCAACTAGGAACCTAATAGTTTCGCCATGTCTGTCTGTCCGTCTGTCCGTCCTCGCTTAATCTCTGTGACCATTAGCACTAGAAAGCTGAAATTTGGTACCAATATGTATATCAATCTCGCCGACAAAGTGGTAAAACAAAAATTAAAAAAAAAATGTTTTATTAGGGTAGCCCCCTATATGTAAAATGGGAAGTGATTTTTTTTTAAATTCCATCCCTGACGTGTGATATATTGTTGTATAGGTATTTAAAAATGAATAGGGGTTTACTAAAATCATGGAAATAATTGCTCCAAAAGTAAAAAACAATGTGTCCCCTCTAACTTTTGAACCATAAGTTTAGAAAATATGAAAAAAATCTGAAAAGTAGAACTTTATAAGGACTTTCTAGAAAAATCATTTTGAACTTGTTGGAAAGAACAGTTTTTGTACAAAAAAGACAAAAGGGTTCTACAAAATAATTTCTGGACTAAGTTTGTAGTATTATCGTATATGCAAGTATTTTTTTAAACTCATAAGTGGGTACACTTATTGTGACGGACGGGAAACTACGGAACCCTACACTGAGCGTGGCCCGACACGGTTTTTTTCTAAGTATTTTTTTCTTCCGCAGAATGATCCCTACCAGAGGACGCTGTTTGCCCCAGCGCCGAATGACATCAACGCGCAGAGCACCACCGTGGTGGAACCGTGGAGACCAGCACCCGTCAACGAGCAGTGGAAAGGAAACCAGGGTATGATGACATGAATCCCATCCTATTTGTTAGCTAGATTAATGTTTCACGTGGTCCTATAACCTAGTGAGGGTCGCGTTAATCCGATAGATGCAAGACGCACAGGACCGGTCATTATGGCGACACTTGGGGGATGCTTATGTCCAACAGTGGAAGTCTTTCGAATCACGACGGTGAAGGAAAACGTCGTGAGGAAACTGAAAACCAAAAAGTTGCGCAGAAGTCAAATATTCGGTCTCTTTAGTGGTGCGAAGTGAGACGCGGGGGCGGGGAGTGTCAGTAATTGGCTTGCCGGGCCATCGCGTCATAGACGTCACTCCTCATTCGTTCTCTGCGTTGCTGCATGTATCTAACAACGAAGACGATTGGCTCGCCAATGTATCGAATGCACAAAGCGATCCCCCACTCTGACGCGGAGCGCTCAAGATCTGTTGTGCCTACTGTATTTCATCATGATTTCAGCCCAACGACTTCTACTGTTGGACATAGGCCTCCCCCAAGTGTCAGCACAACTAGAGATCCTATATGTCTCGCTTAACAGGTCATCGGTCCACCTTGTGGCAGGCCAACATAACGTCTTCCAGAACGAGGTCGCTATTCCAAAACCTTTTGGCCTCATCGACCATCTGTTCTGCGAACAATGTGCCTTGCCCACTGCACCTAAAGTTTGGCGATATGTGTTCATCACCTTCATCTTTAGCATAGCATATTCACCCTTATAATGTTCCCACTGCTGGGAATCAGGACTCTTCTCTAAGAAAGGGAGGGGGGGTTATTTATATTCTTCCCATTCTAAGAATCTTCGTTCTTCTAACAATCTCCTACTGCTCTGTCCCTCTCATACTTCTGATTTTGTTCATTCTTCCTTTCATATACAGTCCATACTACTGTGGAATGCGCTTCCTCTCTACATCGGGATGGCCACCAGTCAGTATGCATTTAAGCGAAAGTTGCGGTATTACTTTCAGAACAAATAGCGGAGTCGTTTCAAAACTCCCCTTCTGCTACTTTATATAAATATATATGTAGGTATATATTATATTAAATATATATGCATGTCTATTTTAGTTATATATATACATTTGCACCCTTATTTTTCTTAATTTTTTGTTGTTTTTTTTTTGTGCACCGGCCATGTTTTTCTCTTCACCACCCTAGGTTGACTGGTAGAGAATGCCTAAGGCATTAAGTCCGCCTTTGTACCTGTGCGTTGCATAAAGTTCTAATAAATAAATAAATAAAGGGAATGGGCACAGTGCGGGTTGGTGGATGTCACAAGTCTTTGAATTTTGGGTTCCGTCACCACTCCAGAAAATTTCATGCCCTACCAGTGTGATGTGTTGATCATCTTGATGTTTATTTTGATTTTATTACCTTTTCAATACTCTCATAAAGTGACTCTTATTGCACTGCACTTAGGTATTATAATGGCACTTGTTACCAAACTGTGGCATTTTGATTACCATTACTCACTAGTGCTATAATGCAGTTAAAACTTTTTTGTTCAACCCCTCCCCCACCATAATTTTATTACAATTTTCGTATCAGGATGGGCACGCGTGTTCCGTCACAAGGAAAAGAAAAAAAAAAATTGGCGCGAACAAAAGTTTACTAGTTTTACAGTAATTTCTTCACAATTATATTGAAAAACGTCGTATGATACACGTGAGTAATTAATGATAACCGTTCTCAGCTCTCTTAAGAACCTCGCCATGGCTCGGGACTAAATACCGCCTCGATGTTACTAACTAACATTACACACTTATGTCATATTGTACTATTGTGTTATTCAGATCGTAACACTGGTTCGAGTGGTCATTACATCCCCAAGGCTGAGCCTTGGCGTCTACCGTACGGCGGCCTGACGAAGGAACAACAGGCTTCCATCTTGCATCACAAACAATCCCTGACTTCAGGTTAGTAATGTTATTAATAAACCACAGAAAGGAAGAAAAAAACGGGACGAGGGCAGGAAGATGATGATGATTTAATTTAAACCTTTAACCGCCAACATAAGATTTAATATCCTACAACACATTCTCGCGTTTGGATACCTTTAATGGCAGATTTTTGATCGGCCGATTGTTAGTTGGTTGCTGTTGTTGAGTGTACAAAAAAGAAAAACAAAAATGTCCTACACAATAAAAAAAAATATGGGTCGAACAAGAAATATAAAATAGGACGGATAAAGAACAAAATAATTATAATAATAATAAGGATGGGACGGTTGACGTGTGTCGGGCATGTCATCGTCCGGGTGAGTCCATCAGACATATTATCTCTGGTTGTTCTCGTCTGGCTAACGGCGAGTATTTGCACAGGCATAACCAAGTAGCCAGGATTCTTCACCAGCAACTTGCTTTGAAATACAACCTGGTGGACTCTGAGGTACCGTACTACAGGTATGTGCCCGACCCAGTTCTTGAAAATGACCATGTCACGTTGTACTGGGATAGGTCTATCATTACTGACCGGACTATTGTAGCCAATAAGCCGGACATAGTGGTGATAGACCGATTAGCGCGCCGTGCAATGATAGTCGATGTCACCATCCCGCATGACGAGAATTTCGTGAAAGCTGAGAAAGAAAAACAAATAAAATATCTTGACTTAGCACACGAGGTTGTCGACATGTGGAATGTGGACTCGGCTGTCATTGTGCCGATTGTTGTGACCGCTAATGGCCTTATAGCCAAAAGCTTCGACGACCATCTGTCGAAGCTATCGTTGCACGGGTGGATCAAGGGCCTGATACAGAAGGCAGTACTCCTCGATACGGCTCGCATTGTGAGGAGGTTCCTGTCTCTGCAGCCCTAACCACCGGTAGCTTGGACCCTGCTCCCGACACCGGTGGATAACTATATTTTTATATTTTTAAATGTTTTTTTTTTTCTTTTGTATAATTTCGTTAAAAAATATTTAAAAATGTAATTTTATATGTAAAAAAAAATTGAATAAAGAGAATAATAATACTAGCTTTTGCCCGCGCAGCTTCGCTCCCGCTCTTCCTTACTCCACCCTACTACGAGTATACCCTACTCTACCCTACTATACCCTACTCTACCATACTCGACCCTACTCCACCCTACTCTACCCTACTCTACACTACTCTACACTACACTACTCTACCCTACTCTACCCCACTCTACCCTACTCTACCCCACTCTACCTTACTATACCCTACTCTACCCTACCAAACTTCACATAAACCATCTACTAAATAGTCCGAACAAAGCCTAAACATTTGGTTTGGATAGGTGAGCCCGTTCTTGAGTTATAAAATTACAACGAAAAGTGGCATTGATTTTTATATATAGATTTTGGGACGAAAAAGCATGTAGCTTGGGACGAACTAGGAATTTTTTTTTGTGGGATAAAACTCAGTGGACAGAACGATGAACAAATCTAAAAACAGACAATATAAAAATAAAATAGGCAATTTTTTTTTTAAATTACATTACACAATATTTTTAATAAATAAGACATAATTTTCTTTTGTTTTAGACGGTGCCTTCCGCTTCGAGTACGCTTCTGACAACGGTTTGGCCGCTGGAGAACAGATCGAGCCTGACGGTTCCAGGGTCGGAGCCTACCAGTACAAGGATCCCAGCGGACAGCTGGTCAAGCTCAAGTACCGAGCTGGCAAGGATGGCTTCCAGGTAGGTACCTACTTATATAAAAATCTGAAAACTGTTTGTTACGTCACAATTTTTATTATGCGATTCGGAAAGATCTTCCGAGACAATTGAACTATTTATACACCACTATTTTTTAATTAGTACACATACTTATAGGGCTTATTAGAAAAGCCCTTGTTATTTCATAAGTAAAATCTCAATAAATAATATTCATAAACAGCAAAGTTATTAGCGTTGGTTTATGTCCCAAAATGTTACTCAATTTATGGAAATATTGTGCAGGCTACTGATTAATGAATGAATAAGTGACAATTATTAAGGAAAAACACTGCCCGCAGTATTTTCTACTAGCAATTGTTTTTTGATTGATTCTATGATGAATTTACCTTTTTGTGGTCAATTTTAGGATTTCGGTTTTTTTTTTACTTTTGACTATAAATATATGGTCAGTGACGGGTACAGATAGAGCTCTATTTTTTCGTGTACTAATTAAAAAGTAGGGGTGTATTAGTAAGTCCGACTCTCACTTGCCCGGTTTTTTTTTCTATTTAGGCTACTCTTATTTATAAAAATAGGACGATGTGGATATATTATAGTATACTCTAAGATAGCACTTTTTAAAATTTGTTACGGAATCTAGTTTGTAAGTTTCGTAATAAGAAACCTCAATATCGATTTGGACTAGTCTGAAAGCAATAATAAAAAAAAAGAGAAGTTTAATAAACTTTTTTAATTACATTGTTCTCATAACGTTCGTCAAGCCACTTTTCTGGGTCAAAATACAAGAAAGATTGGGTTTCGGGCACGTAATTATTTTCTATCTGTCAGCCTTTCAACAATTTTTGATACAGTATATTTGTTTTCAGATTCTGGAAGGCAGCCACTTACCCAAGAGTCCGGAGCCAGTCGCTCCTAACAGCGGTGGTAGGTATCATTATTAAACAACATAGCAAAATATTTAATTTTATTAGCTACTCGTTTATAAAAAAATACAGTTTAAAAAAGCTACTTTCACAAACAAAAATATTAATATCATTGCGAAAAAAGCGTGGGACTATTTGTGCCATATTTTACGAAAAATCGAGCACCCCACGCTTTTTTCGCAATTATACTAATATTTTTCGTTCATTATTAGACATTATTTTCTACCAACATTCAAAATTATTTTACACTTTTTAGATATGCTATGAAAGCGTGTTTTTTTTTAACTATATTTATTTTCTCCAACTTTACAGGTGACGAAAAAAACTGTGCGGTGTTCACGATATTTTTCGTTCGAAAATTATTTTACACTTTTTAGTTTGATTTGCTATGAAAGCGTGTTTTTTAGTTTTTTAAACTATATTTTTTTGACTACCTAGTGGCTAGTCCGGTGTAGTGCAGCCAATACTAAAATAGCTACTAACTACTACACCGGACCCCTAATTATTATTTTATTTTGTCTTTCAGTTGCATTCGAAGTTACATTCTGACTGGCCTGTTTGTCTAGTGGTTAGTGAACCTGACTGCTATGCCGGAGGTCGTGGGTTCGATTCCCACCCAGGACAAATGTTTGTGTGATGAGCACAATCATTTGTTCTGTGTCTGGGTGTAATTTATCTATAATATGTATGTATTTAGAAATATATAAGTATGTTTATCAGTTGTCTAGTACCCATAACACAAGCTCTGCTTAGCTTGGGACTAGATGGCGCTGTGTGATAGTTGTGAAATATTTATTTATTTACTTTATTTTTTTACGAATCTTGTCATTTAATTTATTTATTATTTATTACCAGTTACCCAAATTTCCTTTCTTTGATATTGTTCATCAAGTCGTGGAGCTAATTAGTAGTCCTAAGTTGAGCTTTTCGAATACTGACAAATGCTTACACTGATTGGACAGGTCCACTCAAATCTGTATGGTTCTTTCTTCAAAAAACCATCTCAGACAAATCTGCATGGTTCTCATGTGATTTGACCATTACATATTTACTGTATGGACTTTAAAAGAAACTTTGACCCCTGAGTTTGTTTCGGTGTTTCTTCTCAGGGTAGTCAGCTAGGAAACACCGGCCTCGTCTAGCATAAACTGACGAAAAAAAATTGACGTGTAAAAGTTTTTTTTAAATCTATTTACGAAATAAATATCATGTATCATTTATCATTAAAGCTTTATGCACAAAAAACTGTTCCAAGCCGGACTTAATGCCTTAGGCATTATCTGCCAGTCGACCTTAGGGTGGTGCAGAAACATAACATGGCAGGTGCTACTTAATAAATAGACACACAGAAGAGAAATAAATACAATAGTAAATACATACTTAGATACATACATAGAAATAAATAGTTCTGTAGTGAGAAGAACAAATCCAACCAATTAGCGCGGCGATGATTCTACCAACATCTTGCGAATATGCTCACGTGCCTTCACCTCTAAGGAAAATTGACTAGTTAAATAATTTAAAAGAATCCTTTAAAGTTGTGACCCTGTCCATTTCAGATAACTACTATCAACAGGCGTACGCCCAACAGCGAGAACAATACAACCTGCAGCAGCAGTACAACCAGCAGAAACCTGAACCGCAGCAGCAGAACTGGGGACAGAACCAGGTCAGACACACCTCAACATCTATCATCAGGACATAGGCCTCCCCAAGCGTCGCTATTATATAGCCGCCGCTGGGATTCTGATCCCGATTTCCGGCCACCGTAGGCGCGGGCTTGCGGACAGTGAGCAATGGGTAGCTCGCTGTCCGGCCGTCCGGTAACTGACCAAGCCCAAGTCGTCGACGGTGCGCACTGTTCCCGCGCGCCTCAACGAGTTGTCAGCAACAGAAGGGAACCCAGCCGGGTCGAAGCCTACTGGGGCCAGGGTTACCCGAAAGGGCGCTCGAGCCCCGGTATGAAGGCTAGAAGGAACGGGGTGGGTTTTTTAGTCAGTAAGAGTCTGACACTATCTTCCGCTCCGCCCAAGAGCGGGGGATGTCAATGCATGATCTTTACCCACCATAAAAAAAAGCGTCGCTATAACGACCGGTCCTGTGCGTCTCTTATCTATCGGATTCTCTCGACCCTCACCAGGTTTTTGATCCACAATGGGGACAGAAACAGGTCAGACAGTCATCATTTCAGCCAGACGATCGCTAGTGGACATAGGCCTTCTCAAACGTCGCTACGAGCACCGGTCCTGTCTCTCGATTCTCCCGGCTCTCACTAGGTCTTCGATCCACCTTTTCGAAGGCCTTTCAATGCTGTTGGTTCAGCATAAAAGAATCAGTCTTATAATGTTCCCACTGCTAGAAGTCAGGCCTCCTTTCTAGAAGAGGGAATGGGCCGTAATCACCATCCCTACGGCTATGCTTTTTTTTTTGATAGTGGGAAAAAATTATGTATTGACATCCCCCGCCCTTGGACGAAGCGGAAGATAGTGTCAGACTCTTACTGACTAAAAGACCCACCCCGTTCCTTCTGGCCTTCATACCGGGGCTCGAGCGCCCTTTCGGATAACCCTGGCCCCAGTAGGCTTCGACCCGGCTGGGTTGACAACTCCTTGCGGCGCGCGGGAACAGTGCGCGCCGTCGACGACTTGGGCTTGGTCCGGACAGTTACCGGACGGCCGGACAGTGAGCTAGGTACCCATTGCTCACTGTCCATCCAGCAAGTCATCCCTACGGTTATGCTGACATCTCGGCCGGACAGAGAGCTACCCATTACTCACTGTCCATCCAGCAAGTCATCCCTACGGTTATGCTGACATCTCGGCCGGACAGAGAGCTACCCATTGCTCGTCGTGGCCTCGTCGTGGTCTCCTACATTGCTATCAGAGTCATATTTTCTTATGGTGTATGATTGTTTCAGGGTCCCGTAAGCGAGCAACGACCGGCTGGTAATCAGTACTTCGTGTCCAACTGGAGATCTCAAGGTGAAGATGATGGCCAGGTAAGGAAATAGCAAGTTATGGCTCCGTGTATACCTTAGATTATTTGTTTTCAAAGTATGAATGCAAAAAACGTACCGTAAAACGGGGTGAATAGAGGACTTAGGGGTACATAGAGACAAAAATTTGGTTTGGTTTTTCACTTTGGTACTATAGTATCGGCCTCTAAAAAAGCATCGATTTTTTAGAATAACAATTAATTAAATAATTGATATAGTTAAATAATATAACAATAATATTTTTCAAAACTGTCACACAACGCCGTCTAGTCCCAAGCTAAGCAGAGCTTGTGTTATGGGTACTAGATAACTGATAAACATACTTATATATTTCTAAATACATAGATAAATTACACCCAGACACAGAACAAATGATCACGCAAACATTTGTCCTGGGTGGGAATCGAACCCACGACCTCTGGCATAGCAGTCAGGGCCACTAACCACTAGACCAACAGGCCAGTCATGCTGCAAAAAATATTCAAATATCGAGAAAATACCCTTTAAAGTTTTGTCTCTATTCACCCCTAAGTTTTGTCTCTATTCACCCCATTTTACTGGAATGAATTTTAATGTATCGGTACATCGATGCGTCAAATAAAAATAAATACAGCGATACATATCGAAACAAAGCTGATTAAAAAAAAAATTGACAGTAACTAACTACACAAAAAACATTTCATTTGTGTGTGTTTCACGTAAGAATTCTCTTCGCCGTAATGTTGGCTCCCCTGTCTGTCTAAAGAAAAAAGATAAGATAAGATAAGATAAGATAAGATATATTTATTTTATTTGATAAGGAAACAGTTGCCTACTTTAGCAAATTTTTTGCACGAAACGCGAAATGAAATCGATTTTAACGGTATAGTCTGTCTAATAAGTCAACCGACTCTGGAATTTTGTATAATTTTAATCATTTAAAAAATACTTATATTCGATACTTTTCATAAGGTTCTTCTGTTATTAAACAATGATCTCTATCTCTTAATCAACCTTGATTATTGAACCCGTGTTGACTACATCAGATTTCATTAAATCCTAATAATTACCCAAGTCGTTTAACTTATTAAATAGACTCCAGTCGCACCACTTTATGGAGAATTAAGAAAGGTTTGGAATTTTATTTTAAAAAAGGCAGGCCTAAAAAGAAGCTGTTAATCCAACCACCGCGTTACTTTGTGTAATTTATTTCATCGCCATTGCTCTCGAAATGGTGAAGGAAAATATAGTGAGGAGGTCTGAGTCGGTAGTGTAATGTGTATTTTTTGTATTAAAACTACCATTCTTGTTTCAGTACCGTGAAAATGAAGTGGAAAACCAAAATAATAAGCCGCATACCTTCGGAGAAGGTTTCGCGTTCGCGTTCCAAGGATAGACTCAAGATGGATGATCGTAAATTATAATATTATAACTAACGACATTTGTATACATGAAAAATTCAGTAGGTAGTTGCCACAATTTTAATTCATCATGCGTACAGCTAAAGAGTGGAATTCCTTGCCAGATTCTGTTTCGTGAAAGCAACAACGGGGTGTTTAAGTCAAGAGTGAATAGGTTACTTCTAGGTACAATTTCCAAAACGGATCTTGAGCGCTCGACGTCAGAGTGGGGATCGCTTTGCGCATTCCATACATTGGCGAGCCAATCGTCTTCGTTGTTAGATACATACAGCAACGCTGGGAACGAATTAGGAGTGACGTCTATGACGCGATGGCGCGGCGAGCCAATCACTGACACTCCGCGCCCCCGCGTCTCACTTCGCACTACTAAAGAGACAGAATGTTTGACTTCTGTGCAACCGCTCAAGATCCGTGACGGCAATTGTAAGCGCGTTCCATCGTCGACTAAATCATTGCTTTCTATCAGGTAAGAAATAAAATGTGAGACTTATGTAAGCCTGTATAATAAAAAATGAAAAAAAAAAACAATTAAAAAAAAAAGTTATCGAAGTATAGGCTCGTGCTCGTTGATTCGGAATTCAGTCCACGATACACCGAGCATTCTCCTCCAGTACCACACTCACAAACTCACTCACTGTTCAAATATAAACACACAATAATACCCAATTGCATAGCCATTAAAAAACCTTCAGGTCATCTTTCTTTTCCCAACTATCTTGGGGTCGGTTCCTGTCCAACTGGATGCGGCTGAATACCCGTGTGGTACATGGAGCGAGTGCCTGTCAGACCTCCACCACCCAGCCACCTGATGATCAGACTTCCAGCATCTAACTACTTGTAACGACTGTCAAAGATTTACGAATGAAAACCGGGAACAATGGCTTTAGAACGAGACACGGGGTCAATCAATCAATCAATCAAAATCATTTATTTTAAATAGACCATTTGCAGGCACTTCTGAATAGTCAAATGTCGGTCAGTCCAAGAAAAGTGAAGCTAAATTGAACGTTCCAAAGCGTAGATCTCTATGGAGAAGAACGTGCAAGAAACTCCATGGACACTCTTTTAAATTGATCAGGGTGTCAGTAATGTCTTGGATAAACTTAGACTAAAAAAACCACTCCTGTCCTTTCTTTGCCATCGTTTTCAGGGTATCAGAGTAATGTGTTAGATAAACTTAGACTAAAAAACCACTCCTGTTCTTTCTTTGCCAT
The DNA here is from genome assembly GCA_929112965.1 of Mythimna albipuncta. Taxonomy (NCBI): domain Eukaryota; kingdom Metazoa; phylum Arthropoda; class Insecta; order Lepidoptera; family Noctuidae; genus Mythimna; species Mythimna albipuncta. Next base: position 3,267,182 of record OV815988.1, read on the forward strand.
CGTTCCCGGGGATCTCTTTCGCATCACCTATCGCCCCAGTAAGCTTCCACCTTTCTGAGCCCCAACAGTTGCTGATATATCCGTAGGGGCCCAGTAAAGTCGAAGCCTACTGGGGCCATGGGTGATCAACTTAGAAAAGTACATATGAATTGAAAAATTCACATTGGTACTTGCCTGGTTTCAACCAGTAGATGGTTGAAGATGGTTTTACTCACTTTGATAGTTGTTATGGATGATTAGGGCAATATTCCACTGAGACACCATGGCGGCGCGACCAGTCGCTGCTACCAACAAAATGTATACAGCTCCATAGAGAGTTACTCACTTGGTGTCCGTTAGGTTGCGCAACCAATTTGGTGGCGCGACCAGCTCAGACGTGCCCCTAGCCAAGTTGATAATCTGTGCTAGTTAACGCTAGTAGAAAACTTCAAATGTACGGGAATGACGTCATCTCAACGCTAAGTCACGTGGTCAGAATAAAAGAATAGGGGTCGTGGCCAACTCGAGGCGTTCGAAGCAAGAGAAACGGTTGTAACTTGGCTAGGGGGGACTGGTATCTGCATGGTGTCTAGTTTGGTAGCTTAGGGCTATATTTTAGCAGCACAACTGGTCGCACCACCATTGTGTCCCGGTGAAATATAGCCCTTAGTAGCCAGAAAATCAGACATTAGTCTTACTAAAGGCATGTCTCTCAGTTACTGGGTTATGGAGGTCTGATCTGAAAACATGGGTGTCCAGCCGCAACAGGATGGACTGGAAACCGACCCCAAGCTAGTTGGTAGACGGTGAGGCTGATTGTGGCTTGAGAGAGGGGTTGTTACAAGGGACTCAAATATAGGTGATGAAATGAGGGTTTTCTAAAAGTCCACCTCTACCTCCCCTTAATGATTTCACAGCCATATGGTCTAGTGGTCCTTAACACGTCTGTGGAGCATGAGGTCCTGAGTTCTATTCCTGGGTCAAGCAAAAAGTGCTGTTGTATTTTACAAGCTTTTATTCAGTTTCACCTGTCCCGATGTCTGCTTGTCTGTAATCAAATCTTGCAAATTAAATTCGATACACTTTTCCATCGGTTACCGATTGAGCTGAAATTTTGCAAGCATGTGTAAATCAGATGACAATGCAAAATTATTATGACATGGAGCTGATCTGATGATGGAACTGGAAGGTGGCCTCTATCGCGTTTAAGCTTTTAGGAATGGTCTTGATGAGTAGATATTAATTATATTATTCCGCGATAAAAAAGATTGTTATGAAAAAATGATGCCACAGAAAGCACATGTAGCGACATCTATATCGCCTCATGAGAACTATCCTGCAACACGTATATACATTCCATCATGTATAGTTAGGCGGCTATCACACTGCCATGCACCACGCAGCGTAGTGCGTGAAAACGCTCCTACGCACGTACTTGCGGGAGTGCAGATCTGCATCATCGTGCGGGATTTTTACGCACTCACGCGCGTAGGTGCGTTTTGTAAATTCACGCAGGCACGCACTCATTTCATACAAAATCACGCACGGCACACATGGCACACTGAGTCTTATATGTATATAAGACTCAGTGTGCCATACCATGCGTGTCGCCCCGCACCCACGCGCGTGTGTGCGTGTTTCTCCGTATGTAGAGTCGTGATCTGCATGAACGTGCGTGGATGCAGTTTCAGTGTGTTGGGCTGTGCGTGTTTTCTATACAAACGGAGATACTGACAAGCGACGTTAAGACACGCATTCACGCGCTACGCTGCGGGGTGCGTGGCAGTATGATTACCGCCGTTATATATTTCGAACAGATAAAGAGTGGGGAAAAATCCACTCAAAACACTGTTTTTTTAATAAAAGTACAGATGTCGTTAGTTATAACTTTTAAGTTAATGTACCTACACTTTTACTTAAGGCTGTACTTATAATTATTAAGTAAATTATATTCTGAATACATTTTTAACTGTTTTGTTTTATTTTACAACCCTTTTGAGGTGGGAAATCATCAAATAACTTCTCTCGCTCTGGGTGGGGCGAGAGGTAGTGTCAGACTTTTACAGATTAAAACCTGTGCTCCTTCAGTTGCCTTTTTGCGTCCCTGGGACCAGAGTGGAGGACTGAGGGAGGGAGGGAGGGCGGTAATTCTTTTGAAGAATCCTGCAGTAGTGACGGCCATCGTCCCTAAATGGCCCCGTCAATTTTTTCAACCCTCTCGGCAACTATAGATTTTATAACAAAAATTAAATCGACCAAAAACAGTCCGCATTTCCATAGACGTCAAGAAAGCTTTTGATAACTACAATAAATTAGTCTTGATCTGCTCATAAAAAAAATACAACCGAATTCACTGTTTCTGTAGCCCGATTCACGTAAAATCAAACAAGCCAAATATCGTTGAAGTTTTATAGTCGTTCGATCGAAGTCCTATCCAAAAGCGGTATTCACGATCTATCGAATATTGGGTCGAAGCCTACTGGGGCCAGGGTTATCCGAAAGGGCGCTCGAGCCCCGGTATGAAGGCTTGAAGGAACGGGATGGGTTTTTTAGTCAGTAAGAGTCTGACACTATCTCCCGCTCCGCCCAAGAGGGGGGGTTGTCATAAGATGATTTTTCCCATCGAGAATAAAAAAAAAAATCTATCGACTTATTTCCAGTTACATTAATAAGTATTCTACCAGTATAAAGTAATACAGACTTATTTAAAATCGACGAATTTCAAACGACTTTAAAATCGGTGTCGTTCAAATTCGATTTATGGATGTGAATACGGAAATGGTCTAAACGACTAAATCGCTACGATATCGTTACGGTTTTCATTACGTGAATCGGGCTACTGACGTTTTATAGGGCCCATGTAGGCCTGTGTGAAATAAAACATTTTTTGAATTGTATGGAACTGTTGGACGCTCTGGTATATATTTTATTTAGCGTCTAAAATGCAGAATACTGAGCACGTGCCTTAAGAGGCCGGCGACAGATAAATTTCCATACAAACGTAATACCACGCTCATTTGCAGTTGGAGCATATTTCCAGCATATTATGATGATATTCGATTATAGACAACATTTATCTAGGTTCCTACGTCTTTCTTTTAAAAAAAAAAACAAAAAGAAATTTAAGCGAATGGTATTTCGTACTTTTTTACAGCGTAAATGGCAAAACATGCCATTTGGTTTTTTCTGTATTAAAAATAACAATATTTCTAATATTCTCGACGTAGGAACCTAGATAAACATTGTCTATATAACCGAATATCATCATAATATGTTGGAAATATGCTCCAACTGCAAATGAGCGTGGTATTACGTTTGTATGGAAATTCATCTGTCGCCGGCCTCTTAAGCGCCTCTTATACTTATTCCTGCAGTAATTATCTTTAGGGCCTCCTACAAGGTGGACCGATGACCTGCGGGAAACCGATGGATGCGAGACAGATCGTTCATTATGGCGACACTTGGGGGAGGCCTATGTCCAACAGTGGACGTATATCGGCTGAAATGATGATAATGATGAATTATCCTCAATGAATCCCAGTTAAAACTAACCCCTTATAATCCAGTTTATTTTTATAGAAATTCATTGGGATCGAAATAAAATAAATTAATAAGTAAATTTCAATTTAGTCGCGCGCTATCCACGTCTCGGAGGCAGCCTGTTGAATGTTAACATGGAGTTTACATGGCGTTATGATATTTGAGTTGAGAGCAGTGGCGGCCGAGTGGTAATGGCTCGGGCTTACGAGTTGTAGGTCGCGGGTTCAAACCCAGCCAGGCGCATTACTTTGTGGATTTTATTTAATTACCACTGCTCTCAAAACGGTCAAGTAAAACATCGTGAGGAAACCGGCATGTCCTAGAACTAAAAAATTCGAAGACATGTTACATCCATCAACCTGTACTGGGCCCGCGTGGTGGATTACAGCCCATTCCCTCTCCTAGAGAGGAGGCCTGAGTCCCAGCAGAGGGAACATTAAAAAGGCTGATAATGATGATCTGATGTCCAGAGCTGCGGAAATGGGAAAGAAAGAATGAAAAAAAACAGAGAAAGAAAAAAGATAAAAGAGAAAGATTTTTGTATAGGCTGACATTTTGTATTTTTTTTTTGTTTACATATTAATAAATGAATATGAAGATAAATACGTTTTATTTAGCACAGAAACACGAACAAAAAAGTGTGTTAACAATTAAATTAAACAGAAAAATAAATTATTACAATAGAATAAACATTATTGTAAAATCCTGCCAGGTGCTTCCAAATGGCAGAAATAATTATGCACGTTGATAGATAAATGGATATATACTCTTTAATGAATACCGTAAAAAATTACAGTAGAAGAATAAAATTAATGGGGTCAGTCACAATCTTATCATTAAAAGCAATTTTTTTACAGCCAACCTTTGGATGGATTTGACAGAGAAGAAGAAAAGATACTGTAGGGTTGATGTGTATTTGCTAAAAATCATACTTTATTTCTTATTGTCGTATATAGTACAATTTACAATATATTTAGCACTTATTGCGTCCGCACTCTTCAACTGCTCACGACTTAATGCCCTTCCGACGAACGCGAACGTTGTCACCCCACCATCTTTAGACAATCCCTACTACTCGTTTTCACGGCGAGGGCGCCACTGCGACTCAATTAACAAACTATACTCATGACCTATTATTTCTAGAGATAATTAAGCGTCTTTAAATAATAACAATTGTACATAACGATCTATAATTATCATAAATAGGGTACAATATTACATCTGATAATTAATAAGCTAACAATACGTAGGTAGTTCATGGTGTACTATTTGGTTGAATATTTTTCTTAACAAAGATCTATGAATGTGATCTCAGTTATCGGCATGTGTACCGCCCTGAACTCAAGTGCTTGGCATTATCCTTAGTATTTGACCTCCCCTCCTCCACACAGACTAAGATGCAGATTCGACACTTCTTTGCAAGTTCTATAAAAGGTATTTAAAAAGGCTATACCATATATTGTTGACAGGCCTGTTGGTCTAGTGGTTGGTGACCCTAACTGCTATGCCGGAGGTCGTGGGTTCGATTCCCAAACAGGACAAATGTTTGTGTGATGAGCACGATCATTTGTTCTGTGTCTGGGTGAAATATCTATAATATGTATGTATATAGAAATATATAAGTATGTTTATCAGTTGTCTAGTACTCATAACATAAGCTCTGCTTAGTTTGAGACTAGACGGCGTTGTGTGATAGTTGTGGAATATTATTATTATATTAGATATCAAAAGAACTCGAGAAATCGAGAGCTCAAAATCTGCTCGCGGTTGTCGTCGGGGTGTCTGCAAAAGATTCTACAATACTCCGGTCATATTGCAAGGAAAGGTGATGGCAACATCGTAAGGCTCATCGTGGCCGGTAAAGTGGATGAAAAGAGGCCCAAAATCTATGATAGACAATGCCCTTTACACCGCTAGAGACAGAAACAGATGGAGGAATCGTTCGTATGAAAGTGATGAAGCAGGGAGGTTACGACCCTCAGCATTGAGGAGTATGACGCAAGGAGGAGAAGGATACCAGATCTATGTCAGACTTATATTGTTCCCACTGCTGGGATTCAGGCCTTCACTCTAGGAGAGGGGATGGGCGGTACGTGGACCTAGTGTGTGTTGGTGAATTTGTTTTGGTGACATGTTTTTTTTTTTTCGATTGGAAAAATCATCTTATGACAACCCCTGCTCTTAGGCGGAGCGGGAGATAGTGTCAGACTCTTACTGACTAAAAAACCCATCCCGTTCCCGTTCCTTCTAGCCTTCGTACCGGGGCTCGAGCGCCCTTTTGGATAACCCTGGCCCCAGTAGGCTTCGACCCGGCTGGGCCCCTGCTGTTGCTGACAACTCCTTGAGGCGCGCGGGAACAGCGACTTGGGCTTGGTCCGGACGGTTACCGGACGGCCGGACAGCGAGCTACCCATTGCTCACTGTCCGCAAGCCCGCGCCTACGGTGGCTGGAAATTGGGATCGGAATCCCGGCGGCGGCGGCGAGAGCGCCGTTGTCTGATGCGGTCGGCCTCCTCCTTAGCGAGCATTACTGCTTCGCAGAAGTCGGCGACCGCCCGCCACTCCTCCTCACTCCGGACCATGGCCTCGACCAGGGCCCGGCGCGAGAGGTCTCCGCCGCCGATTGGTGTCTTGTCTTCGAATTTTTTCTTCTAGGACAGGCTCGCGGTTTCTTCACTATGTTTACCTTTATTATTTTGAGAGCTGTGGTGATGAAATATATTACACAAGGTAATCTGCTTGGCTGGGTTGGTGAACTAGTCCGTTGAAGCCACTGGGTCATCACTGCTCTGTCAGAACAAGTATATTTCTCTCAAATGGGTCGGCTGACTTCAATAGTAAAATCTTTTTAAGTTGTTATATTAGGCAATAGTTTCTCCTGCTCTAGTGTGGAGCAAGAGGGTGTGTCAGACTTTTATTGAATAAAACCCACACATGTTTCTTCAGTTGCCTTTTACGTTCCTAGCCACAGTAACTTTTACGAACAATCCTGCAATCCACAGAATTTTTGTGCCAACAGTATTCTGCCTACCTCCCCCTCTGCACCCCAACTCTATCCCCCCAGGGGGTTCAATTATCATCCCCTTTTATTACCAGTGGCTGCGGTAGACACGTTCAATTTTATCCTCGATAGAACCCATTGGGGTAGCCAGGAATATATTAGGAAAGCTTTGTGCGCCCCCCGGGGGGTGGGGAAATTATTATTTGTATGATAGTAAAAATGAGAGTTTTGGCGTGAGTATGTTGGGAATCTTTTTTTTTCGTATATTTTGATCTCTCAAAGATCAAAATTTATTGAGTACTTCCCGCTGACCCAGGATCCTGAAAGGCACAAAGCAAGGTCTTATAACACAGGTATAGGAATAAATCAAAAAACAGTAAATTTGTTGTTACCAAAGTAACAAAAAAAAAATTTTTTGCGGAACCCTCAGTGCGCGAGACCGACTCGCACTTGCCCAGTTTTTTTTTTAGGGTTTCGTACCTTAGTCGACAAAAATGGAACCCGTACATAAATAAGGATAGCATTAAAAGAAAAAAAAAGTGGTTACAATACCAACTATTTACTGCAGCCGACATTTGTCTTGCTACCAACGTAATAGAAGTCAAAATCGCTCGAACGAACTGTGAAAATAATAATATAATAATAATATTCCACAACTATCACACAACGCCGTCTAGTCCCAAGCTAAGCAGAGCTTGTGTTATGAGTACTAGACAACTGATAAACATACTTATATATTTCTAAATACATACATATGTCCGGCACCTCGAGGGGGTGGACGCGCGCCCAGCATGATACAATACATGTAAAAACATTGTGGCGGGAGCGAGCACGCGCACTTTTCTGTACTAGTGCGAAAAACAGTTTATTGCGTGCTTAAAAGCGATGGGCGGGTTTTCGAGTAAGTGCGTTTTTTACGTCTGGGTTTGATGTCCACTATGTGCCGGTGGCGCTTCACCTTACGTCTAATTCTCTTGAAAAAATTGCAGTGGAAAGGCGAGCGAATGGGCCGGCCTTTCGATATTTTACAGGATGCATTTTGAAGAGTGTGCGCAGGAATTGCATGATTCCACCATCTCCTTTCTACCATCGGACAACCCGACGTACGGCGTGTATCCAGCCTTACATCGATAACACGTCTACGGTTCCGACTAAGCATTTCAACTCGTCATTTACACCGCATACTTTGAAGGACTGAACAATTTGCCTGCTGCGGTCTTCCCATCCCCTTATAATTTAGGTGTCTTCAAGGCTAGAGTGAATAGGCTCTTAATAAACTAGTGCGCCTCACCATCAACGATTGCATCACTGCTTATCATCAGGCGGGATCACAGCTAAGCACTAGTTTATATTATCAAAAAAAAAAAACTGCTTTCACATAAGTGAAACCTCTAACATATGCTAGTATTTTGCGATTTGCATATTTCTGTTCATGACCCAAGTGTTTTATATATCTTGCCATCATATTTGACCCTCATTTGGTGTCATAGAATTTTTATGAATATTTCCCATTGAACGTAACACCACACATAGTTATATATACAGGCTGTCCTACCAACATACATATGGTATTCAGTGGCGTAGGTAGATGACCAACCGCCCTGGGTGAAAAAAAATTGGGGCCCCTTTTTTACGTGGGATATCATCGAATATAATAACTTCTTTCAGACGCAGCGTTGGAAAGCCTCCTACAAGGTGGCCCGATGAGCTGATGAAGGTAGCGGGAAACCGATGGATGCGGGACGCACAGGAACGTTCGATGTGGCGACGCTTGGGGAAGGCCTATGTCCAACAGTGGACGTGTATCGGCTGAAATGATGATGATGATAAATAACTTCTTTTGTTCTGGATTGAATGGACATGATGAAATGATGAAACTCTTTCTACTTTTCTATCCGAAACCAGAATTTTATTCGAGGAGAAATTTTTATTTTGCTTTATACATAATAATACATTTTAATACATATGTACATAAAAAAGCAACTATTTATTCTAAAACCTAACTATGTACATAGATATAATACAAAATGGCAAAGTACGCTCAGGCGTCAAAGTACTCCTCCACATCGCTGTCATCCGGAAATGTGCCCAGTAGACTGGCAGCATTGCCACGTTGAATGGCAATGCTAATTCTTTCAGCGAAGAACGAGCCAGCCCTCTGGTCACGTAAAATGTCGATCAGTCGGCGTGAGATTTTCCTTGAAAAGGAAACGCGCACTCGGACCCCACCAACCAATGAGAGATAGGTACAGAAGATCGGTTGGGACCAGAGCGAGTGCCAGTGCCATCCGCTTGAAACACGCATCTGTGAACTTTTTTATGCAAAACTTAAACAACAAAAAAAGTTATTATAACTGTTTAGTAGACGGTTGTTTAAGTTCAATATTAAACGGTAAATAGGTATTTAGGAACACAGAACAATTAGGTAGGTTCTCAACAATAAACCAGACGACTAGATACGAATGCCACTACCACGATAGTTTATTTGTGTATAAGCATAAGTTGACAAGTGACAATGCTAGCGCGACCGCCGAGCGTAAGTCAAAGTCAAAGTCAAAGCATTTATTTCAAATAGACCATTTGCAGGCACTTTTGAATAGTCAAATGGCGGTCAGTCCAAGAAAAGTGAAGCTAAATTGCACGTTCCAAAGCGTAGTTCTCTATGGAGAAGAACGTGCAAGAAACTCCACTCCACTCTTTTAAATCATATTATGTGTTACTTAAAATGCTTGATGTAACCAAGCATTATATTATGTAACACATTACTTGTTGCTTCTATCATAAGAGCACAATGTAGATAATGAAAGTCCCCTGTCTCCTAGCTGAAGCAGAGGGCTTTGACAGTAGTCACCTATTGCGACCAGTTTTGAATTGTAGGCTTCTGTCAATACAGTGCGTCTCCAGGTTTGCCGAGGTTCGCCATGTTTCCTTTTTCCTTGACGATTCCAGTCCAAAGCATATTTAAGTTATGATCGAAATCCCTCCTAAGCGTGTGATCAATCCAGCCTGGAGGCCCCCGAGCTCGGGGCCTCGGGTTTCTACCCCCCTAGCTCTTGGGTAGTTACGCCAGTACGTATATGAGTCTTCATATACAGGGTGCGTCCGGATATTGATCTAACATTCCTGGCGGCACATCGCGTTCGGTAGGACGCCTTTATTAAATAACTCACGCCTGCTGAATTCTATTGAGAACGGACCGGTATGGGGGATAGGAACAACGAATTATGTAGGACATTTTCCGGTTGAATTAATAGAGTTATTTTAGGCATTATGATTTATTAATTGCACAAACACAGAAACAAAAAAGTAAATCGATAAATAATACATCTGATTGACACGTACAGATGTGGTGCCATAGATATCCTTGTGTTGCGGAGAAATAAAATTTAACTAATAGAATTTACTTTGGCTGCTTAGCGTTATGAAACGTATTGCAAATATTGACATATTTTTATTGGACTTAACTAGCTTTTGCTCGCGCTGCTCCCGCTCTTCCCTACTCCACCCTACTATAGGTACTCTACCCTACCCTACTATACCCTACTTTACCCTACTCTACTCTACGCTACCCTACACTACTCCACACTACCCTACTTTACTCTACCCTAAATTACCTTTTTTTTTTTCATAAGAACCTTATCTCCTCACTATAACGAACACAAGAAAAGAAAAATTAGCGAAATCGGTTCAGCCGTTCACGCGTGATGGCGTGACCAAGGAAATTGGGATTCATTTTTATAATACACCACTATTTTTTTATTAGTACAAATACTTAAAGGGCTTATTAGAAAAGCCCTTGTTATTTTATAAGTAAAATCTCAATAAATAATATTCATAAACAACAAAGTTATTAGCGTTGGTTTATATCCCAAAATGTCACTCAATTTATGGAAATTTTGTGGAGGCTATTGGTTAATGAATGAATAAGTGTCAATTATTAAGGAAAAACACTGCCCGCAGTATTTTCTACTAGCAATTGTTATGTTTGATTGATTATATGATGAATTTACGGTTTTTTCTACTTTTGACTACAAAAATATGATTAGTGATGGGTACAGAGAGAGGTTGTCGGTCCAAACGTTTTTTTAAGTACAAATACTTCATGTGAAGAAAAAAAAATTACTTACAACTAACTCTGAAGACCGATGCCTGCGTCTGTAGGTATTTATCAAAGCCGCAAGTTTCTATAACGTTATCCTTGAACATAACTAATTATATGTGGCTAGTAATCAATCACGGTTTCAAGGGCTAATCGAATTTGAACCAAATTTGGTACACGAGAACAACATCTCAAAGGAATGACGCTGACATCTCTAGTTCAAGCGTGTGTTACTTATAATAGACTAGCCTTTGCCCGCAGCTTCGGACATAAAATATAGCCTATGTCACTCAAGAATAAAGCTTCTTTTTATCGGTGAAAAAATTTTAGCAATCACAGCAGTACTTCCAGAGATTACTTCCAACAAGGATAGTTTCCAGGGTCAAAATAATTACATTTTATTTAGTCCGTATTTTAGACTATAAAAAAATATTGGACACGTATTTTTTCTTTTTTCGATTAAACAAAAAATAACAATTTAAATTACATTTTTTACGACAACTAGCCTATTATGGGATTTTTTGTTAAGCTATTACATAGCTTCTATCGCGGGCCTTGAGCGTGGTGACCGATAAGAAAACAAATGAGTGAACAATCAATCAAAATTCAATTCAATGTGTGAAAGTGTAACTTCAATATCAAAGAAAAAAAAAACAAAGGAAAAAAATACTGCTTAAATAAAATAAATAAATAATTATAATTGCATAAGTTGATAAAAATGCTATGCATAGCTTTACCGCGGCAGTCGCCGAGTGCCACACGTCTTTTTTTTTTACTCTAGACTACAAAAAAATGATCAGTAACTAACGGAGCTCCATATTTTTTGTACTAATTAAAAATAGGGATGTAAGTATATACATATATGTAGATAAATACTCCTGTCTGCCCCTTTATGAGATCAGTCGGGACGTGATATATGTAATTTATTGTTTCAATTAATGACTCATCATATCTTTTGTTTATTAATCACAACAGCATCCCACTCGAATCCTAAATCATAGCCACAGTAACCGAACCTAATGAATTGACAACCATCTACAAACAATTTACAACTCTTACACTCGGACGTAAAGTCTATTTTCTTTTACTAACACTCTCATTTCACTGACTACGAAGAATTTTTCAAATAAACAATGTGTTTTGGACTTTGTTTAGAAGGTTCTAAAGTTGAGTTTCGTTTGAGAGGTTCGAATAAATGTAAGGGTCGAATTTTCCATAGATAAAGAATTTAGATGTATAATCGAATTGAAGCTGAAATAAATTCAATACTAAGTCGATAAAGAGCCGGGAAATATGTATTCGATTACCTCGCCAGGCACGAGTTGGTCGAGAATAGCTCGTGACTCGTGACGTCAGTCCAGTACCCCTAGCCAAGTTTTTAATCTGCAATAGTTAACGCTTGTAGAAAGCTTCAAATGTACGGGAATGACGTCGTCTCAACGCTCAAGCGAAACGGTTGTAACTTGGCTAGGGGGCAGCTACCAGTAGCCTTGATTCACGTACAATTAAACAAGCCAAATATCGTTGAAGTTTTATAGTCGTTCGAACGAAGTCCTACCCAAACCGATATTTACGTGTTCCTTAATCGGGCTTGGATAGAAACTCAACTGGCTCGAAACTAAACGATCTATCGACGACTTATTACCAGTTACATTAATAAGTATTCTACCACGATAATGAAATAGAGATTTTTTTTTACATCGACTCTTCGACCAAACGACTTTAAAATCGGTGTCGTTCAAACTCGATTGATGGATGTGAATTCGTGTGTGGTCTAAACGACTAAATCGCTACGATATCGTTACGGTTTTCATTACGTGAATCGGGCTACAGGTCCAGAGCGAGGAGGAGTGGCAGGCCGCCGCCTCCTTCTGCGAAGCAGTAATGCTAGCAAAGGAGGAGGCCGACCGCATCAGGCAACGGCGCTCTCGCCACCGCCGCCGGGGTTCCGATCCCAATTTCCGGCCACCGTAGGCGCGGGCTTGCAGACGCCAAGCAATGGGTAGCTCGCTGTCCGACCGTCCGGTAACTGTCCCGACCGCGCCCAAGTCGTCGACGGCGCTCACTGTTCCCGCGCGCCTCAAGGAGTTGTCAGCAACCGCAGGGGCCCAGCCTGGTCGAAGCCTACTGGGGCCAAGAGTCTGCTTCTGAAAGGAAGGCTCGGCTCCGGTATGAAAGGCAAGAAGGAACGGGGTGGGTTTTTTAGTCAGTAAGAGTCTGTCACTGTCTCCCGCTCCGCTCAAGGGCAGGGGATGTCATTTGGATGATTTTTACTAACCCGGGAAAAAAAAAACTGTTCAGCGTTTTTTTTTTATATTCCTCAACTGTCACTCAACACCGTCTAGTCCCAAGCTAAGCAGAGCTTGTGTTATGAGTACTAGACAACTAATAAACATACTTATATATTTCTAAATACATACATATATAGATAAATTACACCCAGACACAGAACAAATGATCATGCTCATCACAATCATTTGTCCTGGGTGGCAATCGAACCAACGACCTCCTGCATAGCAGTCAGAGCCACTAACCTCTAGACCAAGAGGCCAGTCAAAAATAAATACGTTACGCCTACGTTATTCCTTAAGGCAAAGTACGAGAATAGTTCATGACGTCATGTATCCACCATTTTCTACCTATATTGGGGTCAGCTAAAAATAGAGATAATTGAAAAAAAAATAGAGGCCTTTAGTCTTTACTAGATCCTTATAATAAAAACCGGCCAAGTACGAGTCGGACTCGCCCATGGAGGGTTCCGTAGCAGCAAGTAACATAGTATAAAAGTTTTTGTAGTTCGTTGTAACTTTGATCGTTGTTTTAATAATAGTGTATTTTTTTAGATTGATGACGTATTAAAAAAACACTACCTACATACTAGATCTCGTTCAAACCAATTTTCGTTGGTTGACATGGTAATGTAACTCATATATTTTTTTTAGTTTTATCATTTTCTTATTGTAGAAGTTACACACATTTTACCACTTTGGAAGTGTCTCTCTCGTAAACTATGCAATTTAGAAAAAAATATATTAGAAACCTCAATATCATTTTTGAAGACCTATCCATAGATACCCCACACGTATAGGTTTGATGAAAAAAAAAATTGAGTTTTAGTTCTAAGTATGGGGGGACCCCCAAAATTTATTGCTCTTTTTCTATTTTTGTGTGAAAATCTTAAAGTGGTTTACAGAATACATCTACTTACTAAGTTTCAACAGTATAGCTCTTATAGTTTCGGAAAAAAGTGGCTGTGACATACGGACGGACAGACAGACAGACATGACGAATCTATAAGGGTTCCGTTTTTTGCCATTTGGCTACGGAACCCTAAAAAAATAAATAATAATATAGGTTACTTCTAGGTAAGCGCGCTCCATCGTCGACCACATTATCGTTTTCCATCAGGACCTCAAGTCTGCTATTACAATAGTATCAGAATGGTCTATCATTGATTTCATAATTGTTGATTTTGGGTATGTTTGGTAATCTACTAATATAATGGCGTCATTATGACTTTCCAATGATCAACCACTGACACTTCATTGAAAGAAGTGGGATAGAATGGTAATCTCGTACATATTTATTAATGAATGTCTTACATAGGCGGTAATCTGCAAAAATGTTGACAGTTCCTTTGATCAGTGACCTACCATTAGAACGTCATTGTGCAGTCATTGATTTTAATAAGATCGATATTGTCATTTTACCGCAACTCTATTACGAAACCATTGACCGATCAATGATCGATCATTACGAATTAGCAGATTAGGAACTTTTAGCAAAATGACAATGGGATCGTTGTTGGAAAGACGAATTTTTAAAAATAGCGGACTTTGGCTCCAGGTGATACCTATAGCGGTCAAGCGCGAGCCTGTCAACAATAAAAAAAGAATTAAATGAATAAATAAATTAGTTAAATAATAAATTAATGAAATGATTAATGCATGCTTGTACGTAGCTCTGATATTAAAGAAATGACGAATGATAATTTGTTTAATTTAAATGTTAAAATATTTTTGAATTTATACATTATTTGATTAAGGGGCCGGCGACGGATAAATTTTCATACAAACGTAATACCACGCTCATTTGCAATTAGAGCATATTTCCAACATAATAATAATAATATAATATAATAATAATAATAATAATAATCTTTATTTATCTTCCACAAATAACGGCAACGATAACAGCAGGAATGTAAAACAAAATTTTAATGTGGTATAATAATGTTAATTTGTGGGAGACTGGTGCCTAAACTAAGCCATGGCTTGTATTTCAGGACACCAGGGACTAATAATTATGATGATATTCGGTTATAGACAATATTTATCTAGGTTCCTACATCTTTCTTTTTTTTTTAAAACAGAAAGAAATTTAAGCGCATTGATTTTGCACTTTTTTACAGCGTTAATGGCAAAACATGCCATTTGGCTTTTCCTGTATTAAACATAACAATATTTCTAATATTCTCGACGTAGGAACCTAGATAAATATTGTCTATAACCGAATATCATCATAATACGTTGGAAATATGCTCCAACTGCAAATGAGCGTGGTATTACGTTTGTATGGAAGTTCATCCGTCGCCGGCCCCTTATGGAAATTATATAAAAGATATAATAATAATTGGGGTCGGCTTGTCGACGGAAGCGTAACCTTTCAATCAAAATAAAAAAAAATAAAAAATCGAGCCACAATTGACCGACATACCGGTGAATATAAATAAAAAAAAAAAACATTCAGCCGAACATGAACCTCCTCCTTTTCGAAGTCGGATAAAAATAAATTCTCAGGTCTACAAAAGTTAAATATCTAAACTAAGTTATAAGAACACCTTTACGGTTGCTAGGCAACGCGCGTGTCACAACCTAAATTGGACTAATTTGTAGACAGAATCAGTTTAGGAGTGAATATTCTTGCTATGTCGTTGGAGTAAGCATAGGGAGTCTATTTATTAAGGTATCACGGTGACCGGTACCCTGGGTCCCTATAGCGGACAGAGTTCCGGCGGGATCTCATGGTGAAATGGCGTCAGCGACTATCGCAACACTGTACTGGGCACGCCACAATTATGGCGGTAATTCCACTCTTTGAGGCGTGGCTGGAAAGAACACACGCCGTCTTCACTTTTTTTTTTTGGTGGGGAAAATCATCCAATGACAACATCGCTCTTGTGCGGAGCGGGAGATAGTGTCAGACTCTTATTGACTAAAAAACCCACCCCGTTGCTTCAAGCCTTCATACCGGGGCTCGAGTTCCCTTTCGGATAACCCTGGCCCCAGTAGGCTTCGACCCGGCTGGGCTCCTGCTGTTGCTGACAACTCCTTGAGGCGAGCGGCAACAGTGCACGCCGTCGACGACGTGGGCTTGGTCCGGACAGTTACCGGACGGCCGGACAGCGAGCTACTCATTGCTCACTGTCCGCAAGCCCGCGCCTATGGTAGCTTTAAATCGGGATCGGAATCCCGGCGGCGGCGAGAGCGCCGTTGCCTGATGCGGTCGGCCTCCTCCTTTGACCTTCCGCGTGACGCAAGTTCTCTCCGGGAATGGTAAGTTCGGGAGGTACCTGCACCGGATTCGTGCGGAAGTGACGCTCGGGTGTCGCCACTGTGTGGACCGCCTGGAGGACATGGTAAAGCACATGGTAGAGTTGTGCCCTGCTTGGGCAGAGCATCGCCGTGTCCTTGTTTGGGGCGATCGGCGGCAGCGATCTGTCGCACTAGGCCTTGTTACAGGCCATGGTCCTGAGCGAGGAGGAGTGGCAGGCGGTCACCTCTTTCTGCAAAGCAGTAATGCTAGCAAAGGAGGAGTCCGACCGCATCAGGCAACGGCGGTCACGCCACAGCCGCCACCATGATTCCAATCCCGATTTCCAGGCACCGTAGGCGAGGGTTTGCGGACGGTGAGCCTACCTAACCCGGTATGAAAGGCAACGAAGGAACGGGGTGGGTTTTTTAGTCAATAAAAGTCTGACACTATCTCCCGCTCCGCCCAAGGGTGAGGGATGTCATTTGAATGATTTTTACCCTCTGAAAAAAAAAACCACAGCGAAGTTCACTCTTGCTGAAAAAGTATGAAACCTGATTTTCAGGATGCTGAAATAAACAAGGTATCAGGAAAAACAAGAACAGAACAAAAAAAAACAGAGTCACAAGTTATACCTAGGAGGTACCAACCGAAATACTTTAATAACGTGTGACTCTTCGCACGCCTTTCCACCGAGTCCAAAGCTGCTAGGTGGCATTTTGCAGCACCAGCCCTTATGTGACTACATGTCTTCAAAATTTTAGTTCTAGAACTTGCCACTTTCGTCACGTGGTTTTTCTTGTCATTTTGAGAGCAGTGTATGGAGCGAGAAGGCCTGACAGACTTTCACTGACTAAAACTCACCTGTGTTTTTCAGTTGCCCTTTGCATTCTATTGTCACGGTAAATCTTTCAACCGTTCCCGCAATCCGCGCAGGATCTTTATACCCCTGCCTACCCTCTCCGGGTCTCGGGCGTGATATTTTATTCAACCTATAAGTAAGTATAGTTATACAGAGGCGATGATTAGTCGCAAGTGCAAATCTGTGTAGCGCCCAGTCGCGGTGGAAGACGAAAAAAACTGTGGAGTCGAAAATAATTTATGCATCGATATAAATATGCACTACGCACTACATTAGACGGAACATTCCTTTCAGTCGAGTCAGGTGTAATGTAGACTGTACACCTTGAATATTACACTATGTTGAATGAAACGCGTAAGTGCCACGAAATTCATGGCGCTTAAGACATTTGGTCGCGAAAAAAGTATCCTCTAAAAGCTATCTTAGCGCTGCACGTTTTACTAGTTCTGTTAGACGACATAATGCCAATGTAGCGCTGCTGCGAACTTTTGTTTTAACTTTTGAGTGTATTGACAAATATTTTCCGTGAAAGGGCTTGTCTATCTATACTTATATACTTATATATATAATATTATAAAGCGGAAGAGTTTGTTTGTTTGTTTGTTTGAACGCGCTAATCTCTGGAACTACTGGTCCGATTTGAATGATTCTTTCAGTGTTGGGTAGTCCATTTATCGAGGAAGGCTATAGGCTATGTTCTTTTTTTTTCAAAATTAGGGATCCGTAATAAAATTGCTATTTTGTAACACAAGGTGTAAAATCGAAAACCTATTTTTGCGTGCGCTGCAAAAACTATTGACAATAGAACAAAATGATGTACTACGGGTTTGTAGATCCCATAAAGACCTACAAAAAAGTCCGCGAGAACATATATCTAGCTATCATGGTTTAATCACAATAACCGATTTTATGTTCAAAATAATTATTAAATCGTCTGAAGAAAAAAAACTACGTTAAATATGTATCGTAATATTAATCTTTATCGGAATTAAGCATTAAGTTATCAAGAGTATTTATGTAGAAGTAAAATACTTTTTGTTTCATCTCAATCGGATATTTCGTTTAAAAGTTATCACGTGTGTAAGATGTTATGAGTTGGTACCTATTAATGAGTTATGGGCCATAGAGTTTTTTATCAACATAAAATCCTGTACAATTTGTTGATGATTGTAAGTATAAGATCTTTGAAGAGTATAATAAATACATTTATGAACGCGGTAATTTTGGACAATACTGATCTGATATGAAAACTATTTAAATATTCAATAGTCCATTTATTGAGGGAGGCAATTATAGGCAATATTTTATCTCAGTATTTTCACGGAAACGAGTAAAACGCGGGTGAAACCGCGGGGCACAACTAGTCACTAAATATAAGTCGATGAATTTATGTTATTTATAGAGACCATTTTAAATATTCAGTGTTAGTTTCGGCCAAAAAGTGATCGGTATCAGCTATGTGTGGATTCATACATATTTTGCAGGCTGCAATCATTCACATCACATCGGTTGAAATCACATTGACAGCGGCACCCATTTTTTATTATTTTCATTCCTACGGTACGAGGCGTTTAAGACCTCGTTTGTTTATCATTATTACGGTAAGGGGCTTATTGCACCCCGTAAGTTTCAAAAAATAAAAACGTTTTTACTAAACGGAGTACGAGGTCATAATGACCCCGTATTAATGTAGGCACACTACTGAATTTTGTTTTAATAGAGCATCTTAGTTAAATATTCATTTCTTTTCTAAAGTAAACTAAATTGAAGTTACGGACAGAGAAGACTATGGTTTACTTGGCGGCATCGCAAGGAAGACATGTACGGGGCGTATTAGACCTCATTCCGCAATTAAAATCGGAAGCCACGAGGTTGTTATATGATTTTCATAGGTTTTGGTTCTCTCTGGTTTGGATAGATTTATATTAAATTGGTTACGTCCAGTTCTTGGGATATCGTTATCTTCTTCTTCTTATAGTATCGATGGCAAAATTAGTTAAATTCCTTGGCTGGCCCAGAATTCGGCCACGGCAATGCCGTCCGCTGATGCTGTCATTAGGTCCCTACGTGAGCAGGTCACAGAGCAAGTGATGCAGGACGGAAAATGGGACATGGTCTGCGGAGAGACGCAGCAAAGACTGCGTTACCGTGCTTCGGGTGACAGATCTCGGCGACAAGTGACAGTCCAGGAATATGAGGCCTGCTTTGTGAGGAATCCCGATGAGTTTCCTGAAAAGATGTAACAGTGTGTCTTGCGATTCCGAGAGAATTTCTGCTTTATTCTGTGAGAACCCTTCGATGTTGATCGAGATTACAGACAAGGCTGGTTTTGTCAGTGGACTGCTATTAAAGTAACCGGTATTGACATATTATAACTACGGGAGGAACTGACCCGCAATGGCCGAAGACAGACGTGTGTGGAAAAGCAAGAGGGAGGCCTTCGTCCAGCAGTTGGACATAACGGGCTACCTAACTAATTAGGTGTTCTGGCTCTTATTTTGATGCCAACCAATGTAATTATTTATTTAGTTTATTTATTTAGTACAAGGACGACTTACAAAATTTTAAATTAAATTAAATTGCTAATAAAAGCAGGCAAAGAAAGGAATCCATAATCACTAGAAAGCCAATTACAAGTCCTCACGTATAGACTTTTTAAAAAACATTAAATATGGCGCACAAAAACAATAAATTTTAATCAATCAATCAATCATTTATTTGCTATAAATATGGTAAAGTAGTTGTTATTAGCTTAGAGGTCCAGAACAGATTGGAGGTGTGGTGGCACAGATTGGAGAGTGTTGGCCTGAAATTGAGTAGAACCAAAACGGAGTACTTGTTCTGCGATTTCGGCGGTCTCTCCAATCCAGTGCCCTTAGCTCTCGCCGGAACGCCCATACCGATCTGTTCCGACTTTCGGTACCTCGGGTCCCTCGTCCAAGGGGATGGTGAGGTGGACCGGGACGTAACACATCGGATCAACGCAGGATGGATGAAATGGCGACAGGTCACGGGAACAACTTGTGACCCACGGATGCCCCTCAAGTTGAAGGGTAAAATCTACAAGTCCGTGATAAGGCCTGTCATACTGTATGGATCAGAATGTTGGGCTGTGAAAAAGACGGATGAAAAAAGATTGCATGTAGCGGAGATGAGAATGTTAAGATGGATGTGTGGTGTGACGAGAAAGGATAAAGTGAGAAATGAGTATATTAGGGGAAGTTTGAAAGTGGCGCCAGTGACTGAAAGGTTGAAAGGAAATCGTTTGTCTTGGTATGGTCATGTAAAGAGGAGAGATGAAAAGCATGTTGCTAAAAGAGTTATGAATTTACATGTGGATGGATGGAGAGGGAGAGGGAGGCCAAAGAAAAGATGGATGGATTGTGTGAGAAGTGATATGAAAGAAAAGGGAGTTAGTGATAGCGTGACGAGTGACAGGACAGAATGGAAGAAAAAAACGTGTTGCGCCGACCCCAAATAAAATGGGACAAGGGCAGGAAGAAGAAGATGGTAAAGTAGTTGTTATAGTGACAGTTATAGACCGAGACATATTTCACCTAAGTTACAGGTATGCAAATATTTAAAAATTAGAATTTATACATACATGAATTAATATAATTGATTAACATATAATTGAAGTTTACAAAATTGATTACATAACAATGTCAAAATAGATAAAAATTAAACATGAAATAATTTTATGCATCCTTAAAAAATTGTAACAACATGAACTTTTCTTCAAAAACTCTTTAACTGAATAAAAGCTTATAAAAACGTTAGTTTACTCCACGCCATTCTTGTCCGTCCATCTGTCCCTAAAGGACTTTAAGTGTTAGAAAGAGAAAGCTATACAGGCAGAAAGAGAGGGAAACAAATCTCTCGGCTTAAGATTAGGGTAACCATCTGTCAAGGTTTTATGAAAATGAAACCAAATAGTAGTACAGCTCTTTTTGAAGGATCTTTCACAATTGCTTTAAATATTTTAATTTTTTTTTTCATCATTAGTTAAAGTTATTTTGGTTTTTCCTCTATAAGATTGTAGGTAGGGGTGGGCATTAACACGAAATAGCTAGGTACAGAAGACAATCTAAGTGCGCGCGAGCAACGCACACATAGACACCGCTCACGGACATTATATCTCGGAGCGCCCCGGCCCGCACATCGAACAGTTCCGGCTCAAACGCTCATTACTGTGTGTCCACTGAGCGTTAGTATAAAAATTGAGGTACATACATGAGATGGTCTTCTGTACCTATCTATTTTGTGACATGACTCAGTGAATGAGTCGAGACTTTGCCTTTTATACCCAGAAGATATGGTCACCCCACAGTATGACTTCAGAATAGATATCGTGTTACTCGCTATCTTTCGCGAAGATTTTCTATTTACAGATTAAAGGAGCCTCATCTGATTTCAAATCGGATCAGATTATGAGAATAAGAATTCATTAATTTTATCACTAACTAGTTTTTGCCCGCAGTTTCGAACGCGTGAAAATAGGTTTTTCCTTACAAAATTTAGGCCCCCGTTTCGTCCGCTTAGAAGCAAAATTTTTGAAAATCCAGATAATTGCCAGCTTTTTTTTATGAGGAACATCAACGACATGTTAAATAATAATATTCCACAACTATCACACAACGCCATCTAGTCCCAAGCTAAGCAGAGCTTGTGTTATGGGTACTAGATAACTGATAAACATATTTGTATATTTCTAAATACATACATATTGTAGATAAATTACACCCAGACACAGAACAAATGATCATGCTCATCACATAAACATTTGTCCTAGGTGGTAATCGATTATAGACATTCGATTCTATGCAGATATGTCAATTAGAGGTATCCACAGCTTACATGCACCTTGATGCACTTGAGACAATTGAGAGGCGAGTTATGAGGATCATTGGCAACGATGCGTTCGTCGAGTCGAGGCTTCAAAGTCTTGAGCATCGACGCCGAGTTGCTAGCCTATCAGTTTTCTACCGGTTGCATTTCGGGGAGTATGCATCGAAAAATCTAATTCTGTCAAGCCCGTTCTATCATCGCACCTCCAGGCATACGGCGATGCGCCACCTGTTCATGGTGACCTTCCCACCTATTTACAAAACAGGAATTCATTCACGTACAGCTGTGAATTTCCCTGCCGGAGCCTTTTTTATGGTAGGAAAATCAGCGCGCGCCGTTGACGACTTGGGCTCGGTCCGGACAGTTACCGGACGATCGGACAGCGAGCTACCCATTGCTCGCTGTCCGCAAACCTGCATTTACGGTCGCCGGAAATCGGGATCGGTATCCCGGCGGCGGCGAGAGCGCCCTTGCCTGATGCGGTCGGCCTCCTCCTTTGTAAGCATTACTGCCTTGCAGAAGTCGGCGTCCACCTGCCACTCCTCCTCGCTCCGGACCATGCCCTGAAACAAGGCCCGGCGCGATAGGTGCGGCGTGGGCTTGCGGACGGCGAGCAAAAGGTAGCTCGCTGTCGGACCGTCCGGTAACTGTCCAGACCGAGCCCAAGTTGTCGACAACGCGCACTGTTCCCGCGCGTCTCATGGAGTTGTCAGCAACAGCAGGGGGCCAGCTGGGTCGAAGTTTATCGGGGCCAGGGTTAGTTTCGAAAGATTAGCTCAGCCCTGGTATGGAGGCTCGAAGGAACGGGATGGGTTTTTAGTCAGTCTCACTATCTTTCGCTCCACCTAAGAGCGGGTGTTGTCATTACCGTTACTTATGACGACACTTGAGAGAAGGTGTATGTCCAGCAGTGGGCTTCATTCAGCTCGAATGACGATGTTCCGTATCCGTTTGTAGATCCGAAATATCATAGGTTACAACATCCTTGATACAGAGTTTAATTTTAGAAATACATGGGTGACATTGAAACATGGGTAAGTGGCAAATAAGCGACTATTTGTCATTATTCCTGCAAAGCGGGAAGTCAGGAATATCTCATTACGAAATTATCTAGTTATGGTAATAATGTGACTGGTAAATTCACGAAATGGATACATGTAAAGAAACAAACAAGTTCTAGGCAAGCGTGCTCCATCGTCTGAGAATATTTATATGGTGTATCTCCATCAGGTGAGATAGTGGTCAAACGTGGGCCTGCTCGATTTACAAAAATTATGGCACAAAGTGCCCCACGCTTTTTTCACTATGATATATATATTTATCGTTCATTATTATTATTTTCTACCTATATTTAAATTATTTTACACTTTTTAGTTTGATATACTATGAAAGCGTGTTTTTTTAGTTTTTTTTTTTTTTAACTATTATTTTTTAAAATATTTTACTTGCTTTAGGCCAAATACCAAGATTCTAGATCAATGGGAAGTACCCTATAGGTTTTAATTTCCCAGCGAGTGTCAAAATATAAGCCTAAATGGAGCATAAACGGCCTTATTTTTAAATTGCGTCGATTTAGAATTGTGATTTTTTCTCTGTTACTTATGGTAAACAGACTTCAGTATTTGATATTAATTTAATTTTCATACCTCTATAACGCATAGAGGTATGAAAATTGAGAGAAAAACGGTCTTGATATACGGACAGACCGACAAATTAACTACAAAGTGATCCTAAAGGGGTTCCGTATTTTTGTAGACTTAGGTACCGAACCCTAAAAGAGAATAGAACCTAAATATATAAAAATCAATGCCACTTTTCGTTATAATTTTATAACTCAAGAACGGGCTCATCTATCCAAACCAAATGTTTAGGCTTTGTTCGGACTATTTAGTGGATGGTTTATGTGAAGTTTGGTAGGGTAGAGTAGGGCAGAGTAGTGTAGAGTAGGGTAGAGTAGGGCAGAGTAGGGTAGACTAGGGAAGAGTAGGATAGGGTAGGGTAGAGTAGGGCAGAGTAGGGCAGCGTAGTGTAGAGTAGGGTAGAGTAGTGCAGAGTAGGGTAGACTAGGGTAGAGTAGGATAGGGTAGGATAGAGTAGGGTAGAGTAGGGCAGAGTAGGGTAGAGTAGGGTATAGTAGGGTGGAGTAGGGAAGAGCGGGAGCGAAGCCGCGCGGGCAAAAGCTAGTGGAATAATAAATACATTTATTGTACAGGAAAACGGTAACACAATTCTTAAACACGAACATAAATCTATGCGCTAATGGCTGTTTATCGCTGACTGCAATATCTGCCCCACAACCTTTGGATGTAATAAATAAACCCCTTTACGTCAAGAACAGTGCAACAGGTGAGCATCGAACTTACGACTTCTTTAGCAATTCTGTACCTTTGGGGTCCTTAGCACATCGACAGTGGGATTTTTGAATTATTTTAATTTTTAACGTACGGGGCGTTTAAGACCTCGTTTCTAAATTATGATTATGGCAGTAAGAGGCTTATTAGACCCCGTAAGTTTAAAAACTAAAAACGTTTTTTATAAATGCAGTACAAGGTCAAAATGACCTCGTATTGAAGTAGGAGCTTCTTAGTTAAATATTCATCTCTTTTGTGAAGTATTTTTTTGTTCAAAAACTTTATGGGTTAAAAAAAACACGTATTTCCTGGAACAAGTTTTGTAAAATATTCGAGTAAATCACGGAATTACCGAATGATAACAGAGTTTTCAGGCGTTATCTCTCTTCGCCGCCGCTTTCCGGCCACCTTAGGCGCGGGCTTGCGGACAGTGAGCAATGGGTAGCTCGCTGTCCGGCCGCCCGGTAACTGTCCAGACCAAGCCTAAGACGTCGATGGCGCGCGCTGTTCCCGCGCGTCTCAAGGAGTTGTCAGCAACAGCAGGGACCCAGCCGGGTCGAAGCCTACTGGGGCCAGGGTAATCCAAAAAGCTCGAACCCCGGTATGAAGGCTAGAAGGAACGGGGTGGGTCTTTTAGTCAGTTAGAGTCTGACACTATCTCCCGCTCCGCCCAAGAGTGGGGGTTGTCATAGGATGATTTTTTTCCCACCATAAAAAAAGACGTTATCTCTCTTTTTTCGCGTTGCCTTTTCGTCAAACATCGCGTTGGATTGCGTTAGATGAAGTAACAAGCTTTTAAACCATGCTCGATGTTTACGATAGGCGAGTGGAAATGCAGCCTCTTAATTAAAAAGTAAGAACACATACAAAGGTTTAATTAACCGAATTTTAAAAAAGGAGGATGTTCTCAATACGGATGTTTGTATTTTTTAGGGTTCCATACTTCAAAAGGAAAAAAACGAAACCCTTTTAGGATTACTTTGCTGTCTGTACATCTGTCTGTCTGTCTGTCAAGACCTTTTATCTCGAGAACGCGTGGAGGTATCGAGTTGAAATTAAAACCATATACTCAAGTCTGCGGTCCCTTCAAGCTGTGAAAAAATCAAACTGCTAAGTTAACGAATAAAAAAGATACGGCTGTTTATGTCGCAAATAGTGTATATTTTGATACTCTCAAACATCTAAATTCTTAGCGCACTTCCCGTTGACCCAGAATCCTGAAAATTGGCACGTAGCACAGGTATAGGGAAAAATCTGAAAACAGTAAATTTGTTTATACCTAGGTCACAAAAAAAAAAATTGCAATTCGGAAAAATCTTCGAGACTCCATTCGGGAATTGTAGTTTGTACGGAACCCTCGGTGCGCGAGTCCGACTCGCACTTGCCCAGTGTTTTATGTTTGTTCCGGCATAACTTCGTCGCTTGCCAACCGATTTGCAAAATCCTTTTTTTGTTGAAAAAAGTATACTTCCCAAATGATCCCATAGTCACCAAGTCGGGATCTAATGATGGAATCTTGGCGAAATCGAGGGAACTCCTCAAATATTATAGGCAACCATATACGAGTAGTTATACTTTCAAACAACTTAGGATCTAAAGTAGGACCTAAGTCGTTACAATAAAAAAGAAAACTAAGTATTAGTATCAATTGAACTAGAACAAAAGAATCTAGCGACTTTAAAGAATAGAGTGAAGTTACAAAGCCACAGAAAATAAATGAAGTCGCCCAGAGAGACCGGCTTCGAGTTAGAGAGAGACAGAGAGATATGAATATTGACTGAAGTCGATTTGTCTGTCCGTTTGTATTAAAACGGAATGTTTAAGTCAAGAGTGAAGAGGTTACTCCTAGGTCTTGATGAAATGGATGAACGTTGGAGAGGAGACAAGATGGATGGATTGTGTGAGGAGTGATATGAAAGAAAAGGTAGTTAGTGATAGTTTGGTGGGTGGCAGAACAGAATGGAAGAAGAAAACGTGTTGCGCCGACCCCAAGTAATATGGGATAAGGGCAGGCAGAAGAAGAAGAATAGTTTTGCATTGTCATCTGATTTAGGTACACATGCAAGCAAAATTTTAGCTCAATCGGTAACCGGGAAGTGGATCAAATTTAATTTGCGAGTTTTGATTACAGACAAACATCGGGGCAGGTGAAACTAAATAAAAGCTTGTAATAAAAAGGTCATGATGAAATAAATAACACAAAGTAATGTGCCTGGTTGGGTTTGAACCCGCGACCCACAACTCCGCTACCACTGCTCGTACAGGTTAGGTCTGTAGCATTTTATGGGAACCTGTTAGTTTTTTCTGTGCATACAGCTAAGGGTCTAAACAGACGGACTGCATTTCAACTGCAATCCAACTGCTAATTGCAGTTTGAATGCAGTTGACACGACTGCAATAGAACTGTAAACACGACTGCAATAGAACTGCAAACCAAACGTACGGTCCGATTGCAGTCGTATGAACTGCACACCGATTGCATCCGAACTGCACCATGCGCGGAAGGGCGGAGCGTGCGGGCGGGTGGGTATGGTGCAGTTCGGATGCAGTCGGTGTGCAGTTCACACGACTGCAATCGGACCGCACGTTCACCGATCAACAATAAAAATAAAATAACGATGGGAGTGTTAAAAAGCATAGATACTTTGTAAATGTAACCTTTCTACCATTGGACAACCTGACGTGTGGCGAGTACCCTTGCATTGCTAACACGACTACGGTCCGAACTAAGCGTTTCGCTTCGTCGTTTATACCGCATAGTGAGCTACTCATTGCTCGCCGTCCGCAAGCCCGCGCCTACAGATGTGATGTGATGTGATGTGATTTTCCAACACGTGTTTTTTACGCACTTAAACTTTTAACTTAGTTCATTCACTCACAAGCCGATCACAATATATGTAGTTGTAAAAAGTTAGGAGATGATCAATGTTTCACAAAATGAATATCTCAGGCGAAGCCATGTGGAAAGTGAAGTTATATTACGTCAAAACCATGGAATCGGACTTGTAAGTGATGACAGAGACAGCGATATATTGTGTTACGTGTCAGACAAGGACAGAGAGAGAAATTAAGTACCGGTCGACGCTTTAAACGGAAAAGTAAGGAAGTGCACTTTTGTAATTTACGGTTTATTTTTTCTTATTGAAAGACACAGTAGTTATTCTTAAATACTAAATACGTTGCTTGAAAGATATGTATTAAAATAAACTATTAAGTTAAGTAATTAACTAATAAGAGTAACTAGTAAGATTGCTATTTCGTAAGAAGTTGGCAGTAGTATCATCACAACGTTAATGTTTTTCAATTGTCGATCTGGACCAATTGTTTGACTTATAATAATTGTTTGATATTAGTTAGGTATGTGTGTATATTAATTTGAGTATATATTATATACCCGTCACTGACCATATTTTTGCAGTCAAAAGTAGAAAAAACCGAAATCCTAAAATTGACCACGAAAAGGCAAATTCATCATAGAATCAATCAAACATAACAATTCCTAGTAAAAAATACTGCGGGCAGTGTTTTTCCTTAATAATTGTCACTTATTCATTCATTAATCAATAGCCTGCACAAAACATTATAATTACAAAATAATACATTAATTTGGACATAAACCAACGCTAATAACTTTGCTGTTTATGAATATTATTTATTGAGATTTTACTTATAAAATAACAAGGGCTTTTCTAATAAGCCCTTTTAGTATTTGTACTAATTAAAAAATAGTGGTGTATATGTATGGTTTATTAGTACCTAGGTCTATTCTCGTATTCGTCTTCTCTCTCTCGTTTATTGCACCTACCACTATTTTTCTCTGCACCACCCAAAGGTCGACTGGCAGAAAATGCCTACGGCATTAATTCCACCTCTGTACTTTTTTTTGTGCATAAAGAATTTAATCCTAACTAATATTATAAATGTGAAAGTGTGGATGTTTGGATGTTTGTTACTTAATCACGCAAAAACAGCTAAACGGATTTGGATGAAATTTGGCATGCATATAGCCTTTGACATGCAAAAGAACATAGGCTACCTTTTATCCCGATTCCTTAAGTACCTAATGCCACGCGGGCGAAGCCACGGGCAAAAGCTAGTAAATAAATAAGTAGTAGCATACACCAAGGTTTTTCACTGTCGTATAGTAAGTAAAAAGAACATTGTTTGTTGTGAAAATGAACGAACAATGAACTCATTACGTATTGTTTCTGGAAGGTAAGTCGATAGCAATTACACAAATTTTAACTTTATATTGTAACTTTAACTTAACTTAACTGTAGGCTGGCTGCGATTTATTCCGCTCTAAACCAAAAACTAATACCACTTGTATTTTTTTAAATCATATTTGTTTTCCATTCCGAACGAATACCAACCACTTGAATTTAGTAAAGTCAGCTCAGTCAAAACAAATCAAAATTAATTTTAAATATGTCGTGAAGTTTAATTTCTTGTTGAAAAACTGGTATTCAGTTGTAATGTTAATTAGTTTTTTAACGAATAATTTGTAAAAAAAAATATTAATTCATATTTTTTTTATTATAAAGTTCATTCACTTTAAAGTAAAAAAATCACTTGTAGAATAATCTAATAAACAAACAGAACGATTGCATGTATGTCTAGTTTTAAATCGGTAAAAGTAATCTTCGTGATTTTTTTTATTATGCTAAATTATCTGTATGTTTGTTTTGAACGCACTACCTATCTAGAGAATACAGAAGAATAACACATAATTTTGGTCATATAATTTTATGCATTATAAAACTTACTAATTATAAGCTTCCCACTGGGCACGCCTCAATCATGGCGGTAAGACCCCTCTTTGAGGCGTGGCTGGAAAGACTTCACGGCGTCCTTACCTTCCGCATGACACAGGTCCTCACCGGACATGGCAAGTTCGGGAGGTTCCTGCACCGGATTCGTGCAGAAGTGACGCCCGGGTGTCGCCACTGTGCGGAATGCCCGAAGGACACGGTGGAGCACACAGTCGAGGTGTGCCCCGCTTGGGCGGAGCATCGCCTCGCCCTCGTGGGGGCGATCGGCGGCGGAGACAATGAGCAATGGGCAGCTCGCTGTCCGGCCGTCCGGTAACTGTCCGGACCAAACCCAAGTCGTCGACGGCGGCTCAAGGAGTTGTCAGCAACAGCAGGAGCCCAGCCGGGTCGAAGCCTACTGGGGCCAGGGTTATCCGAAAGGGCGCTCGAGCCCAGGTATGAAGGCTAGAAGGAACGAGGTGGGTCTTTTAGTCAGTAAGAATCTGACACTATCTCCCGCTCCGCCCAAGAGCGGGGGATGTAATTTAATGATTTTTTCCCACTATAAAAAAAATCCTTCCCATCCTATTAAGTCAGTCCCATTAAGTTTCAAGAAAGTTCCCCCATCATTTGTAACAGTGGTCCCAAAATTTCCCGTATTTTAATTGCCCAAGGCAAGAACTTAGAGTCTTACAGACATTTACAATTCTATAATCACCAACATCCATTATATTCTCGGAGATAAAGCAATAAATCATACCGTAACAAAAAAGTTCACTTACTCCATTTTCCACGATAACACTCCCCGCATTTTCAGCGGAAACTTATCGGGAACCTGTAGCTTTTGTATTGACTTCAAACAATAATCATCCTTATTTTTATCGCAATACATCTAAAAATCCCTTGATACTTTCAATTGTGTTGGAAAATTCAAAGAGACAATGAAAATTCAAACGTAGATCTCAAAAAATAAGGTGGTTTTTCGAATGGATCAGTCTCCACAAGCTGATAAGACGCTACCAGCCGTCTCAGACCCCCCCTCCCCCTTTCAACGTCGACTATTGACTTATATAAGAGGGGCTACCATAGTATAAGTTAGAGTTCACAATAATTTGGTTCTCTCTGTTCGAGCATTGGGTATCTCTAGAATCTACTTAGTCGCTCCGCCAGCTTCGCGCGGTGCGGACGTCAAAAACTAGTTAGTATTAATTTTTATAAATTATTTTTTATTAAATATATATTGCAAGATATATATTTTAGATTTTAGTTTGTTCCAAAATGTCGGTTGGTGTTTTCAAGATTTATATTTAGGGTGAGTACCAATGATTTATTGTTTATAAAATAGATTTTGTTATAAATCGTCATATTTTTCCATTATTAATATTTAGTAAATTCTCTTTTGATTCATAATATTGTCTAAAATTTAGAAAACATTCCTTTTCAACATAAATGTAAGTAGATTTAACATTTCTGCGACGTACAATCGCATTTAAATTGGCAATAATGGTCACTGTGATTGTGACTTGAGTCAGTTTAAAGTTTAAATTCCACTCGTCTGGCAAATAATGTCTTTTATGAATTATATTCCGCTTTGTATTACATTCTGTAGGTTTTTGATAGAAGACAGTGTAACTTGACGTTTCTTACAAAATTTTCAGATTGTAGTAATTTTTATACGCGTTTTTAGGTATCTGTACTTTGTTGTCCGTCCGTCTGTCTGTCTGTCAAGACCCTTTTTCTCGGCAACGAATTTAAAACCTTAGACTCAAGTTTGCGGTTCCTTGAAACTTTGAAAAAATCAAACTTCTGAGTTAACAAAAAAAAATAAGAAACGGCCGTACCGTTTATGTCTCAAAAAACGTGTATTTCTCACACTCAAGGGAATAAAAATTACTTCCAGTTGACTGATGATGGGAAAAATCATCTTATTACAACCCCCGCTCTTGGCCGGAGCGGGAGATAGTGTCAGACTCTTGCTGACTAAAAAACCCATCCCGTTCCTTCAAGCCTTCATACCGGGGTTCGAGCGCTCTTTCGGATAACCCTGGCCCCAGTAGGCTTCGACCCGGCTGTTGCTGACAACTCCTTGAGGCGCGCGGGAACAGCGCGCGGTTGACGACTTGGGCTTGGTCCGGACAGTTACCGGACGGCCGGACAGCGAGCTACCCATTGCTCACTGTCCGCAAGCCCACGCCTACGGTGGCTGGAAATCAGGATCGGAATCCCGGCGGCGGCGAGAGCGCCGTTGCCTGATGCGGTCGGCCTCCTCCTTAGCGAGCAGTGCCACACAAGCCGAGTAGCCCAATTCACGTAATCAAAACCGTAACGACATCGTAGGGATTTAGTCTTTTAGACCATTTCGATCTTTCACATCCATCAATCGAGTTTGAACGACACCGATTTTAAAGTCGTTTGAAATTCGTTGATTTATAAAAAAATCTTTATTACATTATCCTGGTAGAATACTTATTAATGTAACTGGAAATAAGTCGATAGATCGTGAATACCGCTTTTGGATAGGACTTCGATCGAACGACTTTAAAAGTTCAACGATATTTGGCTTGTTTGATTTTACGTGAATCAGGTTACTGGGAAAGTCTATGACCAGTGCGTGTTGCCAGTGATGACTTATGGCTCCGAAACGTGGTCACTTACAATGGGCCTCATAAGAAGACTCAAAGTCACCCAAAGGGCGATGGAAAGGGCTATGCTTGGAGTTTCCTTGCGTGATCACATCAGAAATGAAGATATCCGCAGGAGAACCAAGGTTACCGACGTAGCTCGAAGAATCGCCAAACTTAAGTGGCCATGGGCAGGGCACATTGCACGCAGAACAGATGGTCGATGGGGACGATAGGTTCTGGAGTGGTGACCACGTACCGGAAGACGCAGCGTTGGACGGCCTCCAACAAGGTAGACCGATGACCTTTTCAGGGTCGCGGGAATCCGATGGATGCGTGATGTACAGTATCGGTCGTTGTGGCGACGCTTGGGGGAGGCCTATGTCCAACAGTGGACGTCTTTTGACTGATATGATGAGGCTACTGGGCGCGTCGGTCTCCATACATTTTATATGGAAACTAGACTTGTAGAGCTACACTAGATCCTCGCCACGCGACGTCGTTCTACGTACATATCAAGACTGTCTTTCTCTGTCTCGTTAAAAATTAACTGGGTCAGTTTATCAGACGTTCATTTTTTCAACAATGTCATTGTTCTCGTTAATTGTTTAATAAGAGATTACGAATTAATTAATTTCGAGAGGTCGAACTGGAGAGAGTGTTGACCTCTCTAATCAAACGTGCCTATTAATTTATGTTTGAAGATAAGGGGTTATGCATCACCCGTAGTGTAGGGGATGTAGTCACTGCGACCTAAATGATCTATTGTGACTCGCCGCCTTGTCAGAGTAACTCTTTTAGCCCGGAGGCTTCTAGGAAATCTAGAATACTCCTAGCTTTTAGAGTTTTAATCTCCTCCGGGCGAATAATGTGTCGGCCCAGATGGACACTACGTTTGTGGATAAGGGATTGGATACTCGCCATGCGTCGGTTTGTGCGATGTTAGAAATGAGATGGCGGAATCAAGTCATGCAATTTCTGCGCACACACACAAGTTAACGAGAAAAAAACGTAAAACGACTACTACGCGTCTACGAAGCTATGCGTCTGTGGACAATAGGGCTAACTCAAAAGTCCTGCTTTCCGAAGTAACAAAATACTTCATGAACTTTTCATAAAACAATTCACTTAACTGTAATCCTTTAAAAATATTTATAGAAGGAAAAATACTGAGTGGAATATTGAAGGTAGCTTGCGCTCTGCCTGTGGGGTTCCGCATGTATTCTTTTAATTGAATAACTCTCATTTTTTAGGGTACCAAAGGGTTTTTTTTGGTGGGGAAAATCATCCAATGACAACCCCCGCTCTTGGGTGGTGCGGGAGATAGTGTCAAACTCTTACTAACTAAAAATACCCACCCCGTCCCTTCTAGCCTTCATATCCGGCTGGGTACCTGCTGTGGCTGACAACTCCTTGATGCGCGCGGGAACAGTGCTCGCCTTTGACGACTTGGGCTTGGTCCGGACAGTCACCGGACGGCCGGACAGCGAGCTACCCATTGCTCACTGTCCGCAAGCCTGGAACCCTTTTATGATCACTTTGTTGTCCGTCCATCTGTCTGTCAAGACCTTTTATCTCGGAACGCGTGGAAGTATTGAGTTGAAATTAAAACCATATATTTAAATCTGCGATCCCTTGAAGCTGTGGAAAAATCAAACTTGCAAGTTAACAATTAAAAAAAAATACGTCCGTATATGTTCCAAAAAAGTGTATTTCGACACTCTCTAAAATATCAAACATAGAGTATTTCTCGTTGTCCTAGAATCCTGAAATTTGAAAAAAAGCAAGGTTGTAAGGCTTATAGTCCCTTGAACCATCTGGCTGAAATTAAATGGTCACAACTCTCGTACCCGTCTAGGCGACAGTACGACTATCTGTGCATTTGTTTGCGGCCAGCTGCGCCTAGACAGAGCCCCGCTGACTTTTAAATCCATTTTCTTTGCGAAATATTGATTGATTTACATATTATTATGCTATGTTCACTTTGAAGAATATTTAACCACTAATTTTTATGTGTAAAAACGTTTCTAAAGATCCAAGCCGTTTCGAAGGAGTAAGGAAAAGTTGCGAATGTGAATTGTTGTAGTTATTTAATATATTTTTTTTTGACAAAAGTATTAATCGCACGAAAAAATCAAATGTTGATAATATTATTCATGAATCTATAATAAACATATATTTTTTTCAAACCTATTAAGCTGACCGTTAGAGGAGTAGGCTATAGAAAGTCACTGTTTTAAGGCACTTTTCGGGCGCTTGGTGATTGCCACGCTGGATGGCAATGCTGATTCGTTGACTGAAGAAGAGTCCAGCCCTCTGGTCACGCGGAATGTATATAAGTAAATAAATGTTGATATTAAAAAAAAACTAAAATAAAAATTCAATGCGCTCAATATTTCAAACGTCATTCAACAGGTGCCATGTTAATGCGCACGGGTTGTACTGCGCTTTATGTCGTCTAACTAACAGAACGCGTTTCATTCAACATAGTCTAATGTGCAAGGTGTACAGTCTACATTACACCTGAGTCCAGGGCCGTTTTATCCATAAGGCAATGTAGGCAACTGCCTAGGGGCCCCGCCGGGTTCTAGGGCCCCACGCTACAGGAAAAAAAATAGACAATGTTTCAAACACAGTAAAAAAAAATTGAACTTTCGATGACATGCCATTTAACTAGCAATCCTAGCATTGGATTATGCAAAAAGCTGTCAACAGATGGAGTTTAATAAAACACAATCTTTCATTAGCAAGCTTCCTAGCTAACAACCACTGAAATTATCCTCGTACGGACGGACAGTCAGACAGATTTGGTGAAACTATGTAGTTGACTACGGAACCCTACAAACAACGTAATTATGAATAAATTTGTGTTAGAAATAAAATATTTTAAAAAGTTAGAAGAGGGTAGGTGGGGCCCGAGACGTGCATTGCCTAGGGGCCCCGACATGCATAAACCGGCCCTGCCTGAGTCGACTGAAGTGAGTGTTCAGTACGCCTAATCCAGTGCGTGGTACATTTATATGGATGGCTAGAATTCTCTCAAGTTAAATAAATCAAGTCAACGACGAATTTGATCTTCTTCATACCATATTTTACATACACCATTGCTCTTGAAACGGTGAAAGAATACATTTAGGGAAAATGGCTCACTCCCTTTCATAAAAGGAGGCTGAATTTCAGCGGCTGGAGCATCTTGGATAAAATATAAATGGAATATAATAATCTATACTTCTATACTTAATATATTAAAGGGGTAAAGTTTGTATTTTTTTGTTTGGAGAAGGTAATACTGGTCCGATTGGTAAACTTTTTTCACCGATAGAAAGCTGCTTTATTCCTGAGTGACATAGGTTATATTTAATGTACGCGAGCGACGCCGCGGGAAAAAGCCAGTAATGTTATAATTTTAAATGTTTTTTTATAAGATTTATTAAAATAAAATAATTAATGCATATAACATAAGTATATTAAAACAGGTAACTACAAATAGTAAGCAAGGACTAAGTCCGGTGTACTATTTTCCACAGGAGCGGACAACTAATTTTTTAATTATTATTGGTAGGCTCGCGCTTGGGCACTATCTCACCAGCCCCCCAAGCCAAGTTACAACCGGTTCTCTTGCGTCGAACGCCTCGAGTTGGTCACGCCCTCGATTCTTTTGTTCTGACCACGTGATTAAGCGTTGAGATGACGTCTTTCCCGTACATGTGACGTTTTCTACTAGCGTTAACGAGTGCAGAGAGTTTCAACTTGGCTGGTCGTCGACGGGGAGTAAAACCGTTTGAAGCAAGAGAACCGGTTGTAACTTGGCTAGGGGGGCCGGGCTCGGTCCGGATGGTTACCGGACGGCCGAACAGTGAACTACCAATTGCTCACCGTCCGCAAGCCTATGCAAGCCATTGGTGTGTGTGGTAAAGTGAAAGCCGCCACGGAGCCCTTTTTTCCGTTTTTAAAAATCATCCTATGACAACCCCCGCTGGGCGGAGCGGGAGATAGTGTCAGACTCTTACTGACTAAAATACCCATCCTGTTCCTTCAAGCCTTGATACCGGGGCTCGAGCGCTCTTTCGGATAACCCTGGCCCCAGTAGGCTTCGACCCGGCTGGGCCCCTGCTGTTGCTGACAACTCCTTGAGGCGCGCGGGAACAGTGCGCACCGTCGACGACTTGGGGTTGGTCCGGACAGTTACCAGACGGCCGGACAGCGAGCTACCCATTGCTCACTGTCCGCAAACCCGCGCCTTCGGTGGCCGGAAATCGGGAACACTATCCCGGCGCCGGCGGCTGTGATAACGCCGTTGCCTGATGCGTTCAGCCTCCTCCTTTGCGAGCATTACTGCTTCGCAGAAGTCGGCGACCGCCTGCCAGTCCTCCTCGCTCCGGTCCATGGTTGAGCCGAGGCCCGGCGCGAGAGGTTTCCGCCGCCGATCGCCCCCACGAGGGCACGGCGATGCTCCGCCCAAGCGGGGAACACCTCGACTGTATGCTCCACCGTGTACTCCGGGCATTCCGCACAATGGCGACATCCGGGTGTCACTTCCGCTTTAATTTGGAACAGGAACCTCCCGAACGAACCATGTCCGGTGTGGACCTGCGTCATGCGGAAGGTAAGGACGCCGTGAGGTCTTTCCAGCCCCGCTTCAAAGAGGGTACTTACCGCGCCACGGAGCTCTGAATATGAACCATTGAAATTACAAATAATTTTCAAAGAAATATTCTCCTAAATTGGGTCCCCGATTCACTGAATAAAACCTTTTTGTACTATTTCCTTTCAGGAAATTCTTATATAATTAATACCGTTCACATTACGACGCCTTTTTACTTTTTAAAGACCTATTAAATACAGGCTGGGTATAAAATTGTCGTAATATTAGACCTTTTGATTCTATTGTGGAACCCAAAAATGTAAAGGAAATATATTTTTGTTCCCCGTTTTTTGCGTGGGAACAGATCTGTAATTAATTTATCTAAAGATAAAACTGGGGCACAAAATAGATAGGTACAGAAGACAATCTCATGTATGTACTTCACTTTTTATACCTACGCTCGGTGGACGCACACTAATGACTGTTTGAGCCGGAACTGTTCGACGAGCGGGCCGAGGCGCTCCGAGATATCGTGTCCGTGAGCGGTGTCTATGTGTGCGTTGTGAGAGCGCGCAC
The DNA here is from genome assembly GCA_929112965.1 of Mythimna albipuncta. Classification (NCBI taxonomy): domain Eukaryota; kingdom Metazoa; phylum Arthropoda; class Insecta; order Lepidoptera; family Noctuidae; genus Mythimna; species Mythimna albipuncta. The sequence goes on from OV815988.1 coordinate 3,303,927, forward strand.
AGTATGTAGATTGACTTCTGTATCTATCTATTTTGTGACGGGGTGTGGAGATGAAAATGTTAAATGTATTTTCATTTTTGCTTACGATCTCTAAAAGAAATATTCTCCTTGATTTTACATCGGCTTTATACAAAAATGGTGGGCGAAATAATTGATATAAAAGGACTGGAACAGTTTGCCTGCTGCGGTCTTCTCGTCCGATTTATAATTTAGGTTTCTTCAAGGCTAGAGTGAATAGGCTATTAATAAACTAGTGCGCCTCGCCATTAACAATTGCATCACTGCTTACCATCAGGTGGGGTCGCAGTCTTTCATTCTTTCAGTCATTTTTCATTTTTACTGTTGAAATAACTTTACTTGCTTAAAAACATCAATAATAAATAAAAAAATATTAATAACTTAGTAGGTATATATTATATTATACTATACATAAATAATGTATCATCCAATCATCATCCCGCACGCCACACCCTAGCCACGCCCCCGCTGCCATCGATCAATCGAATTAGTTTAGTATAATTAAAGAATAAAATAACAAGTATTACTGATTATTGACCAGGTATCGTTTTTTCACATGATTAATTATGAGTTGTATTACAACCTCCTGAAATATTTTGCATCTTCAAAACGACACCTTGTATAATTGGTATAATTAAAAATTATATTTAGAAACGGGTAGAAAATAGTACATTTACCGTGTATATACCGAGGCGGAATTCGCATGAGTCGTAGGCGAGTGGGTTATGGGGTCGAGGGCTGCAGATACAAATTTGTACGTATATCAAATGACTATTTTCAATACTCTTACGAAGAAGTGAATAAACGGGGGTTGATCAGCGATTCGTGGGGTTTTTTTTATTGTTGGTGAAATCATCCAATGACCACCTCCGCTCTTGGTCGGAGCGCGAGATAGTGTCAGATTCTTACTGACTAAAAACCCATCCCGTTCCTTCGTGCCTTTCATACCGGGGCTCGAGCGCCCTTTCGGATAACCCTGGCCCTAGTAGGCTTCGACCCAGCTGGGCCTCTGCTGTTGCTGACAACGCATTGAGGCGCGCGATTCGTGGGGCGCGCCCAGCCAGATACGATAAATGTAATAAAATTGTGGCGGGGCTGAACACGCGCAATTTTCTGCACTAGAGCGGAAAGCAGCCTATAGCGTGACTAAAAGTGGTGGTATAAGAGTGGGTGTGGAAAAAGAAATGATTGTTTTCTTCTTTTGAAATCAATCAAGCAATGTGTTGAAAACATGAAGCAATGTCAGTCTTTAACTTCTTTTAACTAACTATCTATAGTAAATGGACTACCTCCTCTTCATATAAAACAGTCATAACAATTTTTACAGCCCAGTTTCAATACGGAACCCTAAAAAAAAGATTAATACTGCTATTAAAAGAGGGCTGCGGCCGCGAGATTGATTTCTCTCGAGATAAAACTCTTGACAGCTGAAATGCGGCCATTATGAGATTAGGGATAGCTGGACTTAACGATAACTGAAATAGGAATTAGTTTTTTTAAACTGTAGTTTGTTTTGTAATCAATTCTTGACATTGTATTTATTTACTAGCTGTCCGCCCGCGACTTCGTCCACGTGTACTTCGGTTATCGCAGTCTAAACGTGTTTTCCCGGAGGAATAAGAGGTTTTTCCGGGATAAAAAGTAGCATATGTTCTTTTTCATGTCAAAGGCTATATGCATTCCAAATTTCATCCAAATCCGTTCAGCCGTTTTTGCGTGATTAAGTAACAAACATCCAAACATTTTAACATCCACACTTTCACATTTATACTTGACACTATATTTAATATTTCTTAACATTATATTTGATAACTATTGACATTATATTTAGTATGCATTACATTAAGTCGTCGACGGCGCGTACTGTTCCCGCGCGTCTCAAGGACCTGTCAGCAACAGCAGGGGCCCAGCTGGGTCAAAGCCTACTGGGGCCAGGGTTAATTCGAAAGATAGCTTAAGCCCCGGTACGAAAGACAACGAAGGAACAGGAGTGGGTTTTTAGTCAGTAAAAGTCTGACACTATCTCCCGCTCCGCCCAGGAGCGGGGATTTCATTAGGTGATTTTACCCCACGAAAAAAAAATGACATTACATTATATGACATTTAATTTTTGGCTAAAATTAATTTGTGATCGATGATATCATCGACACCATAAATTTTTGAACCACATATAACTTTTTTTTTATGACTGGCCTGTTGGTCTAGTGGTTAGTGGCCCTGACTGCTATGCCGGAGGTCATGGGTTCGATTCCCACCAAAGACAAATGTTTGTGTCATGAACAGGATCATTTGTTCTGTGTCTGGGTGTAATTTATCTATAATATGTATGTATTTAGGAATATATAAGTATGTTTATCAGTTGTCTAGTACTCTTAACACAAGCTCTGCTTAGCTTGAGACTAGATGGTGTTGTGTGATAGTTGTTGAATATATTATATTACTAGCTTTTGCCCGCGACTTCGTTCGCATGGAATAGTGACTTCCGGTTTCAGTACTGAATTGATGCCGACTCTTGACCAATAGATGGCGCTGTATGTCCGAAATAAATTGTATTTTTTATTTTATTTTATTTTTTTTGCAATAAAATCTATCCTATGTCCTTTCTCTAGTTCCAAACTATGTCTGTACCAAATTTCACACAAATCGGTTCAGTAGTTTAGGCGTGAAGCAAAGACAGACAGACAGACAGACAGAGTTACTTTCGCATTTATAATATTAGTTTGGATAGTGATGGGATATAAACAACTACGCGTTCTATATTTTATACATTCACGCAAACGAAGCCACTGTCGTTAGCTAGTATCGAATAATCTGCTTAAAATCTACCGAACAGCATAATAAATGTACAGAAAAAAAGAAACACACCACCCGAATATAATTTCTCCGCTGATCCATCATACATTAAGGTCATAACACTGAGCTTTGATAAAGATGAAAAGGGTCGCCTAAGGTTTGAGTTAGGTCGGCCTCTAACCTTGTACCTTTTATTTATACGCCTTCCAGTCTAGATTTATATGAATATTATAATCGAACAGCTACTGCTAGGAGCCAATGAAAAAATTTTCAACGCACACTCACCGAAGTGTAATCGATAGAAAACCGACAGGCCAGCCGAGTCTGGGCACGCCACAATCATGGCGGTAAGTCCCCTCTTTGAGGCGTGGCTGGAAAGACCTCACGGCGTCCTTACCTTCCGCATGACGCAGGTCCTTACCGGATATGGTTCGTTTGGGAGTTTCTTGCACCGGATTCATGCGGTAGTGACGCCCGGGTGTCGCCACTGTGCGGAACGCCCGGAGGACACGGTGGAGCCCACAGTCGAGGTGTGCCCTGCTTGGGCGGAGCATCGCCGTGCCCTCGTGGGGGCGATCGGCGGTACAGATCTCTCGCGTCGGGCCTTGGTTGAGGCCATGGTCCGGAGCGAGGAGGAGTGGCAGGCGGTCGCCGACTTCTGCGAAGCAGTAACTCGCAAAGGAGAAGGCCGAACGCATCAGCCAACGGCGTTATCGCCGCCGCCGCCGCCGCCGGGATTCTGATCCCCATTTCCAGCCACCGTAGACGCCGCGTGCGGCGGACAGTGAGCAATGGATAGCTCGCTGTCCGGTCGTAAGAGTCTGACACTATCTCCCGCTCCGCCCAAGAGCGGGGGTTGTCATTGGATTATTTTTCCCACAATAAAAAAAGGCCAACCGAGTTGCTGGCCTGTCGGTTGGCGTCGGCGTCGATGCTCAAGGCTCTGGAGCTTTGTTCCCGTAGTTTGGGCTGTGCGTTTATAGGTCATCATATAACTAGCTTTTGCCCGCAGCTTCGCCCGCGTAAATAATATGTAGCCTATGGCACTCAAGGATAAAGCAGCTTTTTATCGGTGAACAAATTTTTAGCAATCGGACCAGTACTTCCAGAGACTGGATTCTGATCCCGACTTCCGGCCACCGTAGACGCGGGCTTGCGGGCAGCGAGCAATGGGTAGCTCGCTGTCCGGCCGTCTGGTAACTGTCCGGACCTAGCCCAAGTCGTCGAGGGCGCGCACTGTTCCCGCGCGCCTCAAGGAGTTGTCAGCAATAGCAGGGACCCATCTGGGTCGAAGCCTACTGGGGCCGGGGTTAGTTTCGAAAGACAGCTTGAGCCCCCGTATGAAGGCTAGAAGGAACTGGGTGGGTCTTTTAGTCAGTAAGAGTCTAAAACTATTTCCCGCTCCGCCCAAGAGCGGGGGTTGTCGTTGGATGATTTTTCCCACTATAAAAAAAAGTACTTCCAGAGATTACCTCCTATATACAAAAAAATAAAAAAATCAAACTTGACCACTTTATTAAATTAGTGCAGAAAACACACAATGTCAGACTTGTTGACATTAAAACAACAATTCAAAAAGAACGTAAAAATATTGTTTTTTGAGCTTTGAACTTTCGCACAAAAGGTTAGTCTATAATATTACAAAGAAGAAAGATTTCTGTATGTTTTTAGGGTACCGTAACTTTATTGTTTTATGGTGGAAAAAAATCACCTAATGGCAACCCCCGCGAGATAGTGTCAGACTCTTACTGACTAAAAAACCCACCCTGTTCTTTCAAGCCTTCATACCGGGGCTCGAGTTCCCTTTCGGATAACCCTGGCCCCGGTAGGCTTCGACCCGGCTGGGTCCCTGCTGTTGCTGACAACTCCTTGAGGCGCGCGGGAACAGTGCGCGCCGTCGACGACTTGGGCTTGGTCCGGACAGTTACCGGACGGCTGGACCTCAAAATGAAAAAACGGAACCCTACACACTTACCTAACCACAAGTTCTGCATAGTTTGGGACTAGACAGCGTTAAGTATTCCTAAGTACCCGTACTTTACATGAAATTTAAATAAATAAATAATTACAAAAAAAAAAAAATTTAAACAGAAAAAATGGTCGTGCGATTTGCAAAGAGCAATCCGTTGCTACGAGTTTGCTACGGCGTAGCACTCCCTGCTACGATCGTAGCAAACATTGCTACGATTGCGTAGGCCGTAGGCTGTAGCGACGCAAAGTTTAATGTCTATAATAAATTTATATTTTTTTGTGTAATTTATTTTATCACTGCTGCCTCAAAACGGTGAAGGATAACATCGTAAGGAAATCGGCATGTCCTAGAATATAAAAAAAAGACGTGTGGCACTCCGGGACTGCCGCGGTAAAGCTATTGCATAGCATTTTTATCAACTTATGCAATTATAATAATTTATTTATTTTATTTATGCAGTATTTTTTTCCTTTGTTTTTTTTTCTTTGACATTAATTGAAGTTACACTTTCACACATTGAATTGAATTTTGATTGAATGTTCACTCATTTGTTTTCTTATCGGTCACCACGCTCAAAAAACAAATGAGTGGGGGGTGTTAGGTTATTTTCGTTACGGAATTTCTGGATTCGGTCTCCACGCTCAAGGTCCGCGATAGAAGCTATGCAATAGCTTAATATGTGACATCCACTAACCCGCACTGGGCCCGCGTGATGGATTACGGCCCATTCCCTCTCTTAGAGGGAATGGGCCGTAAATTAGTGCGCCCCATCATCATCGATTGCATCACTGCTTACCATCAGGCGGAATCGCAGTCAAGTACTAGTTTAAAACAGATTAAAAAAAAAATACACCAGTTTTTTTAAGTTTATTAGCTGACTCGGCTAACGTTGTTAGGCGGTGGGAGCAGGAAGACACTAAATATAAACAAAAAAACAAAAAAATCGGTTAAGTCGTTTTGGTGGATTCCATAACAAAGATCTTTCAGACAGGCCTGTTGGTCTAGTGGTTAGTGGCCCTGACTGCTATGCCGGAGGTCGTGGGTTCGATCCCCACCTAGGACAAATGTTTATGTGATGAGCACGACATTTTGTTCTGTGTCTGGGTGTAATTTATCTATAATATGTATGTATTTAGAAATATATAAGTATGTTTATCAGTTGTCTAGTACTTATAACAAGCTCTGCTTAGCTTGGGACTAGACGACGTTGTATGATAGTTGGGAAATATAAAAAAAAAGGTCAGAAAATATTTTTTCTTTAATATTTTTATTTATTAATTTATTTCTTTTTTACTACATCTCATAGTAAAACAGAATCACACTAACATTACGAAGTCGAAGGTTTGTGAGTGTGTTTGTTTGCACGTCTGTTACTCATTCACGCTGAAGGTATTCGAATATAATTTGGTACATAGGTAGGCCAATCTTGGAATAGCTGGTAGAGTCTGTCTAATAAGTCAACCGACTTGGGTAATTAATATGGGAAAATGAAATCTGATGTAGTCAACACTGGTTCAATAATCAAGGTTGATTAAGAGATCTTGATCATTGTTTACTAATAGAAGAACTTTATAAAAAGTATTTTTTAAATAATGGCTAGGATACCCGGTACGGGAAAGTTCTTTTTGGGTTGTTACCTTTTTTTAGGGTTCCGTAGTCAACTAGGAACCCTTACAGTTTCGCCATGTCTGTCTGTCCGTCCTCGCTTAATCTATGAGGTCCTTATTTGGCCCTCTTTGATGGGGTTATCGTCTCAAGACATGGTGGTACCAACGCATTCTGCCTTTTTGACATTTTCGCCAATTGATGCAATCTTTTTTAATTTTTACTTTTATTTTGGCTTCATTGAACTAGTTTCTGACGATATATAAGTGCCCGTGCGTGTGTTTAAATAATTAAATATTATACAAAACTCCCAAGTCGGTTGACTTTTTAGACAGACTCTAAGGGTGAGTTGCACCATTTAACTATAACGATAACAAAGCCGTTAACAGAAACAGCTGTCAAACCGTCGAATTGACCAATAGGCGGCCGTTTCACGGCTGGTTATGGTTTTGTTATCGTTAATGAGAGTTTATTCCTTTAGGAATATTTTCTACTTTCACGCAAGTAACACCGCAGGAAAACGTTTGTACAGTAATGAAACTCTTTAAAACCTCATTTCAACTGTGACCGCATTGTTGTTTTGTATTCCAAAAATGCTTCAAAGGTTCGCTTTCCCGATATTTTGTAGGTACTAAAAGAGACGTTTTTGATGAAAATTCTGCTTTTTTAACAAAGGCTAAATTTTTGGCTTTCTAGGAAAAGTATGCCACGTGAAATTGTAATACAGTAAAGCTAAAACAAGGCTTTTTTTGACAGGCCTGTTGGTCTAGTGGTTAGTGACCCTGACTGCTATGCCGGAGGTCGTGGGTTCGATTCCCACCCAGGACAAATGTTTGTGTGATGAGCATGATCATTTGTTCTGTGTCTGGGTGTAATTTATCTATAATATGTATGTATTTAGAAATATATAAGTAAGTTTATCAGTTGTCTAGTACTCATAACACAAGCTTTGCTTAGCTTGAGACTAGGCGGCGTTGACTGATATTTGTGGAATATTGTATTATAGTACACATTAGTTCAATAATCAAAATTGATTAAGAGATCTTGATCATTGTTTACTAATAGAAGAACCTTATAAAAAGTATCGAATATAAATATTTTTTAAATGATTAAATATTATACAAAATTCCCAAGTCGGTTGACTTATTAGGCAGACTCTAAATCATCGAAATTCTTGAAATTTTTTGAACAGATGACTTAGAGACATACTTGGCATACGCAACGCTGTCACACGCGTCCCATGTTTCAGAGGAGTGTGGTACATGATACCGAAAAACTACCGGGCCTTGGTACAGGCCATGGTCCGGAGCGAGGAGGAGTGGCAGGCGGACGCCTCCTTCTGCGAAGCAGTAATGCTAGCAAAGGAGGAGGCCGACCGCATCAGGCAACGGCGATCTCGCCACCGCCGGGATTCCGATCCCGATTTCCGGCCACTGTAGGTGCGGGCTTGCGGACGGCGAGCAATGGGTAGCTTGCTGTCCGACCGTCCGGTAACTGTCCGGACCGAGCCCAAGTATTCGCACTGTTACCACGCGGACGCGCCTCAAAGAGTTGTCAGCAACAGCAGGGGCCAGCTGGGTCGAAGCCTACTGGGGCCAGAGTCTAGTTCCGAAAGGGAGGCTCGGCCCCGATATTTAGTCAGTAAGAGTCTGACACTATGTACCGCTCCGTCCAAGGACGGGGAATGTCATTTGGGTGATTTTTACCCACCGAAAAAATAAAACTCCTTTGGCTATGCCGTAGTCGGGTAAAGAAAGAAAGAAAATTCCTCACAGCAGGCATAAGACTAACACAAATACTAATATGGATGTATCTGATTTAAATAAATAAATAATAATAATAATATGGAACCCACACGCTGCCCAGCCTAGGCAATCAGAGCAGCCGAATATAATCTTGCAAGTTTCAGAACTTCTCATAATTCACTAACGCTGGGAGATCATCTCTTTATCTAGAATTGTTGACGGCTAAGTTTGTCACATCAATCATTCATAAATCATCTCAGAAAGTCAACTTCAAATACAATTGAGACATTCGAAAATTAATTATATTCACACAAAGCGCGGCCGGGCCGGAAGCTCCGCTCGACTGGTGGAAACGGCTCGTTACCGCCGTCGACTCTCTTCCTCCATCTTGAATACGTCACCGACGCCATTGTGACAGCCATTTTGTATTTTGTTAATTGGATACAATTCTGTTTAATGGAAACTTTTGAAATAATAAGAATTTATTAAGTGTTTTCGCGGGTTCAAACCCAGCCAGGCGCATTCATTTGTGTAATTTATTTCATCACCACTGCTCTCAAAACGGTGAAGGAAAACATCGTGAGGAAACGGGCATGTCCTAGTACCAAAAAGTCGCAGACATGTGACATTCACCAACCCGCACTGGGCCCGCGTGGTGGATTACGGACCATTCTCTCTCGTAGAGAGGAGGCCTGAGTTTCAACAGTGGGAACATTATAAGGCTGACCATGCTATGCCATGATATATTGAGTGTTGAGCTTCTTAGTAGTCCTGAGTTCAGCTACTCGGATACTGACAAATGCTTGCACTGACTGGACAGGTCCACTCAGAATTGTGTGATTATTTCCTCAAAAGACCATCTCAGAATCCATTCTGTATGGTTCTCATTTGACTTGACCATTACATGTTAACTGTGTGGACTTTAGATTAGAAGAGACTTTGACCCCTGAGTTTGTTTCGGTGTTTCTTCTCAGGGTAGTCAGTTATGAAACACCGGCCTCGTCTAGTTTACGAAAAAAATACTTGTAAAAGTGTTTTTAATAACCTGTTATTTCAAAATATCATTTATCATTGTAGTTTTAAAATGAACTTAGCAAAAATTAAACAAACACTTCATTCACGTGAAAGTAGAAAATTAACCTGCGGGAAAATAAAAACTACTCCAAGAATATACCTACATTTGAATTATTTTTTCATCCCACCATCTCGGAAAGAGTATTTTTGCTCTTCGATATTTGTGAGCAAAAGCAGTTTTTATTCTAGAGATAAAGTAAATTGAATTTAGAACATCGCTTGCACTAAATTTAGGAATTCAAAACATCATTAAACCTATTTACTTCTACCTCTATGGTACCAATTTTGTCATACTTACCACTTTTTTTTTTAAATTTGTTAATAACTCAGACCTAGAACCTTTTTGGTGTAGGTACTTTTTTTTGCATTTTGTCATTTTTCCTCGCTGAGGGGGGATTAAAAGTTACGTGTTGCACTCGACTGCAAAGATTTTTCAAGTCATAATCTGTGGACAAGTTGAAGTTGAAGATTTTTCACCTCGTGCTCTTTTGATTCTATTTTTTTTTAGACTCTTTCGCTTGCTCGGTAATCAAAATGGAACACGCGGTTAAAAAGCAACTTTGCACTCTTGTATAACAAATAACTATAGAATGTTTTGTTTATTCTTTTTATTTCCTTCATTATGGTGCACATCGCGCTCTACCCACGGGAGCGCAGCAGTAACAAAAGTCGCAGGTGAAACTGCGGCGCACAATTAGTTCTAAATACGAGTATCTTTGAAGCTTTAAAAAATAAACAAAAAAGCAAGCGCGAAACGGACTGGCGCACTGAGGGTTCCGTAAAAACTTAGCTATGTGAATAGTTCAATTCCCGAATGGAGTCTCGAAGACTTTTCCGAATCTCTTTTTTTTTTCTTCAACAAATTTACTGTTTCCAGATTTATTTTTATACCTGTGCTATAAGACCTTGCTTTAATGCCAAACAGGATTCAGGGTCATCGGAAAGTACCCTCTGAATTTTGATCCCTTGAGAGTGTCGAAATATACGTTTTGTGCGACATAAACGGCCGTATCAATTTTTTTTCGTTAATTTAGAAGCTTGATTTTTTCACAGCTTTAAGAAACAGGCGAACTCATTAGGTATATGATTTCAATTTTAACAACAATACCTCTACGCGTTCCCAGATAAAGGGTCTTCACAGACAGACAGACAGACGGACAGACAACAAAGTGATCCTACAAGGGTTCCGTATTTTTCTTTATAAAGTACGGAACCCTAATTAGTATGTATGCTAAACTGTGGCCGTTGATTGGTCAATTTTTTTTTCACGCAGCCTACGGTGTGTCGGATCAATATAGCTATTTGCATTGATGATTAATGTCTCCGTGTGACGTATACTCCAAAAGCCGGGAGCTATGGATGCCAGAGTTCCCATTTATTGAAATACACCTAACAGAGAGTGTGTTACTGGGAAAATGGTTGTGCCACTTCTCTTCATGACTGTGCTGTGTGATTACAGCCAATATACGTCTATTAGTCGTTACGTCGTGTAAAAAGTCGTCTGTCTAAAAAGTCAAACGACTTGGCTAATTATTATCTATTCTATATCTATATACTTATAAGAAATCTGTAGAAGTGAAAATTCTGTACATTAAAAATATCAAAAAAATAAATGGCAGGGGGTGTTACTAGACCGACACCGAACCCAAAAATGTGATTAAAAAAATTATATACACGTGTATGTATGTATGTATGTGTGTACTTGATGTACTTGATACGTTTATTGAGTCCACGACCTTAACTAATGATAAATGAGGTGTTGCTATGACGCGGTCCGAATGTGAACTGAAGTTGATGTAAAATGTGTGTTAATTAATAACAATTAAATTGTGATGAGAGAGCATTTATGCCTTGATCACACATACCGAGTAAAAGGGCGAGACAGTAGAATGTTGCTGGGCCGAGACAGTGATGTAAGCGAGTTGTAGAGATAAATGGTAGGCTGAGCACTCGGCGCTGTGTTTTCACGTACCGAGTACTCGGCCGAGAGTACTGTCTCGCCCGTTTACTCGGTACGTGTGATCAAGGCATTACGCTATGTGCGGTTGCACCGTACATAACATATTTTTTTCTTTTTATTCTGAGCCAAATTCTAATGTGCTTTATTTATTTATTAATTTATTTATTTATTAGGATCTCCAACAAAGGTTGCACAGACACAGTATAAATCATTAGGCATGGGGTCTTTCAACGTGTGCTCCTTCATTTACAGGAGACCACAGCATGTACTTAATTTTACTTATCGTGAAACCTCTTTGCAGGATTCTAATACCATCCACCATGGGCGTCGCATCAGATGGCTTCACCAGCCGGTGGCGAGCGAAGATCGCCGCCTTGAGGGAGTCCAGGAAACTGGTTCTGGTCATCGTAGCCATCGCCCTTCTCCTTGACAACATGCTGCTGACCACCGTCGGTAAGTGTTATTTCCCTGTCGGAGTAAGAGTGTCTAGTGTGAGTTTATTTTTCGTTAACGCAATCGACACGTTTGTGACATTCGGCGATTCGATTGGCCCGCTCCAAACTCTTTACCAATCAGAGAGCTAAACGTTTCGATCACGTTAACGTAAAAATAATTCGCACTCAGCGAACCGTACCTCTACGATGAGTTTAAAGCAATAGTATTTGTCGAAACTCGATACCGACTACGTAAATATTTTGTATAGCAAATTTTGCAGCGCCCCTAGCGGTCACTTACGAAACCAAAATGTATGTATGATACTTAAACACGTGATTGTACTCATGATAACCAACAACTTTTACTATGGGAACAAACCTGAAATCGCGAAAAAAATATCAGCTGTTCAGTACATTAGACAAACATAAATGTACTGAACAGCTGATCACGTGTTTAAGTATCGTACACTAATTACCAGTCACCCTATATATACAAAAATGGTAAGCGATGATGTGGCCGGCGATGGAACTTGGTGCCATAGTAACTTTAATTCAGCTCAAAATTACCTGTCCAACGATATAACACACATAGCTATTGCAAGGTTCGCTCAGATTTCATAGAAACCGTGTCATTTTATAACATAACCCTTTCGATTCATCTTCGATTGTTAACACTTAAACGCCTCACATTTCTCCTTACCGTCGGAATAATACTCTTTTATTTCCCCCGTCAATTCGTTAAGTATTCCCCAGAGAATCTTTTTCTAAGGAAAGATGGGCCATTACCCGGTCTAATGAATTGCAGATGAAGTAAACCACTCTTCTGATTGTGTGGCGCCATCTTGTATTTGCCACCATCTTGGATTGTGCCCGGCTGGATAGGAAGCAGTTGAAAACAGTTGCGGTTTTGAATTGTAAAGAGCTTTGTATTTACAAAACTTCAAATAGCTGAACGCGCACGAAAAGACGCATTCGCAAGAATTTAGTAGAATTATAACAGCGTTGAATTGTTTAACTCGTTTGTTGATTTGTTGGCAAATGATTTAGACTAGCACTTGACCTTTATTCAGTGACTTGACCGCGATCCCACCTGATGGTAATCAATGATGCAATCGTTGATGTTGAAGCGCTCAGTTTATTAAGGCTTATAGTCTCTTGAATCATCTGGCCGAAATTATGTAGACGCACCTCTCGCACCCGCCTAGGCGGCAGTACGCCAATCTATGCATTTATTTGCGGCCAACAGCGCCCGGAAAGCGCGTGGCTGACCTTTAAATCCATTTTCTTTGCGAAATATTAATTGATTTACATATGTAATGTTCACTTTGAAGAATATTTAACCACCAATTTTTATATGTAAAAATGTTTCTAAAGATCCAAGCCGTTTCGAAGGAGTTGGGAAAAGTTGCGAAATTGCTAAATATTTTTTTTAGACAAAAGTTTTAATAGCACGAAAAAATCAAATGTTGATAATGTTGTTCATGAATCTATAATAAACATATATTTTTTTCAAACCCATAAACCTGGCCGTTACCGAGGAGTAGTAAGTAGGCTTCAGAAAGTCACTGTTTTATGGCACTTTTCAGGCACTTGGGCCCTAAGAGCCTATTCACTCTAGTCTTGAAGATACTAAATTATAATCAGACGGAAAGACCGCAGCAGGCAAATTGTTCCGGTCCTTTGATGTACACGATATAAACGACGAGGCGAAACGCTTAGTCCGTACTGTAGAAGTGTCAACAACGCAAGGGTGAACACTCGCCGTACATTGGGTTGTGCGATGGTATGGGTGATTTTTATACAACATAATATTTAGTTTTGCGAAACCTGAATATTGTTTATTCAGAATCAGTATCTGAATGGATTCCAATAGTTTTTACACCATGTTATATTTTTTCACAAAAATATTTAAAAAGTTTACAAGTCGGACACCACCGACACTAAGTACATCACAGGTCACGACAGGTCATAAGCAGGCATGAGGTGCCAGCAAACAGCTGGGTCCAATGCAAAACGACCGCTCAGTCGCCTGGATGGCCCGATGACTATGTATTTTTGCTGACAAAATAAGCTTATAACTTTGTGATAGGTACAGAAGACAATCTCATGTGTGTACTTCACTTTTTATACCTACGCTCAGTGGACGCACACTAATGAGCGTTTGAGCCGGAACTGTTCGACGAGTGATCCAAGACGTGACCGAGACATCGTGTCCGTGAGCGGTGTCTATGTGTGCGTTGCTCGAACGCGCTTTGTATGTAGATTGACTTCTGTGCCTATCTATTTTGTGCTTTCACGGACTCTGTGCAAAAACTTTCACATATTCTACGAGATCTTCACTTTCAAGTTCCTAACAACTTTAATTCATCACACAAAAGAACTGCAGTAATCAAATCCACCGTCTGAAACACACAACCTCGCTTGTACTCAAGTCGGTTCGCTGCGGAAGCTGGGGCAATTTCCCCGTCGGCGAGATCAAAGTGAAATTCACTTAGACGCCTCATCAAAAGAGCGGCTACTAGTGTTGGGACGACGTTACAACATTATCGATGAAGTTGTGGTTTTACATATTTTAAATTGATCAGCTGATGTCGTTTTTGAAGTAGGAAAGTATTAGTCGAGTTATAATTTTTTATTATTATTCATAAGCTCGCGTTTGAGCACCATCTCATCTGATGGTAAGCTATGATGTGGGCGAATATGGAGCACGCTTTCTTAGAATTAACCTGTTCACTCTTGACTTAAAGAGCCATAAAAAAAAATTAAAAAGAAAATTAAATTTAATATGGTGTTGTTGTTTGGTGATGAAATAAATTACACAAAGTAATGTGCCTGGCTGGGTTCGAACCAGCAACAGCTCGTAAGTTGGGGCCGTACCACTCGGCCACCACTGCTTTCAATTTTGATAGTACACCATACAAACACCGGCATGGGTCTTGAGCGCTGACGTGAACTTGAAATCACGCAGACTTGAATGAGAAGTGAAGTATTGGGTCTCTTTAGTGGTATGAAGTAAGACGCGGAGACATCTACACTTTCACCGTAGGCGCGGGCTTGCGGACAGTGAGCAATGGGTAGCTCGCTGTCCAGCCGTCAAGTAACTGTCCAGACCAAGCCCAAGCCGTCGACGACGCGCACTGTTCCCGCGCGCCTCAAGGAGTTGTCAGCAACAGCAGGGACCCAGCCGGGTCGAAGCCTACTGGGGCCAGGGTTATCCGAAAGGGAACTCGAGCCCCGGTATGTCTATGAAGGCTGAAAAATACATCTACGCTTTAGAACGTGCAATTTAGCTTCACTTTTTTTGGATTGACCGAAGTTTTGACAATTCAAAAGTGCCTGTTTAAGGTATACTTGAAATATGATTTTCTGATTTCTTCTCGATATCAAAATTTATCGACACTGCCCCCTCACTAGTCAAGAGAGGTTCCTCGTAGTTGCATTTCAAATCATATTTCGTCGAGTTTTCACCCTTTTGCTTCGGGGTAGCGTTTAACTCAGTTTAATAGTTGGAAATTGCCTTTTGGTTGGCAGGTCGGGTGTATTACACCCGCACCGAGAGATATGAGATTTGAGTTTGTGTGAGATTTTACAGGTTTATTTGTAAGGGTGCCTCATTAAGGCGTATAGTCCCTTGAACCATCTGGCCGAAATTATGTGAACGCAACTCTCGCACTCGCCTAGGCGGCAGTACGCAAATCTGTGCATTTATTTGCGGCCAGCAGCGCCCGGAAAGCGTTTTAAATCCATTTTTTCTGCGATATATTGATTGATTTACGTATGCAATGTTCACTTTGAAGAATATTTAACCGCCAATTTTTATGTGTAAAAAATTTCTAAAGGTCCAAGCCGTTTCGAAGGAGTAGGGAAAAGTTGCGAAATTGCTAAATATATTTTTTTGACAAAAGTATTAATTGCACGAAAAAATCAAATGTTGATATTTTTGTTCATGAATCTATAATAAACATATATTTTTTTCAAACCAATTGACTTGGCCGTTACGGAGGAGTAGGCCTCAGAAAATCACTGTTTTATGGCACTTTTGGGCGCTTGGCCCTTAAAGGACCGGCCGCAAGGTTGCTTTGTTATTCTTAATAATAGTAAGCTTTCAATATTTAAAGTCCGACACTATCTCCCGCTCCGCCCAAGAGCAGGGTTTGTCATTGGATGATTTTCCCAACCAAAAAAAAACTATCTATATTTATAGATACTTATAATATTATAAAGAGGTAAAGTTGGTTTTTAATTTTTTTGTTTATAGGAGGTAACCTCTGGAAGTACTGGTCCGGTTGCTAAAAAATTTCACCAATAGAAAGCTGCTTTATTCCTGAGTGACATAGGCTATATTTTATGTACGCAGGCGAAGCCGCGGGCAAAAGCTAGTCTATAATTAAAAAAAAAAAACTTGAGTACCTTTGTTCCCAAAATATCTCAATTCAAAATCCTATTATTAAAATCCTCATTAATTCTGTAGTCCTAGTACTTCAGTCCGACCTATTAACCCCGAAAGTGGTTCGGTAAAGTTCGGCAAAGTTCGCCAAGTCCCGACGAGAGCCGACCGCGTCATATTCGGAATTAACTGTCGTTTGAGGCACTCTCGACTGAGCCAAGGGCTTTTCAAATTTGGAATGTCGATCGGCTGATGGTTCGTGGCAATTTCATACGCTTTGAAAATGGAATTCATGATTTTATTGTAATGCGATCCAAATAATAGTGCGGGATCCGTTGAAAAAATCTCTTCCTCATCAGTTATTCGAATAGGATAAATATTATATGCTAGATAATGTGTTTATTAAGACATTTCGAATAAGTTGCCTAGCAAAATTTGGTGCCAATGATGTAAATAAAATTTGTCTGAGATTGCGATCGTTTGGTATTTTCGACTTCATCCAAATACTTCCAAATTGAGTTCTATGGTTACTAATAGCTTTTACTATTAGACTAAAAAACACTAATTAACATTTAAAAAAAACGATTAAATATCAGATGAGGGTAAATTATGGCCATGACTGGCCTGTTGGTCTAGTGGTTAGTGACCCTGACTGCCATGCCGGAGGTCGTGGGTTCGATTCCCACCCAGGACAAATGTTTGTGTGATGAGCATTATCATTTGTTATGTGTCTGGGTGTAATTTATCTATAATATGTATGCTGTATGGCTACCAACTTATCGTTTTCTACAATTGCTGTCACCGAGGCGTTACCGATTAGAGAACGGATTTCGACACAAACTGGTTGTAACTTGGCTAGGGGGGCGGATTTCTTCTACGTATCTTAGATCATAAGAATAGGGTAGATTCAGCGCGATGTTGTGCCAACTTGAACTCATTATTTGTTGACAAGGCTCGCGAGAATCCGATGGATGCGAGACTAGATCGTTCGTTGTGACAATTGGGGGAGGCCTATGTTCAACAGTTGTAGGCTTTGGGCTGAAATGATGATGATGATGACTTAATAATCTGTATCAAAACTCAGCGTGTTGCCAGTGATGACATATGGCTCCGAAACGTGGTCGCTCACAATGGGCCTCATCAGAAGGCTTAAAGTCACCCAAAGAGCAATGGAAAGGGCTAGCTAGGATTGCCGACATAGCACAAAGAATTGCCAAACTTTAGTGGCAATGGGCAGGGCACATTGTTCGCAGAACAGATGGCCGTTGGGGCCGAAAGGTTTTGGAGTGGCGACCGCGTACCGAAAGACACAGCATTGGAAGGCCTCCTACAAGGTGGACCGACGACCTGGTGAAGGTAACGAGAAACCGGTGGATGCGGGACGCACAGGAACGCTCGATGTGGCGACCCTTGGGGGAGGCCTATGTCCAACAGTGGACGTGTATTGGCTGGAATGATGATGATGATGATCAAAACTCAATATTTCAGGGATATCATAGTATATATTAAAAAAGAACTAAGACCAAGTGTAGGGACGCGTAGCTTCATATACGCGTTCTCGTCATTATACGCTTGGTGTACGATTGCTCACAGCTTACAGCTCTGTCGACAAAGCGGCAGCGACACGTCCGCATGACTTTGCCGCTTTGTCAACAGAGTTTCGTACCATCAAAGACACTTCCGCCTGACCACCGCTAAGCTTCATTTTGCTTGCACTCGAAACGAAAACTTTAAAGGGTTTGGTTTGGCGCGTCGCAGGATTCTAGCGAAAATTTTTCAATTGATCAGGCGGATACTAAGTATACTGAGTGTTTAATGACAAATATAGCTACTGGCATGAATCTTGAGCGCTCGGCGAAAGAGTGGGGATCGCTTTGCGCATTCCATACTTTGGCAAGCCAATCGTCGTCGTTGTTAGATACATGCAGCAACCGCAGGGAACGAATCACGAGTGACGTCTATGATACGATGGCGATGGCGCGCGAGCCAATCACTGATATTCCCTGCCCCCGCGTCTCACGTCGCACCACTAAACCGACCGAATATTTGACCTACGCAACTTGAAGCCAGCGCTCAAGATCCGTGCCGGTATCAATACGCGTCCGTGGACAGTACGTCTAACTCATCAATCTATGATCCTAAAGTAATATAATCTCTTTCAGTGCCCATCATCCCTGAGTTCCTGTACGACATCCGTCACCCCGACGCCCCGCTGTCCATGTCCCTGGAAGACATCACGCTGCCGCCACCGTCTCCGACTCCTTACTGCCCCTGCATGCAGGTTAACAACACCGGACTTGTACAGAATGAGACGCAAACTTGTAAGTATTTGATGGCTTTTTCTTTTAGCCATTATATTCGTTTGATAACCACCAATCTTATCCATGTAACTAACCTTTTTCCGGGATTTCGTCGAGGTTTTTTTTAAGCTATTGCATAGCTTCTATCGCGGGCCTTGAGCGTGGAGACCGAATCCAGAAATTCCGTAACGAAAATAACCTAACACCCCCCACTCATTTGTTTTTGGAGCGTGGTGACCGATAAGAAAACAAATGAGTGAAATCACTCCCCACACAATGCATCCATCTTTTCTTTGGCCTCCCTCTCCCTCTCCATCCATCCACATGTAAATTCATAAATCTTTTAGCTACATGCTTTTCAACTCTCCTCTTTACATGACCATACCAAGACAAACGATTTCCTTTCAACCTTTCAGTCACTGACGCCACTTTCAAACTTCCCCTAATATACTCATTTCTCACTTTATCCATTCTCGTCACACCACACATCCATCTTAACATTCTCATCTCCGCTACATGCAATGTTTTTTCATCCGTCTTTTTCACAGCCCAACATTCTGATCCATACAGTACGACAGACCTTATCACGGACTTGTAGATTTTACTGTTCAACTTGAGGGGCATCCGTAGGTCACAAGTTGTTCCCGTGACCTGTCGCCATTTCATCCATCCTGCGTAGATTCATGTAGATTGTCTTCTATAACTATATATTTTGTCCTAGCACCGTGAGCGCTCGCAATAAGCAACATGTATCTTTAACATTGTTTTATTAGTCGTAACAAGCTCCTATCGTTCCCTTATAATGCATTCTACATTGTAGAACGTCTTTACAGCAAGGTAATCTCAAGGGACATAAAGAACATTGTATCTTATCGGTAATGTTGCCCAAAGTCAATCTTGCAAACTCGCAAGACTCTTGCGTCTGGCAGTTAAGTGATATTTTTGCCTGTATTTGAATATTCACACTATTTTTTTTTTACTCGAAAACCCTCTCATATATCTACTTTCTAGCTTTTAGGCACGTAATTACTGTTTTCCACTCTAGTGCGGAAAAGTGCACAAGCTCGCCCCCGGCACAATCAATTGTATTTATCGTATCAGGCTGGCAGCTAAGCGACCCCCAAGAGTTGTACGTCAACCCTCGTTTATTTATTTATTTGTAATTGTATTGAAAAACGTCGTTTGATACACGTGGTTTGTCACTGCAGCACTGCCTCCATAACACCCTCACCTGCGGCTCGGGCGAATTTTCTTTCTCGACTTGTATCAAAATGTAGTATTCTTGCAGTGAACCTGACTGTACAACGTGAGGAGAGGCATCAGGAACTAATCCACGAGACCGTCGCCGTTGGGGTCATGTTCGCCAGCAAAGCTCTGGTCCAACTCCTGGCCAACCCCTTCGTAGGACCACTCACACACAAGTAAGTTCATTAGCAGTTTTCACCTTTTTTAGGGTTCCCTACGTCAAATGGAAAAAATGGAACCCTTATGTGGTCACTTTGTTACCCGTCTGTCCGTCTGTCAAGACCTTTTTGTATCTCGGAAAGACGTGGAGGTATCGAGTTGAAATCTGTAGTCCCTTGAAACTGTGAAAATAACAAACTTTTAAGTTAACGAAAAACAAATATACAGCCGTTTATGTCGCAAAGCGTATATTTCGACACTTTCAAGGAAATCAAAACTCATAGGGTACTTCCCTTTGAATGGGTCAAATTTATCATTCATTGTTGGACATAGGCCTTCCCCAGGTATAGCCAGACTGAACGGTCCTGTGTGTCTCGCATCCATCGGATTCCCGCAACCCTTACCAGGTCTCATCTTGTAGGAGGCCTTCCAACGCTACGTCTTCCGGTACAAGGTCGCCATTCCAGAACCTTTCGGCCCCAACGGCCATCTGTTCTGCGAGCAATGTGCCCTGCCCATTGCCACTTAACTTTGGCGATTCTTCGTGCTATGTCAGTAACCTTGGTTCTTCTGCAGATATCCTCATTCCTGATTTGATCACAGACTACAACAGATAGGTACAGAAGACAATCTCATGTATGTACTTCAATTTTTATACCTACGCTCGGTGGACGCACACTAATGAGCGTTTGAGCCGGAACTGTTCGACGAGCGAGCCGAGGTGCTCCGAGATATCGTGTCCGTGAGCGGTGTCTATGTGTGCGTTGTGAGAGCGCGCACAGTATGTAGATTGACTTCTGTACCTATCTATTTTGTGCCTTAACCCTGACGTTTACTGATATTATGGTTTGTTTCAGAATCGGCTACAGCGTCCCAATGTTCACTGGCTTCATTCTGATGTTTTTGTCTACCTTGAGTGAGTATTCTATACCTACACAAAATAAACTAGTATATAAAACTAGTAGTTACTGACGAGTCTCTAAAAAAATAGTGAAAGAGCTCGCGTTATAGTAAATTGAAACTATAATCCAATAGAGCCGCTCGCGAGCCGCTTGCGAACGGCGCGCGTGCATTTCGCGCACTTCAACTTTGAAATGCACGCGCGCTGCTCGCAAGCGGCTGATGAACGGCATGGGAGCGGTGCTTTCGCCTGATCTGCTTGACACACCATAAGAGTAGTGAATTTTGTTTGTTTCGCAAAACATGTTGAGTGATACCCAATTAACATTAACTTGTAAAAAACAGATAGGTACTTATATTTCTCCAATTGATAATTAGAATCAGTACCTATATTGTCTTTTAGATATCTCATCAAACGTGTAAAAAGTAGAGTATCCACCACGGGGATAAAGCTGCATTTGTCTTAAGCGGCTTGAACTCCTTACTTCACTTATGTAGGTTTCTACATTTATAAGTATGAAGTAATCGCGAGAGACTTAAAAACCTGAGCTCGGGAGCTCCCTCTCTGCGTTCGGGATTGAAACTTAGAGCCGCGTACAGACATCGCGAGGCGTGTGCCGCGAATGGTTCGACAGGCTTGCCTCAACCTAAGGCATACGACGGTTTTATGCGTGCGTCCCGAACGATACATGCTCAAGCTGAGCACGCAAACCGCCACGCACAGTGTTCGTCAGTAGAAAACGCAAACAACACCTGTCCGTCCACACGGAGCGCACGGCTCGTACTGAGGCGGCGTTCGCAACGACGTACGATGCGAATGCTCACTGTGAGCACACTCGTACACACAGCCCGAGGCATGCGAGACGAACCATTCGCGACGCACGCCTCGCGATGTCTCTACGCGGCTTAGGAACTTTCGTTTCGTTCGGAATTCGACATGCCATCGATTTTAAAACTCTGCTTTATCCCCCTGTCATATAATCTACTATTATTATTTCCTTTATTTATTTCTTTACACGTTACAATATATTTCTTAAAAAACAATTAAAAAAAAACGTTTAAAAATATAAAAAACAGTATCGCACCGGTATCGGGAACAGGGTCCAAGCTACCAGACAAAGGAACCTCCTAACTATACGAGCCGTGTCCAGGAGTACCGCTTTCTGAATCAAGCCCTTGATCCAGCCGCTTAACGAGAGCCTCCTAAGGTAATCTACTATTATTATTACAGTTTTCGCATTCGGCCGCTCCTACTCCGTACTCTTCATTGCTCGAGCGCTGCAGGGGATCGGGTCTTCTTGCTCCTCAGTCTCCGGGATGGGCATGTTGGCAGAACGATACCCTGACGATAAGGTAAATGTTTCATCAGCTTACATCTATTTTGTACCTACCACAAAAAATTTCATCTCCCTATCCATTTTCCCAGCTAGCTTGGGGTCGGCTTGCAATCCAACTGGATGCAGCTGAATTCCCGTGTGTGTGAGCACCTGCCTGTCAGACCTCCATATCCCACTTACTTCACAACACGACACCGGTGCTATGGAGCCAAGTGCTACAGTAACCAGTTATAGTTATCGTCACAAATATTGAGCGCTGACTCCAAGTTGCGCAGAAGTCAAATATTCGATCTCTTTAGTGGTGGGACGTGAGACGCGGGGGCGGGGAGTGTCAGTGATTGGCTCGCCGCGTCATCGTGTCTTAGACGTCACTCGTGATTTGTTCCCTGCGCTTGCTGCATGTATCTAACAACGACGACGATTGGTCCCCACTCTGACGCCGAGCGCTCAATATTTGTGCTGATACTGTGCTCAATATTGTCTTCGTCGTTTGATATACCACGCGTATCAAACGACGAAGACAATATAAACAGGATGTCAACTCCCGTCCATCTGTCTCGTGGGGGTCACTTAGCGCCCAGCCTGATACGATAAATGTAACGAGGGCTAGCTCATGCACTTATCCGCACAAGTGCGAAAAACAGTAAATTACGTGCTTAAAAGCAGTAGGAATAAGAGTTGATTCGCGGGTTCAAACCCAACCAGGCGCATTTGTGTAATTTATTTCATCACCGCTCTCAAAACGGTGAAGGAAAACATCGTGAGGAAACCGGCATGTCCTAGAACCAAAAATTCGAAGACATGTGACATTCAGCAACCCGCACTGGACCCGCGTGGTGGATTACGGCCCATTCTTTCCCCTAGAGAGGAGGTCTGAGTCCCAGCAGTGGAAATATTGAAAGGCCGATTATGCTATAATAATAAATCATTTATTTTCAGTCATCTTGGCCCATAGATACGTCACCTTACAGACTAATAATATATGTTTAAAAAGTAAATATAACTTGTCATTAGTAAATAAGACTTAAGACTGTGTTAGTAACACTTCACATTGCACTAAGTCCACTACGTGCTTTTCTGTGGCACCTGTCCGCGGAAGCGCCGGAACATTATACTTCTTCAGATTCCTTCTCACCGTACTGGCTTATGTCCAATTCTTACGCTGTTTCCACCATAAAACTCTGGAATTTACTTCCCCTAGACATCAAGAAAGCCGAAAGTAAATTTTCCTTCAAACGTAAAATTCGGAACTACTACTTGAAGTCCTCTCAACCTTAGTTTGTTCTTCGTCAGAATTGTTATTAAGTTCTCTTTAAGATTTTTTCATACTATTTATTAGTTTATTATTTTAGCATATTTATGTATTTTATTAAATATTAATTACTTATTATATATTTTTTTCCGTTCTCGTTATTTGTTTTTTGATTATTGTGCAAACCTACCACAGTGATCTCTTTTTTAACCCAAAGGTTGACTGGGAGAGAATGCCTTGTTGCATTAAGTCCGCCTATGTACCACTAGTGTACATGAAGTTTAAATAAATAAATAAACATCACGTCCTGCGGCCAAAAGTCTTCCTTCAGCAGGGGATAAGGGGCAGGAAAGTGTTCGGGACTTGCACCACGAACGCCATGCTATAGTATGCTACCCTATTATTTTGTTCACAGGAACGCGGCAACGCTATGGGCATCGCACTCGGAGGGTTGGCTCTTGGCGTGCTGATCGGTCCACCGTTTGGAGGTCTTATGTACGAATTCGTTGGAAAGACCGCGCCCTTCCTGATGCTGTCGGCCCTGGCACTTGGAGATGGATGTGAGTGCCTTAAAATAATTTGCTTTCTTTTTTTAAGGTTCCATACCTCAAAAGGGAAAAACAGAACGGATCACTTGGTTGTCTGTCTGTCTATCAAGACCCATTATCTAAGGAACGCGTGGAGGTATTGGAGTTGAAATTAAAACTATATATTCACGTCTGCTGTCCCTTGAAGCGTCAAATGGATCACAAGTTTTTATTAAAATTTATCAATAAAACCTATTCTGCAAGTATGTATTTATATTTATTTTTTCATTAGTTAAATAAATATTTAAATTTATAATTTTTACCTATTAATCTAACTTTTCTACTGCTTATTCAGTTTTTACCTATGAAAACCTGTAATTATTTGTCCAGATTATGAATTGAAAAATTCACTTCAGTACTTGCCCGGTTTCGAACGCGCCACCTCAAGCATGAGAGTCGGGTGCCTCAACCACTTGGTCATTACGTTTCCAGGAAGGTTACTAAACCCATAAAATCATTTGATACGTCACAAGCCGGGTCGTTTACACAGTTATCTACTAATTTGTATCGCATCGCTGACAATAGCACTAGTGCGCACGTTTACCACCCACTCGACTAGCAAAAGGAGGATATGTATTATTGTCGTTATTGTTTAAAATGACTGAGAATCTTGTTACTCGTGTCATATTACGGAATACAGAATAAACTTGACTTGTATACCGTTTTTAAGGTTCAGAACCTTTTTTTTTTATGGTGGGAAAAATCATGCATTGACATCCCCCGCCCTTGGGCGGAGCGGGAGATAGTGTCAGACTCTTACTGACTAAAAGATCCACCCCGTTCCTTCTAGCCTTCATACCGGGGCTCGAGCGCCCTTTCGGATAACCCTGGCCCCAGTAGGCTTCGACCCGGCTGGGTCCCTGCTTATCACTGAAAAAATCAAATGTTGATATTATTGTTCATGAATCTATAATAAATATATATTTTTTTCAAACCAATTGACCTAGCCGTTACGGAGGAGTAGGCCTCAGAAAATCACTGTTTTATGGCACTTTTCGGGCGCTTGGCCCTTAAAAGGACACCCGCGCATCCGTCGCGTGAGAAAAGCGACCGGATTATTGCATGCGCAATGTCGCTGGTTCAATTTTAACGGTGTGCATATAGTCGTATAGATGGAGAATTGAATACTTATTACGTTGCAAAAAGGGGCCAAAATTTCATCACCGCTGCTCTCAAAACGGTGAAGGAAAACTTCGTGAGGAAACCGGCATGTCGTAGAACCAAAAATTCAAATACATGTGACATTCGCCAACCCGCACAGGGCCCGCGTGGCGGATTACGGCTGATTCCCTCTCCTAGAGAAGAGGCCTGAGTCCCAGCAGTGGGAACATTAAGAAAGGCTGATGATGATAAAAAAAGGGCCAAGGGGCCCGCGAGCCACGACAATTGCCGGCGTAATTATCTTACAATACATCATAACCACAAAATAGATAGGTACAGAAGACAATCCCATGTATGTACTTCACTTTTTATACCTACGCTCGGTGGACGCACACTAATGAGCGTTTGAGCCGGAACTGTTCGACGAGCGGGCCGAGGCGCTCCGAGGTATCGTGTCCGTGAGCGGTGTCTATGTGTGCGTTTCTCAAGCGCGCTTTGTATGTAGATTGACTTTTGTACCTATATATATTTTGTGCCACAACTTTTGTAGGATCGCATGGGTGTCCGCATAACACAGTTTGCGCCCTAAGATGAAGAAGCATCAATTCTAGTGAAGCAATACTAATTTACTTCTCTTTGTTTCCAGTGCTTCAACTAATGATCCTGCAACCTGGGGTAGTTCGTCAGGAGACGGAACCTCCTTCACTGAAGGCTCTCGTCTGCGACCCTTACATCCTCATTGCTGCAGGTTTGTGCTCCATCTGGTAACCCTTCATCCAGTTATATTGGTGTCGTCTTAGTATACGTCTAGAGATGAATAACACCGCCACCTCAGATAATATGTCAGCGTAGAATTGTAAATACCGTTAGATTACAATCTATCTCGAGATATTGTTAACTGTTGAATAACAATTTAACGCGCGATAGATTGTGATTTAACAATTTCACATCGATAGATTTTAATTATAATCTACCGAAAAATAAAGCGTTGTTACGGTTCACAATCTTTCGACAGTTTACAATTTCACGAGATATAATAATATAATATATTCCACAACTATCACACAACGCCGTCTAGTCCCAAGCTAAGCAGAGCTTGTGTTATGGGTACTAGACAACTGATAAACAAACTTATATATTTCTAAATACATACATATTATAGATAAATTACACCCAGACACAGAACAAATGATCGTGTTCATCACACAAACATTTGTCCTGGGTGGGAATCGAACCCACGACCTCCGGCATAGCATTCAGGGTCACTAACCACTAGACCAACAGGCCTGTCAAATAACAAGAAGAAGAATAAGATAGATTATACTCTAGCGGTACTTATTTACAATTTTACAGTGACAATATGTATTTTTACCGCCGCTGCTATGTTTGACGCTCAACTTGGGTTCGTCACAATCATGGCGGCAAGTCCGAGTTGAGTAGTGGCTGGAGAGGTGCTAGGGCATCCTGGCGATCTGCCTGACACAAGTTCGGGAGGTTCCTGTTCAGGATTCAGACGGAAGAAACGGCCTGGTCACCACTGGGTGAACCGTCCAGAGGATAGATAGCAGATACACCTCTCCTATACTCCAACAAAGAATACAATTGTGACTGGCCTGTTGGTGTAGTAGTTAGTGGCCCTGACTGCTATGCTGGAGGTCGTGGGTTCGATTCCCACCCAGGACAAATGTTTGTGTGATGAGCACAATCATTTGTTCTGTGTCTAGGTGTAATTTATCTATAATATTTTTTTAGAAATATTTAAGTATGTTTATTAGTTGTTTATAGTCTGTCTAATAAGTCAACCAACTTGGAAATTTTGTATAATGTTAATCATTTAAAAAATACAAATATTCGGTACTTTTCATAAGGTTCTTCTGTTAGTAAACAATGATCTCTATCTCTTAATTAACCTTGATTATTGAACCCGTGTTGACTACATCAGATTTCATTAATCCTAGGTAATTATTAGGATTTAAATTTGTACTTGCTCCGTGTAATTACCCAAGTCGTTTAACTTATTAGACAGACTCTAATCTTCATAACACAAGTTCTGCTTAGCTTGAGACTAGAGGGCGTTGTGTGAATATTTATTATTCTCTTTATTTTCCATTATAACACATTCAATACATTTTTAAATATTTAAAAAAAAAAAAATGTTATTATTATTATAACTTCCAGGAGCCATTACCTTCGCGAACGTGGGCATTGCGATGCTGGAGCCAAGTCTACCGATCTGGATGGCTGATACCATGGAGGCTCGGCGCTGGCAGCAGGGGGTGGCCTTCCTACCGGCTAGCATCTGTTATCTGATTGGTATGTCACATTCTAATATAGCACTTAGTACAGATACCGGCACGGATCTTGAGCGCTAACTTCAAGTTGCGCAGAAGTCAAATATTCGGTCTCTTTAGTGGTACAAAGTGAGTCGCGGGGGGCGGGGAGTGTCAGTGATTGGCTCGCCGCGTCGTTGTGTCTTAGACGTCACTCGTGATTCGTTCCCTGCGCTTGCTGCATGTATCTAACAACGACGACGATTGGCTGACCAATGTATGGAATGCGCACAGCGATCCCCACTCCGACGCCGAGCGCTCAAGATTCGTGCGTGTAATTACAGCTTCTTTTTTTCGTACCAATAGCGACATCTATAACGCCACATAAGAACTAAAATTTGCAAAGCTATATCGCTGTAATTATTAGACGGACACACTGCCATGCACCACGCAGCATAGCGCGTGAAAACGCACCTACGCACGTACTTGCGGGAGTGCAGATCTGCATCATCGTGCGGGTTTTTAACGCACTCACGCGCTTAGGTGCGTTCTGTAAATTCACGCATTTCATACAAAATCACGCACGGTACTACGAGACTCAGTGTGCCATACCTTGCGTGTCGCCCCGCACACACGCGCGTGAATGCATGTGTCCCCGCATGTAGATGGCGCGTGATTTGCGTGAACGCGCGTAGTAAGCAGTTTCGATATGTTGGACTGTGCGTGTTTTCTATACAAACGGAGATACTTACAAGCAACGTTAAGACACGCGTTCATGCGCTACGCTGCGGGGTACGTGGCTGTGTGACAACCGCCTCTGTTCTACGCGCGTCAACCCCTAAGTACCCCCCCGTTTATTAATTTCTTCGTAAGAATGTTAAAAAAACGTCGTTTGATACACGTGCAAAGTCACTGCAGCCCTCGGATCCATAACAATCCAAATCCCTTTTTTTTATGGTGGGAAAAATCATGCATTGACATCCCCCACCCTTGGGCGGAGCGGGAGATAGTGTCAGACTCTTACTGACTAAAAGACCCACCCCGTTCCTTCTAGCCTTCATACCGCGGCTCGAGCGCCCTTTCCGAAATCCAAATCCCTCCTCGGTAGCAATGACAATCTTTCTGCACTTGTAACAAAATGTACTATTCTAGTGGTGCAATGCCAGCAAAAGGAAAATAACCAGATATTTGAAGTACTTTTTAAATTTTCAGGTACAAATCTATTTGGACCTCTAGGCCACAAGATGGGACGCTGGTTGGCAGCGTGCTCAGGACTCATCATCATTGGCTTATGTCTTATTTTGGTAAGTCATTTTGACCGAAACTCGGCGGTACAGATGTCGCGGGTTTGATTCTCACGCAGAATAAATGGAGACATGGCTGGTTTTTTTTATTGTTGATAGGTTCGCGCTTGACCGCTATCTCACCTGATGGAAAGCGATGATGCGGTTTATGGTGAAGCGGGCTTACCTAGAAGTAACCTATTCACTCTTGACTTAAAGGTTCCCGGGTTGTAGTCATCAAGAAACACAGATTCCGGCAAGGAATTCCACTCCTAAGCTGTACGCACAATTAATGTGTTCCCAAAATGTTTTGTGCGTGTAGGTGGGATGTCCACTATGTAGGAACAGAAGACAATCTCATCTCTCATTTCACTTTTTATACCTACGCTCGGTGGACGCACACTAATGAGCGTTTGATGCGGAACTGTTCGACGAGCGAGCCGAGACGCGATCGAGACATCGTGTCCGTGAGCGGTGTCTATGTGTGCGTTGCTCGAGCGCGCTTTATATGTAGATTGACTTCTGTACCTATCTATTTAGCGCCTGGGGGTTCGGTGAAGGTATTGAAGCTCCAAAGTTCCTTGTGTTCTGGACGTAGCATTGGAAGGCCTCCAAGGTAGACCGATGGTCTGATGAGGGTCGTGGAAATCAGATGGATAATTAACGCCCAGGACCGTTCGTTGTGGACTCTTGGAGGAGGCTTATGTCCAACTTTTCCAGTGGTTAAGCGACTGGAGAAGTCATTGGATGGAATATTATATATGTTGATTGTCTTACGCTTCTCCCACAGATCCCAATGGCCCGCAAACTGGAACACCTGATCATTCCCAACGCTGGACTCGGCTTCGCTATCGGCATGGTGGACTCCTCCATGATGCCTGAGCTTGGATTCCTGGTGGACATCCGGCATGCCGCCGTCTACGGGTCCGTCTATGCTATTGGAGATACTGCCTTCTGTCTTGGTTATGCCGTCGGTAAGTTATTTTCTCATTCCTGTTGGTCTAGTGCAGGTTAGTGGCCCTGACTGCTATGCCGGAGGCCATGTCTTCGATTCCCACACAAAACAAATGTTTGTGTGCTGAGTACGATCATTTGTTCTGTCTGGGTGTAGTTTATCTGTAACTAACTTTTGCTCGCAGCTTCACCCGCATATATAAAATATAGCCTATGTCACTCAGGACTAAAGCAGCTTTTTATCGGTGAAAAAATTTTAGCAATCGGACCAGTACTTCCAGAGATTACCTCCTACAAACAAAAAAATAAAAAATAATAAGCTTTACCTCTTTATTATATTACTGTAGATATTAGACTGGGACGTTGGTGTAGTGGTTAGTGGCCCCGACTGTTATGCCGGAAGCCATGACTTCGACTCCCACCCAAATCCAATATTTGTGTGATGAGCACGATCATTTGTTCTGTGTCTGGGTGTAAGTAATTTATCTATAATATGTATGTATTTAGAAATATATAACTATGTTTATCAGTTGTACTAGTACTCATAACACAAGCTCTGCTTAGCTTGAGACTAGACGGCGTTGTGTGATAGTTGTGGAATATTATTATTTTATTGATAAAGATGCACTTGATCACTATCTCACCTCTAGTAAGCGATGATGTGGCCGACGATGGAACACGCTTGCCTATAGAAGTAACCTGTTCACTCTTGACTTAAAGACCGCTAGGTTGTAGCTAACAGGAAACTGACTCCAGCAGGGAATACCACTTCCTAGCTGTACGCACAGTCCGGGAAATCTAACTCGGCGAGTTAGTTCTGAAGTCCTGTTCCTTTATAATGACACATTTGCATATTGTTCATGAAGTTCTGACAGTCCGTAAGTCAAGAAGAAATAAACTAAGGACGCAGTTTTTACCTTGAAATCTTCAGATTGCTCCGACAGGTTTTCTCATGTCTTATTCGCCAGCGTTGCGTATTTGCGATTTACCCAATCGCAAACACACGAATCGGATACACATAGAACTTCAAAAATTCAGAATTCGAATATTTTTATTTCACACTAGCTTTTGCCCGCGGCTTTGCCCGCATTAGGTACTTAAGGAATCGGGATAAAAAGTAGCCTATGTTCTTTTCCATGTCAAAGGCTATATGCATGCCAAATTTCATCCAAATCCGTTCAGCCATTTTTGCGTGATTAAGTAACAAACATCCACACTTTCACATTTATAATATTAGTTAGGATAGGCCTACATGGGCACTTATAAAACGTCAGAAGCTAGTGCACGATAGAAATGAACCGGCAAGAAAATCCATGGTTACTATTTTTTTTTAAAAAGTGGTTGATGTCACACTCCATCTCGTTTAGCTCTTCAATCCTCATAGGTGACAGAAGAGCTGACGAGATGGAGTATTTGGTCGTGGATGGATTTTTTTTATTGAGATAAACTAGTGCTTGACTGCGATCCCACCTGATGGTAAGTAGCGATGCAACCTTTGATTGTGAGGCGCACTAGTTTATTAAGAGCCTATTCACTCTAGCCTTGAAGACACCCAAATTATAATCGGACGGGAAGACCGCAGCAGGCAGACGACGAGGCGAAACGCTTAGTCCGGACCGTAGAGTTTCAACAACGTAAGGGTGAATATTCGCCGTATGTCGGGTTGTCCGATGGTAGAATTGCGATGGCGGAATCAAGTCGTGCAATTCCTGCGCACACTCTCAAAAATGCATCCTGTAAAACAGGTTCTAATCTTGCCTACGTGATGTTTCAGGGCCGGCCCTCTCAGGCGCACTGATGAACAGCATCGGCTTCGAGTGGATGCTGGTCATCATAGCAGTTCTCAACTTCGCCTACGCTCCGTGTCTGCTGTTCCTGAGGTCACCTCCTGCTACCAATGAGAAGCAGGTACGCACACACTTCATCATTTACAATGTTTAGCTTGGAAGAAGAATGGACGGTTTTTTCCGGTGGATAAAAATCATTAAGATGACATCCCCCACCCTTGGGCGGAGTGGGAGATAGTGTCAGAATTTAACTGACTAAAAAACGCGTGTCTCAAGGAGCTGTCAGCAGCAGCAGGGGCCCAGCCGGGTCGAAGCCTACTGGGGCCAGGGTTATCCGAAAGGGAAGCTCGGTACCGGTAAGAAAGGCAAGAAGGAAAAGGAGTGGGTTTTTAGTCAGTAAAAGTCTGACACTATCCCCCGCTCCACCTATGAGCGGGGATGCCATTAGATGATTTTCCCACAACGAAAACAAAAATACCCCGTTCCTTTGTTGCCTTTCATACCGGGGCCGAGCCTTCCTTTCAGAAGCAGACCCTTGGCTCCAGTAGGCTTCGACCCTGCTAAGCCCCAAAGGAAGTACGGATGGTGGGTTTTATGGAGAAAATTTTCAAGTGAAGTTCAGTGGCTATTTTAATTATTCCTAGTGGATCCTCCTCGTATTCTTCAATGTTGAGGATCATAACCACCCTACTACATCTCTTTCACTTATATGATACTAGCTTTTACCCGCGGCTTCACCTGCGTGAAAAAATTAGCCTATGTCCGTCTTCAGGGTTCCAACTATCTCTGTACCAAAATTCATCAAAATCGGGTTTGCCATTTAGGCGTGACGACGTAACAAACAAACAAACTCACTTTCACTTTTATAATTTAACTCGTAGTAAGGATTCCTCCATCTGTTTCTATCTCTGGCGGTGTGAAGGAAATTGTAGACCGTACAGTCAAGAGCAATGAGGATCTGGTCGCACTAACATATTGGGCTGTCCCCACGATACCTTTTCCTATCCACTTTACCGATCACGATGAGCCTTTCGAGGTTTTCACCGTCATGTGAAAATGAGTGTACCATTTTCACATTTAATCCCGACGAATTGACACCTTTTTCAGGCTGCTACTCCTGAAATACTTCTCTGAATCTATAGATGAAGACTTATCAACACACACATTATTCTTTTCAGAGCCTCATAGCCAGTGAGAAATCGTCAGTTCGCTACGTGAGCTATCAAAACGAAGAAGAAGAATAGAATCGCCTCTCGACGCCATCTTGTTCCCGCCATTGACACCCGCCATTTTAAATTCCAAAAACTCGGGAGTTTTATTTTTAAATGGGGTTTGCTTAAGACGTCCTTTCAGTCAGTTTAAGACGAATAAGGAATATAATATTTATATGTATACTGTAGATTATTGCCCAAAAGTGTATATTTAAATCATATCTAATATACATATATTATATTAGATTATATTTTATGTCTATCCATATACAATCTATTTAGATATTTCTCTGTACTCTTCTGACCAATTTTTGCTCTGTGACCTGTTGAATATAAATGTGTGTATATTTTGTGTATACTAATGGCTTGTATGTATAAAAAATATATATTATTATATGAGGTTGTAAAAATAATGACATCAGCTTTGAAATTAAAATCCAGCATAATAGTCGAAAATTATATATGTACTTTACAGCTACCTGTAATTTCCATAAATGCTCAGAATCAATTTCCAAATTAAGAAAAAAAAAATCCTAAAAAATTTTACAGCCTTATATAAAAATATTGTAGTGAAATTATGTATAATGCCGATATATGTATATCAGGGTGTACATTTTTAGCTAAGTAAATACATATTTTAATCACATTTTTATAGAATTTATGTATACTTATCAAAATACTTACAATATATATTTATATGTAGTGGTTATTTAAAATGCGCTGTCAAAGACCTTGAACCTTTTAATGAGGTTACAAAAACATAGAAATCTCGAAACATTTATATTCATTCATATGTCTACTTTTATCATTATGTGTGTAGTTTATTTCTAAATTATTTTCACTCATTTATAAAATTTCAAACTACATAGGTACTAACATCTGTAATGGCAAAGATTTTACTATGGGGATTTAGCTTCTAAATTAACTTCAAAGTTGATTAAAAAATAAAACTAATCGCAACTACCCTTTTGACGTTAAATATCTATATAAATATAATATACATTATAATATAACATATGTGTTGTATATTATACATATTTATAATACACATTATATATGAATAAATAATATTTACATATACATTTATTTCGCAAAGGTGACTTTGACAATATTTTTCATTGTACATTTTTAAACTTAAATATGTATACAATATATATAGACAATAAAAACTTTTTAGCAACACATATTAAATGTTTAGTGTAATTCCATGTACGGGAGATTTTTATGTTCGAATTTGCTATTTTGTAAGTTTCTAAATACTTTTTTAATAAACAGAAAATAATCATGTCAAAGACATATTTAATTTTAATTATTTTATTGGGTAATGGACCAAAATGATGTAGACTTTTTTATAATTTTTAATATGAGCTTATAATATCTTGTAAATAATGCAATCATGATTTAATGACAATATTTATCACAACAATAATTATGCTTAAAGATATTTAATGTACATAAATCTTCGTGTTTTGAGAATAACGGGTCTTTGAACTGTTTAAAGTAATTGGAGTTCAAAACTCATTATTATTATCTTACTGTATCTATATAAAATTATTAGAGGCCAGTTCAGCATGTTTTAATCTATTATAATTATCTGCCATCATAATAACAAAAGATTCAAACTTCAACTTTTTCAAATATTGACCAGTTATTCTAAAAATCTTGAATATATTATACCATAATGTAGTAAATTTTTTGCTTCGATTTTATAAAATATACAATATCGAAGTAATATGTTTAATAAATATACACAATAAATATAATGATTTAAGACTTTTGTATATCGATAAATATATCATTTATTTTTCATGTGAATATTGCGAATATGAATGGTTGTAAATATAGTTGTGTAGTAGGTAAGTGTATGAACGTTACAAATATATTATAAATGTAAAATAAAGCATTTAATAATACACGAAGATTTCATATTGTGTCTCTTATAAATTCAATATAATTCAAAAATTATTTGCAGATAAAATTTATTTAGAACATTTTATTTTTCTCTGTACTGTTCATAAATCATTTTATTGATTAACACTACACACTAAAACCTAACAGGGTTTTAGTGCGAAGTAGAATCTGAAATAATTTGATTACTTAGATTAAAATGAAATTTGTATTTCAAACGTATTACAGAAACAAGATCCATAGCACATATAAATTGCAGTGAAATCTTTTACGTCATACTTCAAAGACAATCATAGACAAGTCAATGTATGGAAGTAGTTTGTTCATCTCTACCAAAATATTCATCATTATGTCCCTAACATTTTCCGAACTAGCTTGGGGTCGGCTCCAGTCTAACCAGATGTGGCTGAATACCCATAGTTTACATGGAGCAACTGCCTATCAGACCTCCACCATCCAGTTACCGGCTAACATAACATATTAATGCTCCAAATTTTGATTAAATATCAAGGTATACTTAGATAAAAAGATTGAGTGTTTGTTTAATTTAATTTAAGCTTTAAACTATTATAAAATTATCGAGATAACATTGTATAATATGGGAAATATTGGCATCAATAGCAATAATTCATCATAATGTCATTTATAATAAAATAATATTCAGACATTCTTAAATATTTCAAGGTTTTTAATCTATTGCTAATTAGAAGCTTATAGCAATATATTTTAGAAGTAGGGTATCAATATTTACGATGTGTCTAAATCATAATCTTGAATTCGATGGACAATTTTCTTCATTTGTGTCTCCTATTCAAATATGAAATAGTATCTATATAAATACAAAATATGGCTGTTTATATTAACAATGTTACTTTTAATATCTTAACAGGTTAAATCTTCTGCGTACAGTGCCATAATTTCAATCCTCAATATCTTCCCGATGATGGGGTGCTTGGACAGATAACCTCCACTTCTGCCCATGGACTGGAGTCCCCTTGCATATACACCTGGCCAGAAGACCAGTCTTCAGTACGGTGCACCCTAAGAGGCGGGCAACCACTCCCTGTTAGTTATTAGGAGGGGACTAGCAGGGCCTTTTCTCGCTAGGGCCGCGAGAGAAATTTTGAAAAAATAATCCGCGAGGCTAAATCGCATGGGCGATTGAAGGAAGGTTTTGGCAAGTAATAGTTTGACACGTCCACCCTAAAGTGGAAGAAGTCATTAGTTGATTTCCCACCAACCAAAAAGAAAAATATTTTCTCAACGATATTGGGCTGGGTTTCCAGTACAACCATATGTAGTTGAATACTATGGTTTTAAATGGAGTGATTACCTCTCTGACCTCCACAATACGGTTACTGGTTACTGGTCCTTCAAACATCTTGAAATATACTTTCATTTTCTCGGAGACACATTAAAAATCAATCGTGTATGGCTGCACGGTTTGTTTGTCAAAAGTGTTGAAAAATGTCCATTTCATTCAGTATTTTTAATAAATTTTAAATCACTATTAACTCTCGTTTCCATAATATTCACAGTAGCTAAAAAGTTCATAAAAATCATAACACCATCATAATATTTGTGTAATGCATTCTATAACAAAACTGAAATATATAATCACATAATCTTCCAGTGTTAGTTTTTAAAATATGTGTAAGTTATTAAAATATACATTTACGCAAATATGTAGAGATATATCATATCTACAAATATTTAGGAATTTACTCTACAAGCAATACACCTTATTAAATATCTATTCAACGTTGGTAAATGATATTAAAAAAAAAAACTCATAAATGAAATATTCAACGAATATATTATGTATCTTTAGTCAAGTTCCATACTCATAATTCGTAGGAGATAATATTTGTAGTAATATTGGTATAATAAAAATCCGTAGAATAAAGTAGAATAAATATTTTACAGTAGTTATTGTGTATTTATTAACTTAATGTAGTAGTTATTACAATCATTCATATTTGACGATGTTATACAAAATTTTTGCAATAGCTGGGTTTGGGTCCTGTAACAGAATTGTGTATTCTTAATAATTTGTCGTTTTAAATTAACTAAAAAATAAATGACGGACATTACTTTTAATAAGTACATAGATTTTATGTGATTTTAATGTTTAGTTATAATTAGTCTTTAGTGTTGTTATTTTTTGAAGTTATTTTGTCTGAAGGCCCTGTTTATAGTTTAAAAGGAAATCATTACACGAATAGGTACATCTCGCTCATTTATAAAAATAGTCTAGTTACTCTTGTGATTTCGTATTAGTGTGTCAATCCCTTTATATTATCTGGGACACAGAAAAAAGAGTGACAAATATACAACAAACTACAGTACTAAAAATCAAAATATTATAAGAGTTATTTATTTAAATATATATTTACAGTTTGAATAAATATTTTACTCATAGTTACAATACATTCAATAAATTGTTAGTATATTACAATATCAATATAACTTTGAAAAATAACATTTTAAGGTATTAGCTAAAACAAAATAACTTATTATTAGTAAAAGAGCCTCGAGCTAAAAGTGTATCTTAGTAATAATTTGGAAACTTTGTAAAATAATAAACGATATTATATTTATATAAATTTAATATACATATACATTTAATATCATAAATAATAAATATTATTCGGGGAATGTGCGAAATACTATATGAGAATTATACGAATTAGCCAGCTTAAGTGCAGCTATGGGATGTAGGACAGAATGCGTTTAGAATGAGTAGAACATCATAACGCGAATTCATGGGACGCCAAAGTTAATATTACTGCTTTATAAATGTAGGTATTTCTTGTAATATTTTACACTGTATAACAGCATTAAAAAGTTTTGTACGGTCGATAAGTGTGAATGATATAGATAAATTCAAAACTTGCTTGCTCGATGTGACATTTCCGTGCCTCAGACAGGCACGAGCTCTTTGTCCAGTTGTCTCTTTCCAGTCGTGTTAAATTGTCGTCTTATCTCACTAAAAAAGTACATTTTCGCATACCATTATGCATTGTAACACCGATGGTTAGTCTCTATTAAAATTGGTGGCTTTAACCGAAATTCAGCTAGGAGGACGATTATTATATAGTGCGAATGTTTTGTGACTGTGTCCTTTTTCCATTAAATCTCGGGACTTCGCACTTTAGCCGGTTAAATTAGTGGAATCCTGTCGCCATTTCGCTAATATTAATATTATATAACCCTTAAATGTGATAGATTAGTGATATTTTCTGCTTTTAGAATTTTAATATAACTTTAAGTATGATAAATATTCCAAATATAAATATAATATATATGTATTTGTTAGATGTGTGTTAGCTATATTTATATATATTTTTATTTAAGTAAATTTTTATCTGTTATTCATTTATTTGATTACAGAGTCCTCAATCTTGTTATATTCTTACTTTTTGAATATAATATATTATTATTATGTATTTTTTGTAATCATAATTTTTGCTCGTGTCTGTATGAGCCCTAAATATATTAATTTTATAAGAATTAATTTAAAAAATATAAGTCAGATAGGTTGAGAATTTTAATATTATGTCTGTTAATTTAATTAAAGTTATTGTTAATTCTGTTATTTAGATATAACATATCTAGTCCTGCCCCGAATGTCTAAATCTTTAACTTAGATATAAGTTTATATTTATGTAAAAAAAATCTTACTGCGCTTGTTCTAATTTAACTTGGCCAAACTTGGCTCTAACTTATGTGCATATTTCATCATCAAACTTACAAAAAAAAAAACTTGGCCATATGTCAAAGTGACATTTGAAACTTGGTGTTGCGTGTTAACGTAAATAGTCAAAATATCAGACACTTGGCCAAAATTTCATCATCATATTACCGATCATCATAATAATAAGCAGTCTTTCTGTAACTTGGCCTATGAGATGACAATATTGAAACTTGGCCACATTGCCAAGTGTGACGTCCAATCTATGGAGACAATAATAAGCGCAGTATAAAACGTGTTGGAATATAATTTATTAAAAATGTGGGTATATGAACTAATTTGAAGTGTTTTATTTCATGTTAGTTGTCACCCCCCCACCTCTTTGGTTTTATTGCTCCACCTCCGTAGGCCATAGCGTCTTAAATAGGGTGACTGGAGTTGGACTGGTTTCCGAAGTCAAAGAAAATGGTCTGTTCTTGGTGTGCGCAGATCCTTTTGCAGCGTCACGATTTGGCCAAACTAAGAAAGCTTTTGTTAGAAACCGAAACACAATTAATTTTAAATATTTTCTTTATTAATCTTTAAAATATAACATTTCAACATATTTGATTAATATTACATAAATACTAAATGCATAATATGGCCTCAACCAGGCTAATTTACATGTTATTTTTACACTGTGTCTATCTCTGGTCCAAATAATAGTAGATTATGTGACTAGGGGATAAAGCAGTGTCTCAATTCGCTGACGACATGTTGAATTCCGAATGCAGTGAGGGATTTATGTAAATAACTCCCGAGCACTGCGAGGGAGTCAACTATATATAGGGTGACTGGTAATTAGTGACCGATACTTAAACATGATATTGTACTCATGATTAAAAACAACTTTCCCAAAGAAACTTTTTTTTTATATTCCATTTTTTTTTGTCAAGGAAAATTTTTGTAAAAAAAAGTTAAATTAAGTTTGCGTATTTTCCGACAAATAAAGTTTTTTTCCTATCTGTTTTTTTCATTGGTTTTATCACAATAACAAAACAGCTATTTGAAATTCGCGCGCGCGCCTGCGTCTGATCAAGTGTTAGCCGCGTTTCGTTATTGTGATAAAACGAATGAGTATAAAAAAAAAGTTTCTTTGGGAAAGTTGTTTGTAATCATGAGTACAATATCATGTTTAAGTATCAGTCACTAATTACCAGTCACCCACTCTATATATACTGTCACTTTAAGAGTCTAAACACACTATGCCGAGGAACGACGGAAGTTCGGCATGATTACGCCTGCAATGCTATTTGAATTACTGGCGACACATTATGCCGAAATTACGTTGCGTTATAGCGTACAGCCGAACTTCAGTCGGGCGTAAGTTCTTCGGAAATTCGGCGGCAACGTATTCTGTAGAACACACATTATACGCGACCGAAGTTCGGTTCGATTGCCGACGGAGATCGGGAGTGGGGAGCAGCGGGAGGCAGGCATGCCCCCGCCCGCGCCCGAAACACTGAATATACACACAAAATTGCGCAACTGAATTTCTGCCGCGTAAGTTCGGCACTTATTGTGTGTCATATCAGCCGAATACGTTGGAACGTAAAATCAGCCGCGGAACTTCGGTCGCGCTATAACGCAACGTAATTTCGGCATAATGTGTCGCCAGTAATTCAAATAGCATTGCAGGCGTAATCATGCCGAACTTCCGTCGCGTATCCTCGGCATAGTGTGTTTAGACACTAAGACTTTTATCCCCTTGTCCTATAATCTACTTTTTCTTTCATTCAAGTTTGATTCTAATCTCAGATAAGTCGCTTCAAATAAAATACTGCTACCACTTTATCCGCTTGGATTGGAAGCCAACATATTTGGTACAAAGCTGGCCCTGATCTCATCATTCGCTGGACTGGCTCGGTGTGGCGGCTCGCAGAGACTTCTCCAAGCTCCTCAAAGACGGAGTGATACTGCTCCCAAGATCTTCAACCACGCTTGATAAGTATACTGGCAACAACAGAAATAGTATATTTTGATACAAGTGGGGACGGGCTTGCGGACAGTGAGCAATGGGTAGCTCGCTGTCCGGCCGTCCGGTAACTGTCCGGACCAAGCCCAAGTCGTCGACGGCGCGCACTGTTCCCGCGCGCCTCAAGGAGTTGTCAGCAACAGCAGGGGCCCAGCCGGGTCGAAGCCTACTGGGGCCAGGGTTATCCGAAAGGGCGCTCGAGCCCCGGTATGAAGGCTAGAAGGAACGGGGTGGGTCTTTTAGTCAGTAAGAGTCTGACACTATCTCCCGCTCCACCCAAGGGCGGGGGATGTCAATGCATGATTTTTCCCACCATAAAAAAAAAAAAAATACAAGTGGGGACAGATACAAGAGAGGGAGACGCCTAAGCACCTTTTGTGTGAATGCGGGCCCTTTATCCACAAACGCAGTGTCCATCTGGGCCGACACATTATTCGCCCGGAGGAGATTAAAACTCTAAAAGCTAGGAGTATTCTAAATTTCTTGGAAGCCTCCGGGCTAAAAGAGTTACTCTAACAAGGTGGCAAATCACAATAGATCTTTTAGGACGCAGTGACTACATCCCCTACACTACGGGTGGTGCATAGCCCCTTATCTTCAAAAAATAATAAATAAGTGGGGACAGTTTGTTACTGTGATTGAGAGGGAATTCGCTCGAGCCGCAGGTGAGGGAGTTATGGAATCTTAATCTTAAAAATGTGGTCAAATTATCACGTATGTTAGACCACAGGACACCTTAAACACTTTTACTGTCCGTTCAAACACTTTTGACTTGGAACAAAATGAGATAACCTATTTTTTATGTGGGAAAATCATCCATCCCCCGTTCTTGGGCAAAGCGAAAGATAATGTCAGACTTTTACTGACTAAAAACCCACTCCTGTTCCTTCGTTGCCTTTCGTACCGGGGCCGAATCCTACTTTCAGAAACAAATCCTTGGCCCCAGTAGGCTTCGATCCTGCTGGGCCCCTACGGTTTGCTGATAACTCCATGAGGCTCGCGTAGAATAATATGCGCCGTCGACGTCTTAGGCTCGGTCCGGCCGGTTACCGGACAGTCGGACGGCGAGGTACCTATTGCTCGCCGTCTGTAAAGCCCGTGCCTACGGTGGCTGGAAATCGGGATCGGCATCACGGCAAAATGAGATATTTAATGAACTAAATCTTACCAATATCATTGAGACATCTCTTCGTGCCCAAAGCATCCATGTTTCTGATATTCAGGATCTTCTCTGCG
The DNA here is from genome assembly GCA_929112965.1 of Mythimna albipuncta. NCBI lineage: Eukaryota > Metazoa > Arthropoda > Insecta > Lepidoptera > Noctuidae > Mythimna > Mythimna albipuncta. The sequence continues at coordinate 3,345,153 of OV815988.1, forward strand.
TAAACCTCACACGTATGAGTGCAGACCTAGAAATAAAATAAAGTTTTCATTGAATACATTTTTTTCATAACAAGCTTTTATAGCACACTATAAACACAAAAGTAATTCTAGTTGTCGCCATCTAGAATACAATAATAAATTATTACTTTAATTCTCATATTATTCAAATAAAAATATTTCAATTGAACGTTCTAAATATTGCGAAGTCTATGCGGAGAAAGCGATGGTACAATAGCGGAAGGTAGTGGGGACCGGGTGGCGGGGGTGCTTGATGCGCTTGCAATACGGAGTTGAAATGTGTTAGATAGAATATCGAAATCTGAAACGGTTGATTTATGTATTTTTTTTTATCTGTTATAAACTAGTACTTGACTGCGATCCCGCCTGATGGTAAGCAGTGATGCAATCGTTGATGGTGAGGCGCACTAGTTTATTAAGAGCCTATTCACTCTAGCCTTGAAGACACCCAAATTTTATAATCGGACGGGAAGACCGCAGCAGGCAGACTGTTCCAGTCCTTCGAAGTACGCGGTATAAATGACGAGGCGAAACGCTTAGTCCGGACCGTAGATGTTTCAACAACGTAAGGGTGGATACTCGCCGTGCGTCGGTTTGTCCGATGATAGAAATGAGATGGCGGAATCAAGTCATGCAGTTCCTGCGCACACTCTCCAAAATGCAATCTGTATGTATTACTAGCTTTTGCCCACGCGGCTTCGCTCCCGCTCTTACCTACTTCAGCCTACTATACCCTACTCTACTCTACTCTACCCTACTCTATCCTACTCTACCCTACCCTACTCTACCCTACTCTACTCTACTCTACCCTACTCTATCCTACTCTACCCTACCCTACTCTACTCTATCTTATGTCCGTCTCCTGGCTCTAAGCTACCTCCCTACCAATTTTCACCCAAATCTGTTCTGCCGTTCTTGAGTTGTGAGTGGTGTAACTAATACGACTTTCTTTTATATATATAGATGTTTTGTAAAAAGTCATAGAACAAAAGTTGTTGTTTATGATGTTAGTAATACAGTCCTGCAAGGGTATTAGTGTTTTTCGAATAACCTTGTATAGATATAGGTAGATAGATAGATTATAGTGTAGTTTGCGTTAGACCAGCCTTTCCCAAAGTGGGCGATAACGCCCCCTTGTGGGCGCTGCAGGCTTAAAGGGGGGCGGTAAAAGACCCAGAAAAAAAATGGGGGCGTTGTGTAGAGGCTTCGGGGGGCGAAACAGCATCAGATTCATTCTTCACATTAGTTTTTATATAAGAATCGATTATGTTTTGTTTTATTTTGAATAAATGATACTCTGTCTGAATACTATAAAGTTGCGTTTCAATAATCATTCTCATTGGCAGGTGTAGTCCGTAAGAGTTAACTTGAGACCTGAGCGCCGTTGTGTACTACCTACTGTGCTCAGGTCTCGAGATAACTCTTGCGGATTATAGTAAAAGTCTCTTTTAGAATGAATGTTTAATAGTAGAGGATACGGTTAAGAACGACCTTCACCGGTCTGTTTAATGGATGAAACCTATTTTATGATAAATTTAGTATATTAAATAATATAACGCGGGTGGGTTGTCTGAGAAATTCCTGGGCAAACAATTTTTTTTTTTTTTGTAAAAAGCACCGATTTGTTTAACGAATAAATTGAATACTAACCGAAAGCGTGAAGCCTTTAGAACATAAAAATGTTGGGTTGCCTATTTGATTCCTGGCATAGCTATGGGTTGCCAGGTATAAACAGGTGTGTTTTTTTATATACAATTAATTCTATAACAAAATAAACGCGGTTTCATTACGAATACGATGTTATAGTGTTGTCTGCAAAAAAATCTGGTATGGATAACGGTTGTGCATTTTTCTAAAAATAAAATAAATTTTCAATTTTTATTTAATAATAGTCTGGCCAGGAATTTCTTAGGCAACCCACCCGCATTATATTATTTAATACACTAAATTTATAATAAAATACGTTTCATCCATTAAACAGACCGGTGAAGGTCGTTCTTAATCGGATCATAGACTATAATCTCCGCTAATATAGCTCACAACAATTAATTAATTTAATTTGAAGTTATAATGGTTTTTAAGTAGGTGAAAAAATTGGGGCGCTAAAAATTAATTTATTCTCAAAGTGGGCATTAGACAAAATAAGTTTGGGAACCCCTGCGTTAGACGAACCAACAAGCTATTAAAACATGCTTATGTTGATAATGTACCAGATAGGAAGGGTCCTGCAAGCAAGTGATATTAACTTACCTCTGATAAGAACTGTAGAGGCGCTTGCTTCTCAGACAAATGCATCTCAAGATGCTGTGGCAACGTCATCAGATACTGTCCGATCTGTAAAAGAAACAGAAAATAAACAAAGTACATCAATATTAATATTATCCCACAACTACCACACAATGCCGTCTAGTCTCAAGCTAAGCAGAGCTTGTGTTATGGCTATTAGACAACTGATACTCATATATTTCTAAATACATACATATTATAGATAAATTACACCCAGAAACAGAACAAACGATCATGCTCATCACATAAACATTTGTTCTGGGTGGGAATCGAACCCGCGACCTCCGGCATAGCGTTTGAGCCGGAACTGTTCGACGAGCGGGCCCAGGCGCTCCGAGATATCGTATCCGTGAGCGTTGTGAGAGCGCGCATAGTATGTAGATTGACTTCTGTACAATTACCGGCACGAATCTTGAGCTCTCGGCGTCAGAGTGGGGATCGTTTTGCGCATTCCATACATTGGCGAGCCAATCGTCGTCGTTGTTAGATACATGCAGCAAGGCAGGAAACGAATCATGAGTGACGTCTATGACGTGATGGCGCGGCGAGCCAATCACTGACACTCCTTGCCCCCGCGTCTCACTTCGCACCACTAAAGAGACCGAATATTTGACTTCTGCGCAACTTAAAGCCAGCGTCCAAGATCCGTGCCGGCAATAGGCTAGTTGTCGTAAAAAATGTAATTAGTCAGTCTTTTAGATAATTCAAAAATAAAGGACACGTATTTTTTTATTTGTAAATTAAACCGAAAATGACAAAGATATAGTCCATTAACGTTACGTGTAACGTCACGCCGTGCTGCATTTTTTCGCAAGGGGTGACGTCACACGTAACTTTAATGGGCTATATATTTGTTATTTTTTGTTTAATCGAAAAAAGAAAAAATACGTGTCCAATATTTTTTTATAATCTAAAATACAGACTAAATAAAATGTAATTATTTAAACCCTGGAAACTACCCTAATGGATTTATCTATTTTGTGGCTGCGGCCTGACGCATAATGCGATGAGCTTACAGCGCGAGTCGACAGTTATATATTTAGACAGGCCTGTTGGTCTAGTGGTTAGTGACCCTGACTGCTATGCCTCAGGTCGTGAGTTCGATTCCCACCCAGGACAAATGTTTGTGTGATGAGCACGATCATTTGTTCTGTGTCTGGGTGTATTTTATCTATATTAAGTATGCATTTAGAAATATATAAGTATGTTTATCAGTTGTCTAGTACCCATAACACAAGCTCTGCTTAGCTTGGGACTAGACGGCGCTGTGTGATATTTGTGGAATATCATTATTATTATTTCGTTTATTCAGCTTAAGTACATATAAATTATATTTTTAAATATAAAACAAAAAACATTTAAAAATATAAAAAATAGTAGCCCACCGGTATCGGGAACAGGGTCCAAGCTACCGGCGGTCAGGGCTCCAGAGAAAGGAACCTCCTGACTATACGAGCCGTGTCCAGGAGTACCGCTTTCTGAACCAAGCCCTTAATCCAGTCGCCTAACGAGAGCCTCCTAAGGTGCTATTTTTATTATTATCTTAATATATATAAATCTCGTGTCACAATGTTTGTCCTCAATGGACTCCTAAACCACTTAACCGATTATAATAAAATTCGCACACCATGTGCAGTTCGATCCAACTTGAGAGATAGGATAGTTTAAATCTCAAATTATAGTCACAATTTTAATTTATTGCTAATTATTTGTCTGTTATTATTTGACAGTCACAATTATCTGTTAACTCCAAATGATTCTAACAGATGTCGATACCTTTCGACTGGGTTGAGTTACTTACTCATCAATAGATGGCGCTGCTATGTTTAGCCACAGCAACGTGTGGCCGGGTCAGCTAGTTATATTATAGATTTACCTCAGTAATATACTCCTGTGGCGACAGAGCGAAGTCTGGCAGATCCGTTGACAATGCATCGTTGTTATTCCAAACTGACAACTGAGGAATTTTCTCTGTAACAATAATATTTTTTTAGTCATAGTTAATAATAATAATATTATATCCACCACGCGGGCCCAGTGCGGGTTGGTGAATGTCACATGTCTTCGAATTTTTGGTTCTAGGACATGCCGGTTTCTTCACGATGTTTTCCTTCACCGTTTTGAGAGCAGTGGCGATGAAATAAATTACACAAAGTAATGCGCCTGGCTGGGTATGAATCCACGATCTACAACTTGTAAGTCTAGACCACCCATACGTACAAAGCTTTTTAGGAACACATTCATTATGCGTACAGCTAAGGAGTGGAATTCCCTGCTGGAGTCTGTGTTTTCTGATAGCTATAATCTAGGGGTCTTTATGTCAAGAGTGAATAGATTGCTTCTAGGCAAGCGTGCTCCATCGTCGGCCACATCATCGCTTACCACCGGGTGAGATGGTGGTTAAACGCAAGCCTATCATAAATAAAAAAAAAAATAAGAGAGAGCAGTGGTGATGAACTAAATTACACAAAGTAATGCGCCTGGCTGGGTTTGAACCCGCGACCTACAACTCATAAGTCGAGACCACTGGGCCACCACTGCTCTATAGGAAATGAAATTAAAACATCAAGTTTTTTTTTTCGACGGGTAAAAATTATCCAAATGACTTCCCCCGCTCTTGGGCGGAGCGGGAGATAGTGTCAGACTCTTACTAAAAAACCCACCTCGTTCCTTCTTGGCTTTCATACCAGGACCCGAGCCACCCTTTTGAAACTAGAACCTTGGCCCCAGTAAGCTAGGACCCTGCTGGGCCCCTACGGTGCGCGCCGTCAACGACTTGGGCTCGATCTGGACAGTTGCCGGACGGTCGGACAGCGAGCTACCCATTGCTCGCCGTCCGCAAGCCCGCGCTTACGAAGTAAAGACAGATGATCTTACCTAGCTGAACATCAATAGGGTTCCTCAGTATAGCTCTTGCCAAACTCCTGAGTTGTTCCTTGGTGCGTCTGAGGACGGCGGCGGAGGCCGGGGGCTCCGTCCTGAAGGCCGAGAGGCGCTGTCTCACTTCTGCGTCGAGAAGAAGCGTGGGCAGGTCATGCAGTGCGTCTGGATCTTTAATTTCTGCAAAAGAAAGATAATTATATTTATCGGCTCGTCCAGGTCGAGCTCTGATCAGGTGGTAGGCCCACCATAGCGAGTCCAATGGCCTGTAGGTAGTTTGTACGTAACACTGACTACTACCTACAGGTCATTGGACTCGCTCAGCCGACGTTTTCTTAAAGAAATTAATTTCGTACTTGCATAAATTAATACGAGTTTTGAAAAAAAGGTACTTTATTTTTTTATCTTATCTTTACAAATCTATAGTGTTTCATGTACCGGATCGACCCTCCACGGGATTAAAACGATCAAAATTTAACGATGTAAAGCACAAAATAGATAGGTACAGAAGTCAATCTACATACAAAGCGCGCTCGAGCAACGTACACATAGACACCGCACACGGACACGATATCTCCAATCAATAGCCCGGTCGCACTCGTACAGTTCGGCGCAACGCGCTGACCCTAGCTCGATCGCCTAGCGTAGGTACAAAACGTGAAGTACATACTACTCGTTCCAAATGAGAATAGGACCGATTCCTATGTTTTGACGTCTCGTCGAACTGTCAAATCGAAGAAATTTTTGCAAAATTGAAGAACTTAGAGATGAGTTAAATTGAAGAACTGCATTCTGATTAAACTTTTTTCATTCACAGTTCGTAAATAAATTAAATTTTTCGTAAATTAATTAATGTTTCAAAATTTCTATCCTCGATTTGACAGTAAATCGTGACGTCACAACATGGCGGGCGATCCTATTCTCATTTGGAACGCTTTGTACATGAGATTGACTTCTAAACCTATTTTGATTTTGAGATTGCCCATTGCTTAGTTTTTGTAAATATTTACACCTTCCACATTATCGGTACAAGCTACACTAAGGGTGAGTTGCACCATTTAACTATAACGATAATCAAATCATAACCAGCCTTGAAACGGCCTCCTATTGGTCAATTCGACGATTTGACAACTGTTTACGGCTTTGTTATCGTTATAGTTAAATGGTGCAACTCACCCTAATATTATTAGATTAAGTTCGTTTTTTTTATTTGTAGGACTATTCATTTATTATTTTTATGACTGTTATTTATGCATTTTTGGGCCCTAGTAGCCTAAAAATAAAGAGTTATTATTACATTTATTCATTACTAGCTTTTGCCCGCGGCTTCGCCCGCGTGGCATTAGGTACTTAAGGAATCGGGATAAAAGGTAGCCTATATATCTTTTCCATGTCAAAGGCTATATGCATGCCAAATTTCATCCAAATCCGTTCAGCCGTTTTTGCGTGATTAAGTAACAAACATCCAAACATCCACACTTTCACATTTATAATATTAGTTAGGATACACTCATATAAACATATATCATTTACATTTTTAAATATTTTTTAACAAGACATAAAAATAAAACATTTATTAAAAACAGTTATTATTATTATTAATAAAGTTTATTTTATTCTATTCTATGGTCTACCTACCTTCCACGTCCTTCTGTTCAGCCAGGGTCTTCAGGATGTTAGCGGCTGCGGTCTGCAGCATGAGCGAGGCGGGGAAGCTGGTGGAGAGCACGCCGGTCACGTGACCAGCTGATGCTGAAGACAGGAACGTGGACTCGATGCGGCGACTGTGCGCTGATATCAGGTTTGATAGAGATGATGTGAAGTTCTAGAACATGATAATAAGAAATGTTTTCAGCAAAAGAAACTGGTCAAGTGCGAGTCGGACCCGCACGCGATGAGTTCTCAAGGTCTGACATCTCATCTTACGTTCTCACAAAATAACTTAATTTAAATTGCAATAGAAATAAATATTCTGTGAAAATTACGGTTTTTTAGATACAGCCCGCTGACAGACGAACAGACAGACTTTTTGTTTGGACTAGACGAGTGTTGTCTCGTCCAGACAAATAGTGGACATTTGTATTTATTTTTTTAGTCCCCGACAAAAAAGAGGGGTGATATAAGTTTGAGGTGTCTGTGTGTCTGTCTGTGGCATTGTAGCTCCTCAGCGAATGGACCGATTTTGATGCGGTTTTTTGGGTTTCGTAGCCAAATGGCAAAAAACGGAACCCTTATAGATTCGTCATGTCTGTCTGTCTGTCTGTCCGTCCGTATGTCACAGCCACTTTTTTCCGAAACTATAAGAGCTATAACTGTTGAAATTTAGTAAGTAGATGTATTCTGTGAACCGCATTAAGATTTTCACACAAAAATAGAAAAAAAGCAATAAATTTTGGGGGTCCCCATACTTAGAACTGAAACTCAAAAATTTTTTTTTCATCAAACCCATAATACGTGTGGGGGTATGGATAGGTCTTCAAAAATGATACTGAGGTTTCTAATATAATTTTTTTTCTAAATTGAATAGGTTACGCGAGAAACACTTCCAAAGTGGTAAAATGTGTCCCCCACCTGTAACTTCTAAAATAAGAGAATGATAAAACTAAAAAAAATATATGATGTACATACATTAACCATGTAAACTACCAACGAAAATTGGTTTGAACGAGATCTAGTAAGTAGTTTTTTTTTTAATACGTCATAAATCTAAAAAAATACACTATTATTAAAACATCGATCAAAGTTACAACGAACTACAAGAACTTTTATATTATGTTACTTGCTGCTACGGAACCCTCCATAGGCTCATCTTAAAAATAGTTTTTTTCTCATGACGACGAAAACCTGATGACGAAGACCTGATGCCAGAACTGAGAAGTGGCTGATGGAACCTTGGAATGCCTACTAGTAAACCCGTCGAGTTTGAGCTCATTAGATTCGACTTAATCAGTTCTAAACATTATTCATGAGGACGAGCACCTGATGCTAGAACTGGGAGGTGGCTAATGGAACCCTGGAATGCCTACTAGCAAACACGTCGAGTTTGGGCTCATTATATTTGTCTTAACTAGTTATTTTACTTTTCATATAATTCATGCAACGGGGTTTTATTAAAAAAAATAATTTTGCTATTATTGTAACTTTGCCTTACACTAGTAAATTACTCCTGCATCGTAGATATACTCACACAAATGTCAACATGTAACTTGTCTCGCGTTTAATCGCACTAACTTATCTTGCGACTAATGAAAACTTGCGAATAATCGCAATAAGTAATCTTGCGACTAATCGCACCAACTCATCTTGCGACTAATCGCACTATCTAACTTAATTTGCAAAAAATCTTGCTTCTTACCTCAACAGCCGGCATGTAGAAGACCGGGAGTGCATCTCCTGCTATCTTCTTAGCTCTGCTGTGCGCTGCTGATAACCAGCTTTCACACCGCTCCGATACCGTCAGGATAGCTCTGGATAGTTCTAGAAGATCATCCTGGAACATAGCATAATGATAGTACAATCAGCCTTTTAATGTTCCCACTGCTGGGACTCAGGCCTCCTCTCTAAGAGAGGGAATGGGCCGTAATCCACCACGCGAGTCCAGTAAGGGTTGGTGGATGTCACATCTTCGAAATTTTGGTTCTAGGGCATGCCGGTTTCCTCACGATGTTTTCCTTCACCGTTTTGAGAGCAGTGGTGATGAAATAAATTACACAAAGTAATGCGCCTGGCAGGGTTTGAGCCCGCCATCTACCACTCGTAAGTCGTAGCCATTAACAATCGGCCACCACTGCTCCTCATCAACACTAACATAATAAAGAGGTATAGTTTATTTTTTTGTTAAGCTATTGCATAGCTTCTATCGCGGGCCTTGAGCGTGGAGATCGAATCCAGAATTCCGTAACGAAAATAACTTAACACCCCCCCCCCCCCCCACTCATTTGTTTTTTGAGCGTGGTGACCGATAAGAAAACAAATGAGTGAACAATCAATCAAAATTCAATTCAATGTGTGAAAGTGTAACTTCAATTAATCTCAAAGAAAAAAAATCAAAGGAAAAAAATACTGCATAAATAAAATAAATAAATAATTATAATTGCATAAGTTGATAAAAATGCTGTGCAATAGCTTTACCGCGGCAGTCCCCGAGTGCCACACGTCTTTTTTTATGATTTTTTGTTTGTAGGAGAGATTACCTACCTCTGGAAGTACTGGTCCGATTGCGATAATTTTTTCACCGTTAGAAAGCTACTTTATTCCTGAGTGACATTGGCTGTATTTTATGTATGCGGGCGAAGCCGCGGGGAAAAGCTAGTGTATTAATAATATCCCGCAACTATCACAACGCCGTCTAGTCTCAAGCTAAGCAGAGCTTGTGTTAGGAGTACTAGACAACTGATAAACATTCTTTTAGATTCAAAACCTCTCAAAACTATGTTACTAACATCATAAACAATAACTTTTGTTCTACGACTTTTAAAAATAATAATATAATATTCCACAACTATCACACAACGTCATCTAGTCTCAAGCTAAGCAGAGCTTGTGTTATGAGTACTAGACAACAGATAAACATACTTATATATTTCTAAATACATACCTACTATTGATAAATTACACCCAGACACAGAACAAATGATCATGCTCATCACACAAAGATTTGTGTCGTCGAATCGAACGTCGATTCGACGACACGACGTTGTGTCGTCGTCGGTCGTGTGGGTCGTGGAATCGAACCCACGACCTCCGACATAGCAGTCAAGGTCACTAACCACTAGATCAACAGGCCAGTCTGATCAAATGTATCATATTTTAGTTCATCAGATTTTCATACATAAATAAAAATATTTAAATTGAACGTTCTAAATATTACGAAGCCTAAACGAAGCAAGCGATAGTACAGTAGCGGAGGGGAGCGGGGATAAGGCGGCGTGAGTACTATGAGCGCTTGCGTCGAGACATGCAGACGTACGTAAGTATAGCAAAATATAGAGTTGAAATGTGTTAGATAGAACAACGAAATGTTGAAGGTTTGTTTTTTTGTAAATGAATTATGTTTTATAAAAAGTCATAGAACAAAAGTTGTTGTTTATGGTGTTAGTAATACAGTCCTGCTAGGTTGTTAGTGTTATAAAAATCTTCTTCTTCTTCCTGCCCTTGTCCCATCTCATTTGGGGTCGGCGCAATACGTTTTTTTCTTCCATTCTACCAGGTCACTCGTCATGCTATCACTAACTTCCTTTTCTTTCATATCATTCTTCACGCAATCCATCCATCTTTTCTTTGGCCTCCCTCTCCCTCTCCACCCATCCACATGTATACTCATAACTCTTTTGGTAACATGCATTTCATCCCTCCTCTTCACATGACCATACCAAGACAAACCATTCCCCTTCAGCTTGTCAGTCACTGGCGCCACTTTCAAACTTCCTCTATTATACTCATTTCTCACTTTATCCAATCTCGTCACACCACACATCCATCAATAGTTAGTGTTATAAAAATAATAATATTATACTGTATATTATATTGTTCTCAAGTAAGCGACATGTAATGTTTTTATTGAGAATAAAGTTTCTTTAAACCGAAGAATGTTTATTTTTAAAAATCCTAAGTATCCCCGCACACGGGCCACAAAGGTTTTTTTTGTGGCGGCTTTTTTTATGGCCCGTGTGTGCGGACATTTACATACCTGATTCAGTTGTGGATCATTGAGGTTCTCAAGTAACAGCTGTGTTTCTAACTCGGTGTACTTCGGCAGTAGCTCCCTGAGGGGCGCGTACGCAGCCCGTCCAAAATCCCTTATAGACGCGGGCAGTAGGGTCTCTGTAACATAAATAAATAACATTTAATACCAGGTCATCGGTCCACCTTGTAGGAGGCCTTCCAACGCTACGTGGTCGCCATTCCAGAACCTTTCGGCCCCAACGGCCATCTGTTCTGTGAGCAAGGAAAGGGTAGGGGTTGCGGGAAACCGATGGATGCGAGACGCACAGGACCGCTCATTGTGGCGACACTTGGGGGAGGCCTATGTCCAACAGTGGACGTCTTTCGACTGAAATGATGATGAACATTTAATAATTGGGCTTTTAATTTAATATTTTATACTAAACAACTAAGGATATCCGCAGAAGAACCAAGGTTACCTTTTTTTTTAAAAAAATCATGCATTGACATCCCCCGCCCTTGGGCGAAGCGGGAGATAGTGTCAGACTCTTACTGACTAAAAGACCCAACCCGTTCCTTCTAGCCTTCATACCGGGGCTCGAGCGCCCTTTCGGATAACCCTGGCCCCAGTAGGCTTCGACACGGCTGGGTCCCTGCTGTTGCTGACAACTCCTTGAGGCGCGCGGGAACAGTGCGCGCCGTCGACGACGACTTGGGCTTGGTCCGGACAGTTACCGGAAGGCCGGACAGTGAGCTACCCATTGCTCACTGTCCGCAAGCCTGCGTCTACGTTCAGGGCATATTGCTCGCAGAACAGATGGCCGTTGGGGCCGAAAGGTTCTGGAATGTCGACCACGCACCGGAAGACGTAGCGTTGGAAGGCCTCCTACAAGTTGGACTGAGGACTAGTAGCCCGATTCACGTAATGAAAACCGTAACGATATCGTAGCGATTTAGTCGTTTAGACCATTTCCGTATTCACATCCATCAATCGAGTTTGAACGACACCGATTTTAAAGGCGTTTGAAATTCGACGATTTAAAAAGAAATCTGTATTACATTATCCTGGTAGAATACTTATTAATGTAACTAGAAATAATTCGATAGATTGTGAATACCGCTTTTGGATAGGACTTCGATCGAACGACTATAAAACTTCTAACGATATTTGGCTTGTTTGATTTTACGTGAAAGAAAGAAAGAAGAAAAACACCTGGTCAGGGTCGCGGGAATCTGATGGAGGCGTGATGCACAGGATCGGTCGTTGTAGCGACACTTGGGGGAGGCCTATGTCCGACAGTGGACGTCTATCGGCTGAAATGATGACTCCACAAAAACACAGCGGTTTTCTAGTCGTCGACGGCGCGCGCTGTTCCCGCGCGCCTCAAGGAGTTGTCAGCAACAGCAGGGGCCCAGCCGGGTCGAAGCCTACTGGGGCCAGGGTTATCCGAAAGGGCGCTCGAGCCCCGGTACGAAGGCTAGAAGGAACGGGATGGGTTTTTTAGTCAGTAAGAGTCTGACACTATCTCCCGCTCCGCCCAAGAGCGGGGGTTGTCATAAGATGATTTTTCCCATCGAAAAAAAAAAAAAAAAAAAAAAAAAAAAAAAAAAAAAAAAACGGGGATGAGGCTTGAGTCCCAGCAGTGGGAACTTTGAAAGGCTGATTATGCTTACAAGAAAAAACCGGCCAAGTGCAAGTCGGACTCGCCCATGAAGGGTTCCGTAGCAGCAAGTAACATAATATAAAAGTTCTTGTAATGTATTGTAACTTTGATCGATGTTTTAATAATAGTATATTTTTTTCGGTTTATGACGCATTAAAAAAAACTACTTACTGGATTTCGTTCAAACCAATTTTCGTTGGTAGTTTTTATAGTAATGTACATCATATATTTTTTTAAGTTTTATCATTCTCACACATTTTACCACTTTGGAAGTGTCTCTCGCGCAAACTATTCAGTTTAGAAAAAAATGATATTAGAAACCTCAGTATCATTTTTGAAGACCTATCCATAGATACCCTACACGAATGGGTTTGATGAAAAAAAAATTTTTGAGTTTCAGTTCTATGTATCGGGACCCCCAAAATTTATTGCTTTTTTTTCTATTTTTGTGTAAAAATCTTAATGCGGTTCACAGAATACATCTACTTACAAAGTTTCAACAGTATAGCTCTTATAGTTTCGGAAAAAAGTGGCTGTGACATACGGACGGACAGACAGACAGACATGACGAATCTATAAGGGTTCCGTTTTTTTGCCATTTGGCTACGGAACCCTAAAAAGCAGACGTGTAAGTTGCCTCACCTTTATTCTGCCTGGGGGCATCGATGACGCCTTGAATGCACGTGATAAAGTCATCGATGTCGGTCCTCAAGTCTGTCAGTAACAGGATGCCTTCATCCGGAGACGAGCATAGCTTCAGGTTTGCTGACACTACCTGCAATTGTAAGAAAAAAAAAACAAATAGTAGTACAATTGCCGCCACGGATCTTGGGCGCTGGCTTCAAAAGTGCGCAGAAGTCAAATATTCGGTGTCTTTAGTGGTGCGGAGTGAGACGCGGGGGCGGGGAGTGTCAGTGATTGGCTCGCCGCGCCATCGCGTCACTCATGATTCACTCCCTGCGCTGCTGCATGTATGTAACAACGACGACGGTTGGCTCGCCAATGTATGGAATGCACAAAGCGATCCCCGCTCTGACGTCGAGCGCTCAAGATCCATTTTGGCAATTGTATTCAACATCATCATTTCAGCGCAGCCGCACCATTTTGAGAGCAGCGGTGATGAAATAAATTACACAAAGTAATGTGCCAGGCTGGGTTCGGACCCGCGACCTTACAACTCGTAATTCGGGTAAAGGCCCCGACCACTCGGCCACCACTGCTCACTATAAATAAAATAAAAAAACTATAATATAATAATAGTATTTGTTATAATACCTTAGTCGGAGCTGGTTCTAATGATAGAAGGAGATCGGTGTACAGCCTTATCAACTCTGCTAGAGGCGTCTCCGACTTTAATACGTTTGTCAACCAGTCGACCTGCGAAGTAAAATTTATCAAGGAATATAATAACATAAAAAGACCTTATAAACAAGTGTTGGCTGGTGAATCTAAACATATAATTAATTCATTAAACCCTAAGCGAACGCCGGCGTTCGCGCACCTATTGTCTTTCAATTGTGTCTGTAATTATCACAATTGAAAGGTTAATCTGTAGAAGTTTTTAAAAATCTATACTTACATATAAATAAAATTGGAGTGTCTGTTTGTAATATTGAAATAACTGTTTTTTACTACATGCATACGAATATAATATATACGACACATACAACAAAAAAACATATTTTTACAATTTCTGTCTGTCTGTTTGTCCGGGCTAATCTCTGAAATGGCTGGACCGATTTTAACGGGACTTTTTTGGCAGGTAGCTGATGTAATAAGGAGTAACATAGGGTACTTTTATTTTAAAAAAAATAAATTCAAAATCCTGTAGTCTACGCGAAGTCGCGGGCACAGCTAGTTTAAAATAAAAATCGAAGTGTTCTATTTAATATCTACGTCACCGATTTAGATAACTTTTTTACATCACCTGCTCGATAATGCTCTATTAAATGTCATACAACCTTTAATTAAAGCAAGTCATTCTATCCCTAGGGAGATAATGCAGTATGGCCGATCCCTAGACAATAATGAGATTTGAATTCAGAAAGTCGAAAATCGAAGACATTGGATTAAAATGATTTACATAAGAAAATTACATATCTCCTGACCTATTTTGATGGTCCTAAATTTTATTTGACATTAGTATTAATATGACATGTAACTCTATGACATTTATTGAAATAATTTAATTTGATTTGCAATGATGTGCCAATTAATTTTGAATTTATAAATAATGTTAAAGCTTATTTGATCTCAAAAGTTAAATGAAAACGGACAATGTTCAATATATATTTGTACGCCTCTGGGCAAAACATGGAGGATCTAACTACCTGTAACACCGCACACACCTATGTTTACAAATAAATTATTCTTATTCTTATTCTTAAATGTACAGTTGGCATCACGGATCTTGAACACTTGCGCAGAAGTCAAATATTCGGTCTCTTTAGTGGTGCGAAGTGCGACGCGGGGGCGGGGAGTATCAGTGTTTGGCTGGCCGCGCTATCGCGTCATAGACGTCACTCCTCATTCGTTCACTGTGTTGCTGCATGTAACTAACAACGAAGACGTTTGGCTCGCCAATGTATGGAATGCGCAAAGCGATCCCCACTCTGATGCCGAGCGTTCAAGATCCGTGATGGCAACTGTACGTGCATCAAATGATTTTATTCAAAAATTGAACTGGCCATTAATAAAAAAAAAATAGAATATAATGTGGTTACTGACAAGTGTAAAAAAGTATGAATGACCGGGAGCTTTATAGAAAATTAAAAGTATAGAATCTCAGAGTACTGAATTTATTGAACATAGAGTTTTAGTAGATTAGCTATAAATATTACTTATATTTCATGTATCTTACCGGTGGTGTAAAAAGTAGAGTATGCAACACGGGGATAAAGCCGTCTTTGTCTTGGGTGGCTTGAATTCTTCACTTCACTAAGGTTACTTTATTAACTCCCTCGCAACGCTCGGGCGTTAATTATATAAATCCCTCACAGACGTTCGGGATTAAAACTTAGCAACCTTCGTTTCGTTCGGAATTCAATATGCTGCCCTCGACTTGAAGACACTGCTTTATCCCCTAGTCACATAATCTACTATTATACATTAAACTTTCTGTAGGATTTTCTATTTGTCCCCTAAAGGGATAAGGTATTCCAAAATGATTAGAGAAACCTACTTTCACGCGGGCGAAGCCGCTGATAAACAGATAAAAGCTAGTGCACAACCAATCTTACATAATAATAAACTAATATGGACATTTACACTAATATTATAAAGTGGTAAAGTTTGTTTTTTGTTTGTAGGAGGTAATCTCTGGAAGTACTGGTCTGATTGCTAAATTTTTTTCACCGATGGAAAGCTGCTTTATTCCTGAATGGATAGGCTATATTTTATGCACATGTGGGAAGCCGCGGGAAAAAGCTAGTATCTTGTATATATACCTATGTTGTGTGTGTGCAGCCTGGTGAGCGCGGCCAGCGTGTGCGCGTCCAGGCGCCGCCAGCTCGCCGCCTACATACCTGCCTCCCAGCCTCGCTCGCCAGCAGCCTGGTGAGCGCGGCCAGCGTGTGCGCGTCCAGGCGCCGCCAGCTCGCCGCCTACATACCTGCCTCCCAGCCTCGCTCGCCAGCAGCCTGGTGAGCGCGGCCAGCGTGTGCGCGTCCAGGCGCCGCCAGCTCGCCGCCTACATACCTGCCTCCCAGCCTCGCTCGCCAGCAGCCTGGTGAGCGCGGCCAGCGTGTGCGCGTCCAGGCGCCGCCAGCTCGCCGCCTACATACCTGCCTCCCAGCCTCGCTCGCCAGCAGCCTGGTGAGCGCGGCCAGCGTGTGCGCGTCCAGGCGCCGCCAGCTAGCCGCCTACATACCTGCCTCCCAGCCTCGCTCGCCAGCAGCCTGGTGAGCGCGGCCAGCGTGTGCGCGTCCAGGCGCCGCCAGCTCGCCGCCTACATACCTGCCTCCCAGCCTCGCTCGCCAGCAGCCTGGTGAGCGCGGCCAGCGTGTGCGCGTCCAGGCGCCGCCAGCTCGCCGCCTACATACCTGCCTCCCAGCCTCGCTCGCCAGCAGCCTGGTGAGCGCGGCCAGCGTGTGCGCGTCCAGGCGCCGCCAGCTCGCCGCCTACATACCTGCCTCCCAGCCTCGCTCGCCAGCAGCCTGGTGAGCGCGGCCAGCGTGTGCGCGTCCAGGCGCCGCCAGCTCGCCGCCTACATACCTGCCTCCCAGCCTCGCTCGCCAGCAGCCTGGTGAGCGCGGCCAGCGTGTGCGCGTCCAGGCGCCGCCAGCTCGCCGCCTACATACCTGCCTCCCAGCCTCGCTCGCCAGCAGCCTGGTGAGCGCGGCCAGCGTGTGCGCGTCCAGGCGCCGCCAGCTCGCCGCCTACATACCTGCCTCCCAGCCTCGCTCGCCAGCAGCCTGGTGAGCGCGGCCAGCGTGTGCGCGTCCAGGCGCCGCCAGCTCGCCGCCTACATACCTGCCTCCCAGCCTCGCTCGCCAGCAGCCTGGTGAGCGCGGCCAGCGTGTGCGCGTCCAGGCGCCGCCAGCTCGCCGCCTACATACCTGCCTCCCAGCCTCGCTCGCCAGCAGCCTGGTGAGCGCGGCCAGCGTGTGCGCGTCCAGGCGCCGCCAGCTCGCCGCCTACATACCTGCCTCCCAGCCTCGCTCGCCAGCAGCCTGGTGAGCGCGGCCAGCGTGTGCGCGTCCAGGCGCCGCCAGCTCGCCGCCTACATACCTGCCTCCCAGCCTCGCTCGCCAGCAGCCTGGTGAGCGCGGCCAGCGTGTGCGCGTCCAGGCGCCGCCAGCTCGCCGCCTACATACCTGCCTCCCAGCCTCGCTCGCCAGCAGCCTGGTGAGCGCGGCCAGCGTGTGCGCGTCCAGGCGCCGCCAGCTCGCCGCCTACATACCTGCCTCCCAGCCTCGCTCGCCAGCAGCCTGGTGAGCGCGGCCAGCGTGTGCGCGTCCAGGCGCCGCCAGCTCGCCGCCTACATACCTGCCTCCCAGCCTCGCTCGCCAGCAGCCTGGTGAGCGCGGCCAGCGTGTGCGCGTCCAGGCGCCGCCAGCTCGCCGCCTACATACCTGCCTCCCAGCCTCGCTCGCCAGCAGCCTGGTGAGCGCGGCCAGCGTGTGCGCGTCCAGGCGCCGCCAGCTCGCCGCCTACATACCTGCCTCCCAGCCTCGCTCGCCAGCAGCCTGGTGAGCGCGGCCAGCGTGTGCGCGTCCAGGCGCCGCCAGCTCGCCGCCTACATACCTGCCTCCCAGCCTCGCTCGCCAGCAGCCTGGTGAGCGCGGCCAGCGTGTGCGCGTCCAGGCGCCGCCAGCTCGCCGCCTACATACCTGCCTCCCAGCCTCGCTCGCCAGCAGCCTGGTGAGCGCGGCCAGCGTGTGCGCGTCCAGGCGCCGCCAGCTCGCCGCCTACATACCTGCCTCCCAGCCTCGCTCGCCAGCAGCCTGGTGAGCGCGGCCAGCGTGTGCGCGTCCAGGCGCCGCCAGCTCGCCGCCTACATACCTGCCTCCCAGCCTCGCTCGCCAGCAGCCTGGTGAGCGCGGCCAGCGTGTGCGCGTCCAGGCGCCGCCAGCTCGCCGCCTACATACCTGCCTCCCAGCCTCGCTCGCCAGCAGCCTGGTGAGCGCGGCCAGCGTGTGCGCGTCCAGGCGCCGCCAGCTCGCCGCCTACATACCTGCCTCCCAGCCTCGCTCGCCAGCAGCCTGGTGAGCGCGGCCAGCGTGTGCGCGTCCAGGCGCCGCCAGCTCGCCGCCTACATACCTGCCTCCCAGCCTCGCTCGCCAGCAGCCTGGTGAGCGCGGCCAGCGTGTGCGCGTCCAGGCGCCGCCAGCTCGCCGCCTACATACCTGCCTCCCAGCCTCGCTCGCCAGCAGCCTGGTGAGCGCGGCCAGCGTGTGCGCGTCCAGGCGCCGCCAGCTCGCCGCCTACATACCTGCCTCCCAGCCTCGCTCGCCAGCAGCCTGGTGAGCGCGGCCAGCGTGTGCGCGTCCAGGCGCCGCCAGCTCGCCGCCTACATACCTGCCTCCCAGCCTCGCTCGCCAGCAGCCTGGTGAGCGCGGCCAGCGTGTGCGCGTCCAGGCGCCGCCAGCTCGCCGCCAGGCGCGCGGCCGCCGCGCGGCGCCAGCAGCGGCACACCGACACGCCGCGCCCCATGCCGCTGAACAGCGACACGTACGTGGCCGTGCGCTCTGGAACCACGGTACTGTTCATGCGAGTGTGTGTTCACATACAGTCGCCATCACGGATCTTGAGCAGTTGCGCAGAAGTCAAATATTCGGTCTTTTTAGTGGTGCGAAGTGAGACGCGGGGGCGGGGAGTGTCAGTGATTGGCTTGCCGCGCCATTGAGTCATAGACGTCACTCCTAATTCGTTCCATGCGTTGCTGCATGTATCTAACAGCGAAGACGATCGGCTTGCCAATGTATGGAATGCGCAAAGTGATCCCCACTCTGACACCAAGCGCTCAAGATACGTGATGGCAACTGTAGAAAATAGTGAATTTTTTTTTTGGTGGGCAAAAGTCATCCAAATGACATCCCCGGCCCTCAGGCGGAGCGGGATATTGTCAGACTGTCACTGACAACCCCGTTGCTTCTTGCCTTTCATACCGGAGCCGAGCTTCCTTTTCGGAGCTAAACCTTAGCCCCAGTAGAATATCATCTTTGTCACTAAGCCAATTACATCATAGAAATATAAAAAACCATGTTCACACTGAGTAGTTGAAATAAGCCCTACTGTCCACAGACTCGTAAATTCAAATGTTTTATTTCACATAGCCCTATACACCGTTAAATTTTGATTTGTAAAGAAAATTAAAAAATAAAGTACCTTTTCTTTAAAACTCGTATTAATTTACGCATGTACGAAATTAATTTCTTTAAGAAAACGTCAGCTGAGCGAGTTCAATGACCTGTGTGTAGTAGTTGGCATTGCATACTAACTGTACCAGGTCGATTCTCCACGGAATTAAAACGATCAAAATTTAGCGGTGTTTATCAGGTCTAGTTCGGATAAATTTCTTACCGGCATCCATTTGTGTGAGAGCTTCGATGAGAGGCGGGCTGATGGCAGCCTCTAGCCTATTGTACAGTGTCTCCAACTGTAGTCTCTTGTTCTCATAGTCTGGTGCGTCGCTCAGTACCTTGAGAACATAAAGTTATACGATTATTACTACCACTTAACAAATTATAGGTACACAGTTAAATTTTGATCGTTTTAATCCCGTGGAGGGTCGATCCGGTACATGAAACACTATCGATTTGTAAAGATAAAATTAAAAGATAAAGCAATTTTTTTTTCAAAACTCGTATTATATTATATTTATATGTACGAAATTAATTTCTTTAAGAAAACGTCAACTGAGCGAGTCCAATGACCTGTAGGTAGTAGTCGGCATTGCGTACAACGTGCGTTTTAATTTTATCTTTACAAATCGATAGTGTTTCCTATACTTAAGGTCTCTGCACACAGCCGGCGGGGCGTGGCGGGGCGTGGCGGGGCGCGGCGTGGCGGGGCGGCGACGCTGCGCTGGCGCGGCGGCATCGGTCACACTGCGGGCGCGATCACGCCAACCGTATTGCGACGCTATTCATTCATCAAAAAGATGTTGAGCGATTCAGACGTGGAAACGCTCTTGCTCTTATTTGCGCTAGCTAAGAAAAAACAACATAACCGGAAATGGGTGCATGAAATAAATCGCCCGTCCCTGCCGCTTCTGACTTGTATTCCCGCTCGGCGCGGCGGCGGCGTGGCGCGACGGTTACCGTCGCGTCGAGCGGGACGGCTCTGTGTGGCGTCGTCCGTAATATCTAGTACATTACAACTGCTCAGTGTCGCGTCGCCGTCCCGTCCCGCCGCGACGCGCCCGCTGTGTGCAGAGACCTTTACTGGATCGACCCTCTACGGGATTAAAACGATCAAAATTTAGCGATGTATATTTTTAGTGACTTAGACCCAGCGTACATCGCTGGAGGCGCGGCGGGGCGCATTTCTATGAAACGCTTGGGCGGATTTCGCGGGCTCCGAGCAGCGCCAAGAGCCTTTGAGAGCCTTCGTAATAGCCTCGCAGCTACTCCGAGCCTGCCCATGTCATTTATAAAACTCTCCAGGCATCTGACCTGGCGCCAGCCGGGCGCGGGGTAGTGCCCGCCGTATTTTCTACAGTTGCCATCACGGATTTTGAGCGCTGGCTTCAAGTTGCGCAGAAGTCAAATATTCGGTCTCTTTAGTGGTGCGAAGTGAGACGAGGGGCGGGGAGTGTCAGTGATTGGGTCGCGGCGCCATCGCGTCATAGACGTCACTCATGATTCGCTCCCTGCGCTGCTGCATGTATGTAACAACGACGATTGGCTCGCCAATGTATGGCATACGCAAAGCGATCCCCACTTCGACGCCGAGCGCTCAAAATCCGTTTTGGAAATTGTACTGGTGGCGCATCGTCGTACATTCTCGAACTGTTACCAGGATACCATAAGAGAACAAGAGTTAATCTCACCTCAAGACTGGCCGTCATAGCTGAAACCTGTTCGGCCAGTTCAGCTAGCTTCTCTCCTTGTGCTGGCACCCCTGACTCCAGTATGTCTTCTAGGGAAGACGCTAGGGCCGCCCATTTATCAGCCTCGCGTAAAGCTGACGCTGCATTCTGTGGAGAAGAACTCTTCAGTTTATGAGGGCCTAGTATTATTCAATCGCCTCACGGCTGTCGTCCGAGTGTCTTCGCAAGGTTCTGCAATACTTCGGTCACATTGCAAGGAAAGACGGTGGCAACCTCGAAAGGCTCATTGTGAACGGTAAAGTGGATGGGAAAAGGCCTCGCGTCCGACCAGATCCGCACCGCTCTTGACTCTACGATGTACAGTGGCCTTCACACCGCCAGAGACAGAAACAGATGGAGGAATATCATAAAGGTTAAAGTGATGAAGAACAGGTCACGACCCTCAGCAATTGAAGAATAAGACGCAAGGAGGAGGGAGTATTCTCAAATGGTAGTGGCTGTATCGTAAGGCAGTTATCACAGAACAACTACAACTTTTTTTTTTTTGACATTACCAGCATGGCAGTTGAGAGTTTGTCATGCTCACTCAAACGTCTCGCTGTTGGTGGCACGTGTTATTGGGTCGTTCAGTTCCCTTCAAAATGGTTGAGCTGAGTGGGGCTGATGCACGCGTCATGCTCGTGAACGGGTGCCGTCAGATGGGACTGGTCATCTCTTAGCTGCCAGTGGCTTAATTCAGTTTCTATCTTTTAATTATTTTACATTTCTATTTCATTATCGACATTGTGCTCACATGATAGAAGCAACAAGTAATATGTAACCAAGCATTATATGTAACACATATGATTTAAAAGAGTGTCCATGGAGTTTCTTGCACGTTCTTCTCCATAGAGACCTATTCTTTGGAACGTGCAATTTAGCTTCACTTTTCTTGGACTGACCGACATTTGACTATTCAAAAGTGCCTGCAAATGGTCTATTTGAAATAAATGCTTTGATTTGATTTGATTTGATTTGACACAGCCACGCAACCCGCAGCGTAGTGCGTGAAAACGCACCTACGCACGTTCTTGCGGAAGTGCAGATCTGCATCATCGTGCGGGATTTTTACGCACTCACGCGAGTAGTTACGTATCTATACATCTATACATATAAATAAAATTGGAGTGTATGTTTGTAATATTGGAATAACTGCTCTTTACTACATGCATATGAATATATGTATATACGGTACATATACCAAAATAACATTTTTTACAATTTTTGTCTGTCTGTTTGCCCGGGCTAAGCTCTGAAATGGCTGGACCTATTTTGACGGTTCTTTTTTGGCAGGTAGCTGATGTAATAAAGTCGCCTATCTACTTTTATTTTAGAAAAAATAATTTCTAAATTCTGTAGTCCACGCGAACGAAGTCGCGGGCACAGCTAGTGTACTATAAACCTGAATTTAAAGATAATATGCTCAAAAATTAAAGATTCTTTGTAAGTGGTAAAAATACATATAATGTTGGGGGGTGGGGGGATGAATAATCTTAAACCTCACCATGTATCACCAAGGGGGAGGAGGGGTTAAAAAATAATAAAAAAGATTACATGATTAATGTACGGCCCCCAAGACATTGCGATAAAGTTATACCTAGGTAAAAGGCCTCTCACCTCTAAGCGACTTTTAAGCTGGTCAATTTTCTGCAGGCTCTCAATAGAGTGTCCGGTCTGCTCTTCAACGCTTTGGACCTTTTGCTCAAGAGCATGCAGCTTCTGCTGCAGCATGGCACCTTCCAGCTGGAGTGACGAGGCATCTTGCAGGATTCTGGGGATCGAACTCACTATCTGAAAACAGTTTTTTCATTTTATTATTATTAACTTGTTTCTTGCGTGATCGAGTCAGAAATGAAGATGTCCGCAGGAGAACCTAGGTTGTCGACATAGCACAAAGAATCGCCAAGCTTAAGTGGGCAGGGCACATTGCTTACAGAACCGATAGCCGTTTGAGACGAAATCGGCTGAACTGTACTGCGCCTTGGTGATGGGGACAGACCCTTACTAATTACTCTTTATATTTATATCTCAATCCTTACCTGTGTAGTGGTCTCATCTAAAGAGTTAGTCAGCTGTTTCATGTATAACTGTAATCTTGACACTGTGTTGGCCACAAATATCTGGAAGGAAGCATCTCTTTTAACTTATGGTCTCCTGGTACTTCAATGTGTTAGTAGAGTTTTGAGAGAGGTGGCAATAGCCTAGTTGCCGTAAAAATGTAATTAGTCCGTCTTTTAGATTATTCAAAAATAAGGGACTCATTTTTTTATTTGTAAATTAAACCAAAAATGACAAAGATATATCGCATTAAAGTTACGTGTAACGTCACACCGTGCTGCATTTTTTCGCACGGGGTGACGTCTTTATGTTTTGTTTAAGGACGTATTCACATATTTCGACAAATATCACGGTTTTTCGGGAACAATTATGATGCTCTAGGAATCATAATTATGAGTATATCTTGGTATCAAATAAAAGACAATATATTTATCTCCACGATGGCATAAAAAAATATTACGGTCTCTTATAAAATTTTCATATAAATACGATTTTACCAACGCACTAATTCAAGAAAATAACGAAACACAGAGTCTGAGTAGGAACCCGTAACTTAAATCCAGTAAACATTTTTACTTTAAAAAACATAAAATAATACAGCTTATATAGTCTTCAACACCTATAGCTAATTATATTGAACCTACATAAATAACTTTATGATTTATGACCAAAATAAAACCACTCTCAATATTTCTTCATACATTTTTCATTGAACGCGCGATGTCTAGCGTCAGTCCGCGCTCAGAAGCGCTTGTGAACGGATGTCCGTATCGCTCTCTTACAAAAAATAAATACGTCTAAAATGTGTGCGGACTTGTATACTGCGACTGCAAAGACATGCTACTTTTTCGGACCGAAATAAAAGTA
Organism: Mythimna albipuncta; assembly: GCA_929112965.1. Classification (NCBI taxonomy): domain Eukaryota; kingdom Metazoa; phylum Arthropoda; class Insecta; order Lepidoptera; family Noctuidae; genus Mythimna; species Mythimna albipuncta. The sequence goes on from OV815988.1 coordinate 3,369,123, forward strand.
CAAATATCATACTTATTTTTTAAATTGTTATTATGGAGTAATAATGGACTTACTGATACAGAATGAGTTTTATTCTAAAACAAAGACCAGAAATGGCCAACGGAACTTCATACTTACATAGATATCACAATTATTCACAATGTAGATAGTTAAGCGACTATGACAATAAAAATAAATAAATGGTTCTGAATAGTTATGTTAAAAATGGTACCGTCGAAGTGACCTGATGATGATGATGGAGCCGGAAGATAGGCAACGGAACTCCGTAGTTAATCAAGGTGTCCTAGCCATGTTTGGGCTTATTAGAATTGTCATGAGATGCACTTTGGCTGTAAGGTACTATGGAACTGATTTGATGATGATGATGGAACCGGAAGATAGGCACCGGAACTCCGTAATTAATCAATGTATCCTAGCCGTGTTTGGGCTTATTAGAATTGTCATGAGATGCACTTTGGCTGTAAGGTACTATGGAACTGATTTGATGATGATGATGGAACCGGAAGTTAGGCACCGGAACTCCGTAATTAATCAATGTATCCTAGCCGTGTTTGGGCTTATTAGAATTGTCATGAGATGCACTTTGGCTGTAAGGTACTATGGAACTGATTTGATGATGATGATGGAACCGGAAGTTAGGCACCGGAACTCCGTAATTAATCAATGTATCCTAGCCGTGTTTGGGCTTATTAGAATTGTCATGAAATGCCCTTTGGCTATAAGGTACTATTGAAGTGACCTGATGATGATGGAGCCGGAAGATAGGCACCGGAACTCCGTAGTTAATCAATGTATCCTAGCCGTGTTGGGGCTTATTAGAATTGTCATGAGATGCACTTTGGCTATAAGGTACTATCAAACTGATCTGATGATGATGGATAACCCTATAGTAATCCAATCGGGCGTTGAATTTTGTCATGAACCTTGAAACTCGATAAAAATAATTTGTTCGAGCTTAGAATATAGGTTATAATGACACGTGTGACATCGTAGTGCAATTCGAGTATAGTACAAAATAAAACAATATCTTTTTTTTTATATAATCCTCGCATTTGACCACAATCTCACCTGATGGTAAGCGATGATGTGGCCGACGATAGAGCACGCTTGCCTATATCTTCGAGTACCAAGATAAATTAGGACACTTTTCCCTACATATTATAAAACAAAGTCCCCCGCCGCGTCTGTCTGTTCGCGATAAACTCAAAATTTACTGCACCGATTTTCAAGCAGTTTTCACCACTCGATAGCGTGATTCTTGAGGAAGCATTTAGTATACAATTTGTTAAGTTTTTGTATGTATTTTTGTGTACATTAACGTTATTTGTTGAAGATGTCGAGAAAAAATAAGCCGTCTGGGAGCTTTTAACGCAAACGCTGCCTAAACCCATTAAGATATAACAAAATAATGTATCGCGGAATTGTGTATCTTATATAGGTCTACAGAAAAGTCTGCAGTGGCATATGTCTATCTCTTAAGGTTAACATAATATATCCATTTTACTACTTTTAAAAATTGACATTTATGAAGCATTTATTGGAAAGCTATTTACATAATTACGGTATTAATATTCTTATTAAAAATAAGTTAATTCGCGTTCAAGACTAAATCAGTATCTGTAAATTACTTTTTGAATCATTTAAATCGGACGTACCTTTAATATTGCATTTTTGTTTTGTGTTTGTTTTCTTAACTAACACAACACCAACATATGTGAATTAAGGTAGTAAGAACTACGCTGCTTACGCGTGTAAAATGGAGGTCCAAAATTTATGGGAAATAACATTAGGTTACGCCACGCGGGCGAAGCTGCGGGCAAAAGCTAGTGTATTTATAAATCAATTTTTCCTGTTACCATTTTGATATACAAGGAATTAAAGTTGCCACAATATCATGATATCAAATTAACGATGATTTATTAATCTCCCAGTTACATGCCTTAAAATTATTCAGTCCCATACAATCTTTTCACACAAATACAATACAGAAATTGGCTATGCTACAAATAGGGTCTGGATAGTACACATAACTGCTAAATTCGTTGTATATTTGACCTTATAATTATGAAAAAAAACTTTTTCTAAGAAAGATATAACCGATTTCACTAGTCGGTTTTAAATAAGGAACAAACAATATCGAGATACACCGACTTCCGAAGTTAAAATTACTTTGATGGTTTTAGTGTTTTTTTTAGTGAAGTGGGTTATATTTTTTTTAGAAAAAGTTTTTTGTTTCACACTTTTTAGTTGTAATACACTTACTTACAGCCAGAGTACCTTTTTGTCATGACAATTCCAATTAACTCAAACTCTGCTAGGATAAATTCATTGTTTTATTATGAAGCTTCCGTGTCTACCTTGCGGCTCCATCATCATCATCAGATCAGTTTGATAGTACCTTATAGCCAAAGTGCGGCGCATCTCATGATAATTCTAAATAGCCCAAACACGGGTAGGATACATTGATTAATTACGGAGTCCCGGTGCCTATCTTCCGGCTCCATCATCATCATCAGGTCACTTCGATGATACCATTTTCAACATACCTATCCAGAACCATTCATTTATTTGTATTATCGTAGTCGCATAACTATGTTCATTGTGATATCTGTGTGAGTATGAACTTCCACTGGCCATTTCTGGTCTTCTTCACCAGTTCCACTTCATCAAATGTAATTTTTTGAGTGTAAATGCTTAAGTCTTTGATAAAAATACCAAAAGAACTATACGGTTGCTTATGATATTTGAGGAGTTCCCTCGAATTCGCCAAGATTCCATCATCAGATCCCGACTTGGTGACTATGGGACCATTTGGGAAGTATACACTTTCCAACAAAAAAAGAATTTTTCAAATCGGTCGGCAAGCAACGAAGTTAGGCGCGAACATAAAAAAAAATTCAAACATCCGCATTGAGAATCCCCTCCTTTTTTAGAAGTCGGTTAAAAATACATAAGTATTCATAGTTTTAACTGTATTTTACGATTAGATCAAATATTAAATTGGAAATACCTACTTGCTTCAGACATCGTACGAGTATTTATTGAGTTTGAAGATTTAATTCATGTCGGAGAGGGGTTGTGCGTTGTACCTCATTGTCTGATAAAATTAATCTCAAATACCCATTTGATTTTGTTAAATATAATATTTTTAAAGAAATAAGCCTGGGAAATAATCGTAGGTTTACAAAGAAATTGGTCATTATTAACCGTAACGATATGGCAACTACTTATTTTTGCTACACGAGTAGTACTCGAAACTGGATAAGCAGGCAATTACATATTGCCATATAGTAATACTGATATTATAAATCAAACAAGCTTGACTCAATTAATACTTACTAAGAAAAATAAAATAATACCTCAAATATCAAGACATGTTCGGGTAAAGTATAAAATTGAGCGAACAATGGGCTCTATGTGTGCGTGCGCGTAAGGTCGATGTAATGCGACCAAGATACCTAAATTCGAGCGAGTGAATCTTACTCACGCGTCCTTAATCGAAAAAAGAAAAAATATTTGTCCAATATTTTTTTATAATCTAAAATACGGACTAAATAAAATGTAATTATTTTGAACCTGGACACTACCCTATTCATCCAACAACTTCTCCCGGTCTAGGATGGAGCGAGAGGGTGTTTGAGACTTTTAATGACTAAAACGAACCCTTTTCTAGGGCCAGAACTTTTTCTTTTTAGAAATTCTCTGAGGTCCTAGCAAAAATAAGTTGTGATTTGCAACAGAAAGTGGTAATGATTTAAGTCTTTGAGATTTCAATTGTTGTTCCAACTCGTTAAAATGTATAAAAAGAAAACACTTTTAAGTAAAAGCACAAAAGCTAGGATATTCATCAATTCCAACTAGATTTTTTTTTAATAGGTATACCTCCTTTTCCTGGTTACCACTAGTGCTCCAAGCTTTATTAATCCATTGTTTAGGATCAAAATTATCCTCTCCAAATGTTTTCAAATCCTAAAAACACATAACATGATCAAAATAATAAATCAAAACCCAAAACTTTTTCGCCGACAACATTTTGAAAAATTACATTTAAATTTCAAAAGAATATCATTGCAAACTGTCGGAAATTGATAAATTTATAAAAAATCACCATTTTTGTTTATTTAATTTCTCTATGGAGCGTAAAACAAAGTTATTTTCTAATTAATAATTCCAATTTATTATCGTTTTGTTGTGACGTGACATGCAGCTGTCAATTTCAATTTCAAATGACAAAAAATGACAGTGACACTGACTGCAAACTTATTTTTGCAATGATTTTGGCCTGGATACAAAGTTTTTTAATCTAAGCGAGACACTGACAGAATAGTCGCAACCGGCTCAATTGCCATAAAAAAAAAGTTTTTCAAACAATGTCTTATAGGACCTATTTAGTGTTGGGATTTTATCCGATTAAATACTCAAAATGAATAAATACTCAATAAATACTCGTTTTTATTGGATAAATACTTGATAAAAACGAGTATTTAATGAGTATTTATTCATTTTGAGTATTTAATAAGATAAAATCCCAACATTAGACCTATTACACTGCGCTGAATATCGCGTGCGACAGTCTAACCCTTATTAACGACACTACGCGATACGTTGAACCATAGACTAGACTGTCATATCGCACGCGATATTCAGCGCAGTGTAATAGGTCCAATAGGTCCTTTAAGTACCGTACGCACGCAGTTCATATCACCATAGATTAAACTACATCCGTCTATGGTTAACAGAAAAAATTAACGACTGGCAACTGACAATCTAGGGATGTCAGAAATGCTATAAAGTATCGATATATACTAAAATCGATATTTTAATATAAAAATATCGATATAATGGTAGCGGTACGATACGAAAAAGAAATGGTTTAATTTACTTCACATATTGGTTAATTTTCTCGTTTGTTTGTCTATTTTTTTTGAAAAAGTTCCTTAAAATACTAGACATGATTGGATTACTGGAATGTACAAATCGATTAGGTATTGATTGAATTAGTTAGATTCTAGACTACAATCAACTCGAATGCAGAAACACACGCGCGTTGAGGTTCTAATACGGATAACGGACGGACAATAAATTGTTGAATTGAATTTTTTTTTTTGGTTAATTTTCTCGTTTCCAACGAAACAAGAAGGCAAAGGGAACTGAGACGAGCCCATACAGACTAGTCAGATACACAGATGAATGTTAAGAATGAAATTACTGAACTGTGAACTGACACACATGTGATATGTATCATTGACATAAAGACAGAGTTGCCAACTTAAAAACCAACATAAGTACCAAATTAAAAAGCAGTTAAGTAGCAAATTAAGTCGACAGCGATGTGGAAGAGTTTTTTGACGCCATATTTTAGATAGTGTATTTTAGCGTAGGGTTTTATTATTTATTTATTTTGTAATTTACTGTAATCATAGTTATTAAGTTGTTTATAGGTGTAAATAAAAGTATTTTGACCAAGTCGACCAAATAAAAACACAAAAAATGACATTTTGCTACAATTTCGATCTTGGACATTTAATATAATAATATCGTTTTAAAATATATCGCCCAAAATTATCGACATATCGTATTGAAGATATCGATAAATCAATGTATCGATATTTATTACAAGCCTAGCGCAGAAACTGTCAAGTGTCAATCAAGTCAAATCTAGAAAAAAAAGGAAAAATGAAGCTACGTCTACGACGTGAAATGAAAATATAGTTTCAAGTGCAATATGTTGTTAATAATATCACAGATTTCTAACAGTTTATTATTTATTATTAATGTAGCTGTAGTGAGTGTTGCGTTATTGAATTGTTGTTTATGAGACTTCGTTATTTTGAGGTTACTATTTCAAAAAGGTAAATAAAAAAGAGGTTACGCCTTTTTCTGATTATTTTTTTGTAATTTACAAAACAGTTATGGTATGTGTTGATGATTAATAAATCCTACTTAGTGTGAAAGTGACTCAGTATTTTAGGAAGACCAAATAATTTGGTTTTTAATGCCATTTTTATGAAACATAAATTGTTTCTTTTGGTTAAATTTTTCATATAATTCTCTAATGCCATAAAAGAGTTGATATCGTTCATTGCATTGTATAAGTTTTCTTTCCTTCAAATATTTGTTTTATAAAACAATGTTAGTGGTGTTATACAAACTATGACAGACACCTTTGTACTCATTTAAATAACAATTAGATACTTCAAACATCATTATACTCCGCGTAGGTATTTCTACTGGTAAGGTAGTAAATATAACTAATCATTATGTACAATAATTGCCTAGCCTGTTCTAGTGGTTAGTCGCCCTGACTGCTATGCCGGAGGTCGTGGGTTTGATTTCCACCCAGGACAAATGTTTGTGTGATGAGCAGGATCATTTGTTCTGTGTCTGGGTGTAATGTATCTATAATATATATGTATTTAGAAATATATAAATATGTTTATCAGTTGTCTAGTACTCATAACACAAGTTCTGCTTATTTTGGGGCTAGACGGCGTTGTGTGATAGTTGTGGAATATTATTATTATTATAAGTTTGATTTAACTGAATCGGAGCATGGGATCACTTGGGTGTGCTTCTCATTTCATGAAATCACTCTTCCTCATATTTATCCCTCGTTCAACCTCAGTTAAATGTCTTTTTAGTATTTTCGTTTTTCGAGTTTCTGTTGAGATGTATATTTAATATACATTACGAGATAATGTCTGTGTGCATCTGCGAAGACATTATTCTATTTCGAACTTTATTGATTTTACTGTTAACAAAGAAATATCTGTTTCATCATCATCATTTCAGCCGATAGACGTCCACTGTTGGACATAGGCCTCCTCCAAGCGTCGCCACAACGAACGTCCCTATGCGTCTCGCATCCATCGGTTTTCTGCAACCTTCACCAGGTCATCGGTACACCTTGTAGGAGGCCTTCCAACGCTGCGTCTTCCGGCTCCAACGGCCATCTGTTCTGCGAGCAATGTGCCCTGCCCATTGCCACTTAAGTTTGACAATTCTTTGTGCTATGTCGGCAACCTTAGTTCTCGGTAACCCCAAGCATAGCCCTTTCCATTGCTCTTTGGTGACTTTAAGCCTTCTAATGATTAATAATAATAATCATTAGAATGCCAATTTTCCACTATTTGATGGTCTATAATAGTTAGCACAACAACTTATTGGAAAAAATGTGGTGTCTCTTCCACAAATGCTGCTCCACAAACTTCAACTCTTCATTAAAGATGAAGATTTGAAGTTGATGAAAAGTAACTTTTTGTATTGTAATACTTTTTACACACAAAATGTTTATACTTTTACCCTCAAAATGTTTATACATTTTACAGACAACATTTCTTCATTATATTTTCCAGGAATAATGAGAAATAGAACAATAAGTCTAAGTAGTGAGAGCTGCGATGAAGATAATGTTCCGTTGAAGCAGATAAAACAAAGTAAATGTATAGAAGACCCGAATGCCTGCAAGACTCTACGAAAGCGCAGTATTCAAGCATGTGAATTCTGTGATAGAATCTCAAACAATAGGTGAGATTTTAAGTTTTGTTATTTTTCTATAAGCTGTTTCAGCTAACTTTGTTCTCCCTAAAGCCGGGTTTGCTGCGCGAATTTTCTAACAAAACATATTATTAAAACATGTTACCCATTCGTCTCGGCAAACAAAAATTTATGCCATGCCCCTATTCGGTTGGCGAACAAAGGCTATCTCCGTAATGAAGTGAGATAGAAAACTAAATACTCGTCAACTGTAATAATACATGCTATCGATATAATACCGAATTAGGCACATAATGCCACATTCGCAAAATTACATATTGACGCAAAATGCCACATTCGCAAAATGACATTTCGCAATATGCCACACTAGCTTAAAGCCACATTAGCAAAATGCCACATTCGCATAACGCCAAAATATCATTTTGCGAAGATGGCATTTTACTAATGTGACGTTTTGCGATATGGCATTTTGAGAATATGTCATTTTGCGAATGTGGCATTGTGCCCCTAATCCATCTATACAAGCCTGGCAAATTTTATCAAGATTCTAAATAATGACAATGTTTTTCAAAAACTTTTAAGGGTTTAAAAAAACACGTATTTCCTGGAACTAGTTTCATAAAATATTCGAGTAAATCACGGAATTACCGAATGCTATATAAAGGCTCTTTTTTCGCGTTGTCTCTTCGTCAAACATCGCATTGGATTGCGTTAGATGAAGTAACAAGCTTTTAAACCTGCTCGATGTTGACGCTAGGCGAGTGGGAATTGCAGCCTCCTAACAAACATATACTGCTGACGTAATCACCATTCAGACTCCCTCATCCCCTTTATCATCAAGAATAAGTAAAGCAAAGACCCACCCACATGTAGAGCTTGCGTAATACTTGAATGGCCTCCATTGGCATGCACCACAAAATAGCTAGGTTACAGAAGACAATCTCATGTATGAACTTCACTTTTTATACCTACGCTTGGTGGACGCACACTAATGAGCGTTTGAGCCGGAACTGTTCCACGAGCGGGCCGAGGCGCTCCGAGATATCGTGTCCGTGAGCGGTGTCTATGTGTGCGTTGTGAGAGCGCGCACAGTATGTAGATTGACTTCTGTACCTATCTATTTTGTGCCTGCACGACCCGGCTTCTGGGTCCTTGACACCACATGTTTAAACACATGTCAATAATCTCAAGGAATTAAGACACCATATGTTATTGTAGCATGATGAGTACAAAAATACAGACTTCTTTGTTGTTTCAAGTGCCTAGGAAGCACCTTATGATGCGTCCAGTAGCCCGATTCACGTAATGAAAACCGTAACGATATCGTAGCGATTTAGTCGTTTAGACCATTTCCGTATTCACATCCGTCAATCGAGTTTGAACGACACCGATTTTAAAGTCGTTTGCTATTCGTCGATTAAAAAAAAAATATCTGCATTACATTATCCTGTTAGAATACTTATTAATGTAACTGAAAATAAGTCGATAGATCGTGAATACCGCTTTTAGATAGGAGTTCGATCGAACGACTATAAAACTTAAAAGATATTTGGCTTGTTTGATTTTACGTGAATCTGGCTACTGATATGGCGAGTGCGCCGCTCGCGAGCCGCTTGCGAACTGTTTTTTTTTTCATTTCATGTTCGCATTTTCGTACAATGCGTTCCAAATTAGAATAGGATCAGTTGCCATGTTGTGACGTCACGATTTAATGTCAGATCGAGGAAAGAAATTTTTAAAATTTAATTTATACGGGGTTATTTGTAAACAACAACTTTTGTTCATGACTTTTTAATAAACGTAATTCATTTTATCAAAAACATGTCTTCAAGATTTCGTTGTGCTATCTAACACATTAAAACTTTGTATGACGCGACGCAAGTGGATCAAGCACCCCGCCGCCCGATCTCAGCTCCCCTCAGCTATTGTACTATCGCTTGCTTCGCATAAACTTCGTAATATTTGGAACGTTCAATTAAAATATTTTTATTTTTGTATGAAAATCTGATAAACTAAAATATGATAAAATTTCTAAAGTCACAGAACAAAGGTTGTTTGATTATGATATTAGTACGAACCTAGGATACCTAGATAAATATTGTCAACAACCGAATATCATCATAATATGTTGGAAATATGCTCCAACTGCAAATGAGCGTGGTATTACGTTTGTATGGAAATTCATCCGTCGCCGGCCCCTTAAATGCAGATTTTAATGTGGTATAAAAAAAAACTGATACTGTGATTTAAAAAAAAGTTATTGAGATTCAACTTGAAAAGGAGCTGAATTTGAAAAAAATACCATATTTAATTTAAGTATGTTACCGATGTTGCAAGCCTAATTATAAATAATATTTAACATAACTCATATCAGTTTTATTCTGAGACCTATGGTGAAAAGTGGTTTTAAATTGTGGTATGTGGTAGCTGAATATACAAGGTATAAGGGACAGCCCTCCACATATGTTAAGGGCTTGCTCAGTAGACGAAACTGAACAACCTACCATAATTTTTTTTTTTTTCAGCAAACGAAAAAAAATATCAACCTCACCATACAAAATGATAAACTTGATTGGACAATTTGTATGGTGAGGCTGATTTTTTTTTTCGTTTCCTGAAAAAAATTTTTGTGGAGGGTTGTTCAGTTTCGTTTACTGAGCAAGCCCTTAAAGTTTATGGAGGGCTGTCCCTTACACCTTGTATGGTATATCGACCCGTTAACGTTGGCCCACTATTTACGCCCTATTTAGCCTCTATATCATCGTATGTATGACATGACGTCGTTCTGATCAATTTTTTTTAGGAGTAACCATGAAGTTTCTTGCCGGTGATTCACTATGTTAAATTAAAATAAATCAGGGCTAGAGTAAATAGGCTCTTAATAAACTAGTGCGCCTCACTATCAACGATTGCTTCACTGCTCACCATGAGGTGGGATCGCAGTTAACCAGGGCCGGATCTACCTAAGGGCTGCTTGGGCTGAAGCCCAGGGTCCCGAGGTAACAAGGGGCCCCAGACCCCGCTAAAAACAATGGGCGATAATTTGAATTAAAAAAAAAAACTAAAATTAAAAAAAGAATTACCATAAGATTGGCAATAATGGCAACCCTGAAATTAATCAACCAATGTATGTGCGCGTCTATGGAATGGAACGGGGTTTTCCCTGTCGTTTGTTTTTGGTCGGTATATTTTTATCTATTCTGACGAGGGACTTTCCGCCGCGCTGCTTAACGTAATGTGAAGTAACGTCTGTGATTTCATTTAGTTAATAAAAAAAATACAGAACCCTGGTTTAGACATTCGTGAAGGCAACAAGTTAATTGTGTCATTAAAAGACATATGTCTAATTTTATTAAGTGGGGCCCTTAGGAAGTAGTTTCAGCCCAGGGCCCCACAAATTCACAATCCGCCCCTGCGTCAAGCACTAATTTAATTTTATATCAATTAAATCATGATGCTCTATATTAGGCGCTTCTCTAAACGGAAGCCGATTACTGTAATTGAGTGTCAAGGACTATGTTTGACGGGATGAGAGTTTCCATGGCAAAATACAGAGGCGACGACATTCAGACATTTCCGGGTTATCGTCAATAGATAAGAAAGTTACGTTGTTGAAGTAATACAAATGCATAATTCGTAGTGTAGGTACGTCTTATTAATATAAGGGTCAACTCACACCGAAAGAGCGGCGAAGGGCAGCGCAAAGTGGTCCAACGTTAACGAGTCGCGCGGATGCCTGCGGCGCCGCAGTAAGTATTATAGAAATAAGTATTATAGAAATGAAAATAAAGCAATAAGTATTATAGAAATGAAAATAAAGTTAAAATTCATATGAAACTGAAACTGCGCTCCGCTTCGCTGCCCTTCGCCGCTCTTTCGGTGTGAGTTGACCCTAATAATAATGTATTCCACAACTATCACACAACGCCGTCTAGTCCCAAGCTAAGTAGAAGTTGTGTTATGGGTACTAGACGACTGATAAACATACTTATATATTTCTAAATACATACATATTATCGATAAATTACACCCAGACACAGAACAAATGATTATGCTCATCACACAAACATTTGTCCTGGGTGGGAATCGAACCCACGACCTCCGGCATAGCAGTCAGGGTCACTAACCTCTAGACCAACAGGCCAGTCAATGATGATGTTATCATCACATCAGCTTTTTTCATGTTCCCACTGACTTGGGCCTCCTCTTTAGAAGACGGAATGGACCGTAATCCACCACGCGCGCCCAGTGCGGTTTGGTGAATGTCACATGCCTTCGAATTTTTGGTTCTAGGACATGCCTGTTTCTTCACGATGTTTTTAGGTCTAATTACTCGTATTATTATTGTGTACACCCTTAAATTTTGATCGTTTTAATCCCGTGGAGGGTCGATCCGGTACATGAAACACTTGATTAGTAAAGATAAAATTAAAAAATAAAGTACCTTTTTTTCAAAACTCGTATTAATTTACACATGTACGAAATTAGTTTCTTTAAGAAAACGTCAGCTGAGCGAGTCCAATGACCTGGGGTGCTATTCTCTAAGAAAGCGCAGCGCTGGCACAGCGACGAGTCGTCAGCGCAGTACATTGAATTAACAACCTAATGCCCCTTTACATTGGATTGTTAATTCAATGTATTGCGCTCACGACTCGTCGCTGTGCCAGCGCTGCGCTTTCTTAGAGAATAGCACCCCTGTAGGTAGTTTGTACGCAACGCCGACTACTAGTTTTGAACGAAAAAAATTAGCGATGTAGGTATACTTTACTAGGTTTTTCCCGCGGTTCCACCTGAGTACATAGCAACTTTCTATGATTGGTGAAAAAATTTTAGCAATTGGACCAGTACTTTCCCTCCTACAAACAAACAAAAAACTTTATCTCTTCATAGTATTAGCGTGTAGAAGTGTAGATTGTCCGTGTGTGTGTGACCTCTTAATGTGGATGGAGTAAACATCTACAAAAACTAAGCAATGGCCCGTCTTATCGCACGGGCAATTTCAACAATTATTGGAACGGATCTTGAGCGCTGGCTTCAAGTTGCGCAGAAGTCAAATATTCGGTCTCTTTAGTGGTGCGAAGTGAGACGTGGGAGCGGGGTGTGTCAGTGATTGGCTCGCCGCGCCGTCGTGTCATAGACGTCACTCGTGATTCGCTCTTCGTTGCTGCATGTATCTGACAACGACGATGATTGGCTTGCCAATGTATGGAATGCGCAAAGCGATCCTCACTTTGACGCCGAGCGCTCAAGATCCGTGCCGATAATTGTAGGGCCCTCTATTCTGCGAGCAATATACTTTGCACACAGCCTCTTCTAAGTTTGACAATTCTTCGAGTTATGTCGAAAACCTATTAAGGCGTATAGTCCCTTGAACCATCTGACCGAAATTATGTGAACGCAACTCTCGCACTCGCCTAGGCGGCAGTACGCAAATCTGTGCATTTATTTGCGGCCAGAAGCGCTCAGAAAGCGCTTTAAATCCATTTTCTCTGCGAGATATTGATTGATTTACATATGCAATGTTCACTTTGAAGAATATTTAACCACCAATTTTTATGTGTAAAAATGCTTCTAAAGGTCCAAGCCGTTTCGAAGGAGTAGGGAAAAGTTGCGAAAAGATACGAAATTGCTAAATATTTTTTTTTTGAAAAAAGTATTAATTGCACGAAAAAATCAAATGTTGATATTATTGTTCATGAATCTATAATAAACATTTTTTTTTTTTCAAACCAATTGACCTAGCCGTTACCGAGGAGTAGGCCTCAGAAAATCACTGTTTTATGGCACTTTTCGGGCGCTTGGCCCTTAAGTCATAATCTAATGTCAAATTTTCTCTTTTTCAGATACTCCAGCCTAATTCACAATGTTAGTCATATAATTATACCGTTGCTCAACCAGACAGTCCTCCAGTGTCCTATCTGCCTTCATAGCTTCACCAGTCAGACGGAATTGAGGAGTCATAGCATTAAGAAGCATCCAGAGGTACCTGTGGACCAGATGCCAGTACTCAATGAGAGTGATGGTGTGAAGAAGGTCAGTCAGAAGTTTTTGTCCATCATCATCATCATTTCAGCCGATAGACGTCCAGTGTTGGACATAGGCCTTCCCCAAGTGTCGCCACAATGAGCGATCGTGTTCGTCCCGCATCCATTGGATTCCCGATGTGTGGCAGTGTAATAATCGCTTTACAATCCATCCTAAGTTTGTCTTATAGATATCGCTGTTAGCGTTAGGTTAGATTTTAGTTAGTTTAAAATTTTTGTCAGTTTTATTTTTTATTCCACAACTATCACACAACGCCGTCTAGTCCCAAGCTAAGCAGAGCTTGTGTTATGAGTACTAGACAACTGATAAACATACTTATATATTTGTAAATACATACATATTATAGATAAATTACACCCGGACTCAGATCATGCTCATTACATAAACATTTGTCCTGGGTGGGAATCGAATCCACGACCTGCGGCATAGCAGTCAGGACCACTAACCACTAGACCAACAGGCCAGTCAGTGTACTAGCTTTTGCCCGCGGCTTCGCTCCCGCTCTTCCCTACTCCACCCTACTATACCCTACTCTACTCTACTTTACCCTACTCTACCCTAAACTAACTTCCACTACCCTACTCTACTTTACCTACACTACCCGATTTTTTTTTCCATAAGAACCTTCTCTTTCCATAAGAACAAAAAAAGAATTAGCGAAATTGGTCCAGCCGTTCACGCGTGATGGCGTGACCAAGGGAAATAGAGATTCATTTTTAAATAAAAGTTGTAAGGGACAGCCCTCCACAAAGAAACTGAGCAACCCAACACAAAAAAAAAATCAGGAAACGAAAAAAAAATTCAGCCTTTCCATACAAACTGTCCAGTCAAGTTTATAATTTTGTATGGTGAGGCGGAATTTATTCTCGTTTCCTGAAAAAAAAAATTTATGGTAGGTTGTTCAGTTTCGTCTACTGGGCAAGCCCTTAAAGTTTGTGGAAGGCTGTCCCTTACACCTTGTATATAGACAATAAAGTTTATTATATTAGTAAACAGGGCCGTCTTTCACCTATTAGAGGCCCCTGGGCACATTAGGATAATAGGGCCTCTATGACCATTATAAATATGATAGAAGAAACCAGGATCAAGTTAGAACTCTACTTTAGATCGACGCACACGTGAATCTCTTGATCTTTACGTAGAACGAGGTCGCGTGGCGTGGATCTAGTGTAGTTCTACAAGTCTGGTTCCCATATAAAATGTATGGAGACCGACGCGCGCAGATCGAAGTTTGTGTCGTTTGTTAGTGAAGTAGGGGGCCCATCCGATAGCGGGGCCCTGGGCAAGTGCCCAGTGGGGAAGAGGGGCCTGTTAGTAAATAACTTTTCTTTTCCAGGTGTCACAATTAAGAACGCCAGACGAAGAACCAAACGTAATAACGATCGGTACTAAACAGAACGGAACAACAATTGAACCAATAAAAAATAGATTAATATTTGAAGATGACGACGTGATCTTCATAGGATCAACTAGCAACCAGCTGTTGAATGATCTAACGACGGACTGTAAGGTGAATCTGGAGGTGTTTGAAGCACCCTGGCTGAATGGTGACGTCGATGAGTTCAGTGGGAGGAGTGTGCATTACGATGAACTGATCAAGCCAGGCGTTTATAGGTGCAAGAAATGTGGCAAGGGGTTTCCTTTTAGGTAAGGTCTGTCTTTTTATTTACACGTGTGCCCCAAAAAACTTCTAGAGCAGTGGTTGCCGAGTGGTAAAGTCCCCGATTTACGAGTTGTAGGTCGCGGGTTCGAACCGAGCCATGCGCATTACTTTGTGTAATTTATTTCATCACCACTGCTCTCGAAACGGTGAAGGAAAACATCGTGAGGAAACCGGCATGCCCTAGAACAAAAATTGGAAGACATTTGACATCTACCAACCCGTATAGGGCCCGCGTGGTGGATTACGGCCCATTCCCTCTCCTAGAGAGGAGCCCTGAGTCCCAACAGTGGGGACATTATAAGGCCGACTATGCCACGCTATGCTATGCCCCAAAAAAAGAGTATTATGTTTTCAGGGTTTATGTATGTTTGTTTCTTTATTTCACCATAACTTCTAAATTACTGAATTGATTTACATGTATGGGGTGTCGCTGAAATCCTTGCATCATCCCGAATAATTAACAACATTCTTAAATAATACTTAAGACATAAGACGTATGTATTATAGATCAGCAGTTCAGCACGCTTAGCCAAGTTGTTATTCTGCAATCGTTAACGCTGTCGAAATGTGATGAAACATATGGGAATGACGTCATCTCAACGTAAAGTCGCGTGGTCGGAACTAAGTAAACAAATAGACAATTCGTAGCCAAGTTCACATCGTTCAAAATCGTTTCTACAATGTTTAACGCTACATCCTTTGTTATACAAACGCTACATTGTTGAACGAGCGGCCGACTCAGGCGCGTCAACATGGCTACCAACTTATCGTTTTCTACATTTGATTTCACCGAGGCGTTACCGATTAGAGAACGGAATTCGACACAAACTGGTTGTAACTTGGCTAGGGGGGCTGATGTAGGTCGCCACAGAATAATTTCCAAGTAGTCTCGGCCCACAGCACACATCGGGGCACAACAATACCCCGCTCCCCCGTACCTCGGCTAGGTGAAGAATGGAGCATCTAGTGGTTGTAAGGTCTTTTCTTTGGCCTCCTTCTCCCTCTCCATCCATCCACATGTAAACTCATAAAATTGTGTATTGAAAGGTAAATAAAAAAAAATATGGGCGCGCATATGAAAACAGATTTTAAAAGTTTACTAGTTTTACAGTTATTTTCTTCACAAGGATATTGAAAAACGTCGTATGATACACGTGAGTAATTAATGATTACCGTTCTCGGCTCTCTTAAGACCCTCGCCACGGCTCGGGTCTAAATACCGCCTCGACGGTAATCACTAACATTACACACTGATATCATAATGTACTATTATTTAAATTTTAAACCCCAAGCGAACGCCGTCGTACTCATCGTCTCACTATTATGTCACTAATTAAGGTATTTAAAAGGTTAATAACAATTGTTTTTAATTTTTCCAGGTACGATGCAATAATACACGAGACATCACATATGAAATTAAAAAATAGTCAACTCAGCTTCTGTGTTATATGCAAGAAATACCTCGTAGGCGGGCGCAATGACTTGCGACATCACTACTTGACATATCACAAAGGAAATTTAGACAAGAAACTTATACCGGACAGCGATTATTTAACAAAAATATTATTCGAGGACAGCACTGAAGATAAAAGAACATTTGATTCGAAAATTATAAGTTTATGCGATCTCTGTTTTTCGTTCTGTCGTAATAAATCGTCTATGAACTATGAGTGCGTGCAGACTGTTACTAAGATAGGGAAGAGGTTCGAATGTGAGAAATGTGGACAGTTGTTCTTCGAAATTAATCTTGTTAAGCGATCGCTGCAGAGGCGAGCGTTATACGGAACGCATACCCAGAAGAAAAGGAAAAAAACTAACGAAGATCGTTTGAAAACTATTGCCAATAGATTTAAAATGATGAAACACTGAATTTTGTTTTATTTGTGTACTACCTTAGAATAAATCAAAACAGCGGAAGATACAGGTCGCGCGGTGAATTAAGATCGCTCGGTGAAAGTAGTGGGGGCAATCGGCGCTTGCGCACATAAATTCTTAGTGTGTTAGGATTTTATTTTTAATTTCGTATGTTTGAACCTTAGTAACATAACTTATAATAACACTAGTTTTTGCTTGTAATTTATCTTGTAAGTAGGTAAATTCAGAAAAATTAAAATTTTTAAAATAAAAATTATTAATTTCGTTAGTTTCTTTCCTAACGCAACAATTCACATCGTAAACCATTTATCTGGTTTGCTGTTTTAAAACTTTATTTTTAACCTTTTTTTTTTTCAACGCTACGTAGGTATTACTAATACGATAACACAAGCTGTACGCAACAGTTCCCAAGTACAACAGTATCCAATGAGACGCGTGAACGCAAAGCGGGAATTGAAGAGCGACTGATCTACCAATGACGTGTCGCCGTCGGCGCTCACCCGCCCGCACGTCGCCATATAGACCTTAGAATTGAATACTGCGCATGCCCCTTCCACTTTTGCCGAGCGATCTTAATTCACCGCGCGACCTGTACCTATCTATTTTGTGTATACCCTAAACAGCTCCATCCCTTCTATTCAGTTTGTCATAAAATTAATGGCGTTAAGAGCATGTGGTAAAGGTTCTAATCCCTCGCGCAGCTATTAATTACATGAATATTAGGATGCAACATTTCCATCAACGGCAAGTAAATAGAAGGAAATAATAATAATAAAAAATTATTAAAAAAAAAAATTGGCACAACATAAGACAAACCATAGGTAAAACGCGAAACACAAAAAAAAACAGCCAAGTGCGAGTCGGACTCGTGCAAACGGCAAAAAAACTCGTTTGTTGTACATGCCTATTGTTATTTTATTCCTAATTAGTATTTGTTGCAGAAATGCATCATCTGGTCTGTGAAAATTTAAGCTATCTATTCTCTGTTTAAAAAAACATTAGAAAATGAAAACCTTTAGGTACTGTCCGCTCAACCGATTTAGACTTTTATTACGTTGGTAGCATGACAAATGGCGGCTGCAGTAAATAGTTGGTATAGGATAGTAGTGACGTTACGTTACACCACGGAACAGTAAAAACAGTGGAAGAAGTAAGTAGGCGTGGCACTGTCGCCGCTACTAAGAATCGCGTTGCGCACTTGCTGTTCAAGCGCCCTCATTCTCTAACTAGACTGCGCAACATAATTATTAACGAAAAATAATATTAAAATGCCTTATTGTCCCAAACTGTACTTTAAAAACCATAGTCGGACTAAAAATCTAACTCATGGAGGTGTATCATACCACCATTTGAATAAAATGAAAAAATAAAATTACTTGGAACAATTGCGCAGGATATACAAACAAAACTAGTCATTACTAACATCAAAGTGCGTTACACGTAAGTTTAATGGGCTATATCTTTGTTATTTTTTGTTTAATCGAAAAAAGAAAAAAATACGTGTCCAATATTTTTATAGAATCTAAAATACGGATCCGAAACTACCCTATTGTAACCACTATTTTGCTTTTAATGCCATCCTTATGCCTACGAAATAGAAGTTAAAATCAGTTGACCAGACGGTAAAAAAAGTTTCTTTAAATTTCTATTCTTAACGCGAATAGGGTCTAGTTATCACGGTTCATGAGAAGTCGATGCCTCAGGTGTATTTCGTTCCGTCGGGTCGTAAGACTCTATGATACGTCCGTTCACAGCGAAAACTACTCGCTGACTGAATTTAATCTCAGGCATCATATTAACAACACTCGTACTATCTACAGCTTTTATATATAAGTCGCTTTCTTTAGTAAGATACTCTCCCTCTTTAGGTACCATCCACCATTTTTGTATTTCATCATGGTACCTCAGAAATATTGCTTCGGATTTCTTTTTTGGATTGTTTAATTTTGCTTGCTTAGCTTGATGTTTCTCTATTTCATCTACAATTTTCTTTTCGACGTCGTTCTCATCGCCTTGATTTGTGTAAAACACTAATTTGCTGAAAAAATCTTTGACTATAAGTTCATCATACTCACTTCTGTCCAATGAAACTTTTGGAAATACTTTGGCTCTCATATCAAATTTATAGTTTTCAAAATTTTGTATTTTACTTTTCAGTAATTTATGAAATCTTTTAGCTACTCTTTCTAGTGACTCACAGTTTTCACAGAATTTAAATAACTTACAGTTGTCGTCAAAAACTATTAAATTACCAACAGCGGATGCTATACCACCGTTGAGACGCAGAAATCCATCATCCATAGATTCGTCTATTGTGATTACGTCTCCTTCTGTTTTTTCTAACAAATCTATAAGTTTTTTACACAAGTGATCCAATCTTTTGTCGATTTTTGTTTCATCACCTCTGATTGCTAGGTCTTTATTACCAAACGTAGCTGGCACCTTAAATTCCAACGAATTCTTCAAACTTTCCGTCACAGCTTGTTCAACGGCTGCATCCTTCACTTTTTGATTATTATTGTTGATTCCTATCAACCTTTCTTTATAATGATGTGGTACAACTTTATCACGGAACTCGAGGTTGCCATGTTTAAATGTAACAATGCTTCCTCTGATCAATTTACTTAGATTTTCACTATCTTCGGCTTCAGATAGAAAACGTGCTAATAAATCTTGTGTTTCATTCGTTACATCGATCTTCTGTTTTTCAATAATCTCTGAGCAAAATGCATCTTTGAATATCTTTATAAATTTCTGTGATTGTGAAAAGAAATCTGTTTTAAAGCTAGCTATACGATGTCCTTCAGGCAGAATTTCGGATATGTCAAAAACTTCTTGCGCTAATATAAAATGGTAGCGTAGAACGAGTTCATCGTTCATTATTTGGCTCTTAGCATCATCCAGTATTATATATCTGGCTATCTTTTGCGCTAACATGATGAGTTGTTCTTCTAAAACCTGTTGGCATAAAAGGTCCATATCTTCGTCTGTATACGACGGCTGCGAGCCAGGGTTACCCGTACTAATAAGATTGTTTAAATAAGTGATCAAGTTACCTTCACAGGGCTTACCAGTACCGTCATCTTTTGCAGTAGTATACATAACGAAAACACAATCAGTTTCATTGAAAGTTCCTTGAAACAGCACATCATCGTTTCGTGGTTGAAATCTCCGTTTGATGTTTAAATAGCTGTTAAAACAATTGGCTAAATCTTTCTTATTATTGAGCGTTAAAACTTTGTCGTTCTCTCGATGTTTTGCTTGTATAAATACGTTAACTGGTTTCTCAAAGCCTTTTACTTTTGCCCTTAAACAGATATCATCGAACATGCCAATATCATCTACATTAGTTGCTAAGTAGAACTCTTCGATTTCTTCATTGTGTAGTGCTTTGAAATATATGAGGCCGAGAAGCTTTGTTTCATAAAGTTGACCTCGTATCCCCGAGGTACCAGCACGCTTTGTATACTTGAATATTTTCTTCTTTTTATTCTTTCCTCCTTTTTTTTCTTTCTTGGTCGCCTGGCTACTTGATTGTTTAGCAGAATCCGACATTTTTACAGCAAGTGAAACGTCGCGTCGACAGGTCCTCTACTCGCTAGTTGTTGATCTGTAAATTATCAAAATAAAGCATATTTTAACATTAAAATAAAAAAAAAAGTTCGTTTTATTATTAGTTTTATTATTAGTTGTGCCCGTGACTTTGTTCGCGTGGACTACAATATTTTGTATTTATTATTATTTGTGTGTGTTGTTGTGTTATGTTACTCCTTATTACATCAGCTACCTGCCGAAAATATCCCGTCAAAATCGATCCAGCCATTTCAGAGATTAGCCCGAACAAACAGACAGACGGACTAAAATTGTAAAAAATGTTATTTTGGTGTTTGTACCGTATATATATTCTTAAGCATGTAGTAAAAAGCAGTTATTTCAATATTATAAACAGACACTCCAATTTAATTTACATTCAGTCAAAAAAGCTTTCCTAAAATGTGAAAAAAATAAAATAAAAATATCGGGAATGGATGATTTGTTTATGGTTCCAAATTCAAATTTTATTTTTGTTGTTGCTAGATTGGCACAACTGTTTTCCATTTTGGCGCGGAGTTTGAGTTGCATCTGTTATTTATATTAATACTGTGCTGTTTTTATCAAGTGTGTATTGCGAATTTCATAATGGACAAAAACATCGAACAAAGAGCTTGTCTTAAATTTTGCATCGCCAATGGAATTTCGGGTTCGGAGTCACTTAAAATGTAACAGAAGGCTTACGGTGAATCGACTTTATCAAAAAGGCGTGGTTATGAGTGGTACAAAGCAGTCAAAAGCGGTCGAGATGTGATGGAAGATTTGCCTCGCTCTGGTAGGCTATCAACCTCTGCAACTGAAGTTAACATCGCAAAAGTGAAGGAAATAGTGACTGAAAATCCTCATTCAAGTTTGAGAGAGATAGCCGTGGAACTTTCTGTATCTCACAAGTCGATCCGTACCATTTTAACTAATCATTTGGGTATGAAACATGTTGCCGCTCGGCTAGTCCCAAAAGACCTGAATTTTCTCCAAAAACTCAATCGCATGAGAGTCGCTGAGGACATGCTAGAACGAGTCAATTCCGACCTAACATTCATGAAACGCATTGTTACTGGCGACGAGACGTGGATTTACGAGTTTGACATGCAAACAAGTCAACAAGTAAATTCATCATAGAATCAATCAAACATAACAATTGCTATTATAAAATACAGCGGGCTGTGTTTTTCATTCACTCATTAATCAATAGCCTGCACAAAATTTCCATAAATTGAGTGACATTTTGGGACAAACCAACGCTAATAACTTTGCTGTAAGTTTGCTGTTTATGAATATTATTTATCGAGATTTTACTTATAAAATAACAAGGGCTTTTATAATAAGCCCTTTAAGTATGTGTACTAATTAAAAAATTGTGGTGTAAAAGAATAAAATCGTAGTAGGTACTCACCGAGAAGAAATATTAATAACAAAATCACGTTGTCCTTGAGTTTATGATGGCCTACGTGAGTGTGCCGGTACGGCCGGCATTTGAGATAATGATAACACTAGTGCTGTCATTCGATATCATTTGACCAACTAGTCGATAAGTCTATATCTTAGTATTAAATCGATCGATTAAAAATGGTTGTTGCTATAGTCCTACCTACATTTTTTCGACTTGATTACTATCAAGCCAATTTCCGGGAGTAAATTAAGTAGATTTATAAAAAAAAATCCGTAATAATAATAATAATAATAATAATAATAATTTATTTGCCTCAGATACAAAACAGATCCATATTTTTGTTAGTAGTTATACATAAAAATTTATGTTAGTAACTTAAAATTAAAACGACACATTACCTTTTCACATGCGTCTCAATACAATGCCTCAATATTGGACAATCTGGTCGATTGGCCACAACGCGAAGAATGCCGTTGCTACTGCCACGGACGCGACTTAGCAGCGATGCGGCCCTCTTACGAAGGATGGCATGAAAGCCATCAATACGTGCATCGGCAAACATGCCTGATGCACTACAGTGCCGCGGCAGCCGCATCAGCATCCTAAACGCGTTATTATACTGAACGCGCAGGGCGTTGATAGTCTTCTGCGTATAATTGACCCATAGACTGCACGTGTAAAAGGATTGGCAAAACGCCCGAAACAATGTCACTTTTACTGCCTTAGTGCAGCGTGCAAATCTACGAGCCAACATATTGCATCTGACAGCCAACGCCCGGCGCTCTCTCTCGATATCTTCGCCGTCCGATAGATCATCCGAGACCCAGTGACCCAGGTACTTGAAATGAAAAACTCTTGGCAAGGACACACCATCTAAGAAGACAGGTGGAACGTGCGTGACCTTCTGGCCAGGTGATTGGAACACCAAGAGCTGGCTCTTCCTTACATTATACCTGAGCCCATGAGCCCCGGCATAATCCTCACACACGGCAAGCAGTTTTCGAATGGCGCTTACAGAGGGACCCAACAACACCATATCGTCTGCGTAACTTATATTATTGATGTATTTTCCATCTATGGAACATCCGACATTGGTGTTGGTGAGTCTCTCAATGAGTCCATTCACGTACAGATTGAAGAGACGAGGCGAGGTTAAGCCTCCTTGCCTTACTCCACACCCCAACCTGTACTCATCGGACGTCACGCCAGCCCACCTTACAATATTAATTTGGTTGTTGTACCAATAGTCAAAAATGTTAATGACTTCTTCAGGGAGACTAGTTTCCGTCTTCATTTTGTACCATAGGACATCATAGGACACCAAATCAAAGGCTTTTGACAGGTCTAAAAAACAGGCATAGACAGGAGTCTTCCTGTCAGTGTAGTACCGAACAGTATGCTTGAGGCACAGAACAGCTGTTTCTGTCGATAGCCCCGGCCTAAAACCGAACTGAGCGTCACTCAGGTTTATGTGACTGTTCAATTGGCGATCAAGCAGACTGTCTAGCACTTTCGCCACGGTCGTAGCCAAAGAGATGGGCCTATAATTCTTACTATCCGATACATCGCCAGTTTTGTTTTTGACTATTGGCACAACCACGGTTTTCATACACTCGTCCGGCAGGTACGAGTGTCTTATACAAAAAGTATAAAACATTGCGAGAACCCTAGGCAGATGAACCCCCGCATGCTGCAGATGCTCAATACTAATTCCATCATGGCCAGGAGACTTACCCCTGGTCATCTTTGATATAGCGACAGCTACATCTCTGGCCGTAAACGATGGTACTACCGCTGATCCCAGAGCCTTTTGCTTGATACAATCAGAATTGAGCATCCCCAGACTACTGGCAAGAGGTTCTATTCGAAAATGATCTTTAAACATGTTCGCGATGTCACGCGGCTCATTTACTCCATTAACACTAAGAGGGAGGGTGGCTTTATTGTTTAATTTTTTCGTGCCTTTCCAAAAGTCACAAAAATTTTTATCTGCATGATGTGATGCGAGGATATCCATCCTTATTTGCTCAGCGTTATTTTGACACCATTTAAGTTTTGATTTAAAACGGCGCCGGGTCTCCGCCATGCTATCATATATAGGTCCGTTAATAGGCCTACCATAAAGTAGCCAGGTTTGAAATTCGCGCCTAGCAACCTCGTGAGCACCACGAACATGCTTATTCCAGCCCAACACAACACGTTTTCGTTTCACAGTACTAACTCTAAGATGTGAGCTAGATACAGCCGCTTTACATAAAATTGCAATAATATCATTGTACAATTGATCAATGACCACTCTATGCTCTTTATTATGGCATAAGTTGTCACAACACTCAGACAGCTGTGATGGAAAATCAATCATTTTTAAGTGGTCATTGCACAACTCTGAGAATAGCAGTTTTTGTTGCTCATCTCTATTGCCCCACAGTACGCCGTTAGGAGAACTTTCTGGTGGTATAAATTGTGGTTTCATTACGGCAATATTACAACGCATTTCCAAGGAATAGTGATCCGACCAAGAACAGTCATAGTTCACCCTTACATCCATCACGGACTGCCATGCAGACTCCGTTACTACACAATGGTCGAGCCAGCTTGTGCTGCCATGAGCGTCGCTAACGAATGTAAAGGTGCCCGATGAAATTCCCAATTTTTCCATGTCCGCACATACCCATTTTTGGTCGTTACAAAACTTTAAAAGCTCCCTCCCAAATAACGCACAGGGACTAGCATTAAAGTCTCCCAAAATGTATACATTTGTAACTTCAGTGTTGTCAATTATAGCGCTTATTTCACTTAGACAGTCAGTAAATTCAATTAAGTTCTCAATGGAGTTCACAGGCATGTATACAGAGAAAACTACAAATGATCGATCGCACACCACTACTTTAATTGCCGTGAGACGCACACTATTGCACGGAATTATTGTAACTGAACTAAACGCACTTTTACGCCACAACAACGCAACACCGCCAAACGGTCTGCCGCGTACCAGGCCAGCAGACGAGTCAATGGCCGATTTGCCGCAGTAGTCAAAGTCTGGGTCGACAGTTCCGAGGAGTGTCAGATCGTGAGGAAACAGCCACGTCTCCTGTAAGGCTATTATGTCTCCTCGCCGACACATGGTTCTTACATAATCAACAGATCGTACTAGTGACTTACAGTTATATGTAAAAAAGTTACTTTGTAGGTGTTTTCCTGATTGATAACTGTCCATTATTGTATTTATTACAATTTTTTCGATTACCGAAGTCTACAAAACGACGAAAACATATTCCTTCCGGCCATATACGGTCATCCATGAAGATACTTATGCCGTGGAACTAAAATCTTATAAGCGTCGTACTCTTTTTGTTGTTTCATTACTATTTTTTCTAAGATGACGTGAACGTGTGTTTTGTGCATAATATAACTCGCGATGTCCTCAGGCGACGTGCCTTTGTCAACATTATTTATAAACAGAGGGAGCCTTATATCTGCAGCTTTGAACTTACATTGTGACGTTGTAACAGCTGCACCCTTCTGTCCTATAAATCTATTTTTATATCTGTTTCTCCGTACCTCCGTCCATTCACCATCATTCTTTGGCTGTTTCCATTCACCCGGCGCTCGCGCCATGTCTGCAAACGTGTGATAAGACTGACCACAGCTGATACCAGGCGTGTCAGCTATCTTGCCATTCATAATATTGCTAGCGGACTTCAATACATCACACACCTGTCGCTCTGTCTCACTCGCACACACCGTTGTTGAAAACTCGCAGGTAATGTTATCAGTAATCTCCTGTCGCGGCAGTTGTTTGCAAGGCGCAGAGGAAGCCTGATTATCGCACACAGTCACAACATCAACGTTTTCTTGCAATTGAGATGGACGACCACATTCATGCTTTTCAGACCTAGCATTAATATTTTCTACCTGCTGTGGAGAGGTCAGTGATATCGAAGACATGTGTGGTAAACCCATGGGGCCACTGTCATATGCAAAACTACGTATACGTAATGAGGACTCGGTGGAACGTTGGGTGGTGCAAAGGAAAGTCGAAGGCAAAAGATCTCGTGGACGCTCTCCAACACGGTGGACGGACCTCATCAAAACCGTGACACACTACAGCGTAAATGAAGGTACCGAAGCCGCCTGCACACAGAGCTGCATGGCGTCGTATCGCGAGACAGGCGGTAGTGCGGGACTCGACCGAGACATCACCACGACCACTCTGTCAAGCAAGAGTGTACGATTAAGAAGATGTAGTTTTATTTTGATGAGACGCCCAACAATTACCTATACGAAACTCTCGATTGTGGTAGCTAACAGAGGTATCAGGGATAAAA
Organism: Mythimna albipuncta; assembly: GCA_929112965.1. NCBI lineage: Eukaryota > Metazoa > Arthropoda > Insecta > Lepidoptera > Noctuidae > Mythimna > Mythimna albipuncta. Next base: position 3,395,512 of record OV815988.1, read on the forward strand.
TATGTCGATTTGATGATTTTCAAAAGTTTATTACTAACGGTATAAGGTTACGGGAAACCAATGGATCCGTGTCATGTATCCATTGGTTTCCCGCAACCTTTACCAGGTCATCGGTCCACCTTGTAGGAGGCAGTCGCCACTCCAGAACCTGTTTTAATAATTCCACACATTGTCCAGTTGCGTAGACTCTTGAGATACAAAATTACATTAATTATTTATCACAATATCGACTAAGAATCGATTTGTGAATAAAAAAAACAGTTAATGAACTTCACTCGAAAACTTCGCCAAAAACTGCAGGGGATCACGTGCCAAAGACTTGCAATATATCCAGTGTTACCAGGATTATAAACTTAAAAGTTAAGGACCTATTACACTACTCGATATTCAGACAGTTTTAGTCTATGGTTCGACGTATCGATAATAAGGGATATCTTGATAGTCTGACTATCAAGATCAGACCTTGTACTAAAAACTTAATTGAAACATCACTGAGGAATAAACAGCATTCTACACAAAATAGATAGGTACAGGTTTTTTTTTTTCGATGGGAAAAATCATCTTATGACAACCCCCGCTCTTGGGCGGAGCGGCAGATAGTGTCAGACTCTTACTGACTAAAAAACCCATCCCGTTCCTTCAAGCCTTCATACCGGGGCTCAAGCGCCCTTTCGGATAACCCTGGCCCCAGTAGGCTTCGACCCGGCTGGGCCCCTGCTGTTGCTGACAACTCCTTGAGGCGCGCGGGAACAGCGCGCGCCGCACAGTATTTTATTTTATCTTAAAATGACCACCTCCCTGATTATTAGTGAATCAGATAGAGCTTTTTATTCTAATTGCGAGAGTAAAACTCCCACGAATCTATCATAACTAGTTTAGGAGATATCTGGGGTTAAAACTTTTTACCCATATTTTGAAAAAATTATTTAAAAAATATTAAAAAAATTATTTCATCTAACCTTTTACAGTTGCTTTATTTTTTTAACTACATTTTAAAAGGTCTTGTTTTTATTTATGTTACGAGTCCTTTGTGGCTGCTCTAGACCTCGTAGGAACCGAGAAATCAGCGATTTTGTGATTTTCGTTTTTTTTTTTTGCCCATGTTCTTCAGTATTAGAATCTGCAATTTACTTTAAAAAAGAGGTAATAAGGTAGACTACCAACACAAAAAAAAACAACAGTTAATTCCGTGGAATCTCGGAAATACTAAGGTTTACCCGAAATTACCCGAACCCGGGGTAATTTCCCGCAAAGTTTTTTAAGACGTAATTTTTTTCTTTTTTACTTTATAAATATAGAAGAATTCTTTTGGCTTGTGTTTTCAAAATAATTGTGCTTAAACATCATCTGCGTTAAATAAACTATCTTCGTTGTAAAGAAGTGTTGTAAATTCATTTTCTTCGCTCTAGGTACATGCAGTTTCTTCTTCGACATGACTGTTATCTTCATTTAAACATTCAAAATTGTCCGGTTGTAACATTTCCATAACAGCTTCTGGCAGTGGCATTCTCCTTCGGTTACTTAGGCGTTGTTTTAGCCGTATCGCTGATATGACAGGGTCGGATGACTCAAGCGCCCTGTGGAATAAGTCCATCATAGTATGAACGCTAGAATCTTTCCGGCTGTGATGTTCCCTATCTTGACGCCAAAATTTATTCCTAGTCTATGACTACTAAGATTTTATGTATAGTAGTAGTCTATGACTACTACTATACATAAAATATTAATTCACGGAGAAAAAATTATAGAGAATTCAGCGCTACCCATAGGACTACTCTCTGAACAGGCTGGAGAGTCGAGGAATAAATTTTGGCGTCAAGATAGGGAACATCACAGCCGGAAAGATTCGGAATGTTACAGGAATAATATTTATATATTTTATGTATGTAAAAGCGTGACATTTTAATTCGGTCTTTATTGGTATTGGAATGAGTTTCACCAGGTAATAGGTATTTTCGGCGGCGGGGACCTCTTTGCCTTTGGCCTTGGTTGAGGCCATGGTCGGGAGCGAGGAGGAGTGGCAGGCGGTCGCCGACTTCTGCGAAGCGGTAATGTTCGCAAAGGAGGAGGCCGAACGCATCAGGCAACGGCGTTAACGCCGCCGCCGCCGCCAGGATTCTGATCCCGATTTCCGGCTAACGTAGGCGCGGGCTTGCGGACGGTGAGCAATGGGTAGCTCACTGTCCGGCCGCCCGGTAACTGTCCGGACCAAGCCCAAGTCGTCGACGGCGCGCACTGTTCCCGCACGCCTCAAGGAGTTGTCAGCAACAGCAGGGACCCAGCCGGGTCGAAGCCTACTGGGGCCAGGGTTATCCGAAAGGGCGCTCGAGCCCCGATATGAAGGCTAGAAGGAACGGGGTGGGTCTTTTAGTCAGTAAGAGTCTGACGCTATCTCCCGCTCCGCCCAAGGGCGGGGGATGTCAATGCATGATTTTTCCTACCATAAAAAAAATAAATAAAAAAAAGGTATTAGGTATTTATATAATTGACATTGGACATGCTGAATTTTAGAGATATTATGACTTATTATTATTAATAAATGCCCGATCTTATTCTATTTCAATAATATATAAACGTATAAAGTTCACATGCCATGCCACAGGCTAAATAGAATTTAAGAATATACTATAATGTAACATGAAAAACTATCAAATGTAATTACTCGATTTTGATTTTGATTTTGACAATAGACAATCTACATACAAAGAGCGCTCGAGCAACGCACACATAGACACCGCTCACAGACACGATGTCTCGGCTCAATCGCCCGGTCGCACTTGTACCGTACAATTCGGTATGGTTCGGTGCAACGCGCTGACCCTAGCGCGATCGCCGAGCGTCGGTATAAAAAGTGAAGTACATACATGAGATTGATTTCTGTACCTATGTATTTTGTGCTTTCTATCTGTGAAAAAATTTTAGCAATCGGACCAGTACATCCAGAGATTACCTCTTACAAACAAAAAAACCAGCCAAGAGCGTGTCGGGCCACGCTCAGTGTAGGGTTCCGTAGTTTCCCGTCCGTCACAATAAAGTGTACCTACCCACTTATGAGTTTAAAAAAATGCTTGCTACGATTATACTACAAACTTAGTCCAGAAATTATTTTGTAGAACCCTGTTGTCTTTTTTGTACAAAAACTGTTCTTTCCATCAAGTTCAAAATAATTTTCCTAGAAAGTCCTTATAAAGTTCTACGTTTCAGATTTTTTCATATTTTCTAAACTTATGGTTCAAAAGTTAGAGGGGGGGACACATTGTTTTTTACTTTTGGAGCGATTATTTCCGAAATTATTGACATTATCAAAAAATGATTTTAGTAAACCCCTATTCATTTTTAAATACCTATCCAACGATATATCACACGTTAGGGTTGAAATTTAAAAAATAACAGTTCCCACTTTACATATAGGGGGGCTACCCTAATTAAACATTTATTTCCAATTTTTATTTTACCACTTTGTCGGCGTGATTGATATACATATAGGTACCAAATTTCAGCTTTCTAGTGCTGACGGTCACAGAGATTAAGCGAGGACGGACAGACAGACGGACAGACAGACAGACATGGCTAAACTATAAGGGTTCCTAGTTGACTACGGAACCCTAAAAACGATTCATTCCGTTCTAATACCAAAAACAAATACCACTTGTATTTTTTTGAAATCATATTTATTTTCCATTCCGATCGAATACCATCAATTTGGCTTGTTACAGTTAGCTCAGTCAAACATAATCTAAATAAAGAAACACGGGTCCAAACAAATACCACTGGTATTAGATGCTGGTATTAAATTGGAATAAATATTTTTTTGAAATAAATGTAAAATCTATTTAAACTAGATTCAGTGGTCAATGAATCATGACAGTCATACTCATACGTATATAAATAGGTATAATCTTTCCTGTATCTACGTACGTGTAAACAGTAATGGTTGTAACTCACCGTGGTTCTGTCATAAAATAATTTGCAGGACGTTGAACAATATAATTATAAAACGACTAAATAGTAAGTACAATATTTCATCTATTTACTTATACTACACTAGCCAGTCTTTGATGGGTGTGCAAAGTAGGTCAAAATCGAGCTCAAAGGCGTTGGTTACAAACATATAGGTGAAGCTAATATAAGCGTGTTAAAATACATAGTCACCGGACCATCCAGACGACTGAGGGTTTGTTTTGGACTTGCACCCAGTTGTGTGCTGGCGCATAACCTTCCGTGACGTGTTGTGATTCCTGACCCGACCACGACATGGAACGGAGATTTTACTATGGCACAAAATGGTTATTTTAATTGTGTTTTATTGTGCCACTTATCCCACGAATTTGTGCCTTGTACTTTTTGAGTAATAAGAGTACGATTTTGGTCGGGCTGGGGATCACGGTTCCTGACCCGACCACAACCAGACATAATGAAATATCAATAGTGGGAACTTACTGATTATGCCAAAATATGTGCCAAATTCCTAGGATCAGTGGCACAATAAAACACAATTAAAATAATCAATTTGTGCTATAGTAAAATATCGGTTCCATATCGTGGTCGGGTCAGGAATCACAACACTCCGTGACCTGTGTTGTACCTACTTAGTGTCTGAGGTATCCAACTTGAGACGTTTTTAATTTTTTTTGGAAAAAAATATTTTAAGTAATGCGCCTGGAAGGGTTTGAACCCGCGACTTACAACTCGTAAATCGGGGCCGTTACCACTCGGCCACCACTGCTCCTAGCTTGGCATTACTTTGTGTAATTTATTTCATCACCACTGCTCTCAAAACGGTGAAGGAAAACATCGTGAGGACACCGGCATGTCCTAGAACCAAAAATTCAATTCAATTCAATCTTTATTGCTATAACACATGTGTTACATAAGATCTTATAAAGTAGTTAAATAAGTGCACATGGACCCTGTCGGGCACAGCAATTTCATATAGAACAATTTTAAGAGAAAAATAATTTAAAAAAAAATAATCGGATATACAACTCAAATTAAATAAAATACAAATGTCACTAACACAGAAGATAAAATTAATAAATGTCATAAGTTCATTCAAAATTCGAAGACATGTGACATCCACCAACCCGCACTGGGCCCGTGTGGTGGATTACGGCCCATTCCCTTTTCTAGAGAGAACGCCTGAATCCCAACAGTGGGAACATTAAAAAGGCTGCATATGCTCTGCTATACACTATACAGTCATGTTTACAATTTAAGTAGACACCTACCTAGTTTTCTATGAATAACAAACTCATTATTGAAGTAAACAAATGTGTTTATCCTGATTCTAGTGCGTAATATTTATTCTATAGAAATCAGAATTGAATTATAGGTGTTAACGATTACCGTAAAATAAGGTAAATAGAATCGCAGGGTAAATAGAAACAAAACTTTGGTTTTCTTTTTCACTTTGATACCACATTATCGGCTTCTAACAAAGCATCAACTTTTTAAAATATCAATTCAAATATCGTGAAAATTCACTTTGAAGTTTCGTTTCTATTCACCCCATTTCACCGTTATAGTTCGTTGAATAGTTAATAACTTCGTCAGAATATGATTTATTAATATACTTCTCAATGGTAGAATTATTATGTTATACACCGCTAAATTTTGATCGTTTTAATCCCGTGTAGGGTAGATCCAGTAAGTACATGAAACACTATCGATTTATAAAGATAAAATTCAATACTAAAGTACCTTTTTTTAAAAAAAGGGTCATTTGTACGCCTACTACTACCTACAGGTCATTGGACCAGCTCAGCTGACGTTTTCTTAAAGAAAATGCGTAAATTAATACGATTTTTGAAAAAAAGGTACTTTATTTTTAATTTTATCTTCACAAATCGATGGTGTTTCATGTACCAGATCGACCCTCCACGGGATTAAAACGATTAAAATTTAACGGTGTATAAATCGTCAGATGTTTATATTACAAATTGGCTTATATTTAACTTACCACCAGATATAGTAACATATAAAAGACAAAAATAGTAAATGATCACCAAAATTAAACCCACATTTTAATGTAAAATTATAACCAGTTTTAACATCTCGCTATCCTATTTAAGCAAAATGAATCCAAATAAAGCATCCGCAGAACCCCATGGTTACGGAGATATCAGTAGTTAAAATTTTGAGGTTAGGTTAACTACCTGCCAAGCAGCAGCTCGACGGAGCCCCGCCACGCGGGGCTCCTACTTCTGGGTAGTTCAAAAAAAAATAACCTCGAAGAAGGTGACGGGGTCTGTGTTCGCTCGCTTCGCTCGCTCACCTTCTTCTAACCTACGACCCCGCCACCTTCTTCTAACCTAAATCTATCCGACCCGGGGTTCCCTAAAATTCCACTAAGATAGATTGTTGATTAGACAAAGTATCATCTTGCTCTACGGGGCTAAAAAGAGCGCATTAATTTGCTCGCTAAGATTTGGTTATCATTTAATACATTTGGTGTTCGAATACAATTTAAAATACAGTCGTAACTAAAATACTATTGTAACTTTAGGATTTCATTTTTTTGGTGTCAAGTAATATATTTTTGACAAAAGAACTAAGGGTACCAAAGCGTTTTATGGTGGTCATTATATTTAATCCCTTACAAATTTATATTTGCAGGTTACTCACCATGAGCTGATGACACGACTTCTGAACGAGTTCAACACGTAATAAGGTGCACTTACTAACCAACCATTAGAACAATCAAAACGTCCTTTTCACGACTTTTATATCTAAGCAGTGAAAGAACATTTAACAGCCTTCAAACCATGAACAGTCAAATGTATAAAAAGCGTGCAGGCACGTCGGGAATCCAGGGACACCTGTACGAGACTAAATTAACTAGTCTAATATATTTTAGATTGATACATGATGAGAATGTTGAAAAATTTAGTTTGGCCACCAATAGAGACGACGTAGGTGCCTTCGATGACATTTGTTTTAAAGTAGATGTAAAGGGTTTCGATAAACCCCTCGCTGTGTTCCTTCAAGCCAAACATAAAAAGAAAGATAAACGTCTCACATTCACTAGTAGAACTGATTTTGCAAAATATTTCAGCAGTTATTTAGAAATTAGGCGCACCTTTAAACAAGACAATAAAGATATGATCTTTGGCGGAAAGTTCGATGAAACTGATTGCTTTTTCGTTATGTATACCACAGCGAAGGAAGATTCTAATAACAAAATATACGAAGGTACTTTTGCTGATTATTTATATGAACTTATAGGAACGGCAGGTTGTTGCACACAGCCATCATACACAGATGATGACTTGGACATGTTATGTAAAATAGTTATGAAAGAACAAATCACAACACTAGCTAAACAGTTGGCGAAGTTCATTTGTGATGAATCTGATAGCGTAATGTCGATGAATAATGACATCATGTTGCGCTATCACGTCATTCTAGCGCGCAACGTTTTTGAAGTTTCGGAAATCAAACCTGAAGGACACCGGATTGCCAACTTTAAACAAGACTTCTTTGCCACCAACGATGAATTTCTTATTCTAATCAAAAACATATTGTGCTTAGACGTAATCAAGAAGAAAAATTTGGAAAAGACTGATATAAAAAGCTTACTATTGGATTTCCTCAGTGAACCGACGGATGTGACAACACTAAGTAAATTGCTGACAGGAAATGTCCTTAAGTATAAAAACGACAAGCTAGAGTTTGTTAGCGAATCAATAACTCACCATCTAAAGCGACAACTCGACAAAGTAACAATCCCACAGTCGACTGTCTATGAAGCTGCAGAACTGGCTGCTAAAGAGTATTTACTGTCTCTGAAACTTAAAGTCCCTGCTTTCTTTGGCAACAAAGACATAACAATAAGAGGCAACGATAACAAAATTCAAAAGAGACTAAACTACTTAACTACGAAAATTAAAAAAATATTAAAACGATCGAATCATAATAACATCGTCACTCTAGACGAGTCTCTTGGAGATGGATTTCTTCAGTTAAATGGAGGCTTAGCTTCTGCTGTCAGTAATATATTAGTTTTTGATGAAACTTCAAAACTGTTGAAATTTACAGAGAGCGGTGACTTATTAGGCAACTTTTCCAAAAAATGGTATGAAATGTTGAAGGTTCAAATCCCAAATTTGAACGAATACAAATTGAATGTAAAAGTTAAAAACTTTCCAAAACTGTTCTTCGAACGAGGAGAATATGATTTGAGTTTGGTGAGAGATTTTTACAGCAAATTACTATTTTACACCAACCAAGCTGATCAAAAGGGCGTAGAGGATATATTGAGAAGTGAAATAAAGGATAACCCTGGTAATGACGTCAAAAACTTTAGAGAAAGATCTGAATTGATATTTCTAAAATATCACCATGAAGTACAAAATCTGTGGATGTCTAAAGTTGGATCATATCTTACTAAGAAAAGTAAAATTTATGAGAATGCAGTTACGTATGCTAAGAATGAATCATTTATAGGTATCTTAAGTAAAATGTATAGCATCAAGAATCTAGACTATACATGTAATGACAATGCTGGATATCATTTTAAGTTGCACGGCCAGATGGTAGGAACTGTAATTGCTACCCAATGCTGTATGTTAACAGTTGCTAAGGTGGAACAATATCTTGGAAATAAAAACCATGTTGTGTTAGACCTTGATAATATTTTTAAACTGCCTTCGAAGAGTCACAATACTTTATGTAAGGAACTGATGAATACAACTGAAGAAAATATATTTATTATTGTTTACAATACTTTTAAAGATTCGAGTGATTCTTATAAAAGGCTTGAAACTATCGCATTAGCTCTTGAGGGCAAGCAAATTATAATTGTAACTAACAAGACTTCAGTTGATATTCTGACTCAATATTTCCCACAAGCGAGTAATGTATTAAACGATGATAAAATCGATTTCACTGACTTGAGCGTTGAATCACAGAAAAAAAATATTAGCAACTTCTAGAATAAAATTTCAAGAAGAAGAATTCAGTTTAGAAAAAATTGTAGACGATGAGTCTATAAAACTGATCAAAGATGATATATTCAGTGAAATTATTAATAACAAAACTTTAATTCTTGGTAAAACTGTGATCGATAGTAATTACGAAAAAGTAAAGCCCTTTTACATTGAAAGACGAGTTAGTCGCACCAAAAAACAGGAAGGTGATGGCTTTGATGAAATCAAAGATAAAGTTTTGAGAACTTTGTACGATTTAGAAGGCGACATTGTGCTTATAACGGCAATGCCAGGAATGGGTAAATCAACTCTACTCACTCATTTATCACTGAAAACAAAGGAACTCGATCCTAAAGTTTGGATTGTAAGAATAAACTTATTGGAACACGCGAGAACACTTAGTAAGTGGCAGGACAACAAGACAGTCATCAATACTTTAGAAAGTTTAAAATTAATTTGCCAAGTTGCACTCGTCGAGAAATGTGATGAGTTTAATCTAGAAAAATATGTATATATTGAGCTAGAAGAATCACAAAATGGAACTGTTTCCATAAAAGAATGTTCTGGTGATAATTCAACAGTATTCCAGTTGAAAATGTTTCTACATTTTTACAATCGTAGAAAACTGATATTTGTTTTCGATGGTTTTGATGAAATCTTTCCACACTACGAAAGAGAAGCGCTGTCATTACTTAAATCTTTCAAGAGCTATTCTCGACAGCCTAAAGTCTGGATTACAAGTAGATCATTCAATCGGATAAAATCGGTTTTGGAACAGGAGTTCGGTCGGTCGTATGAAATAGAGCACTTTTCTCGATCTGAACAAGACATTTATTTCAACACATTTTGGAAGTCTAAGCTCCAACTTCAAAATCTTAGTAGTAAACAACTTCAGAATGTACATGATTTTGTAAATTTTATAGTGGAGCTTCTACCTACTGAAGAATTTCGTATCGACACTTTACTTCAACGAAACCCATACCACACAGTTTATTTGAACTTTTTGGCATTTTTGCAAGCGGAGTCCATTGCTGATGGTATAAATTTTCCTTATGATAAATATATTTCATATATGTCAGGGTTGGAACAACACCAGCGCATAATCATAGGTTTCCCAAACGATTTAATTGCACCACCGCTGCATCTGTACTTACTAGCTGAATGTTTCCTCAAAAATTTTAAAAATACTAAAGAACAAATTAAAAAATGGGACATAAATATTACGAGCTACATATTTTATGAATATTACTATGAAACTAAAATAAAAAAGATTCGTTTCGAGGAGAAAAACAAGATTGACGTCTTTAATCCGGATAATAAAATGGCATATGAGAAAGAATACGCTGACAGTGTGGCCAGACATAGAAAATTAGGTGCTTACGCTATATTTTATCCGTTTGTAGATATTTTTGAAGAGGCAGTGTTAAGAGAAATTAAAAGTATTATTGATGAACTGAAAGATGGACGAGAGAAGACTGGTCTCATACGCGCTGTAGCAGACAATATACCGCTGTTCGTGCACATGTCCTTCGCGGAATATTTCGCCGTCGAATTCATTTGCGATCAGCTAAAAAATGAAAACAGTAAAGAAAAACAAGAAAAACTGTGGAATTTTATACTTAATTTTATGTTTCGGGAATGTGGCAGGAGTATATTTTTGTTATTTAATACAAAAATACAAATGGATGAAGAACTGAGAAGTGTGGTGGAAAATAATAAAAGAATTATATTTCGATTGTTATACGAACAGCACAAATGTTACCTAGCTCTTGTGTGTACAAATTATGAAATGACCGATTATAGAAACCGTGGAATTGAATGCGAAGAAATGTATCGCAACGGGCTCCTTGTGCTATCAATGTGTAAAGATTTGTGCCACAGAAATCAGCTCGACGAGGATAGTTCACTGGATTTTAATGATCTAATTAGATTTTATTACATACATACTGATTCCACCTGGGGCATGAATAATTCAATTCAATTCAATTCAGTTTATTGCAAATCACATGTGTTTTATGAAGATTTTTAGAATAATGGACTTGTGGGGTACAGCAATGTTATATATAAACATAAGTATATCATTATATATATCATTATATATAACATAATCACTTAAGAGGTTCCTTCGCCGTAATGTTGGCAATACGAAAAAAAAACCGGCCAAGAGCGTGTCGGGCCACACTCAGTGTAAGGTTCCGTAGTTTGCCGTAAAAAAAAAAAATGCTTGCATATAAGCGATTATACTACAAACTTATTCCAGAAATTATTTTGTACAACCTTTTTGTCTTTTTTGTACAAAAACTGTTCTTTCCATCAAGTTCAAAATAATTTTCCTAGAAAGTCCTTATAAAGTTCTACTTTTCAGATTTTTTTTCATATTTTCTAAACTTATGGTTCAAAAGTTAGAGGGGGGGACACATTGTTTTTGTTTTTTTTTTGCGATTATTTCCGAAATTATTGACATTATCAAAAAATGATTTTAGTAAACCCTTATTCATTTTGAAATACCTATCCAACAATATATCACACGTTAGGGTTGAAATTAAAAAAAAACACTTCCTACTTTACATATAGGGGGGCTACCCTAATAAAACATTTTTTTCCAATTTTTATTTTACCACTTTGTCGGCGTGATTGATATACATATTGGTACCAAATTTCAGCTTTCTAGTGCTAACGGTCACAGAGATTAAGCGAGGACGGACAGACGGACAGACGGACAGGCAGACATGGCGAAACTATAAGGGTTCCTAGTTGACTACGGAACCCTAAAAACAGTGTTGCTATATTTTTAGCAATGAAATTACTTAATATTAGGGAGATATTGATATTTCGTTACTTTTAACAATTGACTTATAATTTTTTTTTTATTTCTTTTGGAAACTGTAAAAACTATTTTCGAATAAAGCATACAACGTTGGACTCCATTTCGATTATCCTGCAATTCTTGCAAATACCGAAAACGCCTCGCCGCAATATCGTACCTCTCCATCCAACAACTTCCTTTTAGACTTGCTTTTTTTTTAAATAAAATCCCATTCCTCTCATTTATTCTCTATATAGTGGTGCGGCTACCGTTAAAATCGATTTAATTTCACATTTTGTGCAAAAATTTTGGTAGAGTATCTCTCTCTCTTTTCATTTTTCCCTTCTTTTTTCTGTAGACAGACAGGGGAGAGCCAGTGAAACGCACTGTACATTTATACTTTCTACAGTCACTAATATTATAAAGAGGGCAAATTTGTATTTTTGTGTTATGTTTGTAATGAATAAACTCAAAAACTACTATGCCGATTTCAAAAATTCTTTCACCATTGGAAAGCTACACCCACCCTGAGTAACATAGGCTATATTTATTGCTCGTGCGACGCCGGGTCGGGCCGCTAGTGTTAAATAAAGTTTTATGACCTATAGCTTGCCAGCGGCTTCGCTCACGTGGCTATAGGTTTCTTCATACAAACTTTGAACCACTGTTTCCTCGCTGCCGGGATTCCGATCCCGATTTCCGGCCACCGTAGGCACGGGCTTGCAGACGGCGAGTAATGGGTAGCTCGCTGTCCGACCGTCCGGTAACTGTCCGGACCGAGCCTAAGTCGTCGACGGCGTGCACTGTTCCCGCGCGCCTCAAGGAGTTCTCGGCAGGAGCCCAGCCGGGTCGAAGCCTACTGGGGCCAGGGTTATCCGAAAGGGAAACTCGGCCCTGGTATGAAAGGCAAGAAGGAACGGGGTGGGCTTTTAGTCAGTAAGAGTCTGACACTATCTCCCGCTCCGCCCAAAGGCGGGGTTGTCATTGATGATTTCAAGGTTAATTAAGAGATCTTGATCATTGTTCACTAATGGAAGAACCTTATAAAAATATAAATGTTAAATGATTAAATATTAAACAAAATTCCCAAATCGTTTGACTTTTTAGACAGACTATACTTAAATATATTTCTTAATAGATGTAATGTGCAGTTAAAATTAAAGTTAGGTTTAAAGAATATGACTAAAAATTTATTCAAAATGGCAGTATATTATATTGTTACGCCACTAAACGTGAACACGCCATATCTCCGAGAAAATAGCAAATAGCACATAATAATTAAAACGCATTGCTGTTCGAAAGGTCTAGAATGGTTGGACGAAGACAGACTTGGAAAAATCTCGAAACATCCACAACATACCTACAAACAGTAGTAGGCATATATCTAACTGATAAGGGAAATTGTACTCTCCGACGTTAACAATAGAGTCGAAATTCGCATGAACGTGACTCTTATTAATACGAGAAATAAAAATGATTTATGACTTCGAGAAGCAATTCAATTGTTCTGGAATTCTGGATAGATCCGGGGACGTCGGTATCTAGAATTTTCTTGGCTCCGCATATAAATACGGGCCCCCGGCCGGAAGCGAGTCAGTTGTGATTTCGACTGCGATCAAGAGCGAACTACCCTAGTACTCGAAGTGATTTTTATCAACGACTAAAGCGATAGTGTAACGGTACTCTAGTGTTAATTGCGATTCGGATTATTGTTGACTGGACTAATTTGTTATTGTTTGTGGTAAATAAAGTTCTCTCGTCAGTAAATCGGCATTTGATTACCCACGTACGTAACAACTGGTGTCAGAAGTGGGATGCCATTAACACCGAGAGACGACGAACAGCGACCACGAACAAGAAGGAAAATGGAGATGGATGCTGCGCGTCATCGTATGGAGGAGGAAGATCAGGCTGGTATGGTAGCAACAGAAGCTGCTGAGGCGCCAACAGGACCATCCTCGGAATTGAAGCTCGCTGCGGTGTTGGCCGCCATGCAAGCTAGTATGGAAGCTGTCCGCCGCGACCAGGAAGCCGCTCGCCGCGACCAGGAAGCCGCTCGCCGCGAACAAGAGGCCAACCAGCGTAAGCTTCAGGACCTAATCGCAGCGAACCAGGAAGAAGCTCGCCGCGAACAGGAAGCCGCTCGCCGCGAACAGGAAGCCGCTCGCCGCGATCAGGAGGCCAACCAGCGTAAGCTTCAGGACCTAATCGCAGCGAACCAGGAAGAAGCTCGCCGCGAACAGGAAGCAGCTCGCCACGAACAGGAAGCCGCTCGCCGTGATCAGGAGGCTAAGCAGAACCTGATCCTTGATAAAATCGACCACGGCCTCGTCACGTTGGGTGAGAAGGTAAAGAATCTCACCTTGGAGGTCAAGGAAGTTTCCGCCCGAGCTGATAGCCTCGAAACAAGGATTGATGGCCACGAAAATCGCCTGCTGGACATCAACAAAAAAATCGTCAAGCTCGAAGCACGCGAACCCCTTGCTGTTGGCTCACCATCGCACACCCACTGTGCATCAGCCGCAAAATTTGATGTGCCGCGTTTTGATGGCACGTCTTCCTGGACGGCATTCAAATACCAATTCGAGACATTGGTTAAGACGAACCGCTGGGATGATGAACAGTCTTTCGCGGCATTAACTTTGGCTCTACGAGGGGACGCTCTGCTGGTTCTAGAGAACCTCCCGGCGGACGGCAGGACATTGGAGCGTCTCATGGAGGGACTGGACACTCGTTATGGAGACAAGCACCTCGAGCACGTTTTCCGCGCGCAGTTACGCGAGAGAACGCAGAGGTCTAACGAGAGCCTCCAGCAATGGGGAGTCGAGGTTGAACGGCTAGTCCGGCGTGCATACATGTCGATGACACCAGAGATGGTGGAAGTGAATCTGGTGCAAGCATTCATCGACGGTCTACGGGATCCTGAAGTCAGGGCTACAGTGCGACTCGGACACCACCAAACTTTAAAGAGTGCGATGGCACACGCTTTGGAAGTGGAAGCAGTACGACACGATTTTCGTACGCATAGAGTTCGGGAAGTGGTGGTCTCGCCTGCAACGCAACCACGTCACCAAGAAGTGGTGGCTTCTTCTTCAGCAAAGTCCCGCTATATCCCAACGTGTTACGGGTGTGGAGAAAAAGGGCACATTCGTATCGATTGCCCCAAGAGGAAGAAGGGAAGTGTGGACTCCGGAACTCAAGTTAACGAAGAGTCGTTAAACTAAATGTCGCCAGGGCCGCGGGGCGGGTGCTGGCTGGTCAACTGAAGGCCCCAACCATCACCATCAATCAGGTCCACAACGGAAATAGTTTGATAATCAAAGGGACGCTGAATCATCGCGCTTGCAATTTTACCGTTGACACGGGGGCGTCACGGACTGTTATAAGACCTGAGTTGCTGAAACGCACCATCTTGTGGCAAAGAGAGTCTCCATCCTGCCGACTTCAGACAGCAACCGGCCAGCCAGTCTCCGTCCTCGGTGAAACAGAAATTCAGTTCAAAATCGGTGATCAAGTGTATATCCATCCTGCGTTAATTGCGAATATTACCGACGATTGCATACTGGGTCTCGACTTCTTGCGAAATAACCGATGTATTTTAGATATCGACAGGGGAGTATTGAAATTCCCAAATCAAGAAGTCTTCCTGCGAGGAATTACCTCATACCTCATGTAACCTCTATTGTTTAAAGAATACTACACTGGCTCCGAGAACAGAAACTTTAGTCGAAGTAAAGTTTCCCAAGAGAATCAGGCAAACAAGATGTGTTTTGGTAGAGGATACTGGCCGGCACCCGGAGCTCATCACCGCGAGGACATTAGTTATGACGACAGGGAAATCCAAGGTCAGGATTGTGAACCTTGGGAAAGAAGAGGTCCAACTGAAGAAAAACAGTGTTGTTGGGAGATGTGAAGAAGTTCAGTATCTCCGTCAAATCAATAAATCTCCAACAAAGCAAGACATGACCAAAGTCGAAACTGATCACATCCAGCAACTTCTGGAAAATTCTAAGAGCAATTTATCGACTTCGGAACTACAGCAAGCCAGGGAATTTCTGCTACGGTTTCGAGATATCTTTGCAACGGGAAAAGACTGCGGGAGAACAGGTCTCGTCAAGCATGAGATAGATACAGGTGATGCCAGACCAATTAAACAGAGACCGCGTCGCATACCCTGGGCTAAGGAAAATGAGGTAGCAGAAATGGTAAAGGACATGGCTGATAGCGGAATAATTGAGCCTTCTACGAGCCCATGGTCTTCCCCCGTCGTTCTGGTGAAGAAGAAGGACGGCAGTACCAGATTCTGTGTGGACTACAGAATGCTGAATAATGTGACGAAGAAGGACAGTTATCCCTTACCAAGGATAGACGATACGCTGGATATGCTCAGTGGCATGAAGTGGTTTTCGACCATTGATTTGAAAAGTGGCTACTGGCAAGTGGAAATCAGCGAAAAAGATAAAGAAAAGACAGCGTTTAGTACGGGCATTGGCAGCGGCCTGTGGCAATTTAACGTCATGCCTTTTGGGTTGTGCAACGCTCCAGCGACGTTTGAACGCCTCATGGAGAGAGTAATGGTGGGCCTTCTTGGTGACGTCTGTCTGGTATATTTGGATGACGTCATTATAATGGGTCGCACTTTTAAGGAAAACCTGAGGAATATGGAGAAAGTGTTCACCAGGATACGAGGGGCTAACCTAAAACTAAGCCCAAAGAAGTGCGCCCTGTTCAAGAAGGAGGTCAGCTACCTAGGACATGTTATTTCCGCTGACGGGGTGAGAACCGACCCTGAGAAGATAAAGGCAGTCCAACAGTGGCCGGTTCCAAAGAACAAAACGGAAGTACGTGCATTCCTAGGGTTGTGCACATACTACAGGCGGTTTGTCAAGAATTTTTCGGACATTGCAAAACCTCTACATCAGCTGACTGAGGATAAACGAGATTTTATTTGGGACAAGAACTGTGAGTCAGCATTCGACGAGCTAAAGCAACGGCTATGTGAAGCACCTATACTGGGGTATCCGAGCAGAGACGGAAGATTTGTCGTTGATACCGATGCCAGCAACACGGGAATTGGTGGAGTGTTGTCACAAGTGCAGGGCGACAGACAGGTCGTAATCGCTTACTTCAGTAAGGCACTTTCAAAGCCAGAAAGGAACTACTGCGTGACTCGACGAGAACTGCTGGCTGTGGTTAAAACCTTGCAGCATTTCCACAAGTACCTCATAGGAAGACAATTTACGTTGAGGACGGATCACGCTGCATTGAAATGGCTTCTACAATTTAAAAACCCTGAGGGCCAAGTTGCAAGATGGCTCGAGCAGCTGCAGGAATTTAACTTTGTGACAGAACATCGTAGTGGAAAAGGGCATAACAATGCTGACGCCCTGTCGCGACGTCCATGTAATGATGACTGCAGACACTGCCAGCAGAATGAAGCCCGAGAACGCGTTAATTTAATTAGGGCTGAAGGCAACTTCAAGAAGTCCCAGGAAGAAGATGACGATATTCGACCTATACTGGATTGGAAGCGTAGCGGAACTAGGCCTCAGTGGAGTGAAGTATCGTCACACAGTCCCGTAACTAAGAGCTACTGGGCACAGTGGGACAGTTTAGTCCTAGAAAATGATGTGCTTTGTAGGAAATGGGAATCGAACGATGGCAAGGAGGTGACCACACAAGTGATAGTGCCACGGTGTGAAGTAGTACCCCTGCTACAGGAAATACACGATGGTGCTTCTGGAGGACACCTGGGCATCAAGAAAACTCTACTGAAAGTGAGACAGCGGTATTACTGGCTCAATTGTAGAGATGACGTAGAGCAATGGTGTCGGAAATGTACAGCGTGCGCATCTGTGAAAGGACCACAGACTAGGAGCAGGGGCAGGCTTCAGCTGTACAATGTGGGAGCCCCATGGGAACGTATCGCCATCGACGTCGCTGGACCTTTTCCAGTTACAAATGACGGAAACAAGTACATAGTGGTGATCCAGGACTATTTCACAAAGTGGCCCGAAGTCTTCGCCATACCCAATCAGGAAGCGACGACAGTGGCGAAGAAGGTGGTCGAAGAAGTAGTATGTCGGTATGGCGCACCTTTGGAAATCCATTCCGATCAAGGCCGTAACTTCGAATCTGCGCTGTTCCAGGAAATGTGTTCTCTTCTGGGAATTTATAAGACACGCACAACACCTGCGCACCCTCAGTCGGACGGAATGGTGGAAAGGTTTAACCAAACCCTGGAAAATCACCTGGCTAAGGTTGTCGATGACCATCAGAAGGACTGGGACCGGTATATTCCACTATTTCTGATGTCTTACCGATCGGCAGTGCATGATAGCACGGGACATACCCCAGCAAGAGTGAATTTCGGCAGAGAGATGAGACTCCCGGTCGATGCCATAACTGGCGTGCCACCTGACAAGACTAAGCCAGTTACAGATTACGTAAGTGACCTTCAAGATCAATTGGACGAAGTGCATAAACGAGTTCGTGAGAATAGCATGAACACCAGCGTAAAAATGAAAACTAGATACGACCGTAATGCCAACGCCAAAGGATTTGAGGAGGGTACACTGGTCTGGCTCCACAACCCGCTTCGACGGAAAGGGAAGTCGCCGAAACTCCAAGCTCGATGGGAGGGACCTTACACCGTGTTAAAGAGGATTAATGACGTGACCTACCGCATCAAGAAAGGGTTGAGAGGGAAACCCAAGGTTGTTCATGTGGATAGATTGGCGCCGTATCACGGATCTAATAATGCTCGGGACGAGCATGACTAAGAGGGGGGCACTGTTACGCCACTAAACGTGAACACGCCATATCTCCGAGAAAATAGCAAATAGCACATAATAATTAAAACGCATTGCTGTTCGAAAGGTCTAGAATGGTTGGACGAAGACAGACTTGGAAAAATCTCGAAACATCCACAACATACCTACAAACAGTAGTAGGCATATATCTAACTGATAAGGGAAATTGTACTCTCCGACGTTAACAATAGAGTCGAAATTCGCATGAACGTGACTCTTATTAATACGAGAAATAAAAATGATTTATGACTTCGAGAAGCAATTCAATTGTTCTGGAATTCTGGATAGATCCGGGGACGTCGGTATCTAGAATTTTCTTGGCTCCGCATATAAATACGGGCCCCCGGCCGGAAGCGAGTCAGTTGTGATTTCGACTGCGATCAAGAGCGAACTACCCTAGTACTCGAAGTGATTTTTATCAACGACTAAAGCGATAGTGTAACGGTACTCTAGTGTTAATTGCGATTCGGATTATTGTTGACTGGACTAATTTGTTATTGTTTGTGGTAAATAAAGTTCTCTCGTCAGTAAATCGGCATTTGATTACCCACGTACGTAACAATATGATATAAGTGTATAAAGTTGGTGATCATCTCTGAGGCGGTATTTAAATAAAATATATAAAAAAATAATTTAAAAAGCCTTTTAATTCATGCAATAAGTAATCATTTACAATCAATTCATGAATTATCAAATTTTACTCAAAATCTCAAATAAAATTAAAATTAAAGTGATGATTTGGTTAGTAAATTCTTTACTTTAGATACTATCATAATTTTGGCAATAATTATTTAAATTATCACAATTAATGACATAGCAAATTCTTATAAAATGTCAAACAATTAAAATTATATGTACACTAATATGTATAATAAAGAAGTAAAGTTTGTTTTTTTATTTCTTTTTTTTTTGTTTGTAGGAGGTAATCCCAGGAGGTATTGGACCGACTGCTAAACTTTTTACACTGATAGATAGCTGCTTTATTCCTGAGTGACATAGGCTACATTTAATGTTTGCGGGCAAAGCTGCAGGAATAAGGTAGTATAACATAAAAAAAAAAATTGAAAAAATAATAAAAATTTCAGAGGCGGTATTTAGACCCGACTAAATTTTTCTTTCTGAACGCTGCTATTTGGAGGCTCATTAATTAAAGTGTGCACTATGATATCATATGCATTTTTTTCATATTTTTTTTTATACACTTGGCAAGATTCTCTCGATTCATGCCATGATGGTAATCCGCTGAAACCCTTTAAGTCCTTTATGCAAGTAAACGATTTTCTTACAAATCCGTCCCTGCTGCCTGCATGAACTATAATAATTATATCTTTCACCAAAAGAAATTGATTTTGAAACTCCAGGCTCATGCGGATCTTGTCAACATTTATTAACTTCATGTGCAGTATGAATGTATGTTTTACCAATAAGGGTGTAAGGGACAGCCCTCCACAAACTTTAAGGGCTAGCTCATTAGACGAAACTAAACCACCTTCCACAAAAATTCTTTTCAGGAAACGAAAAAAAAAATCGGCCTCACCATACAAACTGTTCAATCAAGTTTATAATTTTGTACGGTGAGGCGGATATTTTAAACGAAAAAAAAAATCGGCCTCACCATACAAACTGTCCAATCAAGTTTATAATTTTGTATGGTGAGGCGGATTTTTTTTCTTTTCGTTTCCTTGAAAAAAGTGTTGTGGAAGGTTGTTCAGTTTCGTCTATTGAGCTAGCCCTTAAAGTTTGTGGAGGGCTGTCCTTTACACCTTGTATATGCAACTAGTTTCTGCCCGCAGCTTCGCCCCTGTACATAAAATATAGCTTATGTCACTTAAGAATAAAGCAGCTTTCTATTGGTGAAAAATTTTAGCAATCGGACTTAGTACTTCCGAAGGTTACCTCCTACAAACAAAAAAAAAAAAAACATTACTTCTTTGTTATATTAGTGTAGATTGGTTTTCCAGTTTCCTCTAAGTGCTTCATTCTTCGCAAATAGTTAGCACGCCAGACCACGATATCTTTCAATATTTTTTTCATTTTGACTCACATAATATATTATATTTGTAATCCAGTTATTTTATAACTCCACTGTGAGAAATCATACCACCAGTGAAGTTTGTCTTCATATAACATGCGATGTAGCAGCTTCCTCAAAGTCGGCATCTCCTTCCTTACATCATAAAATGCATATATTTCGTTACGGATGGGGCACTAATCAAACTATCAAGGATAACTTTTTTGTCTTCCTTTACGCTTTTTTCCTGCTGTGTCGTTATTTGAGGAACCTTATTTTTTATTTTATAAACGGTAACTTTACTCAAGCCTGAAAAGAAATACTTTATGTAATTCTAAATGCATTAAAAATTTAAAGTATCAAGACACTTTAATCCTGCTATTGAAGACATTTATCGTAACAAAATAAATCAATATTATCATATTTAAATGAATTTTCTTTTAGGCTGCCCGCCCACGACTTGTAGCATTGTTCTGTATTTCTGACCGACTTTTTGTCGCACGTGTGCGTTGCACTATTGCTATCACTGTGTTCTATTTTTTTTTCCCTATAAAAAATCGGTCACCGATTATCGTACGTTGGCGGTCAGCCTTAATTTAAATATACATATTTGGAGATATACCTACTCCCGTCAGGGATCGGAGTATACCTAGGAAGTCTATATTCACAAAAATAAAAATTTAAAATACCGATAATAGCTGCAACTCGTTCCGTAACTTTGTTTAGATCAATAATGGTGTAATTTGCCTCTATTTTTCTTGGCTAAACTGTATTATATTATTATTTCCCTTGTAGAACCATGTAATTTTTTCATTGTTTTACATGATTTTCACTAAAAATCACACTAAAATAGCATGTCATAATATTTTTTTTATATATAAGTCATTATGCTGGCTGGCAGTTGAAATTTCTTAATGCCATGCTTTTTTCTAGTGATGTTGCGATATTCAAAGTGCACTAAAATGTCATGTGCCATTATAGAGTGCGTCTACTGAAAGCGTAACCTGAAGTTTTTTTTTAAAATTAAATTGGCAACATTGTTTTGCCGAAAAAAATCCAATGATTAAAGAAAGGGTAGAAAAAATCACGTCAAAGTCTATGATCGCAATTGTCAGTTTTGTAAACAGATATTTATTTTTCAAGAATAATTGCTTAATTATGGGAAAAACAATAAACAGTAACGTGCGAAAACTGCTACACACTATGGTTAATAAGTTCAAACAAAAACAAGAAGAGAAAGAAGGTATTTTCAATGAAAACCAACAATGTTTACATACGATTTCAGAATTTTTAAGTTAGTATGACGTTATAATCTTGATCCTTGTCGACTAATATTATTAGATAGTTATACTTAGGATATAATGATAATTGGCTTTTCTTAAATTTTTAGATAACCTGACACACCTGATAAACTGATATTGCGAATTTCATAATGGACAAATACATCAAACAAAGAAGGCTTTTGGTGAATAGACTTAATCAAAAACACATGCTAGTGAGTGGTAGAATGCGTTCAAAAGCAGTTGAGATGTAATGAAAGATTTGCCTCACTTTATCTGATAGAGCATCAAAATCTTCAACTGAAGTTAAAATTGCGAAAGTGAAGGAAATAGTGACTGAAATCCTAGTTCAAGTTTGAGAGCTGTTGAACTGTTTGTGTCTCACGAGTCGATCCGTATCATTTGAAACAATCATTGGAGTTTAAAACATGTTCCCACTTGACTAATCCCAAAAGATCTGAATTTTCTCTATGCTAAAACGAATCGATTCCAACCCAACAACCTTGAAACACATTAGTGTTGGCGAGACGTGATGAAGTTGAAATCATGTTGACCATTTTATTTGACTATCGCGGTGTTGTGCACTTGGTATTCTTGCCAGAAGGTAATAAAGAATATTATTTGAATATTATATAGCGCCATTTTTTTCCCGATTTGAAAAATCATCCTATGACAACCCCCGCTCTTGGGCGGAGGCGGAGATAGTGTCAGACTCTTACTGACTAAAAAACCCATCCCGTTCCTTCAAGCCTTCATACCGGGGCTCGAGCGACCTTTCGGATAACCCTGGCCATAGTAGGCTTCGACCCGGCTGGACCCCTGCTGTTGCTGACAACTCCTTGAGGTGCGCAGGAACAGTGCGCGCCATTGACGACTTGGGCTTGGTCCGGACAGTTACCGGACGGCCGGACAGCGAGCTACCCATTGCTCACTGTCCGCAAGCCCGTGCCTACGGTGGCCGGAAATCGGGATCAGTATCCTGGCGCTGGCGGCGGCGGCGATAACGCCGTTGCCTGATTCTTGGAGCGAGAGGTCTCCACCGCCGATCGCCCCCATGAGGGCACGGCGATGATCCGCCCAAGCGGAGCACATTTCGACTGTGTGCTCCACCGTGTCCTCCGGGCATTCCGCACAGTGGCGACATCCAGGCGTCACTTCCGCATGAATCCGGTGTAGGTACCTCCCGAACGAACCATGTCCGGTGAGGACTTGCGTCATGCGGAAGGTAAGAACGCCGTGAGGTCTTTTCAGCCACGCCATATAGCGACATTTGAGAGATCAGATAAAATAAAATAATTTGGGATAATAACTAACATTTTGTGTGTTATTGACCTTTACCATACACCCACCAAATAATTAAGTCTACACACATGTTTTTGACTAGGATTAATTATTATACCATTGTTATAAATACAAAAAATACTCTAGTATCAAAACTTTTTTCTCCTACTATTTCAATAATACCACATTCAAAATTTTTGGTTGTAACCTCCTTTTCTCAGGTCACGCTTTCATTAGACAGGCTCTAACCACTATATTCTAAGCACAAACAGTTATTTTTATTTTTATTATCTAAAGTGGAAATGTATTTCCTAAGCATTTATTATTAATACATAAAGCAAAACATATTGTGCTACTTAACCAAGATTTATATAAGTGGCAACATTAAAAGTTTAATTTAGCCAAAAGTCACGCTACAATTATGGCGGTAAGTCCCCTCTTTGAGGCGTGGCTGGAAAGACCTCACGGCAGCCTCACCTTCTGCATGACGCAGGTTCTCACCGGATTAGGGCAGAAGTGACGCCCGGGTGTCGCCACTGTGCGGAACGCCCGGAGGACACGGTGGAACACGCAGTAGAAGTGTGCCCTGCTTGGGTAGAGCATCGCCGTGCCCGCGTGAGGGCGATCGGCGGCGGCGATCTCTTGCGTCGGGCATTGGTACACAGGCCATGGTCCGGAGCGAGGAGGAATGGCAGGCGGTCGCCTCCTTCTGCAAAGCAGTAATGCTAGAAAGGAGGAGGCCGACCGCATCAGGCGAAGGCGCTCACACCGTCCCAGCCGCCGCCGGGATTCCGATCCCGATTTCCGGCCACCGTAGGTGCGGGCTTGCGGACGGCAAGCAATGGGTAGCTAGCTAGTCCAACCGTCCGGTAACTATCCGGACGGAGCCCAAGTCGTCGACGGCGCACACTGTTCCCGCGCCCCTTAAGAAGTTGTCAGCAACAGCAGGGGCCCAGCCGGGTCAAAGCCTACTGGCGCCAGGGTTATCCGAAAGGGAAGCTCGGTCCCGGTACGAAAGGCAAGAAGGGACGGGATGAGATTTTTGACCCACTAAAAAAAAGCCATCAAAAAGAAACTGAGCCATGATTATTTATATTTGTAAAAAAATTAGCCAATACAGTTTCCAATTATGACGACTGTTTTGCTATCTTAGGCCCCCTGCCCACACACAACTTTTTGTAGCGATACTGTAGCGCGTCCTCATCGTCACAGTTGCCACAAAGGATCTTGAGCGCTCGGCGTCAGAGTGGGGATCGCTTTGCGCATTCCATACATTGGCGAGCCAATCGTCTTCGTCGGGAGGTACGTGCGTACGTACAAGCGAATTGAACGAATCACCAGTGGCGTGAGCCACTCGAGATCAGCCAATCACTGACGCTCCCCGCCCCCGCGTCTCACGTCGCACCTCCTAAAGAGACCCGATTTTTGACTTCTGCGCAACTTGAAGCCAGTGCTCAAGATCCTTTGTGGCAACTGTACAGTCGCGATGCTGTAGCGCGTTAGTAGCCGCATGTAGAGTAGAAACTTAATAATTTCATCAACAATTTCCTCGGCGTTGTTCTTTAATAAAACCACCACTTAACAATTGAAGGGGTAAGTGGACAAAGGTGTTAACTGCTATTACGATTCTCTGGTAATATTTCTGCTGTTAGCACATTTCAAATCTGAACTATTATTATTATTATATATTCTTTATTGTATACCACATATGCAAAAAACTACAGGACAAACATTATTAAAAATAAGTGTACAATGGGCGGTCTTATCGCACAGGACAATTTCTTACAGACAACCTTTGGATGGACTGAAAGAAAGGAGAAAGATTTATTGACAACAACAGAAAATAATAATAATATTGAAAATAAATAATAACACAAATACACAAATAAAATATACTAATAAATATCAAATATATAATTACCTAACTCTTTGAATGCCGTAATTAGAGACACAATAGAAAGACAATTGCTTATGTCGAACTGTGTAACTTAAGACATTCAAAAGGTTAAGCCAGGAGAGGAAAAAAAATCCAAGTGAAAGGTAATTCTCCTTCACCATTTTTTAATCTATATACTTGATTGACAGTTAAAACCCTTACTAGCATCTGTAACTATATGAAGAATTAGAATTGGGGTGTTTTAAATCCATGGATCGATTTATCACCAGTTAAAACCTATGTTCATGCAAAAATACGGATTTCTTGATTTTGTCAGATAACCTTTGAAAACTTAAACCTTCAATTTTCAATCGATCGATTCTATATTGAAATCTCGATTTATCGACTAATTTTCCAAATGACATCAGTCGCACCACTACTATTATTATTATCATACATACCGCACGCACGTAGGCCAACTCGAACTCAAGGACAACACTAAAATAATTATTGTGATTTTGTTATTAATAATCAAATATTACTTCTCGGTGAGTACTAGTATCTTTTATTATGTCAAGAACACCTCAAATTGGACGAAACACAGTAAACGGGTAGACCATCAGGTTTACCATGACGTTCAAAGTAAGATTGTTTTACCTAATCTTGTTTCAGTGTGGAAAAGAGATGGCGCTAGACAACTTATATAGCTCTGTCTCTTACCCACACTGAAACAAGATTAAAACAATCTTACTTTAAACGTCATGGTCCATGCCCTAAACTAGGACTTATGGGCTTAAACACACCACTCGATATTCAGACAGTCTTAATCCATGTAGCGTAGTGTTCAGACTGTCTTACTCGGAATGAAAAAATAAGATGAGTCTGAATATCGTGTGCTGAATAACGCGTAGTGTATAAGGCCCTTTATGCTAACATTGTGTGTTATTATTTTCGACATGCAAATGTTATTCCTTGCAAGTTTCATGTATTGACACTTGGAAATATTTTCAAGAAAGCAATTTAATGTTCTATTTGTTTTTACTGGTTTCTTATATTTATTTATGTAGTCTTATTTTATAATATTATGTGATTATTTATAAAGTTTTCCGACTGAGTAATCCAGGGTCCCCCTCTCAAACCCCAAGCGTTCGCGTGTGATTTTGCGCCATTTGGTTGAACACTAAGATTATTAAAAGTCCGCGTAGATTATTGAAATTTTGAGCGTTTTATTTATTGGTTATGTATCTAAGAATGTAAATAAGAAATTCTTCATAAAGTAGTCTGTAAATTTCGAAAATAAGCAACCTTTCCATTTTTCCCGTGTTTATACCTAGCTATGCTTGGGGTCTCAAGGGTTAAGATTGGTATGTTAACGTGTTTAAAACGACCGTCAATATCGTCTTTCATTGTTATCAATAGTTACGTCAGAGCGCTATTAATACATTTTTGTGATTCACAATAATTTTACACTTATAAAAGTACGCGTCATCGTATAAGATTGAATGTGGTGACAATGACTGAATAAGTTGAAGGGGAATCGTTTTGTTAGTATGGTCATGTGAAGAGAAGAGATGAAGCGTAAGTTACTAAAGCCTTACAATACATGTTGGCCGAGCGTTGCCGAATGAAGACTAATAGATCGCAGTCAAGTACTAGTTTCTAAAAGATAAAAAAAAAAAAAATACCTACATAAGAGGCACTGCATGCAAACACTGCACAGACTGTTTTTCTTTTTATATTTTATATCTAATACCTAAGTAAACTAAACATATTATAAATTGTTAAAATGATTCTGTAAGTACAAGATAAAATTAAATGTTATAGGCAATTATAATGTATAATTGCATACTAACTGTAACTTCGCGAAAAAAACGCCGGAGTGCGGTCCCTTCAAGCTGAGAAAAAATCAAATTTAAGGTAACGAATAAAAAATAAACGGCAGTTTATGTCGCAAAAAAAAACGTATATTTTGATACTCTCAAAGATCAAAATTCATAGGGTACTTCCCGTTGACCCAGAATCCTGAAATTTGACACAAATCAAGGTCTTATAGTACAGGTATAGAAATAAATCTGAAAACAGTAAATTTGTTGTTACCAACGTCACAAAAAAATTGCAATTCGGAAAAATCTTCAAAGCTTTTCGGGAATTGTAGTTTGCACGGAACCCTCAGTGCGCGAGTCCGACTCGCACTTGCCCAGTTTTTAATTTCTGTTTTTTTTCCTTATTAATACATTTCTTAATAATTGATTACAATCTAGCCTAAAAGACTAATAAGTATTTTAACTCTAACTTATTTTTATACGGTTTTGCTTAAACTAAGAATAGCGTCCTTTAGCACTTATAGAAGTCCATAGCACATTCTTAGAGTCTGATATTGATAAAAACACTTTGTTCATGTGTAATATGCATAGCACAGCATTGATCACTATTATACACTAACTTTAAACACTACACTAACTCAAAAGGTTTAGTTCTCTTTAGTCTACGCACTAGGCACCCAGTTTTTAAATGTAGGTAGCGTTTGAGCACGCCCCTATGGTTGATGTTCAAATGTACGATGATAAAATATTGACAGTTGATGTTAAAATTAAAAACCTTTTTTTGCAGAGCACGTATCATCAGCAGAAAGCACAAAATTTGAACCAGTTCATTGTCACACAGAGCCTCAAAGACAACTTTTAATAAACCTTCAAACCATGAACAGTAAAATGTACAAAAAGCGTGCAGGCACGTCCGGCATCCAGGGACACCTGTACGAGACGAAGTTAATTAGTCTAACATATTTTAGAATGTTGCATGATGATAATATCAAGCAGTTTAGTTTAGCCACCAACAGAAATGACATGGGTGCCTTCGATGACATTTGCTTTAAGGCAAATATAAAGGGTTTTGACAAACCCCTCGCAGTGTTCCTTCAAGCCAAACACAGGGAGAACGATAAACTACTCACGTTTACTAGCAAAACTGATCTAATAAAATATTTTGACAGTTACATGGTAATTAGACGCGGTTTTGAATCAATCAGTAAAGACGCGATTCTCGGTGGCAAGTTTGATGAAACTGAATGCATTTTCGTTATGTATACTACAGCAAAGGACGATCCCAACAACAAAGTTTATAAAGGTACTTTTGCTGAGTATTTGAATAAACTTATAGGAACGGGAGGTAGTTGCACACAGCCATCATGCACAGATGAAGACTTAGACGTTTTATGTAAAATAGTCATTAAGGAACACATGAAAACACTAGCAGAACAGATGGCGAAGTTTATATGTGATGAATCTAGCAGCGAAATGTCGATGAATAATGATCTCATGATGTGCTATCATGTTATTCTAGCTCTCAACGTTTTAGATGTTTCTGAAATCCAACCTGAAGGACATCGGATTGCCAGCTTCAAACAAGACTTCTTTACAACCAACGATGAGTATCTTGTGCAATTCAAAAACAAATTGTGCTTAGACGTTCTCAAAAAGCTAAAATCAGAAGACATTGACATACAGAGTCTATTGTTGATGTTCCTTAGAGAACCATCAGATGTGGAGACACTAAGTAAATTGTTAATAGGAAATGTTCTTAAGTATAAGAACGACAAGCTAGAGTTTGTTAGTAAATCGATAACTGATGATCAAAAACGAGAACTCGATAAAGCAAATGTTCGTCAGTCGACTGTTTATGAAGCTGCAGAACTGGCTGCTAAAGAGTATTTACTGTCTCTGAAACTTAAAGTTCCAGCTTTCTTTGGCAACAAAGATTTAGCAATAAGAGGCAATGATGAAAAAATTCAGAAGAGGCTAAACTACCTTACACCAATAATCACAAAAATATTAAAACAAACGAATTCAAGTCACACCGTCACTATAGAAGAGTCTTTGGACAAAGGATTTCTTCAGTTAAATGGAGGCATAGCTTCTGCTGTCGGCAACATTCTAGTATTCGATGATACTTCAAAATTTTTAAAGTTTACAGATACTAGTGAATCTCTAGGCAATATTGCCAAAACATGGTATGAAACATTGAAGAGTAAAATTCCAAATTTGCACGAATATAGATTAGATGTCAAAGTTAAAAAGTTTCCAAAACTGTTCTTTAAACGAGAAGAATCTGACGAGGATTTGGTAAGAGATTTCTATAGCAAATTAGTGTTTTACACGAACCAAGCTGATCAGAACCGTGTAGAGAACATTTTGAGAAAAGAAATAGAAAATCATCCTTGCAAAGATGTCAATGCTTTTAAAGAACGATCTGGATTGATATTTCTAGAATATCACGATAAAATATTAAAACTGTGGATGACTCCCAAAGAAGCAAAATATCTTACAAAGGAAAGCAAAATATATGAGAATGCAGTAACTTATGCCATGAGTCAGTCACTAATTGGTGTTATTAAATATTTGCATAACGCTAAGAATCAGGACTTTACATTTAATGATGATGCTATCAAACGGTTTGAGTTACATAGACAAATTCTAGATACTATTATTGTTTCAGAGAGCTGTGTTTTAACAGTTGCTAAAGTTAAACAATATCTTAGAAATAAGGACTATGTTATCATAAACTTAGAGCATATTTCCACACTACCCTTGAACACCCACAACACATTGTGTGACGAATTGACAAACACAAATAAAGATAAGATATTTATCATTGTTTGCAATACTGTTCATAATTCGAGTAATTCTTATGATAGACTTGAAACTATCGCAAAAGCAATAATTGATGGCAAACAAATAGTAATTACGAATAAGACTTCTGTTGAAACTATGGCTAAATATTTCCCAGAAGCGAGTAACGTATGGAACGATGAAAGAAGCGTTTTTACTGACTTGAGCATTGATTCGCAGAAAAAGTTCTTAGCGACTTTTAAAATAAAACTACAAGGAATAGACGTCAGCTTAGATATGATCGTAGACGAAAAGTCCATAGGACTGATAGATGAAGATGTTTTTTATAAAATCATGAATAATGAAACTGTCGAAATTGGTAAAATGGCTATCTATAGCAATTACGATGAGCAGCTATATATTGACAGACGAGTTACTCGCACCAAAACACAAGAACACGATAAGTTTGATGATGTTAAAGATAAGGTTATAAAAACTTTGTATGATCTAGAAGACGATATTGTACTTATAACAGCTGAACGAAGGATGGGTAAGTCAACTCTTCTCACCCACTTGTCATTAAAAACAAAGGAACTCGATCCTAAAGCTTGGATTGTTAGAATAATCTTGCCGGAGTACGAAAAAGTATTCAAGACATACAAGATCGCTGTCAATACTTTGAAAAGTTTAGAATTCATATGTCAAGCTGCTCTGGGTGATGAATGCATTGAACTTGTAGGGGATGATCAGATGGTAGAATCACCAAATAAATTGTTATCTCTAAAAGAATGTTCAGGCAGTAATTCAAAAGTGTTTCAGTTTAAAATATTCCTAAATTATTACAACAGTGGCAAACTCATATTTGTTATCGATGGTTTTGATGAAATGAATCCGGAGTATAAAATAATATTTGGGCATTGGCTGAAAGTCATTAAGAGTACTTCTCGAAAGCATAAAATCTGGGTCGCATCATCACCGTCGTCCAGATTAGAAAAGTGGTTCGGTCCATCGTACAAGATACAAAATTTTTCTCACCACGAACAGGAGATATACTTGAACAAATTATGGAAGTTCAAGATACCACTTAAGAACCTTTGCACCAAAGATATCCAAGACATTGAAGATTTCGTAGAATATATGTACAAGACAAAAAGCAAAAGGGCATACTTGAGAGTCTACCTGATATTTTTGGAATTTATGAAAATGAAGTCATTGGATGCCGGCATTGACTTTCCTTATGATGAATATTATAATCATTTTATGACGAGATTTGGCATTTGCGAAAACACAATACCGTGTATTCCGGACGATACAACACCGGAAAAACTTTACGAGTTAGCTGAAAATTTCGATATTAACAATGAAGGTATGGACAGAATGTTCTACGATATGTCCCAGGGAAATGCTGATTTTTAAGTAACACCAAAATATTATATACTAGCTTTTGCCCGCGGATTCGCCCGCGTGACATTAGGTACTTAAGGAATCGGGATAAAAGGTAGCCTATGTTCTTTTTCATGTCAAACTGATAGTTCTGTACATCACTACTGAAACTACTTATATAACAAAGTATCAATTTAAAATGAGAGATATAGCCTAATGATCATTAATAATTACACAATAATTTAAGGGATTGTCATCAATATGATTTTCTACAAGTTTCTAGTTTTATAATTGTTCATACAACAATATTGCTAATTAATCTTGGTAGGTGCGACGGTCGAGATGTGATGGAAGATTTGCCTCGCTCTGGTAGGCCATCAAACTCTGCAACTGAAGTACGACGTACGAAGACATGCTAGAACGAGTCAATTCCGACCTAACATTCATGAAACGCATTGTTACTGGCGACGAGGGTTTACGAGTTTGATATGCAAACAAGTCAACAAGCTTCGGAGTGGCGCCTTCCCACTAAACCAAAACCGAAAAAACCACGCCAAAGTCGATCAAAAGTCAAAGTCATGTTGACTGTTTTCTTTGACTATCGCGATGTTGTGCACTCGGAATTCTTACCGGAAGGTCAAACGGTAAATAAAGAATATTATTTGAACGTTATGCGGCATTCAAGAGAGCAAATTCGACGAAAAAGGCCAGATTTGTGGAAAGAAAATTTTTGGATTGGCACCACGATAATGCGCCTTCGCACAAGGCCATCATTGTGAACGAATTTTTGACCAAACACTCAACAAATACCATCGAGCAGTCACCATATTCGCCAGATATGGCTCCAGCCGACATCTATCTTTTTCCTAAACTCAAATTACCACTTCGTGGCACCCGTTTTCAATCTGTAGAAGACATAAAGGAGAATTCGCGGCGAAAACTGAACTCAATTTTAGAAACTGCATTTAAAAAATGTTTTGATGATTGGATTATTCGTTGGCGTAAGTGTATCGTTCATGAAGGGCCATACTTTGTAGAAAAAAGGTGATAAAATAAATTTAGATGAATAACAAAAACATTTTTTTTTTTTGTATTATTGAACTTTTCCCGGTACTTTCTTGACAGAATAGTATATTGACATTGTCACCACATATAACACATGCATGTCTAAATCAGATGACAGTGCAAAATTATTATGACATAGATCTGATCTGATGATGGAACCAGACGGTGGCCTTAGGAGCTCGTTAGTTAAACGACACAGCCCCATCGAGTTTGGGCTCGTATGATTCGTTTTGATGAGTATTCATTACATGCTTATTATACTGCTATAAAAGCTTGCTATAAAAAAAAAGAATATTTTCATTAAAAACTTGTTTTCGTTGTGCATATCATTGCGGATTTCGATCTCAATTCTTTTGTCAGTGAAGACGACAACCTCATTACTTCATAGTAGTAGAACTTGGCTCCTATTTTCACATCTAAGTTTTTAATGAGATAGTTCTTTACATAGTTTTAAAATATTTCCAAATTACCTACAACATGAATAGATATGTGTGGGCAGTGTAGACCAGTCAATATTGTAACCAAAAGTACAATAAAAATAATAATGTTTTTTTTTTTATTATTGATAGGCTTGCGTTTGACCACCATCACACCTGGGCCCCAAATCTGCTATTTTTATAAATTCATCATTCCAACACGATCCCATTGTCATTTTGCTAAAAATTTGTAATCTGCTAATTCATAATGATCGATCATTGATCGGTCAATGGTCTCGTAATAGAGTTGCGGTAAAATGACAATATCGAGCTTATTAAAAGCAATGACTGCACAATGACGTTCTAATGGTAGGTCACTGATCAAAGGAACTGTCAAAATTTTTGCAGATTACCGCATACGTAAGCTATTCATTTGTAAATATGTACGAGATTACCATTCTATGTCATTTTTTTCAATGGAGTGTCAGTGGTTGACCATTGGAAAGTCATAATGACGCCATTATATTAGTAGATTACCGAACTTGTCAAAATCGACAATTATGACATCAATGATAAACCATTCTGACACTATTGTAATAGCAGACTTGAGGCCCTGATAAAAAGGTAGGTCGAAATAGAAAGTAATCTATAAATCCGTGAAGTCTACAGTGTTCCCACATTAACATTATGAAAAAGAGACTAACTATATAAAAAATAAATCTATCACTAAAGTTAAGGAGCCTAGTGGGGCCAGGGTTATCCGAAAGGGAAGCTCGGTCCCGGTACGAAAGGCAAAAAGGAACGGGGTGGGTTATTTAGTCAGTAAGAGTCTGATACTGTCTCCCGCTCCGCCCAGGGGCGGGGGTTGTTATTTGGATGATTTTTACCCACCAAAAAATGGAGGTTGAATCAAAGTCTACATAATGTAAAAATATCCTTCCAAGTGACATTATTTTGTGGACTATGACTGATAAAACAAAGTATTCAAGACATTATTATGATGTTGGCTTTACATATTCACTTCACAACGGGCCGAGAAACATTCCTCACACTAGATGATGTTCACACGGCTGCCGACAGAGGATAGTAGTCTTGTAGAATAAATATCAAAACATCGATATATCGATATTTTTGGGCGATATATTTTATAACGATATATCAATACCCAATGTCCAAGATCGAAATTGTATCAAAAACGATTTTTTATTTTTTATTTTTATTTGGTCGACTCAATTTGCTGCTTAACTGCTTTTTAATTTGGTATTTATGTTGGTAACTCTGTCTTTATGTCAATGCTTACAGCCGAGCACATAAATCAAAGAGTTTTTCTTATGTCTGTATCAGATAAATATTGGTTCAGTTAATACATAATTAATATTTTTTATCGATTTTCTTGATTTATTAAAAATTATGTCTATTGATTAGTACGTATCTAGTAATGTACCTACCTAAGATGACTGAAGTAGATTAGACCATTTTTTTTTCGTATCGTACCGATATATTGATATTTTAAAATAAACATATCGATATCTATATTGTTATTTTCAAAAATATCGATATGTATCGATACTTTATTGCATTTCTTACATCCCTAGAGGATAGAGCCCCTTGTCTGCAGTCGGAACTTTTATCTGTTCTGCTCGCACAAACTTCAGCCCAGATACTGTCAAAATTACAGTGACACTTCGCTCGTTCATTCGTTCTCAAACTTCCGTATAGATACCTGCACGAATCTTTTTTCGCTGGCTTCAAGTTGCGCAGAAGTCAAATATTCGGTCTCTTTAGTGGTGCGACGTGAGACGCAGGGGCGGGGAATGTCAGTGATTGGCTCGCCGCGCCATCGTGTCATAGACGTCACTCGTGATTCGTTCCCTGCTCTTGCTGCATATATCTAACAACGACGACGATTGGCTCGCCAATGTATGAGGAGGCTTGTAACTAGTTCGTCGTGATTTACCCTGTCCTCAAGGGCGTCGCCAAGGGGGGGCAGGGGGAGCCGTCCCCCCCTTCCCTAGAGATCAAATGTAGCTAGCCGCAAAGCGACCAAAGTGCGAGCAATTGACTTCCTTACCTATTAATGCCTAAATTCCGCATCGCATGACACAACGTAAATAAATTCACAAGTTTTAATGTATATTGTAGAAAGTATTGAAATATTCAGAATAACATTAAGATTTTGACATCCGTTTTTAAAACCACCGCCATTTATATCAAGACTATAGCAGATTTTCAAAACGCAAGGCCAATAAACATTGTAAAAATATGTAAGTAGGTATGGTGTGTGTGAAAAACATGGCTAAGAAGCACCATGGCAGAAGATCGCCTTAATAGACTTTTTTTTTTTTATGTTGGGAAAAAAATCATCCAATGACAGCACCCGCTCTTGGGCGAAACGGGAGATAGTTTCAGACTCTTACTGACTAAAAGACCCACCCCGTTCCTTCTAGCCTTCATACCGGGGCTCGAGCTGTTGCTGACAACTCCTTGAGGCGCGCGGGAACAGTGCGCGCCGTCGACGACTTGGGCTTGGTCCGAACAGTTACCGGACAACAACAGCGAGCTACCCGTTGCTCACTGTCCGCAAGCCCGCGCCTACGGTGGCCGGAAATCGGGATCAGAATCCCGGCGGCGGCGGCGGCGATAACGCCGTTGCCTGATGCGTTCGGCCTCCTCCTTTGCGAGCATTACTGCTTCGCAGAAGTCGGCGACCGCCTGCCACTCCTCCTCGCTCCGGACCATGGCCTCAACCAAGTACCGGCGCGAGAGGCCTCCGCTGCCGATCCACGAGGGCACGGCGATCACCTTAATATTCTGGCCATGATGAGTGTACACAGAGCTATAGTAAATTAAAACCTAAATAATTTGAAAAAGTGGTTGAAAGTTTTGCAAAAAATCCCCACAGGTTAATTTTTTAATACCTCTCAAACCCCAAGCGAACGCGGTTCGCGCGTAATTTCGCGCCTTTCGGTTAACACTAAGATTATTAAAAGTCCGCATAGATTATTAAAATATTGAGCGTTTTATTTATAGGGTATGTATCTAAGAATGTAAATAAGAAGTTTTTCAGTAATCTGTTAACATCGAAAATAAGCAACCATTCCATTTATCTATATTTATACCTAGGTACTTAAATCCTCAAGATCGGAGCGTTAAATATTATTTTTGTTAAGTTTAAGATCTAATAAGTTTAAAATAAATAATTATTACTGTGTTTAAAAGTTTGATTTAGTTATTGTGCTGTAGAGGGCTTGTGAAGTTTTATACATTGATATTAGAACCGTTCTTATTACAAACGTCATCGAGGCAAAGGCTTCCAAAGTGTAACGCTTCATGCTAATGCCGTGCCAATTACCGACCACCTTGAACTTCTTGGGGTAACGCTATCGTCTACCCTTAATTTCGGCTCCTACATCGAGGCAAAAGCCCAACTAGCTGCCAAAAAATTGGGGATCTTAGCAAAGGTGAGACGGTATTTCACGCCGGAACAGCTGCTCAACCTCTATCAAGCGCAAGTTCGATCGTGTATGGAGTACTGCTCTCATCTTTGGGATGGGTCGGCCAAATACCAGCTAGATGCACTAGAGTCTATTGAAAAGCGTGCCAAGAAGATCATAGGCAATGATGCTCTTGTAAAGTCAAAACTCCAAAGTCTTGAGCATCGACGCCGAGTTGCTGGCCTGTCTGTTTTCTATCGTTTACACTTCGGGGAGTGTGCTCTAGAGTTGCACAATTTAATTCCGCCAAGTCCGTTCCATCATCGGACCACAAGACCACAAGACGTACGGCGTTGTGCCACCGGTACATGGTGGACATCCCACCTATACGTACAAAGCGTTTTGGGAGTACATTCATTATGCGTACAGCTAAGGAATGGAATTCCCTGCTGGAGTCTGTGTTTCCTGATAGCTATAACCTAGGGGTCTTTAAGTCAAGAGTGAATAGATTGCTTTTAGGTAAGCGTGCTCCATCGTCGGCCACATCATCACTTACCATCTGTTGAGATTGTGGTCAAACGCGAGCCTATCCATTAAAAAAAAAAAAAAAAATGCTCTCGGCGTTCATATTTTTTATCCTCCATAAAATTGCCACATTGCCCCCCCCCCCCCCCCCTTAGTCATAAACTGGCGACGCACAGTGGTGCAGTGCAGGTAGTACAAGCATACCGAAATTATTATTTTTAAATGAAAAGATGTTGCGTTTCTTCATAATACTTTATTAAAATGATATAATGAATGTACCAGTATACAAAGAGAAATATATAATATGTTTTTTTTTTTTATTAACATGAATATATCATATTTTTTCACATGAATTGAATTATAAATACGATTCAAAAAAATATACAGTCTTACACGAACATGATAAAGTGTTAATTACCATTTTTAGAAACACTTATTAACCCCTCATGGGTTAATATAATGCACTTTTTCTTAATAAGAGCGTCATTAGTTAATTTATTTATTTATGTTTATTTATATATATATTTATTTTATTAATGACTTGGTATTTCCAAGATCGCAGGATATCGCATCCAAAAGTGATGTATTCTTAATCTATAGGGTCTAATTAATCTCCGAAATTATATTATTACGCAACGGTCGATAACGGAGATTAGGTTATGATCTTATGATTGAAAACAAAAAGTTCGAAATGATCTTCTTTATTAAAAATGTAATATAGTCTGTCTAATAAGTCAACCGACTTGGAAATTTTGTATAATATTTAATCATTTAAAAAATACTTATATTCGGTACTTTTTTTAAGGTTCTTCTGTTAGTGAACAATGATCTCTATCTTTTAATTAACCTTGATTATTGAAGCCGTGTTGACTACATCAGATTACATTAAATCCTAATAATTACCCAAGTCGTTTAAATTATTAGACAGACTCTAGCAAGTAATTACTAATTATGTCATTACATTTACGTATTTTATTAATACACACAATAAACTTATGACTAAACTAAAAATAAAAGTTGATTATCATAGTATTTAGGTTCTATTCATGCTTGAAATATCAATATTTTCTGCACGAAATTTGTTATTTCTCGATCACCTTGGCATCACATAATTAATTACTGTATAATTATTTACCCGTATTAATTTTAGGACTTGTTTCTACTGACATTCTAGTATTTGTGTAACAAATTGTAGACATTTAAAAAAAAGTCTAAATAAAGGAGTTTTTACACCACCTGCTCGATAATGTCGTTTTATAGGTCATACAAACCTCACTTAAAGCAAGTCATTCTATCCCTAGGGAGATAATGCAGTATGGCCGATCCCTAGGGAATAATGAGATTTGAATTTGGAACATTAAAAATCGTCAACATTGTGAATTAAAATATAGGCGCATCGAATAAGTTGACTTGAAATTCAAACCAAAGAGTATGTAATCACTATAATTCAAACTGGCCACTAACAAAAAAAAAAGAAAATAGAATAAAACGTGCGTACCTACTGACGGGAGCGTTATAGAAAATTGAAACTATAGAATCTTGGAGTAGTGAATTTTGTTTGTTTGATGAACTTGTAAATACTCGTATAAAGTCTGTCTAATAAGTCAACCGACTTGGGAATTTTGTACAATATTTAATCATTTAAAAAATACTTATTTTCGATACTTTTCATAAAGTTCTTCTGTTAGTAAACAATGATCTCTATCTCTTAATTAACCTTGATTATTGAACCCTGTTGACTACATCAGATTTAATTAAATCCTGATAATTACCCAAGTCGTTTAACTTATTAGACAGACTCTAATACTTTTATTTCTCTAGTATATGATTTGGTCGACCAAATTGTCTTTTAATTATCTTGCAGATGGTGTAAAAAGTAGAGTATGCAACACGGGGATAAAGCTGTCTTTGTCTTGGGCGGCTTGAATTCCTCACTTCACTCAGGTTTCTTTATTAACTCCCTCGCGATGCTCGGGAGTTAATTTTATAAATCCCTCACTATCGTTCGGGATTAATATCAGCAACCTTCGCTTCGTTCGGAATTCAACATGCCGCCCGCGACTTAAAGACACTGCTT
Source organism: Mythimna albipuncta (assembly GCA_929112965.1). Classification (NCBI taxonomy): domain Eukaryota; kingdom Metazoa; phylum Arthropoda; class Insecta; order Lepidoptera; family Noctuidae; genus Mythimna; species Mythimna albipuncta. The sequence continues at coordinate 3,434,012 of OV815988.1, forward strand.
TATCCCCTAGTCACATAAACTACTATTTTTCCGCCCTTGAACCAATGTGCGACGCCCTTGCCTGTCCTTATATTTTGTAATTTTTTAGCTGCGGCTTATGCACAAAAAAAGTAAGCAATAAAACCCTAAATAAAAATAAAAAACACCCGTCCAATCATTGGCAACAACACTGTAAGCAATAGCATACAGATAGCAAAATAAAGTACAGTCACAACAAAATTGAATTATTTTCGTATTCTTCTTGTATAATTTTAATCTAAAGCATACAAATATCAAAAAAATGTTTAAGTACCAATCCGTCTCGTATACTGATTTTGCATATTCTCGCTCGTAAGCTAATATGTTATCTGGTTTAGACATATCATTTTGGGTTTTTTCTTCAAAATCTATTTTTAATATTCTTTCCAAGTAATATTTATAAATGTCGATTATGGTGTAGTCCCAGTGCCATTGATTTTTTTGTATTATGTTATTTTCATTTATTTGACTATGTAGATAATAATCTGCCATTATGTTCAGGTGTAATGGAGTACCAAAAGATTCGTTTTCGATAGTCTGTTTATGCTCAATGTTACAGTACTTGAAGACTTCATCGATAACTTGCATCATGGCAGCTGGCGCGGTTGAGCGATTTTCACTAATGTACCTTATTAAGCTCAAGCCAACTAGCACATATGGCACATTTGAATTAAAAGATTTATATGTATATTTATAAAACAGGCCAAAAAATAATTTCGTTAACTTATAATGTATATGAATATTTCTAGACACATACCAAATGCAGTCGCAAATATTTTTAATCTGATTGTCATCGAGGTCTCTCAGTATCTTCTTTTCGTCCCAAAATTTAGACAAATAAATATACTGCTCGTCTACAGTCAAGGGCTCTATTTCAAATAATTCGCAATGTATTAAATTTTCAAAAATTGTAAGCATTTTATCATACGATCGACTAGTAATCCATATCTTGCAAGTCCTTGACAATGTCCTCGTCCTTACAGCTTCTATTAATGCCAATACTTCATTCTCGTATGTCGGGCAGATCTCGTCGAAGCCATCGAGTAGGATTATTATTTGAGCGTTATTATAAAAGTTTAGGAACATTCTCAACTCGAACTCAGTCCACGCGTCACCTTCAAAGTTATTCACAACCACTGTCCCGTCCTCACGTTGGTCTAGTGAAATATTCATGTCCTTCGTTTTATTGCTTTCCTCGCTGAATGCAACTAGACACAAGAATTTCAAAGACTCCGTAGTACTGATGTTCGTTTTTTTATCTTTCCACTTCCTGAATTGTGTCGTGTGCTCCAGTAAATTGACTCTTACTATCCATCTCGTGCTTCCCCGTTCTCCTTCTTTCATTTTAAGAGAAAAATGAGTGAGCAAAGATGACTTTCCCATTCCAGGGTTCCCAAAGATAACGACCACGTCCTCTTCAAGACTACCTAATGTTTGAATCTGTTGACAGTCGACATTTTCCTGTATTCCTGTATCTCGGCAGAATGGTTTTACATGTCTTTGAATATATAATTCAGGTTTATGATTAAAATTGCTGACTGGTTTACCTACAGTGTTTTTGTTTCCATGAATAATTTTATACAACACGTCTCCTCCGATATAGCCAATTGTATTGTTGTTTAAAAAATGTCCTAAATTTACTTCGTTACCTTGAAATATCACTTTATTGTTCTCTAAGATTTGCTTCTGCGATTCTGCGCTCATATCAATCAATTTTATGTCATCCTTTATTACGTCCTTATTTCTTTCCATCATATTTATGACACTCATCAATGGCTGTGTTTTAGCATGTTTTACAGCATCTTTATAAATGCTGCCGTCTTTTTCAAGATACGTTCCCATTCCCACATCAGACTCCATGCTCCAATTTTGTATTTCATCATGATACTTCAAGTATATGGGCTCGGAAGCAACTGTTACATGTTGTACGTCGTCACCTTGATTCTTATTTATTTCTTGTTTTAAAACTTCCTTTACTTCTTTCTCATTACATTGGCATGTAAAAAATATAAGTGTATTTAAAAAGTCAGCCACGATGTTTTTGTTATATTCATCTATGCCAAATGATAATTTTGGAAATAATTTTACTTTAACATCTAATCTATATTCGTGCAAATTCGGAATTTTACTCTTCAATGTTTCATACCATGTTTTGGCAAGCTTGCCTAGAGATTCACAGGTCTCTGTGAACTTTAAAAGTTGTGATGTTTCATCAAATACTAGTATGTTACCAACAGCAGAAGCTATGCCTCCATTTAACTGAAGAAATCCTTTTTCCAAAGACTCGTCTATAGTGACGATGTGATTTGAATTCGATTGTTTTAATATTTTTGTTGTAAGGTAGTTTAGCCTCTTCTGAATTTTTTTATCATTGCCTCTTATTGTTAAATCTTTGTTGCCAAAGAAAACTGGAACTTTAAGCTCCAGAGACAGTAAATACTCTTTAGCAGCCAGTTCTGCAGCTTCATAAACAGTCGACTGTGGAACAGCTGCCTTGTGGAGTTGTCGCTTTAGATCGTCAGTTATCGATTTACTAACAAACTCTAGCTTGGCGTTCTTATACTTAAGAACATTTCCTATCAACAATTTACTTAGTGTCTCCACATCTGATGGTTCTCTAAGGAACATCAATAATAAACTCTGTATGTCAGTGTCTTCTGACTCTAACTTTTTGAGAACTTCTAAGCACAATTTGTTTTTGAACAGCACAAGATACTCATCGTTGGTTGTAAAGAAGTCTTGTTTGAAGTTGGCAATCCGATGTCCTTCAGGTTGGATTTCAGAAACATCTAAAACGTTGAGAGCTAGAATAACATGATAGCACGTCATGAGATCATTATTCATCGACATTTCGCTATCTGGTTTATTGCATATAGACTTCGCCATCTGTTGAGCTAGCGCTTTCATTTGTTCTTTTAAAAGTATTTTACACAAAAGCTTCACATTCTTGTCGTTATGCGACGACTGAGAGCCAGGGCCTCCTGTACTTATCAGATCATTCAAATGTTTAGAGAAACTACCTTCATATGTGCTGATCTTTTCGTCACCTTTTGCGTTTGTATAAATAACGAAAAGACACTCTGTTTCACTAAGTGTGCTATTAAACAGAACATCTTTATTATTGGGATTAAACTTGCGTCTAACTTCTAAGTAGCTATTGAAGTATTTCACCAAATCACTTTCTTTAAGCTTTAGAACTGAATCATTCTTTTCTCTATGTTTTGCTTGTAAGAAGACTACAAGCGGCTTATCGTTCCCTTTAAATTTCGCCTTAAAACAGATGTCATCGAACGAGCCTAATTTGTCTACATTTGTGGCTAAATGAAACTCTTCAATATTGTCATCATGTATGGCTCTGATATAAATGAGGCTAAGAAGCTTGGTTTCATATAGTGGTCCTAGTATCCCAGATGTTCCCGGACGTTTTGGATATCGGTTCGCCATCTTGTCGCAGCAGAGGGACATCCGACACGCAACACTTGCAGTTGCTGTCGTGCGTCAAATTTCTTGGAGATTCCTCTCCTTTTGACTGCAAGGATTGTTGTTATCTGTAAATGAAAAACGTACGTATGAGAACTTTATCATCTTAATGATGAAGGATGGGTTGCTATTTGTGGAAGTGTTACTTTAGCGTTAATTACTAAACTGTGGTTTGTGTGGATGCAGGATGTGTCACAGATCACAGCTACTCTCAAAATAACTGATTGGGTTCGTCTTTAAGTTTCTCATTTTCAAGCATGACGATGGATGGCGCTATAGCTTTTAACAGGCGTTTTAACCATAGTATTAGAAGCTGTTCCTTTTCTATATGACCCGTTAAAGTATAAACTCTGCTGATGGATTGCAAAGTACTTTTTGTTGGTTTTTTGTTACACGAAATGATCTATTCTTTTTTTTCTTTTATTTATCTAGCCCTTACAGTCCTTCTGCTGGGCAAAGGATTTCCCCTAAGTCTTTCAACACTTTTGTCGCCTGCGATCTTCCAAAGCACTATATTAGTTCGGACCCCCTTCCCTATCTTTGTCAAAGTGAAGATTTCTTGTATTTATATTTTATAGGCAGGAACTCGTTCAATAACATTTTCCGCTCCGGTTGGAGCGAGAGAAAGTATCAGATTTTCACCGACTAAAACCCACCTGTGTTCCTTTACTTGTCGTTTATGTTCCAGGGCTACGGTAACTTCACCGAACAATTCCGCAGTACTATATACACCGCTAAATTTTGATCGGTTTAATCCGTCGTTTTTATCCGTTAGATAGTAGTCGGCGTTGCGTACAAACTACCACAGGTCATTGGACTCGCTCAGCTGACGTTTTCTTAAAGAAATTAATTTCGTACATGCGTGAATTAATACGAGTTTTGAAAAAAAGGTACTTTATTTTTTAATTTTACCTTTACAAATCGATAGTGTTTCACGTACTGGATCGACCCTCCACGGGATTAAAATGATCAAAATTTAACGGTGTATACACGTTAAACTCGAAGTAAAGATTTATAGGATAAAGTAAACCAGCTAAGTTAAGTCAGATTCTCAAAGGAGATGTGAGGGCCCTTCACATCTCCTTTGAGAATCAACAATAATTCAAGATTGCTCAAAAAACGCTACTTTTATTGCAACCCCTGCAAAACTAAACAAATAATGTTTCTAAACGTAAATCAGTTATACCAATCGAATTCAATATCTAAACTTCGCAGGCAGCATGACGTATTTCACTAGGCTTTCAATAAATATATTCATCTTCGCTCGCCATCTTTTCACAAAAGGAGTCTTAAGTAGGAACTTACGGCTTGTCTTCTTGCCCTGCATTTAAGAATCGCTCACATTATCTCTGAGCAATCTGTGATGATCACTCGCAAGACTGCATGACGCAATACTTGCCCAGACGGCATCTGCGACTCTCTTCATCAAACAGTTCACACAATATGGTTATTTATTATATAAAACTTATGGTATATAAATGTACGTCGTAAATTCACAGAGACGCTAAAGTTTAGTAAACATTTGTTAGTGTTAATGACGGTCCGCTGTCGCGCTTAAGATTAGGGATATATTGAAGTCATGATAACAAATCAAAGTGTCATACGTAATTGATAAGACGATTTTTATTTGCAATTTAATTGATATCAACATTGAGGATAATTCTGTATGACTGACGGCGGTGTTACCTTATTATAACACATATTTGCAACGTTGGAAGAGGCCCAAGATACGATAAGAATCTTTTGTGACCTCTCAAAGGCATTTGATTGTGTTGATCACGAAATCTTACCTTTGAAATTATAAGTAATAGAACGTTACGGACTAATAAAACTTGGCTTAGTAAAGTCTAATTTATTTATTTATTATAAACTTTATTTTACACCTCATAATGTGGACAGGATAAACATTTACAAAAACAAAATGTACAAAAGGCAGTCAGTGTACAAAATCATAATTATTATTAATTACACATTATAATAAAAGTACATAATATATACAATAACAATCTTATTTAATATCTATCAGCAAGATCAAATAAGTGGTAGTGGCACATGGTTTGAAAGTAGAAATGGGGTTACCACAAGGCTTTATATTGGGTCCTATCCTAATTTCAGAATATATTAATGATCTACGTCGTTTATTACGAAAACAACTACATATAGTCTTATTTGCTTGTGATACGTCTTTCAAACTTGCAGGTAAATCGTATTTTCAACAGCCCGCACAGACTTATTACATTCAGAGTGTTTTTAATCGCGCGGTTTTATTCATGTAAGTGGGATTGCTCCGCACGCGTAATCTCCGCAAATGTTCATTTCACACAAGTATTTATTTTAATGCGTGGAATACGCACGCGGGACGTTTTTTTTGCATTTTGAAATTCTCTGATGAAATTCGCATGACTTAAAAAAACACTGTTACTCCGTGCAGGTGATGAGGGGTGGAGGTGACGTAAGACAAACTGTTTTCTGTTTTACCCGGAGTTTACCATACAATTGGAAACATTCGAATTGCATTCTATCTCTCTCCCGCCCTTGTAAAAAACCGGCCAAGTGCGAGTCGGACTCGCCTATGAAGGGTTCCGTAGCAACTAGTAACATAATATAAAAGTTCTTGTAATGTGTTGTAACTTTGATCGATGTTTTAATAATAGTGTATTTTTTTTCGATTTATGACGCATAAAAAAAAAACTACTTACTAGATTTCGTTCAAACCAATTTTCGTTGGCAGTTTTTATAGTAATGTACATCATATATTTTTTTTATTTTTATCATTCTCTTATTTTAGAAGTTAGAGGGGGAGGGACACACATTTTACCACTTTGGAAGTGTCTCTCGGGCAAACTATTCAGTTTAGAAAAAAATGATATTAGAAACCTCAGTATCATTTTTGAAGACCTATCCATAGATACCGCACACGTATGGGTTTGATGAAAAAATAATTTTTGAGTTTCAGTTCTAAGTATAGGGACCCCCAAAATGTATTGCATTTTTTTCTATTTTTGTTTGAAAGTCTTAATGCGGTTCACAGAATACATCTACTTACAAAGTTTCAACAGTATAGCTCTTATAGTTTCAGAAAAAAGTGGCTGTGACATACGGACGGACAGACAGACAGACAGACATGACGAATCTATAAGGGTTCCGTTTTTTGCCATTTTGGCTACGGAACCCTAAAAACTAGTCGAAAAAACAAGCCAATCAATCACAAAATATGTTTCCTTGTTTTTTTACAAAAAAAAACAATGCGGTCGGCCTAAGATTTGGAACTTGGCATCATAGTAAATTTTAGTAAGCTTAAAATTACCTATACGATATAACATTCATAGCTATTGGAATGTGGGACTAGATTTAATAGAAACCCTGCAATTATTCTTTAAAGGTGAATGAGACTATTTATTTTTTTATTCTTCGCATTGTTTTATAATCTATATATTTATATAAAAATCAAAGCCACTTTTCGTTGTAATTTTATAACTCAAGACCGGGCTCACCTATCCAAACCAAATGTTTAGGCTTTGTTCGGACTATTTAGTAGATGGTTTATGTGAAGTTTGGTAGGGTAGAGTAGTGTAGAGTAGGGTATAGCAGTGTAGAGTAGAGTAGTGTAGAGTACTGTAGAGTAGGGTAGAGTAGGGTAGAGCAGGGTAGAACAGGGTAGAGTAGGGTAGAGTAGGGCAGAGTAGGGCAGAGTAGGGTAGAGTAGCGTATAGTGGGGTGGAGTAGGGAAGAGCGGGAGCAAAGCCGCACGGGCAAAAGCTAGTCTATATATATAAAAATCAATGCCACTTTTCGTAGTAATTTTATAACTCAATAACGGGCTCTTCTATCCAAACCAAATGTTTAGGCTTTGTTCGGACTATTTACGAGTAGTAGATGGTTTATGTGAAGTTTGGTAGTGTAGAGTAGAAAAGGGTAGAGTAGGGTAGAGTAGGGTAAAGTAGGGTGGAGTAGGGATCAGTGGGAGCGAAGCCGCGCGGGCAAAAGCTAGTAAAGAAATAAATCAATAATTAAGTATGTCGGTAACGACTTCGTAATGAAATGAAATGGCCCATTCCCGCTCCCAAAGAGGAAGCTTAAGGCGTATAGTCCCTTGAACCATCTGACCGAAATTATGTGAACGCAACTCTCGCACTCGCCTAGGCGGCAGTACGCAAATCTGTGCATTTATTTGCGGCCAGCAGCGCCCGGAAAGCGCTTTAAATCCATTTTCTCTGCGAGATATTGATTGATTTAAAAATGCAATGTTCACTTTGAAGAATATTTAACCACCAATTTTTATGTGTAAAAAATGTTTCTAAAGGTCCAAGCCGTTTTGAAGGAGTAGGGAAAAGTTGCAAAAAGTTGCGAAATTGCTAAATATTTTTTTTTTACAAAAGTATTAATTGCACGAAAAAATCAAATGTTAATGTTATTGTTCATGAATCTATAATAAACATATATTTTTTTCAAACTAATTGACCTATCCGTTACGGAGGAGTAGGCCTCAGAAAATCACTGTTTTATGGCACTTTTCGGGCGCTTGGCCCTTAAGTCCCAACAGTTAGGAACATTACAAAGCTGATTATAAATATATACATCTCTTTATTTGAAATAACAATACTCATAATACATACTTCATAGAAAAACCTACATATGAAACTATATTACAATTTTTTTTTTATTAAATTGATTTATTTTATTTTTATTTATGTATTTAGAAAACTTACAATTATTAAGTAAATGTTAACTTATTATAAAGCTTAAAACTGCCCGCCCACGTCCGATAAATCGGTGACCGATTTTTTGTAGGAGAAAAATAGAACACACTGATAGCAATAGTGCAACGCACACGTCCTACAAAAAGTTGGTCAGAAATACAGAACAATGTTACAAATATCCAAAATCGGTCCATCTGTCCTACAAAAGTCTAAAGTGGGCGGGCAGCCTTGGGCCAATTACTTTGTAGTTTTCACTTACAATAAATGAATAATAGTGTTGAAGCAATCGGTACATTGCACAATTATACACAGCCTAAAAACTAAATTTATATTTTAAAAAAAATCGATTCTATTACAATTAATTATAACACTACTACAATAAATAAATAAGATTAGCAATGAAAAGATTACAAATTCAACATTAGGAGATTTTTTGTGTACCCCATCCTCTTGGCTCGTTTCTCAATCGACTCCAGAGCTTCAAGCTGGTATTTGGTAGACCCATTCCAAAGATGAAAGCAGTACTCCATACACGATCGAACTTGCGCTTCATAAAGGTTGAGCAGCTGTCCCGGCGTGAAGTACCGTCTCATCTACGTAAATATGACTATGACAGGCCTGTTGGTCTAGTGGTTAGTGACCCTGACTGCTATGCCGGTGGTCGTGGGTTCGAATCCCACCCAGGACAAATGTTTGTGTGATGAGCACGATCATTTGTTCTGTGTCTGGGTGTAATTTATCTATAATATGTATGTATTTAGAAATATATAAGTATGTTTATCAGTTGTCTAGTACCCATAACACAAGCTCTGCTTAGCTTGGGACTAGACGGCGTTGTGTGATAGTTGTAAATTGATTTTTTTTTACATGAAACCAAAAATAGATTAAGGTTTAGAAAAGTTATAGGGTCTATAAGCCTTCTGCCGCCACAATGGAAGTGTTATTACCAGGTGTATAGACCTTGTACCGCAGGAATGGAAATAATGGCAAAGAGATTCGGCTATTATTTATGAATTGTTATAACAATCAGAAGAACTGCGTGAGATGGGCAGGCTCTCTCCCGGGAGAGTACGGGTTGGAATGCGGGGTGAGACAGAAGAGGCTGACCTCTCCTACGCTTTTCAATCCGTACGTCAACCGACTGATCGAAGAGCTCAGCAGCACCGGCATCGGGTGTCATATAGATGGAGTATGCGTCAATAACATCAGCTACGCAGATGAAATGGTGTTGCTGAGCCCATCGATTGGTGCTTTAAGAAGGCTCCTCAAAATTTGTAAATCCAATGCAGTGGCTCATGGGCTCAAATACAACGTGAAAAAAAGTGAATAATGATTTTCAGGTCGGACAACATCCGATACACTATACGGGGTTATTTGTAAAACACTAACAACCCTGCAGCACTGTATTACTAACATCATAAACAACAACTTTTGTTCTATGACATTTTACAAAATATGACACATTTACCAAAAACAAACCTTCAAGATTATGTTGTTCTATCTAATCTAACACATTTCAACTCTGTATTTTGCTGTATCTTTTTACGGCACTCGCGCACTGTTCTCTTAATAATAGTAAGCAGGCTTCCGAAATATTGTAATTACACTTTCATTTCCGTGTACTCGACATTAGAATATATTGATACATCATCATGTAAAGATAATTACGTCCGCACTGCCGAATTTCGCTACTAGATCACGTATGATGCGACGCAAGCGCATCTATGCGATCGAACGACTAGTGAGGGCCGCCCGTAAATAGTTTAAGTTCATGTTCAGCTTACCTTCCGCTATTGTACTATCGCTTGCTTCGCATAGACTTCGTAATATTTAGAACGTTCAATTTAAATATTTTTATTTTTGTATGAAAATCTGATGAACTAAAATATGATCAATATTTAAAAGTCATAGAACAAGTTGTTGTTTATGATGTTAGTAACAAAGTCTTTAAGATGTTGCAGTGCATAAGCATTTATTTCAAATAGACCATTTACAGGCACTTTTGAATAGTCAAATGTCGGTCAGTCCAAGAAAAGTGAAGCTAAATTGCACGTTCCAAAGAGTAGGTCTCTATGGAGAAGAACGTGCAAGAAACTCCATGGACACTCTTTTAAATCATATTATGTGTTACATATAATGCTTGGTTACATATTACTTGTTGCTTCTATCATGTGAGCACAATGTCGATAATGAAATAAAAATGTAAAATAATTAAAAGATAGAAACTGAATTAAGCCACTGGCAGCTAAGAGATGACCAGTCCCATCTGACGGCACCCGTTCGTGTGGTACAGCTCTAAACAAAGACAAGCTGTTTAAGTATTTGAGCCACTGGGTCTCCGAGGACCTTAAGGACAGACTAGATATTGAAAGTGAGCGCAGAGCTGTCTGTCTGATGCAACACGTTGGCCCGCAAGTTTTTACGGTGTACGGTGACTATCAAAGTTGCGCTTTTTGAAGCGTACTGTCAGTCCTTTTACACCTGTAGCCTGTGGGTTGACTATACGCAGCGGAAATACAGTGATCTGCGCGTACAATACAATAACGCGTTCTGCGTGCTGATGGGGCTGCCGCGCCACTGCAGCGCCTCCACGATGTTCGCGGCGGCTGACACAGACAGCTTCGCGGCCCTCATGCATAAACGGTGCGCTTTTATCATGCGCCGTATGCGCGACAGTCCCAACACCATCTTGCACGCGCTGGCGGACCGGTGGGACTCTCCGATGCTGGCTCGCTGGATACGACGGCACGCAGTCGTATAGTGATTTGCCACCATCATCTGGCAGTCCACCTGGATCTGCCACTTAATGATTGTGCGATCGTTCAATTTGTTACTAATATTTTTTTTTGGATTTAAAAAAAATATATAATGTAAAGATCTCAATTTATAATTTTTTTATAATTTATCCCACTGACATTTTGATGTAGTTTTTCTTATAATATATTCTTATATTCTTTATTGCACATAACTTTACAAATTATAAATATTAAGTAATTACGAAAATAATTAAAATAATTACATTTTATTTAGTCCGTATTTTAGATTATAAAAAAATATTGGACACGTATTTTTTCTTTTTTCGACTAAACAAAAAATAACAAAGATATAGCCCGTGCGAAAAAATGCACCACGGCGTGACGTTACACGTAACTTTAATGGGCTATCTTGGTCATTTTTGGTTTAATTTACAAATAAAAAAATACGTGTCCCTTATTTTTGAATAATCTAAAAGACGGACTAATTACATTTTTACGGCAACTAGCCTATTGTTCTAACAGATATGGATGCAGATGAGTTTGAATTAAATTATTATTACTATTATTATTTTAACACGTCCTGGCAAGGCATCTGGGCCTCAAGTCTGCTATTACAATAGTGTCAGAATGGTCTATCATTGATGTCATAATTGTCGATTTTGACAAGTTTGGTAATCTACTAATATAATTGCGTCATCATGACTTTCCAATGGTCAACCACTGACACTCCAGTGAAAGAAGTGGCATAAAATGGTAATCTCGTACATTTTGACCAATAAATATTTGACGTTTGCGGTAATCTGCTAAAACTTTGACAGTTTATTTGATCAGTGTTATACCATTAGAACGTTATTGTGCAGTTATTGGTTTTAATATGCTCGAAATTATCATTCTACCACGATTCTATTACAAGACCATTGACCGATCAATGATCGATCATTATGAATTAGCAGATTACAAACTTTATGCAAAATGACAATGGGATCGTGTTGGAATGACGAATTTATAAAAATAGCAGACTCAGGCCCCTGATTTTATCCTGTGGACTTATTTTAAGGCTGCAGAATACCGGTTTAAAAATATTTGGTAAAATATCTCCTGTGCATAAACAACAATGAACCGCTTGCCGCTACGAAACATAGCAAGCCGATGACCAGCAGGGGGACACCAGCCACATTTTGTGCCCAATTTACGATCCTCTCTCTCGAACTTATAATGAATTTCCGTCGACCACCGAAACGCGATGTTGAATAATCTGAAACAAAGAGAAATATTGGCACTTAATAAAAAAAGAAAGGATAAGATAAGACGCGATGAGACGCGATGAGATGAGATGAGGTGAGGTGAGGTGAGGTGAAGTGAGAAGAGAAGAGACGAGACGAGACGAGATGAGACGAGACGAGAAGAGAAGAGAAGAGAAGAGAAGAGAAGAGAAGAGAAGAGAAGAGAAGAGAAGAGAAGAAAAGAGAAGAGAAGAGAAGAGACGAGACGAGACGAGAAGACTGGATCCTTACTCTTCGCGGAATCTTCGCGTTGCTCATCGATCAGCGAGTATGTCGGATATTCGCATTCATCAGGAAGACGTCCGTAGGGTGCTGCGTAGCCTTGACGTGGACAAGGCTAGCGGTCCAGACGGGATACCAGCAATTGTTCTGAGAACGTGTGCGCCTGAACTGTCTCCGATCCTGACACGCCAATTTCTAAATAAAAATTAAGAAAATGTATGTCCTACGTATCCAATACACAATGTTTTTATGATGCTGCTGAAACTGCCTCGTTTCTGTAGTGCGTCGAAAATTTTTGCTCAGAATTGAACTATTTTTCTTATTGTTGATAGCTTCGCGTTTGACCGCTACCTCAACTGATGGAAAGAAAGAAAGAAAATTTATTTGTCAAACATGCGGTTACATAAACTGACTTAACAGACATGCAAGGTATTAAATTAATAATGTGTAGTGAGCGTCCATGTTTTGCTAATAACGGCGTACAAATGTTTAGGTATAAAAAATACATTTTCATTACTCATACTCTGAAAGTGGGTCTGAAGTTGCCTGAGGAGCGGGCTGAAAGTGATACTTTTCATCCCTAGGGAGTTTTACTTTACAACTGACAGCTGTCAAATTATTAAAAAAAAACTAGTTCTATCTTCACGTTTCTATTGAACCACGTTCCAATTTTCCATACAGCCAGTCAATCACAGCGCGATATAAAATTGAAATAACTTAAAGATAAGTATTAAATAAATAATATTATATTTTTAAGTGATTTATTTGTTAACTATTTTTTTTAAAGTTAACAAATAAATAACTTAAAACTTCCCTCGAATTGGCGACCTCGCTTCACTCGCCCGCCAACTCCTTCTCGGGACGAAATGAGTTCCTTTCACCCGTAGTATAACAATGTACTATTAATTGCATTTACATATTATAGTCATTTCACATTTCTAAATTCTATTAAAAAATACACAAAATGAATAATTAATTCTTTTCTCTCCCAACACTTCTCGTCCAACATACAGTGTCATAAGACGAAAGTTTATTACCAGTGCGTGTTACCAGTGATGACATATGGCTCCGAAACGTGGTCACTTAAAGCTTATAGTCCCTTGAACCCTCTGGCCAAAATTAGGTATGTGGACGCAACTCTCGCACCCGCCTAGGCGGCAGTACGCAAATCTGTGCATTTATTTGCGGCCAACAGCGCCCGGAAAGCGCGCGGCTGACCTTTAAATCCATTTTCTTTGCGAAATATTGATTGATTGATATTTGTATTATAATTTTGAATATTGATATGCAATGTTCACTTTGAAGATTATTTTACCACCAATTTATATGTGTAAAAATGTTTCTAAAGATCCAAGCCGTTTCGTTTCGGAGTAGGGAAAAGTTGCGAATAGTTGCGAAATTGCTAAATATTTTTTTTACACAAAAGTATTAATAGCACGAAAAAATCAAATGTTGATAATGTTGTTCATGAATCTGTAATAAGCATATATTTTTTTCAAACCTATTAATCTGGCTGTTACCGAGGAGTAGGCTTCAGAAAGTCACTGTTTTATGGCACTTTTCGGGCGCTTGGGCCTTAAACAAATCAACGTTAGTCTTTACACATACCATATGTCACTTTCAGGGTGTAATTGCCCGCTGGCAAACCTTTTTCATACACCCCCGTGTGGTTGACTCGCCAGGCAGGTTTCCTTTTCAGATCAGTTTTCATCCATATTATGAATTGTTCATTCTGAAACAAAGATTACACGTTAGATTATGTATAAAAAAAAACCAGCCAACCAGACTCCCGCACGAAGCGTTCCATATGTAGGTACAGGAGGAGCAACAGTAGTTTACTAGATTGCGGAAAAAAGGTTTATTGAAATCAATAGGTATACAAGAAACTACAAATGAAGAAAATTTACCTAGGTAAATAACTGCCTAGGTAAATTTTAGGAAGAGAGTACAGACACTGTTAATGAAGACTGGTTTACCTAGAACTTCTTCAAGGGAATACACAATTCAGGCCTTAAACTTGATAAGCTCTAAAGCTGATGTTTTAAACATTTTAGTGGCTGACAAAAATAAATTACCGGGTGTCGATGACCGTCAAGCATTCATATCTGCCAAACCTTTATCTGGAAACCTACAGGACAGAGCATTGGACAAAAGCTTCCTACATTTCTCCAATGGAGACAGTTGTGAGAAAGATAAAAGTGCCAATATATTGCGCACTCCTGTTTCTGAACTGGATGACTTACATATACTAGAAACACTTTTCCACACAAGGACAAAACAAAAGAGCGTGTAATGATATTATGTAACGAACAAGCCCCCCAAGCCAAGTTACAACCGTTTCGCTTGCGCCGAACGCTTCGAGTTGACCTTGCTGCCAATTCTTTTGTTCTGAGCACGTGACTGAGCGTTAAGACGACGTCATTCCCGTACATTTGAAGCGTTCTACAAGCGTTAACTATTGCAGATTAGCAACTTGGCTAGGGGTACAAGGGAATGGACTTCGTCAATTACTCAGTCAACTACTAGGATCCGATTATACGGTATTTTCAGACACCTCCTTGATTCATCAAAAAGTGACATAGCTCAATTCAATATGCATGACTATGTTATTATTGTTGGAGGCCGCCATGAACGTAATCCATATGATACAGAAATATACTTACACTAATGGCTGTCATCCACTAAGAACACAAACGTAATTATAAGCGAAGTCCAATCAAATAGGTACCTTAATGAAGTCAAACTAAACTATATGCTAAAGTTTATCTGTGGACAGTACGACAATGTTATATTTAGAGACATGAATTACTCTAGATATTGGACACAATTTATAATTAATCTAACTAGAAATTTGTTAAGAGAAATCTTGCATTTTGACTATAAATTTAAATCAAAAGAATATCAGGACTTTATTGATCAGATACAATAAAAAAAATATGTAGATAAATCTGTACAAACTGACGGTACGTCGCAACGCAACCTAAGCGACAAGCGAAAATAGGGGACAAAGAGACAACGGGTACCCAATCTACCCAGACAGCGGTCCGTAGCTCCTTGCTAAAAAGGGGCCAAGTTGATGAAGAGGGTTTCACTAGAGTAGAAAAGAAGAAGAAGAAGAAGAAGCCCTGTTCCCGGAACCTGTGCGGTACCGCACCGACTGGACCAAATATGCTGCTGCGTCCTGCTGTGCCTACGACGCAGCTGTATATTTCGCGTCTGCATTGCTCTACGAAAGTTGAGGAAGTCGTGGAGTACATGAAGATAAAGAGCAACTGGACTCTGAGGGTCGAAAGGCTTCTCGCCACGATACTAACTTCAAGTCGTTCGTAATACGAGTTCCAACCCACCATCTGGAGACCTTTTTGAGATAGGACTTTTGGCCGAAAGGTGTCGTGTATCGACGTTTCCGAGGACGGCTACGCGACACCACGCAGCGGAACACGACGCCGATATTACGTGTAATAATTATTAAATAAGTTTTGTGGTTATGATATGTATTAGTTTATTAATTTATAATAGAATAGGATCGCCCGCCATGTTGTGACGTCACAATTTACTGTCAAATCAAGAAAGAAATTTTTAAACATTAATTAATTCAAGAAAAAAATAATTTATTTATAAACTGTGAACGAAAAAAGTTTAATCAGAATGCAGTTCTTCAATTTTACTCATCTCTAAGTTCTTCAATTTTGCAAAAATGTATTCGATTTGACAGTACGACGAGACGTCAAAACATAGGAATCGGTCCTATTCTCATTTGGAACGCGTAGTACTATGTATAACCGAGCACTTTATAATGTCCATGAACTTGAGGTCAATAGTAATTGCACAAAATAGATAGGTACAGAAGTCAATCTACATACAAAGCGCGCTCGAGCAACGCACACATAGACACTGCTCACGGACACGATGTCTCGGCTCAATCATCCGGTCGCACTCGTACAGTTCGGATCAAGGCGCTGACGTGTGTGCGAACGCCTAGCGTAGGTTTAAAAAGTTAAGTACAACTTCTGTAACTGTCTATTTTGTGGTAATAGGGTAATAGGCCCTTTTAGGGTTCCGTAGTCAACTAGGAACCCTTATAGTTTCGCCATGTCTGTCTGTCCGTCTGTCTGTCTGTCTGTCTGTCTGTCTGTCCGTCCTCGCTTAATCTCTGTGACCGTTAGCACTAGAAAGCTGAAATTTGGTACCAATATGTATATCAATCACGCCAACAAAGTGGTAAAATAAAAATTGGAAAAAAAATGTTTTATTAGGGTAGCCCCCCCTATATATGAAGTGGGAAGTGATTTTTTTTTAATTTCAACCCTAACGTGTGATATATTGTTGGATAGGTATTTAAAAATGAATAGGGGTTTACTAAAATCATTTTTTGATAATGTCAATAATTTCGGAAATAATCGCTCCAAAAGTAAAAAAACAATGTGTCCCCTCCCTCTAACTTTTGAACCATAAGTTTAGAAAATATGAAAAAAATCTGAAAAGTAGAACTTTATAAGGACTTTCTAGGAAAATTATTTTGAACTTGATGGAAAGAACAGTTTTTGTACAAAAAGACAAAAAGGTTCTACAAAATAATTTCTGGACTAAGTTTGTTGTATAGTCGTATAGGCAAGCATTTTTTTAAACTCATAAGTGGGTACACTTATTGTGATGGATGGAAAACTACGGAACCCTACACTGAGTGTGGCCCGACACGCTCTTGGCCGGTTTTTTTTTACCTTTTGGGCATTGAAACCCTATAAAGAAACTTAAAAAGTAAGGCCTACGGTTTAATTCACCACTGCACTGTCTGTCTATAATAAACTCACCCGAAAGCCGTTGTTATCAGGACTGCTAGTGTCTAATTCCCACACATGCTTCTTCCAACTCATTGGCTTCGAGAAGTTTCTAAATGCTGAAATAAAAATAACAGTATCTTATCATCCAATAAACAGATACCGGCACGGATTTCGAGCGCTGGCTTCAATTTGAGCAGAAGTCAAATATTCGGTCTCTTTAGCAGTACGAAGTGAGACGCGTGTGCGGGGAGTGTCAGTGATTGGCTCGCCGCACCATCGTGTCTGTGTTAACAACATCATAAACAACAACTTTTGTTCTACGACTTTCAAAAATTCATCATATTTTAGTTCGTCATATTAGATTTTCATACAAAAATAAACATTACATAATTTGAACGATATAAATATTACGAAGGGTAAGCGAAGTAAGCGATAGTACAATAGCGGAGGGTAGCTGAACATGAACTTGATCTATTTACGAGCAGCCCGTAAACAGGTCAAGTTGGTTAGTCGCTTTGATGCGCTTGCGTCGCATCATACGTGTTCTTGTAGCGAAATTCGGCAGTGCGGACTTTATTTATTTATATTTATTTATTTAACCTTTATGCAACAAAAGATACAAAGGCGGACTTAATGCCTTAGGCATTCTCTACCAGTCAACCTAGGGAAGCCAGAGACAAAATGGCAGGTGCATAAAAAAAAGAAAATATTATCTAAAACAATTATAGAATTATATCTATAGCTAAAACTAAACATACATATACAAAAGCATATTTAATCAAATATATAGCTATACATACATACAAATATATACTATATATATATATATACACAAAGAATAGGAGTTTTGAGATGATTCATGATGTTTTTTGATTGTTGTTTGATGATTTTTGGTTTTTGATTGATTAGGTTATTATCTTTACATGATATGGAAATGGTGCGAATGCTTGCTAGGTGATGACAATGTTTCGAAAGCCTGCTTACTATAACTACGAGAACAGTGCGCGGGAGGCGTAAGTAGATATGTTAAAATACAGAGTTGATATGTGTTAGATAGAACAACGAAATCTTGAAGGTTTGTTTCTGGTATATGTATTATGTTTTGTAAAAAGTCATAGAACAAAAGTTGTTGTTTATGATGTTAGTAATACAGTCCTGCGTTAGTGTTTTTCAAATAATCCCTGCTTAAATGAAAAATACCGACCTTCTGACAGGTTTCCAGCTGGTTCCGGATTGTGAAATTGTTTTTTCTCATCTTCTGATATTAACCCGTAGCGATAATATGTTATCGGCTTGTCGTTATTCTCCAAGATAAATGTATCTGTAACATAAAAATCGATTACAATACATAAGAAAGAAAAAGAAAAGAAAGAAAGAAAATGTTTATTCATGCCTCACACAATCATATAAACTAAAAATACACAATGAAAATTTAATGCCAATATTGCCACCATTATTTATACTTTGGGTAATATTGCCACCAATATTCCCACTTCACGGCAATATTGCCGGCCATGGCACATCCCTAATCCGACGTAAACGCTTAAGGAATTAAAAGGCAAATACAGTTGCCATCACGGATCTTGAACGCTCGGCGTCAGAGTGGGGATCGCTTTGCGCATTCCATACATTGGCGAGCCAATCGTCTTCGTTGTTAGATACATGCTGCAACGCAGTGAACAAATCAGGAGTGACACTTCGCACCACTAAAGAGACCGAATATTTGACTTCTGCGCAAGTGTTCAAGATCCGTGATGGCAACTGTATCTAAGTAAGTTACTGTACCACTGAACATGGCGTCAGCGAGTCGACCGCATGGCGCTATCGGCTGCCTACTCGCATCAGCGCCCGTGCAGGCGTACGTGTGTGAGCCGCAGCTCTCCGACGGCTCCGGGGAAAGGCGCCCCGCTAGCTGATCGTCGTCCCTGCCAGAGAACATTTGATCCATTAGCTGGTAAAATAAAAACACAAATAACTAATCATAACTAAAGGTATTGATATTTATTGGACTGTCGTCTGCAACTTCACGACTAAAGTGCGTATTTTAAGCAAATAATAGCATAGTCGGCCTTATAACGTTCCCACTGCTGGGACTCAGGCCTCCTCTCTAGGAGAGGGAATGGACCGTAATCCACCACGCGGGCCCAGTGTGGGTTGGTGGATGTCACATGTCTTCGAATTTTTGGTTCTAGGACAAGCCGGTTTCCTCACGATGTTTTCCTTCACCATTTTGAGAGCAGTGGTGATGAAATAAATTATCTACACAATGTATTCCGCCTGGCTGGGTTTGAACCCGCGACCGACCCCCCCCGACTCGTAAGTCGGGGCCGTTACCACTCACAAATAATAATCAAAACTATAAATAACATGATTTTTAGGGTTCCGTAGTCAACTAGGAACCCTTATAGTTTCGCCATGTCTGTCTGTCCGTCTGTCTGTCTGTCCGTCTGTCTGTCTATCTGTCCGTCCTCGCTTAATCTCTGTGACCGGTAGCACTAGAAAGCTGTTTGGTACCAATATATATATCAATCACGCCGACTTTTTTTTAATTTCAGCCCTAACGTGTGATATACTAAAATCATTTTTTTATAATGTCAATAATTTCGGAAATAATCGCTCCAAAAGTAAAAAACAATGTGTCCCCCCCCCCCTCTAACTTTTGAACCATAAATTTAGAAAATATGAAAAAATCAGAAAAGTAGAACTTTATAAGGACTTTCTAGGAAAATTATTTTGAACTTGATGGAAAAAACAGTTTTTGTACAAAAAAGACCAGTTTTTGTACAAAAAAGACAAAAGGGTTCTACAAAATAATTTGTGGACTAAGTTTGTAGTATAATCGTATATGCAAGCATTTTTTTAAACTCATAAGTGGGTACACTTATTGTGACGGACGGGAAACTACGGAACCCTACACTGAGCGTGGCCCGACACGCTCTTGGCCGGTTTTTTTTAGTGTATATGAAACCCGAACACATATCTAGTATTTTTAACAGACTTCGAAAAAGGAGTAGGATTTGTAACCCTTGCTGCTGGTGACGTAACGGGCTGGCCAATATGTTTATCCCCTGCGTTACGGTGCCAACATAAAGAAACAGGTTACCGGTAAATGATAAATGATCTTTATTTTGCAAGTAGGTTTTATAAAAACACTTTTACACGTTATTTTTTTTTTTTTTTCGTCAAATAATGCTAGATGAGGCCGGCGTTTCCTAGCTGACTACCCTGAGAAGAAACACCGAAACAAACTCAGGGGTCAAAGTCTCTTTTAAAGTCCATACAGCAAAAAATGTAATGGTCAAATCATATGAGAACCATGCAAAATGAGCCTGAGATGGTCTTTTGAAGAAAGAACCACACAGTTCTAAATGGACCTATAAATAACGTGGTGCTTGTGAATCTGTACGGGTCGGTACCGATCGGTGCAGGTATAATTCTCCCGTGTGTCACAAAATAGATAGGTACAGAAGTCAATCTACATACTGTGCGCGCTCTCACAACGCACACATAGACACCGCTCACGGACATGATATCTCGGAGCGCCTCGGCCCGCTCGTCGAACAGTTCCGGCTCAAACGCTCATTAGTGTGCGTCCACCGAGTATAGGTATATAAAGTAAAGTACTTACATGAGATTGTTTTCTGTACCTATCCATTTTGTGACTAGCTTTTGCCCGCGTGGCTTCGCTCCCGCTCTTCCCTACTTCAGCATACTAAACCCTACTCTACCCTACTATACCCTACTCTACCCTACTCTACCCTACCCTACTCTACTCTACTCTACCCTACTCTACCCTAGTCTACCCTACTCTACTCTACTCTACCCTACTCAACCCTACTCTACCCTACTGTACCCTACCCTACTCTACCCTACTCTACCCTCCTCTACCTTACTCTACCCTACTCTACCCTACCCTACTCTACTCTACTCTACCCTACTCTACTCTACTCTACCCTACTCTACCCTACTCTACCCTACTCTACCCTACTCTACCCTACTCTACCCTACTCTACCCTACTCTACCCTACTCTACCCTACTCTACCCTACTCTACCCTACTCTACCCTACTCTACCCTACTCTACCCTACTCTACCCTACTCTACCCTACTCTACCCTACTCTACCCTACTCTACCCTACTCTACCCTACTCTACCCTACTCTACCCTACTCTACCCTACTCTACCCTACTCTACCCTACTCTACCCTACTCTACCCTACTCTACCCTACTCTAGTCTACCCTACTCTAGTCTACCCTACTCTACTCTACCCTACTCTACCTTACTCTACCCTACCTTACCCTACTCTACCCTCCTCTACCTTACTCTACCCTACTCTACCCTACTCTACCCTACCCTACTCTACTCTACTCTACCCTACTCTACCCTACTCTACCCTACTCTACCCTACTCTACTCTACCCTACTCTACCTTCCTCTACCTTACTCTACCCTACACTACCCTACTCTACCCTACACTACCCTAATTTTCATTTTTTTCAAAGAAATTCAAAATTCAAAATCATTTTTTGTCCATAAGAACCTTCTCCTCATAATAACGAACACAACAAAAAAAAAACCGGCCAAGTGCGAGTCGGACTCGCCCATGAAGGGTTCCGTAGCAGCAAGTAACATAATATTAAAGTTCTTGTAATGTGTTGTAACTTTGATCGATGTTTTAATAATAGTGTATTTTTTTCGATTTATGACGCATTAAAAAAAAACTACTTACTAGATTTCGTTCAAACCAATTTTCGTTGGTAGTTTTAATAGTAATGTACATCATATATTTTTTTTAGTTTTATCATTCTCTTATTTTAGAAGTTAGAGGGGGGGGGGACACATTTTACCACTTTGGATGTGTCTCTCGCGCAAACTATTCAGTTTAGAAAAAAATGATATTAGAAACCTCAGTATCCTTTTTAAAGACCTATCCATAGATACCCCACACGTATGGGTTTGATGAAAAAAAATTTTTCGAGTTTCAGTTTTAAGTATGGGGACCCCCAAAATTTATTGCTTTTTTTCTATTTTTATGTGATAATTTTAATGCGGTTCACAGAATACATCTACTAACAAAGTTTCAACAGTATAGCTCTTATAGTGTCGGAAAAAAGTGGCTGTGACATACGGACGGACAGACAGACAGACAGACAGACATGACGAATCTATAAGGGTTCCGTTTTTTGCCATTTGGCTACGGAACCCTAAAAATTAGCGAAATCGGTCCAGGCGCTTACTAACACATTTTGCGATTCATTTTTATATTATAGAATGAAGCTACGTGTCCGTGGACAGTATGTCTTAGAAGAATATGCAAATAATAAATCTTCAAACTCACCTCGACTTAGAATAAAGGCTGGTGATGTTCCTATAAGCTTCCAGCTCATAGTAAGCAGTGACGGGCGCCTTCATCAGCTTTGTTATCTCTAACTGAATATAACAGTAGCAGTCTTCCCCGCTATAGAGGATATAATCTTTACATTTGAGTTCATCATTTTTATACTTCGTGCAGTCTGTGTAATCATTAACAACTTCATAACCGTCGGACTGAAAAAAAAACAAACCAAATTTTAGGCTATTATCACACTGCCACGCACCACGCAGCGTTTTTTAAAAACGCTTAGTCCGGACCGTAGAGGTTTCAACAACGTAAGGGTGAATATTCGCCGTACGTCGGGTTGTCCGATGGTAGAATTGTGATGGCGGAATCAAGTCATGCAATTCCGGCGCACACTCTCCAAAATGCATCCTGTAAAACACCGAAAGGCTGGCTACCGCGTAGCGCGTAAATGTTTTTTTTAACGTTGCTTGTACGTATCTCCGTTTGTATAGAAAACACGCACAGTCCAACACACTGAAAATGCATCCACGCGCGTTCATGCAGAGAAACAAGCACCTACGTGCGTGGGTGCGGGGCGAGACGCAAGGTATGACACACTGAGTCTCGTAGTACCGTGCGTGATTTTGTATGAAATAAGTCAGAGCCTGTGTGAATTTTCAAAACGCAACTACGCGCGTAAGCACGTTAAAAACCCGCACGATGATGCATCGTGCGGTGCGTTGACACCAACATGAAGCGTGATGCGTGCCAGTGTGATATTATTATATGCCTTATTGTTTTCGACTGGGCTGTTGGTTTAGTGGTTAGTGGCCCTGACTGCTATGTAGAATAGAATAGAATAGCATTTATTCGGCGCAAGCAATACAATATACCACAACATAAAACAATAAATTATAAAATGGTACAGATATACAATACAGTTGCAGTGACTGTGCCTGAACCGAAAGGGTCACCAACTCAGCAAAGGCTATGTCGAAGGTCGTGGGTTTGATTCCCATTAAAGCACACCTATAACTGGCTCGCGTTTGACCACCATCTCACCTGATGGTAAGCGATGATGTGGCCGACGATGGAGCATGCTTGCCTAGAAGTAACCTATTTACTCTTGACTTAAAGACCCCTAAGTTGTAGAGCAGCTATCAGGAAACAGACTCCGGCAGGGAATTCGACTCCTTGGCTGTACGCACAATATAATGTAATAATATACCTAATATAAATTTTTGACCCATGCGCGCACATACAGACAAACAGACAGACAGACAAAAAATTTACTGATAGCATTTTTGGCATCAGTATCGATCACCAGTCATCCACTACTATTAATTTTAAATATATATTCAATGTACAGAATTGACCTCTCTACAGTTTTATTATAAGTATAGATTATTCCAAAACTATCACACAGCGCCATCTAGTCTCAAGCTAAGCAGAGCTGTTATGAGTACTAGACAACTGATAAACATACTTATATATTTCTAAATACATACATATTATAGATAAATTACACCCAGACACAGAACAAATGATGGTGCTCATCACACAAACATTTGTCCTGGATGGGTATCGAACTCACAACCTTCGGCATAGCAGTCAGGGTCACTAACCACTTGACAACAGGCCTATCAAGTCAATAAATGTGTTCCCAAAACGCTTTATGCGTATGGGTGGGATGTCCACCATGTACCGGTGGCGCAACGCCGTACGTCGTGTGGTCCGATGATGGAACGGACTTGGCGGAATTAGATTGTGCAATTCCAGTGCACAGTCCCCGAAACGTTAACGATAGAAAACCGACAGACTAGCAACTCGGCGGCGATGCTCAAGGCTTTGGAGCTTCGACTCTACAAGTGCATCATTGCCGATGATTCTCTTGGCTCGCCTCTCAATCGACTCCAGCGCATTAAGCTGGTATTTGGCAGATCCATCCCGAAGATGAGAACAGTACTATGTAAGTATGTATTACAAATATCTCGGTTACGTGATTAAGAATATACAGCCTTTTTTATTGTGGGAAAAAGTCATGGCTTGACATCCCCCGCCCTTGGGCGGAGCGGGAGATAGTGTCAGACTCTTACTGACCCACCCCGTTCCTTCTAGCCTTCATACCGGAACTCGAGCGCTCTTTCGGATAACCCTGGCCCCAGTAGGCTTCGACCCGGCTGGGTCCCTGCTGTTGCTGACAACTCCTTGAGGCGCGCGGGAACAGTGCGCGCCGTCGATGACTTGGGCTTGGTCCGGACAGTTACCGGACGGCCGGTCAGTGAGCTACCTAGTGCTCACTGTCCGCAAGCCCGCGCCTACGTTGGCCGGAAATCGGGATCAGAATCCCGGCGGCGGCGGCGGCTATAACGCCGTTGCCTGATGCGTTCGTCCTCCTCCTTTGCGAGCATTACTGCTTCGCAGAAGTCGGCAACCGCCTGCCTCAACCAAGGCCCGGCGCGAGAGGTCTCCGCCGCCGATCGCCCCCACGAGGGCACGGCGATGCTCTGCCCAAGCAGGGCACACCTCGACTGTGTGCTCCACCGTGTCCTCCGGGAGTTCCGCACAGTGGCGACACCCGGGCGTTACCTCCGCATGAAAGAGTATACAGCCTGCCATTATGCAAGCATGCGTAACATGACTAGTCTTGCTAGGTATCCCGATTAGTGCGGGATGTCCCGATCCGAGGGGTCTGAGGACGCGTCCCGTTTTGCGCCTGATCGGGACGCTAAATGTCCCGATAAATTATTTAAAAGCCACATGTTAAGTGCATTCAAAATGACACATAACACATCATTGGCTTGTCTCTGTCTCGCTCATAGCCGCGTCATCTTCGTCCGTCACGCGCGACCGTAATGACCATAATGTGTGACATGGTAATTATAAGAAGGTATGCGTCGGGGGTCGCAGAGCGATTTCCGGCCACAGAAGGCATGATCTTGCAGGCGATAAGCAATGAGAACCGCGGCGTTCGCCCGTCCAGGGCCTCAAGTCTGCTATTACAATAGTGTCAGAATGTTCTATCATTAGAATAGAATAGAATAGAATAGAATAGAATAGAATAGAATAGAATAGAATAGAATAGAATAGAATAGAATAGAATAGAATAGAATAGAATAGAATAGAATAGAATAGAATAGAATAGAATAGAATAGAATAGAATAGAATAGAATAGAATATCGTTTATTTAATAAAAGTGGCACATTTAAATAAAAATACAAAAACAATTTTAACGCATACATTGCATTTGTTGCCTGAACTAGGTTGGACCTGTATTTCAGGCTAAAAAGTACAAATAACCTTATGTAATAAATTAACAATCATTAAATTAACAACACTAAATAACATACATTTAATTTAACTAAGAGCAAAACATCTTTTATTTACAAACTATTAGGAGATCTTCTGTCTCTCTGTAAGAGATGCTGAGTAAGTATTGCACAATAATCTTTTTACAGCTATAATAACATCTACATCATTGATTTCATAATTGTTGATTTTAACAACTTTTGGTAATCTAATAATATAATGGCATCATTATGACTTTCCAATGGTCAACCACTGACACTCCATTAAAAGAAATGGCATAGAATGGTAATCTTGTACACAATGATAAATGAATGTCTGACGTATGCGGTAGTCTGCTAAAATGTTGACAGTTACTTTAATCAGTGTCCTACCATTAGAACGTCATTGTGCAGTAAGTGCTTTTAATAAGCTCGATATGGTCATTTTACCACAATTCTACTACGAGACCATTGACTGATCAATGATGGATCATTATGAATTAGCAGATTACGAACTTTTAGCAAAATGACAATGGGATCGTGTTGAAATGAAAAATAGCAGACTTGGGCCCCAGTATTTACCGGGCCCGAGTCGATGACGTGAAGTGTTGTATGCGTTCCGCAAAGAAATGTCAGCAAAACTGAAGGGGCCCAGTACAACTGATGCCTGTTAGGGCTGCGCGGGAAAGTTTGAAATAGTGACTGTAACCCTGGAACGCAAAGGGCAACTGAAAAACCTAGTTCCACTCTAGAGCGAAGGAAGTCATTGAATGATTTTTCAACCCAAAAAAAAAGGTTTTTTTTTTATCCCGATTTAAAACCCTAAATCCCAATTTGTTTTACCATCCGTCCCGATTTTACTCCAAAAGGGTATTGTTACGTACGTGGGTAATCAAATGCCGATTTACTGACGAGAGAACTTTATTCACCACAAACAATAACAAATTAGTCCAGTCAACAATAATCCGAATCGCAATTAACACTAGAGTACCGTTACACTATTGCTTAGGTCGTTAAGTAAAATCACTCCAAGTACTAGGGTAGTTCGCTCTTGATAGCAGTCGAAATCACAACTCATTTTTATTGCTCGTGGTAATAAGAGTCACTTTCATGCGAATTTCGACTCTATCGTTAACGTCGGAGAGTACCATTTCCCTTATCGGTTAGATAAATACCTATTACTACTTGTGGATATTTCGAGATTTTTCTAAGCCTGGCTACGCACAACCATTCTAGACCTTTCGAACAGCAATGCGTTTTAATTATTACGTGCTACTCTTTATTTTGTCGGAGATATGGCGTGTTCACGTTTAATGGCGTAACAGTATTTTCCAGGGTCAAAATAATTACATATTATTTGGTCCGTATTTTAGATTATAAAAAAATATTGGACACGTATTTTTTCTTTTTTCGATTAAACAAAAAATAACAAAGATATAGCCCATTAAAGTTACACGCATCGTGTGACGTTACACATAATTTTAATGGGCTATATCTTTGTAATTTTTGGTTTAATTTACAAATAAAAAAATACGTGTCCCTTATTTTTGAATAATCTAAAAGACGGACTAATTATATTTTTTACGGCAACTAGCCTGTTGGACCTGGCAATATTAGTATTGCCAGGTCATGACACACCGATGACCAGCAGGATGACCCAGCCTTATTTGTTGAAACATTATCTACGTTGTTACTTACCGAACTTACAATGAATTTCCGTCGACCACCAAAGCGCGGTGTACGGTACTCTGTAACAAATAATTACTGGAAATAAAAACAAGCTGACATACCTACCTAATATATATTTCCCCGAAATAAAAATTTGAAAATAATAACCTACACATGGACTGTTAGTTAATTAAAAGTAAACAATATTAACATGATGTCTAAAAAGATCTCATTTTTTTTTTTAATATTGAAATTATAAGATTGTTATTAATCTAATAAATAATCACTAGGTATTTAAATACAAAATTAAAATAATAATATGTACAAACGAGTAAAAAAGGCTGAAAAACGAGGAAAACTCAGAGGGCATCAAAAAATTCGTCCACATCGATGTCAATGGGAAAAGTGCCCAGAACGCTGGCAACACTTTATTTATTAGATTAGTAACAATCTTAGAATTATAATATTAAAAAAAAAAATTAGGTATTTATTTAAACCCATGTTAGGTTATTAACTAAATTTGAAAATAATCTTTGTATATTTTTATACGATTGAAGTAAAAATACATAAATATCAAGATTGTTTCCGTTTAGTTAACTACCTACAGATGAAGTTTAAATAGGTACAGTAAATAGGCACAAACATCAAACGGGGAGTCTCAACCGTAGGAAGAAAGAATAAGAACCAGAGAAAAAAAACAATTACACGATTTGACCTTTTTTAAGTGGGAAATCACCTAATGACTTCTCCCGCCCTTGGGCGGAGCTGGAGAGCGTGTCAGACTTTTACTGACTAAAATCCACTCCTGCTTCGACTCTGCTGGGCCCCTACGGTTTGCTGACATCTCCTTCCTTTATTCTTTATTGTACACAAACAATTTTTTACAAACAACAAAACAGGATATCTGATGTACATAGGCGAACTTAACCCACAACTGGGCTCCTTGAGACGCAAGTGGAACACTACGCGCTGTTGACGACTTGGGCTTGGTCAGGGGTGCTATTCTCTAAGAAAACAGCCTTGAGCTCAGCGCTGGCACAGCGACGAGTCGTGAGCGCAGTACATTGAATTAACAACCCAATTCCCCTTTACATTGGATTGTTAATTCAATGTACTGCGCTCACGACTCGTCGCTGTGCCAGCGCTGAGCTCAAGGCTGTTCTCTTAGAGAATAGCACCCCAGGACCGGACGGTTACCGACCGGTCCGCAAGCCCGTGCGTGCCTACGGAGACCGGCAATCGGGATCCCGGCGGCTGAGGCATGAGGACCGTTGCCTCGCGCATGCAGCCGGCTTTATTGCTAGCATTACTGCTTCACAGAAGCAGATGACCGCCTGCCTCTCCTCCTCGCTTCGGACCATGGTCTGTAACTTTGTACCAAGACCCGGCGTGAGAGATCGTTACCGCCGATCGCCCCCACGAAGACCAGGTGGTGCTCTGCCGAGATACGGCCATGGCAGTTATTATTATTAGGATAATATTTTTGTGTTCACCAAAAATCTAAAGGTACATCTATGTATGCATTTCTAAAATATTGATCTTAAACCCGTTTAATTGTTTTACTATAATTAAACTACTCGGCCAACAAAATATGTTACATCAAACCAATTCCAAATTAACACCAAGATATAACACTTTTTTATTGTAGTTCGCTGCAAATATTCTATTGTAACTCTAACTCTATTTTATTCTTCCCCGAAAAACACTGATCGTGCACCAAATATTCCTGAATGTTACTTAGGTTAGGTTAGGTTAGAGTATTAAAAAAACATTTTTAGTAAGCATTACATTTTATAATGTGTTAATTTTTTTTTTAATAAATCTACATTGGACATAAATTGGTGTTTGATTCAAATACATTTTGCAGTGCATTATCTGAAGTAAAACTAAAAAAATAAATGCTTGATTTTAAAATTAGGTGTATTACTATTTTTACAAATTTGCAACAGTTGTTAAATAGATGCTCGTTATGACATTTTTTTTTTTCTAGCCGTTGCTGTCCCACTGCTGGGCAAAGGCCTCCCCCAAGTCTTTCCAAACTTTCTTCTCCTGCGCCGTCTCAAACCAGTCCTTGCGGTACGCGTCCAGATCATCCCGCCACCTCTTTCTAGACCGACCTCGACGGCGCTTTACTTCAGTAGGGACCCACTGTGTGGCGACGCTCGCCCAGCGGTCCCTATGCATGCGGCTGACATGACCCGCCCATTCCCATTTGAGCCTGGCAGCCTTTTTGCCCACGTCTATGATACCTGTTATGGAGCGCAACGTTTCGTTTCGTATTTGGTCTGTTCTTTTTACGCCCAAAATGCTGCGCTCCATAGCTCTCTGGCAAACCCCAGACATATTTTAATGAACATATTTTGGTGCACATTCAGTATATTTGGTGGCAAAATTAGGTAAATGAAATGGGAATAAATTGAAGTACTTTTAAATACCATCCTTATTATTATAGTCATTACTTCTGTATCGTGAGTGCGTTCAAGAATACTTTAACTCACAATACACACACAGGTGACAGGCCACCCAGACCGGGAACACTTATCTGTAGGTCACACAAATATTCGCTGCGTGCGGGGATTGAAGATCGAACCCGCGACATGAAACGCAGCTGCCAATCGTTCAACCACCGCGCCAACCGTTTTTTTTTCTGCGGATAAAATCATCCAGATTGACATCCCTTGCCTTCGAGCGGAGCGGGAGATAGTGTCAGATTTTTACTGACTAAAAAACCCACACCGTTCCTTCGTTGCCTTTCATACCGGGGCCGAGCCTCCCTTTCGGAACTAGACCTTTGGCCCTAGTAGGCTTTGACCCTGCTGGGCCCTGCTGTTGTTGACAGCTCCTTGAGGCGCGCCTGAACAGTACGCGCCGTCGACGCCTTTTTTTTTCGATGGGAAAAATCATCTTATGACAACCCCCGCTCTTGGGCGGAGCGGGAGATAGTGTCAGACTCTTACTGACTACAAAACCCATCCTGTTCCTTCAAGCCTTCATACCGGGGCTCGAGCGCCCTTTCGGATAACCCTGGCCCCAGTAGGCTTCGACCCGGCTGGGTCCCTGCTGTTGCTGACAACTCCTTGAGGCGCGCGGGAACAGTACGCGCCGTCGACGACTTGGGCTTGGTCCGGACGGTTACCGGACGGCCGGATAGCGAGCTACCCATTGCTCACTGTCCGCAAGCCCGCGCCTACGGATCGACGACTTGGGCTCGGTCCGGACAGTTACCGGATGGTCAACCATGCCATAAAATCGATGAATTTCTTTATACACATACCGTATGACACTCTCAGCGTGTAGTTGCCCGCTGGCAGACCTTGCTCATACACCCCCGTGTGCTTGGCACGCCAAGCAGTTTTTCTGAACAGGTCAGGCTTCATCCATATTATGAACTGTTCATTCTGCAACAGAGATTGTGTAAAATGTAAATTCTTGTAATAAATATAGCATATCATAGTCTGCCATAGGATAGCTCTAGACAGCTCCAGAAGATCATCCTGGAACATGGCATAATAATAGTATAATCAGCCATTTAATGTTCCCACTGCTGGGACTCAGGCCTCCTCTCTAGGAGAGGGAATAGGCCGTAATCCACCACGTGGACCCAGTGCGGGTTGGTGAATGTCGCATGTCTTCGAATTTTTGGTTCTAGGACATGCCGGTTTCCTCACGATGTTTCCCTTCGCTGTTTTGAGAGCAGCGGTGATGAAATAAATTACACAAAGTAATGCGCCTGGCTGGGTTTGAACCCGCGACCTAATCGTAAGTCTGAGTCACTACCACGCGGCCACCACTGCTCCTAGTACCACTCCTGCTTTCCGTTGTTCCACGGCAGCCGTGTGAACAACGTCTACAGGTCGCACGGTGAATCAAGATCGCTCGGTGAAAGTAGTGGGGGCAATCGGCGCATGTGTACAATTGCGCACAGAAATTCTTAATGTGTTAGGATTTTATTTTTAATTTCATATGTTTAAACCTTAACGTAACTTATAATAACACTAGTTTTTGCTTGTAATTTATCTTGTAAGTAGGTAAATTCAGAAAAAATACTTTTTTTTAAATTAAAATGAAAATAAAAAATAAAAAAAATTCGTTAGTTTCTTTCTTAACATAACAATTCACGACGTAAACCATTTTTCTAGCTTGCCGTTTTAAAACTTTCCTTTTAAACATTCGTCAGTTTTAATCAGTCGTAAAAAAATACGACTATATATTACTAATACGATAACACAAGCTGTACGCAACAGTACCCAAGTACAACAGTATCCAATGAGACGCGAGAACGCAACGCGGGAATTGAAGAGCGACTGATCTACCAATGACGTGTCGCCGTCAGCGCACACCCGCCCGCACGTCGCCAAATAGATCTTAGAATTGAATACTGCGCATGCCCCTTCCACTTTTGCCGAGCGATCTTAATTCACCGCGCGACCTGTTCTCTGGGGCCTGTCTCACGGCTCGTTGTGAAGTGAATACCTGAAGCTTATAGATCAGTTGCGTGATCTAGAATGGTTTGTTAATTGCTTGTTACCCACTCCTCACCCACAAAATGACTGGCCTGTTAGTCTAGTGGTTAGTGACCCTGACTGCTATGCCGGAGGTCGTGGGTTCGATTCCCACCCAGGACAAATGTTTGTGATGAGCAAGATCATTTGTTCTATGTCTGGGTGTAATTTATCTATAATATGTATGTATTTAGAAATATATAATTATGTTTATCAGCTGTCTAGTACTCATAACACAAGCTCTGCTTAGCTTGGGACTAGACGGAGCTGTGTGATAGTTGTGGAATATTATTATATTAAAATAGTGGTGCCTGTGATCAGCCTCCTGTACCGACAAAGTATAATTTACATTTCGGGGAGTGTGCACTGGAATCGCACAATCTAATTCCGCCAAGTCCGTTCCATCATCGGACCACACGACGTACAGCGTTGCGCCACCGGTACATGGTAGACATCGCACCCATACGCACAAAACGTTTTGCGAACACATTTATTGTGCGCACAGCCAAGGAGTGGAATTCCCTGCCGGAATCTGTGTTTCCTGATAGCTACAACTTAGGAGTCTTTAAGTCGAGAGTGAATAGGTTTCTCCTAGGCAAGCGTGCTTCATCGTCGACCACATCATCGCTTACCATCAGGTGAGATAGTGGTCAAACGCAAGCCTATCATTAATAAAAAAAAATTTAAAGCTTGTAAAAAAACTCACTTGAAAACCGTTGTCATCAGGACTGCCAGTGTTCAACTCCCACACATTCTTCGACCAGCTCATTGGCTTCGAGAAGTTTCTAAATGCTGAAATAATAAATTTCGAATTTTAAAATGGACGTGTCACATGTTATGCGTTGGCAGACCTCCTACAAGGTGGACCGATGACCAGAGCCTCAAGTCTGCTATTACAATAGTGTCAGAATGGTCTTACAATTTCATATTTGTTGATTTTGGCAAGTTTTGGTAATCTACTAGGTAATAAAATGGCGTCATTATAACTTTCTGATGGTCAACCACTGACACTCCATTATAAGAAATGGCATAGAATGGTAATCTCGTACATAATGACAAATGAATATCTGACGTATGCGGTTAGAGGTAGTCTGCAATAATTTTGACAGTTCCTTTTATCAGCCCTACCATTAAGACCTCATTGCGCAATTAGAGCTTTTAATAAGCTCGATATTGTCATTCTACCACAATTCTATTACAAGACCATTGACCGTTCAATGATCGATCATTATGAATAGCAGATTACAAACTTTTAGCAAAATGACAATGGGATCATGTTGGAATAACGAATTTATAAAAATAGCAGAATTAGGCCCCTGGTAAAAGCCACGGGAATCCGATGGATGCGTGATGCACAGGACCGCTCATTGTGGCGACACTTGGGGGAGGCCTATGTCCAACAGTGGACGTCTTTCGACTGAAATGATGACGATGATGACATATTATGAATCTCTGCAATTTCTTCACAATAAATCTGTAAATCCTACTCTAAAAAGTTATTGGAACTCGTAACTTTTAAGTCACGCGGTGGAGCTAGAGGGTGTGTCAGACTTTTACAGACTAAAAACTCACTCCTGTTCCTTCGTTGCCTTTCATTCCGGGGCTGAGCTCTCTTTCGAACTAACCCTGGCCCCCTGGACTGGGCCAGAGCTGGGCCTCTGCTGCTGCTGACAACTCCTTGAGGCGCGCAGAAACAGTGCGCGCCGTCGACGACTAGGTCTCAGTCCGGACAGTTACCGGACGGTCGGACAGCGCGATGATGATGAAAAGAAGCAGAACGAGTATGAAGTAAAAGAGACCTTACCTTCTGAGAGGTTTCCTGCTGGATTGTGAAAGTGTTTTTTCTCATCTTCTGATATTAAACCTTCTAGCAACCTTAATACATATGTGTTG
Organism: Mythimna albipuncta; assembly: GCA_929112965.1. Classification (NCBI taxonomy): domain Eukaryota; kingdom Metazoa; phylum Arthropoda; class Insecta; order Lepidoptera; family Noctuidae; genus Mythimna; species Mythimna albipuncta. The sequence continues at coordinate 3,467,921 of OV815988.1, forward strand.
TTAATTTGTAATGTAAAGGAATCTGTAACGAAACAATACACATCTGATTACAATAGAAATGTATTTTTCAATACACTACTAGACCTACTGCCCACAATCACAAAATATATAGGTACAGAAATCAATCTACATACAAAGCTCGCTCGAGCAACGCACACATAGACACCGCTCACGGACACGATATCTCGGAGTGCCTCGGGCCGCTCGTCGAACAGTTCCGGCTCAAACGCTCATTAGTGTGCGTCCACCGAGCGTAGGTATAAAAAGTGAAGTACATACATGAGATTGTCTTCTGTACTGTCTATTTTTAAATGTTACTTGTATATGAGTTTTGTCGAGGAGACCGCCTCGTTTTCCACGTCACTCAAATGACGTTCCTATGTTTGAGTTTGCAGCGCCGCGACCGCGGTGCGAGTCTAGCCGAACACTAAGAGGCAAATATCTAAGTATAGGTACCGGCATGAATCTTGAGCGCTCGGCGTTAGAGTGGGGATCGCTTTGCGCATTCATTGGCGAGCCAATCGTCGTCGTTGTTAGATACATGCAGCAAGCGCAAGTAACGAATGACGAGTGACGTCTATGACACGATGACGCGGCGAGCCAATCTAATACTTCCCGCCCCCGCGACCCACGTCATACCACTAAAGAGACCCGATATTTTACTACTACGCAACTTTAAGCCGGCACTCAAGATACGTGCCGGTATCTGTAAGTTACTGTACCGTTGAACATGGCGTCAGCGAGTCGACCGCATGGCGCTATCGGCTGCCTGTTCGCATCAGCGCCCGTGCAGGCGTACGTGTGTGAGCCGCAGCTCTCCGACGGCTCCGGGGAAAGGCGCCCGGCTAGCTGATCGTCGTCCCTGCCAGAGCAAACGTTGGTATCCATTAAACAAAATCAAAGCATTAATGTATAATCTACTGGTTACAATTATTATGAAGAGCAGTGGTGGCCGAGTGCTTATGGCTCCGACTTACGAGTTTTAGGTCGCGGGTTCATACCCAGCCAAGCGCATTACTTTGTGTAGTTTATTTCATCACCACTGCTCTCAAAACGATGAAGGAAAACATCGTGAGGAAGCCGGCGTGTCCTAGACCCAAAAATTTGAAGACAAATGACATTCGCCCGCGCTGGGCCCGCGTGGTGGATTAAGGCCCATTCCCTCTCCTAGAAAGGAGGCCTGAGTCCCAGCAGTGGGAACATTAAAAAGGCTGATGATGATTACAATTAAGGGCCTTTCCCCACTCGTCTATCGACAACGTGAGCATGGTTTCAAAGCTTGATGCTTCATGCAACGCAATCAACCCCACACAGTGTTTGATGAAGACTATAGAAGAGCCAAAGCGAAAAGAGAACCCATTACCATTCCTTGAAAAGAGGCCTGAGCCTCAGTGGTGAGCACATTACAAGGTTAATTATTTAATTTATTAAAGCTTTATGCACATACAAAGGCGGACTTAATGCCGTAGGCAATATCTACCAGTCGACCATAGGGTGGTGCAGAAACAACATGGCAGGTGCAACTTAATAAATAGACAAACAGAAGAGAAACAAATACAATAGTTTGGCTTCACGAAAGGAAGGTCAACGACGGATGCAGGAGTGAAAGTCATCAGTCACATTTTAGAATCCTGGGAGAAGTCCCAGGATGCTATTGGCATATTCTGTGACCTCTCAAAAGCATTTGACTGTGTTGACCATAATACTCTGATCTGTAAATTACATCATTACGGTATTCGTGGACGAGCTGCTGATCTTGTATTTTCCTATTTATCTTACAGGCAGCAAATAAATGGGGTGACGTCCTCGGGGTCTTTAGTAAGGATAGGCATGCCCCAGGGTTCAATTCTTGGACCTTTCCTTTTTCTGGTTTATATTAATGACCTTCCTTACATGATGGCTAATTTATCAGATATAATTCTATTTGCTGACGACACTTCTCTTATCTTTAAATTGGATAGAAAAGATGCGGATGTCTTGCGCGTTAACGAAAGTCTGGCTGTTCTTTCGAAATGGTTCGCAGCTAACAATCTTTTACTAAATGCAAATAAAACTATATGTATAAAGTTTTCATTACCGAGTGTCCCTCAAGTTGGCGTCAATTTAATTCTTGATAGCAAAAAACTTGATGTAATTACAGAAACTGTGTTCTTAGTTAGAACTGTCGATTCTAAACTGCAGTGGGGTGCTCATAGGACTCTCTCAGGTAGATTAAGCTCAGCGGCATATGCAGTAAGAAAAATAGGGCAGTTGACAGATGTCGCCACAGCTAGGTTAGTTTACTATGCCTATTTCCATAGTATTATGTCTTATGACATTTTACTGTGGGGATCTGCAGCTGATGTAGACTCGATTTTCGTATTGCAAAAGAGAGCAATCAGGGCTATTTATAAAATGGGTCCTCGCGAGTCCCTCAGAAATAAATTCAAAGAAATCGATATTGACACTGCCTTCTCTTTATATCTTAGAAAGTATTTTGTATATCTGTAAAAACCTAGGACTTTTCAAAATTAGAAGCGATTTCCATAATATAAATACTCGTAGTAAACAGGAAATTATATTGCCCAAATGGAGATTAGCCAAGACTAGTGTTGGGTTAATAGCCGGATGCTTTGAGTTATTATCGATTATAATCCATAAGTAGCCATTAATAGCCGTCCAATGGATGATAACCCTGCTATTAATGTATTGTTAAAAAAATAAATGCTTTTTTTTTGTTAAGTCTAAAATCTGTGGGTGTGATAATAAATTGGGTGCGTGTACGCAGTGTGATTCAATGTATTGTAATTCTTTTTATATAATTTCACTTTTTGTATGTGAAAAAGTGTTAATAATAAAATAAATACACATTTTTTGTGAAATTCAGTTTTGTAAATTTAGAGATCCAATACTATAAAAACCATAATTACTACTGACACATTGTTGGAGATAAAACCTTCTTGCAAGCTTCCTAAATTATATGAAAAAATATGACACTTCTATTTGTCACTTGTCTTCACTTGTTTCTTGTAAAATATATTGTTCACACCGAAAATTATTTAAAACTAATTTGCATTGAGCATCCAGTCATTGATTTTCATTCAGAATACCCATAATTCTCGCACATGGTCCATAACGAGCCGGATGAAATATAATTAAGAAGATCAGCGATTATTTTCAAGAAAAAGAATAGAGACTGACTTCCACGCTGAATGGAGGTTCATGAGTCCACTGCTGGAGAACTGGATTGATTTCAAGCAAGTTAGTTAGTGGTGTACAGTTATAATTACGCTAATATCGTCACCCAACACTCAGGTAGTATATATAAGTAGTCATACTAAGGTCAGTACTATTTTATTAAATTACCAATTATATTGTGTTTGAGTAAAATCATTAGGTACTTTGTTGCATTGTGATTAGTATTTTATTCAACAGCAATGTTAAGTTTAAACTCATACTTTTAACAGTATAGTTAGCTATTTTGCTACATTATTAAACTTACATTATATTAAGCTGTAACTAATTACATAACTACTTAACAGTGGTATTAATTTTTAACAAGTATCTTGACATAATAAAAATATTTGAGTGTTAGATATTAGTACAAGTCATTGTTATAAATTATAGTTAGCAGTCAGAAAGGGCATAGACTACAGCTAGGCGTATAATTATTGAAATTATATTGTTGTTTTAATTTTTATATTCCTGTATCAATGCCAGGTTGACAACACTCGTCTCCCAGAATGTCTGAGGAAAAGGATTTAATTAAGAAGCGAGGCAGCTTCAAAGGTCGCTTGACTAGTTTCCTCAATTTTCTGGACTCATTCAAGGACAAGGAGCTATCTAGCTGTGATGTGTCCGAGTTGCAGTTGCGCATGGGCAAGATAGAGGCGTTGTATGAGCAGTATGATGAGGTACAGTTACGTCTAGAATGCATTGTTGACGACATCAACTTACAATATTCTCAGCGTTCCGAGTTTGAGTCTATTTATTATAAAACCTTATCTAGAGCCCAGAATATTCTGACTGACTACAATAAAGATAATAAATCGATGGAAAGTTGTAAAAGTACTCGTGTTAGCATAAAGCAGCCGGTTAAATTGCCAACGATTCAGTTACCAAAGTTTAGCGGATTATATTGTAATTGGCTTGAATTCCGCGACACCTTTACTAGCCTAATTCATTGTAATGATGACATAGACGCAATCAATAAGTTTCACTACTTGCGAGCATCACTTGAGGGAACAGCTGCTATAGTTATCAAATCCATTGAGTTTTCTTCAAGTAATTACTCTGTGGCATGGTCATTGTTATGTGATCGGTTTGACAACAAAAGATTACTGGTTCAGAATCATATAAGTTCATTATTTACTATTGAATCAATTACAAAAGAATCTTCTGTTGCCATTAAGAATTTGATCGATCAGTTAAATAAAGACTTGCGAGCTTTAGAGTCATTAGGGGAGCCTGTGAAACACTGGGATACACTTTTAATCTACATTGTCACACGAAAACTTGATCAAAAAACCTATCGTGAGTGGGAGGAGTGCAAAGGTAGGATAGACAAGGATGGCTTAATCACGTTTAACGCATTTATGCAATTCTTACGCAATCGAGCCGACCTCATCGAGACCCTGGAACTCCCCCGCAATCATTATTCGCAATCACCAGGTAAATCAGGTCCTAAGATCAAGTCAATGGTAGCACAATCTCCTATCAATTCTAGCACTGACTCAGCTTCTAAACCTTGTCCTAAATGTAATAACAACGATCACACATTAAATAATTGTCCACAGTTTCTCGCATTGAGTAACGATGACCGTCTCAAATCATTACCTAGTTATAAGGTATGTTTTAACTGTTTTCGTTCCGGACACTATGCTAACAAATGTAAAAAACCAGGCTGCAAACTATGCAAACGTAGGCACAACACATTAGTTCACGTACATTCTAATGGCACTGTATCGAATACACCTAGTGGTAATTCGATGAATAACTTGTCTGCTACGACTGAAACGAATAACGTAGCTTTATCCGCAAACATTGCATCTCCGTGTGGTCATACGCAACGAGATGTGTTGTTATCAACCGCTTTGATCAAATTAAGAGACCACAATGGGTGTGTGCATCTCGCTCGCGCGGTGCTCGATAGTGGTAGCACGTCTTCACTCATAACAGATAGGTTGTGCAATAAACTTAACTTAAAAACTAGCCAGGTAGATAGATCAATCCTTGGAATCAATAACGTCACTTCGCACGTAGGTAAAATATGTCGGGTTAAGGGTACGCCATTAGATGATAGCTTTGTATTCGAACTAAATTGTTTTGTTCTTCCGTTCATTACGAGTAGTGTTCCGTGTCGTCAGATAAATATTTCTGATTTCGACTTACCCTCGAATATTACTTTAGCTGATCCTACTTTTTATAACCCTGCCGATGTTGATATTTTAATCGGCGCTGATCTTTTTTGGGATTTGTTAGGATCTCAAAGACTAAAGTTAGGTACCGGGAAACCAATATTATGTGAAACCAGTCTAGGATGGATAGTTTCCGGTCCAATTACTCAGAATACTATCTCACTGCTGACGAATGACGTAAAGTGCAATATGTCTAAAATGGTTGCCGACAGCGATGGTGACTGGGAAAACCTCAAGTCAGAATTGACAAAGTTTTGGCAATTAGAGGAGGTGAATGCGAAGTCTTCCAATTCTTATATGCCTGAAGAGAAATTGTGTGAAGACAATTTCGTTACAAATACGACACGATTGTCTGATGGTCGTTTTTGTGTTCGCATCCCCCTTAAGAAAGATCCTTCAATTTTAGGAAATTCTTTTAATAAAGCCACACATTGTTTACATTCTTTAGAGCGTAAATTAAAGGTTAAGACGAACTTTAGTAGAATGTATCATGACTTTTTGTCAGAATACGAGTTACTTGGTCATATGACAAAAATTAATAAACCTAATTTATGTTTGGGTTATTTTATTCCACATATGGGAGTTTTACGCGAGTCGAGTACCACGACCAAACTTCGTGTTGTTTTCAACGCTAGTGCTTCTACTTCGACGGGAGTGTCCTCTAATGACCTACAGATGGTTGGGCCAACCGTACAGGACGGTCTATTGTCTATACTTCTTCGCTTTAGAGTCCACAAGTATGTTTTATCTGCGGATGTGGAGAAGATGTATAGACAAATAGTCGTCCACCCGTCGGACAGATATTTACAACAGATTGTTTGGCGTGATAATGTTAGTGATCCTATTAATGTTTATCAATTAAACACCGTCACGTACGGTACGGCCAGTGCGCCATTCCTTGCGACACGATGCCTTAAACAAGTAGGACTCGACTGTAGGAACCCTAAGATATCGGAAATCATCCAACATGACTTCTATGTCGACGACTTGCTGACCGGAGGGGATGACTTAGATGAAGTAAAGTTCATTCGCACTGAAGTCACCAAAGCGCTTGCGTCGGCATGTATGCCATTGAGAAAGTGGAAGTCAAATGATTCTCAATTATTGTCGAATGCTGTCCCTGCGTCATACGATTTGAACATTGGACAAAATGAGCCAGAAAAGTTGCTTGGTCTCTGTTGGCATATCGGCACTGATGAGATAGGGTTTCCTATAGGTCTGACTAAATCTTCGACTAGGTACACAAAGCGTGACTTGTTATCCGTTATTGCGCGAATCTTTGATCCCTTAGGTCTGTTAGGTCCTATTGTTATTACTATGAAGATCTTGCTACAGAAAATGTGGTTAGATAAATTATCATGGGATCAACCATTACCTAATGAGATTTGTAAACAATGGGAGATTATTATTAAATCTTTACCTCTTTTAAATCATGTTCGCATTCCGCGACTTGTAGTCTGCAATTCATTTACGGAGTTAGAACTCCATATTTTCACAGACGCGTCTGAGTCCGCGTACGGTGCTTGCGTCTACATTCGCAGTGTTAATGCTAAGGGTGAGTACATGGCTCGCTTGTTAATGGCAAAGAGTCGAGTTGCTCCCATCAAGCCTACGACAATTCCGCGACTGGAGTTATGTGGTGCGGTAGTCGGTTCTCGTCTTCACGAGAAGGTGATGAGCTCACTTCGAGTGAAGATCAGTCGGGTTTATTGTTGGACTGATTCAACCATTGTCTTGGGATGGTTACAGATGATGCCTACCAGACTTCAGCCCTTTGTGCGCAACCGCGTTGCTGAGGTTTTGGATAAGTCGGGTAACTGTACTTGGAGGCACGTCCCAACAGATCAAAATCCAGCAGACCTAATATCTCGTGGCATGGATATTAGTGATCTGCAGGAGTCAGATCTGTGGTGGAAAGGACCAGATTTTTTAAAACTAGATTCGTCTGAATGGCCTTCTCAAATTACGAGCCCAGGACTACAATCGTTACCGGAGACTCGACCTAAAATCATATTACATGTTGTAAACGATTCGAAACCTGAAGTTTTAATTGATTTTAGGCGTTATTCCAATTACACACGGCTCGTACGATCTGTTGCCTACGTATTACGATTTATTAAGTCATGTAGAAAGCATTACCCTAAAACCAAATACTTGTCACATGATGAGGTACAAGATGCACTAACTCTTGTCATTATTAAGAGTCAGATTCAGTCATTTTCTGAATACCAATTATTTTTGAACAAAAAGAGTTTACCTAAAAAGAGCGCCCTTCTAAAGTTTAATGTTTATTTAGACGATAATAATGTAATGCGAGTAGGAGGACGTCTCGATAACTCTAATTTTGCTTATAGTAAGAAACACCCTATTTTATTACAGTCCACTCATGATTTCACTAAACTATTATTTAATTTTGAGCATAAAAGGCTGATGCATGCTGGCCCACAATTATTATTAGCTTCCATTAGGGAAACTTATTGGCCAATAGGAGGTCGCAAGTTGGCGAAAGCCTGTTATCATAAGTGTGTTTTGTGTCACCGTATGAAGGGTAAGGTTGTAGCTCCCTTAATGGGTAACTTACCACGAGAACGCCTTCGTCCAGGTTATCCCTTTGAAAGCACAGGCGTTGATTACGCTGGCCCTATTATGTGTGCTAGTCGCCAGGGCCGTGGATGTAGGTTAGTAAAGGTGTATGTCGCTATTTTTATTTGTTTCACAACCAAGGCCATTCATTTGGAGCTCGTTGGTGATTTAACTAGCAATAGTTATTTACTGGCTTTGTATCGGTTTATTTCTCGGAGAGGTAAACCTGCTGATATTTTTTCCGATAACGGTACCTCATTTGTCGGTGCATACAACGACCTTTCCAAATTTTTAAAATTAAATAGTTTGTCCTTGGGTGAAAGTGCAGCAAACGACGGAATAAGGTTCCATTTTATTCCCGCCTACACCCCACATTTCGGTGGACTCTGGGAGGCGGGTGTCAAGTCAGCAAAGTATCACCTTCAGAGAGTGTTGGGAAATTGTAACTTGACTTTTGAAGAGCTGTACACCACACTAACCAAGATTGAAGCCATCTTGAACTCTCGTCCATTGACGCCGTTGTCTTCAGATCCTGCAGATTATACTCCGCTCACGCCAGGACATTTTCTTGTGGGACGGCCACTTACTTCCTTGCCGCAACCTGATTACCAGGATAGCTCTGCCAATTATCTGTCTCGTTACCAGAGGATCGAGCAGCTTCGCCAGCATTTCTGGAGCAGATGGAGCAAGGAGTATGTTGCAGAATTGCAACAACGCTCCAAATGGCGTTCCTGCAAGGATGGCTTGATGCTGAACTCCTTGGTGGTGATCAAGGAAGACGATCTTCCTCCGTTGAAGTGGAGACTTGGACGGATCGTGGCTGTTCATCCAGGAACGGATGGTATCGCCCGTGTAGCTGACATTCGGACGTCTACTGGAGTCGTTCGACGGGCATTCAACCGAATCTGCCCTTTGCCTGTGTCTTCAGAATCTGGTTGAAACCATTGGTTTCAACGCCCGGGGAAATGTTGGAGATAAAACCTTCTTGCAAGCTTCCTAAATTATATGAAAAAATATGACACTTCTATTTGTCACTTGTCTTCACTTGTTTCTTGTAAAATATATTGTTCACACCGAAAATTATTTAAAACTAATTTGCATTGAGCATCCAGTCATTGATTTTCATTCAGAATACCCATAATTCTCGCACACACATCGCTTTGTGGTTTAACCATCTACCTAATTAATTACTTGATTTAACAAAATGGAGTACTATATTCCATTCTCCGACGTAGCCATGTCTGGTCGAACTCGCCCTTGATTTGGTGCGGAGTCTGATCGCGCTAACGCGCTCAAGCACGCAGCATATCAGGTATGGGCCGATGCTCGTATGCACAATACGAATGACGTAAGCCAGAACAAGAGAGCTTTCAACAGAGCTGCCAAGTCTTGCAAGAAGGTGATGCGGAGGTCTTGGTTCGACCACATTAGCCGCATCGGGAACAAACTAGCTTTATACCCTGCGGGTAGTAAGGCGTTTTCGTCCCTGGCTAAGTCGGTTGAATCGAACTTCTGCCGCCCTTCACTACCACAACTGCTGAAACCCGATGGGTCGCTGGCACATACCGCTGAGGAAAAAGCAAATTTGTTTGCCTCACTCTTCGCGGAATCTTCGCGTTTAGATCCAGGTAACGCGCGACCCCTGTTCACCCTGATGGTTACGATACGAATATGTCGGTTATTCGCATCCAACAGAAGGACGTCCGTAGGGTGCTACGTAACTTTGATGTGAACAAGACTAGCGGTCCAAACGGGATACTAGCAATTGTTCTGAGAACGTGTGCGCCTGAATTGTCTCCGATCCTAACACGCCTATTTAGGCTTTCATTTGAGGATGAAAAGTGACCGATCTCAGTAACGTCCATTCTCTATAAGACCATGGAACGTGTACTCAACACTAAGCTCCTGGCATACCTAGAAGCTAATGATATCCCTTAGGATACCAACCGTCAATACAGCTTTCGCCGTAATCGGTCAACTGGAGATCTTCTAGCGTATGCCATCCACATCTGGAGTGAGGCCATCGATAAGCACGGGGAAGCGCTTGCCGTCTCCCTCGATATCTTGAAGGCGTGTGATAGGGTTTGGCACGAAGGGCCTTATTAGTAAGCTTCCATCTTTCGGTTTACCCGCTGGATTATGTGGTTGGATCGCAGACTTCCTGAGTAACCGGTCCATCCGAGTGGTTATCGATGGCTGCTCGTCCGGTCAAATGGCTATTAATGCCAGGGTCCCTCAGGGGTCAGTACTCTCGGCAACATTATTCTTGCTGCACATAAACGATCTGCTCAAAACCGGTACCTTTGAGTATGCAGATGACAGCACTGTTGCCGAGAGTTACATATCCAACGTGCAAGCTAGTAGGTCACAGATCCAGTCTCTTCGAGAGGCTATGGTTGAGCACTTGAACTTGTCCTTGCAGGCAGTCTCCGAATGGGGCGATGCCAATTTGGTCAAGTTCAATGCTGCAAAAACCCAGGCGTGTCTATTTTCCGCTAAAAGGAGCCAATTTAGCCCCGCTCCAACTTTCCGGGATGCAACCGTGCCGATAACCGACCATCTTGACCTTCTTGGTGTTAAGCTGACATCAACACTCAACTTTGGGCCATAGATGGAAGCAAAGGCTCAACTCAAAGGTCAGACAGTACTTCACGCCGGAACAGCTGCTGAGACGTTATCAAGCTCAAGTTCGATCGTGTATGGAGTATTGCTCTCATCTTTGGGACGGATCTGCCCGATACCAGCTTGATGCACTTGAGGCAATTGAGAGGCGAGCCAGAAGGATAATTGGCGATGATACACTCGTCGAGTCGAGGCTTCAAAGTCTTGAGCATCGACGCAGAGTCGCTAGCCTGTCGGTTTTCTACTGGTTGCATTTCGGAGAGTGTGCGTCAGAATTGCATAACTTAATTCCACCTAGCCCGTTCCCGTTCCATCATCGGACTACCAGACGTACGGTTATGCGCCACCGGTACTTGGTGGATATCCCACCTACACGCACCAAACGTTTTGGGAACACTTTCATTGTGCGTGCAGCTAGGGAGTGGAATTCCTTGCCGGAGTCTGTGTTTCCTGATAGCTACAACCCGGGAATATTTAAGTCGAGAGTGAATAGGTTTTTTCTAGGTAAGCGCGTTCCATCGTCGACCGCATCGTGGCTTTCCATCAGGTGAGATAGCGGTCAAGCGCGAAATTTTAACCGATACGTAAAAATGTAAGGTACAATAAGTAAGTTACTTATTAGCTCTTTTCTGTGAATACGACGTAGGTAAATTATAGACAATCGAAAATACCCGAGCGATTAGTTAGTAGCGCCAGAAAGATACCCCCGTTTCTCGTGTTATATCTTTCTGGCGCTAATATTATTCATGCCAGAAAGAGATACATGAACTGCATTACAGCGACGCCAACCGAATCCGGAATCAGTACGTCGACTGATATGTTTCGGTGAAGAAGTCCTTTTTCGTGTGTTGTTGGTTTGTGTGCGTAATCATAAAATAATTAATATTTTTAAATGGGCCAGATTAGTTTTAAATTGCACATTTATTTACTACAAAGATGATGAAAATGAAGTCTAATCTGACAGTCCTAAGCCTGAAAACCATGGAGGGAAATTTCAATCACTAAAATAACATTAATAGCAGGGTTATCATCCATAATTGCTATTATTGGCTATTAACTGAGTTTTAATCGATTATTAGCCAAATGATATTAACCGGATTATTATCATTGCCCATCACTAGCCAAGACCAGTAAGTCATTTTTACTTAATAGTATTATACGCTTTTATAACAAGCTACCAAAAGCGGTGACTGAATTTAGCGAAGGAAAGTTCATAACCCATATTAAACGTGTCTTAACCAAAAAAGCATATTACAAGGTTAAAGACTATGTCGAAGACAGGCTTGTTTGGCAATGACTGCCTCTGCACTTGTGGCCCCCTGGTAACTCATAATATTGTGCGAATGTATCTATTAACTGCTCCATCTTTGTTGTAACATTTTTTTTTTTCTAACACATTGCTTTTGCAATATTTATAGCCTCTTTTTATAATGTAAATGGAAGAACACTGTAGACTCCACGAATTCTTAGATTACTTCATATTTTCGCCATGTCTGTCTGTCCGTCTGTCTGTCTGTCTGTCCGTCCTCGCTTAATCTCTGTGACCGTTAGCACTAGAAAGCTGAAATTTTGTACCAATATGTATATCAATCACGCCGACAAAGTGGTAAAATAAAAATTGGAAAAAAATGTTTTATTAGGGTAGCCCCCCTATATGTAAAGTGGGAAGTGTTTTTTTTTTATTTCGACCCTAACGTGTGATATATCGTTGGATAGGTATTTAAAAATAAATAGGGGTTTACTAAAATCATTTTTTGATAATGTCAATAATTTCGGAAATAATCGCTCCAAAAGTAAAAAACAATGTGTGTCCCCCCCCTCTAACTTTTGAACCATAAGTTTAGAAAATATGAAAAAAATCTGAGAAGTAGAACTTTATAAAAACTTTCTAGGAAAATTATTTTGAACTTGATGGAAAGAACAGTTTTTGTACAAAAAAGACAAAAGGGTTCTACAAAATAATTTCTGGACTAAGTTTGTAGTATAATCGTAGCAAGCATTTTTTTAAACTCATAAGTGGGTACACTTTATTGTGACGGACGGGAAACTACGGAACCCTACACTGAGCGTGGCCCGACACGCTCTTGGCCGGTTTTTTTTTAAATGATTATTTTTATTGTGCTTTTGAGTACAATATAGACCGGTTTACACTGTTCTTAAATAATACCTCCTAATACTGTTACATGGAAATATTGTAAGTACAACCATTTTTTTAAAAGAGTAACCATGTAGTTTCTTGCCGGTTCTTCTCCATAGGAAACGACCAATTTGGAACCGTGCACTAGCTTCTGACGTTTTATAAGTGCCCATGTAGGTCTATGTGAAATAAAAAAAACTTTTGACTTTGAATAGTAAATACATACTTAGATACATATGTACATATAAATAAACAATGCTGTAGTGAAAAAACAATTCCAACCCATTAGTGCTATGATGATTCTACCAACATCTTACGAATATGCTCACTTGCTTTCACCTTATAGGAAAATCGGCTGGTCCCATCCTGATATTCAGAGGGAGCGCATTCCAGAGTGATATCGCCTGGACAAAAAAGGAGTGGATAAGTCCAGAACTGTGTGAGGGACATCGTAGAAGAAGATTATTAGTAGACCGAAGACTTTTATCGTGCCTAGAGCAAAGAAATTGAATTTCAGAAATCAGATATAAGAAGGGAAAGAAGGCTTATTAAGAAATGAGAACAGGGTAGTCAAGGGGATTACTTCATGATGTAGCCAAATAAAACTGGCAAGTGCTAGCCTAGGTTGCTAATCTGCAATAGTTAACGCTAGTAGAAAGCTTCAAACGTACGGGAATGACGTCATCTCAACCACAAAATAGATAGGTACAGAAGACAATCTCATGTATGTATTTCACTTTTTATACCTACGCTCGGTGGACGCACACTAATGAGCGTTTGAGTCGGAACTGATCGACGAGCGGGCCGAGGCGCTCCGAGATATCGTGCCCGTGAGCGGTGTCTATGTGTGCGTTGCTCGAGCGCGCACAGTACGTAGATTGACTTCTGTACCTATCTATTTTGTGTCTCAGCGCTCAGTCAGTTCAGTGGTCAGAACAAAAGTATTCGAGGCGAAGCGTTCGACGCAAGCGAAACGGTTGTAACTTGGCTAGGAGGTTAATCGTTTTAAATGTTCAAGTTTGATGATATTTCAAACCTCATTTGGCTTACTCTCTTTAGACCTTTTATTCATCATAGAAATCTTACATCAATGATATGGCCAAACGTAGGCTAGTTGCCGTAAAAAAAGTAATTATTCCGTCTTTTAGATTATTCAAAAATACGTGTAATGTCACGCCGTGCTGCATTTTTTCGCACGGGGTGACGTCACACGTAACTTTAATGGGCTATATCTTTGTTATTTTTTGTTTAATCGAAAAAAGAAAAAATACGTGTCCAATATTTTTTTATAATCTAAAATACAGACTAAATAAAATGTAATTATTTTGACCCTGGAAATTACCCTATTTCATTTATCATTCAATGTTAACGTTTTAACGACCTGTACCCCTAGCCAAGTTGATAATCTGCAATCGTATGTATGTAATCGTATACAATGTGTAACAAAAAGGGGGTATACATATCAAGTACACGGCCTCTTAATAAGATAAGAAACGATACGGAAAGGGTCTTCTAACCTTATGTTTACATGGTAGGAAGTTATGAATTATTCCAATACATATGATACCAGAAACCGCAATTTCAAACTGAAATCAATACATCACTAGCAAAAAGTCAGCTGATCAGTGTCAGTGAACAGTTCATGAATAAAAACAAACCTCTTACTCCTGGTATTTCTTCAAACAGTGGAAAAAGGGTTCCGGATGTTTATTTTTCTTAACATTTTTTTTTTGAAGAAAAATAGTTTTCGGAAGAAATAAGTTTTTCCTACGAAAGCTAAGATTATGTTTGTGAACAACAAACCAAGTCAAAAACTAGAGAGTGCGTGCGCTGGAAATCGAAAAACCCGCCGGCCACGTAGGGACGTGCCCGGCATGCGGGGTTTACACGGATGACTAGAGCCCCACGATTTTTACCGCGCGGCTAAAGACGGATGCTACCCAACTTTGGGCTAGCGGCTTTAGTCACTTACGATTTTTTTTTTGTTTTACGTAGGTAGATAGGATAGAAACAAATAAATGAGTGAACGTAACTAACAAATCGATGGAATCGAGTAGGTAACTACAACACAGTAAATAATACCTTTATCTATTAACTACATTCCTATAAATTTTCTTACGTACTTATTTCTTTTTATGTTGGTTGCCATACATAGGTAGGTACTTAGTTTATGAAAAATTAATTATTTAATTAGATGAACGTGCGAAAGACGCTACGAAAAAGGATTTCATATTTGTTAAATTGAACCCAAAATATTATTTCTAAGCAATTTATGTGTCTCCTAGTACAAATAAACTCCCCATGGGTTCCGTTCTTGAATTTAATTTAATTATCTTAGAGGAAATTAATAAGTTGTTACTTTTTGCAGAGTCTAGAAGTATTTTCTTACGTAGGTACCTAATTCTTTTACGTCGGTTGCCATTGCCATACATAGGTAGGTTCTTAGTTTACGAAAAATTAATTACTTGGATGAACGTGCGAAAGACGCAACGAAAAAGGATTTCATATCTGTTAAAATGAACCCAAAATATCATTTCTAACCAACTTATGTGTCTCCTAGTACAAATGAGGTCCCCATGGGTTCCGTTCTTGAATTTAATTTAATAAGAGGACTTAAATAAGTGGTTACCTACTTTTTGCAGGGTCGAGATGAATTTTATTATGTACCTAATTCTTTTTATGTCGGTTGCCATTGCCATACATAGGTAGGTACTTAGTTTACGAAAAATTAATTACTTAATTAGATAAAAGTGCGAAAGACGCTACGAAAAAGGATTTCATATCTGTTAAAATGAACCCAAAATATCATTTCTAAGGAACTGATGTGTCTCCTAGTACAAATAAACACCCCGTGGGTTCTGTTCTTGAATTTAATTTAATTAGAGGACTTTAATAAGTTGTTACATTTTTGCAGGGTTGATAAGAGGGCAGATGATTTGAATCAATTGATTTTTATGTAGGTAATTTAAATCTCGATTAAAATCAAATGTTTAAAAAAATCGTTGATTTAAATCAATACTTTTTTCCTAGAACGTAGAACTTAATACAATTTAATTTAACTTAAAATATTTTTTCAATACCACCGTAGTGTTTCTTTTTTTTTTAATTTTTTCCTACAAAGTTTTTTTTTTTCATTTCTATTTCCTCACGGTCAACCGTAACTTTTTTAAGCATAGAAGCAGATATTTTTAAGGTTTTAATATTTAATGTAAATTAAAATTGTGTTTATGAACAGATTATCAGGAATAAATAATATTTACACAATAATTTGTTATTATCAACAAAACAATTATCATTCGAAATTCAAAAATATTTGAATTTCTATTTTTAATTTTAAGTAGGATGACAGTTGGACACCTTTGCTTCTTCTAAAAATATCTATTTTTTTTTGTGTTACTTATTTGTAAAAAAAAAAATGTTTAATTTAAGATTTGAAGATAATTCTTTCGATGGTACTGCCGCCGCTAGATATTGTGATTAGGTTAAAAAATACTTCCAATAGCCTGCTAACATCTAAATCAAAACTAAAATGTATGGCAACTTTGGAAAGTTTTCTTCTGTGAAATGAACAAAAATGCGTCGTAATTTTCAGAGAAATTACGTATTTCTTCGTAAGTGTATTGAAAAACGTGGTTTGATACACGTGTAGATTTGTCACTGCAGCACTCGGCTCCATAACACCCTCGCCTGTACGACTCGGGTGAATTTCGCCTCGGTTGCAATGACAAACTTTCCCCACTTGTATCGAAATGTACTATATCAGCATTAGGTACTTAGGCGATTATTACACTGCCACGCATCACGCTGCATGTTGCGTGTCAACGCACCTACGCGTGTCAGTGCGTTTTGTAAATTCACGCAGGCTCAGACTCATTTCATACAAAACCACGTACGGCACTACGAGACTCAGTGTGCCATACCTTGCGCGTGGATGCAATTTCGGTGTATTGGACTGTGCGTGTTTTCTATGCAAACGCAGATACTCACAAGCAACGTTAAAACACGCATTTATGCGCTACGCTGCGTGGTGCGTGGCAGTGTGATAATCGCCTTACTATTTATGTTTAATTTTAACCCGAGATTATAATCTAATCTTTCGCGCTTATTTTACCTACATTTTCAAGGGGAGGTTTTTACAGAGACAGACAGAAAACAAAAAACTATACGTTTGCGTACAATTAGGTCTTTGCGTAATTACTTCTTCGACATAAAACTTTTTGCCTTTTCTACATAAATATTACAAGCTTAAAACTTAGCAGCCGATAATAGTAGTTTAGCCAGTTTAGTCTTAATTTATCTTTTTAAATCAATGAAAAACATGCAAAAGTACTAGGAGTCCATAAGAAACAAGAATTGTTATTGCTGAATTAAAAAGCGGTTGCGCAATCACAGATCCCTAATTTAATTTCCTTTCAGAAGCTCAAAAATATGATATTGAATACGATAAAATATTGTGATCCCAGTCGCACGCGCCGCCTGTGTGTATTATGTGAGAGAGATGGCAATATTTACATCGTCCGTTGGGCTACTCCCTTTGGCGGTACTGGCGGCATCTTTGAACGCGCCGAAAGGCTAGCCGAAAGTGAAATTAGGTAAATAAATAAAGTAAAATTTTGCAATTGCATTAGTGGACGACGAATAATCGTACATTGCAGTCGCATATCCGTTCCGGTGCTTGTGATTTGGATTTATTGTAGTTGTGTGTGACAATCGTGTGTAATGGCGTTAAGTAATAGTGAATATTATGAGATGATGTTGTCGTGTCGGAAGAAAGAACGGAAACGTGCGAGCTGCTTGCGAACTTTATCGTCGCCGATTTATCGAGGGTAGGCCAGAAGCTGAGCGTCGACAGCTTCCTTCGGTGGCGTGTTTCCATAGGATGGTACATCGTCTGCACGAAACCGGTTCCTTCCACGCTCCTGGTTTAGGGGGTCGCCCGAGCACTACCGATCCAGAATTAGAGGAAACCGTACTAGATCATTTTGAAAATAACCCACGTACTAGCACTCGGCGAGCTGCATTAGCGCTGGGTGCCTCTAACCATATGCAAGTATGGCGAGTAGCGAATTGGACGATGCGCTCACTGAAAGCCTATCAATTTTAGGTTACGCCAATCTCGTGATGGACAACAATTTAATCTTCCAACATGACGGTGCTCCAGCACACTACGCACGTGATGTTCGGGAGCATTTAGATATGCGCTTTCGTCAGTGGATCGGGCGCGGTAGCAGACACTAACTCCATTAGATTTCTTTTTGTGGGGGTATATTAAAAACATAGTGTACGCAATGCCGTGTGATACAGCAGAGCAAATGAGAGAGCGAATCGAAGCCGCTTTCAGGACAGTAACACCAGACATGCTACGGAATGTCCAGGTGTCCATGCACAAGCGAGCGGCCTTGTGTGTACAGTATCACGGTCGTCACATCGAACCACATCTTTAAAAAATGTAAGTTAAATTATTATTTATCATTTTCATATTTATTTTTTCTTTTGCTCGGACTATGTTAAGATATTTTTTTGAGGCAAAATTTAAGTAGGCAGGTACTTACTAGGCGAACAGAGCGTCTCGTACACTCGCGCGCCGCGCGTTTCAAAATTAGGTAGACAGGTACTAGGCGAACAGATTTACAGAAGAAATGTTTCGTAATATTAGCAAGTGACTTGGAATGTTATTGACCCTCCGTAGTGTCGTGACACGTTTGTTATGATTTGAATTCAAGAATCATACGATACCAAGGATACCAAGAAGTTGGTATCAATTCTTTGAGTAATTTATTTTGAGCTGAAACTTTGTGTAGAGATTCTATACAACCTGTAATCTTCAGTGCTTCTTGATGTATATACCCTTTTTGTTACACGTTGTATATGTAACACATAATATGATTTAAAAGAGTGTCCATGGAGTTTCTTGCACGTTCTTCTCCATAGAGACCTACTCTTTGGAACGTGCAATTTAGCTTCATTTTTCTTGGACTGACCGACATTTGACTATTCAAAAGTGCCTGTAAATGGTCTATTTGAAATAAATGCTTTGATTTGATTTGATCGTTAACGCTAGTGGAAAACTTCAAATGTACGGGAATGACGTCATCTCAACACTCAGTCACGTGGTCAGAACAAAAGAATCGGGGGCGTGGCTAACTCGAGACGTTCGACGCAAGAGAAACGGTTGTAACTTGGCTAGGGAGGCTGGCCAGTGTTTTGGCCATTTCTAAAATTTTCACCAAAAATTTTTAATTATTACTAATACTTGAAGGGCTTATTTAGAAAGGGTCTTGTTATTATTTAAGAAAAGTCTCAATAAATAATATTCATAAACAGCAAAATTATGAGACGCAAAGTCTCATCATCAATTTATCTCAAATGCCGGCCGTACCGGCACACTCACGTAGGCCATCATAAACTCAAGGACAACGTGATTTTGTTATTAATATTACTTCTCGGTGAGTACCTACTACGATTTTATTCTTTTACACCACAATTTTTTAATTAGTACACATACTTAAAGGGCTTGTTATAAAAGCCCTTGTTATTTTATAAGTAAAATCTCGATAAATAATATTCATAAACAGCAAACTTACAGCAAAGTTATTAGCGTTGGTTTATGTCCCAAAATGTCACTCAATTTGTGGAAATATTGTACAGGCTATTGATTAGGAATGAAAAACAATGGAAAAACACTGCGTGTAGGGTTTTCTAGTAACAATTAATGATTGATTCAATTATGAATTTATTAATTATGATCATCGCTTACCATCAGGTGAGATGGTGGTCAAACGCAAGCCATAAATAAAAAAAAAAATTAAAAATCTCGTGAATATTTTTGAAATTTGTTTTTTTTTTTTTGTCTTCACTGATATGATCAGTAGATAAGGCTGCCGGCAGACATCGGACTGCATCGCAGCAAACGCACGCAGTCCATATATTCAACTGCATGCAGTTTGACCTGACTTTGCGCAGTTGGCGCCATGCATCTAGCCCAGGAGCTTAGTGTATAATTTGATCTAAAAATGCCTCAAAATAAAGTTGACAGTGTCAATTGCGTTTGCTTTTTGTAATTAACTGCACACTGACTGTATGCGGTGGACAGCGTTCGTCGACACTACACGACTGTAGCCGACCGCACAAAGTTTTAGGCACGACTGCATGCTGTTGATATTGACTTCACTAGACTGCAGCCGACCGCGTGCAGTTGATATCATGACTGCACTAAGTCGAACGTACAACTGCATGCAGTTAAATATATCGACCGCGCGCGGTCGCTGCGATGCAGTCCATTTGATGTCAACCTAACGGATACAGATAGATCACCATTTTTTTTTTTGTACTAATGGTGTTTGTAGACGAAGAAATGGAATAAACAATATTCAAATTTCTTACCTCGACTGAGAATAATTGCTGATAATCTGTTCATAAGCATCTAGTTCATAGTAAGCTGTGACAGGCACCTCCATGGGTCGTTTTACTTCTAACTTGATGGAACAAATGCATTCTTCTCCTATTGATGCATTCTTCTCCATTATATAATCTTTACATTTGGGTGGATTAGCACCTGGCACGAGGGTACCAGGGACATAGCGTGTACAATCAGTGTAGTCTTCAACAATTTCATAGTCGGGAAACTGTAAAAAAAGACAAATTTAAAATTAAAATTTTATTCAATAAATGATTATTTAAATTTTAAACAGACTTGATGTATTACTATATGTAATAATTATGACCTACGTACATTTATTTAAATTGTAACTATTGACATTATTTATAAATTTTCTAATCAATTAATTCTACACAAATTTTAATATATTTTATAGTGGTATGTGTCAAATTAATATTATTGACGGTAAATTTTATTATGTTTAACTAATGTAACTAATGACAGTGATGAAATTTTATGATATTATTGTACTATTGTGCAAGTTTTAAAATATTTGCACGACTGTTAAGTCTAATATAGTGAGTCTAAAAAATATTTCAACATGTTATACCTATGTGTACCTATATTCTAGCAAATAAATAAATTTCATTTAATTTAAAAAAAACTGGCCAAGAGCGAGTCGGACTTGCTCATGAAGGGTTCCGTACCATTATCTATAGGGTGACTGGTAATTAGTGTACGATACTTAAAC
This sequence comes from Mythimna albipuncta, assembly GCA_929112965.1. Classification (NCBI taxonomy): domain Eukaryota; kingdom Metazoa; phylum Arthropoda; class Insecta; order Lepidoptera; family Noctuidae; genus Mythimna; species Mythimna albipuncta. Next base: position 3,488,788 of record OV815988.1, read on the forward strand.
ACGTGATTGTGCTCATGATAACAAACAATTTTATATATATATATATCATTATTATAGCCTTGTGGGCAAAAGCTAGTTATAGTACATTATGATACAAGTGTGTAATGTTGGTAATTCCCGCTGAGGCGGTATTTAGATCCGAGCCGAAGGCGAGGATCTTAAGAGAGCAGAGGACGGTAATCGCCAATATTCACGTGTATCGTACGACATTTTTCGACACACTTGAGAAGACAAAATTTACAAATTCATTAATTATTACTTTATCAGCAAAACTATTTTTTCTTTTTTTGTAGTAGGTATGGCGGCAAAAAATTGTTCTTTCTTCTTATGCGCGCGCATCCAAAGTGGCGGCCATAGACTAGCTACTCTAGCTAGTCAAAATAAGAATGAGGTTGCTTATGTTTATAAAGAGAAAAAATATTTTTATTTTATGAAAGGTTTTATTTATTAAACATGTAAAAGTTAAAATAGTTTATTTAAACACAAATTAGCATAAAATAAGCAAGCAAGACACTAATTTGTAGGATGTAATTTTTTTTTCGAATACAATGTTTGATTTGAGAACAGAGGTTTAACAAATAAGGCTATCACTACATTATCACACTTGTGCATAATGGTAATCAAAAAGTCACAGTTTCGTTACAAGCTACATTATAACATTATATACCTAAGTGTAGTGCAATTATAGTCACTTTCTGAGCAAATGTGTCGAAAAATATATTATTAAACAGTAGGTATTATTAACTTGGATAACGAAGTATATAACTATGCCTATGACGAAGTAATTATTTCCTTAATCCTTTCCTCATACTATAATACTTTCCTCATAGAATAATATTTTTAACTGTAGTGAACAAATATTAAAGAATTTTTTAAATATCTAGGTACATCAACAACTAAATTACAAAACTTCTAAGGAAATAAGAAAGAGAAGACCGATAAAGACTTTGACGTCAAAATCTATCACGCCCGTACAGCCGCCATTGATAACGGCATTTTGATAAGCGAGACGGATATATTTGTACCTTAGGCGAACATTACATGATAGGTTTTGCTGTCAGTTTTGCCACAGTTTGATTGACGAAAATCGTACCGTCTAATGCGGTGATTGACGCTTGCATGACCGTGTAATGGTCGCCTTACAGTCACTCTCACTAGACACCTCATGCACAAAATAGATAGGTACAGAAGTCAATCTACATACAAAGCGCGCTCTCACAACGCACACATAGACACCGCTCACGGACACGATATCTCGGAGCGACTCGGCCCGCTCGTGGAACAGTTCCGGCTCAAACGCTCATTAGTGTGCGTCCACCGAGCGTAGGTATAAAAAGTGAAGTACATACATGAGATTGTCTTCTGTACCTCTATTTTGTGCCTCATGCTTGAAGTAGCGCACCAAAACAATTCTGTCAACTAGTCGAGGTACGGGGAAGCGGGGTACAGCGGTCTAATTAAAGCTTTAATCTCGGGAATCGTCAAGCCTTGTTAATGTTCCCACTGCTGGGACTCAGGCCGCCTCTCTAGGAGAGGCAATAGGTTGTAATCTATCACGCTGATCACGCGGGCCAAATCCGGGTTGGTGGATGTCACATGTCTTCGAATTTTTGGTTCTAGGACATGCCGGTTTCCTCCCGATGTTTTCCTTCACCGTTTTGAGAGCAGTGGTGATGAAATAAATGACACAAAGTAATGCGCCTGGATGGGTTTGAATCCGCGACCTACAACTCGTCAGTCGGAGCCATTACCACTCGGTTACCACTGCTCCCAGGAGTCACGGTCTCGAAAATATCGAGAGCATATTCGAAACTCGAGACTGATACCTTCAGCACAGTATTACAATATTTCCTAATACTGTGCCTTCAGTCCTAGAAATAACGAGACTTGGAGTTGCGTAGATTTTTAAAAATGTACTAAACTAGATATTGCACACAGTATACCTAGAACGTTAAAACGCAATACTTCACAGCAGATACCGTTCTGAATTTTCGCCATTAAAAATTAGACTTCTAGAAAAGCTTTTTAACCGTATGAAAGAAAATAGGCACACTAAAGCAAGTATTTTGATTTATTTGCACAATCTCATTCAATTTTATTGAGAGGAAATTGGGACCTTTAAATTCTCAATAATAACGAAATTATTGAGTTAACTAATATAATAAAGAGGTAAAGATTGTTTTTATGTTTTAAGCTATTGCATAGCTTCTATCGCGGGCCTTGAGCGTGGAGACCGAATCCAGAAATTCCGTAACTAAAATAACCTAACACCCTCCACTCAATTGTTTTGAGCGTGGTGACCGATAAGAAAACAAATGAGTGATTCTATGCAATAGCTTTACCGCGGCAGTCCCCGAGTGCCACACGTCTTTTTTTTTTGTTAGTAGGAGGTAATCTCTGAAAGTACTGGTCCGATTGTTAAAATTTTTTCACCGACAGAAAGCTGCTTTATTCCTAACTGACATAGGTTATTATTTTATGTACGCAGGCGAAGCTGCGGGCAAAAGCTAGTGTATAATACGAAAGATTAAATAAATCACCGAATGAATAATCAACTAATAGTTTTTCAGCAAATATAAGTACTTAACAACATAACGGGAAAATGCCGTAGCTTGTGGGTTTTTTTACTATTGATAAGCTCGCATTTGACCACAACGACGACGTGGTCAGTAGTCGACGTTGAAACACGCTTGCCTAAAAATAACTTATTCTCTCTGGTCTTAAATAAGGTAGGTATAGCTGCTTTAGAAAATAATTTTAACTGCAAGTTAAGACGTAGCTTTACCTCAATATGATATAAAGATAATAAAAGATTATCGTCTGCGTTTGAAAGAAGAAGAAAGAAAGAAAGAGAAAGTGTTTATTCACCTCAAACATGACGCATACCATAACAAAATAAATAAATAACAATATCGACTAAAAGTAGCACCGTCACATCCGCGCAAAACTTTTAACCACAAAATGGATAGGTACAGAAGTGTTGGAGATAAAACCTTCTTGCAAGCTTCCTAAATTATATGAAAAAATATGACACTTCTATTTGTCACTTGTCTTGACTTGTTTTCTGTAAAATATATTGTTCACACCGAAAATTATCAAAAACTAATTTGCATTGAGCATCCAGTCATTGATTTTCATCAGAATACCCATAATTCTCGCACATGGTCCATAACGAGCCGGATGAAATATAATTAAGAAGATCAGCGATTATTTTCAAGAAAAAGAATAGAGACTGACTTCCACGCTGAATGGAGGTTCATGAGTTCACTGCTGGAGAACTGGATTGATTTCAAGCAAGTTAGTTAGTGGTGTACAGTTATAATTACGCTAATATCGTCACCCAACACTCAGGTAGTATATATAAGTAGTCATACTAAGGTCAGTACTATTTTATTAAATTACCAATTATATTGTGTTTGAGTAAAATCATTAGGTACTTTGTTGCATTGTGATTAGTATTTTATTCAACAGCAATGTTAAGTTTAAACTCATACTTTTAACAGTATAGTTAGCTATTTTGCTACATTATTAAACTTACATTATATTAAGCTGTAACTAATTACATAACTACTTAACAGTGGTATTAATTTTTAACAAGTATCTTGACATAATAAAAATATTTGAGTGTTAGATATTAGTACAAGTCATTGTTATAAATTATAGTTAGCAGTCAGAAAGGGCATAGACTACAGCTAGGCGTATAATTATTGAAATTATATTGTTGTTTTAATTTTATATTCCTGTATCAATGCCAGGTTGACAACACTCGTCTCCCAGAATGTCTGAGGAAAAGGATTTAATTAAGAAGCGAGGCAGCTTCAAAGGTCGCTTGACTAGTTTCCTCAATTTTCTGGACTCATTCAAGGACAAGGAGCTATCTAGCTGTGATGTGTCCGAGTTGCAGTTGCGCATGGGCAAGATAGAGGCGTTGTATGAGCAGTATGATGAGGTACAGTTACGTCTAGAATGCATTGTTGACGACATCAACTTACAATATTCTCAGCGTTCCGAGTTTGAGTCTATTTATTATAAAACCTTATCTAGAGCCCAGAATATTCTGACTGACTACAATAAAGATAATAAATCGATGGAAAGTTGTAAAAGTACTCGTGTTAGCATAAAGCAGCCGGTTAAATTGCCAACGATTCAGTTACCAAAGTTTAGCGGATTATATTGTAATTGGCTTGAATTCCGCGACACCTTTACTAGCCTAATTCATTGTAATGATGACATAGACGCAATCAATAAGTTTCACTACTTGCGAGCATCACTTGAGGGAACAGCTGCTATAGTTATCAAATCCATTGAGTTTTCTTCAAGTAATTACTCTGTGGCATGGTCATTGTTATGTGATCGGTTTGACAACAAAAGATTACTGGTTCAGAACCATATAAGTTCATTATTTACTATTGAATCAATTACAAAAGAATCTTCTGTTGCCATTAAGAATTTGATCGATCAGTTAAATAAAGACTTGCGAGCTTTAGAGTCATTAGGGGAGCCTGTGAAACACTGGGATACACTTTTAATCTACATTGTCACACGAAAACTTGATCAAAAAACCTATCGTGAGTGGGAGGAGTGCAAAGGTAGGATAGACAAGGATGGCTTAATCACGTTTAACGCATTTATGCAATTCTTACGCAATCGAGCCGACCTCATCGAGACCCTGGAACTCCCCCGCAATCATTATTCGCAATCACCAGGTAAATCAGGTCCTAAGATCAAGTCAATGGTAGCACAATCTCCTATCAATTCTAGCACTGACTCAGCTTCTAAACCTTGTCCTAAATGTAATAACAACGATCACACATTAAATAATTGTCCACAGTTTCTCGCATTGAGTAACGATGACCGTCTCAAATCATTACCTAGTTATAAGGTATGTTTTAACTGTTTTCGTTCCGGACACTATGCTAACAAATGTAAAAAACCAGGCTGCAAACTATGCAAACGTAGGCACAACACATTAGTTCACGTACATTCTAATGGCACTGTATCGAATACACCTAGTGGTAATTCGATGAATAACTTGTCTGCTACGACTGAAACGAATAACGTAGCTTTATCCGCAAACATTGCATCTCCGTGTGGTCATACGCAACGAGAAGTGTTGTTATCAACCGCTTTGATCAAATTAAGAGACCACAATGGGTGTGTGCATCTCGCTCGCGCGGTGCTCGATAGTGGTAGCACGTCTTCACTCATAACAGATAGGTTGTGCAATAAACTTAACTTAAAAACTAGCCAGGTAGATAGATCAATCCTTGGAATCAATAATGTCACTTCGCACGTAGGTAAAATATGTCGGGTTAAGGGTACGCCATTAGATGATAGCTTTGTATTCGAACTAAATTGTTTTGTTCTTCCGTTCATTACGAGTAGTGTTCCGTGTCGTCAGATAAATATTTCTGATTTCGACTTACCCTCGAATATTACTTTAGCTGATCCTACTTTTTATAACCCTGCCGATGTTGATATTTTAATCGGCGCTGATCTTTTTTGGGATTTGTTAGGATCTCAAAGACTAAAGTTAGGTACCGGGAAACCAATATTATGTGAAACCCGTCTAGGATGGATAGTTTCCGGTCCAATTACTCAGAATACTATCTCACTGCTGACGAATGACGTAAAGTGCAATATGTCTAAAATGGTTGCCGACAGCGATGGTGACTGGGAAAACCTCAAGTCAGAATTGACAAAGTTTTGGCAATTAGAGGAGGTGAATGCGAAGTCTTCCAATTCTTATATGCCTGAAGAGAAATTGTGTGAAGACAATTTCGTTACAAATACGACACGATTGTCTGATGGTCGTTTTTGTGTTCGCATCCCCCTTAAGAAAGATCCTTCAATTTTAGGAAATTCTTTTAATAAAGCCACACATTGTTTACATTCTTTAGAGCGTAAATTAAAGGTTAAGACGAACTTTAGTAGAATGTATCATGACTTTTTGTCAGAATACGAGTTACTTGGTCATATGACAAAAATTAATAAACCTAATTTATGTTTGGGTTATTTTATTCCACATATGGGAGTTTTACGCGAGTCGAGTACCACGACCAAACTTCGTGTTGTTTTCAACGCTAGTGCTTCTACTTCGACGGGAGTGTCCTCTAATGACCTACAGATGGTTGGGCCAACCGTACAGGACGGTCTATTGTCTATACTTCTTCGCTTTAGAGTCCACAAGTATGTTTTATCTGCGGATGTGGAGAAGATGTATAGACAAATAGTCGTCCACCCGTCGGACAGATATTTACAACAGATTGTTTGGCGTGATAATGTTAGTGATCCTATTAATGTTTATCAATTAAACACCGTCACGTACGGTACGGCCAGTGCGCCATTCCTTGCGACACGATGCCTTAAACAAGTAGGACTCGACTGTAGGAACCCTAAGATATCGGAAATCATCCAACATGACTTCTATGTCGACGACTTGCTGACCGGAGGGGATGACTTAGATGAAGTAAAGTTCATTCGCACTGAAGTCACCAAAGCGCTTGCGTCGGCATGTATGCCATTGAGAAAGTGGAAGTCAAATGATTCTCAATTATTGTCGAATGCTGTCCCTGCGTCATACGATTTGAACATTGGACAAAATGAGCCAGAAAAGTTGCTTGGTCTCTGTTGGCATATCGGCACTGATGAGATAGGGTTTCCTATAGGTCTGACTAAATCTTCGACTAGGTACACAAAGCGTGACTTGTTATCCGTTATTGCGCGAATCTTTGATCCCTTAGGTCTGTTAGGTCCTATTGTTATTACTATGAAGATCTTGCTACAGAAAATGTGGTTAGATAAATTATCATGGGATCAACCATTACCTAATGAGATTTGTAAACAATGGGAGATTATTATTAAATCTTTACCTCTTTTAAATCATGTTCGCATTCCGCGACTTGTAGTCTGCAATTCATTTACGGAGTTAGAACTCCATATTTTCACAGACGCGTCTGAGTCCGCGTACGGTGCTTGCGTCTACATTCGCAGTGTTAATGCTAAGGGTGAGTACATGGCTCGCTTGTTAATGGCAAAGAGTCGAGTTGCTCCCATCAAGCCTACGACAATTCCGCGACTGGAGTTATGTGGTGCGGTAGTCGGTTCTCGTCTTCACGAGAAGGTGATGAGCTCACTTCGAGTGAAGATCAGTCGGGTTTATTGTTGGACTGATTCAACCATTGTCTTGGGATGGTTACAGATGATGCCTACCAGACTTCAGCCCTTTGTGCGCAACCGCGTTGCTGAGGTTTTGGATAAGTCGGGTAACTGTACTTGGAGGCACGTCCCAACAGATCAAAATCCAGCAGACCTAATATCTCGTGGCATGGATATTAGTGATCTGCAGGAGTCAGATCTGTGGTGGAAAGGACCAGATTTTTTAAAACTAGATTCGTCTGAATGGCCTTCTCAAATTACGAGCCCAGGACTACAATCGTTACCGGAGACTCGACCTAAAATCATATTACATGTTGTAAACGATTCGAAACCTGAAGTTTTAATTGATTTTAGGCGTTATTCCAATTACACACGGCTCGTACGATCTGTTGCCTACGTATTACGATTTATTAAGTCATGTAGAAAGCATTACCCTAAAACCAAATACTTGTCACATGATGAGGTACAAGATGCACTAACTCTTGTCATTATTAAGAGTCAGATTCAGTCATTTTCTGAATACCAATTATTTTTGAACAAAAAGAGTTTACCTAAAAAGAGCGCCCTTCTAAAGTTTAATGTTTATTTAGACGATAATAATGTAATGCGAGTAGGAGGACGTCTCGATAACTCTAATTTTGCTTATAGTAAGAAACACCCTATTTTATTACAGTCCACTCATGATTTCACTAAACTATTATTTAATTTTGAGCATAAAAGGCTGATGCATGCTGGCCCACAATTATTATTAGCTTCCATTAGGGAAACTTATTGGCCAATAGGAGGTCGCAAGTTGGCGAAAGCCTGTTATCATAAGTGTGTTTTGTGTCACCGTATGAAGGGTAAGGTTGTAGCTCCCTTAATGGGTAACTTACCACGAGAACGCCTTCGTCCAGGTTATCCCTTTGAAAGCACAGGCGTTGATTACGCTGGCCCTATTATGTGTGCTAGTCGCCAGGGCCGTGGATGTAGGTTAGTAAAGGTGTATGTCGCTATTTTTATTTGTTTCACAACCAAGGCCATTCATTTGGAGCTCGTTGGTGATTTAACTAGCAATAGTTATTTACTGGCTTTGTATCGGTTTATTTCTCGGAGAGGTAAACCTGCTGATATTTTTTCCGATAACGGTACCTCATTTGTCGGTGCATACAACGACCTTTCCAAATTTTTAAAATTAAATAGTTTGTCCTTGGGTGAAAGTGCAGCAAACGACGGAATAAGGTTCCATTTTATTCCCGCCTACACCCCACATTTCGGTGGACTCTGGGAGGCGGGTGTCAAGTCAGCAAAGTATCACCTTCAGAGAGTGTTGGGAAATTGTAACTTGACTTTTGAGGAGCTGTACACCACACTAACCAAGATTGAAGCCATCTTGAACTCTCGTCCATTGACGCCGTTGTCTTCAGATCCTGCAGATTATACTCCGCTCACGCCAGGACATTTTCTTGTGGGACGGCCACTTACTTCTTTGCCGCAACCTGATTACCAGGATAGCTCTGCCAATTATCTGTCTCGTTACCAGAGGATCGAGCAGCTTCGCCAGCATTTCTGGAGCAGATGGAGCAAGGAGTATGTTGCAGAATTGCAACAACGCTCCAAATGGCGTTCCTGCAAGGATGGCTTGATGCTGAACTCCTTGGTGGTGATCAAGGAAGACGATCTTCCTCCGTTGAAGTGGAGACTTGGACGGATCGTGGCTGTTCATCCAGGAACGGATGGTATCGCCCGTGTAGCTGACATTCGGACGTCTACTGGAGTCGTTCGACGGGCATTCAACCGAATCTGCCCTTTGCCTGTGTCTTCAGAATCTGGTTGAAACCATTGGTTTCAACGCCCGGGGAAATGTTGGAGATAAAACCTTCTTGCAAGCTTCCTAAATTATATGAAAAAATATGACACTTCTATTTGTCACTTGTCTTGACTTGTTTTCTGTAAAATATATTGTTCACACCGAAAATTATCAAAAACTAATTTGCATTGAGCATCCAGTCATTGATTTTCATCAGAATACCCATAATTCTCGCACAAGAAGTCAATCTACATACTGTGCGCGCTCTCACAACGCACACATAGACACCGCTCACGGACACGATATCTCGGATTCTCGGGCACAGTTAAGGTAGAACTACACTGCGCACACGTCGGCTACACACGCCGATCTGGGAGCGTCGGTCTCCATACATTTTATATGGAAAATAGACTGTTAGAGCTACACTTGACCCACGCCACGCCACGCGACGCTACGTCGGCGGCAGAACTACACTGCTCACACGTGGGCTACACACGCCGATCTGGGAGCGTCGGTCCCCAAACTTTTTATATGGAAACTAGGCTTTTAGAACTACACTTGACCCACGCGACGCGACGCCACGCCATCCCACGCGACGCCGATCCAACCGTCCCAGAAATTGGAGCCCTGCGTGTGACGACAGCCCGAGTATCATCTGCGGTTATCATTTATTTATTATTTAATTATTATATACTTTTACGACCGACGCTCCCAGATCGGCGTGTGTAGCCCACGTGTGAGCAGTGTAGTTCTGCCGCCGACGTAGCGTCGCGTGGCGTGGCGTGGGTCAAGTGTAGCTCTAACAGTCTATTTTCCATATAAAATGTATGGAGACCGACGCTCCCAGATCGGCGTGTGTAGCCGACGTGTGCGCAGTGTAGTTCTACCTTTATGATACAGAAGTCAATCTCATGATGTACTTTAGTTTTTATACCTACCTACGCTAGCGATCGCGGTAGGGCACAAAATACCTATCTATTTTGTGGCTAGGGGCAGCGAGATGAGTGCGACCGGGCGATTGAGCCGAGCGAGATATCGTGTCCGTGAGCGGTGTTATGTATATTTATGTGCGTTGCTCGAGCGAGCACACTTTGTATGTAGATACTAGATTGTCTTCTGAACCTATCTATTATGTGCCTATGCAATGCAACTCAAATAAGAATAGGGTTATATTCAATCAGTTTACAAAAAAAAAACTGTCTTCTTATTTCTATTGTCCATATAATGTGTTGTAACAGGGCCCCTAAAAATGAATGATGCATCATGTCTTTAAACATATGTATGTACATATACATAATTCTTCTGGACGTGTGTTTGTCACCAAATTCTTCCTAAACGACTTGACCGATTTGGATGAAACTTTGTGTGCATAACGAGTAATTGAGTGTGTCCCTGCGTAATTTGAAAATACAATTGAACCTGATAGGTGGCGCTGCTATCAGGTTCATTTTTTTAACTGGTAAGAGTCTTCGGACAGGACGACATCTATCGGGACTGCTAGTCTTTTTAAGTATATTTCATCTGTAAGTGTGTATGTCACCTAATTCTTCCAAAACGGCTTGACCGATTTGGATGAAATTTTGTGTGTATTATAAGTAGGTCCCTGAATAAAATTAAACCCTGTAGGTGGCACTTCGCATTCTTTTTATATGGATGTCACAAAAAATAATGTACTTATGGATGTCACTTTCACGCAAAAAAAAAAAACTGAAAGGATTTCGATAAAACTTGGTATATAGGTAGAACATGTCTTAGAATAACATATAGGATACTTTTTATCCTGAGAGTACGTTCCTCAGGGATATTTTTTACTATCACGCGGGCGAAGTCACTGTCAGCACTAGTATTACCGCCACACGCGTTACGCGTGGCGTCGGTGTAGTGTGCACACCCACCGCACACGTCTGAGACGTCGCCCACGTGTGCGTCGGTCTAATGTAGTTCTAGCTTTAGGCTTTTTTTTTATGGTGGGAAAAATCATGCATTGACATCCCCCGCCCTTGGGCGGAGCGGGAGATAGTGTCAGACTCTTACTGACTAAAAGACCCACCCCGTTCCTTCTAGCCTTCATACCGGGGCTCGAGCGCCCTTTCGGATAACCCTGGCCCCAGTAGGCTTTGACCCGGCTGGGCCCCTGCTGTTGCTGACAATTCCTTGAGGCGCGCGGGAACAGCGCGCGCCGTCGACGACTTGGGCTTGGTCAGGACAGTTACCGGACGGCCGGACAGCGAGCTATCCATTGCTCACTGTCCGCAAGCCCGCGGTGACCCAAGGGCTGGCTTTTACCACGGTCATAGGATAACCATTGCCATACAGCGTGGCAATGCCGCCAGTCTTTTGGCCACATTACCAGTCGACAGCGATGTGGAAGAGTTTTTTGACGCCATATTTTAGTTTGATTTTAGTTAGTTGTAATTAGCGTAGGGTTTTATCATTATTATCATTTTTTAATTTACTGTAATTATAATTTTTAGTTGTGTATGTAATAAGTTGAATTGATTTAAAGAAATAAAATATAACGTCATTAATGAAACGGGACAAAAGCAGGAAAATGATGATGATGAAATATAACCTACTAGCTTTTGCCCGCGGCTTCACCCGTGTACATAAAAGACCTTCCCTCTTTCTCCCCCTTTTCTCACTTAAAAAAAATAAAAACTAGCCTATGTCCGTCTCCAGGGTCCCAACTATCTCTGTACCAAAATTCATCAAAATCGATTTTGCCATTTAGGCGTGAAGACGTAACAAACAAACAAACAAACTCACTTTCGCTTATATAGGGTGACTGGTAATTAGTGTACGATACTTAAACACGTGATTGTGCTCATGATAACCAACAACTTTTACTATGGGAACAAACCAGAAATCGCGAAAAAAAAATCAGCTGTTCAGTACATTTATGTTTGCCTAATGTACTGAACAGCTGATATTTTTTTCGCGATTTCGGCTTTGCTCCCATAATAAAAATTGTTTGTTATCATGAGCACAATCACGTGTTTAAGTATCGTACACTAATTACCAGTCACCCCATATAATATTAGTAAGGATTTTTAAAAGTACAATATGAACAGTTTAGTACTCACGGTAATATATTGATATTTCGGTAATATTCCTGCCACTATACATAGTATCACTCCAAATATTGCTATAGCCAGCAAAATAAAATTTAAATGATTCTTCATTTTTTCTTTAATTGTAACCAACGTGTTCTGGTTTGGTCCGCCCTGAAACAAAAGATTAATTTTAATCAAATAATAGTAATAGTATAGAATAAGAATGATCTATAATATAAAAATGAATCCCTATTTCCCTTGGTCACGCCATCACGCGTGTACGGCTGGACCGATTTCTCGAATTCTTTTTTTTTGTGTTTGGTATTGTCAGGAGTAGGTTCTTATGGGAAGAATGAAAATTAGAGTAGTGTAGGGAAGAGTAAGGTAGAGTAGGGTAGAGTCGGATTGAGTAGAGTAGGGTAGAGTAGGGTAGAGTAAGGTAGAGTAGGGTAGAGTAGGGTAGAGTAGGGTAGGGTAAGCTAGTAAGTAAATATTTTTTTACTGGGATCGGTCGGTCTATCATTAATTCATTTATTGACCGGACTAATGCAGCCAATAAGTCGGGTATAGTGGTGATTAGGGTTATAACAAAACTTAGCCTCCACTTCCGTTACTGCGGAAGTTCCGCAAGAAATCGTATATTCAAATCCGCATCCGCCTCTACATTTATGGGGAGTTATAACGGAGTTTTATTTACGTCATATTTATAGAACCATAAATACCACGCGAGCAGCGACGGTCTATGATTCAGTCGTCCGGCCGCGTGCGGCGTGTGAAATGGTCAAGAACAGTGTATTACAAAGCACCTACAGTTGCCAGCCCACAACAGATCTTGAGCGCGTTGCGTCAGAGTGGGGATCGCTTTGCGCATTCCATACATTGGCAAGCCAATCGTCTTCGTTTTTAGATACATGCAGAAACGCAGTGACGTCAATCACTGACACTCCCCGCCCCCACGTCTCACTTCGCACCGCATTTGACTTCTGCGCAACCGCTCAAGATCCGTGATGGCAACTGTTCTCTGTGGTCAAGAATCAACGTGTGCGTGGTGGGAACACGGTCGGGGCGGGAGTGGGCGTATATCAATTTGTAGTGTCTGACCACATGATAGAAGCAACAAGTAATATGTAACCAAGCATTATATGTAACACATAATATGATTTAAAAGAGTGTCCATGGAGTTTCTTGCACGTTCTTCTCCATAGAGACCTACTCTTTGGAACGTGCAATTTAGCTTCACTTTTCTTGGACTGACCGACATTTGACTATTCAAAAGTGCCTGTAAATGGTCTATTTGAAATAATTGCTTTGATTTGATTTGAATGTTCGGTTTCGCTTTCGGTCGAATTTCGGTTTCGGTGGTAAACCTGCCGAAACTACGACCGAATCCGAAACAGCACTCGGGAGTTATAGCGCTATGATCGGTTCTTTCCATGCGAGTGAGCAACGAAGACATTTTACCGTGTACACGTGCCTAATCATGTCGTGACTGGCTTGTGTTTGCAGTTCATTTTACCTATTCCCAAACCAAAATCGAGTGCAGTAAAATTCATGACTGTCAATGAATACCTAAATTTAAAAAGAATTAAAACAAATAAGGACCGACTGATTATAATAAAGTTTTTTTTTTTTATTTTTTCCTCAAAACATGATCCTTGTAAGGAAATTTCGGTTTCAGTTTCGACACTAATTGAATATGACAGGAATCACCCTTTTTTTGTGGTGATCGTGGTTGGGAAAATCATCCAATGACAACCCCCGCTCTTGGGCGGAGCGGGAGATAGTGTCAGACTCTTACTGACTAAAAAACCCACCCCGATCCTTCAAGCCTTCATACTGGGGCTCGAGTTCCCTTTCGGATAACCCTGGTGGGGCCAGGGTTGTCCGAAAGTAGGACAGGCATCACCCTGACGAATTCCTTCGGTTAGTAGGTTAAAGTTACTACTTTGAGAAATATTAATAAACTAGTGCGCCTCACCATCAACTATTGCATCACTGCTTACCATCAGGTAGGATCGCAGTGAAGCACTAGTTTATACATCAGATTAAAAAAACCGGCCAAGAGCGTGTCGGGCCACGCTCAGTGTAGGGTTCCGTAGTTTCTCGTCCGTCAAAATAAGTGTACCCACTTATGAGTTTAAAAAAATGCTTGCATATACGATTATACTACAAACTTGTCCAGAAATTATTTTGTAGAACCCTTTTGTCTTTTTTGTACAAAAACTGTTCTTTCCATCAAGTTCAAAATAATTTTCCTAGAAAGTCCTTATAAAGTTCTACTTTTCAGAAAAATTTTGACTAATATAAATATAAACCATAAATTAGAAAATGATATTTATTTTTGCAAATTGGTTTAAAAAAAAAACACATTTACACGTCAATTTTGTTTTCAGTCAGTTTTAACTTGATGAGGCCGGTGTTTCCTAGCAAAACTACCCTGCCCTGAACTGCCCTGCCAGCCCTGCTAGCTGAACTACTTCCTACCCTGAGAAGAAACTCCACCGCGCGAAACACGTCGCCATTCCATTCCGTTCCATTCCGTTCCATTCCATTCCGTTCCGTTCCGTTCCATTCCGTACCATTCTATTCCGTTTACAGGGCGCTTTACTAATTAAAACCCACACGTACGTGTACTTCCAAATGCTCTTTCCGTTCTAGGCTCGTCCGTGATACATCCAGTAAAGCTCTGCTGGTACAAAGATATCCTCACCTGAACGGATTGTTTCCTGGTCTGCATCTCTTCATGTTCTTCCTCGTTGTGGCTCCTGGGATCCATGACATTAGTCAGTTTCTTATCTTCTGGGGACTTATTTCTAAGGCTGTCCAGTTCAGCTTCGTTCTGCTCATGGTCTGCCTAGTAAGTTTATACAACATTATTTTTAGTATATTTCAAACCTGAATATACACCGCTAAATTTTGATTCGATTGATCGAACAAACTAACTAGAGGTCATTGGACTCGCTCAGCCGACGTTTTCTTAAAGAAATTAATTTCGTACATGCGTAAATTTATACGAGTTTTGAAGAAAAGGTACTTTATTTTTTAATTTTATCTTTACAAATCGATAGTGTTTCATGTACCGGATCGACCCTCCACGGGATTAAAACGATCTTTAATGGTGTAGTCTGTTCAGAATCAGTAACTGAATAGATTCCAATCATTTTTACACCATTGTATTTACTCATTTTGATTAGGATTTGTGCCAAGTTTATAATTTACAAGCTTTTGCCCGCGCGGCTTTGCTCCCGCTCTTCCCTACTTTACCCTACTCTACCCTACTTTTCCCTACTATATCCTACTCTACCCTACTGTTCCCTACTCTACCCTACTCTACCCTCCTCTACCTTACTCTACCCTACACTACCCTACTCTACTCTACCCTACACTACTACCCTAATTTTATTTATTTTTTCCATAAGAACCTTCTCGTGACAATAACAAACACAACAAAAAAAAAAATTAGCGAAATTGGTCCAGCCGTTCACGCGTATATATACCAAGGGAAAAAGGGAATCATTTTTATACTCTTATGTTATTCTAGGACATGGTCTAACCGTGGGCCAATTTCATCTGAATTAATTCAGTCATTTAAGCGTGAAGAAGAAGCAAACATACAGTATACATCCTTGTACAAAATTTTATGCAATTAAATATAATGATGAGGAAAATCAATGTTTTTCCATTTTGTAAACACGTCAACAATCGTTATAATTAATCGGAGTGCATTTCATAACGTTTAAACTGATTTGGTATACAATTTTTATTTCAATAACGTTCACAAGATATAATAAATATAAGATTTACCAACTGTTGATATAATTTCTTTACTTTTATCATCATCATATCATCATTTGAAAATCATTAGAGGTATATCGTTTGAATATAATAATAATAATCATCTTTATTTCACACTTCACAAAGGTACAGTACAAAAAGTTTCGTATAAAATATACAATGATGCAAAAAAAAAAACTTTGTCTGAGTCAGACAGTCAGAGTCTGGAGTCCATACTAGGATACCCTGTGTGACGGATCACCAGGCTCTCACCCCAAAATTCCGACGCTTAATTGTCTGTAACTAATACCAAACAAATGACAAAATAAAAACAAGATTTGAGTGAGAATACAGACAAACCTTAATAATAATAATTTTACCAAAAATAAAAGTGAAGTGTAATACCTAGTTGTAGCGAAAGTGCTTGCAGTGTGGTGTTGCGAGTGTGAGCGAGTGCATGTAGGGTGTAAATTCGTCTTTAATGTATTTTATAACGGAATACGATGTTATGAGGGAATAATTAGCAACCGTAATGACTGACGTCCTTTTTGTTATATTCATTATTTGACATATTTTTAGATCATCGAAGTAATGTCCCGATTATTTTACCGAACTGGGTACCTATATTTTGCCGATCTACAAATTACAAAATATTTTTTTTCTATTGCCGTTGCCCTACCCCTACTAAATTAAAGAAAGCCGAAGCTGCGGTGGTAAGCGTTAAAAACCATCTGCGATGATAAGTTCGCGTGGGGCCGCCTAAGCCCCGCAGCGCCGAGACAGAAACAATACAATGCGTTCCAAATGAGAATAGGATGGCCCGCCATTTTGTGAACTTGTGACGTCACGATTTACTGTCAAATCGAGGAAAGAAATTTTTAAACATTAATTAATTTACGAAAATTTGAATTTATTTATAAACTGTGAACGAAAAAGTTTAATCAGAATCCGGTTCTTCAATTTTGCCAAAATTTCTTCGATTTGACAGTACGACGAGACGTCAAAACATAGGAATCGGTCCTATTCTCATTTGGAACGCGTGGTACTTGTTGCATGTGCATGCCTGCTTGCATACTGCATGCCTGCTTGCACACTGCATGCCTGCTGCATGCTGCATGCGTGCTTGCATTCTGTATGCATGCTTGCTTGCTGCATGACTGCTTGCAGTCAAGCTATTCGTTGTTTTTCGTTTATATGTATAATCAAAATTCATTAGGTCTATCGAATAAAATATATCTTGATACCATAATGATGATAAACACCCCGGTTTGGGACAACTCGACTCGTATAGGTTAGGTTAGAAGGGTGAAGGTAGGTAGAAGGAAGGGTACCTACTAGACAACTGATAAACATACTTGTATATTTTTAAATACATACATATTATAGATAAACTAGCGACCCGCCCCGGCTTCGCACGGGTGCAATGCTCTTGCCGCACCGGGCGGCCGGCCGGTACCGCCGCAAACGCTACGTCCCGCAATTTTTAAATCTGTAATATCTTCGAAAATCTTCACTTAAATCATACGGTGTTAAGGGCCATATAGATCTATATTAAATGAACAATGTATTCAAGGTATTTAATTGGTTAAGGATTAATGCTGTATTGGTTAAAATCGCTTCGAAAATTAGCCATTATTTGTCGTAAAAAGTAAATGACAAAAAAAAGTTATTGTGGGTTATCCATAAGAGATAGACCATCACGGACTTTTCTACTATACTTAGTACATTATTTTGATAAAACTCGTAGGGTGAGCCTGCGTTTGCAATGTAAGCGAAAAATTATTTACGACATCACATTAGAAACCTCAAAAATAACAGTACTTCTCCACTATTTAATGGATGTTATTATACATATAAACCTTCCTCTTGAATCACTCTATCTATTAAAAAACCGCATCAAAATCCGTTGCGAAGTTTCAAAGATTTAAGCATTCAAAGGGACATAGGAACAGAGAAAGCGACTTTGTTTTATACTATGTAGTGATTACATCCAGACACAGAACAAATGATCATGCTCATCACACAAACATTTGTCCTGGGTGGTAATCGAACCTACGACCTCCGGCATAGCAGTCAGGGCCACTAACCAGACCAATAGGCCAGTCAAAAATTATATCATATATTACTTACTCAATTAATCGAGTAGATATTTCATCTATATTTATCAATAGCAACCGACCGGTGACCTACGTATGAAATGACGAACAAATGAAACATTTTCTACTACTTAACCTTTTGAATATCATCAATTAGAGACACATAGGAAAGATAATGACAGAGCGAACGTGAATTAAAATCATTGAGTAAGGTACCTATCTATTTTTTGGTAAGGACTACTTTTTTTATTAGGTTACAACTTTTTTTTTTGACATTACGAGCATGGCAGTTGAGAATTTGTCATGCTCACTCAAATGTCTCGCTGTTGATGGCGTTATTGGGTCGTTCTGTTCCCTTCAAAATGGTTGAGCTGAGTGGGGCTGAGGCACGCGTCATGCTCGTGAACGGGTGCCGTGAGATGGGACTGGTCATCTCTTAGCTGCCAGTGGCTTAATTAAGTTTCTATCTTTTAATTATTTTACATTTTTATTTCATTATCGACATTGTGCTCACATGATAGAAGCAACAAGTAATATGTAACCAAGCATTATATGTAACACATAATATGATTTAAAAGAGTGTCCATGGAGTTTCTTGCACGTTCTTCTCCATAGAGACCTACTCTTTGGAATGTGCAATTTAGCTTCACTTTTCTTAGACTGACCGACATTTGACTATTTAAAAGTGTCTGTAAATGGTCTATTTGAGTTGATTTGATTAAGGACCTGCGCTCTCCGGAGACAAGACGTCTTAGACAAAACAGTTTTAGTTTTTAGTAGTCGATATATCGAAATATCGATATTTTATCAACAGTCCTAGCGCCCCGTCTCGTAGCCAAAACAGTCTTGTCCCGGACATCGTAGACCGGCCTGAGACGTCTAATGCCGGCCATACACGGTCAAACCTGTCGTCCAATCGGTATGACGCTACATGTTTGATCAAACCGATTTGACCGTGTGTGGGAGTGACAACATGTTGACAACATGTTGGTCACACCAATCCAGTCCCACACACGGTCAAATCTGTTTGATCAAACCTGTAGTTCGTCTATACACGGTCAAACCTGTCGTCCAATCGGTATGACGCTACATGTTTGATCAAACAGATTTGACCGTGTGTGGGAGTGGATCGGTATGACCAACATATGACGGCACAATCGAAATGTCATTTAATTTATTTAGATACAGAATCCATATTTTTTAGTTTGTGGTCTGGATGGTTAATGGCTTGGCTGGAAGATAGTGTAGTGACTATAGCGGTACGAGTTATTTGTACATGTATTTATGTATGTGAATGTTAGTATGTACCTTACCTATAGCCTACAATAGGAATAACTAAACTTTGCCGCCCCTCGTTTTTTGCCGCTCTGGCCAAATGCCCGGCTTGCTCCCCCTTATATCGGCCCTGTACCCCTAGCCACGTTGCTAATCTGCAATAGTTAACGCTTGTAGAAAGCTTCAAATGTACGGGAATGACGTCGCCTCAACGCCCAGTCACGTGGTCAGAACAAAAGAATTGGCGGCAAGGTCAACTCGAAGCGTTCGGCGCAAGCGAAACGGTTGTAACTTGGCTAGGGGGGCTGATTATACTTTATGAGAAGATTAAAGTACTTGAAAAATCTTTATTTCGCTTAATATGGTTTTTTTCGTCGTTACTTTTTCTTGCGTTTCTGAGTTTGATAAAAATTTATTACTTATTTACTTTGATTTAAATATAGATTGTAAAAATGTTGTGCAATTGTTTAGTAGAGATAATAATGTGTTACAAACTGCAAAAAGTTAAAAAAAAATATGTTTTTAAACATATACAAGGTGTAAGGGACACCCCTCCGCAAACTTTAAGGGCTTGCTCAGTAGACGAAACTGAACCACCTTCAACAATTTTTTTTTCAGGGAACGAAAAAAAAATCGACCTTGCCATACAAATTGTCCAATCAAGTTTATCATTTTGTATGGTGAGGCTGATATTTTTTTTTTTCGTTTCCTGAAAAAAAATCTTGTGGAAGGTGATTCAGTTTCGTCTACTGAGCAAGCCCTTTAAAGTTTGTGGAGGGCTGTCCCTTACACCTGGTTTAGAAATATAGAAAAGTAAATTGTACTTTACTTTGAGACTATGTACTTTTTTTAGGGTTCCGTAGTCAACTAGGAACCCTTATAGTTTCGCCATGTCTGTCTGTCCTCGCTTATTCCCGATCGCAATTTCCCGAGAGTTGGCGCTGTACTTTTAGGATTTTTCCTGAGTTAATGGGGTCGGGTATTATCGAATTATTCGGTTGGTCTCTCCTCGGCATTGGCGTCATTATCTTATAACTACATAGAACTTCTATCAGGAACATGCTAAGGCAATTTACAACAAAACTAAATTTCTTTTTTTTAATGCCATCTATCAAAATGTTAAGGTAAAAATCAGTTCATAAATGGACCGATAGATGGCGTTGCATTTACATTGGCGTTGGAATTAATGTACTTTACCTTTCAATCGTGGAAATTACAGACACAATAGAAAGACAATTGGTGCGCGAACGCCGGCGTTCGCTTTGGGGTTTAATGAATTAATTCCAACAAAAAAGGTGGCAACCCTACGTGTCTCTAATCACGGTATTCGAAAGGTTAAATCGCATAAAACCGGAATTTACGTATAGTTTTGATGATGACTTTTTTATCCTTAGTATGTGTTTTTCCTGTTTCATACACATCTTTTTTTTTTATAATGGATAGGCTCGCGTTTGACCACAATCTCACCTGATGGTAAGCGATGATGTGGCCGACGATGGAACACGCTTGCCTATAAGCAATCTATTCACTCTTGACTTAAAGACCCCTAGGTTATAGTTATCAGGAAACACTACCACTACCTATCTTTTATTTATCATTTACTACACACTAATTTATACCTACATTAATATATAAGCATATCTTTAACAAATATTTACCTCACACCAAAAAACTGATTAACATCGGTATTGTTTAGTTGAAAACCAGCGTGAAACACAACACACATACACACACACAATGTTAATCTATTTTAAAATTAAGTAGGTATAGTCTGTCTAATAAGTCAACCGACTTGGGAATTTTGTATAATATTTAATCATTTAAAAAATAATTACATTCGATACTTTTCATAAGGTTCTTCTGTTAGTCAACAATGATATCTATCTCTTAATCAACCTTGATTATTGAACCCGTGTTGACTACATCAGATTTCATTAAATCCTAATAATTACCCAAGTCGTTTAACTTATTAGACAGACTCTAGTTAAGTTTCTATAATTGTTATCTCATTGTGTGAACTTGTGTCAAATAAAAGTGTTTTCTTTCTCTCTTTCTAGATAACAGTCAAGCGTGAGCCTATAAACAAAAAACAAAACAAATTAAAACAAACTTACCATCTACACTGTCCACTAAACACAGTCACAAAAACTAAAATAAACAAACTTCGAATATATATATACAAATAGGTATATATAATATTATCCTTATTAGTGGTGGGTCGTTATCGAAATTTTGACCGACGGAACGCAACCGGTCTTGTTAGGACAGAAACGATTATTAAAAACGGTCCTCCCCAAGTAGCAAAATGTAGTTCTGTAGTTATTCTAAGAGCATTAATTTTTTAGCCTTATAGAAATCCTATAAACGTTTATAGAACCGTATTTGGGTGCAGTTTATAGAACTATTACGCCCTGTGATCGTTGTGTTACAGTTTGGTAAGGTGCAATTCGATTTTATAATAATCTTATTAGGTGCTTTACCAGGATACATTGTCCTATAAAGGTTCGAGTAACACAACGACTAAGTGAGATCAGTTATCTAAAAATATGAATCTGTGTTTCCTGATAGCTACAACTTAGGAGTCTTTAAGTCGAGAGTGAATAGGTTTCTTCTAGGCAAGCGTGCTTCATCGTCGACCATATCATCGCTTACCATCAGGTGAGATAGTGATCAAACGCAAGCCTATCATTAATAAAAAAAAAAAAAAAAAAAAAAAAATATAGTGCGTGACGCGAATTGGAGTTATTGATCCTGTAACGAACTAGCACACGCCACGACTGGTGTAATTGATCCTAAATTTATCAGCGTAATGTTATTAATAGAGTAATCGTTTTTTAGGGTTCCGTAGTCAACTAGGAACCCTTATAGTTTCGCCATGTCTGTCTGTCTGTCCGTCCTCGCTTAATCTCTGTGACCGTTAGCACTAGAAAGCTGAAATTTGGTACCAATATGTATATCAATCACGCCGACAAAGTGGTAAAATAAAAATTGGAAAAAAATGTTTTATTAGGGTAGCCCCCCTATATGTAAAGTGGGAAGTGTTTTTTTTTTTTAATTTCAACCCTAAAGTGTGATATATTGTTGGATAGGTATTTAAAAATGAATAGGGGTTTACTAAAATTATTTTTTTATAATGTCAATAATTTCGGAAATAATCGCTACAAAAGTAAAAAACAATGTGTGTGTCCCCTCTAACTTTTGAACCATATGTTTAGAAAATATGAAAAAAATCTGAAAAGTAGGACTTTTTAGGAAAATTATTTTGAACTTGATGGAAAGAACAGTTTTTGTACAAAAAGACAAAAAGGTTCTACAAAATAATTTCTAGACTAAGTTTGTGGTATAATCGTATATGCAAGCATTTTTTTAAATTCATAAGTGGGTACACTTATTGTGACGGACGGGAAACTACGGAACCCTACACTGAGCGTGGCCCGACACGCTCTTGGCCGGTTTTCATTATTTTTGTAACAGTGCCGTGCTGAGTGTATGGACATAAAATATACGGCAGTCGTATTTTTTTGCAACGAATCGTAAGGAACCTTTCGTGTACGTTCGCCTTGCACTTAGCTGGTTTTTATTTTCTTGCTTTCTCTAACCTAAAACAAAATGGCCGGTGGGCATACATTAGTTTCGTGCTATAAATCAATTAGCAGTCACGTCTCAGACAAATCAATCCTACAATTTAAATGACCTATTTCTAAGACTTTTATACAATTATATATATTCGATACTTCTGGCGTGTTGGTCTAGTAGTTAGTGACCCTGACTGCTATGCCGGAGGTCGTGGGTTCGATTCCCACCCAGAACAAATCTTTGTGTGATGAGCATAATCATTTGTTCTGTGTCTGGGTGTAATTTATCTATAATATGTATGTATTTAAAAATATATAAGTATGTTTATCAGTTTTCTAGTACCTATAACACAAGCTCTGCTTAGCTTGGGACTAGACGGCGTTGTGTGATAGTTGTGGAATATATATATATATATAATTGCATATCTTATAGACGAATGCAACAAGACATTAATAAGTATAAACAATCTTATTAAACGTGTTTATAGGATCAAATGGTTACCCATTCATCAGCGCAGAGCGCTAAGGGCCTTGACTACTCTGTTCTCTTTTGTGGATAATCCTTCTTCCCCTTCTTATCTGATTTCAGAACTTCAATTTCTTTGCTCTGGGCACAATACAAATCTTCGGTCTACTAATAATAGTCTTCTACGATGTCCCTCACACCGCTCTCGGCTTATCCACTCTTCCTTTTTCATCCAGGCGATATCTCTTTGGAATGCGCTCCCTCTGAATATCAGGATGGCAACAAGCCGGTTTTCTTTTAAGGTGAAGGCACGTGAGCATATTCGCAAGATGTTGGTAGAATCATCACCGCGCTAATTGGTTGGATTTGTTTTTTCACAAAAGCATTGTTTTTGTTGTATGTATGTATCTAAGTATGTATTTACTATTGTATATATTTGTTTCTCTTCTGTTTTGTCTATTTATTAAGTTGCACCTGCCATGTTTTGTTTCTGCACCACCCTAAGGTCGACTGGCAGATAATGCCTAAGGCATTAAGTCCGCCTTTGTACAGTTTTTTGTGCATAAAGCTTTAAATAAATAAATAAAAAGAAATACTTGCTAATAGTTTTATAGCATGCGCTTATATAACTTAAGTCCTAGTAAGAATCATATCTAGTAATCCTATAATAATAATATGCCTTTTATTCAAACAGACATAACTTGTTTCTAAACATTTCATGCTATATATTTCTCTACTGCCTGTATGTCACTGATTGACAAAGGCCTCCTCCAACTGTCGCCGGTTATCTCTGTCTTTTGCAAGTCCTGTCCATGTTCCTTCTGCTACTGCTTTTATATCATCGACTCATCTTTTGGGCGGTATACCTCATTGCCTTTTTCTGTGGCTCATGAACCAGTTCAGTATAACTTTTGACCATGTTTCTTTCCCTCTAATAGTATGTTATCCTATCTTATCTTATCTTCGTCATTCGTGGTCTGGTTTCCGCACTTAGTCCCATATCGGACCATTGTGCGTGAGCCATAGCGGCCTTTACTCCAACCAGCCCACCTCATTCCAGAAACAGATGAGTCTCTTTGGTTTGCTCAGGGCGTCCATCAGCGAATTCGGTGTTCCCAAGGTTCGTGTTCTTATCTCGCTGACGGCTGTGCACTCGAGGAGCACATGCGCGACAGTTTCTTCTGATTCCATACATCCTCTGCACAGAGGACTATCTGTGATATTCATTGTGAAAAAGTGTTTATTCAGGGACCTAACCTAACCAGCAACCTTCTACGACTAGACAGCTAGTCGTAGAAGGTTGCTGGTTAGGTTTTATTATGTTATCCTATAAACGTCTATTAAACTAAGTAATAGGGTCGAAAGTACCTGTAGCGCAAATCATCTTAGGAAATGCTGTTGAGAGTTGAGAGATTAGTGATCTTAATCAAAGTGTCTATTTGACTTCTATTAGACGTTTAGTCTTATAAGTCTCTTACTATAGGACTATTTTGCTCGTAGCGACTTGTTTGAAGACGAAATTATTGCTAAGTGAAATAGTTGCAGAAAACGTTCGTTGTCGCAACTAGTTTGAGGACGGTTTAAAATTGGCAATATTTGTGCTGTATTTCAAAGACATAAAGTTCGTTTTTCATTGTGAAAACTGGTTTTGAAACGATGACACGAAGTGTGATTGTTGAATTAATGCATTCTCAGCCTTATTTCCCTAGAACTAAGATAACAATTTGCATAAAGTAATTCGAAAATTGGTTTGTGCAACGAAGACGGTTTACTCGCAGAATGGAAAACGGTTGTTTCGTTGCAGAACAAAAAACGGTCTTTGAAAACTGTTCGTTATTGAAAAGCCCACCGCTATTGTTATTTCATGATAACGCGGTTAATATTTATACTCAAGGACGATTGAATATATATGTATGTTTATTATACATATAGGTATTCATTTGTTTCCTGGTTTTTACTTATATCTGACTGGGAGAAAATGCCTTTAAATCCGTTTTTGTACCTTTGTGTTGCATAAAGTTTTATTAAATAAATAATCGAATACAAAATAAATTAATCTTCTCATTGGACATTCCATACGTCACGCACAAAACATTTTGGGAACACATTCATTGTACTTAGATACAGCTAAGAAGTGGTATTCCCTGCCGAAATGTGTTACCTGATAGCTACAACCTGTACTATCTTTAATTAAATTAAGAGTGAATAGATTACTTCTAGGCAAGCCTGCTCCATCATCGACCACGTCATCGCTTACCATCAGGTGTGATAGTGACACGCGTGCCGAAAGGTAGGTACCTAATCAGATTTATTTTCCTACTCTGGTTACAAAACAAGAATAAATACGTATTTCATTTACCCACAGATAACAACAATCATTGCAGTCAAAAGGAGAGGAATCTCCAAAGCCGCTTACAGACGTCGCGAGGCGTGCGACGCGAGGCGTGCGTTGCGAATGGCTAGCCACGCATGCCTCAACCTGAGGCATACGACGGTACATTTATGCATGCGTCCCGAACGACACATTCTGTCATGCTCAAGCCGAGCACGCAAACAACCACGCATGGTGTTCGTCAGTAGAATAATGGCTCCGACAATAGGCGAGACGTGCGGCAGATTGTAGCTGCGGCCTATATAGTGACTAAATATTGAAAAAAAGAGAAAAGAAGAAAAGACGCTGTGACACAATACGATTACACTATAGGATTACATTACACAACAATATTATCTATACAAGGTGTAAGGGACAGCCCACCACAAACTTTAAGGGCTTGCTCAGTAGACGAAACTGAACAACCTTCCACAAGATTTTTTTTCAGGAAACGAAAAAAAAACTCAGCCTCGCCATACAAATTGTCCAATGAAGTTTATCATTTGTATGGTGAGGCTGACTTTTTTTTTGTTACCTGAAAAAAAATTTTTGTGAAAGGTTGTTCAGTTTCGTCTACTGAGCAAGCCCTTAAAGTTTGTGGAGGGCTGTCCCTTACACCTTGTATATCCGTCCACACAGCCCGAGGCATTTGAGGCGAACCATTCATAACGCACGTCTCGCGATGTCTCTACGCGGCTCAAGGAGTTTGACGCGCGATAGACTCAGTGGCGGTGGTTAACAGCAGCAGATTTGAATTTATACAGGTGTGCAAAGGTCTAAAAGCTGCGTCTGACTCGCGTGCGTATCGCGTCTGTATCGCTACAAACGCGCGTCAAACGGCGCGTTTAAAACTCAAAGATTAATGTGATTGGGATGACGCTCTATATGAATTTTTAACTAACTGGCTGTGCCCGCGACTTAAACACGTGATTGTGCTCATGATAACGAACAACTTTTACTATGGGAAAAAACGTGAAATCGCGAAAAAAAAATCAGCTGTTCAGTACAGTAATTGCCAGTCACCCTATATATTCATATGCATGTAGTAAAAAGCGGTTATTTCCAATTTATTCATATGTATAGATGTATAGATAAAGAGAAAGCATATCGACACGAAGATAATCCCACAATGTTATATCTAATAGTACAGCCAAATATACGTTAATCCTTTCACTGTCTTCTCACAGAACCGTTAAACTAATAATATTGTCTTCCGTTCATCAGCAAACAAATCCAATCCAAGGTTGGTCTCTACGAGCGCGTTGAGCATCGTTAAAGGCCTATTACACTATGTATTATTCAAACCGTTTTAGTCTATGGTTCGACGTATCTAGTCTATGGTTCAACGTATCTACTCTATGGTTCGACGTATCGCGTAGTGTAATAAAGGACCTATTACACTGCGCTGAATATCGCGTGCGATCGTACTATTTTTCATTCATAGAAAGACAGTCTAGTCTATGGTGCGACGAATCGCGTAGTGTAATAAGGGTTAGACTGTCTTTCTATGAATGAAAAATAGTACGAGTCGGAAAATCACACGCGATATTCGGCGCAGTGTAATAGGTCCTTAATAGTCAGACTGTCTTACTCGGGAAGAAAAATAAGACGAGTCTGAATATCGCACGCGTTATTCAGCGTAGTGTAATAGGCCCTTTAGCATAGCGGTCACGAAAGTGAACCCGCGGGAAAAAGCAAGTGGGAAATAAAACAAAATAGTAAATAACTTAACTTCTCATTTATTCAAATATAAAAATAAACAGTTAACTACTAGTTATTACGCTAGAATCTTGCTCTTGTTGCGTAGGGCTGTGTACGCTACGACAATGGAGAGGGCGGTCGCCAGCACCTCGGAGTTCACCCATGGACCAGAGTAGCCTGCAAAATAAACAATATACAATGTTATTTTTAGTATTATACTAGCTTTTCGTCGCCCCCGCTCTTCCTTACTCCACACTACTATATCTATGACAAGCCTGTTGGTTTAGTGGTTAGTGACCCTGACGGCGATGCTGTCCAAATGTTTGTGTGATGAGCATGATCATTTGTTCTGTGTCTGGGTATAATTTATCTATAATATGTATGTATTTAGAAATACATAAGTATGTTTATCAGTTGTCTAGTACCCATAACACAAGCTCTGCTTAGCTTGGGACTAGACGGCGTTGTGTGATACCTAGTTGTGGAATATTATTATTTTTTTACACCATCTGCTCGATAATGTCGTTTTATACGTCACACAAACCTCACTTAAAGCCTGTCATTCTATCCCTAGGGAGATAATGCAGTATGGCCGATCCCTAGGGAATAATGAGATTTGAATTTGGAACATTAAAAATCGTCAACATTGTGAATTAAAATGTAGGCGCATCGAACAAGTTGACTTGAAATTCAAATCAAAGAGTATGTAATCACTATGATTCAAACTGGCCACAAACAAAAAAAAAAGAAAATAGAAGAAAACGTGCGTACTGACGGGAGCGTTATAGAAAATTGAAACAATAGAATCTTGGAGTAGTAAATTTTGTTTGTTTGAAGAACTTGTAAATACTCGTATAAAGTCTGTCCAATAAGTCATCCGACTTGGGAATTTTGTATAATATTTAATCATTTAAAAAATACTTATATTCGTACTTTTCATAAGGTTCTTCTGTTAGTAAACAGTGATCTCTAACTCATAATTAACCTTGATTATTGAACCCGTGTTGACTACATCAGATTTAATTAAATCCTGATAATTACCCAAGTCGTTTAACTTATTAGACAGACTCTAATACTTATATTTCTCTAGTATATGATTTGGTTGACCAAATTATCTTTTAATTATCTCACAGATGGTGTAAAAAGTAAAGTATGCAACACGGGGATAAAGCTGTCTTTGTCTTGGGCGGCTTGAATTCCTCACTTCACTCAGGTTTCTTTATTAACTCCCTCGCGATGCTCGGGAGTTAATTTTATAAATCCCTCACTATCGTTCGGGATTAATATCAGCAACCTTCGTTTCGTTCGGAATTCAACATGCCGCCCGCGACTTAAAGACACTGCTTTATCCCCTAGTCACATAAACTACTATTATCTACCCTACCAAATTTCACATAAACCATCTACTAAATAGTCCGAAAAAAGCCTAAACATTTTGTTTGGATAGGTGAGCCCGTTCTTGAGTTATAAAATTACAGCGAAAAGTGGCATTGATTTCTATATACATGTCGCAGCCATCTGGTTAAATCAGCCATCCAATTGGACACCTAGGGCGTTCGTTAAACACCGCTGGAGGCGCAGCGAAGCGCATTTCCTTGAGCGGCGCCAAGAGCCCTTGAGAGACCTCGAGCGGAGAGAAGAGTGTCGGCGCGCAGGCGCCCGTCTTTTGATGCTGATCGATACTTTGTACAGACAACTCGTTCTCGTTCGTAATGGATGTGGACTGGGACATGGTTATTATTGCTGCGCTTGCAGAAGAAGAAAAATATGGGTCCAATGAAGCCAGCCAGCCGGGCGCTGGGTAGTGCAGCGGAGCAAAGAGCAGCACGGCGGCGACTGGAGCAGTCGCGCGCATGCTCGCGTAGTAGCTCGAGGGCGCTCCGAGCACCGCATGCGAATTTAATCTTATGCTGGCCATACACGGTCATACAGGTCGCGCGGTGAATCAAGATCGCTCGGCAAAAGTGGAAGGGGCATGCGCAGTATTCAATTCTAAGGTCCATTTGGTGACGTGCGGGCGGGTGTGCGCCGTCGGCGACACGTCATTGGTAGATAGAGTCGCTCTTCAATTCCCGCGTTGCGTTCTTGCGTCTCATTGGATACTGTTGTACTTGGGTACTGTTGCGTACAGCTTATGTTATCGATTAGTAATACGTAGTCGTAAAAAAATTGTTAAAAATAAAGTTTTAAAACGGCTAGCCAGAAAAATGGTTTACGACGAAAGAAACTAACGAAATTATTTTTTTTTATTTTAGTTTTAATTTAAAAAATTTAAAATTTTCTGAATTTAAGTACCTACTTACAAGATAAATTACAAGCAAAAACTAGTGTTATTATAAGTTATGTTACTAAGGTTCAAACATACGAAATTAAAAATAAAATCCTAACATACTAAGAATTTCTGTGCGCAATTGTACACATGCGCCGATTGCTCCCACTACTTTCACCGAGCGATCTTGATTCACCGCGCGACCTGTACCGTCGTCCAATCGGTATGACGCTACCAATTTGATCAAACAGATTTGACCGTGTGTGGGAGTGGATTGGTGTGTATGGCCGGCATTATATTGACCTTATGTCAAGGTGGTTAAGGTTTATATTAGATTCTTGTCTTTAATTGCTATCCACCGCGCCACCAGCGGTGGAAGTTGGGCCTTAAAGAATTATTTTTGGAAAATCCTTTCTTATTTTGTCTGTGTCCCCGTAAAATAATTGTAAACAATTCAAATTCAAATTCAAATTCAAATTCAAAGCATTTATTTCAAATAGACCATTTACAGGCACTTTTGAATAGTCAAATGTCGGTCAGTCCAAGAAAAGTGAAGCTAAATTGCACGTTCCAAAGAGTAGGTCTCTATGGAGAAGAACGTGCAAGAAACTCCATGGACACTCTTTTAAATCATATATGTGTTACATATAATGCTTGGTTACATATTACTTGTTGCTTCTATCATGTGAGCACAATGTCGATAGTGAAATAAAAATGTAAAATAATTAAAAGATAGAAACTGAATTAAGCCACTGGCAGCTAAGAGATGACCAGTCCCATCTGACGGCACCCGTTCACGAGCATGACGCGTGCATCAGCCCCACTCAGCTCAACCATTTTGAAGGGAACTGAACGACCCAATAACACGTGCCACCAACAGCGAGACATTTGAGTGAGCATGACAAACTCTCAACTGCCATGCTCGTAATGTCAAAAAAAAAAGTTGTAACCTAATAAAAAATGCTCCATGGTGCTTCACATTCACAAACTTGGAAAAAGTGCTTCTACATTATACAATGCAATTGTGTCTTTCAAATTAAAAAATAATAATATTAGTTACCAACTAATCAACTAATTAGTACGCCCTAGTGGTAGTGGAGCTGGACCAGCATTGAGCCAAGCATTTTTATCTTGAATATAATCCTCCAACTTATAATATGCTTGTCTGCATAGTGTGCGTTTAATACAAGATTTAAATTTCGTTTCATTGAGTTCTAATATGTGGGGAGGTATTTTATTATAACATTTCAAACAGTACCCCATGAAAGAAGAGGCCACTTTAGCCAGTCTGAAACCTGGTTGAACTAATTGATCCCTATTTCTTGTAACATAATTATGTCTATCGCCTCTTTTGCTAAAAAGATGAAGATTTTTTCTAACATACATTATGTTTTCATAGATATATTGACAAGGTACTGTCATTATGTTAATATCTTTAAACAGTTCCCTTAAAGAATCGCACCGGCGGAGATTGTAAATCGCTCTGATGGCTCTTTTCTGTAATATAAAGATTGACTCGATGTCAGCAGCCCGTCCCCATAGTAAGATACCGTACGACATGACACTATGAAAATAACTAAAATAGACTAGTCTAGCGGTATCAACATCCGTAAATTGGCGGATTTTTCTAACAGCATATGCAGCTGAGCTAAGCCGACCTGCAAGAGAAGTTAAGTGAGGACCCCATTGTAGCCTTGAATCAAGCGTAATCCCCAGGAAAATCGTTTTATCAAACAGCGTTAGATTATAATCTATCTCGTAAGATTGTAAACTGTCGAAAGATTGTGAACCGTAATCTACTACAGACGCATTATTTTTCGGTAGATTACAATCTATTGAAGTTGCGAACATCCAGGATTTTTTTTGCAGTAGATTTTTAAAATTATTATTCAGTATTATTATTTAATTAATAATTATAAACTAGTGCTTGACTGCAATCCCACCTGATGGTAAGCAGTGCTGCAATCATTGATGGTGAGACGCACTAGTTAATTAAGAGCCTATTCACTCTAGCCTTGAAGACACCTACATTATACCGCAGCGGGAAAATTGTTCCAGTCCTTCGTTGTACTTATGCAGGCTATGCAGTATAAACGACGAGGCGAAACGCTTAGTCCAGACTGTAGAGTTCCTCCTGAGGGTTTTGACAGATGGACAACGTATTAGGTATATCCCACCCATTCGTACAAAGCGTTTTGGAAACACATTCATTATGCGTACAGCTAAAGAGTGGAATTCCCTGCCGGAGTCTGTGTTTCCTGATAGCTACAACCTAGGGGTCTTTAAGTCGAGAGTGAATAGGTTACTTCTAGGCAAGCGTGCTCCATCGTCGGCCACATAATCACTTACCATCAGGTGAGATAGTGGTCAAACGCGAGCCAATCAATAATAAAAAAAAAAGGTCCTGATACTTACTGCCTGGGTGATGAAGCTGAATGGCGATCAAAGGAGCGACAGCAGCGTTGGGGTCAGACCGACGAGCGCGACGCAGGGACGCCCAGCCTTCCTCATCCAGAATCAGGACCTCGTGGGTACCGGAGCGGGCCTTCGCTGGCTCCTCGGTCCAGGATACCTGAAGAACACAAAATTAGTTGATGAAGTTTAATGGCTTAACAAAATAATTTATGGTGAAAGCTATTGGCCTGAGAGTTACGTTGGCCTCATACATCCAGAATTACACTCTGGATTCATTCACCAAATAGATAAGTACAGAAGTCAATTTACATACTGTGCAATCTCACAACACACACATAGACACCGCTCACGGACACTATATCTCGGAGCGCCTCGGCCCGCTCGTCGAACAGTTCTGACTCAAACGCTCATTAGTGTGCGTCCACCGAGTGTAGGTATAAAAAGTAAAGTACATACATGAGATTGTCTTTTGTGCCTGGCTCTTTTGTGATTCAATATCTAAATTTATATTATTAAGTCATTAAACCCCAAGCAAATGCTGGCATTCGCCCTGTCTTTATATTGTGTCTCCAATTGACAGTATTCTAAAGGTTAATTCAGAAAGACTGGAATACCTTAGAATATCAGATTCAGTATGCTACATGCACATTCTAATTTTATCAATTTATAAATTTCTCAGCAACGCGGGGCCGAGGCAGACCACGAAGGAGATGGCGGGATGACCTGGTTGGCTTCCTTAAGAACTGGAATGAGAAAGCGTGGAACCGTAATTGTTGGAAGTAGTGGAGGGAGGCCTTTACCCAGTAGTGGGACAGTGTGGGCTAAGTAATAAATAATAATATAAATTTCTCAGATCTGATTGGAATATTAATTCATTAAACCCTAAGCAAACACCAGCGTTCAGTCTCTCATTGTCTTTCTATTGTGTCTCTAATTACAATATTTGAAAGGTTAAGATATTTTTTTCATATCGCACATATTCCCATGTATTTTAATAGAGCAGTAAATTCTTCATTCATTAAAAAGTTTGCATTTTTAAGATAGGTATGTGTGAGGCAAGGTATTTACATTATGAGTCCAGAGAGTCATTCTGGGTATGAGTCCAACCTAAGAGTAATAATATTCCACAACACTTTCTAGTCTCAAGCTAAGCACACAGTCAAGAAGGCAGCTTGTGTTATGGGTACTAGACAATTGATAAACATACTTATATATTTCTAAATACATATATATTATAGATAAATTACACCCAGGCACAGAACAAATGATCATGCTCATCACTGTCCTGGGTGGGAATCGAACCCACACTGCAGCATAGCAGTCAGGGCCACTAACCACTAGACCAACAGGCCAGTCAGAGTAACAAACAAACAATGGGAACTTTAATGGTATGGAACAAACCTATTGTATTATTTTCTATTGACAAATAAGGAGTTACAGATGTTCCTAGCTTGATAGATATCTGTCACCCCACAAGTGATCTTGGCTTAAAAGTAAATACCCTAGTGCTTTTTGAGATCAACCAAACCGGATCTACTCTTGTGCTAGTCCTACTTATGACAATAATAAAACAATATACCCTTCAGTTAGCACAAATCGACTTTCACTGAAGCTTTCGTAACTTTCTAAATGAAATTAAGCTCCAATTGGACGATTAGCAAAGATAGAAGGTAAACGAACAAATTGCCAGCGTCACAAGAATTGAAAACGGGACTTAGATAGCAAAAAAATTTACAAAAAGGTTAGACTTACCTGGTATCTGTTTTCGCCTATACGAGCAGCTGTTAACGGCTTTCCTTCAACCTCGGCGTACAATGCGTAGTTTTCAGGCAGAGGATTGTCACATTTCAGCGTAAACTCTGTAATATACGCTATTTGTGTCACAACTGTCGCGTCTAAACTAGTGAAAGATGTTGCCTCTACTTGAGGGTTTGTGCAGCCCTGCGCGAACGCGGCAGACGCAATTGCTAACAAACAGAACGCGTATTTTGTGACCATTTTGCTAATTTTTATAAAACTATGACTGCTTGGAGTTAAGTTAATTTATATATTTTGTTCTATCAATAATAGCACTCGTTCCAGTCGTTCCGGCTACCTCCACGTATTTCGCTCTTAATGTAGCGTTCGAAAAGTTCGTCAAATTATATTTAATGACAGTGAAAGGGATTTTGACAATCAAAGAATTTTGTAAATATTAATTTAGAATCATTAATTCAAAATAAAATATCGATTTGATATGGTAGATTTAAAATGTGTCAAATCATGTGTCAGTCATATCTAAATCTATTTGGCAGTAAAATTAGTTTTTATGCAATAGTAAAATCTATATTACCCAGATTTTGTTTTGGAACGCACTTTCCTAACGTCAGCGATGACGTGTGACGAATATGCCAAGTTGATGTTTTTGACCTTTCAGCTGCGTTCATAATTATAAAAAAAAAACGGGATGCGTCCATTTGAAATTTGAATTCGTTTGTGCGGGCCAAAGCGGACAAAATAAAATAAACTTTATTCAAGAGTAGCTGCAGCCAAAAACTTCGCCTGCGCGATAGTAGAACATGATCCTAAGGAAGTATTCCCCAGGGATAAAAGTAACCTATGTGCTATCTATTTCAAAACATGGTCTACCCCGTATATACGTACACGGCAGCACAAGTATGTGCGCATTTAACTCTGGTTAGATGTTCAAGGAGTCAGGCTATGTCGGCAATTTTGGTTGTCCTGTGAATATCTTCATTTCTAATATGATCACGCAAGGAAAATAGATGTCACGTTCCGCTGATGGCCATAGATAGTCCACACTTTATTTTATTTTTTTGGCAGTGTTTTGCGTGGAGGATTGATCCCTGTCTTATATCAGCTTATTTCTTTTTTTGTTTTTTTTCATTTGTGACGATCGTCGTTTATTACCACACAATGGAAAACATGAAATATCCTCTAAGTGAATGTTGGATTCAATCAGTTACGTTAATCAGATTAGCTCAACAATATTAATCTTTTATGCATATTGTATTTGGAAATACATATATTTTAATTGAAGGTTTTAATAAAACATGCACTTAAAAAATATGAACAAAGAAATAATTATAGCAACACTGAAGAAAAATGGCGCGAATTGTTAAAAAAAATGCAGTTTTTGTTATTACATATTTTACAGTACCTACGGCATTAATTGTGATGATTAGTGGTGTTTCGCAGTTCGCAGAAAAGGGAGTTAGTGATAGCGTGACGAGTGACGGACAGAATGGAAGAAAAAAACGTGTTGCGCCGACCCCAAATAAAAACGGGACTAGGGCAGGAAGAAGAAGAAGAAGAAGTGGTGTTTCGCAGTTTTTACCTGTCCTTTATAATTCCGGTACAGTTTTATAGCGCATAGTCATTTTATTGGTGCAATTTGTTTATTACGTAGTACGTAGGCAAGAATAAAAAAATCGACGGGAACATCCCGCCGGGATGTTCAGTTGTGAAAGGAAAAAAAGGCGACACGCACGATCGGCACTGATTGGTGGCTATCGGTAAGTACGTTAGTACTTATTCTTATCTAAGGGTCAATTCCCACTGAAAGAGCAGCGGCCGGCAGCGTCTTTTTGAGGCAAAATATTACAAACTATTTTGAATCTTATTAACGTGATTAAAAAGTTCATAGTCATTTGAAGGCAAAGGAGGGGTAGCGTGGCGTCGCGAGGCTGCACGAGCCTCCTACCGACTAGTCAAAAGAGGCGCCGCGCGGCTGATCGCGGCGCAGCTAGCTGACGTGCGGCCGGCCGCGGTGCAGCTGACAGACTCGCGGCTGCGCGCGAGCGACCATTTCCTAAAATTTTCTTTTCCTTTTTCTTTCCGTTTTGTTTGTTACTTCTTGGTCTTCTTCTATAGCCAGTGCTATGATACATAAATCCAAATCCACCATATTTATTGCCACACAACTTACCTTGAGTGAAGTAGATCGCACACTAGTTTTCAAAGCTGCGTGGTGGCTCATTGCGGCGCCTCGGGATGCCGCGCTGCCTCTCGCAACGCCGCACTGCCCCGCGCGGCGCCGCGCTCAGTCACTTGCTCTTACGGCCACTGCGCGCCGCTGCTCTTTTAGTGGGGATTGACCCTTAGGGTACATAAGACTTCAGAATAAAGGTTTGTCCGTTATTTTAATCAATAGGCGGATACCTTTGATTATAGGCGGATACATACCTACTTTGCGAGGCATGCGCGACGCATGGCGCACAGCCAATGCTTCGCAAGCGCATGCCTCGCTACAGACATGAAAACAGACAAATGAAGCATTTGCTTCGCACGCCATGGCTCGACCCGAGTATGGGTCAACTCACACCAAAAGAGCGGCGAAGGGCAGCGTAGTTTCAGTGTCATATGAATTTTAACTTTATTTTCTTTTCTATAATACTTATTATCGCACGAATTCCTCCGCCGCGGGCATCCGCGCGACTCGTTCGAGTTTCTCATGCGATAATAAGTATTATGGTAATGATAATAAAGTTAAAATTCATATGAAACTGAAACTGCGCTCAGCTTCGCTGCCCTTCGCCGCTCTTTCGGTGTGAGTTGACCCTATATGTTACTTAGTACGTACATATAGGTATTTTTTTTTTTCAACACGCACACTTCAAGCAGAGACACTCGCTGTGTGCCTCGCAAAGTATGTATCCACCTCAAGACATTATATAGTCAAAGATAACGCCATGAACGTCCACAAAAATCAGTAAACGAAACACCAGCCCTAGCCGAGTTACAACCATTTCGTTCCGAATCTGTTTCCACAGTCGGTAACGCCGCCGACTTCTTGTTCTGACCGCGTGATTTAACGTTGAGTTGATGTTATTCCCTCTCCTAGAGAGGAGGCTTGAGTCCCAACAGTGGGAACATTATAAGGCCGACTATGTTACGGTATGCTAGAGAACTTTGCTAATGAGTCGTAAGCCGATGTGGTACATAGGAGAGGATAAGGAAATCGGAGGAACAAATAAAAAGACAGAATGATAATTTATCCGTAAAGGCCTATATTTATTGATTTATTTATATTTTGTTGACATAATCCATGTGTGCCCGCCCAATAGTCCGAGAGCCGTCAGCAGCCGCGCTCACTCCTACCGAGCGCTTCACAAGTCCCAAACTTCACATCGTTCACAATCTACTAACAATATCAATACATCTCTGTGTTGTGATGCTGTCCTAGTACGTGTGATCAAGAGGCTGGATAGCTACCGTGAAACATTCTCTGTGGCATGACGCATCACGCTCATATGTCCGACACTCCCAGCAAAGGTTCAACCATTCAGCTAGCGCAACCGCTTTACTAGTCCATTTTCTGTGTTCACTAAATAAGTCTACGAGTGGTGCCCCAATGGTAGCCCTGACTTATAAATTGTAGTTCGTAGTGTATTTCATCACCACTGCTCTCAAAACGGTGAAGGAAAACATCGTGCAGAAACCAGTAAGTCCAAGAAACAAAAATTCGAAGATATGTGATATCCACACACCCACACTGATCCCGTCTAGTGGATTACGTTAATTCAACAGTGTGTTGTGACGTATATGAGCGAGGTTCGTCATTGCAGGCAAGGCGGGAGGGACAGCGGTAGTGCGCGCGTGTATCAGACGCTTTTCAACACACTTACGGAAAAAATAAATATCTTAGACGCCTTTAGAAGTAAGTTTATAGTAGTATTTTATTTAGAGCTTTGTACATCGACTCGTCGCTGCTAATGTGGAATGCTAGAGGTGCTGGTAGTCAGCATGCAGTGTCGTTGACACGAATATTTCACGCTGAGGACAGGGAATATTTCACGGTGCATAGTAGGTACTAGGAGAATGATCTCTTGGTAGCTGGTAGCCGGTTGACACTTGTTCAGTCGAGTGTTGCCGAGTCGTCGCAAGGTCTTGTCCACTCATGGCCTGCTACACGAGGCTAGCGTCACGTTTTTCTGTAAGTATTGGCTGACACATTCGTTGTTTGTCAGCTGTTCTAGCCTCGCGTATCGTGTGTGTGGCGGGGCGCGGTCTCAATGGTGTCAACTGGCAGGCAATGACGTCAGAGCACCACCGAGTATAAGGTCACGTCGTCAGCCCACCACTACACGGACACATGCGTGCTTGTGTCAAGCCCCCTGTGCAGTGAGGTGTGGTGGCGTGGCGTGGCGGGGCGCGGGCTCAGTGGCTATGGTGTCAGTGGTTGGGCGGCGTCTTGGCGGGCGAGGCGGGCGGCGGCGCGGACCAGTCGTCGGCGCCTTCGTACTGCGTGTTCTCCAAGCGTGTGATGAGACGCTCGTCTTCGTCTCCGAATTCACCGCCCATGAGCGACGGCTCGCCGACAACCATCACGTCCTGGGGACAACAATTATTTTTTTGTTAGTGTTGTGGTATTAGACCATGTCAAATTTCGGTTAGTTCTGCTATGAACTAGAACATAGGGAGACTAACCGGAAAATTTCAGTGGAATGATGAAGCAAATCCCTTTTTTTTTTAATAATATATATTCCACAATTATCACACAACGCCGTCTAAACCCAAGCTAAGCAGAGCTTGTATTATGATAACTAGACAACAAATAAACATACTTTTTGTATATTTCTAAATATACACCGTTAAATTTTGATCGTTTTAATCCCGTGGAGGGTCGATCCGTTACATGAAACACTACCAATTACTAAGATAAAATAAAAAAAATAAGTACCTTTTTTTTAAACTCGTACCTATTAATTTACGCATGTACGAAATTAATTTCTTTAAGAAAACGTCAGCTGAGCAAGTCCAATGACTTGTAGGTAGTTAGTACGTAACGCCGACTACTACCTACAGGTCATTGGATTCGAAAAAAAAATTGTACATACGTAAACTAATACGAGTTTTAAAAAACAGGTACTTTATTTTTTAATTTTATCTTTACAAACCGATAGTGTTTCATGTACTGGATCGACCTTTCACACGATTAAAACGATAAAAATTTAGTGATGTACACATATTATAGATAAATTACACCCAGACACAGAACAAATTTTAATTATCGTGCTCATTACACAAACATTTGTCCTGGGAATCAAACCCACGACCTCCGGCATAGCAGTCAGGGCCACTAACCACTAGACCAACAGGCCAATCATCTTCTATTTGAGAATATTATCATATGCTAAGTCTGATCTACCTTTTTTGGCGCAAACGTATAACACACAATGTTACTTTTTATTTATTTATTTTTTGTTTGGTGTTTGTCTTATGTTTTTGTTGTATATGTTTTTTTTTTTGCGCCAAAATAAATACTAAATACTTAAATACTATACTTATACTATCTAGCAAAACAAGTTAGTTGTGTGAGTGTGGACGGGTACCTGCGACGCTAGGCTGAAGTTGGGTCCGGGGGATCGTTTCTTGGCGGGCGCGGGCGGCGCGGCGTTGGGCCCGCCGCTGCCCTTGCGCTTGCGCCGCTTGCTGGCTGGCCGCTGTGACTCTGTGGGGGAAGGGACGTGATTAGTACATCAGCTTCAACTCAAAAATCATTCATTCATAAGGTCTGTCTGTCTATGGCAATCATCATCAGCCTTTTTAATGTTCCCACTGCTGGGACTCAGACCTCCTCTCTAGGAGAGGGAATGGGCCGTAATCCACCACGCAGGCCCAGTGCGGGTTGGTGAATGTCACATGTCTTCGAATTTTTGGTTCTAGGACATGCCGGTTAACTCACGATGTTTTCCTTCTCCGTTTTGAGAGCAGTGGTAATGAAATAAATTACACAAAGTAATGCGCCTGGCAGGGTTTGAACCCGCGACCTACAACTCGTAAGTCGGAGCCGTTACCACTCGGCCACTACTACTTTATGCCAATATGACTCTTAATCGAGTGAACTGATTTGAATGCAATTTATTTTTATTTCTAAGCAGATTTTCTAGCGATGATTCTTAAACATGTTTTATCAAAATCGGTTCAGCCCGTTTCAGTGGAGACTATTTGGCGCAGTCGGGTAAAAAAAGATGTTCGTGAGCCCACGCACACTTCCAAGAGCAACCCGTCTTGATGATATAGAACTACTAAAGGTGGCGCAGGCGCTGGTCGCGAGTTCAATTCCCGCACGAAACAAATATTTCTATAATTTCTATTTTTATTCTATTCCATTTTTAAATGTAATTTTAAAATTTAATCATAATAGTCAACATTTTGGCTTTCATTGTTACGATTAGGTATTTTTGTAACTAACAAATGATTTCAACTGGTCATTGCAAACACGGGTTTCTAATTTACTAAGGTCTAATAAGACCTTCAAGCCGAGTGGAAATGAAAAGTCACTATTTTCTCAACCCGAATACCCTATTAACTCTTTTATTCAAAATCAAATTAACAGTAACATTACGAGAGGGTTAAATAATTCTAGCACAACGCTTTGAAAAAGTTTCAAAACTGAACGAACGAACGAGCTAAACGACTTCTAATACCGACACGGTAATAGAATGTAGTAGGGACGAATAACAAGCTATCTGCCGCCTCGCCATAGTCCTCTTGGCCTGCTTGTCAAGATTAACATACGATAAGTCGAGATTGACCGGTTAGGATCCCTAGTACTCATTGATATATATGTACTAGTGATGTAACGAATATGCGCATTCGCGCGAATATTCGCACATTTTTACAATCGCATTTGAATTTACAAGAAACAATTTTTCTTCACAATCAAAAAAGTATTTAAGTATTGATTGAACGTATATAGAATGATAATACACTTGGTGAAGAATGTTAAATTTCAATTAATATTCGCGAATATTATTAGCCAACGCGAATATTGATCGCGAATATTCGTCAAAATTTAACATTCCTTACATCTTTTGTATCATTCTATATTCGTTCAATCAATACTTAAATACCTTTTTATTTGTCAAAAAGAATTGCCAAATATTCGCATGTTTCTTGTGAATTCTGCGAATATTCGTTACATCACTAATATGTACTACGAACACTCACTTCAGTCGACTCAGGTGTAATGTAGAATATACACCTTGAACATCACACTATGTTGAACGAAACGTGTAAGTGCCACGAAATTCATGACGCCTAAGACATTTTGGTCGCGAAAAAAGTATCGTATAAAAGCTATCTTAGCGCTGCATGTTTTAATAGTTCTGTTAGACGATATAATGGCAATGTAGCGCTGCAGCAGACCTTTTGTTTTAACTTTTCAATATTTTGTCAAATAGTTTCCATGCAGGGGCTTGTCTATCACTAGAATACAAGTCGATGCTATTACTAAACTAATAAACTTAATTTTAATTCTCAGTTCACTCACCAGGAGGCGCTACCATCCTCTGCCACTTTTGGAACAATGTGGTCTTGAGGCAATCTCGCGGTGAGAGCGCGTACGCCTTGTGTCGAGACATTAACTCCTGCATAGGTTCCAGGATCACGCATAACTGGAAAAAACAAGAAAACATCGGTTTACTAGCAATCCTCAACATAGTCAGTCATATAGTGCTCCCACAGCTGAGACTCGAGACCCTCTCTAGGAGAGGAAATGGACCTTAACGCGTATAGTCCCTTGAACCATCTGACCGAAATTATGTGAACGCAACTCTCGCACTCGCCTAGGCGGCAGTACGCAAATCTGTGCATTTATTTGCGGCCAGCAGTGCATTTTCGAGATATTGATTGATTTACATATGCAATGTTCACTTTGAAGAATCTTTAACCACCAATTTGACAAAAGTATTAATTGCACGAAAAAATCAAATGTTGATATTATTTTTCATGAATCTATAATAAAAATAATTTTTTTTCAAGCCAATTGACCTAGCCGTTACGAAGGAGTAAGCCTCAGAAAATCACTGTTTTATGGCACTTTTTGGGCGCTTGGCCCTTAATGTAATGGCATGGGTCTGATACGCGCACTAGTCATTGCAGCCGCGGCGCTATATACTAAGTGAGACGCGGGGGCGGGGAGTGTCAGTGATTGGCTCGCTTCGCCATCGTGTCATAGACGTCACTCGTGATTCGTTCCCTGCGCTTGCTGCATGTATCTAACAACGACGATTGTGATGCCCTGGCGGGTAATGTTGTTGTGAAGCGCGGTGTGGTGCGGCGAGCTGTAGCGAGAGTCAAGTACTAGGCGCACATAGCTTACCCTGAGATAGTTGAGCGTGGAGTTGGTGATGCCCTGGCGGGTGATGTTCTTGTGAAGCGCGGCGTGGTGCGGCGAGCTGTAGCGAGAGTCGAGTACTAGGCGCACATAGCTTACCCTGAGATAGTTGAGCGTGGAGTTGGTGATGCCCTGGCGGGTGATGTTCTTGTGAAGCGCGGCGTGGTGCGGCGAGCTGTAGCGAGAGTCAAGTACTAGGCGCACATAGCTTACCCTGAGATAGTTGAGCGTGGAGTTGGTGATGCCCTGGCGGGTGATGTTCTTGTGAAGCGCGGCGTGGTGCGGCGAGCTGTAGCGAGAGTCAAGTACTAGGCGCACATAGCTTACCCTGAGATAGTTGAGCGTGGAGTTGGTGATGCCCTGGCGGGTGATGTTCTTGTGAAGCGCGGCGTGGTGCGGCGAGCTGTAGCGAGAGTCAAGTACTAGGCGCACATAGCTTACCCTGAGATAGTTGAGCGTGGAGTTGGTGATGCCCTGGCGGGTGATGTTCTTGTGAAGCGCGGCGTGGTGCGGCGAGCTGTAGCGAGAGTCAAGTACTAGGCGCACATAGCTTACCCTGAGATAGTTGAGCGTGGAGTTGGTGATGCCCTGGCGGGTGATGTTCTTGTGAAGCGCGGCGTGGTGCGGCGAGCTGTAGCGAGAGTCAAGTACTAGGCGCACATAGCTTACCCTGAGATAGTTGAGCGTGGAGTTGGTGATGCCCTGGCGGGTGATGTTCTTGTGAAGCGCGGCGTGGTGCGGCGAGCTGTAGCGAGAGTCAAGTACTAGGCGCACATAGCTTACCCTGAGATA
Organism: Mythimna albipuncta; assembly: GCA_929112965.1. Lineage (NCBI taxonomy): Eukaryota > Metazoa > Arthropoda > Insecta > Lepidoptera > Noctuidae > Mythimna > Mythimna albipuncta. Next base: position 3,531,645 of record OV815988.1, read on the forward strand.
GTTGAGCGTGGAGTTGGTGATGCCCTGGCGGGTGATGTTCTTGTGAAGCGCGGCGTGGTGCGGCGAGCTGTAGCGAGAGTCAAGTACTAGGCGCACATAGCTTACCCTGAGATAGTTGAGCGTGGAGTTGGTGATGCCCTGGCGGGTGATGTTCTTGTGAAGCGCGGCGTGGTGCGGCGAGCTGTAGCGAGAGTCAAGTACTAGGCGCACATAGCTTACCCTGAGATAGTTGAGCGTGGAGTTGGTGATGCCCTGGCGGGTGATGTTCTTGTGAAGCGCGGCGTGGTGCGGCGAGCTGTAGCGAGAGTCAAGTACTAGGCGCACATAGCTTACCCTGAGATAGTTGAGCGTGGAGTTGGTGATGCCCTGGCGGGTGATGTTCTTGTGAAGCGCGGCGTGGTGCGGCGAGCTGTAGCGAGAGTCAAGTACTAGGCGCACATAGCTTACCCTGAGATAGTTGAGCGTGGAGTTGGTGATGCCCTGGCGGGTGATGTTCTTGGCTAGCGCGTCCAGCGCGGCGTGGTCGGGCGGGTGCACGGCGGCGCGAGGGATCAGTTCCCGGTGCGCTCGCACGGCGAGGTGCCACGTTTTGATGCGCATCAGGTCATCGAATGTGAATTCCAGGATCAAACGCCCTTCTGTGCATACCTGGAGACAAAAAGATAGTGTTATCATGGTATAGGCGATATAAACAACAATGTAAGAGTTAGATCAACATATTCGTACTTCTTTTGCCCATATTCCAATTGGATTTTAGAAGCTTGTGGACCAGGGTGTAAATTCCCACATACCTTTGTTGAAAAGGGTGGAGCTTCAGACCAGACGGATGTCTTGTATGGTCTGGGGCTACTGTACGAAAGTAGATTTCGGATTGTTGTATTTATGTTCTAATCGCACGGAGAACTCTGACACCGCGATGCAGATTTTTTGTATTATAATGTTTAATTCTTTATTCTACACAACAGTTTATAAGTGGATGACAGAGTTCATTTACACACTCTTAGGCGAGCTTAACTCAAAGTTCAGTTATCTTCGTTTGATAGGCGACCATTACACGGACATGCAAGCGAATGATGGTTTTCGTCAATCAAAACTTTGACTGTGGCAAAATTGACAGCAAAACCTACCGTGTAATGTCCGCCATAGAGAGAGATCATTATAGAGGGTAGGACTAAATAATCCTTACTAATATTATAAAAGCGAAAGTGAGTTTGTTTGTTTGTTATGTCTTCACACCTAAATGGCAAAGCCGATTTTGATGAATTTTGGTACAGAGATAGTTGGGACCCTGGAGTCGGACATAGGCCAATTTTTTCACGCAGGCAAAGCCGCGGTTAAAAGCTAGTAATGTAATAAAACTATCCTGACAACATCATCAAAATTGGTTACTAAACGGCGCAAAAATTAGCATTTCAAACGGTGAGGACATCTCTTATCTCTTTTCTTCGAGTAACCAATGGCGGTGACGTCATATACCATTTCGTGCAAACGTTTTCTGTACCATAACAGTCTCTCTTTCTAGTCGTGATCGGACAGTTCGTGTAATAATTATTTGATTTAAAATAAATGCTATGAGTTGAAGCAGACTGCCTGGTGTCGGGGAATATCACTAGACTAGACCTCACCTCACCTCACCTCACCTGATTGTTTTATCACCTCTAAACAAAACAATAGGGATCATATACAGTCCCCTGTGCAGAACATGCTTGGTGAAGAAGGAGACAATCGCACATGTGCTCCTTGACTGCACAACTGTCACCGATACCCTTATGCGAACCCTAGGATCCCTAAATACCCTTACAGACGCCCTGAAAAACCTGGAAGGCGTGATCTGTATTTGGAGAGATGTTAGCTAGATGGAATAAGCCCACCAAAGCACCGCCTTAGTCCGACCACAATGGTCCACAGGACTTTTTTTTTAAGAAAATTATCTTAGGGGTCGGTGCCCACTCGCGGCATGGCACGGCAAAGGATTTTACTACTAATCAAGTTATTTTGAATTTTATTCCAATAAGACTAGAATTCATGTTATTTTATTTCGATACCCCGATGCCGTAGCATGCCCTGGCGTCTTAATGTGGTCCGGTCGATGCGCGGGGGCAAGGGAAGGAAAAGACGCACTTGCGCGCGCTTTTTTTTTTGTCTCTCACACTGACCGAGCACGTCAAGAGATTAGCAAAATTAATTGAAGCCAGAGTGCCTGGGCGTTCAGTACGATGCCACGGCATGCCGTAGCCCGACCAGCCGTGAGCGCCGGCCCTAAAACTTCTCCCGCTCTTTGTGTCAGACTTTTACTGACTAAAACTACACCTATACTCTTTCTTTGCTCTCGAGTTTCCCTTTCACAACTCCACCCACGGCCCCAGCAGGCTTCAGCCCTGGTAGACCCCCACGGTATTGCTGATATCCCTTTGAGGCGCGCGTAGCGACGACTCAGGCTCGACCCGGACGGTTACTGGACGACCGGACAGGGACATAGCTAGTCATCCACAAACCCTCACCTAAGGTGGCGTCCGCATAGGACTAAGTGTGGAAACTAGACTCCGATAGATAGAACTTTCGCGATTTCCTACTAACTACGGGGCTAAGGTAGGAGCTCCGCTCAGCTACGTTCCTGCCTTAGTCTTTTGCTGTCTATGTTTTTAGTTTATACGATTGTGTGAGGCAGGAATAAACGTTTTAGATTTCTTTGTGTCTTAGATTTAGGTAAATAAACAGCCCTTACTTTAGTGAACATAGGTTTCCCATGGTGCGTGACCATGGTACAGTGGTCGCAGTCTAACGTGATGCTGGTGTTGTGGAAGGACTCCTTGGGCTGCCGCATCGTGTAGTACAGTTCCGACACGCCGCCCTCGTAGATACTGCGGAAGTACCGCGGTATCAACGTCCTTCCTATCGCTGGAAATTGAAAATTGAACAACGTTAGATACATTAAAAAAGACGTGTGGCACTCGGCGACTGCCGCGGTAAAGCTATTGCATAGCATTTTTACCAACTTATGCAATTATAATTTTTCATTTATTTTATTTATGCAGTACTTTTTTCCTGTCTTTTTTTTTCTTTGATATTAATTGAAGCTACACTTTCACACATTGAATTGAATTTTGATTGATTGTTCACTCATTTGTTTTCTTATCGGTCACCATGCTCAAAAAACAAATGAGTGGGGGATGTTAGGTTATTTTCGTTACGGAATTTCTGGATTCGGTCTCCACGTTCAAGGCCCGCGACAGTTGACAGTTGAATATTATAAAAGCGAAAATTTGATTACTTCTAAATGGAATAATATTTATGTTTCTATAATACAGTAGAGTCTCGCTAATCCGGTCCCCCGTTACTCCGGTGCACACTGTAATCCGGACAGACGAAAGGATCGCGCGGGGGATCGTTCGCAGAGGAAACGGGAGGTGCAGGCCACAACGTGTCAATATACAATCATTTTATTAGTTTCTCTGTCAACTCAGAAACCGTACATTTGAAATGAAGTGCGAAAATTATAAGCAGAACAGACTTTTTGAAGAATTAACTTTTATTTTTATTTTTTTGTTAAATGCGCAAATTTTTAATAATCTTTCTTCCTATTAAAATATTGCATACTATAATTCGGAAGGGGTCTAGTTTTTCAATAGCTGGATTAGCAAGGCCCTACTGTATTTGTTTCAATATATTGTCTTTTTTTTATCCATCATGGGGATAAAGCTGTGTTTGTCTTAGGGGCTTGAATTACTCACTTCACTCAGGTTTCTAAATATATTAACTCCCTCACAATACTCGGGAGTTAATTATATAGGTCCCTCAATGACTTTAAATCAAAACTTAGCAACCTTCGTTTCGTTCGGAATTCAACGCTGTAATTAATATTCTACAAAACATAAAAATAAAAAAAAATAAGAGAAGTAACTCTTATTTTTAGACCCCTTTCTCACCTCGTGCCTGCCCAACTGCCCCAAGGAGCTCCACAAGCACACAGGTATTTAAAGCACATGAGACGCTACTAAGAACCTAAGGCCTCTGCCACAGTAGACGGAAATCCTGTCGCGGAAGATCGGTCGCTCCGCGTAGTGTGCCCGTTATTTATGGTTTATATCGATTTTTATTAGCGACGGTATTTCCGTCGAGTGTGGCAGAAGCCTAAGGTTTCATGCATGTGATAATAAGTAATGTCTTATCGCTCAGGGATCTTATTCTATTTGGAGAACGTTCTCGCTCTCATTCATACTTACGTACACTGTAATCCTAAAGCTCAAACTGTCATAATGGAACCTGGAAGTACCAGGAGAATAGAAATTTGAAGCGTACTCACTGTATCTCTTAGGTCCATCTTCTAAACAGAAAGTGAGTGTGAGCGTCGCGTCATCTTCAAAGAATTCTGTTGCGAACGCGTCCCACCAGAGGTTATCTGAGTCCTGGAATTAATAAAAATCACTTTGAATACATGGTATCCTGGTACATTGGAAAGAGAAACAGGTACAGTAGGCATCTTGAGCGCTCGGCGTCAGAGTGGGGATCGCTTTAAGCATTCCATACATTGGCGAGCCAATCGTCTTCGTTGTTAGATACATGCAGCAACGCAGGGAACGAATCAGGTGTGACTTCTATGACGCGATGGCGCGGCGAGCCAATCACTGACACTCCCCGGCCATGAGTGTCACCTCGCACCACTAAATAGACCGAATATTTGACTTATGCGCAACCGCTCAAGATCCGTTGTGCCTACTGTATACAAGACCGGGCCTTGTTACAGGCTATGGTCTGGAGCGAGGAGGAATGGCCGGCGGTCGCCTCCTGCGAAGCAGTAATGCTATCACGGCGAGCAATGGACAGCTCGCCATCGCCGTCCGGTAACCGTCCGGACCAAGTCTTTTTTTATTAAAAAAAATGTTACGTAACGCGTTGTTTAAATACTCCCCCTCCCACCCTCGTTTTACAAGATCGCCACCTCCCCACAAATTACGTTACGTAATACTTGAATACTCCCGAAGTGGTTAGACGATTAAAAAAAAAAATACACGAATTATGCTAGAACTACACTGCGCACACGTGTGCCACACACGCCGATCTGGGCGCGTCGGTCTCCATACATTTTATATGGAAACTAGACTTGTAGAGCTACACTAGATCCACGCCACGCGACGTCGTTCTCCGTACAAATCAGGCGTGTTACACGTGTGCGTCGGTCTAATGTAGTTCTAGCTTTACAGTTTAAGTGGACCCTTCCAGATACGTCTACCGTCAACGTGAGCATGGTTTAAAAACTTGTTCTTTCATCCAAAGCAATGTTTGATAAAGAGGTAACTCATAAAAAGATAGATAACGCCTAAACTGTGTTGGCATTCTGTAATTCTGTCACTCACTAGAATATTTCACAATACTTGTTTCAGCAAATACCTCTTTCATTTAATTTTTTGGTAAACATTTTTGTCCTTCAAAATCTCGATTAAATGCGCAAGATGTCTTTCTTTATATAAGCTTTTTTGAGCATGTACGAAATTAGTATCTCTAAGAAAACGTCAGCTGAGCGAGTTCAATGACCTGTAGTTAATAGTCGGCGTTGCGTACAAAGTACCTACAGGTCATTGAACTCGCTCAGCTGACTTTTTCTTAAAGAAATTAATTTCGTACATGCGTAAATTATTACGAGTTTTAAAAAAGAGGTACTTTATTTTTTAATTTTATCTTTAAAAATCGATAGTGTTTCATGTACCGGATCGACCCTCCACGGGATTAAAACGATTAAAATTTAAGGGTGTATAATATCCACAAGATATCTATGTTTCCAAAATATGTAGAGAAAGATGTGTACTAACGTCATATTCACGTAAAAGGGCGGTTGGATAGAAATGTATCTCTTGGTTGGGCGCTCTTAATTTAGGAAAGACATAATCTGTCTATCAGCCTTTACTAACTGTGGTTTTTCTTTTTTTGGTGGATAAAAATAATCCAAATTACATCCCCCGCCCTTGGGCGGAGCGGGAGATAGTGTCAGACTTTTACTGACTAATAAAACCCACCCCGTTCCTTGCCTTTCATACCGGGGCCGAGCTATCTTACGGAGCTAACCCTGGCCCCAGTAAGCCTGCGGTTGCTGACAATTTCTTGAGGCGCGCGGGACCAGTGCGCGCCGTCGACGACTTGGGCTCGGTCCGGACAGTTACCGGACAGTCGGACAGCGACCTATATAGTTATTAATATAATATTGAGCGCTCAGCGTCAGAGTCCCCGGATCGCTTTGAGAATTCCATACGTCGTCGTAGTTAGATACATGCAGCAAGCGCAGGGAACGAATCACGAGTGCCATCTATGACACGACGGCGCGGCGAGCCAATCACTGACATTCCATGCCCCGCGTCTCACGTCGCACCACTACAGAGACCGAATATTTGACTTCTGCGCAACTTGAAGCCAGCGCTCAATATTCGCGCCGATAACCAACTATGACTATGAGATGAGATTTTTAAACTACAGCGCGTGGTAACGACAAACGTTTGCTGCACCATGCCCTGGAGCTTTCCCACGACGTTTTAAAATGTCAGGCGAGCGAGCGATAAAGAGGGATGGAGTATACAGCCTTTAAATAACTCCATCCCCTTAAGGCCCAAGCACCCGAAAAGTACCATAAAACAGTGACTTTCTGAAGCCTACTCCTCGGTAACGGCCAGGTTGATAGGTTTGAAAAAAATATATGTTTATTATAGATTCATGAACAACGTTATCAACATTTGATAGCACGATATATTAATACTTTTGTCTAAAAAAAATATTTAGCAATTTCGCAACTTTTCCCTACTCCTTCGAAACGGCTTGGATCTTTAGAAATATTTTTATACATAAAAATTAGTGGTTAAATATTCTTCAAAGTGAACATTGCATATGTAAATCAATCAATATTTCGCGCCTTCCGGGCGCTGCTGGCCGCAAATAAATGCACAGATTTGCGTACTGCCGCCTAGGCGGGTACAAGAAGTACATCCACATAATTTCGGCCAGATGGTTCAAGGGACTATAAGCCTTAACAGTTCAGTTCAGGTCGTTAAATGGATCGCGTTAAAGGTCGTGGCGTGGGGCTGTTTGGGCCGAGACCGAGGGGCCTTAGGACTACAAGAAAAAATTAAAGTACAGTCACGAAAAAAAAAACTGTACCTAATTATATTATTTGTGGTATTGTGTTTAAAAAAAAAAAATTGGGACCTCGGTCTAGGTGGGTGGGATGACGTTCAAAGTAAAATTGTTTTACTTTTATTTCAGTTTGGGTAAGAGAAAGAGCTATACTAGACAACCTGTCTAGTGCCATCTCTTACCCACGCGAAGCTGGTCTGAGGCCGCGTTTCCACTGAAGAAGAGCTGGGCGGAGAGGAGCGGTGAAGAGCGGTGAAAAGTGGTCAGTGTTTTCACTGAGGCACACAGTGGAATGGAATGAAGCGGAGCGGAGCATACTTTTGGAATCGAGCATTTTTGCGCTTAGTTACACTCAATCGCTCAGAAAGACTATACGTCATGTTGTCGTTTAAAAAGAAAAAAAGCAATCATTTTATATCTTTCTCTACTTGAAGACGAAGATAACGAATCAGATGAAGTAGCATAGACTTGCGACTTTTTTGGTTTCGAAGAGAAAACAGATTCTGGATTCGACAAAACACCTTATAGGTTAAGAGCGTCACGACCCGCTTTAAGAGATCATGGTAAGGCCTCCGATCACAGTGCTGGACTGGTTCTGAGACTTTTGAACATTCTTGAATGGCGCTCGTGCTAGTACCGCACGGCGGCGCGCGAGATGTCCCTACTCTTATGTCCGTCATTCACGCCAGGGTATACCTGACAAGTTTGCCCACAGAACAGATGAAAGACGTTAGAATGGCCTTGTGGGCGGGGCAAACGTGCTACAAAATAGGGCAATGCTCACAGTTCAACTACCAATAGCAAACTTGCGATCTAAGTGTGCGTGGTCTGTTAGTTGGGTAATACGCGTTTGTATTGGTTTATTGCCTGTAGTGGAGTTACAGGGTGGGGGGCAAGCGGCGACACTCGCTGTAGTACAAATCGGAAAGTATTTCCTTTCAAACCTCTTTCATCTTTTCTGTGGGTTTGCCTGTACTAGTGAGTTGTACAGGCAAACCGGATCGTATATGTTGCACTACTGCAGGATTCCATACAAGTTTACTTGACAGGTATACCTGACAGGTATACCATTAATTATATTCATGTTGAGTTCAGCGCCATCTAGCGACAACATGGCCACGACCAGGCCCTCAGTTTTAACTTATAATGCAAAAAGGTACCAACCTCAGTCCTCTGTTGTAACCGTTTATTGAGCTCGTAAACTCTGTAGTCTGGCTGACCGAAGTAAGGGGCGTGCCGCCTGAAATAAGAGAAAAAATAACTGTTAAATTCAAATTTTTCATTTCAATAGTTATGGGGTTAGGTGTTTATTCAAAGACATGTGACATTCACCAATCCGCACTGGGCCCGCGTGGTGGATTACGGCCTATTCCCTCTCCTAGAGAGGAGGCTTGAGTCCCAGCAGTGGGAACATTATGAAAGAAGTGTTTTTCCTAACATCTTTCTCATGTCAGGTAGAACTCTGCGATTTTTTTTTTTTTTCGATTCGTAAAAATTTTCGTGCTGTTTTAATAGGTAAGTATGTACGGAACTCTCAGTACGCGAGTTCGATTCGCACTTGCCCTGTTTTGTTTACTTCTAAACTTACGTAAACCAAATAAAACGGTTCAGTTCAGAAAGAACAATAATTTTTCCATTCATACAGTTCAACAAACAACGCTGTGTTCCGTGACGTCACCAGACGATGACGTCATAGTCGAAGCCTTACGTACGCCCCCAATTGACGAGAAAAACAATCTCATTTGTACGAGTTTGTGTTAATTATGATTATAAAAGTAACTTGTGATCCGGTCTGGCTTCGCACGGGCATGGCAAATAATTAAAATAGTCTGCATCACCTCTAGGCTCTATCCTTTTTCGAACAAGCTTGGAGTGAGAAGGCGTGACAGACTTTTACTGGATGAACTTCACCATTAATACTCCAGTTGCCTTGCCTTCTGGGACCGCGGTCTTCAATGAAGCAATAATGCTAGCGAAGGAGGCGGCCGCACACGTGAGTCCTCACACCCCAACCCACCAGGCGTGGGCTGAGGACGGCGAGCAATGAATAGCTCGTCGTCTGGCTGCTCGGTAACCGTCCAGACCGAGCCCGAGTCGTCGACGGCACGTAGTTATTCACGCACGCCTCTAGGAAATGACAGCAAATCGTAGGATCTAAGCCTACTGGGGCCGTGAGTTAAGTGAAAGTGAACCCCGGAGACCTGAAATGCACGGCAAAGAAGGAATAGGAGTGGATTTTAGTCAGTAAACGTCTGACACGCCGCTCGCTCCGCCCATAAGCGGGAGAAGTTATTGGATGATTTCCCACCTAAAAAACGTAGGGACGCGGTGATTCTTTCGAAAAATTCCACCTCTATGTCGCCAAAGTCTATCGCAGTAACATCATCTCCGTAACCTTCTCCCAACTAGCTTTGGGTCGATTCCCAGTTTAACTGGATGCGGCTGAATACCCGTGTGTTACATGGAGCGACTGCCTATCAGACCTCTACAACACAGTTACTGGGCGAAACGGTACTTCTTGGATAGACTGATGATCAGACTTTCTGTCGTCTGACTACCTGTAACGACTGTCAAAGATTTACGAATGATGTTTATACCAACGATTCAGATTTTATTATTTATTTATTTAAACTTTATGCACACTAGAGTACAGAGGCGGACTTAATGCCTTAAGGCATTTTCTACCAGTCAACCGTCAGTCAGTCAGATTTTGGATGCCGTATAGGTTGGAATGCCAAGGAAATACCTTATATATATTATTTAAATACCCATCACTGATATTATATTATATTGCACTCCAAAACCGGTTTTACGTCCGTTGCGTCACAACCACAGGTTCAGTTGAAAACCAGCGTCAGGCATTCATGGTGAACTGGACCTATTATGGTGCAGCCATGAGGCAGACATCAATGATATTTTATTTTTTGCATCTTTTATTTTTGATGTGTTTATTGTGTAGTATTGTGTTTAAGCCTTGTGATGGTACCAAATAAATTATTTTTCTTTCTTTTTTCTTTCTTTCTTTCAAATTTTCTTGCAATTTTAGGACTGTCTGGAGGTTCTGGTGTGTCAGCTATGCACCGGAAAACGCAGCGTTGGAAGGTCCACAAGGTGGGCCGATAATCTAGTGAGGGTCGTGAGAATCCGATGAATGCGATACACACAGGGCCGTTCGTTGTGGCGACACTTGTGGAGGAAGGGCTGGAGAACCTAAGGTTTCATCCATGTGAGAATAAGTAAATCAAATCGCTCTGGGATCTTAGTAAATTAAACAACCATTACTACCGCTGTTTATATTTTAATGAACATAAAACCTGGACCTAAGTTAATTTGAATTTCGCGGGCAATCCTTGCGCTTCACCACTGCTCAAGAGGGGTGGCCGTGTGGTAATGGCCCCGACTTAGAAGTTGTAGGTCACAGGTTCAAACCCAGCCAGGTTCATTACTTTGTATAATTTATTTCATCACCACTAATTTCAAAACGGTGAAGGAAAACCACGTGAGAAAATCGGCATGTCATAAAACCAAAAATTCGAAGAAAACATTCACCAACCATTATATATTTAACATTAAAAGTCTGATAGTGCTTATGTGCTATATCTGGCGCTTCTTTCTTAATATGATAGAGGTCGAGGAATCTCATGTGATCGTATCCAGGTTCGATTCCTAGATACATACAAGGTGTAATTGGGTTTTTCTTACGATTTTGACACGATTACGACGTCCCACGCCCACCCACATGAACAAAACGTTTTAGGAACTCATTCATTGTGCGTACAGCACAGTTAAAGAGAGGAATTCCCTGCCGGAGTCTGTGTTTCCTGATAGTTACAACCTGGAGGTCTTTAAGTCAAGAGTGAATAGATTTCTCCTTTTCTATAAGCGTGCTCCATCGTGAAACATATCATCACTTTTCATTAAGTGAACTTATAAAAACTCGCTCTTAGACCACTACTTTTAGGCACGCAATCGACTGTTTTCCGCACTAGTGCAGAAAAGTCCCCGCCACAATTTTATTACATTTATCGTATTAGACTGGGCGTGCGTCGACCCTACGAGTAGCGGGTAAACCCCGTTTATTCATATTTTTTTTATCTGTTATAAACTAGTACTTGACTGAGATCCCACCTGATGGTAAGCAGTGATGCAATCTTTGATGGTGAGGCGCACTAGTTTATTAAGAGCCTATTCACTCTAGCCTTGAAGACACCATAAGTGTATTGAAAAAAGTCGTCTGATACACGTGCGAATTCCGTCTCGGTCGCAGTGACAAATTTTCTACACTTGTATCAAAATATACTATCTCTTACCATATAAGACCTGCGGAAACACATACTAAATCCATGAGTGTTCTAACACTGCAGTCCCTTTGAGAAATATACAACCTTATTTTTGGTATATGCAAAACCTTTAACACAACAGGTGTTTCAGGTTAGTATTTTTATGTAAAGAATCTATGTACAAATTATTTCAAATCTGTTTCATGAAAAATCACAAAGTTAGCTTGTTATGTCAGCAAAAATACATAGTCACCGGGCTATCCAGGCGACTGAGAGGTTGTTTTGCAATTGCATCCAGTTGCTTGCTGGAACCTAACGGAGTTTCCTTGCGTGATCGAATCAGAAATGAAGATATCCGCAGGAGAACCAAGGTTGCCGACATAGCACAAAGAATCGCCAAACTTAAGTGGCAATGGGCAGGGCACATTGCTCGCAGAACAGATGACCGTTGGGGCCGAAAGGTTCTGGAGTGGCGACCGCGTACCGGAAAACAAAGCGTTGGAAGGCCTCCTACAAGGTGGACTGACGACCTGGTGAAGGTAGCGGGAATCCGATGGATGCAGGACGCACATGATCGTTCGTTGTGGCGACGCTTGGGGGAGGCCTATGTCCAACAGGACGTCTATCGGCTGAAATGATGATGATGATGATGAAGAATAATGTTGTAGAAGCGATATTTTGACGTTTTTTTTTTTTGAGATCTCTGGTCTCTGAAAAGTTTTAAAATACAATTGGACCCGGTAGATAGCGCTGCTATCGGGTTATAATTTTTTTTTTTTTGTCAAAAGTCGGCTTTTGGGAATGACGAAGTCTTTTGGGAGCTTTAGTAATCATAGAAACATTCACTCTACCCAAGGTGGGAGATGGTTTTTTTGATGATTTCTGCTTGAATAGCTAAAATGTACCAACAGACATGGAAATTATGTATTCATAGTCTTACTAAACACCATCAAGTCAAAAAGAACCAACCCACAATATAATTCTTTTTTCCTTTAATTATGTCAATGCTAGCTGTTGTCCGCGATTTCGTTCGCGTTTGACTCGTAACACAGTACAATGCCAAATTCAAGCAGTTTTTTTTTTGTGCGTTACTCTATTTATATATATCCTAAGTTACTTCATATAACATCAGTCTATCTACCCGTGAAAGTTCTGTCAAAATCGGTCGAGCCATTTCGGAGATTAACCGGAAAAAACTTTTTTATTGTTATAGGTATTGAGTATACTTTCATTTACTACGTCAAAATAACATTTTATACCTAAATGGTATAGAATGTGTTATTTTGACATTATTCGTATGTTATATACATGCATGTATGCATAGAATATGTAAATTCTGTAATTTATTTGTACAACTATGCGGTCCTAGAACCGAAAATTCGAAGACGTGTGACATTCACCAACCCGCACTGGGCCCGCGTGGTGGATTATGGCCCATTTCCTCTCCTAGAGTGAAGGCTTGGATCCCAGCAGTGGAAACATCAAAAGTGCTGATGTTGAAAACGTCAAAAACTGATAAAATAAACAAGTGTTTATTTTGTGTTTCCTGATAGCTACAACCTAGGGGTCTTTAAGTCGAGAGTGAATAGGTTACTTCTAGGCAAGCGTGCTCCATCGTCGGCCACATCATCACTTACCATCAGGTGAGATAGTGGTCAAACGCGAGCCTATCAATAATAAAAAAAAAAAAGTTTATATAAAAAACTTGACTGCAGAATTGTTCGAAAAAGTTACCACAAATGTTCGCAAATGGCACCTGAAGAAACACTGAGGGTTTTAATCAGTAAAAGTCTGATAATCTCTAATTAAAAAAAAAAAAAAACAGAAGAAAAAAAAAGAGTTAGTTCGATTTAGCTTACTCATTATTCCTGTTTCCTTCAAAGTATTAGTTGCCCAATTGTTACAATACACTGAGATGGAAGACCAAACTTTAAGATTTTGTCATCAAAACATGTTTTTTTTTAAATAAAATATGAATTTTGCCCTGAGAAAATTGGATTTGGACCCCCCCCCCCCGTGCTGGAATTTTTCGTCGGATTTTTCCTATTTTTATTTTTTTACGTTTTTTAATTTAAACTCAATAAAATCGTTATTTAATTACACTTTTTGTAAAAAAAAAAATATGAATGAATTACCTTTGAATTTCAAAATGTCATCAGGATGTATTAAAATAACAATTTTAGCTGCCCCGATGTTTTTTTAATTAATTAAAATTACTTTTTTTTTTAAATCATCGGGTTTTGTAGAATAACGATTTTACACAGTTTAAATTAAAAAAGAACAGATTTTTTTTTTTTCAAAATTTAGGAAAAATCCGACGATAAATTCCACCACTGAGGGGTCCAGAATCATGTACTGGATCCGTGGTACCTATTCGTTTGTGCGTCGACCTCAGAGACAATATTTTTCCCCCGAGTGAAACTTAGAAACTTTCTGTGAAAGTACTAGGCGCGTATAGCATTCGAGGAGGTTCAATTTGTTTACCTAAAATAGGGGTCCGGTATGGGGTGGTATATTGGCGGCGGCGGCGGCGGCGCATACTCGTGGTACTGAATGTGCGACGGGTGGTGCGGCGAGAGATGGTGGCCGTACTCCCGGTACTCGCCCTCGCCGCCGAGCGAGCCCAGCGCCACCGGCATGTAGGCCACCTTGGTCACCGAGCCATCTTCGTGTCACTTGTTGGTCGCGGATAGAACTCTGTGACGGTATGCGCTCCTGGTAGCTCGCGGATTGTTTTCTTCAAACTTTTCACTTAGCGTTTCGCTTGGACACTTGTTTTTAGGTCACTTTCTAAGTCTTTATCTTACTTTATACTTAGTATATTTTTTATAATAAATAGATTTTATTTCTAATTTAATAAATTATTTGTTTTAAACACACTAACTTTGGGCACTTTGGTTTTTGTAACACTTTATTTTATTAATTAGTTAATTACTAAAACACTTCGTCTTCACGTCTATAAGCTAATAAAAGAAAAATAAAAAAACTATTATTGGGCTAAACGTTTCAAGAATTTACTACGCGCCGCGCATCACCAAGTACGACTGATAAAGCATTTCAAATTTTTCGCGCGGGAAGTGTCATAGTACCGTGAAACGTCCTAAATCCTTTATATACTTAGCGTTGCTATGCGAATTTGGGCCTAATCGCATGGCAATAGAGGCGATAAGCGTGCACGGTTCTGGGCACGGCAGGAAGTGCGGCAACGTCGCGTCAGCTGGCCGTGCTACTAGCGAGACGCGTTCGAAAAGGTCAACATCGGTTACTATTTTTTTTTTCATCCCACCGGCTATTTTCGTTTGCTTTGTTTGTTTTTTTATCATCGATATATTGATTTTATTTGGGTTGGAATGTGGATTGGAAATCATCGTGTAAAAACATCGGTAAAGAGTTCCGGTTGACGCATTTAGGTATCGATTTTCATACAAGAATGTCTGTATTGAATTTCATAATAGACTGCATACGGCGTTGTTTCATTAGCGTTGTTTTTATCGCCGAAAAACCGGTTTCCAAATGCAGAATGAGGCTAATTATCGAAATATATTATTCATCAGCGTAAAATTATCATATAAAATTATTTATTCAAGAAAAATTAAATAATAAAAGACCATTGTTTTCACCGCGGCAAGGCCTCGGAACGCACGCGACGTTGCCGCTCATAGCGTTCGCGCCATACTTTTTACTGTTTCTTAGCACATAGAAACGCTCATTACGCTGGCACGCACACAGACAGCGCCTATATTGTTGTATCCGCAGTACATAGTGCAAGATGGTATATAATGTACATTCCGCGACGGTAGATATGTAGGTAAACTACGTCGCTGTACAAATCAAACATTCGTGTCTATAAATATAATGCAGACGTGTCCATGAAACGCGCATCTTCGATTGTTTCGGAAAATGATGAAATTCAAAAATGGCGCGTGGAACGTCACTGTGACGTGTGAAGTTTTTTTTTTCGCGAACTGACGCTTGTTTAGTCAAGCGTTTGCGAGCGCATGGGAAAGTTTAGAAATTAGTAGGTAGTAGAAAATTTAAATTCTGAAAATTAGGTCGATGAGATTATGATTTTTACCGGCATTTTACTATTTACTATTCGCGTAAGTAGGTGACATAGTTACCTAAATGAATAGTTTTTTTTTTTATATTCTCTGAAGAACACTACAAATTTTGTTTATTTACTTGAAAAAAATAAACTAAAACATCGTCCAAAACTAGCGAGGACATCTGGACAATGAGAACAACAAAAACCTTATTGTGAGAGCGGTACATAAAAAAAAAACAATTCACACAATTGTCGAATCGCGAACCCAAGGATGTTGCCTTGACGCGCTATCTAGATACACTGATAAGAACACTAAACAACGCGGCGCAGTACACAAGAAACTATAACGTTCATAAAACAATGAAATTAGACAAAAAAAAAACGTCCGCAAGAAACCGCCGACGTGCAGTTCCGTCAAATAGAATGTGTGTCATGACGAGTCATTGACTTCGCTCTAGTACAGAGGAACACGTAAACTTATACACGTGCGCAAAGAAAATCGGTCTGAAAATCGAGGACGAAGAAACATCGCGACGTGCGCTGCACCCGACGGCCACAACACTTATAATCACGAGTAAACATTATCAAACGGAATCGATTGAAAAAAAAAAATAGCGTAATACAAAGCGATTCCAAATTTGAATGCACACTAGCTAGTTACCGGCGCGACGGCGTACTGCACCTATGTAAAGTACATAGCAGAAGTGTGCCGCTCTGACGGGTGACGGACTGTCAACGCTCGGGCGTTTCCGTCAGCTCTCGTCGGCGGTCGGGCAGCGTCGGCAGGCGGCGAGTTCGGATACACGATTAGATTATGTCAAAATGATTAATATAAACCGGTTTTATAGTTAGGTCAATCACTTCGACTGGTTACAATTTACAATGGCTGACTAGTTTTGGCGGCGGCGAGCAAGTTGTTCCGCGATCTAAGGTCGCCTGATAGCGATTGATAAATCTATTTGCGACTAAACGATGCAGTCTCGTCACAATTTGGAGGGAAAACTGGTTTCTCGTATAGTATCGAGCTTAGTTGTAAATGTTAGAACTTAGACGAGTTGATTTTGACCAACTACATACTCCTTTTCGTTTCGAAATGCAGGTAAAAAGCAAGGTTAAGCAACGGTTGCCGAGGTCGGTTTATGGATGGGTGACCGTCATAAGATATAGAGACTCACCCGTACTTCGGAAAGCACGTGTAGAGGTTGGTTCCGGTTGCCTTTTGTGGACCTTTGATATTCGTTACGTATGGATAGTCAGAAGCCAAGAAATCTGCGACCAGTCTTGCCAAGAAGTATCTTCATCATCACCATCATCATTTAAGCCGAAAGACATCCAGTGCTGGATAAAGGCGTGCCAAAAGTGTCGTCACAGTGACCGATCCTGTGAATCTCGCATCCATCGGATACCCACAACCGTCATCAGGAAATTGATCCACCTTGTAGGTCTTCTGAACACTGATACGGGAATGTTCGAAAGAGTTATCGCAGCTACGGAAAGCAACAGGCAATTCAGAAGGATCTAGAGATTTGCCGCGCCGGCAATATTGCCCGAAGTGGGAAAATTGCTGGCAATATTGCCACCAATATTCTTACTTCGGGCAATATTTTTTATTGTGCTTTTGTGTACAATATTTGACTGGTCTACACTGTTCTTACATAATATATATCAACATTGTGATAACAACCACTTTTTTGGGCCTGGGCAGCAGTCGGTTTACAAATTTCCAAATTAGCCACTGTAGTTCTTGTCCAGGGGGAAGAGGTTCTTTTGGGGTGATGAAGAGTGGAGGAGTTAGATGTTTCGAGTTTTCGACCTCCACAGCGCGCATCTCTCGTCCTCTGCACTGTCTTTCGAAGAGGTCGTACATCCCAACAATAGAGCTGTACAGGTTGCCAAATATTGGTCAGAGAAAATCAAGCTATAACCCACCCGTGATCCGTCGACTGTACATCACACTCCAGCCACCGGGACAGAAGACACCCCAGGTGTTGAGGGGATTCCGATCCCGATTTTTGGCCACCGTAGGCGCAGGCTTGCGGACGGCGAGCAATGGGTAACTCGCTGTCGGACCGTCCGGTAACTGTCTAGACCGAGCCCAAGTCGTCGACGGCGCGCACTGTTACCGCGCGTCTCAAGGAGTTGTCAGCAACAGCAGGGGCCCAACTGGGTCGAAGCCTACTGGGACCAGGGTTTAGCTCCGAAAGGGAAGCTCGGCCCCGGTATGAAAGGTGAAGGAACGGGGTAGGTTTCTTTTAGTCAGTAAGAGTCTGACACTATCTCCCGCTCCGCGCAAGAGCGGGGGATGTCATTTGGATGATTTTTACCCGCCAAAACAAAAAAAAACCGCAGGTGTCGGGAATCGCAGAGCGATCTTCGGTCATCGTAGGCGCGGTCTCGGACGACGAACAATGGGTAATTCGCCGTACACTCGTCCTAGAAAGACCGAACCCAAATCGTCGATGGCACGACATGTTAGCAAAACCTTAGGGCCGTGGGGAAAAGTATGAAAGGGACACTCGTGGTCCTAGAATGCAAAAGTTGCCTTTACAATGATCCTTTTGATCATTGTGGTTTTAGTTAGTTAAAGTCTAACACGCCCTAACGCTCCTTCCTAGATCGGAAGAAATCGTTAGATAATTTACTATCTTAAAAAAAAAAGTTAGGTTCAGTTTTTTTTAAGTTGACATCCGATGACATCTACCACTCTTGGACGGAGCGAGAGAGTGTGTCAAACTTTCACTGAGTAAAAACCCACTCCTGCTCCTTCGTTGTCTTTCATGCGTCACTGCGGGGTGCCAGCTGAAAACCAGCGCTGGGTGTTTGACGCCCAGCAATTGCTGAGTTGGTGACCCTTTCGGTTCAGGCACAGTCACTGCAACTGTATTGTATATCTGTACCATTTTTTTTAAATTTATTATTTTATGTTGTGGTAAATTGTATTGCTTGCGCCGAATAAATGCTATTCTATTCTTCTATTTCAGACACAAACCCTTGGCCTCAGTAGGCTTCGACCCTGCTGGGCCCCTACGGTTTGCTGACATCTCGAGGCGTGCGAGTGTTCCGTTGCCCTCTATATTCTCGGGCCAGGGTTCTCTATCTAACACTCCAGCAGGCTGATGTCTTCGCAAATATATTTCCTCGCAGCGACAACAACTGTGGCTGAAAGTGTGACAGCGTCAATCGTCAGTGATGCATCAAAACGCCGCCGTACTTTCACCAACTTTCTCACTATTGTTGAGCAAATCATTTGTGCTCTGGATACGTCATACATCACGACTGTTTTACAAGAAAGAGCAGACAGGGTTATAGATTTTTTTCATTATTATTTATTGGTTGCGTTTAAACACCATCTCACCTGATGGTAAGCGATGATGTGGTCGACGATGGAACACGCTTGCCTAGAAGTAACCTATTCACTTCAAGAGTAAATAGGTTACTTCTAGGTGAAGGAGAAATCTATTCACTTATTGACTAAAAGACCCCTAAGTTGTAGCTATCAGGAAACACAGGCTCCGGCAGGGAATTCTACTTCTTGGCTGTACGCACAATAAATGTGTTCCCAAAACGCTTTGTGCGTATGGGTGCGATGTCTACCATGTACCGGAGGCGCAACGCCGCGCCGTACGTCTTGTGGTCCGATGATGGAACGCACTTGGCGGAATTAGATTGTGCAAATCCAGAGCGCACTCCCCGAAATGTAAACGATAGAAAACTGACAGGCTAGCAACTCGGAGGCGATGCTGAAGACTTTGACGACACAAATAAAGCTGCAATTTCAGTGCAGTGAAAAGGCGTGCGACATAATCATCGGACGGGGAGCAATGGGTAGCTCGCTGTACGACCGTCCGGTAACTGTTCGGAAGGAGCCCAAGTCGTTGACGGCGCGCACTGTTCCCGTGCGCCTCAAGGAGTTGTAAGCAGTAGCAGGGGCTCCGAAAGATAGCTCGGCCCGGTATGAAAGGCAAGAAGGAACGGGGTGGGTTTTTTAGTCAGTAAGAGTCACATACTATCTCTCGCTCCGCCCAAAGGCCGGGGATGTCATCTGGATGATTTTGACCCACCGGAAAAAAAAGACATCATTTCACCCGAAAGACGTCCACTGTTGAAGATAGACCTCCCCAAAGTGTCGCCATAATGACCGGTCTTGTGTTATGTGTGTAGTTTTAAATACAGTTGCCAAAACGGATCTTGAACGCTCGGCGTCAGAGTGGGGATCGCTTTGCGCATTCCATACATTGGCGAGCCAATCGTCTTCGTTGTTGCATGCTGCAACGCAGGGAACGAATCAGGAGTGACGTCTATGACGCGATGGCGCGGCGAGCCAATCGCTGACACTCCCCGCCCCCGCGTCTCACTTCGCACCACTAAAGAGACCGAATATTTGACTTCTGCGCAACCGCTCAAGATCCGTTGTGGCAACTGTAGTTAATGAAACTACGCTGAGATTGCACTGTTGCCGCAGTGGTTGAGTGATTTGCTGCTGCGCTGCGTGTCGTGGGTTCGATTCCTGCGCGGCAAAATAGAGCTGAGAATGTTATTGAAGCATGGACTATCTCAGTCTCAGCGAAGCTTGCCGAGAAGGCTACCTCTATTAGTTGCCAAATACTGCAAGAACTTTGGAATGTGTTGCACCCGCATTCTAATGGAACTTAAAGTAACTCAAAATGACTGAAAACTAAGCATAGTCGGCTTTATAATGTTCCCACTGCTGGGACTCAGGCCTCCTCTCTAGGAGGAGCTTTAATCCACCACGCGGGCCTAATGCGGGTTGGTGGATGTCACATGTCTTCGAATTTTTGGTTCTAGGACATGCCGGTTTCCTCACGATGTTTTCCTTCACCGTTTTGAAAGCAGTGGTGATGAAATAAATTACACAAAGTAATGCGCATGGCTGGTTTTGAACCTGCGACCTACAACTCGTTAGTCGGGGCCGTTACCACTCGGCCACCACTGTTCTCTGAAACTGAAAACTAAATACTTTCAAAAATAGACACTGGCTAAAAGCACGAACAGTACAAAGCCAAAAAAAAAAGAAACCTCCCGCTCTGGGTGGACCGAGAGAGTGTTAGACTTTTACAATATTCCTTCAGTTGCGCTTTGCATTCCATAGTCGCTATAACTCTTTCGAAATAACATAGAGCTACTTAAAGTCAGTGGCGTAGCAAGGCGTGGGTGAAGGGGGCCCTCGCACTTAAAGGGGCGTCGCAGCAAGGGTTCTTTAAAAACTAAGGTTTTTTCTAATTGATAGGCTTGCGTTTGACCGCTTCACCTGATGGTAAGCGACGACGTGTTCGAACACTGGGTCGTGATAGTCGCTCTCTTGTTTTCGAATTTATGTAAGACTAGCTTTTGCCCGCAGCTTCGCTCGCGTACATAAGATATAGCCTTAATGTCACTTAGGAATAAAACAGCTTTCTATCGGTGAAAAAATTTTAGCTATCGGACCAGTACTTCCTGAGATTACCTACTACAAACAAAAATTAACAAACTTTTTTTTCATTAGTGTAGATACTGTAGATAGGCTCGCGTTTGACCACTATTTCACCTGATGGTAAGCGACGATGTGGTCGAACACTGGGTTGCGACACTCGCTGTCTCGTTTTGGAATTTATGAAAGACTAGCTGTGCCCGCGACTTCGTTCGCGTGGACTACAGGATTTTGAATTTATTTTTTCTAAAATAAAAGTAGGCTATGTTACTCCTTATTACATTAGCTACCTGCCAAAAAAGTCCCGTCAAAATCGGTCCAGCCATTTCAGAGATTAGCCCGGAAAAACAGACACACAAATATTGAAAAAAAAATATATATTTTGGTGCATGTACCGTATATACCATATGCATGTAGTAAAAAGCAGTTATTTCAATATTACAAACAGACACTCCTCCAATTATATTTATATATATAGATGTATAGAAAAGGGCCTCGCTAATGTGCTTCGCCCACGACTATAATAATCCACACTATGCCTCTGCCAAAAGTTCCCAATTCCCACCATCACATTCAGAGGAGCTGTTTCGGAGATTATTATAACCGTGAGACAAATGGTTTAACATTTGACACTATTAGCGGGGTCAAGTTGAAAACGATAAATGTCTAGAGTAAAAATTATCGACATAAATCATCTAGTTGTCTTGACAGTGAGAAAAATGTTGTCTAAATTATCGTATTTGTCATTCATTAATCATATTTTTTTTGTAGTAGTAGTAAACGGAATTCAAGGAAAATAGATAGGTAATATAGGTAATAGGTAATATTCCAACAACTATCACACAGCGCCGTCTAGTCCCAAGCTAAGCAGAGCTTGTGTTATGAGTACTAGACAACTGATAAACATACCTATATATTTCTAAATACATACATATCATAGATAAATTACACCCAGATCGTGCTCATCACACAAACATTTGTCTTGGCTGGGAATCGAACCCACGACCTTCGGCATAGCAGTAGTCAGGGTCACTAACCACTAAACCATCAGGTCTGTCAAAAAAAGAAAAATTATTTAAAAAAATAATAAAAAAAAATTGATAGATAAATTCTTTTACTTTTTTTACATACTGTTGCTAGCTAAAAGGTCTATTTATTACACTACTCGATATTTTCTGACTTGCCTGACTGTATTTTGACAGGCCTGTTGGTCTACTGGTTAGTGGCCCTGACTGCTATACCGGATCGTGGGTTCGATTCCCACCCAGGACAAATGTTTGTGTGATGAGCATGATCATTTGTTCTGTGTCTGGGTGTAATTTATCTATAACATGTATGTATTTAGAAATATATAAGTATGTTTATCATTTGTCAGTTGTCTAGTACTCATAACACAAGCTCTGCTTAGCTTGAGGCTAGACGGCGTTATGTCATAGTTGTGGAATATTATCGTGTGGAGTATTTAGGCAGTCTTAGTCTGTGTAGCGCAGTGTAATAAGGGTCAGACTATCTTATAGAGCAGTGGTGGCCGAGTGGTAACGGCCCCGACTTACGATTTGCAGGTCGCGGGCTCGAACCCAGCCAGGCGCATTACTTTGTGTAATTTATTTCATAACCACTGCTCTCAAAACGGTGAAGGAAAACATCGTAAGGAAACCGGTATGTCCTAGAACCAAAAATACGAAGACGTGTGACATTCACCAACCCGCACAGGGTCCGCGTGGTGGATTACGAGCCATTCCCTCTCCTAGAGAGGAGGCCTGAGTCCCAGTCCCCAGAACACGAACATTTAAAAATGGCTGATGATGATGATGACGTATTATTACTCGGAATGAAAAATAAAACGAGTCTGAATATCGTAAGCTGAATAACGCGTAGTGTAATAGGCCCTTGAGCCCTACTATCCATGGACGCGTAGCTTGATAGCTTCACCGCCATGATAATGGCGTACCTAACGTTGGGTTGTGGTTACCATATCGTCATCAGATCTCGCCAGAACTGTCCGCGGCATAGTTTCGCCCATCTCCATGCGCAAATGCGTGCGAGGACTGTTGCCTCCAGATCCCATGGCACAAGCCGGCAAGGAGGCTCGTCGCTTTACGGGAGATCGCGCTGAATCTCCGTACCATCAGGATGGCCATGACCCTCTGGGACGCGTTCAGCTTGGCCGCCAATCGTAACGAAGGTACCCCGTAAAAGGCCATAGATCGAACGATCCTAGAGCTTCCGGTAGTAGGCGTCTGGCCTTCCAAGAATGGGCAGGAGCCGCTTGAGAGCAGACCCGGTCCACACCAGCTTAGAAGCCAGACGTCGACAGTACTCCTCGAAATTCCACCGGCTGTCAAGGACCAGTCCCAGTTTCTTCATTGTCGACCCGACGTCGATGTGAAGTACTTCTTCTTTTATTTGGGAACCCGGTGGAAGCCTCAGACTTGTGCAGTGCCTCCTCGAGTCCCAACTGCTGGATCCTCTCCACGACTGTCGCAACCCCACGTGAAACTATTCTTACTCTGAGAGTTGATATTTAGTTCAAAACTACCAACGAAAAAAAAATCGAATTCCTATTTTGAAATAAATTCAAATATGGAACGATCATCTATCGAGAGGGAGCGAGCGAGGTTGTTGATTTAATTCATTAGCGAGAAAGAGATAGAGATAGCGGCGTGTGAGTGAGATAGAATCATAACGATGCGTTAAGCAGCTTGTACACTGACCGGTTGTGTCGTTGACTTTTTGCAGGTGATTGTTGGTGTGAATTTTACATCATGGTTAGGTAAGGTCATGGCTGGACGGTTTAATTTATTAAGGCCACCACAAGCAAGTCCTCGACGACCACCTCATCATTTGAACTACGAGAATCACACAAAAAAAAATTGGTTGGAGAATGATTATGAGGTGCAAATAGCCGTATCACAATAAAATCACCAACAAACTAAATATTTTTTTTATTAGCTCTAAAATTTTATTTTATTTTTACATAACATATAGACGCCAGTCATCTGTTATTCTTGTGTATAAAATGTTTATGCTTAAATACTGTCAAAATTATCTAAAAAAGGGTAATTTAATCAATCGGTCTAAAATTCTAAAAATTTTATTTGACACCATTGTTTTCCATGGAACGGAGCTACTAATCTGACTGTCAAAGCTCTGCAATTTATAACCGGGGTCAACGGCGTAACGTGCTTTCCCAGGTACAGAAATTCAAATAATTAAATCAAAAGCATTTATTTTATATACCACACTACAGGCACTTTTGAATTGTAAAATATCGGTCAGTCAAAAGTGAATCTAAATTAAGTCGTCTCGGTATGAAACGGTCACCCAACCACGGACAGACCTCAGTAACAGTTGCTTAACCACAAAGACCGACTTATCCTATAAAATCACGAGCTCGTCAAAAAAAAAATGTTAACATAAAAAATTGATCAAGGTCAATAGGATTAATTAAGTAATAGCAGCTGGCGTATACTACTAAACGGGATAGTAGGGCACTATTTCTTTTTTGTATTTGCTATTTTAAAACTCAAGTTTACGGTTTTTTATTTGCCATGTTAACATTCCTTGACATGCGCCTGTCATTGGGGTTAGCGGATTTTTACTGTATTTGTAACGCAATCGAAACTAATGTATTAAAGGTCCACCATGCAAGCCTTCCATAAAAAATATACTGAATGCAAAGGCAAAAAAAAAGTTTACTATTAAAACATAGTTGCCTATGTATTGTACATGAAGCTTAAATAAATAAAAAAATAAAACCATAATTGCAAACGGGTCAAAAATTAAGACTGGTAATTATAAAAAAAAAATGCAAGTCGAAATCAATCCCAATATACATGCAAGTCTGTAACAATAGTAGATCAAAAACCGACAGTAAATAAAAAGTGAAAAAAAAAAAATATAACTTCACATTTGAAATGAAAAAAGTAGCGTCCCATTCTACACGCTTTCAATCTCGACGTCAAAACTCAACAGTGTACAACCTTCTTAACACTGAATGAGTGAAAGGCACCGGCGTGCGAGCGAGACAGGCATACGTTACTACCGCGCGTTAGAGCGAGACAGCGACAGTCTGTTGACGTAGTAGTAGATGAGATAAGGGGCTATCAGCAGTTTCGTGCGCGTTCGAACTGTTTTTTTACTTGCTTTTTGTGGCAAGTGCATGGTGTAGTGTGAGATTGTTACGAAATCGGACTGGGTATGGGAATTGTAGGAAGTTTGATTTGTTTGGTTTTGCAAATGTTTTTTAGGTACTGTTGCTGAATATTTTTAGATGTAGATGATTAAATCTACGCTATTTTGAAGTTTCAAGATATTTTTTAGTTGTTTGTTAAGATTATCGTTTTGTTAAGTGCAAACAACAAAATTGTAAATCAGAATATTTTTTTGGGATACGTCAACAATCACGGGCTAGTTAATTAGCGCTATGACAAATGTATGGATAATTTTAAATCTATGTAGCTTCTAAAGTTTACACTAACGATAACGTTATCGAGAACACCACTGATTAAGCTAAATTCATCCATCTGTAAAACTTAGCAAGAAATAGCAAGACTACCATCTCAACACCACGTTGAACTTGAAACAGTTCCACACATTCCACTCGCCCGTCTACTCGCCTAACCACTTGCCTTACAAACAACTCTCCACCAACAATGACAAGATGCAAACGCGGCACGAGCCGAACGCACACGTAGACAGGTCACACACACACAGACGCAAATTATTATTATTACATGATAGTACAGATAGATAATGCTGTAAAGGAAAAATGTTTTCTTGCGAAATCTGAGAATGTTTTTTGAACGTGACGAATTGAAAATTAATTTGTATAAAATAAACTTATTTTAGGAGTTTATGCAAAAAATAAGACTTTTAAATTTTCAATATAATTTATACTCGCATTATAAAGCTGAAGAGTTTGGTTTGTTTGAATGCGCCTATTTTAGAAAGTACTGGTTCGATTTGAAAAATTATTTTAGTGTTGGATAGCCCATTTATTAAGGAAGGCTATAAGCTATAGAACATCACGCTACAACCTACAGGAGCGGAGCAGTAGTCAAAAATGAGGGTCGAACTGCAGGGGAGAGTTACTCCAGGAATACTAAAGCAAAAGTGTAGGTACAAGAAAAGATTTCTTTTATTTTCATAGAAAACATGATAGAAAGTTATTGTAATGTTTTTGAAACTTTTTTTTTTCTTAAAAAATCTTATACATAGATGAAACTTGTTGCTAGTTACTTGGTTTTACCATTTCTTTTTGTTTTTTAAATTTTGTCACATTTTTTACCATCATCATTTCAGTCAAAAGTTGTCCACAGCTGGATATAAGCCTCCCCCAAGTGTCAACACAACGACTACTCATAAGTTTCTCGCATTCATCAGATTCTCGCGACCCTCACCAGGTCATCGATACACCTTGAGGGAGGCCGCTGTGACTTTTGGTACACGGTCACCACTCCAGAACCTTTTGGTACATCAACCATCATCATCGTATTGCGAGCAATGTGCCTTACCCACTGTCACTTAAGTTTGACATATTTTTATTTAATCTCAATCTTATTTAATTTATTTTTTCCGATACAATTTAATTAAATTACAAAATAATTGACTTGTGTTTAATGATTAATTTTAAACACATACAAAAACATTTAAATTAAAATTAAACAATCAAAACAAAAAAAAAAACAGAAAATTCACTTATCACGTTACCACGATGCGTCGTACTCCGTTGAACTCACCCACACAGGCGCAAACGTCTCGTATATGTGAAGACAATAAAACGTAAACGTGTGAGTGCGGTGTCTAGATATGTACGGTGACCGAACAGTTATGATACTTGCTCGATTTTAATAGTAATGTGCTAAAGTTTTTAGGCATAATATTAAGCCAAGATGTATCTAAGAAAATCGCGGTTGTTGAATGATAAGTCACAAAATTCCACCTTTGAAGTTAAGCAAAGACTAAGGTTTTTTTTTTCAGATCTTTTTTATTTTATTTTCTTGCGGTGGGTTAAATCATCTAATGACCTCTCCCGCTCAGCCCCAGAGCGGGAGATAATGTCAGACTTTTACTGACTAAAAACCCACTCCTGTTCCTTCGTCGCCTTTCATACCGGGCTTGAGCTATCTTTCGAATTAACCCTGTCCATATTTTATAGTCATTGAACTCAGTTTGTGTTGTAGACGGTTTAATTCACTTTGCAAGTCTTAAAGTAGTCTCATAGTAGGCTTCGACCCAGCTGGACCCCTGCTGTTGCTGGCAGCTTTTTTTTTCTTCAGGTGGGAACCTTTAGTTACTTCTCCCGTTCTAAGGCGGAGCGAGAGGGCGTGTAAGACTTACTAAACCCAACTCATATGTTTTTTCTTTACCTGGCGTTCGAGGACCCATGGTTTCCCTTTCTACAGTAGGTTTCGACCCTGCTGGGCTACTACGGTTTTGCTGACTCCTCTATTAGGCGCGCGTGGAACACTACGCGCCGTCGACGACTCGGGCTCGGTCCGGACGGCGAGCTACCCATTGCTCATTGTCTGTAAACTCACGCCTATAGTGGCTTTTTTTTACATCCCCCGCCCTTGGTCGGAGCGAGAGTTAGTGTCAGATTCTTACCGACTAAAAACCCCACCCCGTTCCTCCGTTGCCTTTCATACCGGGGCCGAGCCTTCCTTTCAAAAGAAACAGACCCTTCCTAGAGATCAAATCCAAGACCAAACGCTCAACAGTCGATTTTGTAGCCACTAAATGATCGTGAGGGTGATCGGCGGCGGCGATCTCTCGCGCCGGGTCTTGGTACAGGCCATGGTCCGGAGCGAGGAGGAGTGGCAGGCAGTCGCCTTCTTCTGCGAAACAGTAATGCTAGCAAAGAAGTTGGCCGACCGTACAGGCAACAGCGCTCACAGCGCTCCAGCCGCCGCCGGGATCACGATCCCGATTCCTGGCCACAGTAGGCGTGGGCTTGCGGACGGCTAGCAATGGGTAGCCCAAGTCGTCGACGGCGCATACTGTTCCCGCGCGCCTATTGAGTTGTCGGACGCAGCAGCAGGGTCGAAGCCTACTGGGGCCAGGGTTAGCTCCGAAAGGTAGCTCAGTCCTCGATATGAAAGGCAACAAAGGAACTGAAGTAGGTTTTTAGTCAGTAAAAGTCTGACACTATCTCCCGCTCCGCCCAAGAGCAGGAGATCTCATTAGATGATATTCCCACAAAAGAAAAACAAAAAATAGCCACTAAACGATGCGGCATTTAGTACGGAAAATACATTTATTTGAGTATTATTTTCCTGTTTGTATAACATTTGATTAGTTTCGGAGTTTGCGTAAGTAATTTTTAAATGTAGGAAATTGTGCCAGTTGAGCGCTGAAGACGTTTGTTGATTCGTTGTGATGCCATTGAAATACCTAATTATTCTTAGAGTAGTTAACAGAAGTTATTGTTATTATTTCTATCAAAAAGTTAAAAACTGTCGTCGGACTCGCGCACTGTGTTCCCTGCAAACTTCTTCTTCTTCTTATCGTATTGATGGCAAAACTAGTTAAATTCCTTGGCTGGCCCAAAATTCGGCCACGGCAATGCCGTCTGCTGATGCTGTCATTAGGTCCCTACGTGAGCAGGTTACAGGGCACGTGACGCAGTACGGAAGGTGGGACCTGATCTGTGGAGAGACGCCGCACAGACACTGAAGATCGGAACCATCCGAGAACCCCCACCTGTGCCAACTACAATTCCCGAATGAAGTCTCGAAGACTTTTCCGATTTTTTTTTTTTTGTTACATAAGAGAGTAAGAGGTAATCTCTGGAAGTACTGGTCCGATTGCTAAAAATTTTTCACCGATAGAAAGCTGCTTTATTCCTGAGTGACATAGGCTTATATTTTATGCACACGGGCGAAGCCGCGGGCAAAAGCTAGTTTATAATAAGCACACCAACAGCACTGTTACTTACGATTCAAATAAACTCGACATTTCAGTAACCATGCAAGTAACATTATACATGACATTGACTGATTTTTTTAAATTGTTTTTTATAGACCGTCAAGCGCGAACCAGGTCAGGTGAGATAGTGGTCAAGCCTTGACCACTATCTCACCTGATGGAAAGCGATGATGCGGTCGATGATGCGGTCGACGATGCAACTCGCTTTTAGAGAAAAACAGAAAAAAAGAACATCATTATTATCATTTCAGACGAAAGACGTCCACTGTTGGACATAGGCCTCCCCAAGTGTCGCCACAACGAACGGTCTTGTGCCATTCACATCCATCGGATTCCCGCGACCCTCGGTCCACGTAGTATGAGGCGGCACCGACGCTGCGTCTTCCAGTACGCGGTGGCCACACTAGAATCTTTCGAGCCTAACGACATTTGTTCTGCGAGCAATGTGCCCAGTGCGATTTCAGTTTGGCGATAATTTAGAGCGCAGTAATTTTTTTATAAATTATTTACTAGCTTTTGCCAGCGGCTTCGCCCGCTTACATAAAATATAGCCTATCATCATCATCATTTTAGCCGATAGACGTCCACTGTTAGACATCGGCCTCCCCCAATTGTCGCCTCAAAGAATGATTCTGTGCTGTGCTATGTGAATATGGCCTATGTCACTCAGGAATAAAGCAGCTTTCTATCGGTGAAAAAAATTTAGCAATCGGACCAGTACTTCCAGAGATTACCTCCTACAAACAAAAACACAAACTTTACCTCTTTAATATATTAGTTTAGATGTAGATTACGATAAAAAAGAAACTTATGACGCATATGAAATTTCACCAAATAACTTGCGTTTTGTTTTTTGACGGTACCTGTAGCGCAATGGTTGAGCGATTGGCTGCTGCGCTGCGCGTTGCGGGTACGATTCCCGCGTGGAACAAATATTTGTACGGTCCACAGACAGGTGTTCCGCGTTAAGAGCTCTTGGATTGCGTTAAGGCGATTATCACACTGCCCCGCATCCCGCAGCGTAGTGCGTGAATGCGTGTCTTAACGTTGCTTGTAAGTGTCTACGTTGTATTGAAAACACGCACAGTTCAACACACTGAAAATGCATCCACGCGCGTTCATGCATACCACGCGCCTACATGCGGAGAAACATGCAGACAAGCGCGGGGGTGCGGGGCTGGACCAAGCCCAAGTCGTCGACGGCGCGCACTGTTCCCGCGCGCTTCAAGGAGTTGTCAGCAACAGCAGGGACCCAGCCGGGTCGTAGCCTACTGGGGCCGGTGTTATCCGAAAGGGCGCTCGAGCCCCAGTATGAAAGCTAGAAGGAACGGGGTGGGTCTTTTAGTCAGTAAGAGTCTGACACTATCTCCCGCTCCGCCCAAGGGCGGGGGATGTCAATGCATGATTTTTCCCACCATAAAAAAGGGGGTGCGGGGCGACACGCAAGGTATGGCACACTGAGTCTCGTACTGCCGTGCGTGATTTTATTTGTGATTGAGTCATAGCCTGCGTGAATTTACAAAACGCACCTACGCGCGTGAGTGCGTAAAAAACCCGCACGATGGTGCAGATCTGCACTCTTGCAAGTACGCGCGTAGATGCGTTGAAACGCAGCAAGCAGCGTGTTGCGTGGCAGTGTGATAACCGTCCAAGAGTTCGTGGTAGGGCCCAGCGTCTGATCTTATCACTCGATCTGGTTGTATGACCTAGCATAAACATCTCTCAAACTGGCACGAACTGAATGGAAATTAGGGATGTTATAGATAATTATACAATTTCGGATCAGCATCCGAATACGGATATAGGAATAATATTATACCGGTTTCGGATATATTTTTTTATGGATAGGCTCGCGTTTGACCACAATCTCACCTGAAGGTATACGATGATGAGGCCGAGCACGCTTCCTTAGAAGTAACCTAAACTTAACTGAAAGACCCCTAGGTTATAGCTATCAAGAAACACAGACTCCGGCAGGGAATTCCACTCCTTGGCTGTACGCATAATTCACGTGTTCCCAAAGCGCTTTATACGCATGGGGATATCCACCATGTATCGGTAGCGCAACGCCGTACGTCTTGTGGTCCGATGATGGAACGGCCTTTTTTTTTATTGATATAAACTAGTGGTTGACTGCAATCCCACCTACAATTACCGAAACGGATCTTGAGCGCAGGCTTCAAGTTGCGCAGAAGTCAAATATTCGGTCTCTTTAGTGGTGCGACGTGAGATGCGGGGGCGGGGAATATCAGTGATTGACTCGCCGTGCCGTCGCGTCATAGACGTCACTCCTGATTCGTTCCCTGCGTTGGTGCACGTATCTTACAACGAAGACGATTGGCTCGCTTATGTTAGGAATGCGGAAAGCGATCCCCACTCTGAAGCCGAGCGCTCAAGATCCGTTTCGGCAATTGTATATATAGCAGATAAACAGTGATGCAATCATTGATGTATACTAGACTAGACGGAACTACGGTTAAGACTTGAGCTAGTCCAATGCTCAAATTATTTCAGTTTATCCGCTAGTTGTAGTTTCGGATATTAGAATTTCGGATGTAATCTCTGGAATAGAGATGTGCCTTTGCCGGCAATATTGCCCGAAGTGGGAATATTGCTGGCAATATTGCCACCAAAATTCGTACTTCGGGCAATACAGCACATCTATACTCTGAGTACTGGTCCGATTGTTAATTTTTTTTCACCAATAGAAAGCTGCTTTATTCCTGAGAGACAGGCTATATTTTATGTAACCGGGCGAAGCTACGGGCAAAAGCTAGAGTTTTTTTTTTTTTTAATTTAGAATTTTGTAACTCTGCCTTTATCCAAAACTTATAAATCGGTTTGGGATATTTTTTATTTCGGATATCCGAATTTTTCGGTTAAGGTCACGGAGCTCGATAACATCCCTGATGGAAATCTCCTGTACCGTAGTAATGCCAGTCAGCATTGGAAGGTCGCACCCTGAATACATTATACAATACATACATACTAATTTACTTTCAGAATTGTGCCTGCTGATAGTACTAAGATCAGGGTTACTGCTGATCATAAGTTTTTTTTTTTAGTAGGTAAATCCTTTAGCAACTCCTTCCGCTCTAGATGGAGAGCGAGGGGGTGTGCCACCTAGGTTTCTTCCGGAGCCCTTAGCGTTCCAGGTCCGGGGGTAACTCTTTCGAACAAGTTCACAGGTTTTTTTAAGTGGAAAATCATCCAATGATATCTCCCGCCCTTGTCTTGTCAGACTTTTACTGACTAAAACACACTCCTAGTTCTTTCGTTGCCTTTCATACCAAGGCCCGGTTTTCCTTTCAAAAGCGAACCCATGGCCCTAGTAGGCTTCAACCTTGCTGGGCAACTAGGTACTGTTTGGTGACATCTCAATGAGGCGAGCGTGGGACAGTACACGCCGTCGACGACTTCGTTCGGTCCGGACGGTTACCACATGGTCAGACGGCGAGCTACCCATTGCTCGCCGTCCGCAAGCCCGCGAAGCCCGCAGGTCTGAGGGCCTTACGACGACGTATTAAAAAGCCAGTCGTGCGAGCGAGAGAGAGGGATGGAGTTATACACCCTATATAGCTCCATCTCTTGAACAGTCCAGTTTAGGTCGTCAAATAAATCGCGTTAAAAGCTCGTGGTAGTACCTCTAGTGTAAACGAAAATGCGGACTTTGCACCGCTAAGCAAACAGAGACTGTTATTTAGAGACACGGCGATCTACCCACTGCTCACCGTCTCCGTCTGCAAGGCCGCGACTATGGTGTCTGGGAAATCACCCCGCTTGTCCCGACGCACGTCCTACAGGCCTGAAGATGTGAGGTTTTCTTTCAGTTGCCCTCCGAGTTCCAGGGTTACGGTAACTCTCCCAATCGCTTACCATCAACTAATATATTATCAAGAAACATGTAATACAATATAATATTCCACAACTATCACACAACGCCGTCTAATCTTGAAGACAGATATAACTCCGTTGTAGTTCATATTCAAGTTATCCCTGTTTCCACAGCCCCTCTACAAGAATACCACAAAACTGCGCACACGCATCTTCATGTCACGTGCCAATAACCAATCAATCAATGCGAAATAAACACATTACCCTGTCTAATAGGTATAACCGAAAGCTTCAATAGTTTGATTTTAGTTCTCGAAGTTTCAATAAAAAAAATCTTTAGAATTAAAATCTACGCCACGAGCTCTTAACGCGATCTTTTTTGCGAACTAAACTGAACTGTTAAAAGGATAATATAATAATAATAATAATGCAGAAGGCAGTACTCCTAGACACGGCGCGTATTGTCTGGAGGTTCCTCTCTCAGGAGCCCTGACCGCCGGCAGCTTGGACCCTGTTCCCGATGCCGGTGGGCTATTTTTTATATTTTTAAATGTTTTTTTTATGTTATTTTTTGAAAAAATATGAAAAAATATGATAAACATGTATATAATAATAAATGAATGGAATAATATTCCAAACTATCACACAACGCCATCGTGTCGCTGTTTAGTCTCTAACTAAGCAGAGCTTGTGTTATAAGTACTAGACAACAGATAAACATACTTATATACTTCTAAATACATACATATTACAGATAAATTACACCCAGACTCAGAACAAATGATCGTGCTCATCACACAATCATTTATCCTCTGTGGGAATCGAAACCACGACCTCCGCCATATCAGTCAGGGCCACTAACCACTAGACCAACAGGCCTGTCAGATGTAACCGAGACATTTGTAATTGTAATACATAACATGATTGAAAAGAGTGTCCATGGAGTTTCTTGCACATTCTTCTCCATAGAGATCTACGCTTTGAAATGTGCAATTATCATCATTTAAGGTTCCGTATCCGAAGGATGCAAACGGGACCCTATTACTAAACCTCCACTGTTTGTCTGTCACCGATTTGTATCTCATAAACCGTAATAGATAGAGATTAACCCTCTACGTCTTTAGTCAAAATTTTGATACAATGTGTATTACTATTGCTTTACTCACAACAAGAAATAATAAAATTAAAATAAATTCAGAAATGAAGATATCCGCAGGAGAACCAAGGTAACCGACGTAGCTCGAAGAATCGCCAAACTTAAGTGGCAATGGGCAGGACTCATTGCACGCAGAACGGATGGTCGATGGGGACGAAAGGTTCTGGAGTGGCGACCACGTACCGGAAGACGCAGCGTTGGACGGCCTCCTTCAAGGTGGACCGATGACCTGGTCAGGGTCGCGGGAACCCGATGGATGCGTGACGCACAGGACCGGGTCGTTGTGGCGACGCTTGGGGGAGGCCTATGTCCAACAGTGGACGTCTTTCGGCTGATATGATGATGATGAAAGTTAAAACTTAAAGGGGGTACCTATGCAAGGAATGTTACTTAATACTTAGTCGGGGATTTTTTTTTTTTGCTTGATTTTAATATTGTATTACAAAACCCTTCGTGTGCGAATGCAACTCGTACTTTGCCATAGTTTTTTTTTTTTAATTTTCTTATTGACAGACTTTTTGACATTTCAAAAGTGCCTGTAAATGGTTTATCTACACTATTATTATTATTAGACGTAAAGTTTGTTTTTATGTTTTTTTTTTTGTATGTAGGAGGTAATCTTTGAAAGTACTGGTCAAACTGCGAAAATTTTTTCACCGATAGAAAGCTGCTTTATTCCTGAGTGACATAGGCTTATATTTTATGTATGCGGACGAAGCCGCGGGCAAAAGCTAGTTAAAAATAAATGCTTTGATTCTTTGATTGATAATAGTCTTGAAACGCAAATATTTCTCCAAAATAATCCCCATTGTAAGTGCACTCATCGATTTTTCATTTACATGTCAAAATGAGACGGATATATGCTGATCTTTCACGTTAGAGGGAGATAGCATATTATAATATTAATAGGGGTGACTTTACTCACCCTTCACTCAGTCACTTGATGTCGATTTTTAAAATCAATATTTCTCTTTATTGATTTAAATAGTGCTTTAAAGTTTTCGGCAAACTAAACTGTACTTGATCGGTTATTGATAAGTTTTTAACCGACTTCAAAAAAAGGGGGAGGCCACATCATCGCTTACCATCAGTTGAGATGGTGGTCAAACGAGAGCCTATCGATAATTAAAAAAAAAACCAAACACAGAAATTAGTATTTCGCAACTTTTAAGTATTTTTTGTATATAGCTAGAAATCGGTTGCATTTCTTGCAAAGAAAAAAAATTGTTGTGAAACATGATTCGTATGTTCTGGTGGCCGCAGTAGGCATTATCAGACTTTTACTGACTGAAACCCACTACAATTGCCGTCACGGATCTCGAGCGCTGGCTTCAAGTTGTGCAGAAGTCAAATAGTCGGTCTCTTTATTGGTGCGAAGTGAGAAGTGTCAGTGATTGGCTCGCCGCACCATCGCGTCATAGACGTCACTCCTGATTCGTTCCCTGCGTTGCTGCATGTAACGAAAACGATTGGCTGAAATTGACGATTGAATGCGCAAAGCGATCCCCACTCTGACGCCGAGCGCTCAAAATCCGTTTCGGCAATTGTTTGTTCTTTCATTTACCCTTTTTCGAAGGCTGTAGTAAGTGTGGTAACACCTTCGAACAATCTGCAGCCCTGGCAGGCATCAACTCTAAAGGTATACCTGTCAGGTAAGCTTGTGTGGACACCTGCACAGTTGGGCTACACACACGCTCCTGTTTACCTGTTAAACTCAACTGTACAGTTGCAATCATGGATCTTCACTTGCGCAGACGTCAAATATTCGGTCTCTTTAGTGGTGCGAAGTACGACGCGGGGGCGGGGAGTGTCAGTGATTGGCTGTCCGCGCCATCGCGTCGTAGACGTCACTCCTCATTAGTTCCCTGCGTTGCTGCATGTATCTAACAACGAAGACGATTGGCTCGCCAATGTATGGATTGCGCAAAGCGATCTCCACTCTGACGCCGAGCGCTCAAGATCCGTGATGGCAACTGTACATGCAAATCTGTCAAGTATACCCTAGCGTGAATGGCTAACTTGCCCTGTCAATTTCTCTGATATATCTTTGAGATAGGAACAGGATAACCAAGGTGGTCGTGATAGTCCATAGAATCGCCAAACATAAGTGGCAGTGGACAGGACATATTGCTCGCAGAACAGATGGTCGATGGGGACGAAAGGTTCTGGATTAGCGACCGCGCTGGAAGGACTCTCAAGAGGTGGACCGATGACCCGGTGAGGGTCGCGGGAATCCGATGGATGCTAGACACAGGACCGGTCATTATGGCGACACTTGGGGGATTCTGATGTCCAATAGTGGACGTCTTTCGGCTGAATTGGTTGTCAAAAAAACATACACAAAGTCACAAAGACATTTATTTTGTGTTTTGTTTTTTTTACGGCAAAGCGAAATAGACAAAAAATACTTCATTTTTCTTTCTTGAAAATTAAATTATTTAACATAGCTCAAGGCGTGTTTCCTGAGTTTCGATCCCAAATTAAACAGGAACATTATAATTTACAAAAACTTAACATTTCCTAGAAATTTTGGGTCTCAAAATGGCTTTTGACAACACGTCATTGTTATCAGAAGTATATTAAATGCGAATATGATAGCATAGTCGGCCTTATAATGTTCCCACTGTTGGGACTCCGGCCTCCTCTCTAGGAGAGGGAATGGGCCGTAATCCACCAGTGCGGGTTGGTAGATGTCACATGTCTTCGAATTATTGGTTCTAGAATATGGCCGGTTTCCTTCATCGTTTTGAGAGCTGTGGTGCAATGATTTTTTTTTTGTTACAAATATTGAACTAATAATATTTCTGTGGTTTAAAAGACCAATGAATAGCTATTCATGTGTACAAAAAATAACCTAGATTCCTGCCGACCCCCCGTTACGACGATCGATAGCGCCGGCGAGTACCAGGCATTCATAAGTTACAGAAGGCAGCTAGCGGTGAGCATTGCCTGCCGCCACCTGTCACGCTGGCCGTGAACTACTAGGGTAGCATAAATACGTCAAATGTCAAAACATTGGACTGAACTGGGCGGAGATATTGTGGGAACGGAGGAGAATGATGACTGATAATATTGATGTACTTGCAAATGGTATACACTCACAATATTTTCTGTCTCATTCGCTCATTAGACTCAATTAAGGAGGATTTCGCTAATTGTAGACAAGCATTGTCTGTGAGTTACAGAGAAAAATCTAGTTACACTGTCTAACCTTCATCAAGGTCGACATTTTTTAGGCGTCTAATGAATTGTCAACTAACAGAACAATTCACCAAATATTAATATCAACTATATTCGTACTTGGAAATCTTTAAAATTATCATGCACGTTAAGATTAAATGCATTTTCATTAGTTAATTAACTAATCAACACCTAAAATCTATCGAAAGAACAGAAAAAAAACGTCCATTCGGACAAAGTACTAGGAGCGCATAGCCACACAGAAATGCCCAGGTGATGCTGACTCGGCCACTGATGATAATATTTTTTGTGTAGCTCAGCATTTTTGCAAACCGTACTCGCTGGGGGCACGCGATCGAGGGGATCACGTATACGGCGATGAAGTAAACTTGATCCTTGAGTAATTAAACCAGCCGTAATTTTTTTAATAATATAAACTAGTGCTTGAGACTGCGATCCCACCTGATGGTATACAGTGGTGCAGTCGTTGATGATGAGGCGCACTAGTTTATGAGGAGCATAACCCTAGCCTAGAATACATCTGTATAGGCAAATAGTTCTAGTTTGAACGCGGTATAAATGACGAAATGCTCCGGGCCGTGGGGACCGTGGAGGTTTCAACAACGTAAGGATGAATACTCGTCGTGGTAGAAAGGTGATGGTCAAGTCATGCAATTCCCGCACACACTCTCCAAAATGCATCCTGTAAAGTACCGATAGGCTAACAGTGGAAAATAGCAATATTTTACTTGCCTTTCTTTTCAAATTTAATCAGTTCTCCAATCTTTTAATTCTTCTTAAAAGTATAATAATGTATCTTCGATTATACTAATCTATGCAACGACTTAAAATACCTATAAAAACTGTCAAAATTAATAATAAAAAAAAAACCATAATAAAACTGTCAAAAATAAATGAAGATGAAATAAAATTAAACAGGAAAAGCATTTATCAAGATGGGAAATTAAAATGAATGCGTTTTAAACACGTATTACGATGACAGATTATGTTAAAATATTTGTCAAATCGGTAATAACGATGCGGTGGTCTCGCATACATTTGTTCTAGTTTAGGCCAAATAGTTTTGACATAAATATCAACAAAAATAAATGTTTTTAAAGTCTAAAAGAGCTAAAGGCATAAATTGTGGCTTAACTCGGATGTTTAGGCAGCAATTCCCTTTCCTATTAAATATTATTTGGATAGGTATAGTAATGTGTCTAAGTAGAATGTAAGATACAATGGGGTTCATGTCACCTCTACGGTCCGGGCTAAGCGTTTCGGTTTTTTGTTTATACCGCGTACATCGTGGGACTGGAACAATTTGCCTGTTGCGGTCTTCCCGTCCGATTATAATTTAGGTGTCTTCAAAGCTAAAGTGAAAAGGCTCTTAATAAACTAGTGCGCCTCATCATCACCGATTGCATTACTGCTTACCATCAGGACGGATCGCAGTCAAGTACTAGTTTATATCGGAAAGAAAAAATAGAAATGTACTTAACAGTAGGGATAAAAATTAATAAAGTTTTTTTTTATTACCTACATTCATAACTATTATCTTATCTAACATCCTACTGTTCAACGACACATTGCTAGCTTTTGCCAGCGGCTTAATCCGCGTGATGGTAGAAAATGATCCCAAAGGATTTTACTCTTAAAATATGTATCCTTTATGTAGATAGAAAAACCATTTATTCGTTACAACAACACAAAAGCACAACTAAATTATGAAAACTAAGCAACTATACAGATACAACTAACATCAACAAAGATAAATAGTAAACACAGGTGTGGTCTTACTGCATGGTTTACTAGTGCACCAAGTCTCATCGAAATCCGTTCAGCTGTTCGAGCGTGAACTAACAAACCCACACACAAACTTTCACCTTTAGAATATTAGTGTGATGACCCCACAAACCTGCAGTGTCAAAAATTAAGTCGAAATCACAAAAAAGCCAAGTCCCGCTGTATCAAAGTACCAAGACCGCAGCAAGCCGAGGGGGTTGCAGCCACCCCTCGCTCGCCACGTGCTCGCCACCCTCGGCTACATACCTACAGCTATGTACTACTATATACTTAAATATAGGTTAGCTTGTCTGTCACTGTGTGGAGCTGGTAACCACGTTTTTGAACTTACTATAGATATAGCCTGTTGTTCTACTTTGGGGTCGGTAGAACTCTTGGTTATGTATATGTGTATATGTCTATGGTTACGCGTTTTCCCATGGGTGTAGGCAGAAACTAGAGAATGCTTCGTTCTATGATCCTTACGTAGACATTCAGAGGTCTATTTGACGTACAAAAGGTCCAGAAAGAAGAATGCAAAAAGTAATTGAAAGTATGCAGATAGGTCTTTTTAGGGTTCCGCAACTCTAAAGGAAAAAAACGGAACCCTTATAGGATTACTTTTTTGTCCGTCTGTCTGTCTGTCAAGACCCTTTACCTCAAGAACGCGTAGAGGTATCGAGTTGAAATTATAACCAATATACTCAGGGGCCTAAGTCGGATATTTTTATAAATTCGTCATTCACGATCCCATTGTCATTTTGCTAACAGTTTGTAATCTGCTAATTCATAATGATCGATCATTAATCGGTCAATGGTCTTGTAATAGAATTGTGGTAGAATGACAATATCGAGCTTATTAAAAGCGCTGATTGCGCAATGACGTCTTAATGGTAGGTCTCTGATCAAAGGAACTGTCAATTTTTTTACAGATAACCGCATACGTCAGATATTCATTTGTCATTATGTACGAGATCACCATTCTATGCCATTTCTTTCAATGGAGTGTTAGTGGTTGACCATCGGAAAGTCATAGTGACGTCATCATATTAGTAGGTTACCGAAACTTGTCAAAATCAACAATTATGAAATTAATAATAGACCATTCTGACACTATTGTAATAGCAGACTTGAGGCCCAGGTCTGCGGTCCTTTCAAGCTGTGATCAAACTTCTAAGTAAACGAATAAAAAAGATACAGCCGTGTATGTCGCAAAAAAACGTATATTTTGATACTCTCAAAGATCGAAATTCATAGGGTACTTCCCGTTGAACCCTGAAATTTGGCACAAAGCAAGGTCTTATAGAACAGATATAGGGAAAAATCTGAAAACAGTAAATTTGTTGTTACCTACGTCACAAAAAAAAACCTTTTTGGCAATTCGGAAAAATCTTCGTGACTCCATTCGGGAATTGTAGTTTGCACGGAACCCTCAGTGCGCGAGTCCGACTCGCACTTGCCCAGTTTTTTTTTGTGGGTAAATCATCTAATGACATCCCCCGCTCTTGGGCGGAGCGGGAGATAGTGTCAGACTTTTACTGGCTAAAAACCCACTCGTGTTTCTACTTTGCCATTGCGCCAGGGCCCCGGGGATTGCTTTCGCATCACCCATAGCCCCAGTAGGCTTCGACCCTGCTGGGTCCTACGGTTGGTAACAACTCCTTGAGGCGCGCGTGATACAAATGGGTCTAAGTTTAACACTCCCTCCTGCTTCAGCAAGAGTAGGAGATTTGTTTCTTTTATTGTTATTGTATTATTGTACATCTTAACTTATCATAGTACAAACGTTTATAAAAATAAATGTAAGAAGAAGGTTTGCGAAGGTCAGAAGTTATTTGAAGATTCTACACTTCTCGTTCCACCCAAAGTGTCAACATCATCCTTTTTAATGTTCCCACTGCTGGGACTCAGGCCTCTTCTCTAGGAGAAGGAATGGGCCGTAATCCACATGTCTTCGAATTTTTTTTCGAAAATTAATTTCGGGAAAAAAAAATATGGGAAGTCATTAAACTGTAGCGACATTTTTTTTATTATTGACAAGCTGTGCTGGCGACTTCGTTCGAGTGGACTACAGAATTTTGAATTTATTTTTTCTAAAAAAAAGACGTGTGGCACTCGGGGACTGCCGCGGTAAAGCTATTGCATAGCATTGTTATTAACTTATGCAATTATAATTATTTTTTTTATTTTATTTATGCAGTATTTTTTTTCCTTTGTTTTTTTTCTTTGATATTAATTGAAGTTACACTTTCACACATTGAATTCAAATTTGATTGATTGTTCATTCATTTGTTTCCTTATCGGTCACCACGCTCAAAAAACAAATGAGTGGGGGGTGTTAGGTTATTTTCGTTACGGAATTTCTGGATTCGGTCTCCACGCTCAAGGCCCGCGATAGAAGCTATGCAATAGCTTAATAAAAGTAGCCTATGTTATTCCTTAAGTACCTCATTACAAGAGTTGTTGTTTATGATGTTAGTAATACAGTCCTACAAAGTTGTTAGTGTTTTGCAAATAAACCTGTATTAAAAAAAAAGAAACGCGACATTCTCTAACTCTGTTCTGCGCATAGATTAGATACGAGTCTGATTAAATTCAGTGAAAATCCTGCGATTAATGGTCACACGACGTCGTGAAGGTCGCAGGGTGCCCTTGAACTATATGGCTGTGCAACACTGTGAGAATGTAGTCCTGTCATAAACATGGAACCATGCACTAGCTTCTGACGTTTCATAAGTGTCCACAGTAGGCCTCAACATCATCATTTCAGCCGATACAAGTCCACTGTTAGACATAGGCTTCTCCCAAGCGTCGCCACATCGAACGTTCCTGTGCGTCCCGCATCCATCGGTTTCCTGCTACCTTCACCAAGTCATCGGTCCACCTTGTAGGAGGCCTTCCAACACTGCGTCTTCCGGTACGCGGTTGCCACTCCAAAACCTTTCGGCCCCAACGGCCATCTGTTCTGCGAGCAATGTGCCCGGCCCATTGCCACTTAAGTTTGGCAATTCTTTGTGCTTTGTCGGCAACCTTAGTTTTCCTGCGGATATCTTCATTTTTTATTCGATCACGCAAGGAAACCTCACAGTAGTTATATCTATACTAATATTATAAACAGAAAAGATTTGTATTTTTGTATGTAACGAATAAACTCAAAAACTACTGTGCCGATTTCAAAAATTCTTACACCATTGGAAAGCTGTATTCATCCTGAGTAACATAGGCTATATTTATTGCCCGTGCGAAGCCGGGACGGGCCGCTAGTGTGAAATAAAATATTTTTGACTTTGAAAATGAATAAACCTATGCAATAGGTAGGATAGCGTTAGGTATAGGGTCACCATGTCTTAGGATTTGTCCTAAGATTTCAGGATTTTAGGACTCTTGGAGATTGCGGCTGGATTAGAGATGTGCCGTTGCAGGCAATATGGGAATATTGCTGGCAATATTGCCACCAATATTCATACTTCGGGCAATATTTCCACTTCACGGTAATATTGCCGGCAAAGCCACATCACTAGGCTGGATTTTACAAATCTATTGAAATCTCAAGATTATTAGAATTCACCTTATGTACATTTCATTTCTTACAAACAAATAAAAAAAAACTTAATAAAAAGTTAAATAAACTAAAATTAATTTTCCTTTGGTAAAGAGGGGTTCCGTTCATTCCACCACTTTGAGTGAGTTGTGCAACGCATGAGTTGGATCTGCAGTGTGAAAAAAATCTAAAAAATCTAAGGATTTTTCAATGGAAACCGAGCCTTTTCTCCGGACTTTTGATTTTTTCATCTGGTAACCCTAGTCTCATCATCATCACCAGCCTTTTTAATGTTCCCACTGTTGGGACCCAGGCCTCCTCTCTAGGAGAGGGAATGGGCCTAGTCTACTCTAGTCTAGTACGATAAAAACCGGCCAAGTGCGAGTCGGACTCGCCCATGAAGGGTTCCGTAGCAGCAAGTAACATAATATAATAGTTCTTGTAATGTGTTGTAACTTTAATCGATGTTTTAATAATAGTGTATTTTCTTAGATTTATGACGCATTAAAAAAAAACTACTTACTAGATTTCGTTCAAACCAATTTTCGTTGGTAGTTTTTATAGTAATGTACATCATATATTTTTTTTTAGTTTTATCATTCTCTTATCTTAGAAGTTAGAGGGGGGGGGGACACACATTTTACCACTTTGGAAGTGTCTCTCGCGCAAACTGTTCAGTTTAGAAAAAAATGATAATAGAAACCTCAGTATCATTTTTGAAGACCTATCCATAGATACCCCACACGCATGGGTCTGATGAAAAAAAAATTTTTGAGTTTCAGTTCTATGTATGGGGACCCCCAAAATTTATTGCTTTTTTTCTATTTTTGTGTGAAGATCTTGATGCGGTTCACAGAATACATTTACTTACAAAGTTTCAATAGTATAGCTCTTATAGTTTCGGAAAAAAGTGGCTGTGACAGACGGACGGACAGACAGACAGACAGACAGACAGACATGACGAATCTATAAGGGTTCCGTTTTTTGCCATTTGGCTACGGAACCCTAAAAAAGACAAATTCGGGAATACATATGTATGTAAGAAGAAAACTAAAGCAGCAGACTGATAAGTCGTCAAGCAATATGATATTTAGGAAAATTCATCACTAGTTACTTCTATGCAAATATTATAAAGATACTTTTATATTTTTGTTTGTTCTTTAAGTCAAGAGTGAATAGGTTACTTCTAGGCAAGCGTGTTCCATCGTCGACCACATCATCGCATGCCATCAGGTGAGACAGTGGTCAAACGTAAGCCTGTTTACAGAGTCTACACTAATATTAGATATGTATTTTTGTTTCTAATGAATAATCCTAAAACTACAGGACCAATTTTAAAAATTCTATCATAATTGGAACGCTAATTTATCACTGAGTGACTAAGCTGTATATTTTCAATATTTACGCGGACGAAGCCGCTGACTGAAGGCTGCTGAAACCATAAATTTGACAAAAAAAAAAAAATGAAATTTTTCGATTGATATACAGAATTCACTACAATAAACTAAATAATAAGCTACTAAGTAAGAAGAGAGCAGTGGTGGCCGAGTGGTAATGGCTCCGACTTACGAGTTGTAGGTCGCGGGTTCAAACCCTGTCAGGCGCATCACTT
This sequence comes from Mythimna albipuncta, assembly GCA_929112965.1. Lineage (NCBI taxonomy): Eukaryota > Metazoa > Arthropoda > Insecta > Lepidoptera > Noctuidae > Mythimna > Mythimna albipuncta. The sequence continues at coordinate 3,575,551 of OV815988.1, forward strand.
TGTGTAATTTATTTCATTACCACTGCTCTCAAAACGGTGAAGGAAAACATCGTGAGGAAACCGGCATGTCCTAGAACCAAAAATTCGAAGACGTGTGACATCCAACAACCCGCACTGGGCCCGCGTAGTGGATTACGGCCCATTCCCTCTCCTAGAGAGGAGGCCTGAGTCCCAGCAGTGGGAACATTAAAAGGCTGATAAAGATGATGATGAAGTAAGAACCTTCCTCCACACTCGTCATAGAAATCCATGACATCAGTTATTAAGGAATAATCAGAATAGCAGCAACCAGAGCAATAATTCCTTCTTTCCCTAGTGCTTGACTGCGATCCCACCTGAAGGTAAGCAGTGATACAATCGTTGATGGTGAAGCGCAGTAGTCTATTAAGTACCTATTAACTCTAGCCTTGAAGACACCTAAATTATGATTGGGACGGAAAGACCGCAGCAGGCAAATTGTTCCAGTCCTTCGATGTATGCAGTGTAAACGACGAAGCGAAACTCTTAGTTCGGACCGTAGAGGTTTCAACAACGTAAGGGTGGATACTCGCCATAAGTCGGGTTGTCTAATGGTAGAAATGAGATGGTGGAATCAAGTCATGCAATTCCCGCGCACACTCTCCTAAATGCATTTCAACCTACGGGTCTTTAAGTCAAGAGTGAATAGATTGCTCCTAGGCAAGCGTGTTCCATCGTCGGCCACATGATCGCTTACTATCAGGTGAGATAGTGGTCAAACGTGAACCTATCCATTATGAAAAAAAAAAATATAACTCTTGGCATTCTTGCGTTAAAAATATTAAAAACACTTTTACCTTCTCTACTTTTGATAAGTTTTAGACATTGCTGAACTATCACTAGAGATGTGCCGTTGCCGGCGATATTGCCGTGAAGTGGGAATATTGGTGACAATATTGCCCGAAGTATAAATATTGGTGGCAATATTGCCCGAAGTATAAATATTGGTGGCAATATTGCCGCCAACGGCACATCTCTAACTAACACTAATATATGATTGAATTGACTTGAATTTTCACATGCTTTAAACAAAAGAATTATACTCAAAGGTTACTAAAGGTTTGCTGGGAGAAAAGTCATTGAGTAAAGCTCATCTTTGTACACTATGCTATGTTAAATTTTTGTGTACAATAAAGACTTAAGAATTGGCCTTTTTAGGGTTCCGTATCCAAAGGGTAAAAACAGGGTATTATTTACTAAGACTCCACTGTCAGGTTGTATCTCATGAACCGTGATAGCCTGACAGTTGACATTTTCACAGATGATATATTATATTATTAAGCTATTGCCGCTATAACAAAATACAAAAATCGTAATAAAATAAAATTGTGTGATTTATCAACAAACAATTATCGGGACAGGTGAAACAAAAACCAAGTTATAATACAAGGTGTAAGTTGTATAGTGTCTAATGTTGTATAGATTTTTTTTTATGTGGGAAAATCATCCAATGAATTCCCCCGCTATTGGGCGGAGCGGGAGATAGTTTCAGACTTCAACTGACTAAAAACCCACTCCCGTTCCTTCGTTGCCTTTCGTGCTGAGGGGCCGAATCTTCCTTTCAACGGAACTCTACGCAAGTTCGACTCGCACTAGGCCGGTTTTTTTTTATTTAATAAGTTCTCTAACATTCCCGCTAGCAACCTGTCCACCTGATGTCCCACCTACAAAGCCATGCGTTCTCCTTCGAAGACAAACTTGAAATGACTCACGTACCAGTAATTACATCGGTCTGCTTCACCATTTGGAGTTATCAAGCGGAGTAATGTATGTTTTAAAGTGTCCGACCAAAACTGGTTTTTAACCGAAAACGAAACCGAATTTCGGCAACAGTCTAACTTTGGGTCGAAACTTCCTTACAAGGATCATGTTTAGAGGGAAAAATAAAGAAAACGTTATTATAATCAGTCAATCCTTATTTATTTTTTATGCATTTTTTTAAGTAAGTATTTATATTCGTCGACTATCATGAATTTTACTGCACTCGATTTTAGTTTGGGAGTAGGTAAAACGAACTGCAAACACAAGCCAGTCATGACATGATTAGGCACGTGGACACGGCAAAATGTCTTCGTTGCTTACTCGCTTGGAAGGAATTTGATGCGCTGAACATGACCGATCACAGCGCGAGAACTCCCAAGTGCAGTTTCGGTTTCGGTCGGACACTAGCTAATTTATTGAGTGAACTGGTCGTGTATCTTCGAGTTGGCATGTATTTCTGTCTTGTAAACAATGAGTAGTAGTGTTTCAAAACACGTGTGTTTAGTGTTTAATTGAAAATAATTTGGCACACTTATTTTTTTATCTTGAATTGTGAAACTTTATTTCAAGGCAAAATGTCAATCAGTCAAAAAGTGAAGTAAATTGCACGTTCCTAAGCAAAGATCTCTATGGAGAAGAAGGTGCAAAAAACTCCATGGACACTAGGGCTTTCAAATACCGGATTATTTCAATACCGGTATCAATACCGGTATTAGAATTTTTAATACCGTGATCACGTGATCACGGTATTGAACTCAAGGTTTCTATTTTAAACTAGTGCTTGACTAAAACCCTGTCTCATAGGAACTTTAATTAGGAAATTAATAAAATCATTTAAATATTTTTGTTTTCGAATCAGTGTTTATTCTCTCTTAACCGTTCTAATAAGGTTCTAGTAAGCATGGCGCTGATTGTTTACCGGCAATTAGGAAATAAAGTAGATTAAAATCATAGATTTGCGTAAGGTTTAGGCTTACTTGACGCTGTAATTTTTTTACGACATTTCTAATAAGGTTAAGACGCAGTTTTAAGGTTCAAGTAAGCATGGCGCTGCCGTATCTCTAGTTTACTGGCTGATACATTCGATGCGAGTACCTATACTGCCCTTAGAGGTCAGCAAGCGTCAAGACTCGTGTCTTTCTTATTACTATATTAATATCTCACATGTAATTGTTGTACCAAACTACCAATTAAATGTATAATTTTGAATTGTTTCTTTGAACACGAAAGTAGTTAATAAGTACTAATTAGGCTAAATTAATAATATTTGAAGTCAAAAAAGAATGCCACATCCAAACCGCAAAAATATTAAATTTTTACTTTTTAATTGTAGATCTAACGGATAACGTGATTCGTTAAAGTAAAAATGATATTAAACAAAGTGGAAAATGACACAATTTTAGATGCTTCAATTTGTTGTGAATTCGTAATTCGTCATTAGTTTTTACAAAAAAAAAACGATCGCGTGATTCGTTGAGAATTGTGTTAAACCCCATAAAATACAAGTATTAATATTATGTACCATGTTGTTCGTCAAGATTACAAACTTATCAAAAATACACAATGACCAAGTTCACATGCACGTGTTACGCGGGCGCCTTTGCGATACTGATTAACAAAACAATAACGTCGTATAGGGCCTATTACACTAAGCGTAATTCAGACCATTTTAGTCTATGGTTCGACGTATCGCGAGAGTTGGCGCTTAATACAAGTGTGAGAATAATATTACATCGTAATTTATATTATATAATACAACTTCTTACTACTTATTACAACAAAACACAATAATATATATTAAAGATTGTAATACCATAATCACGGTATTGGCTCGTCAATACCGTGATTGAAAAAAGACCAAAATATATCCGTGATCACGGTATTACGGGATCCCGTAATACCGGTATTGAAAGCCCTAATGGACACTCTTTTAAATCATATTATGAGTTACAAAAATCTTGGTTACATATTTATTGTCGCTTCTATTATGTGAGCACAATATCGATCTACGCTAATGTTAGAGATGTATAGTTTGTTTTTTGTTTGTAGGAGGTTATCTCTGAAACTACTGGTTCGATTGTTAAAATTTTTCACTGATAGAATGTTGCTTTGTTTCGGATTGACATAGACTATATTTTACGTACGCGGGTGAAGCCGCGGGCAAAAGCTAGTAAATAATAAAAAAAAGCTTGAGGAAAATTTGAGGTAACATAAGTCTGACAGTACTGCTAACTAGTGTAGTGCAATAGTCATTTAGTTACTGTATGAGATGAGATCTTTAGCCATAGCGCGCACTGGTGACTTTTGATAAAACGTCAGCGTGCTATAAACCCAACATGTAAAGAAAGAAGAAAGAAAACATGTTTATTCTGCCCGAATAGACGCACAATTCGTTACAAAAATGTATAAAGAAAAAAAACCAACAATAGTTTCTCCGCTAGCCAGAGCATGTGTGTATAGGGCTTTACTCTATTGCACCAAACGCCATAGACGACACAGTTGTCTAGGTTAGATAACCTAGACAACTAGAACACTTGTAACAGATGTTACAAGTGTTCTTTTTGTGACCAAAGAGTAGATTTGTGACATTTTAGCGATTAGTGCACGCACTTCGTGACGTGACAGTTACAAAAAATGGGTACAAAAATTATTGTCACCGTGACAAAAGTCACCAGCGCGCTGTCTTTAAAGATTTTTTTTTCAGTGTCATTACAAAAAAAAACAATGTCATAAAAAGAACTTCGTCATAACTTCTTACTTAAATATAAAAATTAAAAAAAATACAACCAAAAAAAAATATTCATTCGAATTTCGAATCGTTTTGATCGTGGAGCCGAGCAGACGACACTCCAGCGAAGTGGAGTTTCAATCTAGCTATGTATCGTAACAGTTGAGTAAGGCCCCTCGGAGGTAACGGTCGCGGTAACAGCAAGGATCAAGATGCGCTGGGCGAAGCGGTACCGATGTTATACTTAGGTATGTAGGTACGGGGTGGGCCGGTACGGATAGAAAATGTGGTTGATTTCTGTTTAATTATATTTATTTGGGAGAATTTAAAATTTTCTAACATATTGTCTTTTTTGGTGTCAATGTGAAAATTTATAATGATTACCTAAAAAATGTTAAATAAGTCATTATAAAGTTGTTGTTTTTGGTCGTAAAGTATTTAATGATCAAAATAAATATGAAAAGATTCCAAAAGCCGTTGGAGAAAAAAAATCCATCTTTATTTATATTGTTGATTGTAATGAATAGTTTAGAAACTACCGGGCCAATTTTAATATTTTTTTCAGCAGTAGAATGCAATCTTAATAACTGAAGTAACAGTCATTATATTATTGGCTATACGTAATTATATGTATTTTCTACTGAGAAGTTAGTGTTTAATAATTTGACATTTCTTAGATTTTTTATTTCAAATATATTTTATAATCACTTAAATATTTTAAAAGCAAAAACGACGTACAAAATCGTATCACCTATTTGATAGAAATAATAATTATTTTGCGAACAAAACCCATACTAAAAACGACACATCAAACTTTCATATATGTGTTCCTATTACCTTGTCCACCGTATGTAATATTCCTATTACCTACAATTAAAAATTAAAAAAAAAATAAGATTTTTATAATAAAAAAAATCTAAAAAGACAACGTTAAAATAATTAAAAAAGTGTTTTTGTACATCAAAAAAAATAAAAATACCTTTAAAAAAATACCTCTTCAAAATTTTAACATTTAATTTTCAAATTATTTAATTAAGCTCAATACTCTGACGGTACCAGCCACAAGTACATACATTCACCTACATCCACGCACACAGGCGCAGTTTTATGGCCCGACTCGAGTCGAACGCACACAGACACAACTACAACACAGACGGAGTTCGGGCGACGCACTCACACATGCGCAGATTTATTTTATTCTTACGGAGATGGGGAATTTTCGAGTTTATATTTTATTTTTTTAGGAAATCTTATTTTCAGGCGTATAATTTTTGTTTGGGACTACTTGTTTTCTGGCGTAGATTTTTTTTTGGCACAATTATTTTTTTTTATTTTAGACACGATGGACTCTCAATTTTTTTTATATTGTTAGGCTCGCGCTTAACCTCTGTCTAAGCGATGATGTGGTCGACGATGAAGCACGCTTGCCTAGAAGTAACCTATTCACTCTTGACTTAAAGACCTATATGTTGTAGCTACCAGGAAACAAAGACTTGTGTTTGTTTACAGGTATTATTGAAAAATATGTTTATTTATTATTTAATTAATATCGCGCTTAAATAACTTAATTCCACCATGCCATTTCCATCATCAGACCACCCTACGTACGGCGATGCGCCACCGGTACCTGGTCCACAACCCAACCACACGTTCAAAATGTTTGGAAATACATTTATTAAGCCAAGGAGTAGAAAACCCTGCTAGCGATCTCATACCAAATCCAGGTTTTTGTAAACCAATGTCTTCGTCGCATAATCGGGATTTACTGGCTCGAGACCATTTCTAACGTAGAGCTGCTGGAGAAATGCTACGAAATCCTGAACGACCACCAGATCAAACGTCGTAACTGGAGAAGAATTGGTCACACGTTTAGGATGGATTTTAATCGTTGGATTGGAGGGCTTGCGGACAGCGAGCAATGGGAAGCTCGCTGTCCAGCCGTCCGGTAACTGTCCGGACCAAGCCCAAGCCCAAGTTGTCAGCAACAGCAGGGGCCCAGCCGGGCCGAAGCCTACTGGGGCCAGGGTTATCCGAAAGGGCGCTCGAGCCCCGGTATGAAGGCTTGAAGGAACGGGATGGGTTTTTTAGTCAGTGAGAGTCTGACAATATCTCCCACTCCGCCCAAGAGCGGGGGTTGTTATTGGATGATTTTTCCAATCGAAAAAAAAAAACAAGTATTAGTGGAAACCACATCAAAATCCGTTGCGTGGCATAATAGCACTTGGGGAGTTTTGGTACGAATATCTACAGATATCATGATTTTTGGTAAGGATAGGATATTTACACGTGGCAAATAATTATATCATTTTAAAATGTAAATTACTTTGGCATACAAATGAGGTATACCAAGGTCGCAAAAATTTTTGATAAAGTTATCGCGTTCCTGGAACGCAAAGGGTAACTGAAGGACACAGGTGGTTTTTTTTTGTCAGTTAGAGCCGAATACTTTCATCTCGTTTCATCTCCAGAACTAGTTCATGTACACCGGTACATGGTGAACGTCCCACCCATACGTACAAAGCGTTTTGGGAACACATTCATTATGCGTACAGTCAAAGAGTGGAATTCCCTGCCGGAGTCTGTGTTTCCTGATAGGTACGAGTATAGCCTAAGGGTTTTTAAGTGAAGAGTAAATAGGTTACTTCTAGGCAAGCGTGCTCCATCGTCAAACACATCACCGTTTACCATCAGGTGAGATAGTGGTCAAAAGCAAGCGTATCCATAAATCATTTAAATCTTTTCTCTTTATATTACTAGCTTTTGCCCGCGCGGCTTCGCTCGCGCTCTTCCCTACTATACCCTACTCTACCCTAATTTTCATTTTTTTTTTCCATAAGAACCTTCTCCTCATAATAACGAACACAACAAAAAAAAAATTAGCGAAATCGGTCCAGGCGTTGTTGAGTTATGCGCTTACCAACACATTTTGCGATTCATTTTTATATTATAGATTACTTATTAGTATAGAGATTTCATCACACCGAAGTTTCCTTGCGTGATCGAATCAGAAATGAGGATATCCGCAAGAGAACCAAGGTTATCGACGTAGCACAAAGAATCGCCAAACTGAAGTGGCAATAGGCAGAGCACATTGTTCGCAGAACAGTTAGCCGTTGGGGCCGAAAGGTTCTAGTACCGAAAGACGCTGTGTTGGAAGGCCTCCAACCAGGTGGACCGATGACCAGGTAAGGGTTGCTGGAATCCGATGGACGCTCAGGACCGTTCATTGTGGCGACACTTGAAGGAGGCCTATGTCCAACAGTGGACATCTTTCGGCTGAAATAATAATAATATTCCACAACTATTAAACTAAGCAGAGCTTGTGTTATGATATGAGTACTAGACAACTGATAAACATACTTATATATTTCTAAGTACATACATATTATAGACAAATTACACCCAGACACACAAATGATTATGCTCATCACACAAACATTTGTCCTGGGTGGGAATCGAACCTACGACCTCCGGCATAGCAGTCAGGGCCACTAACCACTAGACCAACAGGCCAATCAAATAATAATGATAGAGACACAGAGCAGTTTCAATAAATCCGCTCCCGCTCAAGTCTATCACTAGAGCCTAACCTCAAAAAAAAAAAAAACATAATGAACTTTGAGCTACTGATAAGAGATTGATAACGAGTGTAGACGGCCAGTAGACTTTATGGTCCGTAGCCTATTGTTTGTGAAAAATCTGCGTATAACTTTAAAAGCGATAGTATACCTACAATCAACACAACTACACTGCTCACACGTGTGCCACACACGCCGGGCGAGTCTGCCTCCATACATTTTATATGGAAACTAGACTTGTAGAGCTACACCTGATCCACGCCACGCGACGTCGTACTACGTATAAATCAAGCTATACAGTAGGCACAACGGATCTTGAGCGGTTGCGCAGAAGTCGAATATTCGGTCTCTTTAGTGGTGCGAAGTGAGACGCGGGGGCGGGGAGTGTCAGTGATTGGCTCGCCGCGCCAACGCGTCATAGAGGTCACTCCTAATTCATTAAAATGGAGACGCGATCTCGTTAAAATGGAGCTGAAAATTTCATTGTAGTAGCGAGAAGGCCCACTTAATACATTTGCTGCCCAATTCTACAAAAAAAAATATCCTGTGTTACATCCGCATTCTAAAGGAACTTGCTCCATACAAAGACATGGCTTAAAGGACTTACTTTCCTGCGTTGCTGCATGTATCTAACAAGTATAACGCGCGCGCGCGTTTGACAGGCCTGTTGGTTTAGTGGTTAGTGATCCTGACTGCTATACCGGAGTTCGTGGGTTCGATTCCCACCCAGCACAAATGTCTGTGTGATGAGTACGATCATTTGTCGAAAGACGGCGAGCTACTCATTACTCACTGTCCGTATGATTTTTTTTCTTTTGACGTGTATATTTAGCAGGTCTGTAGATCGTAGGCTATTAAGGTAACGCCTCCCTCTCCATTTTATCTCTCATCATTTTTTTTTAATGGTGTGAAAATCATGTAATGACAATCCACTCTCTTGGACGGAGCGGGAGATAGTGTCAGACTCTTACTGACTAAAAACCCACCCTGTTCCTTCAACCCTTCATACCAGGGCTCGAGCTATCTTTCGAAACTAACCCTGGGCCCGGTAGGCTTCGCCCCAGCAGCCCTGCTGTTGCTGACAACTCCTTGAGGCGCGCGGGAACAGTGAGCGCCGTCGACGTCTTGGGCTTGGTCCGGACAGTTACCGGACGGTTGGACAGCGACCTACCCATAGCTCGTCGTCCGCAAGCCCGCGTCTACGGTGACCGGAAATCGGGATCGGAATCCCGGCGGCGGCGAGAGCACCGTTGCCTGATGCGGTCGGCCTGCTCCTTTGCTAGCATTTCAGCTTCGCAGGAGGCGATCGCCTGCCACTTCTCCTCGCTCCGGACCATGGCCTGAACCAAGGCCCGGTTTCTTTTATCATCATCATTTCAGCCGATATACGTCCACTGTTGGACATTTTTTCTTTGATAACTAAAATTATGGAAGAAAAGTTTCCCGGGTCAGCTGGTGTAATAATTTAGTAATATTTTCGACGAAGCGCCTGTGCAACACTGAACCTTAATTCCTAAAGGTTATTTGCACAATCGATAGTTACTTCAATTATTTAAGTATGCTCGCCTTCGAAAGTTTCCATTTACTGACGTTTCGGAGAGAGGTATGTTACTGTGTTAACTAACGTTGATTGCTAAGTTGACACATTTTTATTTCAAACTAGCTGTGCCCGCGACTTCGTTCGCGTGGACTACAGGATTTAGAATTTATTTTTTCTAAAATAAAAGTAGCCCTTATTACATCAGCTACCTGCCAAAAAAGTCCCGTCAAAATCGGTCCAGCCATTTCAGAGATAAGCCCGGACAAACAGACAGACAGAATAACAGACAAAAATTGTAAAAAATGTTATTTTGGTGTATGTACCGTATTTATATTCAAATGCATGTAGTAAAAAGCAGTTTTTCAATATTACAAACAGACACTCCAATTTTATTCGCGTGGCATTAGGTACTTAAGGAATCGGGATAAAAGGTAAGGCCTATGTTCTTTTCCATGTCAAAGGCTATATGCATGCCAAATTTTATCCAAATCCGTTCAGCCGTTTTTGCGTGATTAAGTAACAAACATCCAAACATCCACACTTTCACATTTATAATATTAGTTAGGATATTTTTCACTGACGATTCGGACACACTTTTTATTAATTAGACAATTAAAAAAAGCGCTACGAAAACAATGTTGGGCTTCAACTTCGGGTAATATTTTTTTTGTATAATGTATTTTAAGGCCTTTTTTTATCTTACTGTACTAATGTCTACTTGCAAGCAGTAAACGGTACTATTGAAAAAAAAAATCTTCTATGACAAGTTTTGTCTACTGTGTATAAGGCAGTTCCCTCGCGATGACGCAAGTAGGGGTGTCTCGACGGACACACTGATGCTGAGACGTGCGTCCATGTCACAACCCTGGGCTGTGGCTGTCAGTCTCAGCTATGTAACAACACCGCGCTTCTGACGCGGGTCTTCAAGCTGGCGTCACCGTGTGAAAACAGCCTGAGAGTCGAATTTTTTTTAAGTACTTATATTTTTTATTGGGTTGCATACTAAGTCCTATTTGCCATGTCTTCGTATAAAGTTCTATTAAATTGTTTTTTGTTTTTATTGATATATTTATACCCTATTATTATTATTTTTATGTTAATAAAATGTCACTTTGACTGACCCTCGATTTCAGAAGTAACAATTTAACCGATTATGGCGTGTTCAATTTTTGAAAATTGTTTTATGCTGTAAGTTGAAATTCTCAATGCAGAAATCAGGGGTAAGTATCAAGCTTAAAATTAGAAAAAAAATAGACACTGACCTGTCAACAGGCGGCGGCAAGGGCGCCATCATATGCGGGTGAGGTGGCATAGGCGGATGTGGAGGGTGCGGGTGAAAGGGCGAGCCCGGCGGCGCGAAACCCGGCCCAGGGAAGTGCGGCTGCTGCGGCGGCCCGGGCGGGAACCCGCCGCCGGAGCCCGGCCGCGCCGAGGGCGAGCCGAAGGGGCCCGGCGCCGCGTAAGGCGGGCCCGCAAACCCTGGGCCGGGCGTCGACGGGGCTGGTGACGCGGCGAACGCCGGCCCCGCTGGGGAGCCCGCGGGCGGCGCGAACGACGCGAATGGCGGCTCGGCGTTGCCGCTCTTCCACGCCGCGGGGACGCCGCCGCCGGTCTCGTCCAGCGCCGGCACGCGCCGCTGCAGCCCCACCGACATCTGGGTACCAGGATAGCATGATTACCTAAGAGTTTGGTAAATACTTATTCTATACTAAAGAAAGCGTTATGAAATTAGAAGGTATAAGAGTACATCAGAGATTCTTTCAGATTTTGATTTTGTCATCTTTAGCTGTTTTTCACGAATCCAAGATCCCAATTATGGCGAGAACGGGAACAGTCTAATTAATAGGATTTTTTCTTCCATTCTGATATCGGAGGACCAGGATGGCATGGTTACATAAGAGTTTTGTAAAAACTAATTTTATAACTAGGAAAAGATATTGAAGACTAGTCAATTAGTCATCTTTTAGCTTTAGATCACAAATCTAGGATCTTAATTTTGATGGAAGCAAAGCAGGGTCTAATTAATATGTTTTTTTTCCATTTTGATATCGGGGGACCAGGATTGCATGGCTATTGTATGAGATACAACACTAATGCTAAGGAAGTTCCTGTACCCGGTTTCTACCAGAGATGGGTCGACATTCGGTTAGTTTCATTTCAAGTTTTAACATAATATATGTTAATTATTTTATTTTTGATAGATTAGAGGGATGTTGGGAAACCGGCATGTCCTAGAACCAAAAATTCGAAGACATGTGACATTCAACAACCAGTACTGGGCCCGCGTGGTGGATTACGGCCCATTCCCTCTCCTAAAGAGGAGGCCTGAGTCCCAGCAGTGGGAACATTAAAAAGGCTGATGATGATGATGATGACGGGGATGTTCTAAGATGGCCTACGAAATTTAAATTTAAATGGCTATTTAATAATAAAGTCAATAAATAGAGACGAATTGAGATATGGTATTGACAATTTATTAGAAGAACGTATTAAGTTTTCAGTCACATTAAGTTACTTTGAGTTCATTACATTCATTTGCTGCATTGCTGATGCACGCGTCATGATCGTGAACGGGTGCCGTCAGATGGGACTGGTCATCTCTTAGCTGCCAGTGGCTTAATTCAGTTTCTATCTTATAATTATTTTACATTTTTATTTCATTATCGACATTGTGCTCACATGACAACAAGTAATATGTAACCAAGCATTCTATGTAACACATAATTTTTTTTATTTTTTTATTTATAATATGATTTAAAAGAGTGTCCATGGAGTTTTTGCACGTTCTTCTCTATAGAGACCTACGCTTTGGAACGTGAAATTTAGCTTCACTTTTCTTGGACTGACCGACATTTGACTATTCAAAAGTGCCTGTAAATGGTCTATTTGAAATAAATGCTTTGATTTTGATTTGATTTCAAATGTATTGCAATAACAGGTCAGACTTCTAGCTAAGTTTAGTCAAAACTACAATAAAATTCTCAGCTCCATTTTATCGAGATAACGCCTGTTTTAATGATTCCACATATTGTCCAGTTAGGCACACTTGAGGTACAAAACTGAATCAATTTTACATCACGATATACTCGTATCCATTACGCGAAAATTAACTGAACTTCACTCGAAGAAAGCCCGCCAAAAATTCTACATGGAGATTATTTTCAAAATTCGAATGTACAGTTAATCGAACGTTAAATAAAAAATAAAACAATGGAGTTCATCCTTTTTGTAATAGATAAAAACGTTATTTTTTCAAACCGTCATTCTAAAATTCAAAATTCGAATTTCGAACATGACTGACAGACAACGAATCCGCGCTACAATCGGCGCCTCATGTAGTGAGTTTATTGAACTATTTCTACTACAGTCGTTACACAACTTTGGTGCAGCGGCGTACGCGCAACTTACGTCATACGCTCAGTAAATTGTATATTATTGCTAAATATAGAAAGTGTACGGTCTATTAAATTGTATTATTTGATTTTTTTTTACGTCTGAATAAGTTGGCATTGATTTCGTGGCGAACTTTTGTGAGTTCATTCTATAGAGAGATTGGAAAATCCGACATCGCCTTGTGAGCGAAGGAGATGGCGGTAAGCGTGAAGGAGAGGATATATCCTCACGCTAACCGCAGGAGACGCTCTGGTCAACAGGAGACGCAAGGCCATTCCCGACCACCGTAGACTCGGACTTGCGGACGACGACCAACGTGTACCTCTCCGTCCTATAGGGGACAGCGTGTCGTGTTTAACCTTTCAATCTTGTCAATTAGAAAGACAATGACAGCGCATCGCCAGCGTTCGCTTGGGGTTTAATGAATAGAGCTGTCAGCAAAAATGACAGACCTTGCTGAGACCGATGCGATACCTCTTTGTAAGAGTTACAATTACCAGCACGTATCTTGGGCGCTGGCTTCCAGTTGCGCAGAAGTCAAATATTCGATCTCTTTAGCGGTGCGAAGTGAGACGCAGTTGCGGGGAGTGTCAGTGATTGGCGTCACTTGTGATTCGTTCCCTGCTGCATGTATCTAACAACGACGACGATTGGCTCGTCAATGTATGGAATGCGCAAAGCGATCACTCTGACGCCGAACGCTCAAGATCCGTGCCAGTAATTGTACCGTAGTTTTGAAACGCAAAGGGCAACGATGGAACACAGGTGGGTATTAGTCAGTATAAGTCTGAAACTCCCTCTTGCTCCACTAAAGAGGGAGGAGTTATTTGATGATTTCTTACTTCAAAAAAAAAAAACCTTCGTCTTCAGTATGACAATTTCCATACAAAATTATATCGGAACTGGGTTTAAACGTATTAAAATTTTATGCAATTAATTTTTAATAAAAGTAAGGAAAATGCATTCTGAAATCGAAAAGCGTAACGTCTAACGCACCGGCTGCGTCTGCGCACACTTGACATTCTAAATTCAAATAATTTAGCATAATGCCGCCAGTGGCGGAATAAGCCTACACGTGGCCTGTAGCTAATTCGACTACAGGGCCCCTGTGTAGATATTTCTCAATCAAAATGGAAATGGGCGGGACACATTGCTCGAATGGATAGCGGGAGATGGACGCGGCGTCTGCTCGAGTGGAGACCACGTGCCCATAAGAGACCGCAAGGGAAACCACCTAAGAGATGGAAGGACGGTATTGTTCGACACGCTGGACGGGATTGGATGTCCATTGCCCAAGACCGTCATGAGTGGAGAAGATTGGAAGAGGCCTACGTCTAAAATTGGATATAAAGAGGCTGCTACAGATAGATAGATCTCAATCACCAATAAGTAATGTACCCTGCCACTGTCACTTTATTAATTACTAGCTTTTGCCCGCGGCTTCGCCCGCGTATATAAAATATAGCCTATGTCACTCTGGAATAAATCGGCTTTCTATTAGTGAAGAAATTTTAGCAATCGGACCAGTACTTTCAGAGAATACCTCCTAGAAACAAAGCAAACATACTTTACCTCTTTATAATGTTAGTGTAGAATGTACTTAGATTATTACTTTTAAATAGTACATCACGAACTACCTGCGAATTATCTTTTCTTCGTCTCCGTCAAATGCATCCAAAGATATTCTTTAAAAAAGACCGCCCATTGTTACAACCAAGTTTACAATCTGTCTATTTAAACTATTGTTTTACTATTTCCTGTTTTTGTACTATTGTCTATTATGCACCAATAAACAATACATTGCCTGTAAAAATATGATGTGTTTCCTACTTTTAACAAAATTTATTAAATTATAATATCTTTACAGACGCGAAAATATACTATGTAGTATCAATCAAAAGCATTTATTTCAAATAGAACGGTCTAGCTAATTTCAATCAGAAACGTTAATTTCAAATAGACTAATTACAGGCACTTTTGAATAGTCAAATGTCGGTCAGTCCAAAAAAAGTGAAGCGAAGTTGCACGTTTCAAAGCGATATCTACGGAGAAGAACGTGCAAGAAACTCCATGGATTCACGTAAAATCAAACAAGCCAAATATCGTTGAAGTTTTATAGTCGTTCGATCAAAGTCCTATCCAAAAGCGGTATTCACGATCTATCGACTTATTTCCAGTTACATTAATAAGTATTCTACCAGGATTATGTAATACAGACTTTTTTTCTAAATGGACGAATTTCAAACGACTTTAAAATCGGTGTCGTTCAAACTCGATTGATGGATGTGAATACGGAAATGATCTAAACGACTAAATCGCTGCGATATCGTTACAGTTTTCATTACGTGAATCGGGCTGCTGGGCAAATGCCCGGCTTGCCCCCTGTTCGGGCCCTGACTGACTGGGGCCATGTGGCGTCCGAAAGGGAACCCCTACGTCTTAGAACGCAAGTCAAAGAAGAAATATAGGAGTGGATTTTTAGTCAGTAAAAGTCTGATACGCCTGCTCCACCCCTGAGTGGGAGAAGTCATTGGATAATTTCCCATGTAAAAAAATTACGGATTTGACTGAACGGAATTTCTATTGAAGATGTCATCTACTGAACACACCCGAACTATCCCGAAATTGGGGTCGCTATCTTCTTCGCCCTACTTGCACGTGTTTGCAAACACACTAGTTCACTATAATATCTCCCGCGTCGATTGCGAATGCCACTGATATTTTGCCGCTACCGTGATTGATATTCTGTTGGGAGATATTTTTTTTTTATAATATTTGTGCGTTTCATTAGTTTTTTTATATAGCTTTTGCCCGCGGCTTCGTTCCCCCTCTACCCTACACTACCCAAATTTTTATTTTATCTATACATATAAATAAAATTGTCTGTTTTTAATATTGAAATAACTGCTTCTTACTACATGCATATGAATATATATACGGTACATACACCAAAATATTTTTTTTACAATTTTTGTCTGTCTGTTTGTTCGGGCTAATCTCTGAAATGGCTGGACCGATTTTGACGGGACTTTTTTTGGCAGGTGGCTTTTGTAATAAGGAGTAACATAGCTTTATTTTTTCGAAAATAAAAGTAGCCTTAGTTACTCCTTATTACATCAGCTACCTGCCAAAAAAATTACCGTCAAAATCGGTCCAGCCGTTTCAGAGATTAACCGGAACAAACCAACAGACAAAAATTTTAAAAAGTAATATTTATACAATTATTCATATGCATGTAGTAAAAAGCGGTTATTTCAATATTACAAACAGACACTCCAATTTTATTTATGTATAGATGTAGATAATCTTCAGAAAACCGATTATAAGTTTATTAAGATTTATAAGCCCAAAGGAACCCATATACATAGCGTTTTAAGTACAAGATACGAGGCAGAGGTTCTTATCTTTCCGTGTTGTCGAGAGAAACCGGTTGCATGAACTAGCAACCTGTCGCTACTCGTTTGCTGCTGTTTATCTTTCGATCTATGCTCCTTGGGTTTCTGCTACCCTGGTATTGTAATGCCCTTGAGGGAACGTTATTTTGGACTGCAAGGCTGTATCAAGGTCGCCGACCAGGTTTTTTAGGTGAAGAATGAACGTTCGTGACAATGGACATCAAATACCGATAAAAACCTGTGTTTTTTAGAGTTCCGTACCCTTAAAGGAAAAAACAGAACCCATATAGAATCACTTTGTTGTCCGTCCGTCTGTCAAGACCCTTTATCTTGAGAACGCGTGAAGGTATCGAGTTGAAATTAAAACCATATACTCATATCTGCGGTCCCTTCAAGCTGTGAAAAAATCAAACTTCTAAGTTAACGAATAAAAAAGGTACGGCCTTTTATGTCGTAAAAAATACATATTTTAATACTCTCAAAGATCGAAATTCATAGGGTACTTCCCGTTGATCCAGAATCCTGAAATTTGGCACAAAGCAAGGTCTTATAGCACAGATATAGGGAAAAAAAAAATTGCAATTCGGAAAAATTTTCGAGACTCTATTCGGGAATTGTAGTTTGTACGGAACCCTCAATGAATCCGAATCGTCGGATTCGTACTTGCCCAGTTTTTTATCTTTTAAGGGTTCCGTAAACAAAGGGTAAAATCGCACCCTATAAAGATAGAACTACATTAGTGTCGGACTTGGATGTAGAACGATGTCGTGTTGCGTGGATCAAGTGTAGCTCTACAAGTCTAGTTTCCATATAAAACGTATGGAGACCGACGCGCCCAGTAGCCCGATTCACGTAATGAAAACCGTAAAGATATCGTAGCGATTTAGTCGTTTAGACCATTTCCGTATTCACATCCATCAATCGAGTTTTAAATTCGTCGATTTAAAAAAAAAAGTTGTACTACATTATCCTGGTAGAATACTTATTAATGTAACTGGAAATAAGTCGATAGATCGTAAATACCGCTTTTGGATAGGACTTCGATCGAACGACTATAAAACTTCAACGATATTTGGCTTGTT
Source organism: Mythimna albipuncta (assembly GCA_929112965.1). NCBI lineage: Eukaryota > Metazoa > Arthropoda > Insecta > Lepidoptera > Noctuidae > Mythimna > Mythimna albipuncta. The sequence continues at coordinate 3,593,046 of OV815988.1, forward strand.
TAATTTTACGTGAATCAAGCTACTGATCGGCGTGTGTGGGACACGTGTGCGCGGTGTTGTTCTGCCTTTACTAAGACTCCATTGCCTGTCTGTCACCAGTTTGTATCTCATGAACAGTCATAGCTAGACAGTTGGTGATCCAGATTTGGATAAGTCCAATCTTCAAAGCCTTGAGCACAGTCGTAGGGTAGCCAGCCTTTCGGCGTTTTACATGTTGCATTTTGGAGAGTGTGCGCAGGAATTGCATGACTTGGTTCCGCCATCTCATTTCTACCATCGGACAAGCTACTGTGAAAATTTCAACTTTTTTTTATCTGATATAAAATAGTGCTTGACTGCGATTCCACCTGATGGTAAGCAGCGATGCAATCGTTAATGGTGAGGCGCACTAGTTTATTAAGAGCCTATTCACTCTAGCCTTGAAGAAATCAAGTTATGATCGAACGGGACGGCCGCAGCAGGGAAATTATTACAGTCCCTCGATCGACGAGGCGAAACGCTTGGTCTGGTCCGTAGAGGTGTCAACAACGTAAGAACGTAAGTGTGGACTCCCCTTTCGTCGGCTTGTCTGATGGTAGAAATGAGATGGTCGAATCTCTCTCACTCTTCGAAATGCAACCCGTAAAACACTGAAAGGCTGACAGCCAAATGGGTATATTTTTTTGAATGTATAAATAAAATGCATAGGAGTAAAACACCGTCTCACGGTTTCAGCCACCTCCTCATTACTGCTTCATAGGAGGTGACCACCTCCCATTCCCTCTGACAAAATAGTTTTATTCAATTCGATTACGTTTATCACTTGTCGGTAAAGAAGCTTGTCATTGCACATCGACAAAAAATGCTGTTTACTTCCGTTTTCTTCGTTTTTGCTTTGACTACTGTGCTCGGAGTCCTTGGGTTTATTCCTAGAATGAGCAGCTTCATTGTGATTTCCGTCAGAGATTTCTTGAAGCCCAGAATTGCCTAATTTAATGCCTGGCTGAAGGCAGTCAGCTAGTTCCTTATGGAATGGCACTTTGAAAACTAAACAGGTGCAAAGTGTGGTGTAGCCCTATAATATTTGAGAAGTTCCCTCGATTCCTCATGGATCCTCAGAACTGGGTTATGAAAAAATTGGACTGATCTGATAGCATATCCTAAGGTACAAATAAAAATTACAAATATCCATAAAAAATAAATTAAAATCGGTTAAAAGAACATACAATAGAATTGAGAACCTCCTCCTTTTTTTGAAGTTGTTTGAAAACTGAGGAGAGAAAACGAGGCCTTACAACTAGTGTACTAACACTAGTATGTTGTAAGGCCTCGGAATCTTTAAGTCAAGAGTGAATAGGTTACTTCCAAGCAAGCGTGCTCCATCGTCGACCACATCATCGCTTACCATCAGGTGAGATTATGGTCAAACGCAAGCCTATCCTAATTGACAAAAATATGCAGCGGGATGCGTGGCAGTGTGATAATCGCCTTAGCAGACAATAGATAGGTACAGAAGACAATCTACATACAAAGCGCGCTCGAGCAACGCTCTCATAGGCCCGTATTAATAAACGGTCCTCAGCTCAAGATCACGTACTTAATACGAAGCTTGAGGTCTTGATCGTATTGATAAACGAGATTCACAAGCTTAAGCTCAAGCTCAAGTTCGAGCTCAAGCTCAGCTTAGGTTTACGGCATCAGCCGAGTGTTGTCTGATTAATAAACGAAACTTGAAACTTAAGTTTACAACAATCTCTGTACTTGAGCTGTAGACTAGATCTTGACACTAGATCATGAGTGTAGACCGACCGGGACTTGAGGTCGTGATTATCGTAGCGCGAAACATGGAGTTTGTAAATATTTTGAGTCGAATTAATTAGGTATTACGACGAAATAGAGAGTACTATTATGCTATTTTATGGCCTTTGCGATACCGTTTATCAAAAATTGATGTAAGAAATGCTTCAAATCATTTTGGATTGCCAAGTAAATAAAAAAAAAACAGATTTGTTCAAGATTCGGTATTATATATTCCCATTAAAAGGAATTTTATTTTAAACTTCAGCCAATGTGACGTAATCGTTCACGTAAGCTAAGCTTGAGTACAGCGCATTGAGGAGCTGATCTTGGTAACTGAGATCCTGTACTCATGTGTTTATTAATTAGCAAAGATCTTGAGCTTCTGTCATCGTATAATCGGGGATCAAATGATATCACATTTGAGGACGGAGTTGAGCATCGTTTATTAATACGGGCCATAGACACCGCTCACGGACACGATATCTCGGCTCAATCGCACTCGTACAGTTCGGCGCAACGCGCTGACCATAGCGCGGTCGCCTAGCGTAGGTATAAAAAAATGAAGTACATACATGAGATTGACTTCTATAACTAATTACCTATATTTTGTGGTATTAGTGAATTTTGAGCCACTATTCAAAGAATGCAGTCACGTTAAGTGTCAGTAATTTGGTTAAGACAACAATCGGCCACCATTTTACCGCCTTCCGCAACCAGGAGAGAGCAATTAACATACCAGGAGCGCATAACACTCGAGGTGATTGCATCGAGGATCTCTCGCGTGCCAACTTATCGTGCGCTAAATTTAGGGCGTGAACTTTCAACAGACGCGCAGGTGGTGTTGTTTGACTAAATAATTGACTAACAATCTATACATATCAACAAAATATTTTTTTAATATATAGAAATTAAAAGAGCAGGTTTTTCAATTGTAGACAGAGCAGCTGATGTTATAAGAAGTAACGACTGTACCGAGTAACATAGACTAATATTTTATTTAAAAAAAATTAAATGGCGTTATGGTTTATTACTGAGATTATTGCATTATATCAAAACAAACTCTTCATATTTATAATATTGGTATTACCTAGATAGCGGTCAAGCGCAAACCTACTAAAAACAAAAAAAAAACAGACAATTCAAAGAAAGAAGAAAAAGAAAAGAGAAATAACTCGTCCGAAATAATTGTTTTATTATTATTATTCATAAATGTATAGTATGTATACATATAAATATATTTATTTAATATTCAAAAACATTAAAAAATATAAAAAAATGTAGCCTGTATCGGTATCGGGAACAGAGTCCAAGCTACCGGCGGTCAGGGCTCTAGAGAAGGGAACCTACTGACAATACGATCCTTGTCCAGGAGTACCACTTTCTGATGCAAGCCTTAGATCCAGTAGCCTAACGAGAGCCTCTCAAGGTGTTGGTCGAGGCTCTTGGCTATTAAGCCATTGCCCGACACGAATATGGGTACAATGATCGCCGAATCCACATCCCACATTTCGACAACCTCGCGAGAAAAGTCAATGTTATTATTATTATTAAATCTCAGATTTTTTCAGGTTTGACAGTTGACTAGAAAAAGTCAATAGGATTAAGTAGACGAAGTGCGAGGGTTATATTGATGATTTTAATTCCGTAAATAAAATACGTGTTACAGCCACCAATCATATTTTAATCAATTTACAAATTGATTATAACCAGTTTTTGATTTACCCTGTAGTCTTCTATGGGACTTAATATGACGTGTAAAAATGTCAGACGTGCGAGCGAGAAACAGGGATGAAGCTAAACGCCCTATACAGCCCCATACCTATTAACAGTTCAGTTTAGGTCGCCAAAAAGTTCGCCTTAAGGCTCGTGAAAGTACCTCTTAAGGCAGATCTTGAATCTAAGAATTTTTTTTTGAAACTTCGGTAACTAAAATGAAACTATTGAAGCTTTCGGTTATACCTATTAGACAGGGTAATGTGTTTATTTCGCATTGATTGATTGGTTATTGGCACGTGACATGAAGATGCGTGTGCGCAGTTTTATGGTATTTTTGCAGAGGGGCTGTAGAAACAGGGATTATCGAAACTACAAAGAAACTATATCTGCGTCGTCTTCAAGATCTGGGTGTGTTCCAGTTTTGAATGGTCATCAGGTACAGTTAAAGATTGAAATTCCCTGTCGGAGTCTGCGTTTCCTGATGCTGGATGGAGCTTCAATCTGGGGTATTTAATTCAAGGGTGAATATGTTATTTCTAGGCAAACGTGCTCCATCGTCGGTCACATCATCGCTTAACGTCAGGTGAGATAGTCGTCAAGCGTGAGCCTACCAATAACAAAGTCTCTTGACTTAAAACTAATCACAAATGCCCAAATTATCAGGTAACATGAAACAATATGAAATTCTTAATTTTAGAATATTTGTCTCGTTAGCGTGTTTTTTTTTTAACTCTCCAATTAGGTATCGTCGCTTACTATCAGGTGAGATAATGGTCAAGTACGAGTCGGAGTCGGGCATGAAGGGTTCCGTACAGTTATCTATAAAAATTGCAAAAAAAAAAACATGTCTGTTGGTTGTATGGGAGCCCTATTAAATATTTATAATATACTATTTTATAGTATACTAGCTGACCCGGCAAACGTTGTTTTGCGGGTATGAAAAATAGATGTTGGCTGACTCTCAGACCTACTCAATAGCTCACAAAATTTCATGAGAATCGGTCAAGCCGTTTCGGAGGAGTACGGGAACGAACATTGTGACACGAGAATTTTAAATATAAGATTTTGTTATAGCGGAAACAGAAATACATCATCTGTGAACATTTCAACTTTCTAACTATCACGGGTTATGAGATACAGCCTGATGACAGACGGGCGGACAGCGAAGTCTTTAAATGGGTCCCGTTTTACTCATCGGGCGCGGAACCCTAAAAATCTGCTAACTAAAAAGGAATCGCAAATTTCCAAAGTACCAGGTTAGCATAACTTGAAACAATAAGAAGTAATGTATCAAGTCGAAGGACAGTATGACTCATTGGCTACCTGCACTGCTAAGAGTCGGTCCCGTTGAAAAAAAGATATTTATCATTTGGCACGATAAAACGGCTGCGCTAAATATTTGAATTAAAATAAATATTCAGTGTTTTTTTTTTGTATAATTGTGTGTATTTTTAGATGGAAGTGTGATCGAAGAGTACAGTGGCCACAACGTATCTTGAGCGCTCGGCGTCAGAGTGGGGATCGCTTTGCGCATTCCATATATAGGCGAGCCAATCGTCTTCGTTGTTAGATACATGCAGCAACGCAGGGAACGAATGAGGAGTGACGTCTATGAAGAGATGGCGCGGCGAGCCAATCACTGACACTCCCTGCGTCACTAAAGAGACCGAATATTTGACTTCTGCGCAGCCGCTCAAAATACATTGTGGCAATTGTAAAGATATAATAAATGGTTTATATTAGAAACTGCGATGCGGGACACGCAGGACCGTTCATTGTGGCGACACTTGGGGTAGAACTATGTCCAACAGTGGACGTTTATCAGCTGATATGATGATGGTTAGAAACTGACTACCTCCTGCTAGCGGTTTCGCCCGGGTGAATGTAAATCCATTGTCCGTCTGCTTGTCATCAGACTGTATCTCATGAACTATAAAAGCTAGACAGTTGAAATTTTCCTATATTTCTGGTGCCGTTATACAAATACTAAAAAGACACGTACATCGTGGGACTGGAACAATTTTCCCGCTGCGGTCTTCCCGTCCGATTATAATTTAGGCGTATTCAAGGCTCTTAATAAACTAGTGCGCCTCACCATCAACGATTGCATCACTGCCTACCATCAGGTGGGATCGCAGTCAAGCACTACCTTATATCAAATAAATTAATTGCCAAAAAAAAATCATTGCCCGTTGCCCAGCTGTGGGAGACTCCACAGCTGTCCACACTGTCAGATTAATGTGTCTTCAATCCACCCCAGCTCCTCAAGGAAGGCCAGCAGCGCCCTAGTGTCAAATACTTGACTGGCCTGTTGGTCTATTGGTTAGTGGCCCTGACTGCTATGCCGGAGGTCGTGGGTTCGATTCCCACCCAGGACAAATGTTTATGTGATGAGCATGATCATTTGTTCTGTGTCTGGGTGTAATTTATCTATAATATGTATGTATTTAGAAATATATAAGTATATTTATCAGTTGTCTAGTACCCATAACACAAGTTCTGCTTAGCTTGGGACTAGACGGCGTTGTGTGGTAGTTGTGGAATATTATTATTATTATTAAATACTACTACCACCCTTAAATCGATACTACTAATCGCTCAATTGGTCGAGGTGTTGGTAGTCCAGCAAAACCAGTTTGTGTCCTTTCCCTGTTTTTTTTAGTCCCTTCGACCCTTGCCGATGCTGTTACAAATTCTCGAGAACAAAGTGGGAATGAATAGATGCCGTTTGTTTCTGCCAGCCTTTCGGTGTTTTACAGGATGCATTTTGGAGTGTGCGCAGGAATTGCATGATTTCGCCATCGCAATTCTACCATCGGACAACCCGACGTACGGCGAATATTCACCCCTACGTTGTTAAAACCTCTACGGTCCGGACTAAGCGTTTCGCCTCGTCGTTTATACCGCGTACGTCGAAGGACTGGAACAGTCTGCCTGCTGCGGTCTTCCCGTCCGATTACAATTTGGGTGTCTTCAAGGCTAGAGTGAATAGGCTCTTAATAAACTAGTGCGCCTCACCATCAAAGATTGCATCGCTACTTACCATCAGGTGGGATCGCAGTCAAGCACTAGTTTATCACAATTAAAATAAAAATCTTTTCAAGAATAGTTTTTGTCGTGGTAAAAATATAAGCACTTCAGTGAAGTGACAGTTATGCCTAGATCACACGTACCGAGTAAAAGGGCGAGACAGTAAACTGTTGCTCGGCCGAGACAGTGATATAAGCGAGTTGTAGAGATAAGCACTCGGCCAAGCACTCGACACTTTGCAATATACGTACCGAGTATTCGGCCAAGAGCACTGTCTCGCTCGTTTACTCGGCATTATGCCGAGTAAACGAGCGAGACAGTGTTCTCGGCCGAGTACTCGGCACGTGCAAACACAGCGTCGAGTGCTAGGCCGTGCGCTTATCTCTACAACTCGCTTACATCACTGTCTCGGCCGAGCAATATTTTACTGTCTCGCCCTTTTACTCGGTACGTGTGATCAAGGCATAACTGTCTCTTCACTGAGCAGCTTCTATTTTTACCACGGCAAAAACTATTCATAAAATAAAAAGAAGAATTAAAAACAAACGGCATCTATTTATTCCCACTTGGTTATTTGTCATAAAGGTAGAATCTACACTGGGCACACGTGTGCCACACACGCTGATCTGGGGTGCTATTCTCTAAGAAAGCGCAGCGCTGGCACAGCGACGAGTCGTGAGCGCAATACATAGAATTAACAATCCAATGTAAAGGGGCATTGGGTTGTTAATTCAGCAGTACATTGAATTAACAACCCAATGCCCCTTTACATTGGATTGTTAATTCTATGTATTGCGCTAACGACTCGTCGCTGTGCCAGCGCTGCGCTTTCTTAGAGAATAGCACCTCTGGGCGCATCGGTCTCCATACATTTTATATGGCAACTAGGCTTATAGTTAGACCGACGCAAACGTGACATGCCCGATTTGTACGAAGAACGACGTCGCGTGGCGTGGATCTAGCTTGTAGCTCTACATTTTTAGTTTCCCAAAAAAAACTAATTTGACAGCTGTCATATCCCTTTCTTCTGTAGCGTATCAGAGAGAGAGGTATATTTTCAGTTTTTTTAACTTTTTTGTATTTATTTCGATCGTTATTCGACACATGCTCAATAGAGATTGCGCAGTGGCAATAAAACAATTTTCTGGACTTCCCAGTCTAGTATTTCAGTTTTTTCCTCATTTGAGGGTGCTCAGTAAACGTGTTGATAAGGAGGCAGCATAGCAACTGTGTTTTTCTCTAGTGTTTATAATAAAACTGATGTTTTATCGATATATAAGGAAAAGCATAATCAACCTGATAATGTTTCCACTGCTGTGACTCAGGCCTCCTCTCTAGAAGAACAAATGAGTTGTAATCCAGCAGTAACTTTGCGGGCGGTTTGGTCTTCGAATTTTTTGGACATGTCTGTTTCCTTATGATGTTTTTCTTCACAGTTTTGAGGGCAATATGACATAAATTACACCAGGTAATGGGCCGGCGAGGTTTGAACCTACAGCTCGTAAGTTGCGACCTTTACCCCTTAGACACCACTGCTCTTTACTTCTGGGCTACTGACGCATAGGAAGAACTAGGAAGAAATAATAGCGGAGATGAGAATGTTGAGATAGATATGTGATGTGATGAGAAAGGATTAAGTGAGGAATAAATGTATTAGAGGAAGGATGGTGGCGTCGGTGACTGAAAAGTTGAAAGGAAATCGTTTGTCTTGGTATGGTCATGTGAAGAGGAGGGATGAAACGTATGTTACTAAAAGAGTTATAAGTATACATGTAGATGGATGGAGAGAGAGGGAGGCCAAAGAAGAGGTGGGTGGATTGTGTGAGGATTGATATGAAAGAATAGTGAGTTAGGGTCAATTTATACTAGCGCAGAGTCGAAGCGCATCGAAGCGTCTATCCAAAACTGAACTTATCAAATTCAACCTTGACTCCACAGTGTAACGCCCACATTACTTCTGAGATTTTAAAAAGACGCGCGCATTCTTCGGAATTCGCGCGTCTGCGCGTGAACAACGCTGACGCCGTATTCGTGCGGCTTGCTTTAGTTGTAAAAAATTTGACGCTTCGATGCGCTTCGACTCTGCGGCAGTATAAATTGACCCTAAGTGATAGTGTGACGGGTGACAGGACAGAATGGAAGAAAAATACGTGATGCGACGACCTAGTAACATGGGATAAGGGCAGGAAAAAGAAGGAAGGAAATAATATCAAGAGTTGCCAATGTTGTCTGGACTTATTCAAGTCTCCTCCGTATGTGGGCATGCGCTGTAGATCACCACGAGAACCCAGAGCGGGTTGGTGAATGTCGTATCTTCGAATTTTTGGTTCTAGATCGGGAGAGGAAGAAGCATTCACTGAGAATCAGGGGCTCTTCGATAAAGAAACATACGTACCTACTCGTATAAAAATAAAATTGAAGCTACGTTTGAAATATCAAAAAAAAAAAATACAAAAAAAAAAATTAAAGAACTTTCGAAACGTCTTTTCGACACTTCGCATAACCTGGCTGGCTTTTACCTCAGACAATGGATAAGCATTGCCATTCAGCGTCGCAATGCCGCCAGTCTATTTGGTATATTACCAGTCGACAGCGATGCGCAGGAGTTTTTCGACGCCATACTTTAAAGTTTTTTTTAGTTCTTTTAGTATATTACTTAAATATCCCCGCAAAAATCTCCACACTAATGAGCGTTTGAGCCGGAACTGTTCGACGAGTGGGCCGAGGAGTTCCGAGATACCGTGTCCGTGAGCGGTGTCTATGTGTGCGTTGTGAGAGCGCGCACAGATGTAGATTGACTTTTGTACCTAAATATTTTGTGCTAACGCGGTCGAAGTCGCAGGCATTAACTTGTATAATATCTATTGTAGTTTACCCGATGTTTAACCTTGGATTTGAACCCAGAATATCATGATCCAAATCACGTAAGCATACCAGTAGATTTGGCTCAATCAAAAGTATTTTTGACTTGAAACGAATTCAATCTTATTTTGATTAATTAGCGGTCGGCTACATAAAAGAAATGATTGAATTTCTTATTTCAACTGGTTTTCTGTTACAAACTAAATTTTTTTCAAATTATTATTGACTAGCTTTTGCCCGCAGTTTCGCCCGTGTACATAAACTATGTATAGCATATGTCACTGAAGGATAAAGCAGCTTTCTATCAGTGAAAGAATTTTAACAATCGAACCAGTACTTCCAGAGATTACCTCCTACAAACAAAAAAACAAACTTTACCTCTTATTAAGTGTAGATAGGCTCGCGTTTGACCACCATCTCATCTGATGGTAAGCGATGATGTGGTAGACGATGGAGCATGCTTGCCTAGAAGTAACCTATTCACTCTTGACTTAAATACCCCTATGTTGTACGCACAAAATGTTTTGGGAACACATTTATTGTGCGTACAGCCAAGGAATGGAATTCCCTGCCGGAATCTATTTCCTGATAGCTACAACTTGGGAGTCTTTAAGTCGAGAGTGAATAGGTTTCTTCTAGGCAAGCGTGCTCCATCGTCGACCACATCATCGCTTACCATCAGGTGAGATAGTGGTCAAACGCAAGCATATCAGTAATAAAAAAAAAGCTATAAAGAAATACAGACTCGGAGTACGACGTAACTTGTCACGTTATTTCTTAATCTACTCGTGAAGGAAAACATCGTAAGGAAACCGGCATGTCCTAGACCCAAAAACTCAAAAGACATGACATCCACCAGCCCGCACTGGGCCCGCGTGGTGGATTACGGCCCATTCCCTCTCCTAGAAAGGAGGCCTGAGTCCCAGCAGTGGGAACATTAAAAAGGTTGATGATGTTTGTAAATTAACCTTTTGAATGTCTTATGTTACACAGTTCGACATAAGCAATTGTCTTTCTATTGTGTCCCTAATTACCCGCATTCAAAGAGTTAATAAACTCAAAAATTGTTATGCCGATTTTAAAAATTCTTTCACCATTGGAAAGCTACATACATCCTGAGTAACAGAGGCTATATGTAATGCCCGTGCGAAGCCGGGACGGGCCGCTAGTGTCAAATGAATTTTGTAAAAGTCAGCGGCAGGAACGCCTTGCTGGTTCACCGTAGGCGCGGGCTTGCGGACAGTGAGCAATGGGTAGCTCGCTGTCCGACCGTCCGGTAACTGTCCGGACCAAGCCCAAGTCGTCGACGGCGCGCACTGTTCCCGCGCGCTTCCAGGCGTTGTCAGCAACAGCAGGGGCGCAGCCGGGTCAAAGCCTACTGCGGCCAGGGTTATCCGAAAGGGAACTCGAGCCCCGGTATGAAGGCTAGAAGGAACGGGGTGGGTTTTTTAGTCAGTAAAAGTCTGACACTATCTCCCGCTCCGCCCAAGAGGACTTTCAGCCTTTGCAGCGGAGGTTGTCACTGGATGATTTTCACCACCAAGAATTCCCATAATTCAACCCCTAAGGGGATGAAATGGAGATCAAAAGTTTGTAGAGAAACCTAGTCCCTGTAGTTTCGGCTGTATGCTGATATGTCAGTCAGTCAGTTTCTCCTTTTATTTAAAGAAAGAAAGAAAGAAAACTATTTATTTGGCACACACACTCGTAGATACACACAATGTAGTTACAACACGTAGACACTAAGGATCATATATAAAAAAAAACCGGCTAAGTGCGAGTCGGACTCGCCCATGGAGGGTTCCGTAGCAGCAAGTAACATAATATAAAAGTTCTTGTAATGTGTTTTAACTTTGATCTTTGAATTTTTTAGATTTATGACGTATTTTAAAAAAAACCGGCCAAGAGCGTGTCGGGCCACGCTCAGTGTAGGGTTCCGTAATTTCCGGTCCGTCACAATAAGTGTACCCACTTATGAGTTTAAAAAAATGCTTGCATATTCGATTACACTACAAACTTAGTCCAGAAATTATTTTGTAGAACCCTTTTGTCTTTTTTGTACAAAAACTGTTCTTTCAATCAAGTTCAAAATAATTTTCCTAGAAAGTCCTTATAAAGTTCTACTTTTCAGACTTTTTTCATATTTTCTAAACTTATGGTTCAAAAGTTAGAGGGGGACACACATTGTTTTTTACTATTGGAGCGATTATTTCCGAAATTATTGACATTATCAATAAATGATTTTAGTAAACCCCTATTTATTTTTAAATACCTATCCAACAATATATCACACGTGAGGGTGGAAATTAAAATAAAACACACTTCCCACTTTACATATAGGGGGGCTACCCTAATAAAACATTTTTTTCCAATTTTTGTTTTTACCACTTTGTCGGCGTGATTGATATACATATTGGTACCAAATTTCAGGTTTCTAGTGCTAACGGTCACAGAGATTAAGCGAGGACGGACAGACGGACAGACAGACATGGTAAAACTATAAGGGTTCCTAGTTGACTACGGAACCCTAAAAAAGACAACTAACAATGTGTGTCTCACGGCGGCGCCAAATAGTTCCAGTTCTGCAAAAATACCAGACAACTACGTAGTAGTTGCCTGACGCTGGTTTTCAACTATACATATATGTATAATTATCTAACAAAGTTTCTTTAAACCTAAAATGAATCGCTTTAAAAGCTCGTGGTGGGGGCCTCTGTCTTGTATTTAAACTATAAGTAAGTCGAAGCTCCTATAGTATCCAGTCAGTATAACTGTATCGTTCTTTCGACCGTTGACCCAAGCCACAATAATTTTCTGCCGCTAAAAAAGTGTAACTCAACATTTTAGAATTACTGATATTATACGAGGCAAGACGCGGACAGACTGTAGCCATTTTTTGTGGATTATAAAATATAGTCAATTCTGACTTGTCGGTGAAGTGGTTGCGAGCACTTTTGAAAGGTTTTCGGGTTCGTATTTAGTACCCTTAAACGGGGGTCAATAATCCAGGGGTGAAGAATATACAATTTATTGCCGGCACGGATCTTGAGCGCTGGCTTCAAGTTGCGCAGAAGTCAAATATTCGGTCTCTTTAGTGGTGCGAAGTGAGACGCGGGGGCGGAGTGTCAATGATTGGCTCATAACGCCATCGCGTCATAGACGTCCCTCCTGATTCGTTCCCTGCGTTGCTGCATGTATCTAACAACGAAGACGATTGGCTCGCCAATGTATGAAATGCGCAAAGCGATCCCCACTCTGACGCCGAGCGCTCAAGGTCCGTTTCGGCAATTGTACTATGGGAAAGTTTGAAAGAGTTACTGGCCCTAGAACGCAATGGACAATTGAAGGAATAGCGTGGGTTTCAGTCCTTAAAAGTTTAAAATGCCATCCACCAGATCCATTCAGAGCGTGAGAAGTGATATTTGATTAATTCGAGCTTCAAAACACAAAATAGATAGGTACAGAAGTCAATCTACATACAAAGCGCGTTCGAGCAACGCACTGCGACTATTTGCACTGAGAAGCGAGCCAAAAGAGTCACTGGCAATGATGCACTCATTGAGTCGAGGCTTCAAAGTCTTGAGCATCGACACCGTGTTGCTCGCCTGTCGGTCTTCTACCAGTTGCATTTAGGGTAGTGTGCCGGGCCTTGGTTGAGGCCATGTTCCGGAGCGAGGAGGAATGCTCGCAAAGGAGGAGGCCGAACGCATCAGGCAACGGCGTTATCGCCGCCGCCGTCGCCGAGATTCTGATCCCGATTTCCGGCCAACGTAGACGCGGGCTTGCGGACGGTGAGCAATGAGTAGCTCGCTGTCCGGCCGTCCGGTAACTGTCCGGACCAAGCCCAGGTCGTCGACGGCGCGCACAGTTCCCGCGCGCCTCAAGGAGTTGTCAGCAACAGCAGGGACCCAACCGGGTCGAAGCCTACTGGGGCCATTGTAATCCGAAAGGGCGCTCGAGCCCCGGTATGAAGGCTAGAAGGAACAGGGTGGGTCTTTTAGTCAGTAAGAGTCTGACACTATCTCCCGCTCCGCCCAAGGGCGGGGGATGTCAATGCATGATTTTTCCAACCATAAAAAAAAGGGTAGTGTGCGTCGGAATAGCATAGTCTAATTCCATCAACTCCGTTCCATCATTGGACCACTAGAAGTACGGCGTTGCGCCACCGGTACATGGTGGACATCCCACCTACACGCACAAAACGTTTTGGGAACACATTCATTGTGCGTACAACTAAAGAGTGGAATTCCCTGCCAGAGTTTGTGTTTCCTGATAACATAAGGAGAGGTCTTAAGTCAAGAGTGAATAGGTTACTTCTAGGCAAGCGTGCTCCATCGCCGGTCATATCATCGTTTACCATCACGCGAACCTATTCACATGATTTGTCAGTAAAAGTGTTTTTATTGAAGATTCGCCCTTTCTTCCAAAATTTAGATCCTATGTTAAAAGTTAAGACTGCTTCCCCCACAAAATAAAGCGTCTTTAAAACTAAGGTTAAAACAGTTTCGTCATTGCAATGTGCCAAGTAGGCACTTACTAAAAACAAGTTTTTGGGTTACCTAAACAGTTGGCGTTCCAGTTTTTTTTACTTGCTAAGCGAATTATTGATTTGTTATGTATTCGCGATACTGTATGGTTTGATACTTGATTATATTTTGTTGTTCGAGTAGTCAGATATTTTATTTTGGAGTTTAGTATCCCAGTGTATGCTACGGGAATGTTCAGGTCACCGTGGCCTTGGATCGAAAAGGATAACTGATGGAATACAGGTGGTGGATCCATGTATAGTCTGTCTAATAAGTTAAACGACTTGGGTAATTATTAGGATTTAATGAAATCTGATGTAGTCAACACGGGTTCAATAATCAAGGTTGATTAAGAGATAGAGATCATTGTTTACTAACAGAAGAACCTTATAAAAAGTACCGAATATAAATATTTTTTAAATGAATAAATATTATACAAAATACCAAAGTCGGTTGACTTATTAGACAAACTATACTCCTCGCTCCTACCAGAGAGGCAGAGAAAAAAAAGCATCCTTGTTTATGGCCAGAGTTTAAAACTGACAATCGACTTTTTTAAATTACTATTTTGATTGAATAGTAAGTCCTCTAAGCCATGTCTTTGTATGGAGCAAGTTCCTTTAGAATGCGGATGTAACACAGGATATATTTTTTTGTAGAATTGGGCAGCAAATGTATCAAGTCAGCCTTCTCGCTACTACAATGAAATTCTCAGCTCCATTTTAACGAATTAGGAGTGACGTCTATGACGCGATGGCGCGGCGAGCTAATTTCTGACACTCCCCGTCCCTGCGTCTCACTTCGTACTACTAAAGAGACCGAATATTTGACTTCTGCGCAACCGCTCAAGAACCGTGATGGCAACTGTACGTCTGTGATTTTTTTCGAACGAACGTTTTCTAATATAGATAAAAAAATACTAACAAGTTCCTATCCTGATCTCCTTCTGGTCCTGAAGTTTGTTGTTGTTGGAGATACACTTGTTTTTGACGACCACCTACATTAATATTATAAAGAGGTAGTTTTTTTTTTTTTAAGCTATTGCATAGCTTCTATCGCGGGCCTTGTCAATTTAATGTGTGTAACTTAAAAAGCAAAAACAAAGGAAAAAAAATACTGCATAAATAAATAATTATTAATGCATAAGTTGATAAAATGCTTTGCAATAGCTTTACCGCGGCAGTCCCCGAGTGCCACACGTCTTTTTTTTGTTTGTAGGAGGTAATCACTGAAAGTACTAGTCTTATTGCTAAAATTTTTTCACCGATAGAAAGCTGCTTTATTTCTGAGTGACAGGCTATATTTTCCGCACGCGGGCGAAGCCGCAGGCAAAAGCTGAACCTAACGATAAGGGTCAATTCCCACTGAAAGAGCAGCGGCGCGCAGCGGCCGTAAGAGCAAGTGACTGAGCGCGGCATCCCGAGGCGCCGCAATGAGCCTCCGCGTGGTAGCTTTGAAAACTAGTGTACGATCTACTTCACTCAAGGAAAGTTGTGTGGCAATAAATATGGTGGATTTGGATTTATGTATCGTAGCACTGGCTGTAGAAGAAGAACAAGAAGTAACAAACAAAACGGAAAGAAAAAGGAAAAGAAAATTTTAGGAAATGGTCGCTCGCGCGCAGCAGCGAGTCTGTCAGCTGCTCCGCGGTCGGCTGCACGTCAGCTAACTGCGCCGCGATCAGCCGCGCGGCGCCTCTTTTGACTAGTCGGTAGAAGGCTCGTGCAGCCTCGCGACGCCACGCTACCCCTCCTTTGCCTTCAAATGACTATGAACTTTTTAATCACGTAGATAAGATTCAAAATAGTTTGTAATATTTTGCCTCAAAAAGACGCTGCCGGCCGCTGTTCTTTCAGTGGGAATTGACCCTAAGTGATGATCACTAGAGGTAACAATGGGCAGAGGCGTATCATACTCGTAAATTATTGCAATGCTTGAAATAGGCTGCTAAGTCATAAGCACTAAAATAATAATAATGTCATCATTGTACACTTGGAATAAAAGTTTTGACTTTGACTTTGAAAGAGTATATTAACCTAAAGCTAAAGTATGGGGAAGTAAGTAGCATAGAGTTGATAATACTTCCTCTTATAGCGAGAACTGAACTAGACCGACGCACATTTATTTTTATTTATTTGACCAGGTCATAAAAATACAAAAAAAAAAGACGTGTGGCACTCCGGGACTGCCGCGGTAAAGCTATTGCATAGCCTTTTTATCAACTTATGCAATTATAATTATTTATTTATTTTATTCATGCAGTATTTTTTTTTCCTTTGTTTTTTTTTTCTTTGATATTAATTGAAGTTACACTTTCACACATTGAATTGAATTTAGATTGATTGTTCACTCATTTGTTTTCTTATCGGTCACCACGCTCAAAAAACAAATGAGTGGGGGGGTGTTAGGTTATTTTCGTTACGGAATTTCTGGTCTCCACGCTAAGGCCCGTGATAGAAGCCATGCAATAGCTTAAAAAAAGTTAAAAACACGTGGCCATATATGCACGTGTAGACTACGCCAAATTTATACGTAGCGGCGCGTAGCGTGGCGTCGCGCATTGTGGATCTAGTGTAGCTCTACAAGTCTAGTTTCCATATAAAATGTATGGAGACCGACGCGCCCAGATTGGCGTGTGTGGCAAACGTGTGCGCAATGTAGTTCTAACTTAAGTTAAGCCCTGGAATCATAAAAATGACGATTAAATCCTAGGATTCTCATTTACGAAATTATAATATTCCACAACTATCACACAACGTCGTCTAGTCCCAAGCTAAGCAGAGCTTGTGTTATGAGTACTAGACAACTGATAAACATACTTATATATTTCTAAATACATACATATGGTAGATAAATTACACCCACACACAGAACAAATGATTATGCACATCACACAAACATTAGTCCTGGGTCAAATCGAACCCACGACCTGCAGCATAGCAGTCAGGGCCACTAACCACTAGACCAACAGGCCAGTCATTTATGAAATTGTATTCTACTTATTGCGCTTTGGATACATTTGTGATGACCCTCAACAGGTCATCGGTCTACCTTATGGCAGGCCCTTCAATGCTGCGTTTTATAACGCGGTCGCCACTCCAGAACCTTTCGAGCTATCTCGGTTATAATATTATTGTCGGGTACTCAGTTTTTAGAGGGCTTTTTTTGAAGTGGGAAATCATCAAGATAACTTCTCTCGTAGTGGATGAAGCGAGAGGACGTTTCAGACATAAACTGACTAAAACACACCTGTGTTCCTTCACTGTCAGCAGGCTGTATCTCATAAACCGTAAGTAGAGTGTTGATTTTTTTACAGAATGTTTATTTCTATAGGCGCTACAACAACAAATGATAAAATTAAGTTAAAAAAACTGGCCAAGTGCGAGTTGGACTCGCGCAAGAAGGGTTCAGTACCGTCTTTAGGAAAATTTGGCAAAAAAAATCGCGTGTGTTGTATGGGAGACCCCCTTAAATATTGATTTTATTTTGTTTTCAGTATTTGTTGTTATAGCAACATTAGAAATACACAATTTGTGAAAATTACAACTGTCTAGCTATTGCGGTTCTTGAGATACAGCCTGGTGACAGACAGACAGACGAACAGACAGCGAAGTCTTAATAATACGTTCCTGTTTATACCCTTTGGGCAGTAAACCTTAGGGGTCCCCATACAAGACGTTATTTTGTCGACTTTTTTTTTTTGCTTGATTTTAATATTGTAGTACGGAATTTTTAGACAGGCCTGTTGGTGTAGTGGCTAGTGACCCTGACAGCTACGCCGGAGCCGGTCGTGGGTTCGATTCCCACCCAGGACAAAACTGTGTGATGAGCACGATCATTTGTTCTGTGTCTGGGTGTAATTTATCTATAGTATGTATGTATTTAGAAATAAGAATAAATATAAGTATGTTTATCAGTTGTCTAGTACTCATAACACGAGCTCTGCTTAGCTTGAGACGAAACGGCGTTGTGTGATAGTTGTGGAATATGATATTATAATTTTCACGTGCATGTCCAACTCGAATTTGGCCATTTATTTTTAAAACCAATTTGACATTCTCTTTCTCAACGACGATTTCGTCATGTGATACAAAGACGGTGTTTCAGCGGTCCATTTCAGTTGCAATACGTACAAGTTTATAAACATATCGACGTGTTTGAGGTGTCTTCAAACACCAACATAATGTATAAAAGAAAACATTTTCATTTCAGTGTAGACTTACAGGCGCAAATTAATTCGAGTTCATGTACTACTCGTTCCAAATGAGAATAGGACCGCGATAGAAGCGACAAGAAATATGTAACCAAGATCTATGTATAGTACAATTCACGAATGATGGCGGACGTGAAGTTAGCCTTTGCAAATGTTCGCGCATACTACACTCTTCTCGCACACGCAAGATGCCATTTGGTTTCTAAAACACGTTACTGCGCAGCCTTCTGCGCAAACTTCACGCCCGCCATCATTCGTGAATTGTACTGTAACTCATAATATATTTTAAAAAGAATGTCCATGGAGTTTCTTGCACGTTCTTCTCCATAGAGACCTACGTATTGGAACGTGCAATTTAGCTTCACTTTTCTTGGACTGACCGACATTTGACTATTCAAAAGTGCCTGCAAATGGTCTATTTGAAATAAATGATTTTGATTTTTGATTTTGACCGATTCCTATGTTTTGACGTCTCGTCGTACTGTCAAATCGAAGAAACTTTGGAAAAATTGAAGAACTCAGAGATGAGTGAAATTGAAGAACGATTAAACTTTTTTCGTTCATAGTTCAATAAATTAAATTTTTCGTATTTTTTTTTTTAGTTGGCTTTACTGTCCCACAGCTGGGCAAAGGCCTCCCCCAACTTTTACCAGGTATCCTTTTTTTGAGCTACCTCGAACCAATCCCCGCGGTAGACACCTAGGTCGTCTCGCCACCTCTTCCTAGGTCGACCTCGGCGACGTCAAAATGTTTAAAAATTTCTTTCCTCGATTTGACAGTAAATCGTGACGTCACAACATGGCGATCGATCCTATTCAACGGAACGCACTGTCTTGGCCAGATCATAGAAATTTAGAGTCTCTGCGGAAAGTAAACCATCGTGGGATTTGAGGGCACTGCTGTAGATAAATATCGTTTTTGTTATGTGAGCAACGTCACTTTATGTTATAGCCAAGTAATATTGACCATATCGTTTTATACGTTAAAATTTAATGATATTAAAATTTCAATCCCCGTTTGACCCATTTTTTTTTCCGACGTTTAAAAATCATCCAGGTGACATCCCCCGCACTTGAGCGGGAGATAGTGTCAGACTCTTACTGACTAAAAAACCCACCCCGTTCCTTCGTTGCCTTTCATACCGGGACCGAGCCTCCCTTTCAGAAATAGAGCTTTGGTCCCAGTAGACTTCAACCTTGCTGGGCTCCTACGGTTGCTGACAACTCCTTGAGGCGCACGGGAACAGTACGCGCCGTCAACGACTTGAGCATTTATTATCATAGAAATCCTACATCAATGATAAGTCAGTTTTAATTGGCCGAATCATGAAGCCAGGCGCATTACTTTGTGTAATTTATTTCATTACCAGTGCTCACAAAACGGTGAAGGAAAACATCGTGAGGAAACCGATATGTCCTAGAGCAAAAAATTGGAAGACATGTGTAGTGGATTACGGTTCATTCCTTCACCTAGAGAGCAGGCCTTTTTTATGGTGGGGAAAATCATCCAATGACAACCCTCGCCCTTGGGCGGAGCAGGAGATAGTGTCAGACTTACTGACTAAAAACCCACCCCGTTCCTTCTAGCCTTCATACCGGGGCTCGAGTTACCTTTCGGATAACTCTGGCCCCAGTAGAGAGGTGGCCTGAGTTCCAGCAGTGGGAACATTAAAAGGATGATAATGCTATGAAGTCTTTACATTGTGAGTGGGTGGACAGTTATCTACAATGATCGATCGAAGATTTATTTTTCTTTTATATTATGGATAGGCTCGCGTTTGGCCACTATCTCACGTGTTGACGATGGAGCACGCTTGCCTAGAAGCAACCTATTCACTCTTGATTTAAAGACCCCAAGGTTATAATTATTGTTATTTTGATCGGCTGGACTGTCTGTTTTGGCCAAAAACTGGCCAAATATTTGGCTTGACTGAAACTAGCATCATTGAGATGACGATTGTGATAGACACATAAATATGACTGACTCGTTTGGTCAGTTAAGAAACTATAAAACGATATATAGTTAAGGCTTATAGTCCCTTGAACCATCTGGCCGAAATTAAATGGTCACTACTCTCGTACCCGTCTAGGCGACAGTACGACTATCTGTGCATTTGTTTGCGGCCAGCTGCGCTCGGACAGTGCCCCGCTGACTTTTAAATAATAATAATATAATATATATAGTCGTTTCGAAGGAGTAGGGAAAAGTTGCGAATGTGATGTTATTTCATGTAATATTTTTTTTAGATAAAAGTATTAATCGCACGAAAAAATCAAATTTCGATAATGTTGTTCATGAATCTATTATAAACATATATTTTTTTCAAACCTAATAACCTGGCCGTTACGGAAGAGTAGGCTCCAGAAAGTCTCTGTTTTAAGGCACGGGCGCTTGGGCCTTAAGAACTGTTTCTCTTTTCTAGAGAGATCTGAGTCCTAGCAGTGGGAATATTATAAGGATGATCATGCTATATGCTATGCTTATACAACTGTTTTATGGCAATATATGCTAAGTTTAGAGAGCAGTGGTGGCTGAGAGGTAATGGCTCCGCCTTACGAGTTGTAGGTCGCTGGTTCAAACCCAGCCAGGCGCATTACTTTGTGTAATTTATTTCACCACTACTGCTCTCAAAACGGTGAAGGAAAACATCGTGAGGAAACCGGCATGTCCTAGAACCAAAAATTGGAAGACATGTGACATTCACCGACCCGCACTGGGCCTGCGTGGTGGATTACGGCCCATTCCTTCTCCTAGAGAGGAGGCTTGAGTCCTAGCAGTGGGAACACCAAAAAGGCTGATGATGATGATGATGAATATGCAAGATACTTGTTTTGCTGTGAAAAGGAGAGGTAAAAAAGATTGCATGTAGCAGAGTTGATATGTGTGTATCTAGTAAAGAGAAAGCATAAAGTGAGAAATGAGTAGACGCCGTCAACGAAGAAGAACGCGTACCTAGAAATAAACTAGTTATTCTTGACTTAAAGTGGGGGTTGTAGCTTTTAGGAAACGCACGACTCTGATATGGAATTTCAATCCTTAGCTGTACGAAAGATAAAAGTGTTACCAAAACATTTTGTACGTATGCTGGGGATGTCCACCACGAATTAGTTTCTTCATCTATCTATCGTGTTAGATTGTTACTATTTATTTATTTATTATATTATTGATAGGCTTGCGTTTGACCACCATCTCACCTGATGGTAAGTGATGATGTGACCGACGATGGAGCACGCTTACTTAGAAGTAACCTATTCACTCTTGACTTAAAGACCACTAAGTTGTAGCTATCATAGCTATGTACTGACCACGCACGGGTCTCTTTCTTTTTCAGAAGTTTTCTCATGGCCCTAGGGTTCGGCCCTGCTGAGTCCCTACGGGTTTGCTGACATCTCATACTATGTACGAATGACGCATTACGTCTTGTGAACCGATGTCGTATTTTGAAATGTGAAGTTGGGGATTGTAGAACTTTGCGTTGTTTTCGTTTTTACGTGTGAGGAGCTCCAGCTCAAATGTGGAATTTCTTTTTAGTGGTACTGTGGATTAGTAGCTATTATTTTGAGCAATGATCAAAATCACTATGTGGATGGATAGAGGGAGGGACAGGCCAAAAAAAAAATGGATGGAATGCGCGAGAAGTATTTTTTTAGATACGTATTATAAAAAAATTGATAGGTTTGAGTTTGACCACTATCTTACCTGAAGGTAAGTGATGACGTGGCCGACGATGGATCACGCTTGCCTGGAAGTAACCTATTCACTCTTGACGTAAAGACCCCTAGGTTGTAGCTATCAGGAAACACAGACTCCAGCAGGGAATTCCACTCCTTAGCTGCACGCATAATGAATGTACGCACTTCCAAAACACTTCGTAAGTATGGGTGAAATGATATGAAAGAAAGGGGAGTTAGTGACAGCGTGACGGGTGACAGGTCAGAATGGAAGAAATAAACGTGTTTCGCTGACCCCAAGTAACATGAGACAAGGGCAGGATCTCAATAACTAGTGCTTTCAACAAGCCGTTTTTAAATGGTTTATGATTAATAACTCGATTTGTTCATAGCACGTCTGCTTATATTTCCGTTATATCTTTAAAACTAGTTATTAGAATTGCGAGATTTTCGTCTTAATTAAAAAATGATTTTTTTTATGGTGGGAAAATCATCTAATGACCACCCCCGCTCTTGGGCGGAGCGGGAGATAGTGTCAGACTCTTACTGACTAAAAGCCCACCCCGTTCCTTCAAGCCTTCATACCAGGGCTCGAGCTATCTTTCGAAACTAAGCCCCAGTAGGCTTCGACCCAGCTGTTCCCCTGCTGTTGCTGACAACTCTTTGAGGCGCGCGGGAATAGTGCCCGCCGTCGACAACTTGGGCTCGGTCCGGTCCGTTACCAGACGGTCGGACAGCGAGCTACCCATTACTCATCGTCCGCAAGCCCACTCCTACGGTGGCCGGAAATCGGGCACGGAATCTTGGCTGCGGCAAAAGCGCCGTTGCCCGATACGGTCGGCCTCCTCCTTTGCTAGCATTTTTGCTTCGCAGAAGTCGACGACCGCCTACCACTCCTCGCTCCGGACCATGGCCTGAACCAAGGCCCGGATTCAAAGATATTATGTCGAGGCCTATATCTAACAGTGGCTGCAATGATGGTGAGGACATTACTGACACCCCGTGCCTCGGAAAGCTCGTAAAGCCATTGGTCCTGGCTGCTATTCGTAGATCTTTGACAGTCGTAACAAGTAGGCATACGCCAGAAAGTCTGATCATCAGCCTACCTAAGGAGTATCGTTATGCCCAGTAGCTGGGTTGTGGAGGGCTGATAATAGGTAGTCGATCCATGTAACACACGGGTATTCAGCCGCATCCATTTAGAAGCGACAAGAAATAGGTATGTAACCAAGATTATATGTAACTCGTAATATGATTTAAAAGAGTGTACATGGAGTTTCTTCCACGTTCTTCTCCATAGAGATCTACGGTTTGAAGCGTGCAATTTAGCGTCACTTTTTTTTGACTGACCGACATTTTGACAATTCAAAAGTGACTGTAATTTGGTCTATTTGAAATAAACGTTTCTTATTTCTGACTGGAAGCTAGTTGGCTAAGGAGACGATGATAGAGTAATAATAATAATATGCCATAATCACCACGATTGGTGAAAGGAATGGTGATGAAAGGCTTCCTCTGGAAAACCAGAGGTTCCTGCCTTTTGGCCATTGGCAACATGTCTACGCAAAATTGGTAAAAATCCTTTTTTTTTCAAGGTGGACAATCAAAGAACTTCTCCCCTTCTGTGGCGGAGCGAGAGAGAGTGTCAGACTTTTACAGACTAAAACGTACCTGTTCCTTCATTTGCCCCTTGCGTTCTAGGGCCATGGTACCTATCTCTTGAACATTCCTGCAGCCATCCATATCAATGTTTGTAGAGTCCTGATTAGGATTTGTTTTAATTCAAGGTTTTCTCAAGGTACTAGGCTACCATAATTGAATAGGAGGTGGATATCTAGAAGACTAGGCTCCAGGTTCGAAAATTTAAGATGAAAAAAAAAAAGTTACGACAGAATAGCTCTCTGCTTGTGCCTCTGACGAGGAAATGTGAATAGAAAGAGTTGTGTTTGTCTGTACTTATCTATTTAAAAACAAACTAGTTATAACGATGTTTGTTTGTTTTTATTATAGCTAACTCTGAAGATATCGTATCAAACAGTACTGAATAAAAAGCAAACGTTTAGAAACACGACCGAATGCAATTCTCTGTAAACTTTTAAACACTAAAACCCGAAGTTAGCCGACAACGAAAAAAAAAAAACAACAAAGTTTGTTTTCAAAAAAAGAACTATCGAACCGATCGATTTTTTTTGTGTTTATTTATCAAAAACGCGTGTAGAAACTCCGAAGTAAGTACTAGGCGCTTATAACCTACAAGAGCTATCGATTCGTAAACATTCCCTCCAAAAAAACGCGTCTCACAAAAAAGGGGTTACGTAGGGACCTGCTTCGGTTAAAAAAACACTGAGTACACGAGGGATATAGTCCTCCGTACCTCCGTTTTGATCAGCGGCGGTCGCCCCAATCGGATAAAACCTCCGTGGTCTGGGGCGACTTATCCCGCATTTCTGGCCAAACACAAGATAATAACACTGAGCCCAGCTCTTCACTTACAATGTTCCTTGTGCTTTTCTTCCTCATACGATCATAGCACGCCGTTTATACATTTACCTATTTTAATACACTACACTGACACAAGCATCCTCACTGCCACCGACATTGGAGTTTTTTTTTTCGGGGAGCGTTGTCGCGTGCGTTCGCCGGCCGGTAAACAATGCACACGGTTTTTACACAACACTAAAACTATACTAAATGTTGTTTTACGTTATTATTTACATTATTTCACTGAATAAATGCGTGTAATGTTGTGTTCGGTTCATCATAATCGCGTAGCGTGGCGCGTTTACGTGTTTGTAGCAGGTACGCGCCGTACGTATCGCTCGATCGCACTGGTTTCGTGCGCCCTCGGAGGGGGTCGGGTACGCTGCCGCGGGGGGACCGCCTGCTTTACCGACGCACGGTATTTCTGAACTGTTTTATCTACTTTTGGAACGGACAGGTGGCGCGGTTGGTTGTTCGAAGCAAGAAAGCGCTTGAAGCGAAAGA
This sequence comes from Mythimna albipuncta, assembly GCA_929112965.1. Classification (NCBI taxonomy): domain Eukaryota; kingdom Metazoa; phylum Arthropoda; class Insecta; order Lepidoptera; family Noctuidae; genus Mythimna; species Mythimna albipuncta. Next base: position 3,617,828 of record OV815988.1, read on the forward strand.
TACTTTTGTGCAAAAAGCGGAAATATTTATATTGATTGTTTTGTTAATTTGGTTTTTTCAGTTTAATAAAAGGACAAATAGGTGCTTTTGAAGAGTTCATTTGTTATCAAATTACTATATAAACTCTACATTTATTTTTTATCGTTGCCAATATCTTTTCTTAAAGTTCAACACAAAATACTTGCTGTTATACAATGGTAATGTGAAACTGGAAACCGTTTATTTCCTTTTATGCAAAGTATTTATTTTAGCAAATCACTGATAACTTTACAACCATTCAGAAATTTAATAACAAAACTAAACTTTTTCTAAAATAAAACTCTACTCTTTCTCTCTCTTTCTTTTTATACTGCGCATTGTGAGACTACAATATACATTTTGGTTTGTGTGTATACGGTTGGTCAAAACATTACCTCTTTTATTTGACACAATAGGCTAAAATAAAGCGCTTGAATCTGACTGACCAGACGCCAGCGATGAGCTTGTGTCACGAAAAATGAAAAAAAATAATAAGTACATAACTTTTTTGAGCTTCGTAGAACACCTGACTTTACTTCATTACCTACGTCTACAACCTTTTGAAGACCTAAATTTATATATAAATTAATATATAGACAGAAAAATGATTTTCTAGCAAGATAGGTGGCGCTATTTTTTTGTTTAACTTTTGATTGACCAAATATTGTTTTTTTTTTTTTTTTCGTCAAGTAAGATTTGTACAATTTTTTTTTTACTCATTTCAATAACCTTAAAGCACAATTTAAACGTCCGTAACAAACAAAATAGTATTTCTGTCATTAGAAAAACAACTAAGCGTTTGAAAACGATTATTGGGAGCGCTAGGCCGCATCGCTTTGGTCTGCGCGGTCTCCGTGGCTCTTAGCGGTCACCAACCCGTTTGGTTTGCTTGTCTTTCGTGATTGCTTCAGGCATTCCACTGACGCCTCTATTTTTAGTCTATTTCTCGTAGATCATTATAGGAATTAATACCTATTGTAAACATCAAACAACCTTTTGTAGAAATAGTTTGTGCCGTTCATGAGTGGACTATACTATATCTAGGTACCTACTGGTAATAAGAATATATTAATATGTTTATGTGAAGGTAGTTTTTTTAACCAAGTTATTTAAAAAAGAATACAATTTAGTGTAAAAAAGAGGTTCAGTATTTCTAATCTAAAGATATGTGATCCTAATTTATAATTGTGTAGCAGTAGGTAGGTACTCATTTTAGTGAACCCGTATTTTTTAATTATGTACTTAAATAACTAACTCTAAAAGAGCACAGTAGTAAATAAAAAATGACAGAAAATATGAAAGAGGTGCTTGTACAATCAAATTTCTTCGTTTTATGATGATTTAGGAAAATACTTTGTTCTATAATTATGTATTTCAAATTATATAAAAAAAAATCTTTATTAAATACGAACTGCAAAAACACGTCACGAATTTCTGAACGTAATAATACAAATCAAATTAAATGTCAACAAGCCACACGTATTGATGTTAGTGATGTAACATTTCTTACTAATCTTGTTAAAGAATGTAATTTTTAATCTAATCGACTAAAAATGTTGACTAAAACTTATAAGCTATTTTTTAGTCACTTGTTTATTTATTTCTTTGTGTATGACTGATTAAATATGACTAGTGAAAAAGAAAGCAACTACATAATGTGTAGACTTATAAGTTTGGTTTTACTATAATTGGATTGAAGGATTGGAACAGTCTACCTTCTGCGGTCTTCCCGTCCGATTATAATTTGGGTGTCTTCAAGGCTAGAGTGAATAGGCTCTTAATAAACTAGTGCGCCTCACCATCAAAGATTGCATCGCTACTTACCATCAGGTGGGATCGCAGTCAAGCACTAGTTTATCTCAATTAAAAAAAAAAAAAAATTATACTGCTCTAAAGTAGACTCGAAAAGAATGGTCATCCCAAAAATATCTGACAATGAACTGAAATTATGAACAAAATTAAATTAATATACCGACAAAACAAACACAATTAAATTTAAAAAAATATATATATTTTAAGTATAATTTTTTTTTTGATAGTAGTCAAGAGTAGCATCAAATAATTAAAACGCATTGCTGAGAGAAACTTCCAGTATGGAAGTAAGGCTGGCGAATTCTAGAAATCTCTACCATAAACCTACTACTATTATTTTTAGATAAGGTTAGTAGGTAGTTGATAAGAAAATTGGTTCCTTTCGTCATAGACTATAGATTCGAAATTCGCATGAAGTTACAAGAGATGATTATGTAAACATTTTAAGATAACATTTTTAGACAACTTTTAGATAAAAGACCTGTCAAGATTGTTTACATTTAGTTTAAGTACCTAAACAAATGGAGTATAAGTGATAGTGATTTTACTTAACGACTTAAGCGAGTCTAATACTCATTAGGTCAAGGCTTTTGTTGATCAGACAAATTTGTTATTGTTTGTGGTAAATAAAGTTCTCTGCTAGTAAACCGGCATTTAATTACTTACGTTCGTAACATTATTTATTTAACAAAAAGCAAAACCTATTTGGTTGTATAACAGTTATAGCCAATCTGGCATTTAACTTAAACATATTCGTTTTTTCAAGCAAATGAAAATGTCAGACAAAGTTAGGCTGGATGGTCAAAAAGTAATTGAACTTGCTTGTCTTTAATATGTGAATACAACTATTCTTTTATATCAAATAGTCGAGTAAATTTTGGTTCCCTTTAGTATCCATCACACATCACTATCGAATCGAAACGTCAAATGCGGTCGCGTATTGACGCTTGCGATTCGCAATCGCCGATAAAAATATTAAACGTATTTACAGAAAAATTATACAAGAAAACGTGTCAATTCCGTATACATATTGTAGATTAGTTATTAGTTAATTATTTAAGATGGTTAGACATAGAAAAGTAGTTTCACTTAAGACGGATAAGATAGATACTAGCAGTAGCTCGGGTAGTAGCGAATCTTCGATAGGTAATAAGACGTTTAAATTCCTTTCTATTTGGAAGACTGGTGTCGGCTTCGTCTGTTTCTTAATTGCTGTTTATATCAGCACTTTGGGATACCTAGAAACCAGAGTTAACACACCATTCGACGATGATAAGGTACAGAAAATGTTACTGCTTTTTGGCTATTGTTTTTCCTGTTTTATGGTTTTAAGGCCGATATGTTTTTTTGTTGATGATAGCGTGATATCTGTGCATGAGTTTGTAGTTTAAATTCTCGATTTGGGCAGTGTTATTTGATTTTCCATCAAGAATATACACAGTAGCTATCCAGAGTTACAGTTTTGTTTTCATTCAACCTTGATTAGTTTGGATTAAAACACAACTACTGAAATGTGGGTCTAGTTGCCGCCTTTATTTAACTTTAATTAGAGACACAATAAAAAAACAATGACAGAGCGAATGCAGGCATTAGCTTGGGGTTAACCCCTAGGGTGCCAGAGTTTAATGACCCGGAAAATTGCCGTGTTTATGTAAATCACCAAAAAAAAAAAAAAAAATTTGTTTTTTTCTAGGAAAAACAAATAATATAATAAGTATGGAATAATATAATATAGAAACTAAAATTTTCGGCCAAATAAGTTTCGTACAGACGTGTGTACAAAATGAAAATTAAGCGTTTTTCAAGGTCTTCAAGTTGTACAGACGTATGTACAATCGGCGCTCGAGGGGTTAATGAATTAAGTTATATCGCAGCATACGCTGAGTAGGTGACTGATGGGCTTGCATAAATATTTATTTTCTTTTTTAATTGTGTATTGTTAGTTTATACAATTGTGTGATGCATAACTAAATGTTTTTCTTTTTTACTTTCTTCTTAATATACAGTGTAAAGATACCCATTTCTTTTGTTTGTTCAAATGTTCAGATTTTTTTTTTTTTTATCTGTTATAAACTAGTACTTGACTGCGATCCCGCCTGATGGTACGCAGTGATGCAATCGTTGATGGTGAGGCGCACTAGTTTATTAAGAGCCTATTCACTCTAGCCTTATTAGTGCCCTAAAGCTTTTAAACTCTGTTTTTACCAGTTTTTCAAATACTTTGTGTAATCAGGGCCCGTTCTAGCTATTTAGACTATATGACTGGCCTGTTGATCTAGTGGTTAGTGACCCTGACTGTTATGCCGGAGGTCGTGGGTTCGATTCCCACCCAGGACAAATCTTTGTGTGATGAGCATGATCATTTGTTCTGTGTCTGGGTGTAATTTATCTATAATATGTATGTTTTTAGAAATATATTAGTATGTTTATCAGTTGTCTAGTTCCCATAACACAAGCTCTGCTTAGCTTGGGACTAGACGGCGTTGTGTGATAGTTGTGGAATATTATTATTATTCCATTCATTTATTATAATATACATATTGATCATATTTTTAAATATTTCTACTAAAAATAACATTAAAAAAAAAACATTTAAAAATATAAAAAATAGTAGCCCACTCAGTCAGGGCTCCTGAGAGAGGAACCTCCGGACAATACGCGCCGTGTCTAGGAGTACTGTCTTCTGGATCAAGCCCTTGATCCAACTACCTAACGAGAGCCTCCGCAGATGTTGGTCGAGGCTCTTGGCTATTAAGCCATTGGCCGTCACGACTATCGGCACAATGATTGCTCTATCCACTTCCCACATGTCGACAACCTCGCGAGCCAAGTCAAGATATTTAGTTTGTTTATCTTTCTCAGCTTTCACGAGGTTCTGGTCATGAGGGACCGCTATATCAACAATCATTGTGCGACGCTCTAGCCGATCTATCACCACTATGTCAGGCTTATTGGCAACAATAGTCCTGTCAGTGATGATAGATCGGTCCCAATACAATGTGACGCTGCCATTCTCGAGAACTGGGTCGGGCACATACCTATAGTACGGTACTTCTGATTCAACAAGATTGTATTTAAGAGCAAGTTGCTGATGGATAATCCTGGCTACAAGGTTATGTCTGTGCAAATAGTCTCCGTTAGCTAAATGCTAATTATTAGTTATTATTATTATTATTTAGCTGCTCCGGGCAAAGATAATTTTCACCGCCCTTTACCCAAAACCATATAAAGGTGCTGATGGCTAGGTTGGAAGATAGGAATAAGTCAATTTTGCCGCCCATTTTTTGTGCCGCTCTGTGCAAATGCCTGGCTCGCCCCCCCCTTTAGATCGGGCCCTGTGTACAATGGTTCATCTTAATCCACTTTGTGAGAGTTTTGATACTGTCTAGTAAAACGAGGACTTCCTGAAGAATTGCACCAGAAGACTGTTTCAACATAGCTAGCGTAGCTAGGCATCAGCGAAGTGGGCCCTCATCCACTTCCTCGCACTCAAAGAGGCCTCGCACAAGCCAGGGCTCTTTAATAAAGAGGGTTTTTTTTATAGGAGATAAGCTCACAATGACCAATATTTCACCGATCGTAAGCAACTATGTTACCGAACACTGGGTTGTGGCAGTTGCTGTCTAGTCTTCGAATTTATGAAAGAAAAAGGCTTTGCTCATATGCCTTTGCCCATGTCTACATTAACCCACACTGTGCCTCTTTGTTTAAAAATTCTGGTGCATCTCATATGTTGAACTTGGTCAAATTATTGCCCCAAAATCCAGCTAATTCTGAACAATCATGTTTCCAACTATAGTGCTTAAGGGCCTATTACACTGCGCTGAATAACGCGTGCGATATTCAGACTCGTCTTATATTTCTTCCTGAGTAAGACAGTCTGACCCTTATTGCACTAAGGGATATGTCGAACCATAGAATAGTTACGTCGAATCATAGACTAAAACGGTCTGAATAACGCGTAGTGCAATAGGCTCTTTTGGCCATATTCTCACTAGATTGTGCGGAACTATACAGTTCAGCACCATCTAGTGAGAATATGGCCATGTTCAGTCCCATAGCTTTTCATCTATTTATGTGGTCCCCGGCCAACAAATGGAGCAAGCAAGTGACCCTATGGTACCCAAGAGATGGCTTCAGAAAACAGGGTCGCCCAACGAGACGATGGGAAGACGACATCCGCCTGACCTTGGGTCCATATTGGTCAAGAGTGGCAATGGACAGAGTCCAACAGAGTCCAATGGAGACAGTTGGAGGAGGCCTATGCCAAAAGGCACACTGAACGGAGGGACATTCTATAACAATCACACAAAGAATAATATATACTGTATCCCAAAGTTTGGAAATAAATGGCTATTTTATTATTATTATTATTTCATTTATACATATAATAATTATATTTTTAAATATTTCTTATAAAAAGGATATTAAAAAAAAAAAATTAAAATTCAAAAAATAGTAGCCCACCGGCATCGGGAACAGGGCTGCCGATTTTCAGGGCTCCTGAGAGAGGAACCTCCGGACAATACGCGCCGTGTCAAGGAGTACAGCGTTCTGGATCAAGCCCTTGATCCAACTGCCTAACGAGAGCCCCCGCAGATGTTGGTCTAGGCACTTGGCTATTAAGCCATTGGCCGTCACGACTATCGGCACAATGATTGCTCTATCCATTTCCCACACGTCGACAACCTCGCGAGCCAAGTCAAGATATTTAGTTTGTTTATCCTTCTCAGCTTTCACGAGGTTCTCGTCATGAGGAACCGCTATATCAACAATCATTGTGCGACGCTCTAGCCGATCTATCACCACTATGTCAGGTTTATTGGCAACAATAGTCCTGTCAGTGATGATAGATTTATTATGTGGTCCCCACTTAAACCACAATGAACTATTGTACATGTACTGTTGCATTCTTTCCTTAACCAAATCTCATGATTACAGGTAGTAAAAGAAACAGGTCTTCAAATCCCAGAACGGTACTGGGGTACATACAGACCTGGTGTCTACATGGGCTTGAAGAGTCGCGAGCCCAGGTCACCAGTGTTCGGTTTGATGTGGTACGAACTGTCTGCATCAACTCATAAAGGAATACGGTTAGTGCACTTTTTATTATTATAAATAGGCTCGCGTTTGACCACCCTGATGGCAAGCGATAATGTGGTCGACGATGGAGCACGCTTGACTAGAAGTAACCTGTAGCGACATCTATGGCGCCACATAAGAACTACGAAAAAAGTACGAAATCCTGCATCGCGCAATCAAAGTTCTCCGCGCGATTTGAACATATACGACACGACAGCCCGAAATCATCTATCGGGCAGTCGGCCACCAGACCATAACACCTGTCTGGTCGGAGGATCCTCCCTGTTCAACGGAGGTATGTGGGACTTTACTCTCTGTTCCGCATACCTCCAAACTGGTGACCCTCGACAAAGAACGTCAGCGCAGTCTTCGTGCAGCTACTACTTCGTGACGTCATCATCACTTCCTCATGCTTTCGAGCAGCGAGCCATATAGCCGGCACCCACAGCTATGAAGGGGTATCCTGATCATCAGCAAGACTACCAGGGGTGCTATTCTCTAAGAAAGCGCAGCGCTGGCACAGCGACGAGTCGTGAGCGCAATACATTGAATTAACAATCCAATGTAAAGGGACATTAGGTTGTTAATTCAATGTACTGCGCTGACGACTCGTCGCTATGCCAGCGCTGCGTTTTCTTCGAGAATAGCACCCCTGGTCTTTACTCTTGATTTAAAGAAAGCTCTTATAAACGCGGTAAACTCAATAATTACTGGACGGAAATGTATGCCTTTCACTCAGTAATAAAGTAGGATTTGATTGACGAAAGCATTTTTAAAATGGATTCTGTAGTTTTTGAGTTTATAGCTTGACCCAAAACTTGCCCGTGGTTTCATAAAATGTCACTCAGCGCCCCCTAGCCAAGTTACGACCGTTTTGTTTCGATTCTCTTGTGTCGAACGCCTCAATTAGGCCACGCGTCCGATTCCTTTGTTCTGACGTCATCTCAATGCTCAGTCACGTGGTCAGAATCGGAGGCTCAACAAAATCGAAACGAAACGAGCGTAACTTAGCGGGGGGAGCAGGAATAAAGCTGCTTTCTAGCAAAAAATTTAGCAACCGGACCAGTAATTTCAGAGCTTACCTTCTACAAACAAAAAAAAAACAACTTTATAATACTAGTGTAGATTACAAACGAAAATAAAAAATCCATCATCATCTTCAAAAACTAAGTCAACCGCGGGGGGATCTAAGTCGGCGCGCACTGTTCCCGCGCGCCTCAAGGAGTTGTCAGCAGAAGCAGGGACCCAGCCGGGTCGAAGCCTACTGGGGCCAGGGTTATCCGAAAGGGCGCTCGAGCTCCGGTATGAAGGCTAGAAGGAACGGGGTGGGTCTTTTAGTCAGTAAGAGTCTGACACTATCTCCCGCTCCGCCCAAGTTCGGGGGATGTCAATGCATGATTTTTCCCACCATAAAAGAAAAGGGGGATCTAAGTCAAGACTGAATAGGTTACTTCTAGGCATGCTCCATCGTCGACCACATCGTTGCTTTGCATCAGATGCGATAGTGGTCAAGTGCGAGCCTATCAACAACCAAAAAAGAATACAGCAGACGTGGTGGTGGATTTATTTACAATATACCGGGTTATTTGTAAAACACTGGCATTATTGTAAACTAGCTGACCCGGTAAACTTCGTACTGCCTGATACGCTTTCGCTAAGCTGTGAAAGGATAACGCCATCTACAGGCATTACCAGCATAACTCATTTCAAAATGACATTTTAATTAGAGACGGCGTTCTACTTGATTTTTTTTTTCATGACTTTTTCCATATTTTCTCACCGTTTAAACCTTCCCTGGACTTCCACGAATATTTCAAGACTAAAATTAGAAAAATCGGTTCAGCCGTTCTCGAGTTTTAGCGAGACTAACGAACAGCTATTAATTTTTATATATACAAGGTGTAAGGGACAGCCCTCCACAAACTTTAAGGGCTTGCTCAGTAGACGATACTGTACAACAATCCACAAAAATTTTTTTCAGGAAACGAAAAAAAAATTCGGCCTCTTCATACAAACTGTCCAATCAAGTTTATAATTTTGTATGGTGAGGCGGAATATTTTTTTCATTTCCTGAAAAATTTTTTTGTGGAATGTTGTTCAGTATCGTCTACAGAGCAAGACCTTAAAGTTTGTGGAGGGCTATCCCTTACACCTTGTATAGAAGATGACTGCCCCCGTTAGTAAAAAAGATGTATCTCTAACATTTTTTCCAGATTTGAGTTTAACATTATTGTTAAACCAAGTTAAAGCTCATTAAATTCGGGTTTATTTTCAACTTTTAATATGTAAATATTTAAATTTACTCAAAGACAGCAAACGATTTGCCGTTTCATTCATTAAAACATTACAACAAATAATATTATTGTAAGAAAATGTATTATATCAATAAAGCTTGTGATTTGCATGCCTCAAGGTGTAATATAGTTGGACTGTGCAAATAAACGAATATGATTTATGATTTACATTTTTTTTCTCCGTTTTTACTTTTTGTTAGATACGTAGTTACTAACATCATAAACAACAACTTTTGTTCTATGACTATTGAAAAAATTTCATATTTTAGTTCTTCAGATTTTTATACAAAAATAAAAATACTTAAATTGAACGTTCTAAATATTACGTAGTCTATGCGGAGCAAGCGATAGTACAAAAGCGGTGGGTAGCGGGGTTCAGGTGTTGGGGTGCTTGATGCACTTGCGCCGCGTTATAAAGACGTAGGTATAGCCAAATATTCAGTAGAAATGTGTTAAATAGAACAACGAAAAATTGAAGGTTTGTTTTTGGTATTTATTTTTTCTTTTGTCTAATCTTGCAATCCGTCATTCCAGACTATAAGGAGATGTGGTGGGTGCTTTTTGTCGTTTAGGGTGCTGGTCCCATTAGAGCCAGCCCTTTACTCTTCATTTGTTAGGTCACAGACCCCCTAATCGTCGAAGATATCACGCCGCTTTTTAAGCTGACGAATGGTTTCGGGGATAGTGAGTTGCCCTGCTAGTTGGTAAATTAATTATGTTTTGTAAAAAGTCATATAATAAAAGTGGTTGTTTATGATGTTGGAAACAGTCCTGCAAGCTTGTTAGTTTTTTACATATTTAAAAAGCGTTTTCATCTTCAGCCATTGGTGTGACCAAAACGACCTGCTTGCCACCTACGGCTGGCTGAGACACGATGGGGTCACGTTCGGGGAGCAGCTGATAACAGACCTCCCCCACAACATCACCACCTCGTTTGTGAAGACCCCCGGGGGGGAGCACGGGGGTCATTGGACAGCTAGGATTAATGTTACTACTAAGGTAAGTTTTATTAAGATTATTTATTAGCAATGAAGACAGTGGTGTAGCATAGAATATGGAACGAGATGGAGAATTTTGAGGCCTCCCCCAAGTGTCGCTATAATGACCGGTCCTGTGCGTCTCGCATCCATCGGTTTCCTGCGACCCTCACCAGGTCACCAGGCCACCTTGTTCCGAAACACGGTCGCTACTGCAGAACCTTTCGGCCCCATCGACCATCTGTTCTGCGAGCAATATGCCCTGTCCACTGCCACTCAAGTTTGGCGATTCTTTAGGCTATGTCGGCGTCCTTGGTCCTCTTGCGGATATCTTCATTCCCATTCGTGATCACGTGAGGAAACTCCGAGTATAGCCAAAGGGCTACAGTTACTTTCACCCTCAGGGCAATGGAAAGCTAGTGACTGAGTCTTCTGATTAGGCCCACTGGCAACACGCACTGGTCATATACTTTCGTCTTGAGACACTGTGGTATGTTGGACGATTCTTTCTCCATATTCTCTCGTATATCACTCAAAGTCACCCAAAGGGCGATGGAAAGGGCTATGCTCGGAGTTTACCTGCGTGATCACATCTGAAATGAAGATATCCGCAGGGGAACCAAGGTTGCCGACATAGCTTGAAGAATCGTCAAACTTAAGTGGCAATGGGCAGGGCACATTGCACGCAGAACAGATGGTCGATGGGGACGAAAGGTTCTGTAGTGGCGACCGCGTACCAGAAGACGCTGCGTTGGAAGGCCTCCAACGACCTGGTCAGGGTCAGGGTCGTGGGAATCCGATGGATTATCTCGTATATCATTCAGAAATATCTATGATTTCAGGGTCACGCCAAAGTTCCGTTCATGCTGATCTGGTACGCAGCCTTGGACGAGTCGCTGGGACCTGCAGCCCCGCATTCTAGGTTGTGGTACGAAGATGGCTCCATTCTGGGGCATACTCCGCAACTGCACAACTTCAGGGTTAACTTCGTGCCTCATAAAGGTAAGGACTGCTATACATTAGTTCTTAGCATAACCATCCTTTTAATGTACCCACTGTTGGGACTCGGGCCTCCTCTCTAGGAGAGGGAATGGGCTAAAGTCCACCACGCGGGCCCAGTGTCACTTGATGGCTATCACATACTTTACTTCAATTCTACAACATTATTTTTAGAATATCCTCCTCCTTGCGTCGTATTCCTCAATGCTGAGGGTCGTGACCTCCCTGCTTCATCACTTTATTTATTATGGTGTTTTTCCATTTATTCCTGTCTCTGGCGCTATGAAGGGCCTTGTATACTGTGGAGTCAAGAGCGGCTCGGATCTGGTCAGACCAACGTATTGGGCTGCGCCTGCGAGGCCTTTTTCCATCTACTTTACCAGTCACGATTAGCCTTTCGAGGTTTCCGTCGTCTTTCCTTGCAATGTGACCGAAGTATTGCAGAATTTTGCGAAGACACTCGGATGACAACCGCGAGGAGATTTTTAGTTCACGCAGAATGGATACGTTGGTCCGTTAGGCTATCCAAGGGATACGAAGCATTTTTCTCCAGCACCACATCTCAAAGGCGTCAATGCGTTTGCGATCTGCGATACGTCAGCTGAGCGAGTTCAATGACCGGTAGGTAGTAGTCGGCGTTGCGTACTAATTGCCTACAGGTCATTGAACTCACTCAGCTGACGTTTTCTTAAAGAAATTAATTTCGTACATGCGTAAATTAATACGAGTTTTGAAAAAAAGGTGCTTTATTTTTTAATTTTATCTTTACAAATCGATAGTGTTTCATGTACCGGATCGACCCTCCACGGGATTAAAACGATAAAAATTTAGCGGTGTATAAGTTAAAAAATGAGTATAAAAAAAAAGTTTCTTTGGGAAAGTTGTTTGTAATCATGAATACAATCGCGTGTATAATTATCGGTCACTAATTACCAGTCACCCTATATAAACTAAAAAAAAAAATAGTAATTAATGTACCTTTTATTTACCAGGAAAGCTCCTCCACACATCATATTCAGAGGCCCACGCACCAGGCCTCCATCTTCTAAAGGAGAAGTTCTATTCTCTATTGCAGATTGAAAGACATTCCATGTTTGGGAAACTAGCTGTTCTGGGACCTGATGATGAACTTAATATTAAGGTATGTGTGATTATAATTCATCATCATCATTTCAGCCCCGAAATATGTCCACTGTTGGACATAGCCCTCTTCTAACTAACGGACCTGTGCTTCACGCACCCATCGCGACCCCCACCAGTAGCCCGATTCATGTAATGAAAACCGTAACGATATCGTAGCGATTTAGTCGTTTAGACCATTTCCGTATTCACATCCATCAATCGAGTTAGTAGAAAAAACACGCTTCCATAGCATATCAAACTAAAAAGTGTAAAATTATTTTCAATATAGGTAGAAAACTATAATAATTAACGAAAAATATTAATATCATTGTGAAAAAAGCGTGGGGCGCTTTGTGCTATGTTTGTTTTTTTTTAAATCGAGCACTCCACGCTTTTTTCACAATGATATTAATATATATATTTTTCTTTTTTCTGTAGACAGACAGGGGAGCCAACATTACGGCGAAAGAACTTCTTATGTGTAACGCACTATACTATCATGGTGTTATACTTATAAACTCTTTTACAGGAAATAGACATAAACTTCGTGCCAATACAAATGCTGGTGGAGACGCCATTCAGCATAGACATAGTATACACTACTGAGGACCTATCCACCCCTCCCTTAAAGGGGGATAAGTATACCAAAGCGTTGGAGGCGAAGAAAATGCAGTTTGATTTGGAATTTGAAGAGAAATTCAAGTTAGATGAGAAAGGGTGAGATTTTTTTAATTATTTCGTAATACTAACAAATTAATCCGGTTCGAAGGGCCGCAACGGGTAATTACGAATACAGGTTATTCCCGGCCAATTAAAGTGCTGGCTTGAGGACGAAAATTGTGACGTAACTACAAATTTATTGCTTCCTAAACCTGTTCTAACATAACACTTAAATTAATCCGGCTCGAAGGGCCGCAACGGGTAACTACGAATACAGGTTATTCTCGGCCAATGAAGATGCTGGCTTGAGGACGAAAATTGTGGCGTAACTACAAATTTATTGTTTCCTAGACCTGTTCTTTAAGACCTTGCTCTAAGCCAAATTTCAGGATTCTAAGTCAACGGGAAGTACCCTATGAATTTTGGTTCCCTTGAAACTGTCGAAATACACGTTTTTTGCTATATAAACAGACGTATCTTTTTAGGGTTCCGTAGTCAACTAGGAACCCTTATAGTTTCGCCATGTCTGTCTGTCCGTCTGTCCGTCCTCGCTTAATCTCTGTGACCGTTAGCACTAGAAAGCTGAAATTTGGTACCAATATGTATATCAATCACGCCGACCAAGTGGTAAAATAAAAATTGGAAAAAAATGTTTTATTAGGGTAGCCCCCCTATATGTAAAGTGGGAAGTGATTTTTTTTTTTATTTCAACCCTAACGTGTGATATATTGTTGGATAGGTATTTAAAAATGAATAGGGCTTTACTGAAATCATTTTTTGATAATGTGAATAATTTCGGAAATAATCGCTCCAAAAGTAAAAAACAATGTCCCCCCCCCCCTCTCTAACTTTTGAAGATCTGAGTATATGGATTTAATTTCAACTTGATACCTCCACGCGTTCTCGAGATAAAGGGTCTTGATAGTTAGACGGAAAACAAAATGATCCTATAAGGGTCCCGATTTTCCCTTTGAGATACGGTACCCTAACAAGTAAACATAGCATATGTATCTATAGAAACCCCGTACGCAAAATACGCGCTTAAGACGTGGAGTTGCGGACAACAGCCCGTTGTACCTACCTATACCTATCTATAGAAACCTTGCACATTTAAATGAGATTTTAAATGACAATTTTTTATTTATTTATTGTTGATAGGTTCGCGCTTGACCGCTATCTCACCTGATGGAAAGCGACGATGCGGTCGACGATGGAACGCGCTTACCTAGAAGAAACCTATTCACTCTCGACTTAAAGATTCCCGGGTTGTAGCTATCAGGAAACACAGACTCCGGCAAGGAATTCCACTCCCTAGCCGCACGCACAATGAATGTGTTCCCAAAACGTTTTCCAGAACCTTTTAAGGCGTATAGTCCCTTGAACCATCTGACCAAAATTATGTGAACGCAACTTTCGCACTCGCCTAGGCGGCAGTACTCAAATCTGTGCATTTATTTGCGGCCAGCAGCGCCCGGAAAGCGCTTTAAATCCATTTTCTCTGTGAGATATTGATTGATTTACATATGCAATGTTCACTTTGAAGAATACTTAACCACCATTTTTTATGTGTAAAAATGTTTCTAAAGGTCCAAGCCGTTTCGAAGGAGTAGGGAAAAGTGGCGAAAAGTTGTGAAATTGCTAAATATTTTTTTTTGACAAAAGTATTATTTGCACGAAAAAATCAAATGTTGATATTATTGTTCATGAATCTATAATAAACATATATTTTTTTCAAACCAACTGACTTAGCCGTTACGGAGGAGTAGGCCTCAGAAAATCACTGTTTTATGGCCTTTTCGGGCGCTTGGCCCTTAAGGTTTAAAAATATATATACATTTCCTGACGGAATACCAATTAAGTCCAATCCACAAAGCCTTGAGCACAGGCGTAGGGTAGCCAGCCTTTCGGTATTATACAGGATGCATTTTGGAGAGTGTGCGCAGGAATTACATGACTAGATTCCGCCATTAAACGTTTTAAATTTATTTCAGTTACCCACCTGAAGACGTGGCCATCGCCAGGGCAGCGTTATCCAACATGATCGGAGGTGTGGGCTATTTCTTCGGGGCTAGCAGAGTCCAGTCACAGTACACCAAGGAACCTGTGCCATATTGGAGAGCGCCTTTGTATACCGGAGTGCCTAGCAGGTGAGTTTGATCCTTAAAGTTATGCTGATGTGGATTATTTTTGCATGAATTTGACAGGTGATCGAGTAATTCGGAACTAGATGGGAATATGAACCTTTAAAGTAAATACTCCAGGGTATTCAGCGTGAAGCAGTAATGCTAGAGAAGGTGGCGACGTAAAGGAAATCCGCGCTGAGGACCGCCCGAAGGACATGGTGGAGGCTTGTTACGCTTGGGCGGAGCTCCACCGTGTCCTCGTCCTCGCTCTTGCGCCAGGCCTTCGTTCATGGGCATGGTCCGGAGCGAGGAGGAATAGCAGGCGGTCGCCTCCTTTAGCGAAGCAGTGATGCTAGCGAAGGAGCCGGCTGGACACGTGAGGGAATGGACAATTGGACATCCTCTCACCAGATTTCCTGTCACTACAGGTGTGGGTTTGCAATGGGCCATACAGGCCATGGTCTGGACTCAGGCACGGTGCGAGAGATTGCCGCCGCCTATCGAAAATACTCGTTGAACCAATACGAAAGTGGTTAAAATATAGGGTAGTTTCCATGGTCAAAATAATTACATTTTATTAGGCCGTATTTTAGATTATAAAAAAATATTGGACTCATATTTTTTCTTTTTTCGATTAAACAAAAAATAACAAAGATATATAGCCTTGGGCTTGGTCCGGACAGTTACCGGACGGCCGGACAGAGAGCTACCCATTGCTCACTGTCCGCAAGCCCGCGCCAATGGTGGCTGGGAATCGGGATCGGAATCCCGGCGGCGGCGAAAGCGCCGTTGCCTGATGCGGTCGGCCTCCTCCTTAGCGAGCATTACTGCTTCGCAGAAGTCGGCGTCCGCCTGCCACTCCTCCTCGCTCCGGACCATGGCCTCGACCAAGGCCCGGCGCGAGAGGTCTCCGCCGCCGATCGCCCCCACGAGGACGTGTCTCCTTATTTTTGATTAATCTAAAAGACGGACTAAATACATTTTTTACGGCAACTAGCGTATTATTCACCTTTCACAGATCATTCTTCCCCCGAGGTTTTCTCTGGGACGAAGGATTTCATGGTCTTCTAATTGGGCGCTGGTCGCCTGACATCCAGATGGACATAGCAGCTCATTGGATGGATCTCATCAATGTAGAGGGCTGGATCCCGAGGGAACAGATCTTAGGTAAGTTATAGGTTTCCACTAGCTCGGGAGCAGTAGTGGCCTATGTGGTAATGGTCACGACTTATGAGTAGTTCAAACCCAGCCAGGCGCATAACTTTGTGTAATTTATTTCGTCACAATTGCCCTCAAAACGGTGAAGGATCGTGAGAAAACCGACAAATCCTAGAACCAGAAATTTAAAGACATGTGACATCCACCAATCCGCGCTGGGCCCCCGTGTTCCTAGAGAGGAGGCTTCAGTCCCAGCCGTGGGAACATTATTAGGCTGATCATGCCTCCAGGGGTTAGACTCCGCACATTTAGATGGACATAGCAGCCCATTAATGCGCTCAACAATGTAGAGGGCTGGATCCCAAGGGAACAGATCTTAGGTGAGTTATCATAGGTTTGGACCAGCTCGGGAGCAGTAGCGACCCATGTGGTAATAGTCCCAACTTATGGGTAGCCGGTTCAAACCCAGCCTTGTGTAATTCATTTCATCACCACTGCTCTCAAAACGGTGAAGAAAAACGTGAGGAAACCGACATATCCTAAAACCAAAAATTAGAAGACACGTGACGTTCATCAACCCGGACTAGTGCAGAAAAGTGCTGGCACTCGCCCGCACTACAATTTATTTATCGTATTAAGCTAGTTGCCGCCGCAGCCCCCGTGCATTTATTATACGCAATTCTATTGAAAAACGTCGTTTGATACACGTGGAAACTTATCACTGTAACACGGCTCCATAATACCTTCTCCTGTGGCGTGGGCTAATTCCGCCTCGGTCACAATGACAAACTTTCTCCACGCGTAACAAACTATCTTCACGTGTATCTATCTTTCTCCACGTGTATCAAACTATCTCCACGTGTATCAAACTTTCTCCACGTATAAATGATAATGAAGAATGATATTTATTTTGTAAATAGGTTTAAAAAACTTTTTTTTTGTCAGTTTATGCTAGATGAGGCCGGTGTTTCCTATCTGACTACCCTGAGAAGAAACACCGAAACAAACTCTGGGGTCAAACGTATAACAAAGTTTCTCCACGTATATCAATCTTTCGCCACTTGTATCAAACTTTCAACGTATATCTATTTTTCTCCACATGTATCAAACTGTCTCCACGTGTATCAAACTTTCAACGTGTATCTATCTTTCTCCACTTGTATCAAATTTTCTCCACGTGTATAAAAATTTTCCACTTGAATCCAACTTTCTCCACTTGTATCAAACTTCATCCACTTGTATCAAACCTCCTCCACTTGTATCAAACTTCCTCCACTTGTTTCAAACTTCCTCCACGTGTATCAAACTTCCTCCAAGTGCAACAAACTTCCTCCACTTGTATCAAACTTCCTCCACTTGTATCAAACTTCCTCCACATGTATCAAACTGTATCCACGTGTATCAAACTTTCAACGTGTATCTATCTTTCTCCACTTGTATCAAACTTTCAACGTGTATCAAACTTTCTCCACGTGTATAAAAATTTTCCACTTGAATCCAACTTTCTCCACTTGTATCAAACTTCATCCACTTGTATCAAACCTCCTCCACTTGTATCAAACTTCCTCCACTTGTTTCAAACTTCCTCCACTTGTTTCAAACTTCCTCCACGTGTATCAAACTTCCTCCAAGTGCAACAAACTTCCTCCACTTGTATCAAACTTCCTCCACTTGTATCAAACTTCCTCCACTTGTTTCAAACTTCCTCCACTTGTATCAAACTTCCTCCAATTGTATCAAACTTCCACCAAGTGCAACAAAGTTTCTCCACGTGTATCAAAATTTCTCCACTTGTATCAACCAGGAGCGGAGGCGCTAGCAAGAGTGCCAAAAGAGTTTGTGGTACAGAGCAACGCGGCCGCCAACCCGCCCATGCTGCTGATACAACTGGCGCACATGGTCAGGATACGGCCCGAGCTGTTCGTGAGCGGGTCCAAGCATCGCAACACGCTCGACAGGATGTATAGCAGGTTGCAGGTGAGATTCTACTGGTATATGACCCTTTTGAACTTTTCGGGGTTCCGTACGCCGAAAGGAAAAACGGAACCCTTATAGGATCACTTTGTTGTCCGTCCGTCTGTCTGTCTCATAAGTCATAAGTCATTTATTTCATAACAATGTAACATTGTGTTGAAAATAATAAAAAATAAACAATTTCGCCAAAAAAACAACATGCAAAATACTACAAAATCCTAATAAAATAGCAATATTGTCAATAATTATTATACATAAAACAAATAAAGAGAATATTTAACTACTATAAAATTGTTTTAAAAATTCCCAAAAATTAAAAATCTATTAAGTACTTACTTATAAAAATATCAACAGTCACACAAAATAATGATACAAATTCCAAATTAAATCCAAAATATGACTGTCTGTCTGTCCCTTTATCTCGGGAACGCGTTGAGGTATCGAGTTGAAATTAAAACCATATGCTCAGGTCTGCGGTCCCTTGAAGAAGTGAAAAAAAAAATCAAACTTCTGAGTTAACGAAAAAAAAAAGATACGGCCGTTTATGTAGCAAAAAACATGTATTTTGACACTTTCAAGGGAATCAAAATTCACAGGATACTTCCCGATGACTTGGAATCCTGAAATTTGGCATGAAGCAAGGTCTCATAGCACAAATATAGGGAAAAAACTGATAGCTGTAAAGTAGTAAAGTCAGAAAAAAAAACTTTTGCGAAAAGGAAAAATCTTCTTAATTTGATTCAGGAATTGAACTGTTTTTTGCAGGTAAGTTTTACGGAACCCCAGTGCGCGAGTCCGACTCGCACTTGCCCAGTTTTTTATACCTAGGTACCTGTAGGTTTTGCATTCATGTATAAGTTTTCGAGTTCTTTTTGGAATAAGGCGGATAATGTTCTTGATATTTTTGCAGGCCTGGTACCAATGGTTCCAAATATCGCAGAGGGGGGATGAACCAACCTCCTATCGGTGGAGGGGGCGAGAAGATGATGGGCTGCAACTGAACCCCAAGACTCTGACCTCAGGGCTTGATGATTATCCCAGGTAAGTTAGAGATTTAGCAACAGCAGGAGCCCAGCTGGGTCAAAGCCAACCGGGGCCAGGGTTAGATCCGAAAGGTAGCTCAGCCCCGGTACGAAAGGCAACGAAGGAACGGCCTGGGTTATTTAGTCAGGAAGAGTCTGACACTATCTCCCACTCCGCCCAAAAGCGGGGGATCTCATTAGATGATTCACCCACCGAAAAAAAAGGTAAGTTAGATATCCGTGGGTTTGCGGACGACGAGCAATGGGTAACTCGCCGTCCGGCCGTCCGGTAAATGTCCGGACCGAGCCTGAGTCGGCAACGGCACGTAGTGTTCTACGCGCGACTCTAAAGCCTGCAATACACGTTGGCCGAGCGTTGCCGAGTGAAGATCAATTTCAACACCAACATTTAGATAGTATACACCGCTAAATTTTAATCGTTTTAATCCCGTGGAGGGTCGATCCGGTACATGAAACACTCGATTTGTAAAGATAAAATTAAAAAATAAAGTACCTCTTTTTCAAAACTCGTATTAATTCACGCATGTACGAAATTAATTTCTTACAGAAAAAGTCAGCTGAGCGTGTTCAATGACTTGTAGGTACTTTGTACGCAACGTCGACTGTTAACTACAGGTCATTGAACTCGCTCATCTGACGTTTTCTTAAAGATACTAATTTCGTACATGCGTGGAATTAATACGAGTTTTGAAAAATAAGTACTTTATTTTTTAATTTTATCTTTACAAATCGATAGTGTTTATTTATTTATTATATACATTATTGTACATACAAAACATAACAAAGAAAAACTTATATCTAAAACACGTACAATGGGCGGCCTTATCGCATTCCGCGATCTCTTCCAGGCAACCTAGAATGGACAGTAAATGTCAGAACATGATATGGGCTGTCATAAGTTCAACAATTAGTACTATTTTAAAATTAATTACATCTATGTAGAGTAACGAATTATTCTTAATAGTTAATTATTAAAATATAAGATGTTACATCTAAAATAATTATAATTGATAGATACACAGATACATATATATGCAATATAATACATATGTACATAAATACATACATACCAAATAATAATGTATGAGCAAACATAAGAAAGGACGACTTTCGAAAAGTTGTTTAATGTACCGGATCGACCCCCACGGGATTAAAACGATTACAATTGAGCGGTGTATTTGCCTTGTCTTGCTATCACTCGGTGTCGCTCGCCTAGTTGGTTGAGCCAATGTCAACCAACGTGTATAGATCTCATTTGGCGTAGCTTGTCACGACTCGCAGCCGCTCGCGAACACTTGCCTCACTTCGCAGCGGTATCAGTTATCCTACTTACGTGCTACTAAATTCGAATTTGTTATTTCTTTTATTTTAAGGTATTCTTTTTTTTATCTGTTATAAACTAGTACTTGACTGCGATCCCGCCTGATGATAAGCAGTGATGCAATCGTTGATGGTGAGGCGCACTAGTTTATTAAGAGCCTATTCACTCTAGCCTTGAAGTTACCCTAATTATAATCAGACGGGAAAGCCGCAGCAGGCAAACTGTTTCAGTCCTTTGATGTACGCGGTATAAATGACGAGGCGAAACGCTTAGTCCGGACCGTAGGTGTTTCAACAACATAAGCGTGGATACTTACCGTGCGTCGGCTTGTCCGATGGTAGAATTGAGATGGCGGAATCAAGTCATGCAATTCCTGCGCACACTCTCCAAAATGCAATCTGTAAAACACCGAAGGGCTGCCTACCCTACGCCTGTGCTCAAGGACTTGATTGAATCTGGATCACCAATCAGCCTCTTCGCACGCCTTTCCATCGAGTCCAAAGCTACCAGGTGGCACTTTGCAGCACCAGCCCATATGTGGCTGCAGTACTCCACACACGATCGGACCTGTGCTTTGTGTAGGTATGCGCTATGTTTGCCGCAAATAAACACTTTTTCTTTCTATTATCTCAAATACTGTCAATTTTTATTGCAGGGCGTCTCATCCATCAGACATAGAGCGTCATGTGGATCTAAGATGCTGGATGTTCGCGGCAGCTGATGCTATGACGACCATTGCTGATGTACTGCGGAGGGATTCCAGCAAGTAAGTGGTCTTGCACCTTTAAGTGACTCTCGAGCTGGTCCTTGGTACAGGCCATAGTCCGAAGCGAGGAGGTGTGGCAGGCCGTCGCTTCCTTATGCGAAGCAGTAATGCTAGCAAAGGAGGAGGCCGACCGCTCCTGATCCCGATTTCCGGCCACGGTAGGCGCGGGCTTGCGGACGGCGAGCAATGGGTAGCTCGCTGTCCGACTGTCCGGTAACTGTCCGGACCGAACTCAAGTCATCGACGGCGCGCACTGTTCCCGCGCGCCTCAAGGAGTTGTCAGCAACAGCAGGGGTCCAGCTGGGTCAAAGCCTACTGGGGTTAAGGGTCTCCGAAAGGCAAGAAGGAACGGGGTGGGTTTTTTAATCAGTAAGAGTCTGACACTATCTTCCACTCCGTCCAAGGGCGGGGGATGTCATTTGGATGATTTTTACCCCCCAAAAAAATAACATTATGGTAAGTAATGATGCAATCTCTGATGGTGAGGCGCACTAGTTTATGAGCCTATGTAGCCTTGAAGGCTCAAATTATAATTCGAAACCTACTAAATTGTAATATTTTCTATGTGTAGGTATGAAGCTACTCGGGACCAGCTTGGTGATGAAGATCTATTGAATGAGCTCCACTGGTCTTCTCACACGCAGACTTATGCGGACTTTGGTAAGACTCAGCATCTGTTTCTTTTTTGCCCGAATTCTTAGGGTTTTACCACACCAGTCGATCGATTGTCGATCGATGGTAGAATGGATTAGTCGCCGTCGATCAACAGTTTCTACCAGACCAATCGATCGATTGGCGATCGATTGTAGAATGCGTCCTCTTGTGAAAAAATTTCGAAAGAAACTGATGGAACATAGCCGGGGTTAATCGATCAACGTCGACCGATGCCATCGACCGGCAATCGATCGATTGGTTCGTCGACCGGTATCCGTCGATCAATTAAAGCTCTAAAGCCACACTAATCGATCAACGTCGACCAATGTCGATCGATTGGTGTGGTAACACCCTCATCTTGCTCTGGGTGGAGTGAGAAAGAGTTTCAGACTATTAAGGACTGAAACGACATACTTCTTCATATTCCTTCTCACCGTACTGGCTTTACGTCCATTTCTTACACTGTTTCCACCATTAAATGTGCTTCCCCTTAACATCAAAAAAGCTGAAAGTAAATTATCCTTCAAACGTAAAATTCGGAACTACTACTTAAAGTCCTCTCAACCTTGGTTCGGTCTTCGTTCAGAATTGTTATTAAGTTCTCATAGTGGTTTGATATTTTTCATAGTATTTATTAGTTTATTATTTTAGCATTATGTATTTTATTATTATAAATAACTAATTTTATATTTTTCCATTTGAACTATTTGTTATGTATTTGTTTATTGTGCAAACCTACCGCAGTGTTGTCTTTTTTAACCCAAAGGTTGACTGGTAGAGAATGCCTTGTAGCATTAAGTCCGCCTATGTACCACTATTGTACATGAAGCTTAAATAAATAAATAAATAAAACGCACCTGTGTTCCCTCAGTTATCGTTATCGTTGACTGGCAGGGTTAGTCTGCAGCGCTAGCAAATTAATGACTGGTCTGTTGGTCTAATGGTTAGTGGCCCTGACTGCTATGCCGGAGATCGTGAGTTCAATCCCCACCCAAGACAAATGTTTGTGTAATGAGCACGATGATTTGTTCTGTGTGTGTGTGTGTGTGTGTCCACCTTCTTCTAACCTAAATCTATCCGACCCGGGGTGCCCTAAAATTCTAGATAGATTGTTGATTAGACAAAGTATCATCTTGCTCTACGGGGCTAAAAAGAGCGCATTAATTTGCTCGCTAAGATTTGGTTATCATTTACTACATTTGGTGTTCGAATACAATTTAAAGTACAGTCGTAACTAAAATACTATTGTAACTTTAGGATTTCATTTTTTTGGTGTCAAGTAATATATTTTTGACAAAAGAACTAAGGGTACCAAAGCGTTTTATGGTGGTCATTATATTTAATCCCATTAATATTTATTAGTATACTTTTTGTAATGTATGTATGTATTTGTGTTGTTATTTCATATTTGTATTATTCTGATGTACACTGACAGCCCTATATCTTTCTCCTCTCTTTCAGTCCATCCAAAGGTTGTCTGTAAGAGATCGCCCTGTGCGATAAGACCGCCCATTGTACACTTATTTTGAATAATGTTTGTCCTGTATCTTTTTTGTTCATGCGGTGTACAATAAAGAATATAATAAATAATAATAATAAGCTCTGCTTAGATTGGGACTAGATGGCGTTGAGTGATATTTATAGAATGTTATTATTATTAATTTACCAATTTTTTTTTTGCTGATTATTTTCTCAAAACAAATCCTAGGTCCCTTGAGCTCCTACTAATCCAAGTGTCACTATATCATATGTTCTATCCAGGTCTCCATACGGACGCTGTCAAGCTGGTTCGCCAGCAGCCTAAAAATCCTAACGAGGGCGCCCGAGTCATCAGGAGTGTGACTGCGCCTCCACAGCCGAGACTAGTCACTTCTGCCTATGGTAAGTTGCGTTTTTTTTTATTATTGACAGGCTATCTATTTATTT
Source organism: Mythimna albipuncta (assembly GCA_929112965.1). NCBI lineage: Eukaryota > Metazoa > Arthropoda > Insecta > Lepidoptera > Noctuidae > Mythimna > Mythimna albipuncta. The sequence continues at coordinate 3,641,757 of OV815988.1, forward strand.
ATTTATTAGTAACTAGCTGTACCTTGTGGTTTCACCCGCATCATTGGTTACTGCTCCGCTCCTATTAGTCATAGCGTGATGTTATATAGCCTATAACCTTCCTCATTAAATGGGCTATCTAACAGTAAAAGAAATTTTCAAATCGGACCAGTAGTTCCTGAGATTAGCGCGTTCAAACAAACAAACAAACTCTTCCGCTTTATAATATTATATATAGTATAGATAAGCATACCAACAGCACATTCACTTACAAATAAAACTTACATCTAAAAAATGACATTTCAGTAACCACGCAAATAACAGGTATGCATGACATTGAAAAAATGAGAAATTAGAGACAAAGAAAAACAAAAAGTGTGTCCAGTACACCTAGATCCAGAACACTACAAAGACAAAACACACCAAAATATAAAAACGTACACTATTCACACTGTTTATACACCACTAATTTTTAACAAGGGCTTATTGGAAAAGCCCTTGTTATTATTTAAGTAAAGTCTCAATAAATAATATTCATAAACAGCAAAGTTATTAGCGTTTGTGTTTATCCCAAAATGTCTCTCAATTTATGGAAACATTGTGCAGGCTATTGATTATGAATTTATGAATGAATAAATGACGATTAAAATGGAAAAACACTGCCCGCAGTATTTTCTACTAGCAATTGTTATGTATGATTGAATCTATGATGAATTTACCTTTTCTTGGTCAATTTTAGGATTTCGGTTTTTTCTACTTTTTAAAACAAAAATATGATCAGTAACGGTTGCAGATAGAGCCCCATTTTTTGTGTACTAATTAAAAAGTAAGGGTGTATAGGCGGCGTTTGTGTGAAGCAAAACTCATCGAGAAGACATCGATAGGGTAATCCATTAAGTTGGACCTATTATTTCCTTTATTCATTAATATTGCATATTATAAATTATATTTTTAAATATAAAATAAATAAAACAGTTAAAAATATTAAAAAAAAATAGTAGCCCGCCGGTATCAGGAACAGGGTCCAAGCTACCGGTGGTTAGGGCTCCAAAGAAAGGAACCTCCTAACAATACGAACCGTGTCCAGAAGAACTGCTTTTTGAAACAAGCCCTTGATCCAGTCGCCTAACGAGAGCCTCCTAAGGTGTTGGTCGAGGCTCTTGGCTATTAAGCCATTGGCTGACACAACTATCGGTACAATGATTATTATTATTCTCTTTATTCCATTTTTTTTTACATTTTATATTACATTTTAAATATTTTTTAACAAAATTATACAAAAGAAAAAAAAAACATTTAAAAATATAAAAATATAGTTATCCACCGGTGTCGGGAGCAGGGTCCAAGCTACCGGTGGTTAGGGCTCCAGAGACAGGAACCTCCTCACAGTGCGAGCCGTATCGAGGAGTACTGCCTTCTGTATCAGGCCCTTGATCGACCCGTGCAACGATAGCTTCGACAGATGGTCGTCGAAGCTTTTGGCTATAAGGCCATTAGCAGTCACAACAATCGGCACAATGATAGCCGAGTCCACATTCCACATGTCGACAACCTCGTGTGCTAAGTCAAGATATTTTATTTGTTTCTCTTTCTCAGCTTTCACGAGATTCTCGTCATGCGGGATGGTGACATCGACTAACATTGCGCGGCGCGCTAATCGGTCTATCACCACTATGTCCGGCTTATTGGCTACAATAGTCCGGTCAGTAATGATAGACCGATCCCAGTACAATTATTATTATTATTATTAGTTGTAAGTTAAGTTTGACCTATGTCCAACAGTGGACGTCTTTCAGCTGAAATGACGATGAGAACCTTTTTTTTCCAGGATACGTCTCTCTTTTCCCAATGCTGCTGAAGGTGCTGAAGCCAGACAGTGAGAAATTAGGAAAAATACTAGAAGATTTAGACAAACCTGACCTACTGTGGTCTCCTTACGGACTAAGGTAAGCCCATATTTTTATTTATTTATTTTATTTTATTTAACTATTTATGTACACACATGGTAATACAAGAAAAGGGGAAGGAAACAGAAAAAATACAAAGGTGATGCTTATGTCTAATGAAATCTCTTCCAGCATACCTTGACTGGCCTTTTGGTCTAGTGGTTAGTGACCCTGACTGCTATGCCGGAGGTCGTGGGTTCGATTCCCACCTAGGACAAAATGTTTGTGTGATGAGCATAATCATTTGCTCTGTGTCTGGGTGTAATTTATCTATAATATGTATGTATTTAGAAATATATAAGTATGTTTATCAGTTGTCTAGTACCCATAACACAAGCTCTGCTTAGCTTGGGACTAGACGGCGTTGTGTGATAGTTGTGGAATATTATTATTATTATTTCCTTTATTGTCCATTTTAACATATTTATTACATTTTTAAATATTCCTTAAAAATATATTAAAAAAAAACATTTAAAAATATAAAAAATAGTGTCCCACCTATTATTATTATTATTATTATACCTGCAACAGGAAAGTTTAAGAAAAAAGAGAAGTACACACTGTGTGTAAAAGTAAAAGGAAAATTAGTACACACAATATACATAGTTAACAATGAAATAGTATATAAAAATAATAAAAATTAAAGATATATACTGCTATAATTATAAACAGACACATAAAATAAATATCATGACGAAATAGAAAGATAGTGCTCTTTCATTCTTCTTTTAAAAAACTGCAAGAGTTTGGATTTGGGTTTTTTAACTGGCTGACTCGACACACTGTCTTACGGCCCGTTGACGACATTGCCGGTGTTATCCGAAAGGGCGCTCGAGCCCCGGTACGAAGGCTAGAAGGAACGGGATGGGTTCTTTAGTCAGTAAGAGTCTGATACTATCTCCCGCTCCGCCCAAGAGCGGGGGTTGTCATAAGATGATTTACCCACCAAAAAAAAAGGTAAGTTAGAAATTCGTGGGTTTGCGGACAACGAGCATTGGGTAACTCGCCGTCCGGCCGTCCTATAAATGTCCGGACCGTGCCTGAGTCGGCGACGGCACGTAGTGTTCTACGCGCGACTCTAAAGCCACATGTTGGCCATGTTGTTGTACATGTTGGGCGAGCGTTGAAGCACGCCCCGAGACGCCGCTCATAGCGCCTGGCACCTACTTACAGATGCCATTCCGTTCGCCGCGCCGTGTGCCGCGCGCCTCTAAGGCCGAAGTCGAAAATAAATATTTAAGATTTTTTTTGCCATTTTTTTTTTGCTACTGACGGTACGGAATCTTCGTGCGCGAGTCCGACTCGCGCTTGACCGTTTTTAGGGTTCTGCACCTTAAAATCTTTGTGTGCAAGTCCGACTCGCGCTTGACCGTTTTTAGGGTTCTGCACCTTAAATGGAAAAAAAACGGAACCCTTTGTAGGATTTTCTGGTCCGTCCGTCTGTCTGTCTGTCTGTCAAGACCCTTGATCTCGAGAACGCGTGGAGGTATCGAGTTGAAATTAAAACCATATACTCAAGTCTGCGGTCCTTTCAAGCTGTGAAAAAATTATTTTTTTAAGTTAACGAATAAAAAAGATACAGCCGTTTATGTCGCAAAAAAACGTATATTTTTTTACTCTCAAAGATCGAAATTCATAGGGTACTTCCCGTTGACTCAGAATCCTGAAATTTGGCACAAAGCAAGGTCTTATAGCTCAAGTATAGGAAAAATAACTTTTTTTTTATCGATGGGAAAAATCATCCTATGAGAACCCCCGCTCTTGGGCGGAGCGGGAAATAGTGTCAGACTCTTACTGACTAAAAAACCCATCCCGTTCCTTCAAGCCTTCATACCGGGGCTCGAGCGCCCTTTCGGATAACCCTGAAAACAGTAAATTTGTTGTTACCTTCGTCACAAAAAAAAAAATTCGTAATTCGGAAAAATCTTCGAGACTCCATTCGGGAATTGTAGTTTACACGGAACCCTCAGTTCGTAAGTCCGACTCGCACTTGCCCAGTTTTTTTTTTTTGTGACGTCTATATAATATTCTGTTGTTTTTCCTGTCTGAGTCGCAAATAAATATTCTTTCTTTCTTTCTATATCAAGTTAGTCTAGTATATTTTTTCTAGAGAGACAGCAATGGTGGCCGAGTGATAATGGCTCCGACTTACGAGTTGTAGGTCGCGGGTTCAAACCCTGCCAGGCGCATTACTTTGTGTAATTTATTTCATCACCACTACTCTCAAAACGGTGAAGGTAAACATCGTGAGGAAACCGGCATGTCCTAGAACCAAAAATTCGAAGACATGTGACATCCACCACCCCGCGGGGTGGATTACGGCCCATTCCCTCTCCTAGAGAGGCCTGAGTCCCAGCAGTGGGAACATTAAAAAAGCTAATGATGATATTTTTTCCAGATCCCTCTCAAAATCTGCACCTCTATACATGAAGAGGAACACAGAACACGATCCTCCATACTGGCGAGGACAGATCTGGATTCCAATCAACTACCTGGCGTTGTCCAGTTTGAAGTACTACGCTAAGTCGGACGGCCCCTATGCGGCGAGGGCGGCCGAGTTGAACGCGAGACTGAGGGATAATGTTGTTCGTGAGTACTCCTTCATATTATGTTAACCTAGTACTTTTAAGCTGACTTACAATGATATATAGGTCGCGCGGTGAAATAAGATCGCTCGGTGAAAGTAGTGGGGGCAATCGACGCATGTGTACAACTGCGCACAGAAATTCTTAGTGTGTTAGGATTTTATTTTTAATTTCGTATGTTTTAACCTTAGTAACATAACTTATTATAACACTAGTTTTTGCTTGTAATTTATCTTGTAAGTTGGTGAATTCAGAAAAATTAAAATTTTTAAAATTAAGTAACAATTCACGTCGTAAACCATTTTTCTGGCTTGCCGTTTTAAAACTTTATTTTTAACCATTTTTTTTTTACGACTACGTATTACTAATACGATAACACAAGCTGTACGCAACAGTACCCAAGTACAACAGTATCCAATGTGACGCGAGAACGCAACGCGGGAATTGAAGAGCGACTGATCTACCAATGACGTGTCGCCGTCGGCGCACACCCGCCCGCACGTCGCCAAATAGATCTTAGAATTGAATACTGCGCATGCCCCTTCCACTTTTGCCGAGCGATCTTAATTCACCGCGCGACCTGTACTACGGTCCATAAGCGGATAGTTTGGCTCAGTTGATCGCGACTCTTGGCCTAGTATCTACGGACGCGTAGCTACATATAATAAAAAGGAAAATAGATTCATTTCTACAATAATTTACGAAACACCATTTGGTGAGCATTTCTATTTTCTGCCAGGTGACTCGAATTTTTTTGGTAGTAAAATAGTTACTTTCCTGATAGACGGTTAAACATAAGCCTTTCTAAATTCTCAATAGGCGGGAGTAACTTAATTTTCAACCGATTGGCGTAAAACGCTTTAGTTATGATGTCCGATCGAGTGTACGTCATCTTTTCAAAGATATTATCGTTGACTAGAGTTCAGACTCCTAGACCTTTTTCCCGTCCCATTCTGGGGGCAAAATCAGTCAAGCGTGCTCCATCGTCGGCCACATCATCACTTACCATCAGGTGAGATAGTGGTCAAACGCGGCCTATAAATAATAATAATAAAAAAAAAACAGTCAAAAGTGCTCCACAGAGTTTGACTGGCCTGTTAGTCTAGTGCAATCCTGCTCAACCTTAGGCCCGCGGGCCATAGAGTGGCCCGCGGGCCGTACGCATCTCGAATGGCCCTCGCAGGCGAGTCAGATTCCCGCCAAGTTGAAAATTGTTGACGCCCGCACTCACCACTTGCCATATCGTTCGCGTTACCGGATCATTGACGGCTTATTCATTAGAATTAAGTAGTGTTCGACCAAAACTGGTTTTTCAACCGAAACCGAATTTCGGCAACAGTTTCGGCCGAAACTGAGACAGTTGCCGAAATTCGGTTGCCGAAAACTACCTTACAAGGATTATGTTTTGAAGGAAAAAGTAAAGAAAACGTTAATAAAATCAGTCTTTATTTTTTTTTTAGTGCATTTTTTTAGGTATTTATATTCGTCGACTATCATGAATTTTCCTGCACTCGATTTTAGTTTGGGAGTAGGTAAAACGAACTGCAAACACAAGCCAGTCACGGCATTATAAGGCACGTGGACACGGCGAAATGTCTTCGTTACTTACTCGTTTGGAAGGAATTTAAAACGCGAGAACTCCCGAGTGTAGTTTAGGTTTCGGTCGTATTTTTGTGTAGGTTTGCCAGCGAAACCGAAACTCGTTTTTTTGTCAAAACTCGACCAAAGCCGAAACCGAACATTCGGTCGAATACTAGTATTAAGTCGTTAGTGGCTCGCCAAAAATTTGCGAATCATCAATTTTGCCAGACTGTTAAAAAACTTGGATCAGCTTTGACTAGACTCTAGTGGATAGTGGCCTTGACTGTTATAACGGAGGTCATGGGTTCGATTCCCACCCAAGACATATGTTTGTGCGATAAGCACGATCATTTGTTCTGTGTCTGGGTGTTATTTATCTGTAACTAGCTTTTGCCCGCGCGTTTTCGCTCCCGCTCTTCCCTACTTCAGCCTACTATACCCTACTCTACCCTACTCTACTCTACCCTACTCTACCCTACCCTACCCTACCCTACTCTACTCTACTCTACTCTACTCTTCCCTACTCTACCCTACTCTACCCTACTCTACCTGTCGAACGGGATAAAAAGTATCTTATGTCCGTGTCCTGGCTCTAAGCTACCTCCCTACCAATTTTCACCCAAATCTGTTCTCCCGTTCTTGAGTTATAAGTGGTGTAACTAACACGACTTTCTTTTATATATATGAGAAATGTATATTTTTAGATATATATAAGAATGCTTACCAGTTGTCTAGTACTCATAGTACAAGCTCTGCTTAGTTCGAAACTAGATAGCGTAGTGTTATAGTTGTGGAATATTATTATTTGTGAACAGATACTGAAATTACTTCACTCAAAGAAATCTTACCAAAAACTCTAATAATCTGAATATTTTTTTTTCACAGGTAACATACTAAACGAGTACAAAAGAACAGGATACTTGTTCGAGCAATATTCGGGAGAAGACGGCAAGGGTTCGGGGTGCAAGCCCTTCAACGGATGGACGGCCTTAGTCGTCCTCATCATGGCTGATGAGTACTAGTAACGTTCATAGCATAAGTCTCATATGGTGTCTCAGGGGTTAAATGTCACGCACTACTGTGTAGAGGTGAAGAAAAAAAAAATTTAAGACTCGCACAGGACAAACAACAATAAAATTATAAGTAACTACCGTAAAATGGGATGTATAGAGACTTGGGGTGAATAGAGACAAATCTTTAAAGTGTATTTTCTGGATATTTGAATATTTTTTTCAGCATTTAACTTTAAATATCAATTTATTAATGAACTAGCTTTTACTCGCGAGTTCGTCCGCGTACATAAAATAGCCTATGTCACTCAGGAATAAAGCAGCTTTCTATCGGTGCAAAAATGTTAGCAATCGGACCAGTACTTCCAGAGATTACCTCCTACAAACAAAAAAAAAAAAACAAAAAAAAAATCTTCTTTATTATATTAGTATAGATTGGTATTCTAAAAAATCGATGCTTTGTTAGAAGCCGATAATATGGTATCAAAGTGAAAAACCAAACCAAAGTTTTGTCTCTATTCACCCCTAAGTCTCTATACACCCCATTTTATCCGGTACCAAATACCAAAACCGGTAAAACAATATTAAAAGATATAAAATTAAAGAACTGTGCGAGTCCTAAAACACAAAATAGATAGGTACAGAAGACAATCTCATGTATGTACTTCACTGTTTATACCTACGCTCGGTGGACGCACACTAATGAGCGTTTGAGCCGGAACTGTTCGACGAGCGAGCCGAGGTGCTCCGAGATGTCGTGTCCGTGAGCGGTGTCTATGTGTGCGTTGTGAGAGCGCGCACAGTATGTAGATTGACTTCTGTACCTATATATTTTGTGCGTAAAAGGAAAGAGTCCTAGGCCAACGCAACACTAGTCACGACGCTGACGCTTCATAGTTCAGTATGTAAGCTTCACGCAGGCGTACACCAAGCTTATAATGATTAACATTTTGAATGTCTTATGTTACACAGTTCGACATAAGCCATTGTCTTTCTATTGTGTCTCTAATTACGGCATTCAAAGAGTTAATACTCGTCTATAAAGCTACGCGTCCAAGTACCTTAGCTTCATAGACGCCGTATTCGTAATTATTCGCTTGGTGTACGATTACAGCTAACATACAATTACCGTCACGGATCTTGAGCGCTCGGCGTCAGAGTGGGGATCGCTTTGCGCATTCCGTACATTGGCGAGCCAATCGTCATCATTGTAAGATACGTGCAGTAAGCGCAGGGAACGAATCATGAGTGACGTCTGTGACGCGATGGCGCGGCGAGCCAGTCACTGACTGTACCCCCCCCGCGTGTCACTTCGCACCACTGAAGAGACTGGATATTAGACTTCTGCGTAACTTGAAGCCAGCGCTCAGGATCCGTGCCGGCAATTGTCCAACAATACGCAATTTTTTCGCTGAGAGGCGTCGAAACGACGGCATAATGTTGCCACTAACACCAAGCGTATAATAACGAATATGCGCCTATGAAGCTACGCGTCAACTACATAATATATCATCTTCTCCATAGCCTTTTCCGAACTTACTTGGTATCAGCTTGAATACCAGTTAGATGAAATAATAATAAAATTCCACAACTATCACACAAACGCCCTCTAGTCCCAAGCTAAGCAGAGCTTGTGTTATGGGTACTAGACTACTATTCATGACTGTATATGGCGTGACTGCGTATCAGCCCCCCTAGCCAAGTTACAAACGTTTCGCATGTGTCGAACGCTTCGAGTTGACCATGCCACTAATTCTTTTGTTCTGACCACGTGACTGAGCGTTGAGACGACGTCATTCCCGTACATTTGAAGCTTTCTACAAGCGTTAACTATTGCAGATTAGCAACTTGGCTAGGGGTACTGACCTTCTCCAACGAGGCTATACTATTAAATCTGTAAATAATTAGAAATTAAAATTATTTCTAATGCACTAGTTAGAAAAATACAATTAGTTGTAGAGAAAAATTGTACTGTACTTAGTAATTTTAAGTACGAGGAGAATTATAGATTTTTTTTTTGTAAAAGGCGGAGTTACATAGAAAGAAAAGTAATTAATTTACGAAAATGACGCAATCTTTAGACTAGCTTATAAATTAAAAACATTCTGTAGTGAAAAATCACGCACGCGAAGCCGCTTGCCGAGGCTAGTGAATAATATTTTTATTTTTTATAATGGATAGGCTGCGTTTGACCACAATCTCACCTGATGGTAAGCGATGATCTGGCCGACGATGGAGCACGCTTGCCTAGAAGCAATCTATTCACTTTTGACTTAAAGGCCCCTAGGTTATAGCTATCAGAAAACACAGACTCCGGCAGGGAATTCCATTCCTTACCTGTACGCATAATGAATGTACTCCCAAAACGCTTTGTACGTATAGGTGGGATGTCCACCATGTACCGGTGGCGCAACGCCGTACGTCTTGTGGTCCGATGATGGAACGGACTTGGCGGAATTAAATTGTGTAACTTTAGTGCACACTCCCCGAAGTGTAAACGATAGAAAACAGACAGGCTAGCAACTTGGCGTCGATGCTCAAGACTTTGTAGTTTAGACTTCACAAGAGCATCATTGTCTATGATCTTCTTGGCACGCTTTTCAATAGACTCTAGTGCATCCAGCATAATATTTCTATATTATCAACAAGCTTTCATTATTATATGACATAAGACAGTTATAACACAAAATAGATAGGTACAGAAGACAATCTCATGTATGTACTTCACTTTTGATACCTATACTCGGTGGACGCACACTAATGAGCGTTTGAGCCGGAACTGTTCGACGAGCGGGCCGAGGCGCTCCGAGATATCGTGTCCGTGAGTGGCGTCTATGTTGCGCGCACAGTATGTAGATTGACTTCTGTACCCATCTATTTTGTGGCTATAACTTCTTCCAAGAGTTACTGTGGACTTGGAACGCAAAGAGCAACTGAAGGCATACGAGTTTTAGTCTGTAAAAGTCTGACATTCCCTCTTGCTCTACCCAAAGAGGGAGAGGTTATTAAGGCAATTATCACACTGCCACGCACGACGTGAAAGCGTGTTTTAACGTTGCTTGTAAGTATCTTCGTTTGTATAGTATACATACACAGTCGAACACATCGAAAATGCATCCACGCGCCTACATGCGGAGAAACATGCACGCACGCGCGTAGGTGCGGGGCGACACGCAATGGCACACTGAGTCTCGTAGTCCCGTGCGTGATTTTGTATGAAATGAGTCAGAGCCTGCGTGAATTTATAAAACGCAACTACGCGCGTGAGTGCGTAAAAACCCGCACGATGATGCAGATCTGCACTCCCGCAAGTACGCGCGTAGGTGCGTTGACACGCAACATGCAGCGTGATAATTGCCTTAGTGATTTCACATTTAGACGATTAAAAAAAATTGCGTCTTTAGTCGCTGCAAGTAACGAGACGTTCACCCGCAAAATGAAGAAAAAAGTAATTAAATTTGTGAGAACTCCAATAGACTAGACTGATGCTAGACTTGCTAGAGTAGTCTAAAGATTCTTACGCACTATGCGGGTAGCCGCAAAGAGGCTAGCCATGCGGGCTGACCGCAGGACACGGTAACATGCGGTTGAAGAACCGTTGCGATTTGAGGTTATGTCGAGCCTATATCACTATATGACAGACAGCCGCAAGCAAGTATAGCAACCGTCCGGCTGGCTGTCACTCGGGCCGCGGCCTTCTGAGCGATCTGCGGGTCACCACGTCGCGGTACGCATAGAAATGCATTAAGCTTGCGGTCAGCCGCATTGCAGCTACCCGCATAATGCGTATGAACCCTAAAACCTACCGAGATAGATTCGGGGATTGCCTTGCGAGACTCGGAACGTCTCCTGCGGCGGCTAAGGCGTGAGGATAGCCTTTCCCTCACGCTTTTCAGCACCTCTTTCGCTTGCATTGCACCTCCTGAAAATAGTTCTTTACGCGCCCAAGTGTGGCCGTCTTTCTACTATTTCTGAAGCTTCTCAAAGCTTCTTGGTACTAAATATTATGTCCGTGAGACTTAGTTAACATAGCATAGTCGGCCTTGTAATGTTCCCACTGCTGGGACTCAGGCCTCCTCTCTAGGAGAGGGAATGGACCGTAATCCACCACGCGGGCCCAGTGCGGGTTGGTGGATGTCACATGTCTTCGAATTTTTTGGTTCTAGGATATGCCGGTTTCCTCACGATGTTTTCCTTAACCGTTTTGAGAGAAGTGGTGATGAAATGAATTACACAAAGTAATGCGCCTGGCTGGGTTTAAACCCGCGACCTACAACTCGTAAGTCGGGGCCTTTGCCACTCGGCCACCACTGCTCTCTTAAGAGAGTTAAAAAAAAAAAAAACAATAGAAGTAGCGTTGCTAGACTAAATTAGTATTAAGTGTTGCCACTATTTGGGTTTTTTATACAAGGTGTAAGGGACAGCCCTCCACAAACTTGCTCAGTAGACGAAACTGAACAACCTTCCACAAAAAGTTTTTTCAGGAAACGAAAAAAAAAAAACGCCTCGCCATAGAAAATTATAAACTTGAACTTGACTTGAACTTGGACAGTTTGTATAGAGAGGCGGATTTTTTTTTACGTTTCCTGAAAAAATTTTTTGTGGAAAGTTGTTCAGTTTCGTCTACTGAGCAAGCCCTTAAAGTTTGTGGAGGGCTGTCCCTTACACCTTGTATTTTAATCTTCCTCTCTTCCTATTTCCAGTCTTCCTAGATTTTGATCATTGAAACAAATTAGTGAAATTATCCCGTTTATTCGTCTAAATATACATAAAGGTTAATTTTTTACAAGCCAGTTACCTAATTTTTTTTTGTCATCTTCATTATGTAATTTGCCTGAAGACGCTAAAAACAATTGACGAAAGAGTTATGGTACCTATCTTATCCCCGATTTTTAAATTGAGTGATTGGAGTATAGTATTTGTTAAATTCAACTTTAGCCTGAATTCAATCCTGTAAAATTTTGGCACGAAGATGTAAGCTATTAGGTCTTTGCGTAGTCCTGATCTCGCTAGATGGCGTTATGTTTAACATATAGGGTGACTGGTAATTAGTGACCGATACTTAACACGTGATTGCACTCATAATTACAAACAACATTCCCAAAGAAACTTTTTTTTTATACTCATTATTATAAATAATAATAATCCATTTATTTCTAAGTATACGGTACATACAATAACTTAATATTAAAAACGTCTCACGTACACTACCATTGCCGGTGTAGAAATATTATTGAAATTAAGATTTTTTTAAAATATAATATTATCTATATCAGCACAATTTTGTTACCTACATTCAGTAAAACGGGGTGAATAGAGACTTAGGGGTGAATAGAGACAAAACTTTAAAGGGCATTTTCTCGATATTTGCATATTTTTTGCAGCTTTTAACTATATCAATTAATTAATGAATTGTTATTCTAAAAAATCGATGCTTTGTTAGAGGCTGACATTATAGTATCAAAGTGAAAAACCAAACCAAAGTTTTGTCTCTATTCACCCCTAAGTCTCTATTCACCCCGTTTTACGGTTACCTAAATTATTACAATGAAATGGAATGTCAAAATTATCACACAATAATATTTATCACAATAACAAAACGGCTTTTTGAATTTCGCGCGAGCTCGGGAAATGGCAATGAACTTACTCCTGTTTATTGTGATAAAACGAATGAGTATAAAAAAAAGTTTCTTTGGGAAAGTTGCTTGTAATCATGAATACAATAACGTGTTTAAGTATCGGTCACTAATTACCAGTTACCCTATATTTAGTTTATTTTAGTTTTAGTCGCTATCTAGCGAGAACAAGACCGCGGTCGCACTCGTTGCTTTCACTATAACCTTTCAACCGTCTACGTCGGATATACCCGACCAACACTCGCGTTTATCCCGCCAGGGTCTCACATCCACGACCAAATACTCGATCTCGTCTGCTCTTCTGTCACCTATGGGGATTGAAGAGCTAAACGAGATGGAGTACTCAGTCGCGAACTCACGACCCTGGTGAATATGACAATCGTCGAACCAATACGACGCAAGTGGTTAAAGTAAGGTTAAACACATTCTTTACTGCAAACACCCACTCATATCAGTAACCAATTTTTTAAATTGTTTTTCAAATAATGTGCAATCTATTGAGTTAAGAAAGTTTTGTGACAAAATTGTAATAATGTTAATATTATATATAATAATCGCGTTAATAAAGACAATGGTTTGTGATCAATTAGGTACATTATTATTTTATTTATGAATTTTCATTTCAGCGTTGTATATTTTTGTAAATACATTTGATTGTTAAAATAAACGATTTGGAAAATACTGACAGGTTTTTTATTTCATACGTGCTTTTTAGACCTCACCAAGCTAGAACCACACTGCTCACATGTGTGTCACACACGCTAATCTGAGCACGTCGGTCTCCATACATTTTATAAGGCAACTAGACTTGTAGAGCTACACTTACTCCACGCCACGCGACGTCGTTCTACTTACAAATCAAGCTAGAACCACACAGCTCACATGTGTGCCACACACGCCGATCTGGGCGCGTCGGTCTCCATACATTTTATATGGAAACTAGACTTGTAGAGCTACACTTGATCCACGCCACGCGACATCGTTCTACGTACAAATCAAGCGTGTAACACTTGTGGGTCGGTGTAATGTAGTTCTAGCTCGGAGTTTTCTTGATCGCATCAAGAATGACGATCTTCTTCTTTTCTTGTCGATGCTCTCAAACTATACTTCTTCTGACCAATATTTGGCAACCTGTACAGCTCTATTGTTGACCTCGTATAGATCCTGAAAACTGCAGGTCGTTACGCAGGGTGGGCAGCATAGCAGGTGGCGCATGTCTTGTGGAGAAGTTCCACACTGGCACTGTGCTAGTGATGGGTCGAGGAACCCCATTTGGCCAGATTGTTTTTACAGCGGCCAACCTGGGTTCATGTCCAGGGGGAAGATGTTCCGATGGGGTGGTGAAGAGTGGAGGAGTTGGATGTCTCTGCCTCCACAACATGCATCGATATCTACAAGAGAAAAAGGCCAACGACATAGCATGAAGAATCGCCAAACTTAAGTGGCAATGGACAGGGCACATTGCTCGTAGAACGGATGGCCGTTGGGGCAGAAAGGTTGCTGTCATAGTACACATAGAACAGTGAACTATCGGTGGTCAACGTAACTACCCATATTTTACGATATGATCAGCCATGATTCACCATATCATGAAATAATCATGCGTTTAACTAAATAGGTGTGCATCTGGATTGCGGGCCCATTTTTTTTTTAATTAGTGAAATTTAAGTGAGAGCGAGAGTGAGAGAGAGTAGAGCTTTAAGTTTTATTAATTTTTAACTATATTCCCTGACACACGGCCACAAAAGGAAGCTTGAAGCGGCTTTTTTTTTGTGGCCTGTGTGTAGGGACACTTAAATCTTGTTTCGTTTCATAAGGATTTAAAAAATGGGCCCTCAATCCAGATGCATACTTAAGGCTGCCAACAGACGGTCTGCATCGCAGCAACCGCACGCAGTCCTTATTCAACTGCATGCATCAGTTTCATCTGATTTTGCGCCACGGATATCTATGCTTTGCGAAGTTGGCGCCACGCATCTAGCCCAGGATTTGATCTGACCTTTAAGTGCCTCAAAATAAAGATGATAATGTCAATGTGCGTTTGCTCTTTGTAATTAACTGCACACTGAATGAATGTATGCGGTTAGCGATGGACAGTGTGGGTCGACACTACACGACTGTAGCCGACCGCGTAAAGTTAAAGGCATGACTGCATGCAGTTGACATTGACTTCACTCGACTGCAGCCGACCGCGTGCAGTTGATATCACGACTGCACGAAGTCGAATGTACAACTGCATGCAGTGCGATGCAGTCCCGTCTGATCTCAGCCTAAGGCCTGGTCACATACACATGACTGTGACAAAAGACTGTGTTATTCGACGACGAGTTGACTATGTGTTATTTTTAGATATTTTTGGCGAATTAGGTGTTTTTTTGCAAGAACAGACGGAAACCAGAAAAAAAACACGACAAAAATCTTACTAACAACATTTATTAAATTACAACTATACAAACACTACATAACTACACTATCACATTCACTCGGCCGTTTTCAAGTCCTCGCTCTTTTCACCCAACTTCTGGGCTTCAAACATCAACCGCAGCTGCTCCGTCGCTGTCATAGGCAACCTGTTATTGGCACCAAACGCTGGGTTAGGGAGTTCAGCAGTATTAAGCTCAGGTATTTTGTAAGTGAACGGAGTCCAGGGTCCTTGGATGGATGGGTAGTCAGTGTACTGGTATTTGCGGAGGCGGGTGGACGCGTTGTTCCCCTGTTGAGTGCGTAGTACTTCGATCCATTTTGTTATTTCTGCATGCGTTTTGTTGTGCACACTCATCCATACTCGGTCTCCATTTACTGAAGAGAAATTATGTTTTTGTTAAAATCTATTTTTTTTTAAACATTATCATAGAATGATTATAATAATTATCCTCGGGCATTCACTAACATGTAAACTCATATACACAAGGCACCTAGACCTGGAACACGTATCTTTGGGTCGAACCCAAGACACACAGCGTAGCAGGCAATTGCTAAACCACCATGGTAACCGTGCCACAAGTCACAAGTCAAAGTCAACCAGAGAAGAAGTGGCCAGATAATTTTGGCGTCTGCCATAAGAGCTGGTTGGAGGAAATAATACCTGGAAGGATTTGGAAAATGCCTTTGTCCAGCAGTGGTAACCCATTGAGGTACATAAAAAAACTCTCAACTTAACTTACAATACTCAGCGACAACTACAGGTCCTCTATGTCTGCGTGGCTTCAAGTATACGACTACTCCCGGATTCACCTTAGCAAAGTCCACCAGATCTTGTTCAATGAAATCTCTGAAAGAATAGACATGCAGGCATTATTGGTTAATACTAGACTTGCAGAAATAGGAAGGAGAAGCAAGGTTGCTGACATAGCACGAAGAATAGCGAAACTTATGTGGCAATTTGGGCAGGACACATTGCTCGCAGAACAGCCGTAAGGTTCGGGAATGGTGATCGCGTACCGGAAGATGCAGCATTGGAAGGCCTCCTACAATGTGGACCGATGACTTGGTGAACGGGAATCCGATGGATGTGGGACGCACAGAATCGTTCATTGTGGCGAGACTTGGAGGAGGCCTATGTCCAACAGTGGACGTCTATGGGCTGATATGATGATGACTAGATTTGCTTGTCGTTGATATACAGCATTATTTTTAGTTTATGCAAAACCTAAATATGGTTCTGAATCAGTAATTGAATGGATTCCAGTAGTTTTTACACCATGTTATATTTTTCCCAAAAATATTTAAAAAGGTCACAAGTAGGACACCAAGGACACTAAGTACAATACAGGTCACGGTAGGTAATACCGTGCAATAGGCGCCAGTATTCAGCTGGGTGCAAGTGCAAAACAACCCCTCAGTCGCCTGAATGGCTCGGTGACTACTTTGTAATTTTTCATGATACAGTTATGAAATTTTGTACATAAATTCTTAACATAAAAATACTATTCGGTTTTCGGGTTTCGCATCTACTGTACTGAATTCTCACTTTATCCATTCTCGTCACTTTACACCCTTTTTTTATGGTGGGAAAAAATCATGCAATCCCCCGCTCTTGTGCGGAACGGGTTATAGTGTCAGACTCTTACTGACTAAAAGACCCACCCCGTTCCTTCTAGCCTTCATATCGGGGCTCGAGCGCCCTTTCGGATAACCCTGGCCCTAGTAGGCTTCGACCCGGCTGGGTCCCTGCTGTTGCTGACAACTCCTTGAGGCGCGCGGGAACAGTGCGCGCCGTCGACGACTTGGGCTTGGTCCGGACAGTTACCGGACGGCCGGACAGTGAGCTACGTCACTTAACACCCTGGATCTCAACGTTCTCATTTGTGGTACAAGCAATCTTTTTTCACACGTCTTTTACAAACCATATATATTCCCAACCATGTATATTTCCATAGAATATCATAAGTTTATCACGGCCTTTTAGACTTCTCCTTTAATTTGAGGTATATCCTAGACAAAATAATTTATGAAGTTACCTCATCCCTCGACTGGCTCCATGCGATTTACAAAATTTGAGCACAATTCGTTGCAACTGACACACGTATCGGCCAACACCGTTCTGCAATGGGGCCCGGACGAAACCGGGCTTCAAAAACATGTGTTTAGCAGACATTTTAATAGAATATTCACTGAATATTTGTATTTATTCGATTTTGAGGTTAGGTTTGGTTAGTGTTGTGACAGTTGTTGTCTGACAGTTGACAGTTCTGACATTTTCGAAATTACGTTCCATTCCATGTAGTAGTTCGTTTCGGAGAGGTGTTTTAGTGTTTAATAAAAGAAAATAAGGATAATTGTTCGATTCAGAGGCGTAGCGTAGACTAATTTAGACGTGGGCGAAGTAGTAGCCAAAAGTGGGTTTATCAGTTATAAAAACCCTCGTTCTTAATGAGCCCTTGTTTGTACGAGGCCCCATAAGATGGGAAGCCGTTCGCCCACGCTTAACTATGCTTCTGGCTCGACTGTCTTCAAGATATTCTGTATAACTTCAAACTTTCGGCTTCTGTGTTCGTCATACTGACACAAAATTTCAAATCAGATATTTTTAACCCCCCACGGAAAAGAATAAGTTTGTATGTAATGTGTAAGTTGAAGAGTTCATCATATGAGAAATGGCGAAGTGGCTATTAATAGTAGTAGTAGTAGAAGTATTAAGTACTAAACGTGGAACGAATATTTTAAATTTTGTATTCGTTCCACGTTTATTAATACCACATCCTATGAATCATCATCATCATCATCTCAGCCTACAGACGTCCACTGTTAGACATAGGCTTCCCCCAAGCGTCGCCACAATGCACGATCCTGTGCGTCCCGCGTCCATCGGATTCCCGCAACCTTCACCAGGTCATCGGACCACCTTGTAGGAGGCGCTGCGTTTTCCGATGCGCGGTCGCCACTCCAGAACTTTTCAGCCCCAACGGCCATCTGTTCTACGAGCAATGTGCCCTGCCCATCGCCACATAAGTTTGGCGATTCTTCGTGCTATGTCGGCAACCTTGGTTCTCCTGCGGATATCTTCATTTCTGACTCGATCACGCAAGGAAAC
This sequence comes from Mythimna albipuncta, assembly GCA_929112965.1. Taxonomy (NCBI): domain Eukaryota; kingdom Metazoa; phylum Arthropoda; class Insecta; order Lepidoptera; family Noctuidae; genus Mythimna; species Mythimna albipuncta. Next base: position 3,660,027 of record OV815988.1, read on the forward strand.
TCCGAGCATAGCCCTTTCCATCGCTCTTTGGGTGACTTTAAGTCTTCTGATGAGGCCCATTGTGAGCGACCACGTTTCGGATACCTACTTAAGTCATCACAGGCAACACACACTGTTCATAGACTTTTGTTTTGAGACACTGTGGTATGTTGGATGAGAAGATACCGCGTAGCTTCCCGGACGCTGCCCAGCCAAGTCATCCTATGAATAGTAAGTATTAAAATTTGTTATAGGTTGCTATACACAGGGTCTTAGTATTCAGTACCACTCATTTTTCCTCGCCCTAAATAAGAAAAAATAAGAATAGCCAGAACCCTCCCTCCTCCTCCACCCTCCTCTGTTTAAATTGTTGAGGTCCGATAGATATCCGTTCCATGTCCCTAGATTAAGAATACCTACAGAGTTTCAGCCGCATTCGCTTTGATAGGAAAACGACATAGTGGTGAAAAGCCTAGATAGACCTAATGAAATAAAACACAATGTATACTTTCAAAATATTTATTACAAAAAATCATAATAATTATGTACATACACAGTCAATGATTAAATACAACTTTTATATTAAAGTTAAAAGAATGCATTTAAATTGCACTTTTATTCAATCACCATTTACGAGAAGGTTTTATATAGAGAAATAAAGACTCCTATTCGTCAGACGACATCCACATCTTTAGATGCTTAAAGGGATTTTTTGGGGCGTGGTCAAAGTCTGAACTTATTCCGCCATTTTGTTTTTTAATACATTTACACTGAAAATTTCACAAATGAGGAATTGCAGATATGTATTAATATAGCAAACATGTCTTCAGAAAAATGTAAGTTAACGCAACTCAGGCCCCCAAGATACAGGCACTGTCTTGTTTGGGGACGATTACCAAATGAATATGTCAATTTTACCAATTACTGTAAAATTATTATAAGTATGAAGGAACAATTTTTAATAATGGACCAATCAATTGATATTTATTTTATCATCAAAAAACGGGGGATAAGACACGCTGAAATTATTTACCAAGCACCAAAAAATCCTTGTCCCATCGTATTGTGTAGTATCTTTCTTCTATAGTCACAGACATACATCAAACGGAAAATATATTATATGAATACAAGACAGTTTTTGAGATTCGATCATCAATTTAAGTCTATTATTTAATTCATATTTTAAGTACTTTATTTTATTTGTTAGGACCACACAAGAATTAATATAACTTATACAATTATTTATAAAACGTAACGTTGGCCCTAATTAAATTATAATTGTTTTTTAATAACACATTTTGCTTTTAATACGTATTTTGAGCTTAATTAGTGTGTTAGAGAGGCGTAATGATAGTTATTAAGTTTTTTAGATCTTTTAGGATATTTCTCTTATAAGAGGTTATACTTCGGATATTTAGGAAGAGTATTGCTTTATTTGACACAGCTGTGCGTAGTGTTGGATTAGATTACGCATTTAAATATGCCCTTTTTTTATACAATTGGCCCCAATAAGTTAACGAAATTTCTAATAGCTGAAATTGAATTTCCAAGGACATCGTTCAGATTTAGGTTCTACAAGGAAAGTTGTTCACTATTTTGCTAATATTACTTTGATTAAAGAAAAGAGAAAGACTGGACATTTTTTTTTAAACCTGTTTAACTAACTGGAAAGGTTTCATCAAATATTTTTAGTAAGACATCAACATATTGCCAAGACTATAGATTACACTTAAAAATAATAATGAGAAACATAAATACTTATTATTATTGCACTTACTTTTATAGTATACGTTTGATACCCTTTCTCTTCGGTATTAGAGGCGAATTAGCAAAAGAGTATAAAGTATTATTTGATTTAGCTCGTTAATCATGATTCTGGAAATAAAATACGACGCTTGTCAAGCGATGCGAGCAGCGAACATGTCTTAGCAGCTGCGAGATTGTTGGACTCTACGATTGTTCGAAAGCGTTACCGTGGTGCTAGAACGCAAAGGGCAACTAAAGGAACTCGAGTGGATTTTAGCCAGTAAAATTCTGACACTACTTCTCGCTCCACCTAGTATTGGCGAAGCTTTTTGATGATTTCCCACCAAAAAAAAAGCAGCCAACGCGCGCCTAACTATTCGTTACATTATTCCAGAAGCTGAGCCGTAGTCAGTCGAATTAGTCAGAAGAGCCATTGTGATTATACAGCATTAAGCTTTGGTGATATTTTTTTCCCGGTGGTTGCTTGCAAACATGGCATGCTGGATACAAACACATTTTTTAAGCTATTTATACGGCCTGCTGAAAATGCCTACACGGTATAAGCAAGCGTAGTGATCAACGCTCGTGCCTTACTTTTATGAGAAGAGGCTTTTTCTGCAGTGAAACCGTTCAGTTATAAAAAATTAAAGACTGTTTGCATTGGTTTAAAGAATACTCTGTAAGATGATTATAAGTAAAAGTAACACAAAGTCATTAATGCAATAGGTACTGCCCGAAATTATAAGTTTTTTGACCAGTCAAAAATCAGTAGATAACTGTCATTTTGGAAGCATAATGACACATTAAAAATCCTCTGACTAGGCGAAAGTGATACACTGGTTGACTGATGTTATAAATGAGCTCTAAATAAATCTTTTACATACAAGTATGTACTAATTTACCATCACAACGACTTCAAAATCGACTAACCACTAATTTCCTAATAATGAGAGTCATTCACTAAAACTAATAGCTTTAATACATATTGAATGAACGAAAAATGGTCACATGCATAAATTCGAGGACAAAATACTTGCGAATAAAAGTGATTTTGCAAAATCATAACAAAAAAAAGTTCCTTACCTAATGTACCGCAATTGCAAGGAAACCTACGTTGGATTGCTTGTTACAATCACCATTTAGTACAATTTTTATGTATTTTCCTATTGGAAGGCAGTCTGATGCAGGATCGTGAATAGGCCGCTTTAGATAAGGCACTTTTGGCGCGTAACTAAAACCGCCATTTTGTTTTTTTTTTTTTTCAATACAATTTACACGGACTGTTAAAAGTGTATAAAGAAACGTCAAAATATCCTTGTAGCCCTGTATTTCGTTCAACCAAAATGTATTAAAAACTATAAGATTTTATTCTTTATTCCTCTCCTCCAATTGTTTAATTCTAACTGGCACTTGTACTGCCGGTAGATCCACGCTTTTGGCTCGTCGTCGACCATTTTGTATTTCTGCGGGCGTTAGGCGCGCTGGTGCGAGTTCGGGGATCATCGAGTGTTTCCGGACTAGTTCGGGCGTCCGAAGAGACCCACCTGTGAAGGGTAGATAGAAGTTATAGCTTGATTTTTTTTTATTCAGACAGTAGTTCGGAGCGGTTTTTTAGAAAAACTAATTAAAATGAATGTTACAAGAGTTTCAATTTGGTCATAGGTCTAGATATCTTAGAACAATGTTAATATTGTAATGTGCCTAAATTAAACTAGGCTGAATCTAGATTTAGCGAGATTCTTTTATTTATTATTAGAGGAATGGATGCGTCCATCTATAAGACTCAAATTCTTGTACCTATCTGTATAAAAAGTCAAACGACTTGGGAATTTTATATTTAAATTATTTCATCAATTAAAAAATACTTATATTCGATACTTTTTATAGAATAGAATAGAATAACATTTATTTGCATAAAAACACGGTATAAAAGATGTTACAAGGATTAAAAACAGGGCATACATGTTTTTGCTTAACATTATAAGCGTGCAAATTTTTGTGCATAGGTACAGTTAAGTCATTAATGTTTTTTGTCAAAGAACTCTTTAATACTATAAAAACTATTAGTAGACAGCCAATCGTACAATTTCATTTTAAATAATCTTGTATTAAGAAGGTAAGGTTAAGGTTCTTCTATTGTTAAACAATGATCAAAATCTCTTAATCCACCTAGATTATTGAATCTGTGTTGACTACATCAGATTTCATTTTACCCTAATAATTAGCCAAGTCGGTTGACTTTTTAGACATACTCTAGATCTAATTGCTAATCATAAATTCATAAACATTTTTAATTCAAGAAATATTTTGTTGCGTGTTGCGCTCACCCCAAATAAAATGGGACAAGGGCAAGGAAGAAGAAGAAGAATTCAAAAAATATTTTGTCTATGTATGGCAATAGTAAGTCGCTACAGCTTCCGAACCACTTTAGTCTGTTGGCGCAAAGATTATTTTAATAAGCATTTAAAATTTTCTTAATCATTGTACATTTTGTTTTACGTGTGTTCTTTTAAAAATATTTAAAAAAAAGAGAGAGAAGCAAAGATTTAGGCCAGAAATAGAGGTTTCAAGTTAATTTTGAAAATATTTCAACTAAATACTCAGCTAACATCCAACTTATAGAGAAGAAAAAAAAAACAAAAAAAATATTTACAAGTAACCGTTAAATTCAAATGTTATGTTTTAATGACAGTTTATTTACAATACAATAAATATTGATAACAATCTACACACTTAATATTTAAAGTTCCCTGTATACCTAACAGGGGACTTAGTTCGAATATACACACACAACATACATAAAAAAAAAACAAATAATATATTCACTACTAACGTTATTTTTAGTTTAAATAAATGCCGCATGAAAAGGCTCTCTGCAGAATTTGAAAAGATATTTTTCAATACACTTAGGTACTCTATCCCTACCACTTTTACGCTTTGATCACACGTACCCTGTAAACGGGTGAGACAGTGTTCTCGGCCGAATACTCGGTATGTATAAACCAAGAGCCGAGTGCTCAGCCGAGCGCTTATCTCTACAACTCGCTTACATCACCATCACTGTCTCGGCCGAGCAACATTTTACTGTCTCGCCCTTTTACTCGGTACGTGTGATCAAGGCAATAGACAGGCAATTTACCGTTTTCCGCTCGAGTGCAAAAAAGTGCGTAAACCCGCCCTCGCTACAATTTATTGTATTTGTTATATCAGGGTGGGCGCTAAGCAACCCCCGCGAGTCGCGCGTCTTCCTCTGTGCATATATCTTTCCGTAAGTGTATTGAAAAATGTCGTTTGATACATGTGGAAATTGGTCACTGCAGTATTCGACGTTCGCACACGCCCGTTCGGGTGCGGTCGTCTAGAGTCGGCAGAGTTTACCCGAACGGCAGAGTTTACACGAATTACTATGGTGTATTAACTGTGCCTTGATCAATTTTTCATTTTTTTTTTGTGAGGTTTCCATTAAACTGAAAATAACGTTGTATGTCTATATTGCGCAGAGTCGTAAAAATCTAGCGAAGAACTTGACTACTACACTCCGAAAACTGGTCAACTTTTAGGACGGGTTGTTTCAAATGGTCGGTTAAAGTTACTTTTTTTATTGTTATTACTTATCTTTATTGTGCTCACATATTACAAGCAATAAGAAATATGTAACGAAGATTTATGTAACCTCATAATACAATTTAAAAGAGTGTCCATGGAGTTTCTTGCACGTTCTTCTCCATAGAGATCTACGCTTTGGAACGTGCTATTTAGCTTCACTTGTTTGACTGACCGACATTTTGACAATTCAAAAGTGCCTGTAACTCGTCTATTTGAAATAAACGTTTCAGATTTCTGACATGTACGATTAAAAGTTACTATTATACATATGAGACGTTTAACGTTCGATAAATACAAAGCGTTTTATTACACGAAAAACCAATAGTCAAAGTTATAAGGGTTACCAATAGAAAGCAAAACTTTTTCCCAATAAAAATGGTCGGGACATTTTTCTAGTATGGCAATATTGCGCCAGTTATGTCCAAATTTGGAAAAAAACTTGCGGGATTTTTTCGAGGCGGTTTAGTTGTTGTTTTAATAATTCACAAATTGATTCTTAGTGGATACAGTGATGTAAAATTGGTGTAGTTTTACAAATAATAATGTAAATACATTCCAAATAAGAATAAAAAGTCATAACCTCGTCTGTCAAATGTTGTTTGATAAGTACGGTTTGCAAAGAAAATTTATTTGCGTATTAGTAACGAGTTTTTTTTCGCGTTATATTAATAAGTCTTACTTAAATCTAGGTGAAGTAAAAACGTTACCTACTTTTTAATCTAAATTAGCCAAATAAATATTGTTTAAGTCAATTATTTATATATTAAAAAACAATTTTCTGTCTTATTTTCATTGTTAGGAACAATTCGTCTTCTGCTTCTTCCATTTGCCACTACTCAAACACTCCACACAGTAACGTAGAGATGAGCAAAATTCAAGAACTGGATTCTGAAGTTCTGATTAATAACAATAACGTTTTTACATAACCTAGATTTACTCAACTTAGAAACTCGCCCATAATCTTTTTAACCCTTAACATTTTTCTTAACTAAAAGTTGTCAAGTTTTCTTGGTGGTAGTAGTAAATGCATTCCAACTACATCTAACACATTTATGTTCACATAACATTAACACATAGTAGTTCCAGTACCTTTTGTTAACACCTCCCTGTGATGTGGTCAGTACTGAGCATATTTGACGAATGTTCATGATTATGTATGTTTTTGAGCTAAAATGATTCTAAATGTCACGTGTTGATGCTTATTTTCATAGACATTGAATTTTACGCAGCAAAATACTAAATGCACTTAAGTTTTTTTCATTTAAACATGGTGTTTATTTTTTTTTGCAATTTGAATAGTAAGGCAATGTGTTTAGGGTAATGATGTATGTATCTACATAATTTATGATATTTGCTCATTAAGAGGGACGGCCATTACAGCCCATTCCCTCTCCTAGAGAGGAGGCCTGAGTCCCAGCAGTAGGAACATTAAATAGGCTGATTATGACTCTTTAGGACTAACACATTTCTCTAACTTAGAGAAGAACTAAAATGTGCCATTTATATTTTTGCCTAAATATTGTACATTTTTCTACCGTATCTCTAATTCATTTACGGAATTATGATCATTAAAGTTAACAATCATTAGATAGAAAGAAAAATATTTTAATACAACCCTCTTAGGTCGTCTTATCTTATTGAATGACTTTTTCATGAAAAAGCTACAATAGCACAGTGAAACAACAACACAACAACAACAACAACAACAGTGAAGTAAGTACGTCACCAGGGTACGGTAAAGTTTTAATATTATTATTTTTTACAGAGGAGGGTAGTAAGTGTTACTAGATACAATAGCGCACTAGTATCCCTTACTACCCTCCATTGTAAAAAAAAATTGGTTGCCTGTAAAGTCGGTATACGGGCGAAAGTTTTACGTGACAACGACTTTGAGTGGTAAAATAATTTTAATGTGAATATTCATTCGTATAGTAGGAAGAAGGATGAAATAATAGTAATCACTTTTTATGTCTGTCTCTCTCGCTCTTAGGCGGGCTAACCATGCCCGAGTGGAAGGGACGCGTGCCTCTCACTCGCTCTCATTGTGAGCGCATAACGTGAGCGGAGCGTAACGCAGTTTCTTGAAGTGTCACCCGGCAAACCAATTTATAAGACGTTGTCACGTCAAAATAATAATATTAAAAATGTAACCTACACAGATGACGTAGCTGGTACTAGGTAAATAAGAAACCTCTAATGGCGTTGTGCAACCTCAAAATATTAACCGATTATGGTGTTAATCCTAACTAATATTATAAATGTGAAAGTGTGGACGTTTGGATGTTTGTTACTTAATCACGCAAAAACGGCTGAACGGATTTGGATGAAATTTGGCATGCATATAGCCTTTGACATGGAAAAGAATATGGGCTACCTTATATATCCTGATTCCTTAAGTACCTAATGACACGCGGGCGAAGACGCGGGCAAAAGCTAGTTTCATATAATTATGACAAAATAAAAAATCGAAAATTTATAATATTTATACCTATCTTAGGTATTCTCTACCAGTCACCCTATGGTGGTGGAAAAATAACATTACATCCATAGATGTATTGCAAAATGATTCTTGAAAATGAACTCGTCAAAAAATGCCCACTACCGACCACAACACAGGTTGTTCAATTTTCACCGGCGCATTCCACACACAATAGCGAAGAGAGTGCTCACCTATATACAGGGTGACATACCCTTGCGACGGGGCTCCGCTGGCGTCTCGTCAGGGGGCAGAGTCTCGCAGCCATCAGCCCTCGTGCGAGCACCTAATTTTGGAGTGCTGAGATAAAAGTTGCCCGTGAGTTTGTGCAATGTTGCTAGCTCATGCATTTAAATGTCCAATTTTTTTATTGAAATTCAAGATAATTATCAAATTTCGGTTTGGTCTGTCAAAAAAAGTCAAACGACTTGGGTAATTATCAGGGTAAAATGAAATCTGATGTAATCAACACTGGTTCAAAAATCAAGGTTGATTAAGAGATCTTGATCATTGTTTACTAATAGAAGACCCATAAAAGTGTCATATATAAATATAAATAGTAATATAAAGTATTCCTTTAAAAATTCCCAAATCATTTGACTTTTTAGACAGACTTTAACAAACTCTATTTTTAAAAAATAAAGTTCAAATCCCATTACACTCATTATTGTTTTTAATAATTTTAAAATACACGAAGTTAAAATCGATACTTGATTTGATGGCAAATTATCTTGAATTGTGCAATCAAGTATTGTATCTATGGTTTAAAACTGTCATTAAGCAAATTTTGGCGAGATTTTTTTTCGAGTATATTTCAATGACTGGTCTAATTACCTAGTGGATATGGTGATGTAAAATTAGTGTAGTTTTGTATATCAAGTGTCTGCGCAAATGGACAATATGTGGAATCATCGATACAGGCACGATCTTGGTACAATGGTTCCCAATTTAAAGCGCTTTGGAACACTACGCGCCATCGACCACTTGGGATCCATCCGAAGGCTTAACGGACAGCGAACTACCTATTGCTCGGCGTCCGCAAGCCCGAGCCTGCCGTGTCCAGTAGTCGGGCTCATGGCGGGTGAGGCGTAAGGTCATCCGTTCCCTCACACGTGCGGCTATCTCCTTCGCTAAGGAGGTACTCTCCTCCCATTTTATCTCGAACCTGCAATATGGCTACCGGTGTAAGTGCTCCTCATACTTACTTCTGCTCAAAGAGAATCTTGGTGAGCCTGGCGACTTCACCCCTGAGTTGGTGAAGTTCCTTGTCCTTGGCTTTGGACTCCTGTTCGGCAGCACGTTCGCGGGCGGTCAGGCGGGCTCGGATATCGTCGAAACTGTATAGCAGGATTGAAATATTAGTTACAAAGAAAGAAATATATTTATTTGAGACTTGTACAGAAAAAAAGTTTTTTCATTTCTTTATAAATCATCTCTATCGAATAATTTTAAATAATAAATACAACTGTAAAAGACATGTAACTAAAAAATTACCTGCCAAAAAGGCTTCTATCTAAATATGAAAAAAAAATTAAGTAAAAAAACTTCTATCGCATCGGTAGAATTTAATAATTATTGGAGTTCTAGTTTTTTTTTGTCTTTTATGTTTATCATAAAAAAAAAGTTGCTCCACACTAGAAATAACTTCCGTATCGTGGGTGCGTTTATAAACATGTAAACACAAGACCCCCAGACCTGGGACCACTTATCTGTAGGCTATACAAAGGGTAGTCATTGGTAGTCATCACGGAGTGGTAGTCATAGTCAGCTAAGAAACACTGACCTCATCTAGTCTAAACTAACAAAAAAAATTACGTATAAGTGTTATATAAGGGTGTAACCACACGGGGTAATACCCTAAAACCTATCTGAAAATAAATATTATTATCATTTATAAAAGACGATATATCAACGTACAGGCAAAACTATTAGGACTACAGGAGCGTGGAATTATGTACGAAGTTTCCTTTTATGAATTAAGCGTGCTCGCTTAAGTCTTATGAGAGGATTTCCTACAATTTGCCTGGGGTTTTAAAGTTAGCACCTACTTTGATGCGGGCGAAGCCGTTGGCAGAAACTAGTCAAATATTAAATGCCAGATACTTCAAGAGCAGATACTCACAGCTTCCTCAAACAAGCACACTTCCGTGTTAGATGCTCGATCTGGTCCTTCGAAGCGTTCTCCACTTGTTTCATCTTCGTCGCATCTTCTGATCTCTTCTCTCGTAGTTCCTTCTCCCTCGCCAAGGCCTCTCTATCGTTAGTCGGTTAAGGAAAGGCAGTTAAGTTTTGTGTTTAAATAATTTTTATGCTTAGCCGATGATTGGGTTTTTCACCCTACGGTTTATGTTGTATTGCCGAAAACTGGGAGTTTCACCCCTTGACGTTTTTGTGTAGGTGTTGCCAGTTTTTTTTTAAAGGAAATTAATGGGAAGGGGGAAACTCAAAAGTATGTCAAAATAGTTGTGTTAATAAGAAAAACTTTATAATTGTTAAGTAGCTTAATTAAATTAATATTAGGTGTTTTAAGATTTAATTAAACAATATTTCTGTACCTAATTAAGATATTTTATCGCTGGCAACTTTGTGTTTAGAAGAATAAGTGTATGGTGTGTCAATTGGCGGCAATAACCAAAAATCTATATAATTTTATTTTTTTATTTCACACAAAATAATATCCAAATAGTATAAAAATAGAAAAACGAATAAACACTTATGATATGAATGATAACAATTTGAGCAATGGCGGTGATGAGCAAGTGTAGATGATTTATTAAAAACGATGATTACAGCAATGATCGGGTATTCAACAGAAAATCTACACTAATAAAGAGGGAAAATTTGAATTTTTGTGTGTATGTTTGTAATGAATAAACTTAAAAAATACTGTGCCGATTTCGAAAATTCTTTCACCATTGGAAAGCTACATTCACCCTGAGTAACATAAGCTATATTTATTCCCCGTGCGAAGCCGGGACGGGCCGCTATCGCTAGTATTTAAAATAAAATGAAAATAAATGATTTTTTTTTTACGTATCCAAGTTAACAGTTAGCTGCGACTGCACACTGTCGGCATAATTAAACCGAAATATTTTAGAATCATAATAATTGAGAATATAAGAGCGAGAGAAGCCAAATCCCATTTTTTTTGTTAGAAAATATGGGTACAAAATACGGTGACATAAATTAACATTGGCCATATTGAACCAGAAGAAGCCAAACTACAAAAAACGCCGGAGATTCTGAGTACTGTTTATGAATTACAAAAAACTAAAATTTAATAAAAACACCCCACCACGTCTTAGGCAAGTTAAATTTTATTTAGCCAGACAAGAAGTGGGCAGTGTTTCAACTAAGAAAAAAAAGTTTTGTGGCACATTCACAGTCTAAGTAAATACACTAGAGATTATTTCAGATTTCTAATTGGCAACACTGGCAACTAATATCTTTCTGTATTTTCTGTCAAAGTCCCCTTAATCACATCACTGCTTCAATTAAATAATAAAAATGATGACTAGACAATAATATGATATGTGAAACGATAATATGATATAATATATTGTGATGTGTGATGTAACATAATAAATGGTGAATACAGCTGTCATGTAATGTGGTGAGTGCGTGATAATGATTTCAGTCCAATCGGCAGTATTTAAATAATACAATTATACATAGGAACAGTAAAACTTCAGATACACTTGGGGACAAAATGACCCGCAACTTGACGCGTAACGCAGTCAAATTGTCAAACAACATGTCTCGCGTCTAGCGTTGCCAGGTCTTCGGATAAGCCGGACACGGTCAGGCTTTTTAGTTGCGTGTCCGGCCAAATTAGGGTTTTGTTAGGCTTTTAAAATTTTACCATTTCGTTTAGAATTGTCATTCGAGTTCTGCCTTAACTTGTCTCGCTAGCACAAGTAGAGAGGACAGGCAATTAGTCTAGCAATTAAATCGCTTAATTTCATTGTTTTTTCATTAGAATTTAAAAATATATTGTGAATTTTTATTGTTATTAAACAGTTATGTTACACTTAAAAAAAGTCGGCCTTTTTGATCAAATGTCCGGCGAAATAGGATAGTCTGTCCGTCTTTTCGGTTTCAAGTCCTGGCAACTCTACTCGTGTTACGTGAAATGCGTTGTAAAATGGAGGGCAACTTGCGGGACACTGAGCAACGTTGCAGCGTCACGTAGATTGAGCGTTGCGCGTCATGTTAAGGGACAGTTTGTCCCCTAATGTATCTGAGGTTTAGTAAGTTACAAACAAGTTTATCTAATGTTATATTATGTGTGGTATTTAGGACAACAGCGCCCCTATTGGCAGAAAATGGAACTAAGAATAAAAGACAAGTAGAAGAGACATTACCTATAAACTGAACTATTAAGATATACGTAAGCAGGTAGTAAAAAAAATCACAAATTAAACTAAATAGTGGTGACATCTATGTTCACACATAGGAACTAAAAATATAAAATTCTGCTTCGCGGTATCAGAGTTTTTCACCCGATTAGAACATAGAACTTATACAACAGTCTGAAATCATCTATCGGACAATTTCCTATACCAGACCTAACACCCGTCTGGTCGTATGATCCTTCCTTTTCAAAGGAGATTTGCGAGACTCTATTACGTCAAAAATTAACAAAAACAACAGACTAATCAAATAGTAAAAAGAAAATAGAAATTTTATATGACTACACTCCATTCGCGTTAAGGTGAGACACATAAACAAACCTTTTATACTGTCAGTTCAACCGATTTTGAATTTTATTGCGTTGGCGGCATGAAAAATGGAGGCTGCAGTAAATAGTTGGTATTGTAACCGCTTCTTTGCTTTTAATGCCATCCCTATGCCTACGGAATAGAAGTCAAAATAGGTTGAACAGACAGTAAAAAAGGCTTGTTTAATTGTGTAATTTTATCGCGAAAAGTGTGTAGTTTCACATTTACTGATCAGTTCACAGTACAGACACAAAATAGATAGGTACAGAAGACAATCTCATGTATGTACTTCACTTTTTATACCTACGCTCGGTGGACGCACACTAATGAGCGTTTGAGCCGGAACTGTTCGACGAGCGGGCCGAGGCGCTCCGTGAGCGGTATCTATGTGTGCGTTGCTCGAGCGCGCTTTCTATGTAGATTGAATTCTGTATCCATCTATTTTGTGATACAGAAGACCTTAAGACTTGGAAACACGTCATACATTGTCACGATTCTCAGCAGTGAGAAAAAAAAAACAAAGAAAAAGTTCCAAATTTAGCCGTTAGAGGCGCTGCTGTCGCAGTTTTTGTTATTTTAGCTCAATTTACGCTTTGCTTGTTCAATTTTAAGAAAAGCAAACTTTAACGCCGGTGCGACGATTGTTTTCTGCGTCTAATTCACCAGGGCCGTGTATTAGCGACTGTATACTCCATCTCGTTTAGCTCTTTAATCCAGATGACAGAAGAGCTGACGAGATCGTATGATTTGACCATTACATGTTTGCAGTATGAACTTAAAAGAGACTTTGACCCCTGAGTTTGTTTCTGTGTTTCTTCTCAGGGTAGTTAGCTAGGAAACACCGGCCTCATCTAGTTTAAACTGACGAAAAAATTAAGGTGAAAAGGTGTTTTTAAAAAACCTATTTGCAAAATAAATATTATTTATCATTTAGAGCAGTGGTGGCCGAGTAGTAATGGCTCCAACTTACGAGTTGCAGTTTGTGGGTCCAAACCCAGTCTGGCGCATTACTTTGTGTAATTTATTTCATCACCACTGCTCTCAAAACGGCGAAGAAAAACATCATGAGGACACCGGAATGTCCTAGAACCAAAAATTCGAAGACATGTGACATCCATCAACCCGCACTGGGCCCGCGTGGTGGATTACGGCCCATTCCCTCTCCTAGAGAGGAGACCTGAGTCCCAGCAGTGGGAACAATTAAAGGCTGATAATGCTATAATTTTGATGGAGTATTTGGTCGTGTATGTGACCCTGGCGAAATAAACGTGTTTGTCGGATATTTTTGATGTAAACGTTTAAAAAGTTAATAGTGTCGTTTAGTTCGACGCAACAGTTTGGCTGCTAGCGCGATGGTGACGGCTAGGAGAGTGGTGATGAGAGTCACGCGGAGACTACAGCCTCCCCACGCACACAGCAGAACCACGATGATGCCGACACTGTGCAACAATGAAGCTGATTCTAACATTGGTGATTAACAAGCAGCAGTGCCGGATCCAAACAGCGTGGGGCTTGTAGCTCTAGTAAGTGGGCCCCCTAATATTGGGTACAGCGCGAGCGGCCGAGCGGTCCCTGAATATCTAGATTTTGTGATATACCTACAGGGTTATTCGTAAAACACTAACAGTGGTGCAGGACTGTATTTCTAACATTATAAACAACAACTTTTATTCTATGACTTTTTACTCAACATAATACATTTACCTTCAAGATTTCGTTGTTCTATCTAACACAATTCAACTTTGTATACCTACTTGCTTTGCTATACCTACCTACGTCTGTATAACGTGACGCCAGCGCTCAAACACCCCCGCTACACGAACGCGCTCCCCTCCGCTTTTGTACTATCGCTTGCTTCGCATAGACTTTGTAATATTTAGAACGTTCAATTTAAATATTGATTTTTTTTTTAATATGATCATTTTAAGTCATAGAACAAAAGTTGTTGTTTATGATGTTAGTACCATAATCCTGAGAAAGAAAAGAAAAGAAAGAAAGAAAACAAGTTTATTCCGCCTAAATACAGAGGTTACAGTATTTCACAAATAACCCTACATAATTTTCGAACGAGTCAGTTTTTAGATATTTGTACCGGTAGAGTATGTCTAATAAGTTAAACGACTTGAGTAATTATTCGGATTTAATTAAATCTGATGTAGTCAACACGGGTTCAATAATCAAGGTTGATTATGAGATAGAGATCATTGTTTACTAACAGAAGAACCTTATGAAAAGTACCGATTATAAGTATTTTTTAACTCTTTGAATGCCGTAATTAGAGACACAATAGAAAGACAATTGCTTATGTCGAACTGTGTAGCATAAGACATTCAAAAGGTTAAATGATTAAATATTATACAAAATTCCCAAGTCGGTTGACTTAATAGACAGACTATATTCATTTAAAGTAGTCAGAGACAAAAAGTAGAGACGCGACGCAACCGCTCGAGCGGTACGTCAAGCTAGTGAGCAGGTTTTAAATATTGTACCGATACATAGATTTCGTAACTACATACGGTTTGGATCGCCCAGTCGTATAGCCAAAGTACCCAAATGCATTAACATTCAGAGACTTCCTGGACCAGCAAAGCTGCTTAGTGGTTGAAATTTATAAAAAAATGGGGGTTTATAATATTTAACTATTCCACCATTCTATAAATCTATGTCATATAAGCTATAAGGAAATCACATAATAACTTTTAATTCTTAACGTTAATCACGAAGTTTGTTCCTTATAATGCTTTTGTTATTTTCTTCTATATGTATAATTTTATTGAAATATTGCCTTTTGGACATATGTTTTTTTTATTTGATGTGAAAAATGTGTTCTTGTGATGTGTTGTATCTACAGAATGTTAAAGAATGAAGAATGTGAATTGGAAGATGCCTTTTTGTAAACGAGATCAAAATAATATTGATTTAACTTGAAATATAGAAGTTATTTGTATTACTGTGAATAGAAATAGTCAGATTTATTCGTTCGAGAAATACATCAATAAAAAATGAAAAAAAAAACGTAGTTTTAATAAAAATAAATCGGAAAATTAAAAGGAATTAAAAAACATTTCAACTGTAAAGTTGTAAGATAATGAAAAACTCAAGGAAAGACAACGAAAAGATAGAGTATTTAGATCTTTTGATAGACCCAGTAAGCGCTTTGTGACGCAACTAAGAGAGACACCCAACAAAAGTCTATATAAATATTATTATTTTTTTTAATTTTTTTTAATTGAGATAAACTATTGCTTGACTGCGATCCCACCTGATGGTAAGTAGCGATGCAATCTTTGATGGTGAGGCGCACTAGTTTATTTCAACGTAAATCAATGTTTGAAAAGAATGAGTAGTTGTAAAGACCTCAAAAATACAGGCATCTTCCAAAATGAACGTAATTAATGTATTTAATTAAAATATTGTTATTAACCATGAAATATAAATAAATGCTAGTTATCACTCCATGGGTGAATTTTGACATGCGATCATGGTAGCCAAATTTGTCCAAAAGACCATATTTCAATAAAATTAGTGTTAAATTTATTAGTCTTAATTAAAAAAAAAATAAAGGTTTTAGGAACAAATTTCGCTACCAATTGTGTTTGGTTGAATTATTGATTATTTTTAAATGAGGGATAATTTTACCCGTATTCAAAAAAGACAGAGATAATGGTCTGTTTATCAAAATATTATTAAAGTTAACAGTGTATTTTTACTATTTTTATGATAACTTGCCTCATCTACGGCTGAATCCATCATATTCTTCTAGTTTTACAATTATTTATGTGTATATTAAGATATTTAGTATTTAAATTAAGAAACAAAAATTTTAAACTACCACATAAAAATATAAATATACACCATCTTTGAATACGGGTGATCTCACCAAAACTTGGAATTGCAAACATGCACATATTGCAACATCATCTATATAGACGGGGGTCTTATGATATTAGTCTCAAATGCTCACTAACCTCAACTCCTGCTCAGTGACAGCCAATGTCCTTCCACAAGCAGCTGCTTTTACTGCCAAGTGATCGTATTCACTTGATTGCGACTGCAATTGTGACTTTAATTCTGAAATAGGCAATTGATGATAACCGTTGACTAAATCTTTTTTAGCAACATCTGAAAATCTTTTGAATTATGATAGTTATTGTCGGTCACTATAATTCCAAACCTGGTAAACATAGGCTTAATTGTTTTCTTGGGTAGGCAATCTTCCCGCTCTAGGTAGAGTGAGAGAGAGTTAGTAAAGCTGTGCTAACTTTACTAACTAAAACCAACCTATGTTTTTTCAGTACTCCTTTGTAAGGCCACGGTAATTCCTAATACCAGTACTCCTTATTTCGAAACCTTCGTCTATTTCAAAACATAGCTTGTGCTTGGATCCTTTCCGAATATTTTTTGTACAGTTTATGTGCATCTACAATTTAACGCTTAGGAATCCACAATTTAACTTATTGTATAATCAAATATACTAAAATAACTTAACTTACCAGCTATTTCTTCTATCAATTCCTTCTCTCTTTTAATTCTTTCCTCTTCACCCTCCTGCCGACACTCTGTCTTCATTCTCGCGAGACAATTCTCTTTGTCTTCCATAAATTGTTCCCATTGTTCATCTGTAACAATTGTTAATGATGAAACATGCTTCAATCAAGCCGAGTCATAGTTACAAAACAGTACTTTTCTCTACCACAGACAAAACTGTTGGCATAAATTTTACTCATCCTAAGCAGTTTCTTAATTTTACAAACGCGTAAGCTATGAATTTCATATTAACAAGAGTAGTCGCAAAATAGCTGTACTCAGAGACACCACTCACAAACTGATCGCATTATTCAGTGCAAGCGACATACATATATCTATGATAATCAATCTCAAGCAACGCCTTGGAGAACCGGCACAAGTTACATAGAGGTTAACCAATTTAGTGTCGCTCTCTGAAACGCCAATGAGCAAGAAAAGATATCTAATCGCAGAGAGGCGCTATTAAGTATTTCTACTGCCCGAGTCACGGCATCTTCGTTCACGTGGACGAAGCTGCTAGCAGAATCTCCGGTGATCCGGGAGGTATCGTTGCAAATGAAAACCAAATAGTAAGCCGGCTGATATTGTCATTGATGTTTGATCTTATATGGCCAACCGGCAGCTGCTGCGGGTGCGGGTGGGTGGGTTTTGCGAGTGTGGGTGGTTTCGAAAGTGGTAAAAAAAAATAAAAAATAAAGTCATAATACGCCGGCTAGAACTTTTTTCATAAATATTTTACATCATTCTAAGCTGAAAAAAATCGTCAGCTGGATAGTGGAGGGGGGATTATGCGTCAGCCGATCGCATGCACTTGTAAAAAAACAAGTAAAATGAAGTTACAGTACGCTGGATGAAATACTCCTCAGTAACTTTGGTCGTTTTATCATTGCTCAGTTAGTTGTTCGTTCTATAATTTGGATAGATCAGACTCCACTTACCCATTGCCTCTCGATGTTGTTCTTTGAGCTTATTGACTTGTTCCATTCTTTCCGCTATGAGCTTCAGTCTGGTAGATTCTAGAAGATTCTTTGCTTCGTCTGCGGCTGTGGCTGCTTGTTCTTCTATTATTCTAACTTTTTCTGACCATTCTTCTATTAAACTCTCTGTAAAGATGATAATATATTGTAAATTAAATTGATAGGTTTAAAAACGTAGTTCTGAAGCTAGAACTACATTAGACCGACGCACAAGTGTAACACGCCTGATTCGTACGAGAATAACGTTAGAATAACGTTTTTTTAATAATAATAATGGAGAATGGAGATGGAGACCGATGCGCCCAGTTCGGCGTGTGTGGCATACGTGTGAGTAGTTCTACCTTAAGAGTAAATTATTCAGGTGTACATCCTACCCGTACGCACAAAACGTTTTGGGAACACATTCATTGTACGTACAGCTAAGGAGTGGCTGACGGAGTCTGTGTTTCATGATAGCTGTAACCTAGGGGTCTTTCAGTTAAGAACGAAAAGATTACTTCTAAGCAAGCGTGCTCTATCGTCGATCACATCATCGCTGACCAGACTTTCCTTTTATTTTTGAGGTGTGAAATCGTCTAATTACTTCACCCGCTCTAGGGTAGAGCGTGAGGGCGTGTTAGACTTGTTTATTAAACCACATCTATGTTCCATCAGTTGTCCATTGCGTTCTAGGACAACGATTATCCTTTTGAGAAGTTTTCCCATGGCCCAGCAAGCATCGGTATTGCTGGGCCCTTACAGTTTTGCTGACTTCTCTTTGATGCACTCTATAAACACTCCGCGGGTGGTTAACTACACATTACTCGTCGTCCACAAGCCCGCGCCTACGGTGGACGGAGATCGTGCGAAAAAGAAATGGCTACATTACCTTTCAGCTTCTCCAATGGCTACATTACCATTTATTTATTTATTTAAGGACAACCAACAAAGCATACACGCTAAAGATTCAACATTGTTACATAATATCGTGTAGCCTTAATTAAAGGCTGCCACGGCATGCATTAAACATAGGAGGAGATAGGAACTAACTTTTGTATAACATTTAGGAGAAAGGTAGTATAATAATAAACCTATACTGCTTTTCTCCTTCTCCAAATGACTACATTACCTTTCTCCTTCTCCAAATGGCTACATTACCTTTCTCCTTCTCAAATCTCTCGCTCATCTCTTCGCACTTGTTGGCGTAGTTGATGTCAGCCTTGTCCAACATATGCCTGAGCTGCATGATGTCCCAGTCCGCCTTGCTGTGTGCTTCCGCTATGGCTTGCTCGAACTGACTCTCTTTGCTCGCCAGTAGTTCTTTAAGGTTCTCGAACTGAAAAGAATGGAGGTTCAGTTGCATTTTTGTTTTTGAAAGTTTCTTTGGCAGTATCATCATCATTATTTCAGCTGAAAGATGTCCACTGTTGGACATAGGCCTTCCCAACTGTCACAGTAAATTGTTTATGTGTACATCTCACCCATACGCACAAAGCGTTTTGGGAACACACTTATTGTGCGTACAGCCTAGGAGTGGAATTCCCTTCCAGAGTCTGTGTTTCCTGATAGCTACAACTTAGGGGTATTTAAGTCAAGAGTGAATAGGTTACTTCTAGGCAAGCTTGCTCCATCGTCGGCCACATCATCGCTTACCATCAGGTGAGATGGTGATCAAACGCGAGCCTATCAATAATAATAAAACAAATTTATAAAAAAATAAGCCAAGACCAATAACAAAAACTTGATTGTTTTTTATTACTTGCCCTGGAAAAAAAGTATTTGCTAGTTAGGACAGTTAGCAGGGAGGGTGAAGAATTATGTAAATACCTACCTAATTTTTACCGTACAAAAAGCAGTGATTCTTGTAATAATTTGAAAAAAGGTTCTCCTCACCCTAGTAGTGACTTCTCGGAGCTTCCGATCCGCGTTTCTGGCATCCTGGTCAGCTTCGGCCCTGAGCTGCGCGAGGGCGTTCCTGGTCCTCTCGGCGTGGCTCCTCTCCAGCGCGGCGCGCGTGGACGCCGCGGCCGCGTTGTGCTCGGAGCGGAGGCTCTCCACCGCTTTCGAGTGCTGAGTTTCTAGGCGTTGGACTTCCTGGAATGGTTGGAAATGTAATAAGCTTAATATGCGAATAAGTAGTGAGGTACCATCAAAGACACTTCCGCATGACCACCTTTAAGTTCATTATTGTTTCACTCGAAACGAAACCTTCAAAGCAGACGTTTCCCGCCGCGCCGCAGGATACAACGAAACCAGCGCTGTAAGCTCATCGCTTTATGCGTGAGGCCACTGTTTTATGCTGAGCAATAGGCCATTTTTCGCGGATGTTACGCATATTTTTCCTATTATGTTTGTTTGTTAGTTTTAAGGTTGTGTAAATAAACTGTTTTTCTTTTTTTCTACACCGTACAAGCCACTAGGTAGTCAAAATACAAATGTCAAAAACTGGCCTATTAATATTTTACCACTTTACCAACCTTACGATACCTCTCCTCCTTCTCCTTCCCACTAACTGTCTCTCTCTCCAGCAGATCCTTCAGCCGGTACACCTCCAGCTTCAGAGCCTCCTCCCTGGTCTCCACTTTCTGCAGCTGGAGGGTGAGGGACTGCACTGAGCGCTGCTGTTCCGTGACCACTCCTCGGAACTGTTGCAGTTCCGCTATATGAGCTGGTGAGGGTTTGGGGTTGGATTTTAGCTGGTCCACTTGAGCTGTGAGCTGTGGAAGATAATATAGGGTTAAATGCGTCTTTGGGAGTCTGATGGATACGAGAAGAACAGGGTTGAAGTGGATAGTATAAAAAGATAAATTTTTTGTTTGTTTGTGGGAGGTAATCTCTGGAAGTACTGGTCCGATTGCTTAAATTTTTTACCGATAGAAAGCTGCTTTATTCCTGAGTGACATAATCCATGTCATGTTTGTCAGCCTCTCTGGCCTTCATTTCTTCAGTTCCCTCATCTTTCACTCGCAGCCTTTCAGTATCGCTCCACTTCCACATCACTTGGTGTACTGGGCTCAAAGAAACTCACAGAGCTTACTTCCTTATGGTGAATATCAGCATCTCGGGCTTGGGTTTCTTCAAAAACTTACCGATGATAAAGTACTAAGGTCACCGAAACACGCAGAGCTAACTTACCTCTATGTCACGTTTATCAGCCACTCTAGCCTTTTACACCAGTTTCCTCATCTTCTACCTAATATTTATACAAAAATAATTGACCATGGAGTACTAGGCTCACAGAAACACAGAACTTACCTCCTTGTCATGTCTGTCAGCCTCTTTGGATTTTTTTCCAATTTTCTCATCTTCCACTTCTACCAGCATGGACTCTGCTCTTATGCCGCCTAATCCTAGGCCCACAGAAACACACAGAGCTTACCTCCTTGTCATGTTTGTAAGCCTCACATGCCTTCATATCTGTAGCACCCTAATCTTCCACTCGCAGCCTTCCAGAAAGCGCTCTGCTCTACTCTCTGCTCTGCTCGTGTACTAGGCTTACAGAGACATACAGAGCTTATTGGTTGAGGTTGGAAACGTCTATGACCTTCGATTTTTCAGTTCCCTCATCTTCCACTAACTGTTTTTATCTTTACGGATGATGAAGTGTAAACTAGGGTTACAGAAACACAGAAATTACCTCCATGTCACGTTTGACAGCCCCTCTGGTCTTCATTTTCCTCAAATTCAACTAACTGTTTCTGTCAATTTTACACCAGTTTCCTCATGTTCTACCAAAGTCAACAGAAATAACAAAAATAATTGCCCATGGAGTACTAGGGTCACATAAACACACAGAGCTTACCTCCTTATTATGTTTGTCAGCCTCTCTGGCTTTCTTCTCCAGCTCCCTCATCTTCCACTCGCAGTCCGCGAGCATGCGCTCTGCTCTGGCGGCGGCTTGCGAGCGCGCCGCCTCGTGTGCTGCGCGCCATTTTGATGTGCAGGCTTCTGCTGCTGCTAATGCCTGGAAGAATGACAAATGATGATGAGTCGTTTGGGAGAATAGATCGAAACTGGTTGCTTATGCACTTACGCAACACAGGTTTGTGCACTCTCTGTTCTTTTACTCTCGTAGCCCGATGAGACGGTAATCCGACATGACTGGGGTGGGATCAGGTGCAGGACCAAAGGCTCTAAGTGCTGTCCGACTTACGGAGAAATATACGAACTTCTAATCTACAGGCAGATAGATACAGAGTGCTTCCTAATGGAACTACCCCAAAGCAATTGAAAGCAAATCATAGCAAAGAAACTGCGCGGGAGCGGACATCTGAAACTACATAGTTCGAGCTAACCGCGTGCGTTGGCTGTGGACAGGCACACCCGCCCCCAGCACCGCGCTGCCATTTTGGTTAACCACTAAAGCCCAAAGTATGTAATATCCAGTTACCTCCTGTGCCCTCTTTTCCTGTAGAACCTTCTCCTGTTCCAGTCTCTCCTTGTCTCGCTCCAGCGCGAGCACTCGCGACTCGAGCTCAGCTCTCTGTCCGAGAGCATCCTCCAACTCTGCTCGAAGCTGGCGTAGTGACTCATCTGGAAAGACAGAGTTATCATTGCTAATTTTATAGTAAGAACTAGCCCAAGAGCTAGGAAGTAGAAGGTAGATGTAAAAATAGTGATTCGGTCAGTGGTGACCTGACTTAAGCCACTAACACGCAGCGTCACAGTCATGTAAGCTTCACGCAGACGTACACCAAGCGTATATGGAGGAATACGAGTCTAGGAAGCTACTCGTCCGTGGACAGTAGGCCGTAGTTAAAGGCGTATAGTCTTTTGAACATCTGGCCGGAGTCATTTTGACCGAGAACATTACGGACTCCATTGGTGTCCATTTAATTCCGGCCAGCTGCGCCCGGATAGCAGGGACCCAGCCGGGTCGAAGCCTACTGGGGCCAGGGTTATCAGAAAGGGCGCTCGAGCCCCGGTATGAAGGCTAGAAGGAACGGGGTGGGTCTTTTAGTCAGTAAGAGTTTGACACTATCTCCCGCTCCGTCCAAGAGCGGGGGTTGTCATTGGATGATTTTTTCCCACCATAAAAAAAAAGCTGCGCCCGGATAGAGCCCCGCTGACCGTTAAATCCTTTTCTATGCGAAATATTGATTAATGAACATTTAACCAGATATTTTTTTGTGTAAACATATTTCTTAAGATCAAAGCCGTTTGAAAGGAGTAGGAAAAACAAGTGAAAAAATATCATGTTAGTTTTTTTTTTTTGCAAAATTATTAGGCATAGGAAAAATATATATGTTGATAACGTTGTACATGTGTTTATAATAAACATATATTTTTTTTACCTAGCCGTTACCGAGAAAAGGCCCTTTTTTATAGCACTTCTCGAGCTCTAGGCCCTTAAAGCCAAGTATAGTGTGCTCCATAGCACATTGGCAAACCTTGAGTTTAAACTTTTGGGTGCTTTAGTAAGTACTAATTATTTCTATCTTACCGTTCCGCCTCTGCAGCTGTTCAGCTAGGTCTGACGAACAGGTCCTGGCAGCAGATAGCTCGTCTTCAAGCGACCGACTTCTCTGGCGGATCAGCTCCGACTCTTTGTAGGCTGATGCGAGCTCGCATTTTAACTCTGAAAACAAAAGAGTGATTAATTAAAAACTGGTTACTGCCTGACGTTGCCTGCCAAAGTAGAAAATGATTCCAAGGAAATCAGAAATCTGTTTTACGTTTATTTCAGGTATTATTTACAGGCACTTGTCAAAAATATCAGTTAGTCAAAAAAAGTTTAGCTAAATTGCACGTTCCAAAGTGTAGATTCCCTCTCTTAGAGAGGAGGCCTGAGTTCGAGCAGTGAGAACATTAGGATTGGTCTTTGTGTCAACGCTTGTGGGAGGCCTATGTGCAACGGAAGTGACGCCCGGGTGTGGCCACTGTGCGGAACGCCCGAAGGACACGGTGGAACAGTCGAAGTCGAGGTGTGCCCTGCTTGGGCGGAGCATCGCCGTGCCCTCGTGGGGGCGATCTGCGGCGGAGACCTTTCGCGCCGGGCCTTGGTTGTGGCCATGGTCCGGAGCGAGGAGGAGTGGCAGGCGGTCGCCGACTTCTGCTAAGCAGTAATGCTCGCGAAGGAGGAGGCCGACCGCATTAGGCAAAGGCGCTCGCCTCCACGAGGGCACGGCGAATCTTAATATGGGTCAATATTTTTTTTTAAAGAAAGAAGAAGAAGAATTGACGATCAATACTGAACTTTTAAAGAGATGAAGCAATCAAAGGTTTATAACTCCATCTCTCTTTCTCTCTCGCACACTTGACATTTTAACACGTCATGGTAAAACCCCGGAATAGATATATTTGCATTTCACACCTGCTTACGTTTCCAAGAAAAACTGGCATAATCACATAATTAACTAGGTAATTAACAAAACCATGAAACCAGACAATCTTGATCAATGACACAAGCATGTTTTTGACGCTACAAACTTCTTGATAGCTTCCCGTAATCAAATTTTATTTGCGATGCTTCAATCAGAACCTAAATATAAATGGTGCAGCCGGAATCTACCCACGCTTACAAATAACTTCACGGATTACATGCTGATGAAACTGTTAAAGGATTTCTGGAATCTGTTGATACAGCAAGCACTCATAAATCGCTGAAAAATTGTTTAAAAGAGGCACTGAGGTATTAGAACGCTAAGAGCAACTGAAGGCTTAAGGATCCCCAGCTATCAGGGAATGTAGAATCGCGTTTGACTGCTAATCTCGCCTGATGGTAAGCGATGATATGGCCGACGATGGAGCACGCTTGCCTAGAAGTTATCAAGCTATCAGAAAACACAGACTCCGCCAGGAAATTCATCTTCTTAGCCGGTACGCACAATGAATGTGTTCCCAGAACGTTTTGTTTGTATCTTGGTGGGACATCCACCATGTTTCGGTGGTACTTCGCCGTACGACTGATGGTCCGATGATGGAACGGGCTAGGTGGGATTAGGCTATGCTATTCCGACGCACATTCCCCGAAATGCAACCGGTAGAAAACCTACTAGTACTAGTAGGCTAGTAACTCGGTAGAATCGCGACATCGACTCGACTCTTCGAACATAAAACAGCCCCAAGTAGTTCTTGCAAAGGTCCGGCGGTACTTCACACCGGGACAGCTTCTAATGCTATACAAAGCACAAGTCCGTGTATGGAGTACTGCAGACACATATGGGCTGGTGCTGCAAAATGCCACCTGGCAGCTTTGGACTCTGTGGAAAGGCGTGCGAAGACACTAATTGGCGATCCAGATCTGTTTGAGTCCAATCTACAAAGTCTTGAGCTCAGGCGAAGGGTAGCCAGCCTTTCAGTGTTTTACAGGATGCACTATGGAGAGTGTGCGCAGGAATTACATGACTTGATTCCACCATCTCACTTCTACCATCGGACAAGCCGACGAACGGCGAATATCCACCCTAATGTTGCTGAAACCTCTACGGTCCGGACCAAGCGTTTCGCCTCGTCGTTTATACAGCGTACATCGAGGGACTGGAACAATTTGCCTGCTGCGGTCTTCCCGTCTGATTATAATTTTAGGTGTCTTTAAGGCAAGAGTGAATAGGCTCTTAATAAACTAGTGCGCCTCGCCATCAACGATTGCATCACTGCTTACCATCAAGTGGGATCGCAGTCAAGCACTAGTTTATACCAAATAATAAAAAAAAAGTAGATGTAAGAACCAGAAGAGCTTTCTTCGTCCTAAATCAAGCTTTAGGAAGAACTGCCTATCACCATCCGACTTCTCCAGAAAAGGTTCTTCATCTTTGCGAATCAATAGTAAACTTGTTGTTAACAGGCTTTTTGTTTTCCAGTCGCTTATCGTCAAGAGCAATGGGTAGCTCGCTGTCCGGCCGTCCGGTAACTGTCCGGACCAAGCTCAAGTCGTCGACGGCGCGCACTGTTCCCGCGCGCCTCAAGGAGTTGTCAGCAACAGCAGGGACCCAGCCGGATCGAAGCCTACTGGGGCCAGGGTTATCCGAAAGGGTGCTCGAGCCCCGGTATGAAGGCTAGAAGGAACGGGGTGGGTCTTTTAGTCAGTAAGAGTCTGACACTATCTCCCGCTCCGCCCAAGGGCGGGGGATGTCAATGCATGATTTTCCCCACCATAAAAAAAAAACTTCGAGCCTGGTTTAAAAGCTTGTTGCGTCATCAAATAATAATAATAATATTCCACAACTATCACACAGCGCCGTCTAGTCCCAAGCTAACCAGAGCTTGTGTTATGGGTTCTAGACAACTGATAAACATACTTATATATTTCTAAATACATTGTATACATATTATAGGTAAATTACACCCAGACACAGAACAAATGATCATGCTCATCACATAAACATTTGTCCTGGGTGGGGATTGAACCCCCGACTTCCGGCATAGCAGTCAGGGTCACTAAACACTAGACCAACAGGCCAGTCAAAGGCAATCCCACGCGATTTTTGAGAAACAGGCAAGGTGAAAAAAGAGAGATAATGGCTGAAAACTGTTGGCATTCGGTAATTCCGTGATTAATAGAAAATACTTGTGTTTTTTTTTAAACCCTTAAAAGTTTTTGGAAAAAAGTTGTCGTCATTCAAATCTTGATAAATTCATTTTTTTTGTTCAAAGTTCATGCAAAATAGCAGATTTTCAGAAGTCTTTACTGAATTAGTCTTAGAGCCTAGATAATATCCACAAAATATCTATATTTCCAAAATATCTAATGAAAAATGTGCAATAACGTCATAATCGCGTAAGAGCGGTTGTAAGAAAATACAGTGAAAATGTATGTCGGATTACGTACCCTTAAGATTTGTAGAATTTTTACATGTTTTTTGCATTTTATATTTCAACTAGCGACTCCGCGCGGGATTTTCTTTGTAATTATATTATTAACTAGCTTTTACCCGCGGCTTCGCTCGCGTTAAATTCGGGGTAACACGGTTCCCTTTTCTGTGGGGGTTAGTGAACTCCACTGCGGGTGACACAACCTACGACAAACTTATTATTTGCAGTTGGTACAGTAATCGGGTCTAGGGATCGAAACGCAAAATTAGGTTTGTTTTTTATTGTATATACTTTTCCGGGATAAAAAGTACCCAATGTGGTGCCCAGGATATTAAAGAATAATTATACCAAGTTTCATCGTAATCGAACCGGTAGTTTTTGCGTGATGCCTGAACAAACAGACAGACAAAATTTTTTTTAATAACATTTTTGGGTTCGGTGTCGGTCTAGTAACACCATGCCATTTATTTTTTTGATATTTTTATGTACAGAATTTTCAATTCTACAGATTTATTATAAGTATATAGAGTATAGATATTAATTAATTAGTTTCTGGGACCGCAGTCCAACAGCTTTTTACAAAATGACGTCTCTAAGGTCAGCTAGATCATAAAAATTCATCGACTTTCACTTGAAAAGCTTGTCATATGTCATGTTTTCACTTTCCATCGTTAAAAACTAATTTTCCAATGCTACTGACCTGCTTATCTGTTGACGACTGAGACAAATTGAAGGTCGACTTATTTTGGTAGTCGTTTAAACGAAAACCATTGCGTAATGGAATGTCTTTTTCGACACAAATATGTGGGAATTTGACCGGAGCTATGAAAGAAAATACTCGCTGGAATGCAAGTAAAAAACCATGGAGTTTCTTGCCGGTTCTTCTCTATAGGAAGCGCCCAGTTCTTCTACATGGGCACTTATAAAACGTCAGAAGCTAGTGCACGGTTCCAATTTGGTCGTTTCCTATGGAGAAGAACCGGCAAGAAACTCCATGGTTACTCTTTTAAAAAAAGTGGTTGTTTTTACAATATTGATGAAAATAAAATGTACGTTAAAAATAAAAAAAAAACCGTGTTTTCATTACGTTTGAGCTTAAGTTTTTGATAATTGCTTGAAATTATTAGTAAATAAATGATTTCACACAATTACGAGTGGTATTCGTTTTTGGTATTATAACGAAATAAATCAGTTATGTTATCGAATAATTTTCCACCTTAAAAAAAGTAAGAACAGTGGTGGTCGGTGGTCGGTTAGGCTACTTCAATTTTTTTTGTTTGTTTTAGAATATTTTAGAGTTCCAAGAAATAAGTGTGTTTTTGAAAACCTTAAAACTTTGTAATAAAAGTTTTCTCAAAGTTCACGCAAGATAGCAGATTTTCAGAGGTTTGGATTAATTTTATACAAATTTATAATTTGATTTCATTAGAAATTTTGATTTAATCCATAAAATATCTGTTTCCAAAAATTGTAATGTAATCAAGTAAGAGCGATTGTATGAAAAATGGTGAAAACTTATCTCGGGTTGAACGCTCTTATAGGTTGAATTAAAAAAAATCTCTTCTTAATTAATTAAACCCCTAGTCACAAAATAGATAGGTACAGAAGACAATCTACAAACAAAGCGCGCTCGAGCAACGCACACAGAGACACCGCTCACGGACACGATATCTCGGCTCAATCGCTCGGTTGGCACTCGTATAGTTCGGAGCAATGCGTTGACATACGCTAAGCGTAGGTATAAAAAGTGAAATACATACACGAGATTGATTTCTGTACCCATCTGTTTTGTGCCCTAGTGAACGCTATCGTTCGCTGTCTCATTGTCTTCACCTTTCGCAAGCCATAATTAGAGAGAGACACAATAGAAAGACAATAACAACAGAGTGAATGCCGGAATTCGCTTGGGGTTTAATGATAAAAAGAAGCGTTGTGCATGCCAGGCCCAGTATTTTCGGTAGAGCGTTGATTTAACACTGAGTCAGTTTCTTGTTCCATACAAGTAGGCACTAAAGAAATAAATAAAATATCTATTAATACACTCCACAAATTGTAACCATTGACATAAAAGATCAGTGTCTCTCTCTGCCATTTCAAATAATCGTAATTTGACGTTTGATGAGGGAACAAGAAAGATGGCTGCTATTTCGAATTTCGAAATCTCTTTAACAATTTGTTTGACAGTTTCGGTTCGGGACGACGCCATTTTGAAAGATTGATGGCGCCAACGAGAGATAAAGATGTTGATAAAAGAAATAGCTTCTCATTTTGTGGTGATTGGTGAAATAGGGATTGATGGAGACTGTGGCTTGTAAATTGTTGTCTGGGGAAGTTATTAGGATATGTAACCAAGATTTATGTAACTCATAATTTGATCTATAAGAGTGTCCATGGAGTTTTTTGCACGTTCTTCTCCATAGCGACCTACGCTTTGGAACGTGCAATTTAGCTTAACTTTTTTTGCTGACCGACATTTTGACAATTCAAAAGTGCCTGTAATTGGTTTATTTCAATTAAAAGTTTAAAAAAGGCATTTTCTGCGATTATTACATTTTTTTTTGTTCAGTTTGGATGCAATAAACGCCTGAAACATAGCACTAAGCAGTTAAATAATGCGAAGCCTTTCCGATAAAAAAATTACGATCACTACTAAATTGCCATGAGGTTTAGGAATATGAAGACTACCCTTCTCATACATACTCATGTTCCTGCCCTAGTCCCGTGTTACTTGGGGTCGGCGCAACATGTTTTTTCTTCCATTCTGTCTTATCACCCGTCTCTCAGTATCACTGTCTCCCTTTTCTTTCACACACAATCCACCACATGTATATTCTTAACTCTTTTAATAACATGCGTTTCATCACTCCTCTTCACGTCACTATCGTCACATATTATCGCACTTTCTAACTAAAGCAACGTGTCAATTTATAGTATTACCTCCTAGTTATTGGCACTTCGCCGTCGATAAAATGCATGGTAAATGTATTTAACAATTTAAAAATGGAAGTGGCAGCTTAGGAAATCTATAACAAGTTTTTACAAATAATCTCAAGCCTAAACACACAGGAAAAAGCCACCCAAAAAGTGAGCGTGGAAAATCTTCAACGTTGTTCAAACACAATCTGATTCTTTGTCAAAAATAACCGCCGATACATTAAAAGTTTCAAAGAAAGAAAACGTCGTCATCAACATCGAATGTCCGTAAACAAAGAATAAAAAAACATCACCAGGGTACTTAGGAATGAGTCAGAATGACACACGATGCAACGCAATGAGTAAATGAGCCACGCAGAAGAAAGTGGGAACGTCTGGCGAGGCGCCAGGGCTTGAAGCAACAAACTTCATACCGGCTGGTCTTGCGAAATTGTTAGACTATAGTTCATTCAATGTTTTTATAAACGTCTATTTTAAAAGCAACTGTTAAAATTTTGAAGAGACCGTGAAGATATCCGCAGAAGAACTAAGGTTACTGACATAACCCGAAGAATCGCCAATCTTAGGTGGCAGTGGACGGGCTTGCGGACAGTGAGCAATGGGTAGCTCGCTGTCCGGCCGTCCGGTAACTGTCCGGTCCAAGCCCAAGTCGTCAATGGCGCGCACTGTTCCCACGCGCCTCAAGGAGTTTTCAGCAACAGCAGGGACCCAGCTGGGTGGAAGCCTACTGGGGCTAGGGTTAGTTTCGAAAGACAGCTCGAGCCTCGGTATGAAGGCTAGAAGGAACGGGGTGGGTCTTTTAGGCAGTAAGAGTCTGACACTATCTCCCGCTCCGCCCAAAAGCGGGGGTTGTCATTGGATGATTTTCTCCACCATAACAAAAAAGGTGGCAGTGGACATTGCTCGCAGAATTGACGGTTGATGGAGCCGAAAGGTTTTGAAATAGTGACTGCGTACTGGAAGACACAGCATTGGCAGGCCCACGAGTAAAATCAATCACTGGTCGCTGTGGCGACACTTGAGGAGGCCAAAATCCAGCAGTGCACGTCTTTCACAAAGTAAAGCTGACTTTATATAGCTGGACATCTTAACTATACGCATAAAACGTTTTGGGAACACTTTCATTGTGCGTACAGCTAAGGAGTGGAATTCCCTACCGGAGTCTGTGTTTCCTGATAGCTAGAACCTGGCGGTCTTTAAGTCAAGAGTGGATTGGTTACTTCTGTGCAAGAGTGCTCCATCGTTGACTACAATGTCGCTTACCATCACGTGAGACAGTGGGTAAGGGCAAATCTATCTACACTAATATTATAAAGCAGTAAAGATTTTTTGTTTGTATAAGGTAATCTCTGAAAGTACTGCCTCCCTAGCCAAGTTACAAACGTTTCGCTTGCGCCCAACGCTTCGAGTTGACCTTGCCGCCAATTCTTTTGTTCTGACCATGTGACTGAGCGTTAAGACGACGTCATTCCCGTACATTTGAAGCTTTCTACAAGCGTTAACTATTGCAGATTAGCAACTTGGTTGGGGGTACTGGTCTGATTGCTAAAATTCTTTTCACCGGTAGAAAGCTGCTTTATTCCTGAGTGACATATGTTATATTTTATGCACGCGGGCGAAGCCGAGGGCAAAAGCTAGTAATAAAAAAAAATCTAGAAACTCACGTTCAATCTCCTGATCCTTTTCTTCGAGCTCCTTCCGGTATGCTGAGAGGAGTTCCTTGGCACGTTCTGCCTCATCACATCTGGTGTCAGCTAGCTCCGTGAGTGAAGCCACCTGAGACTGGAACTTGGACTCTTGGGAGACTAGGGTTTTCCTGTGAACAAGTAAAGAACGATGTAGTTATATAATGAAGAAAAAAGTCGTCTCAATCAAATTCTCCAGAGTCGTGTGTTAGCGACTGGGAACTCCATTTCGTTTAGCTCTTCAATCCCCATAGGTGACAGAAGAGCTGACGAGATGCGAGTATTTGGTCGTGGATGTGTGACCCTGGCGGAATGAACGTAAGAGTTGTTTGTTGTATATATCTGACATAGGCTGTTAAAAAGGTTACACAAATACACACATAGCCCAAAGAATCGCTCATCATAGGTGGCAGTAAGCAGGGCACATTGCTCGCAGAACAGATGGTCGGTCATTATGGCGACACTTGGGGGAGGCCTATGTACAACAGTAGATATCTTTCGGCTGAAATGATGATGATGAGGTGGTAAAAAGTTAAAATACGCGCAATAGAAAAAAACATGGGCAAGTGCGAGTCGGACTCGCGCACCGAGGGTTCCGTGCAAACTACAATTCCCGAATGGAGTCTCGAAGATTTTTCCGAATTGCATTTTTTTTTTGTGACGTAGGTAACAACAAATTTACTGACTTTGCTTTGTGCCTTTGGCTGCGGGAATGTTTGAGAGAGTGACCGTAGCTCTAGAACGCAAAGGGCAACTGAAGGACACACGTGGGTTTTCGTCAGTAAAAGTCTGATACGTTCTCTCGTTCTACTAAGTGTTCCCGAACACGGGCCACAAAAGCCGCTTCTAGCTTCTTTTTGTGCGGCAGTGCCGCCACAAAGGAAAAGCTAGAAGCCGCTTCTAACTTCTCCGGCCATGTGCTTCAGCTTTTTTGTGACCACTTCTAGCTTTTTTTGTGGCCGCTTCTAGCTTTTTTTAGGCTCGTGTGCGGCGACACTAAGAGCGGGAGAAATTATTGGATGATTTACTTCCTCAAAAAAAAAGGTGCAGTGACCTGATTACCGAAAATGAAAAAAAAGGTATATTAATAAATCCTGTAGATTAGATTAATTTTTTTTTTCTCCTAAAACTTTGTTAAATAAAAATTTTTCGCGCGGCTAGAACATAACTCTTTATATTTTTGTACCACTAACAAATTGGATCAGAATTTTATTATGTGCTAGCTTTTGCCCGCGGTTTCGCTCCCGCTCTACCCTACTATACTTTACTCTTCCCTATTCTACCCTACTCTACCCTACTATACCCTATTCTACCCTACTCTACACTACTCGTGCAGCGAATTCTTTTGTTCTGACCACGTGACTGAGCGTTGAGATGACATCATTCCCGTACATTTGAAGCTTTCTCCTAGCGTTAACGATTGCAGATTAGCAACTTGGCTAGGGGTACTTGTCTGATTGCTAAATTTTATTCACTGATAGAAAGCTGCTTTATTTCTGAGTGAAATGGGATAATAATATATTTTATGTACGCGGGCGAAGCCGCAGGTATAAATAAGCTAGTCCCAAATATAATGGGTGAGATAGATCATACATATACACGAAAATGTATGTATCATGTTGTCACATCACTGTCGCAATGTCGCATTATGCCTGTCTTGGACAAATGATTAAGGGCGCTGTCAGTTAGACTCGGCATCTCTTAGCTGCCAGTGTATTTCAATTTACTGTTTATTTTCATTATTTACCTACATTCTGCTCACATAATAGAAGCGACAAGAATATGTAACCAAGATTTATGTCTACTACATTATTATCTTAGAGGTAAAGTTTTTTTTTGCAGGAGGTAATCTCTGGAAGTATTGTACCCCTAGCCAAGTTGCTAATCTGCAATCGTTAACACTAGTAGAATACTTCAAATTTAAGGGAGTGACGTCATTTTAACGCTTAGCCACGTGGTCAACAAAAGAATCGGAGGCGTGGCTAACTCGAGGCGTTCGACGCAAGAGAAACGGTTGTAACTTAGCAAAGGGGCTGGTCCGACTGCCAAAATTTTTTCACCGATGGAAAGCTGCTTTATTCCTGAGTGACATAGGCATTTTATGACCACGGGCGAAGTCGCAGGCAAAAGCTAGTGTAAAATAAATTGAATGAGATATATCTAGGAAACCTTGTAGGTATCTTTGCTCTGATTGCAAGACATCAAAAGATTATCAATTCAGCTCCATCAAGAATGCTTTAAAACCATGATCCGTTCATCAAAACTAAATTTAGAGCATTTATAACATACACTTGAAACATCTAGGCGGGCTGGCCTGGCCCTGTTTACGCCTGGATTTCAGTCTAGATTTATTTTATTTATTTATTGCTCGAGTGTATCTGGTTCTCTTCGCGGTTATTATTTTGTATATTTATTTAGGATGGAATTTTTATATGCTGGTTTACCGACTTTCGTGGTAGATTTTGTAAAAAATACTAAAAAGTGAAAAATAACTTTAATTTCGAAAGTGGTTATTTATTTATTTATAACTTTATTACACATTGGTTGCATTTATTGGTTGTTTGTTTAATAGTTTTGTTTTTTTTTTTGTAGTTTTGCATTTATTTTTATGGGTTGTATTTTTTTTGTTTAAAAAGTATTTTTTTTTACACTTTTTACAGTTTTGTATTCCTAAGCAAACCTAAATAGGGTGCAATATCTATAGTAAGGTAGGGCTTCTCCCGTTTGAAGTCGGCTAAAAGTGCCTGATTATGGCGCGTAATTTAATTTTTTGCAGGTCAGTGTTGAATTTTAATCAACATACAGTTGATTAAAATATCATTGATGATCGTAATTAGTGATGTGCCGTTGTCGGCAACATTGCCGTGAAGTGGGAAAATTGGAGACAATATTGCCAGCAAAGTTCCCATTGCCGGCAACGACACATGTCTTTATTTACGGAATTTTAATCATTAAAATCATCAATAGAACACTCTCAGTCCGTCTAACCCAATTGAATGGCTATTTCGTGAAAAAGTAATTCAATTTGGTTACCAGAACAGGGTCTCACCACGACGTGTTGAATTGCCAGTCGTTAAGTCCCAATAGCTTTTTGTCATATCCGAGAATTGAACCCAGGACGCTCAGCCATCGAGGCGTTTTATATAATAATAGTAATGGTAGTATACATTGAAAATCTATAATAAACATATTACTTCACTGTTATTTACGCAACTTGCATAGTTTTCCTAAACATTATATTTACATAACTACTATGTACTTATATATAGTCACGTATGTAGCAGGAAACTGTTATTATAATATTATTGTGTACTTAAAAATATAAATACATATTATAATGTATTGTAGTTAGTTTCAGCGTAATCCCCTCCCTCCCTTTTTTTGGAAGGAAAATCATTAAATAACGACACCCGCTTTTTGTCGGGCGAGAGTAGAGATGTGCCGTTGCCGGCAATATTGCTCGAAGTGGGAATTTTGCTGGCAATATTGCCACCAATATTCATACTTCGGGTAATATTGTCGGCAATATTGCCACCAATATTCCCACTTGTTGGCAATATTGCCAGCAACGGCACATCACTAGGCAAGAGAGAGTGTCATACTAACTGTCTAAAACTCACCCAATTATCGTACGCACAAATGTCATGCAGACAAGTGTTGTACGCATAAGGCTGTCTACCTACGTCCGATAAATAATCGGTGACCGATTTTTTTGTAAGTAGGAGAAAAATGGAACACACTGATAGCAATAGTGCAACGCACACGTCCTACAAAAAGTCGGTCAGAAAACAGAACAATGTTACAAATATACAAAATCGGCCCGATTATCTGTCCTACAAAAAGTTAAGCAGCGTAAGTGTCATATACACGCAAGTATGGTATCCACAAGTATCATTTACGCATACGTATATTATTAGTGCAACTGTCCTACGCGCAAGTATTGTTCGGAAAAGTGTCATATACGCAAATATTGTAGAGTGGAAGTTCCTTTGCCGTAATGTTGGCTCCCCTGTCTGTCTGCAGAAAAAAGGAAGGAAAAATGAAAAGAGTTGCAAAATTTTTGCACGAAATGTGAAACTAAATCGATTTTAACGGTACTCGCAGTTCGCACCACTTTATGGAGAATAAATAAAGGGAATGGGATTTTATTTTAAAAAAAGCAAGTCTAAAAGGAAGTTGTTGGATGGAGAGGTACGATATTGCGGCGAGGCGTTTTCGGTATTTGAAAGAATTGCAGGACAATCGAATTGGAGCCCAACGTTGTATGCTTTATTCAAAAAAAAATATTGTTAAAAGTAACCAAATATCAGTATCTCTCTAATATTAAGTACCTAACTTCATTGCTAAAAATATAGCAACACCGTTTTTCCGTATTGCCAACATTACGGCGAAGGAACTTCTTATAGGAAATGCACTGCACGCATACGAACAAGTGTCATTCGCGCAACTATTGTACGCATAAGTAAGCATAGTATCATGCACGTAATATTGGATGCACAATAGTGTCATTTGAGAAACTAATTCACGCAAGTGTCATTCGGAAAGCTTTAACTGACGCAAGTGTCATTCAGGAAACTAATTGACACTTTAATTTATTCCATGCTAATAAAAAAAAAGTAAGAGATAAATAAAGTGTCACTCTCCAAACGTTATTCCCGTTTGCTAAAATAATTTTCTAACAAATCTATGTTTATTATAGACATAAACATTTCATTTTAACTAACTTTGAATGCCGTAATTAGAGACACAATAGAAAGACAATAGCTTATGTCGAACTGTGTAACATATGACATTCAAAAGGTTAATTATCTTATTGCGGAAATTTTTATCAACACTAATATTATAAAGAAGTAACGTTTGTTTTACAAGCTTTTTCATCTGTCCCGATGTTTGTCTGTTATCAAATCTTGCAAATTAAATTTGATCCACTTCCCGGTTACCGATTCATCTGAAATTTTGCATGTATGTGTAAATCAGATGACAATGCAAAATTATTATGGCATGGAGCTGATCTGATGATGGAACCGGAAGGTGGCCGTAGGGATTCGTTAGTTAAACGACACAACCCCGTCGAGTTTGGGCTCGTATGATTCGTCTTGACGAGTATTAATTAAACAGGTATACTGCGCCATAAAAGCTTGCTATGAAAAAATGATTTTCATTATAAACTTGCTTGTTTGTAGGAGGTCACAACCATTTTTTTAAAACAGTAACCATGGAGCTTCTTGCCGGTTCTTCTCCATAGGACACGACCAATTTGGAACCGTGCACTAGCTTTTGACGTTTTTTATGTGCCCATGTAGGCTTGTGAAATAAAAAACTTTTGAATTGTTTTGAATCTCTGAGAGTACTGGTCTAATTGCTAAAATTTTTCATCGATAGAATGCGGCTTTATTTCTAAGAAACATGTACACTATTATTATAAAGAGATAGTTTGTTTTTTTTTTGTTTGTAGGAAGTAATCTCTGCAAGTACTGGTCCGATTGCTAAAATTTTTTCACCTATAGAAAGCTGCTTTATTCCTGAGTGACATAGACTATATTTTATGTACACGAGCGAAGCAAAAGCTAGTTTATTATAAATCATAAACATTTCATCTTATCTTCTTCATCTTTGCGGACATTTTTATGAGTAATAAATTAAGAAATATACATATTTCGTCACTTCTTTGCTATGAGAGTTTAATTTGTGAAATGCTCTAGATAGAATTAGAACATTAGGAGATTAATGATGTTTTAGTAAGTTTTAACTGTTGATCAAACATAGGGACAGAAGTAGGAAGGGGGTAGGTAGGTGGGGGGAGTGACTGACACAATGCAGGTTTATTTGTAAAACACTGGCAGCCTCTTATATTACTGACATCATAAACAACAACTTTTGTCCTATGACTTTGAAAAATTTATCGGAGATGGTCCATAATGTATGGACCAAAAACCCAGAACCGATTGGGTCTAAATGGGTATCAGTAGTTTCGTTATGTTGCACAATTTACGTCACCGAAAGCGCAATGCCAAACTCAATGGGGTATAAGAGCTATAGACTGACAAAGTATATGAAAAAATCATGAGTTACTTGTGGTTTTTATCAGTTTTACAATATCAGCAATATACTGAAGACTATAATGACAGGATTACTGTATTATTGTTTACTATCAACTATTTATTATGTTCATAATTGGACAGCGTTATGTAAGAACGGATTAAGCGACACTAGAGACAATTTGAGAAAACGAACGCTGTCCATAATGCAGAGCGTTTATTTTCTCAAAAAATCAAATTCTCTCTAGTGTCGCTAAATCCGTTCTTACATAACGCTGTCCAATTATTTCTAGTCCATCAGATTTTAATACAAAAATAAAAATATTTAAATCGAAAGTTCTCAATATTAAGAAGTCTATGCGAAACAAGCGATAATACAATAGCGGAGGGGACCGGATATGGAGACATGGTCGTCGTTAATATGATCGGCAACGATATCTTTCACAGCATAATTACCGAATCTTCATGAGTAGGCTTTTCAACTAATACTACAGTGGGCACATTATTCGTCAGTTGACAACTAAGTTTAATTTACATCAAACGACAGTTGCCAACTGTCATTGAAAAAGTTATTATAGCCAATAGCCCTGGATTCACTATCACTATCGTTAGAAATATTTTTCATATTTCGTTCATTCATTATGCCGGCTTGTCATTCGGGTTTTGGTGGCCCTCCGAGCTTGAGGGCCCCGGGGCACTGCCCCGCCTAGCCTCTTTGTAGCTACGCCACTGTTTAGGAGCACGGTTTCCCTGGGCCCTACTGAGCCCCTACGGTTTGCTGACATTTCTTTGAGGGCGGAACACTACACTTCGTCGACCACTTGGTCTCGGTCCTTACCGGACGGCTGGACGGCGAGCTACAATTACCGTCACGGATCTTGAGCGCTGGCTTCAAATTGCGCAAAAGTCAAATATTCGGTCTCTTTAGTGGTGCAAAGTGAGACGCGGGGGCGGGCAGTGTCAGTGATTGGCCTCCCGCGCCGTCGTGTCATAGACGAAGACGGTTGGCTCGCTAATGTATGGAATGCGCAAAGCGATCCACACTCTGACGCCGATCGCTCAAGATCCGTTTCGGCAATTGTACCTATAGCTCGTCGTTCGCAAGCCCGCGTTTACGGTGGCCGGCCACCCGACGCCCAGGGCGTCTCCTGTTATAGCGGTGATGTCAAGGCCTAGCAAAGTATTTTTGAAATAGCTTTTTATGGTCTTCTTTGTACGTTCAACGCCTGTTAGTAGTGGTAAAATTTGCTCTACGAAAACCTACCTTAATAATACGAAATAAAGACCCTATTCGTGTAAAATTGTTAGAATGAAAGTGCGGTTGACAGTGCTAAAAATATACCCTTATTATCCTTTGGGAAATGCCCTGTCAATGACCTTAGAAAAGTCAAGAGTCATACTCGTAGATCGAAGAAAAATCTAAAATATTCAGTTTATAAGGTCACCTACTGATGACTATTTTGCTGTCAAAATTCATTAACCTATAATTATTTAAAAACAAACTAGGTATTCAACTAAAACGAACTCCGTAAACTTTCTTTGTTTCAGTTTCAAATTTAGAATACACGTACCGCTCCGTGCGTCAAACGCCAATATGGCGACCTTGAAACGTCAAAAATGAGCGCGAAAATAAATATACAGTGTTAACTTTGTAAGTTCACAAGATCGGTTATTTGATATTGTAAATATTGTTGGATCACATTTTTGAACCTTCATGCCCTTCATAGTTTTTTTTTTCAACCATATTGTGTCGGCTTCCTTCCGGTATAATCACATACAGTAATAGGTACCTGTATTTTATATACAGCGATTGATTTTGTGGCCTAATACAATCCAGCAATCCAGTTACTGGGTAAAATAATATTGAAAAAAAAAAACTCAAAAGGTAACGTCGATATGGTCATCGTTACGTGGCAGTTCGTCCGTTCGATTCGTGAGTTTTTTTTACAATTTTAGTTGAGAAATCATCCAATGTCATCTCCCGCTCTTGTGAGGAGCGGGAAAAGTATCAGACTTTAATTATTATTTTTGGTGATAGGTTCTCGCTTGACCGCTATCTCACCTGATGGAAAGCGACGATGCGGTCGACGATGGAACGCGCTTAACTAGAAGAAACCTATTCACTCTCGACTTAAAGATTCCCGGGTAACCGGGTAGAGCTATCAGGAAACGCAGACGGCGCACAATGAATGTAAATTGACCTGTTCCCTTCTTGCCTTCTCTTTCGCACAAACCATAGCCCTAGTAGACTGTTCAACGACTCTACTACGACCATTGATTAGGTACGAGTCCAGCCTGCTCAACAGCCAGAGTACTTGGATGATAGGAGCCTTACCAAGACGTGTTAAACGTCATTCGTGCGAGTGAGAGAGAAGGAGCTACTATACACACTATATAGCTCCAACCTGATGATGAATATCCGTAAGTGTAACTATCCGAAACTATTTTTTTTTTTAATTGAGATAAACTAGTGCTTGACTGCGATCCCACTTGATGGTAAGTAGCGATGCAACCTTTGATAGTGAGGCGCACTAGTTTATTAAGAGCCTATTCACTCTAGCCTTGAAGACACCCAAATTATAATCGGACGGGAAGACCGCAGCAGGCAGACTGTTCCAGTCCTTCGACGTACGCGGTATAAACGACGAGGCAAAACGCTTAGTCCGGACTGTAGAGGTTTCAACAACAACTAGTTGATAATCCGAAACAATTTTATACTTAAGTTTTTTTTGGAGGGTAAAAATCATTCAAATGACATCCCCCGCCCTTGGGCGGAATGGGAGATACTGTCAGACTCTTACTGACTAAAAACTCCACCCCGTTCCTTCTTGCCTTTCATATCGGGGCTGAGCTACCTTTCGAAAATAACCCTAGCCCCAGTAGGCTTCGACCCAGCTGGGCCCCTGCTGTTGCTGACAACTCCTTGAGGCGCGCGGGAAAAGTGCGCG
The DNA here is from genome assembly GCA_929112965.1 of Mythimna albipuncta. NCBI lineage: Eukaryota > Metazoa > Arthropoda > Insecta > Lepidoptera > Noctuidae > Mythimna > Mythimna albipuncta. The sequence continues at coordinate 3,700,397 of OV815988.1, forward strand.
CCGTCGATGACTTGGGCTCGGTCCGGACAGTTATCGAACGGTCGGACAGCGAGCTACCCATTGCTCGCCGTCCGCAAGCCCGCGTCTACGGTGGCCGGAAATCGGATCTCTAACCGTATCCGTAAGCGTTATAATGTTATATCTATTTCCGTATTTAGATCCGAAACATAACATTCCTGTTTAACAGTTCGTTAAAATACTTTATTACCAATTTCAACAGAATATACTAGCTGGTAATTAAATGTCATGTCGAGCAGTTGAGCGTCAAAATGCGTGTCAAACGAAACCGCGAACTTGGCTCTAAAACTGTCCGTGCATTTGTGTGCAGAGAAGCATACAATATTGCATAGCTAGGGCCAAGCGTCCGAAAAGTGCCATAAAACAGTGATTTTCTGAGGCCTACTCCTCCATAACGGCTAGGTCAATTGGTTTGAAAAAAATATATGTTTATTATAGATTCATGAACAATAATATCAACATTTGATTTTTTCGTGCAATTAATACTTTTGTCAAAACAAAATATTTAGCAATTTCGCAACTTTTCCCTACTCCTTCGAAACGGCTTGGACCTTTAGAAACATTTTTACACATAAAAATTGGTGGTAAAATATTCTTCAAAGTGAACATTGCATATGTAAATCAATCAATATCTCGCAGAGAAAATGGATATAAAGCGCTTTCCGGGCGCTGCTGGCCGCAAACAAATGCACAGATTTGCGTACTGCCGCCTAGGCGAGTGCGAGAGTTGCGTTCACATAATTTCGGCCAGATGGTTCAAGGGACTATACGCCTTAAGGCTCTAGCTCCCGAGCAGTTCCATAAAACAGTTACTTACTGAAGCCTACTCCTCGGTAACGGCTAGGTCAAAAGGTTTGAAAAAAATTTATACATTAGACTCTCGTTAATTCGAAACCCGAGGGACTCTTAAAATATTACGAATTAGTGCGAGTGTTCGAAATATCAAATGGTTCGAAAAATAATGGTTAGATTCGAACCAATTCGTGCGGAAGTGTGTGTCAAACTAAGCATTACCTAAACAAAGGCGATGATACATGTTTGTATTTGTCTCAAAATTTACTTAGGGTGAGTTGCACCATTTAACTATAACGATAACAAAGCCGTTAACAGTTGTGAAATCTTCGAATTGACGGCGGCCGTTTCAAGGCTGGTTATGGTTTAGTTATCGTTATAGTTAAATGGTGCAACTCACCCTTACTCTGCAAGTTTTGCAATATTTCTCTCTCTTTTTCTCTGTAACTTTGAATTGTCGAGTACTTGACGACGATGAGTTCGAATTAACGCATAGTTTTGTTGCATAGCGATGATTTTTTCGTTCGAAATACCAAATGTACAAAAAATATAAAGAGATTTTTTAGGGAACTCGTGATAACTTTGAATTATACAAAGGTTCGAATTATCGCATGTTTGAATTAACGAGAGTCAACTGTATGTTCATTATATGTTTTATAACATTATTTTTATTTTATACAGAACCTGAACATATTTTGTTCAGAATCCAGACTTATAGATAGGGAAACCCTACTACAAATTAGTAACGTGTATTTTGTATACACTCACTTCTATCAAAATATGAGATTAAACTCGAAGTTACCACCCGTATCTAGACAATTACGTTTGCCTGGGACAAACGATTGAAATAGGTAGATTCTTTCTCTAAGGAGGAGGCCGACCGCATCAGGCAACGGCGTTCTCGCCACACCACCGCCGGGATTCTGATCCCGATTTCCGGCCACCGTAGGCGCGGGCTTGCGGACAGTGAGCAATGGGTAGCTCGCTGTCCGGCCGTCCGGTAACTGTCCGGACCAAGCCCAAGTCGTCGACGGCGCGCACTGTTTCCGCGTTCCTCAATGAGTTGTCAGCAACAGCAGGGACCCAGCCGTACCACAGTGTCTTAAGACAAAATAAAATGTAATGGTTGCGTGTTACCAGTGATGACATACGTCACTGAAACGTGGTTGCAAGCAATGGGGCTCATCAGAAAGGTTGTAGTTCCCGAAAGACCATCGCAGAATCTGCGATGCGGCATCGTATCGCACATCGCAGTTTTCCGAAGGCGCCTGTAAACGCCAGCAGAGTTCAAAGATCTTACAAATAACACAAAAAACATTTCCAACAAGTGATGTTTAAATTATAAATTCTTCTAATTCTTAGTAAAATTAAATAGTTTCAATGCAAGCTGCTATGTTATGTGGCAAGGCTATCGGATCAATTACAGATTTTTCACATTAACACTTCTCCACATAGATTAATATCTATTTTTCTTATGGTTCTTCTGTTAGTAAACAATGATCTCTATCTCCTTAACCTTCATAATTGAACCCGTGTTCAGTTGACTACATCGGATTTCATTAAATCCTAATAATTACCCAAGTCGTTTCGTTTCGCACTTATTAGACAGACTCTACATGCCTACTGAAATACTGTAAAATGGGGTGAACAGATACAAAACTTTAAAGGGTATCTTCTCGATATTTGAATATTTTTTACAGCATTTAACTATATCAATTTATTAATGAATTGTTGTTCTAAAAAATCGATGCTTTGTTAGAGGTCGATATTATGGTATCAAAGTGAAAAACCAAAGTTTTGTCTCTATTCACCCCTAAGTCTCTATTCACCCCATTTTACCCAGTACTTAAATAGTTTTAATACTTTGTACGTAAAGTCATTAGACATGGAAGCTAGTTTGACAACGAGACGTTGTGTCTTATGTCTTAAATACGCTTTGACAGATTCTGGCATGACATTCGCAGTGATAAGATCCCAAGAGCAAGATATATACTATTAGCTTTTGCCCGTGGCTTCGTTCCCGCTCTACCCTACTCCACCATACTATAGATTACTTTACCCTATTTTACCCTACTCTATCCTACTCAACCCTGTTATATCCTAATCTACCCTACTCTGCCCTACTCTGCCCTACTCTACCCTACCTTCTCCTCACAATAACAAACAAATCGGGTCAGCTGTTCTCGAGATTTGCGCCTAGCAACACATTTAGCGATTCATTTTTATATTATAGATCCGTAGTTAGTCGTAGGCGTAGGGTGTACAAGAGCCCTAGGGCTCTTCCAAAACCAATTTTTCTGGAGAATTTTCGGCACAGCATATTATGTCCGAAATGAGAATCTACGTCTAGATCTCAAAATCCCTACTATCCAGCAGTTCATGAAACGCCTTTGCAAGCGTTTCTTCGATACTACTGTGAAACTAAAACCTCCTAATCGCATCGATCGCTACCAACGATACCAACTTTCCCACATCTCTAAGGCCCGTCGCCCACGCGACTTTTTGTAGCGATGGTGTAGTGCGTCCGCATCGATATAGTCGCGATGCTGTAGTGTGTAGTCATCTTTTCTATAGCGCTTGCAAATGCGACTATCGCGCGTTAGTAGCGATGCTGTCGCGCGCTTAGTCATCGTGGGCAAGGAGTCTAAGATTCGCCGTTTTTAATGTTGTATTTTATTTTTATTAACTTGTTTATAATAGATTAGTATCTCTTTATTTATTGTTGTTGGTCCTGTGCAAGTCACAAATAAATATAATTCCTTTTTTCTCTCTATCCCGCTCTAAATGGAGGGACGAGTATGATGAAGGAGTTATTCCGAAGTTGGGGAAACGTTTAACAAAATAGTACACTAAGATACAAGTGTATAATGTTGGTGATTATCGCTGAGGCGGTATTTAAGAGAGCCGAGGACGGTAATCGCCAATATTCACATGTATCATACGACGTTTTTCGACACACTTGAGAAGAAAATTTTTATAAATTAATTAATTATTGCTTTATCAGCAGAAAAATAAAAATAAAAATTATGCACGCGCATCCAAAATGGCGGCCATAGACTAGCTACTCTAGCTAGGCTGTTTGAATAAAAATAAGAATGAGGTTGCTTATGTAGTTTATAAACAGAAAAAATATTTTTATTTTATGAAAGGTTTTATTTAATAAACATGTGAAAGTTAAAATAGTTTATTTAAACTTTTCCTTTTGCAAGACACTAATTTGTACTATTAAACGCAATACCTGATGTATTTTTTTTCGAATTCAATGTTTGTTTTGAGAACAGAGGTTTAACAAAAAAGGTTATCACTACATTATCACACTTTTGCATAGTGGTTACAAGCTACTTTATATACCTTTTTTTTTATGGTGGGAAAAATCATGCATTGACATCCCCCGCCCTTGGGCGGAGCGGGAGATAGTGTCAGACTCTTACTGACCAAAAGACCCACCCCGTTCCTTCTAACCTTCATACCGGGGCTCGAGCGCCCTTTCGGATAACCCTGGCCCCAGCTACTTTATATACCTAAGTGTAGTGCAATTAGAGTCACTTTCTGAGCAAGTGTGTCGAAAATACTTATGTAAACGGACGCAAAAACGTGTTCGAGGAATTTTTTACAAGATACGAGTAATCAACGGATTTTGATTTCTTGTTTAGTCTACGAACAAGTCGAATAGAGGATAAGATGGAACTAATATTGTAGCATATGTTTTGTGTTGTTTCAGATGAATCTGTGCTTCATGACGCGGGCGATGAGTTTGTTAGACTTGCTCATTAAGACCCGAACTCCCGGACAGTGTCATAAAACAGTGATATCTGAAGCCTACTCCTCGGTAACGGTCAGGTTAATAGGTTTGAAAAAAATATATGTTTATTGTAGATTCATGTAAGTACAAAATTTTCAACATTATGGTTTTTTCGTAAGATTAATAATTTGTCAAAAAAAAAAAAAATTAACATGATATTTTTATCTTGTTTTCGTTACTCTTTTCAAACGGGTCTGATCTTTAGGAATTTGTTTACTCAATAAAAAATGCTGGTTAAGTGTTCTTCAAAATGTACATAGCATATGTAAATCAATCAATATTTCGGAAAGATAATGGATTTAAAGCTAAATAATAATACTTATACATATAATGTATTACATAACGCCGTCTAGTCCCAAGCTAAGCAGAGCTTGTGTTATGGGTACTAGACAACTGATAAACATACTTATATATTTCTAAATAAATACATATTATAGATAAATTACACCCAGATACAGAACAAATGATCGTGCTCATCACACAAACATTTGTTCTGGATGGTAATCGAACCCACGACCTTCGGCATAGCAGTTAGGGCCACTAACCACTAGACCAGGGGTTCCCAAACTTATTTTTTCTACTGCCCACTTTGAGAATAAATAAATTTTTAGCGCCCCCATTTTTCACCTACTTAAAACCACTATAACTTCAAATTAAATTAATTAATTGTGGTGAGCTATATTAGGGAAGATTAAACATTCATTCTAAAAGAGACTTTTACTATAATCCGCAAGAGTTAACTTGAGACCTGAGCACAGTAGGTAGTACACAACGGCGCTCAGGTCCCAAGTTAACTCTTACGGACTACACCTGGCAATGAGAATGATTATCGAAACGCAACTTTATAGTATTCAGACAGAGTACCTTTTATTCAAAATAAAACAATCGATTCATAAATAAAAACCAATGATGCTGTTTAATAAGTTGATAAAATTACAAATCGCCCCCCGAATCCTCTACACAACGCCTCCATTTTTTTTCTGGGTCTCTTACCACCCCCCTTTAGGCCTGCAGCGCCCACAAGGGGGTTATCGCCCACTTTAGGAAAGGCTGCACTACTAAACCAACAGGTGAGTCAACTTTGATTGTCCTCCATTAATATTTTCTCATACGCAGGATAATATAAGATCAAACGAACTTCGGCAAGTGAAGTTCGATCGATATTATATTAATCGCTTCATTCGAAGATATAACATTCACAACGTAGTTCCTCTACCCTACAAGGCAACTTCGCACTTTTTTTAAAATTACCCCCGTATTTTTTTTTTTTTTTTTTTTTGTCTCTAAGTAGTTCACGCAGTTCTGTCATTCTTTTTAGAGTAAGTGATCAGCAAAAACTTCATTATGGGCAAGTAGGGTGGGTGGGTGATTATATCTTCGAATGAAGCGATTAATATAATATCGATCGAACTTCACTTGCCGAAGTTCGTTTGATCTTATATTATATTGCATCGCTTCATTCTTCAGATATAACATTCACAACGTAGATGTTTAGAGATGAAGTTTTAGCTGTTTTTGGAATTCAATAATAATACCCGATTTTATACATTCTTGTTTATTATTAAACTGAGTTTTTTATTAACAAGCAATATAATTAATCTAATCTAATAATATATTGAAAACTTTAATTTACAATATTTTAACTATTGCTGTAAAGTCCACCGATCAACTAATTAGGTATCTATTTAGGTTAATACTTACAATCTTAATTTATAATGATCAAAGTACTATAAATCAGTCTTATTTAATTTGTATTTGGCGGAAAACAAACAGAATTTGCAAAGGAATTTTCCTCGCGTATGGGCCGACAATAATATTTGGCGAATGTTTGAGATGCTGCTGTCCAGCCAGCCGCCTTCCGGATGGCGTCTACGGACAAGCCAGCGCGGCGCGCCGTGGACGTGGCGGCGTGGCGCGTACTGTGCGCGCTGAACGTCGTCACGTCCACGCCGCTCTCACACAATACTTGTTTTATCCAACGGCTGATTGACTGCGCCGTAGCGCCCCTATAGGGCCGTTTAAACGTTAGGAATAAGTTAGGTACGTTCTCAGGTCTAATTTCGTTAGTCATTTGAAGGTAATCTTCTAATAACGTAGCTGGGCAAATGCATGGTTTGTCTACAAAATATGGTAGAAACAAGATTGGCTGATCTCGACCCGGGGCCGATGTTTTTACTACGTCAGTTATGACTATATCAATGCCTCCAGGATTTATTTTTATGTTTGAGGTCTTTATTAATGAGAACGTTTGGACTCTGTGAGCTGTGCAAATAGCTAATAAAATAGCCAGTTTTTTTGTAATCTTTTCGATTGATAGGCTCCTATTTGGGAACCAACTAGAAATATAGTCGAGTACCATTTGGGGATTCCAAGTGCTCGTGTATTTAGGTACACACGGTCGCAACTTGTACACTCCTTTCAGTAATCTTTTGATGCAGTCGTCTGTTCCTACACTACTTCCTAGAAGTAGCGATAGGGCAGAGCGGTGGCTATTTAGGGAACCGTATGATGCTCCCTTATCAAATAGATCAGACAAGAAGGTAATGACCCTTGGAATTGACGGCTCAAACATACTAATATTATTCACTATACAGAATTTCCACCATAGTTTAAAGGTGACATTATATTGGTGCATAGTATTATTAGATAAAGAGGCTAACATTAGGTCGAGAGCGGTTGAGGGCGTTCCTCGTTGTGTGAACGCAAGCCGGAGAGCACCGCGGCACCCAGGGTAAGCGACTTGTAAAGTGGATGGTGAGCTCTGAAACGGGAAGATAAGAGATCTTTGTTTGCTTTTAGAATAATAATTTCTGAAACAAGCATACTTTTTAACTGGGGATACCAAGCTTGTGTTGGCCATAAAGGAAATACAAGGATTCCTTTGGCTTTGTCTAAAACAATTTTTTGTAAGCATTTTAATATTAAAGAAAACGGTGGAAAAGCATAAAAGAAATTATCACGCCAGCTAATAGTAAATGCGTCGACGGTGATGGCATCAGGGTCTGGTCGCCAAGACACATATCGCTCGCATTTTGCATTGGTGCGAGAGGCGAATAAATCTAAATCTGGCTTACCTAGTTTATACGTTATCAATTGGAATGCTTCATTTAATAATTCCCATTCTGTGTCTGTATTAATTTTTCGGGATTGTTCATCGGCTATAACATTATCGTGTGTGTTTATGTAAGATGCAAATAACCAGATTTTTCGCTCCTCACACCATTGCCAAATGGACCGAGATAAATCGTTTAAATGAGGAAATTGTATTCCACCCATTCGATTGATGTAGCTAATGGCTGTCGTATTATCAATACGTAATAATATAACACAATCATAAAAATTACGAGCAAACCATTTTAACGCTAAAAACACCGCTAAGAGTTCTAGAAAATTAATATGAAACTTTAATTCAGAATTTTTCCAGGCGCCATTTATGCGTTCATTATTACAACAGGCACCCCAGCCTGTCCTAGACGCATCGGTAAATATTTCTAACGTGAATTCTTGAGCTCTTATGGAGTTGGACGTTATAGAAATATTTTTTGACCACCAATTCAGATCTTCTAAAATTATACTTGGTAATTTAATTTTTGTTTCAAAGTTATTGTTTATTTTCAAGGCTAAAAATTTTTGACGTTCTAAAATTTTTGTGTAAATCCATCCATATTTTGCTGCGGGGCAAGCAGCGGTAAGAACCCCAATTAGTTGAGCAAATTCTCTTATAGTGCACCGTGGCAGACGTGAAAATTTGTCAATTAACTTAGCAATACGATCGCGTTTTTCATCTGGCAAGGACATTATTAAATTTTTTGAATCATATATAAAACCTAAGAATTTGCAATTCTGTTTTGGTTTCAATGAACTCTTATTGTAGTTAATTACAAAACCAAGAGATTCTAATAATTTCAAAGTTTCTGTGACGTTGTCACGACATTCAGAATAATTATTCCCTATACATAGTATGTCGTCAAGGTATTGGACTGATTTAAATCCCTGGCTCCTAAGATGGGAGACAACCTCTTTCATAATCTTGGTAAACGTTCTTGGAGCAATAGATAAACCATACGGCATAGCGTTAAATTCATACAAAAGGTTTTGTCCGTTATCGTCCTCAAAATAAAAACGTAAGTATTTCCGGTGATGTTTTGCGATAGGAATTAAAAGGTATGCCTCTTTCAAATCTATGTTGGCCATGAAGCCATTATGAGGAATTAATTTAGAAGCGGTTCTGTAATCTTCCATTTTAAAATGGAACTTGGATATGAACTCGTTTAGTGGCTTTAAATTCAAAATAAAGCGCTTGTCACCGTTTGGTTTGGTAGTAAGGAATATTTTTGATATAAATTGATCCTTAGTTGGTGAGCATAATGATATCGCGCCTAAATCGAGTAACTTTTTGATGGCCAAATTCATGTCCTCTTTTTCTGTCTGTGAAAGACAATTATGAGGCAGCATTGTTTGTAACGGAGTTATAGAAAAGGGTATAGAAAAACCATTACGGATCCATTCGAGAACGGTATCATTAGACGTTATGTTAAGCCAGTGAGTATAAAAATAATGTATTCGTCCAGCATGTACCTGGTCTACCGTTGAAGTTGAGCACGCGTCTTGTTCGTGTTCGAATACCTCGTTTGCGCCGCTGGCTGTGCCTTGCGTGCAGGGGCTGGTCTCCTCTGGCCTCCGCGCCCCCCCCTGTTCGACTGGTGACGCGAAGGACCTGGCCAGTTTTCCTGGAAGCGAGGTCCGCTGACTGCCGACTGAACGGTGAGTGGGGGTTTTTGAGGCACAGGAGTTTTCTTTATTTGCAGGCCTTGCCTTTCTATAGCTTTTGAAGCTTTAATTTTTTCGGATAGTTTTAATCCGAACAGTGTACTATCTCTTTCGTTATCTTTGATAACGTTTAGGAATGATTTTTCTAATCCAGGTGTAACCATTTTGATACGTGCTTGAGTATCCGTATGGTGAAGATGGGATAAGATGCGACAACTGTCACTTAGCATTTTAATTGCCTGAATTTTTTCGTCGCCTGTCATGAGAAGAGTCATCGCCCTGTTTACGGCTGTGATACCAGCACCAAGAAGTTGTTGTGATAGTTCAATCTTCTTGTCGCGGTTTCTGGCCATGTCCGTTATGGCGGCCGAAATTTCAGCGTTAAGATTTGGTGCTTGCAAAAGTGGGCAGTTGGAAGGAACAAGATATTCTTTTAATAACTTGTCCTTGACTTCCTTCGGAAGTCCTCTTTTTAAAATCGGTTGCCATCTTTGTGCTAAATTTTCATGGATATGTTCTCCAAATTCAGGGGTATCGTCAGAAGGCTCCCCAAGTGCTGACAGGATTTCGGGGTCGAGCTCCTGTTCGATCGGAGCTATGTCCGTCGTTTCTGGTAATCCTGGACCAGGAACTGGTATCTCAGGAACTTCAGTTAGTTGTGGAGTAGCCGACTCGTCCAGGTCGACTTTATCAGCATCTACCGCAATAAAATAATTTATTTGAGTATGCTAATACTTTGACAAACTAATATACCTTCGTTCTATCTCTCGGATAGACCCCAGGCTTTGTCTTGTTTCGCAAAAATGTTTAGCTATCTCATGTAAGACAGACTAATATTTTGCTTTATGCCTTCGTGTTGACTCACGGCCAACCCCCTGGCTTGCCACGTTCGATTTCGAATCAAGGCAACAAAGAGTTTTTTCGTATCACTTGGCACTAATAGACATAACATTTTTGCATTTGTTCATTAAAAATAGTTAAAATAGGTAGGTACTTACAGTCAACGGCGGCGGCGTTATCAAAATCCTCGTCGGAATCCGAAAATTCTAACACTCGCGCCATACGACGACATTGTTGTCGTTCTTTTTCTTCAAGTTTACGAATCTTTTTATTATAACGCTCAATTTTATCTTTAATTTTGCGTTTAGGCATAGTTAACACTTGAAAACGGAAAGAAAAACAACTCAAATAAAATAATGAAACCGTTAGTTTTCGAAACGGAAACTGTTAACAGAGAACACGTGTTTTCGTTGCCTCGCACGGAAAAAGAATGACAGAACTGCGTGAACTACTTAGAGACAAAAAAAAAAAAAAAAAAAAATACGGGGGTAATTTTAAAAAAAGTGCGAAGTTGCCTTGTAGGGTAGAGGAACTACGTTGTGAATGTTATATCTGAAGAATGAAGCGATGCAATATAATTATAGTTCTTATTTCAATGCAGATCCGAATCCTAAACATAAAACCTTTATTTTGTTTTCTCTCAGAATAGGCTAGTTGCCGTATAAAATGTAATTAGTCCGTCTTTTAGATTATTATAAAAAAAATAAGGGACACGTATTTTTTTATTTGTAAATTAAACCAAAAATGACAAAGATATAGCCCATTAAAGTTACGTGTAACGTCACGCGCGCCGTGCTGCATTTTTTCGCACGGCGCGGGGTGACATCACAGGTAACTTTAATGGGCTATTTTTTTGTTCTTTTTTGTTTAATCGAAAAAAGAATAAATACGTGTCCAATATTTTTTTATAATCTAAAATACGGACTAAATAAAATGTAATTAATTTGACCCTGGACACTACCCTATTACGTTAATTGAATTAAAAATCATTTGGGGTGTCTGAGATTTTGCGCATTTAACGTTAAACATTGTATATCAAACGGTGAAGAGTCTAATAAATCAATATTGCCAAACACGCTTTTCATAATGCGTCTTAATTTTTTTTTTTAATTTAGTGCGTAGCAATTAGCTACGGCTACATGTGATATTCAGCCAAGTTTTGTCGGCGCTGTTCATAAATTGCGTTTAAAGATGTAGGTATATTTATTGATGATAACATTTCCTAGTTTTTCAGGGACATTTTAAATGTGTGTATAATTTTTATTAGATCACTGTATATTATAGTCACCCACTTCCTTCTAGCATTCAAGATTTTAAATCGATTTCACATTACGCACTATTTTTGTTCTTAATTGTGATAATTATGAACCTAAGTATGTTTGTATGCTAGCGACCCCCGTATAATATAAATAATAATAATTCTGTTTTCTAATGATTTTTTAATATCCTTTTTTTAAAGAAATATTTATAAATGTAAATAATATACTTATAGGACAAATGTTTGTGTGATGAGCATGATCATTTGTTCTGTGTCTGGGTGTAATTTATATATAATATGTATGTATTTAGAAACATAAGTATGTTTATCACTTGTCTAGTACCCATAACACAAGCTCTGCTTAGCTTAGGACTAGACAGCGTCGTGTGATAGTTGTGGAATATTATATTATTATTATATTATGAAACACCGTAGACCACTCGGGCTCGATCCGGACAGTACCGGACGGCCGGACGGCTAGCTCGTCCGGAAACCCAAGCCTAAGCTACGGTGGCTGGAAGTTGCGAGTCGGGTTCCCGGCGGCTGGGTTAGGTCTGCTTAAGACTTTGAGATATAGAGACGTGATAATATTCGTAGTTATAAAACGCAATGGTGCATGGACGCGTCTTGGCTGCTTCAAGACTATTAAAATTTAAATGTCAAATAGCTGAACATATAACGGTAGATTAACTAACTTTATTGAACAACTGGCTGTGCCCGCGACTTCGTTCGCGTGGTAATTGAATTTATTTTTTCTAAAATAAAAGTAGCCTACGTTACTCCTTATTACATCAGCTACCTGCGAAAAAAAGTCCCGCCAAAATCGGTCCAGCCATTTCAGAGATTAGCCCGGACAAACAGACAGACAAGAAATGTAAAAATGTTATTTTGGTGTATGTACCGTATGTACATATATTCATATGCATGCAGCAAAAAGCAGTTATTTCAATATTACAAACAGACACTCCAATTTTATTTATATGTATGTATAGATGTATAGATGACGGCTAGTTATGTCCCTGTCATGGCTAGATCTTAGAATCGATCGCTTCAAGAAGTGACCGGGCATTTCATGAAATGAATACAGCTGAACTCATGATTTCATTTCAAAAAGTAGGTAATCTGTGGTGTACCAAATAGGCGAATAGGTTAACTTCTAGGAAGGGTGCTTTATCTTCGAACACATCGTCACTTACCATTATGAGATAGTGGTCAAGTGCGATTGTGTCAAGAATAAAAAATATCCTCACATCCCTATGTTCCAAACAGATCGGAAAAACTTATTTTATCTTTTCCTGAGACCAGTGGTGGCCGAGTGGTCGGCCGCTCCGACTTACAAGTTGTAGATCGCGGGTTCAAACTCTGGCCCAAGCATTACATTGTGTAATTTATTTCATTGCCACTGCTCTCAAAACGGTGAAGGAAAACATCGTGAGGAAACCGGCATGTCCTAGAACCGGAAATTCGAAGACATGTGACATCCACCAACCCGCACTAGGACCGCGTGGTGGATTACGGCCCATTCCCTCTCCTAGAGAGGAGGCCTGAGTCCCAGCAGTGGGAACATTAAAAAGGCTGATGATAATGCTGATGATATTTTTCTACCAAAAAAAAGCATTAACATTAGCCATCACTACACCAAAGATTCTTTGATTAATAACAACTTAATTCATTTTATTTTTTTATCTGTTATAAACTAATACTTGACTGCGATCCCGCCTGATAGTAAGCAGTGATGCAATCGTTGATGGTGAGGCGCACTAGTTTATTCACTCTAGCCTTGAAGATACCCAAATTATAATCAGACAGAAAGACCGCTTTTTTTACATTTATTCACAAAGAAATACTAGCAAAAACCGAACATATCAGCTGTTTCATAGTATCATACAATTAGTAACAGTCAACGTACGAAAAGTAATGTATTTGTCAAATGACAAAGAAAAATGTAGCGGCAAAATGTTGATTGCCAACACACGGTGAACAAGTGCGTTGATCGATGACGTTTTCTTCTTTGTTTGAGAAGAGACTTTTGTTATACAGAAGGAAAACAAAACATACATTTACACAAACATTTTATATAAGTATGTTTATCAGTTGTCTAGTACCCATAACACAAGCTCTTCTTAGCTTGGGACTAGACGGCGCCGTGTGATAGTTGTGGAATATTATTATTATTATTTACATTGAGGGCTAGCCCTTCGTTGGAAGTTTTCAGGAGAAAATTTAAGGAACATTTCCTGTCGACATGACCTAAAAATATGTATGTATATAAGTATTTATTTATTGTATATAATATGTTTATGTATAGTGTGCTGTATAAGTCTGTTGTATTTTTGGTCTTAATTTAAATTCAATTTATATGTTTATTTTTTCTTTTGTTGTACATTTTCAAGGTTCCTCAAATGCAAAAATTTTATTTTAAATCGCATGGTTTGCTGTAAGGTAACCCAGTTGTCGGTTAAGCTCGCCTATGTACTTACATAAAATGTCCTTTTTTTTTGTTTGTATTTTTTTTTTGGTGTACAATAAAGAATAATAAGAATAATAAGGAAAATTACTGGCACTTTCTCCTGCACTGGGCCCGCGTGGTGGATTACGGCCCATTCCCTCTCCTAGAGGGGAGGCCTGAGTCCCAGCAGTGGGAACATTATAAGGCCGAATATGCTGTACATCCATACTTCATCATCATTATGATCTTCCTGCGCTTGTCCCAAATTTAATTTTTGTAGAATGATAAAAAGAAAAAAAAATTATGATGTAGGTACATTACCATGCAAACTTCCAACGAAAATTGGTTTGAACGAGAACTAGTAAGTAGTTTTTTTTTTTAATACGTCATAAGTCTAAAAAATACACTATTATTAAAATATCGATCAAAGTTACAACTAACTAACTAACTACAAGAACTTTTATATTATGTTACTTGCTGCTACGGAACCCTTCATGGGCGAGTCCGACTCGCACTTGCCCAATTTTTTTTCCATATTATCACTCCTTTACTTTAATTTGTTTATTGATTACTGCAACATTCAAAAACAAAAAAGAATCGATTTCATTATATGTGGTTTGATGTACGTAACAATAACAGCATACATCATAACATTTGCAATTCGTTTGCTCTGTGTTATAAAATAACAAATTATTTATTTATTTATATAAACTTCATGTACACTAGTGGTACATAGGCGGACATAATGCAACAAGGCATTCTCTCCCAGTCGACCTTAAATTACTTATATTTAAATATAAAATTTATAATTTATCATATAATTTAGTTAATAAAATATAAAATTATTTGACACACAATCTATCCATCTTTTTTTAAAACTTTGTTCCTCTCTTCATTTATCTACATTTATATTCATTCTGAAGTCTTTTAGTAACATGCTTTTCATTAGTTTTCATCCCTCCTCTTCACATGACCGTCCTAAGACAAATGATTCCCTTTGAACTTCAGTCACTGGCATCACTGTTAAACTTAATCTAACGTGCTCATTTCTCACTTTATCCATTCTCGTCATACCACACATCGATCTCAACATTCTCATCTCCGCTACATGCAATCTATTTTCTTCCGTCTTTTTCACAGCCCAACATTCTGATCGAAAAAGCATTTCAGGTAATATCACGGACTTGTAGATTTTACTCTATAACTTAAATGGTGTCTGTGGGTTCCAATTCCCAACTCTAACTAATTTTAATGGTCAATGAAATGACATGTGGGTTGGTGAATGTCACATGTCTCCGAAATTTTGGTTATAGGACATGGCGGTTTCCTCATGATAATTTCCTTCACCGTTTTGGGAGCAGCGGTGATGAAATAAATTGCACAAAGTACTATAACTCGTAAGTCGAGGCTGTTACTTTAATTTAATGATAATTTTAATGATAATTTTAATGATAATTTTAATGATAATTTTAATGATAATTTTAATGATACTTTATCCTTTTTGAAATATCTATTATTAATTTGTTGTGCAAACTTATCACAGTTGTAGACTTTTTTAACCCCAAGAGAACTGCGGCAGATAGTATCAATTCATCATGCACAAGAATTTCATAAGAATTTTGTCGGGTCTAGGCATGAAAATTTATCCCCGCGGGATATGCACGCGGGATGCGGGTGATGAAATCCGTACGATATTAAAAAGACCCTCAGTTAGTAGAGGATACGGTTAAGAACGACCTTCACCGGTTTGTTTAATGGATGAAACGTATTTTTTTATGAAAAATTTAGTATGTTAAATAATTTAACGCGCGCAATTTGTTCGTTAACCACACCGATGCAATTTAAAAAAAAAAAAATTGTTTTTGCCAGGAATTTCTAAGGCAACCCACCCGCGTTATATTATTTAATATACTAAATTTATCATAAAATACGTTTCATCCATTAAACAGGCCGGTGAAGGTCGTTCTTAATCGGATCTTAGACTAAGTGTACAAAACGAATTATCGTCAGTGAAGTTTTAATAGTGAACAAGTCAATAATGGCCATTTTTCAGGAGACTAAAATAACAATAACAAATTAGGATAAATAAACAACATTACAATACCCATTTTTTGAAGAAGTTTTGCTAAACATTTCATTTTCTGATCACTTGAAACGAAGCACGGGAATCACCTTAACCAAATGGCATTTAAGAAATGTTATTCCCAGCCGGAGTCTGTGTTTCCTGATAGCTACAACATAGGGGTCTTTAAATCAAGAGTGAATAGGTTACTTCTAGGCAAGCGTGCTCCATCGTCGACCACATCATCGCTAGATAGTAGTAAGACGAGATCACCCAATAATAATAAAAATATGTAGATAGACAAAAAGCAGCATATTATCATTCTGCTGGCCTGTTAGTCTAGTGATTAGTGGCCCTGACTGCTATGCTGTAGGTCGTGGGTTGAACTCCCACCCAGAACAAATGTTTGTGTGATGAGCTTTTGTTCTATGTCTGGATGTAATTTATCTTTAGTTATATGTACTCGTATTTAGAAATATTAAGCATGTTTATCAGTTGTCTACTTTGTCTAGTATTCATAACGCAAGCTTAGCTTAGTTTGTGACTAGATGGCGTTATGTGATAGTTGTGCTAAGATCTAGCCTAGTCCTACCAATGTCCAGCAGAATACCGTTATTAGATATATAGAGTGACTGCCTCTTTGAATTCGATACTACCAAAGCAAAAAAATAAAGAAAACTACTTACGGTTCATCCGAAGATTTCGCCTCACTTCCATGGACTACCGGCTCACTGACACTAATTATCTCTTCTTCTATTATCTCTTCTATAATCTCCTCCTCTGTCTCACTCCCACTAACCTCTGCCTCACTCTCACTCTCACTTTCCTCACAGTCCTCTAGTTTATCAGTCACTTCACTCTTATCTCCTATTTCTATAAAACCACTGTCGCTATTATCACTAGATATCCTTTTCAATATCTCTGGACTCTCAACTTTTATAGTCACTGGCTCATTGTTATTTGCACAATCATTCACATTGATAACTGTTGTGTTATCAGCGAAGATAATGTCTTCGTCAGCATCTTCAAGGAATTCTTCGTCTTCTGAAGACAGAGATTCGAAAGACGAACCGACTTCTTCGTCAGTTTGTTGCTCTCCATCATCGAAGACTATGTGTTTCCTGAATGTAACTCTTTTCTTCCCGCAGTCTGATCTATCATCATCGGAGCAACCCTCAGTGTCAGACTTCGGAGGTTTCAAGTTAGATTTCTTCGCTGTTCCCGGTGAATCACCATCAGGTCCCAAGCTATTGTTATCACCTTCTGTGTTTAACAATTTATTCAATTCACCTTTTAATTCATTTCTATAATTTAAATTTCGTTCGTCGATACTTTCGTATAGAGGTTCACTCTTATCTATCTTGCTGTCGGTACCTCCCATTTGTTTGCTTTCATTTAATTTGTCTACGGTACAGTCTATAGTGCGCGCGATCTCTCTTAATAATGCCTCCGCATGTTTTTTTTCATCCAAATCGGGTTCGTTAACGTACACGAGAGACACGTGTTCCTTGTTTTCGTTGCTCTTTGAATATTTCTGCAGTACCAAAGCTTTGACGAAGTCCGCATCGTCTGATGTATTTTTGGCTTGTGTGGGTACGACGACGTCATTCGCCTTCCGATCCGAGTTGCTCCTTTGCAATACATTCGTCTCTTTCAAGGGGCTTATTCGACAAGACTCGGTACGTACGTTCCTCCGTTTCCCCTTCTTCCGCTTCCCCGCCATAATCTGCAGTATAGCACCGACGCCAGTTTTCTGGTTGTTGTAATCAGTTTCAGGTAACAGTAAATTCACTACATCTTTACGTATTGTGTTAAATTTTTCGTGCTCAGTGTCGTTTCGTTGCGCGCGCGCGGTAACTGATGTTAATTTTGTATGGTCGGGGTTCGGGAATTTTCGGGCGTCGTCGGCCGTTGCCGGCGCGGCCTCGGGTTTCCCGCCTTTCCGCTTGAAGAAATTAAACATAGCGGCCGGGTGTTGTCATGTCCGCTTAGCTTGGCGATGTCCCACCGACTGTTCGATGAAAAGCTGTAAAGTATAGACTATTGCTAACATATAATATGTTTTGCGGTTGATTTAGTGCAGTGCGGTGTCTGTTTTGATATTTTTTTCTTTGATTGTAAATATAAACGTTTGTTTGAATAGTTACAAGTGGTTTTGTCGGTATCTATGTGCATTTCTTAAAGACGTTCTACTAAACGTGTATCTGTTGAGGTACATTGCCTGATACTTTATTCTCTTACTGAACAGTACTTCTAAACACTTGATAATTTATGAACTCCTGGTATTTCTAACAGCATGTTTAACTAAAAATGTTTCAGCATTTGTGTTTTAGCAAAATTCTTACAGACAGGTGAATCGTTTGTGGGTTAAAGTATGATAGAATTAGTGTAAAGATTGATTATGTATAGTCTTCAGGCAGACTTTAACATATTTACTGTGTATT
The DNA here is from genome assembly GCA_929112965.1 of Mythimna albipuncta. Classification (NCBI taxonomy): domain Eukaryota; kingdom Metazoa; phylum Arthropoda; class Insecta; order Lepidoptera; family Noctuidae; genus Mythimna; species Mythimna albipuncta. The sequence goes on from OV815988.1 coordinate 3,718,832, forward strand.
TTCAGGCTAGTTTCTTCTAGAGTTTCAGCGGTATCGTCAGTGCGTAAATAATCCCACGGGAACTAACTCAACTAACACTATTAGCTATTATCGCATTTAGCTAGATACAAACTAATTTATACTCTAATCGCGTTATGATTAGACCTTTAAAGAAAACTTTCTTACTGTCTGTTCAACCGATTTTAACTTCTAACTTGTAGCCATAAGTCATTTTTCACTTAGCTCGTTCATTCGTTCTCAAGCTTCCGTTCTATTTATTGACTTAACCGACACATATATTTTTTTCAAACCTATTTAACCTGTAGCCCGATTCACGTAATGAAAATCGTAACGATATCGTAGCGATTTAGTCGTTTAGACCATTTCCGTATTTACATCCATCAATCGAGTTTGAACGACACCGATTTTAAAGTCGTTTGAAATTCGTCGACTAAAAAAAGAAATCTGTATTAAATTATCCTGGTAGAATACTTATTAATGTAACTGGAAATAAGTCGATAGATCGTGAATACCGCTTTTGGATAGGACTTCGATCGAACGACTATAAAACTTCAACGATATTTGGCTTGTTTGATTTTACGTGAATCAGGCTACTGGCCGTTACCGAGGAGTAGGCTTCAGAAAGTCACTGTTTCATGGCACATCTTGGGCGCTTGGGTCTTAAGAAGTAAGTGTAGATTAAATATCACGTTGATCAGCGTCTGGTCATCGGCTTACACAGCCGTTTGGCTGGTAGACCCCTGATGATACAACGAATACCCGTCTATTATTATGCCACAGGTATTTTACGCAAAAAACTTGGCATTACCAATGTATGTCATGTAGCAGAAATAACAGTATTTTGTAACAGTCTCATTATGTAAACAACGATAATTGATGATACTTTTAGTGAATACTCGGTGAATAGGCTTTGAAAAAAACCGGTCAAGTCAAATCGGTCAAGTGCGAGTCGCGGACGTGAGTCCGACCGGTGACCAGCTGACCAGTGAGAGTTGAGCGAGGTGGAATGACAGGCGGTCGCCTCCTGCTGTGAAGCAGTAATGTGTGAAGGAACGAAACTTCTTCACACCCCAGCCGCTGAGACATCGATTCCGATTTCTAGCCACCGTAGGCTTGCGGACGAGTAGCAACGGGTAGCTCATCGTCCAACCGTCTTGTAATCGTCCGAACCGAGCCTGAGTCATTGACAGCGTGTAGTGTTCCACTGCGCACTGCTAAAGCTTTAATAAACATCCGATCCGAACCGATTTTGATGAAATTTGGTACGGAGTAATCTTGAACCCCAAGAAGTTACTTATTTTCTGGCTTCGCGTCCGCTATAACTGACATTCACACTGACAAAGCCGCTGGTAGAACCAAGTAATAAAATACTAACTTCGGTAATAATTCCTCTGCAGCATTCTGGGTGTAAAAAGAACAGGGCCCCAAGTCTGCTATTTTTATAAATTCGTCATTCCAACACGATCCCATTGTCATTTTGCTAAAAGTTTGTAATCTGCTAATTCATAATGATCGATCATTGATCGGTCACTGGTCTTGTAACAGAATTGTGGTAGAATGATAATTTCGAGCATATTAAAACCAATAACTGCACAATAACGTTCTAATGGTAAAACACTGATCAAATAAACTGTCAAAGTTTTAGCAGATTACCGCAAACGTCAAATATTCATTTGTCAATATGTATGAGATTACCATTCCATGCCATTTCTTTCAATGGAGTGTCAGTGATTGACCATCGGAAAGTCATAACGACGTCATTATATTAGTAGATTACCAAAACTTGTCAAAATCAACAATTATGAAATCAATGATAGACCATTCTGACACTATTATAATAGCAGACTTTAGGTCCTGGACGCGTATCACGAGAACTGGTTCGAGACGAACTTGGGGGAGGCCTTTGCCCAGCAGTGGGACAGTAATGGCTAGAAAGAATAAATCCTAGTGTGGGGCGGAGTAAAAAAATCTATTTCACGTAAAATGTAAGGGCGTTGCAATAAAACAAACAAACCAAGCAAGGCCGTCGACAATATTAGTATTGGCACCGGTTCAGTTACCAATATCTTCGTGTTTGAGACTCAAATCCTTGTCTTCAATCAATGTTATTTCAAATTAGAGCGAGAATCAACTTTATACAACTGAGAATTAAGTGGTTTTCTGAATGACACACATAATCTGCTGGAGTGTTCGTTGTTCGCAAAATACTTTTATAGGATCACTAGGCCCGCGGCTTGGCCCGTGTACATAAAAGACCTTCCCTCTTTCTCCCCCTTTTCTCAATTTTTTTATAAAAAAATTAGCCTATATCCGTCTCCAGGGTCCCAACTATCTGTGTACCAAAATTCATCAAAATCGGTTTTGCCATTTAGGCGTGAAGACGTAACAAACAAATAAACAAACACTAACTTTCACTTTTATAATACTAGTAAGGATTTTGTTGTTCATCTGTCTACAACCTTTTCCTCAGGAACGCGTAAAGGAACCAAGCTGAAATTATTATCAAATACTCGAATCTGTTACTCCTTGGAGTAGCACTAAAATTAAACTTCTAAGTCAAAGCAATTTAAAGAAGACCGGTCAAGTGCGAGTCGACAACTAGCCTATTATTCTGTTTTTAGTATTTTGTTGTTTTAGCGGCAATAGAAATACGTCATCCGTGAAAATTTCAAATGTCTAGTTATCATAGTTCATGAGATAAAGCCTGGTGACCGATAGACGAGACAGAGAGATAGCCCACCGTAGGCACGGGCTTGCGGGCAGTGAGCAATGGGTAGCTCGCTGTCCGACCGTCCGGTAACTACCCGGACTAAGCCCAAGTCGTCGACGGCGCGCACTGTTCCCGCGCGCTTTGGAGTTGTCAGCAACAGCAGGGACCCAGCCGGGTCGAAGCTTATGCCAGGGTTATCCGAAAGGGAACTCGAGCCCCGCTATGAAGGCTTGAAGGAACGGGGTGGGTTTTTTAGTCAGTAAGAGTCTGACACTATCTATCTCCCGCGCCGCCCAAGAGCGGGGGTAGTAATTGGATGATTTTTCCAGCCAAAAAAAAAAACAGAGAGATAGCAATAGGGTCCCACATTTTTTTTTAAACCCTTTGAGTCTTCAGTTCCGTTTAAGTACCTACCTATATTTTGACGTTGACAAGGAAGTCAAAACATGAAAGTTTGTCGTTGATCTAGAAGAATCGAACAATTTATTAAACAAGTTTTTACTACTTAAACACCGTTAAATTTTGATCGTTTTAATCCCGTGGAGGGTCGATCGATAAAATTAAAAAATGAAGTAGGGACCTTTTTTTCAAAACTTGTATTAATTAACGTATTTACGAATTGAATTTTAAAAAAAAAACGTCAGCTGAGCGATTCCAATGACCTGTAGGTAGTTTGTACGCAACGCCGACTACTACCTACAGGCTGATCGTTAGGCATCTGTATGTAACCTATGCCCACAATAAAGTCATTCTGTTTCTGATTCTGATAGTGTTTCATGTACCGGATCGAACCTCCACGGGATTTAAATAATCAAAATTTAGCGGTGTATATCGATGAGTTTTTAATCATTTCAGTTTTCAAGTTTTATTTTTTTTCATCATGAAAAATATTTGTAATATTAAGTTTGCACCATTTCCGGCAAATATTAAATAGTTTTCTTTCTTTCTTTCAGTGAAAATATTTTTTTCCTAGCTAGCGCGGTAGATATATACCGTATAATTATAATGAAATACTCATCAAGACCCTACCTTAAAGCTCAAACACAATGGGTTATCTGCGTTCCTATGGCTACCTTCCGTTTCCATCATCAGATCAGCTCCATGTCATAATAATTTTAATTTGTCATCTGATTTACACATGCATGCAAAATTTCAGCTCGTTCGGTAACTGTAAAGTAGATTAAATTTAATTTGCAAGATTTGATTACAGACACGCAAACATCGGGACAGGTGAAAATAAAAATTTAAGCTTGTAACCTAAGTAAGTTAGTATGGAACCCTCAGTAAGCGACTCGGCCTCGCACTTGACCAATTTAACTTTTTAATATTTTTTTTTTTTTTTAATTTCTTTAGGCAACAAAAAGTACATAGGCAGACTTAATGCCTTAGGCATTCTCTACCAGTCAACCTAGGGTGGTGAAAAGACAATATGGTAGGCGCACAAAAAGAAAATAACTTTTAAATAATTAAATCCGACCTTTCATACCTCTGTCCACACTTACAGTTAAACAAGCGTGAAGTTATGTTAATAAAGCAGTACATTTAGAAGCGAACAGCCGCTGCATCCATAAAACACAAAGGTCAGTGTCTCAACTAAATATAACCCTACGATGTATGTGCGCGAGAAGAAAGTAGATGCGTAGAGATGTGCCGGTGATTTATTGTTTACGATACGTATCGATTTTTTATGTTTTTTTTTTTTCACGGATTTTTTATACTACCAATATCTACTGATATTTTAGTTTATTATTTTGTTAGTGTTGGTTTTTTTTAATGTTTAATTTAAGTTAGCAATTACTATTAGTTTGTTTATGATCATGGGGTGCCAAATAAACATGTTTTCTTTCTTTGTATTTGTAGGTTTGTTTGTGGTTTAACTTTTGACACACGCTTTTATCTCATGGGGATAGGTCCTCAAAGAGATGTCAGCAAAACTGCAAGGGTCTTGGCTTGACCTTCAAAAGGGAAAAGGGAACCCCTAGGGGATCCCTTTTGGGAGTTAGGCGTTCTGGAACGCTAGGCAAAGAAGGAACATAGGTGTGGTTTTAGTGAGTAAAAGCCTGACACGCCCTCCATTGTTATTATACGTATTTTTGATGGCAAAAATAAATTGCGAAGTGTGCATTGAGAAACAATAGCTCCCATTCATAGATGGGAGCTGTTCTCTCGAATAGCATATTAGAAACCAATGATTATAAAGTCTAAGATTTTTTAAATGAAAAATGAAGTAATTTCATTTATATAATATTAAGTTTGATATAAATTATGTTAAAGAATTAATCAAAATTTCAACTTAAATAAAAATTCACGATAATTTAAACATGTATTAATACCTTAAATAAACTAGTCTAGTTTCTAGGTATAGAAATATAATAGACTTAGTGTAGAAAATACAGTTGTCATTTTGACCTTCAGACGCGTCGTTACGGGTAGTCAGAACCCAAGAAATCTGACAGCAGTCTTTCCAAGTGGTGTCATGTTTATCTAGCTATTGGGTTTTGGAGGCTAGATAGGCCGTTAGTCCATGTTAAATACTAGTATTAGCCGCATCCGGTTAGACTTGAAAATATCAACATACTTGAGAAAAATCTGGGCAGATATATTCTTGTTAGTATTGCAAATGCTGAATATATTTTTTCGCTGCAAATTTCGTTGTTATAAATCTTTATACTTACTATGTTTACGTTAGAAGTAATTCGTTGCCAAAGTAAAAGTACAAAAGAGATAGGTACAGAAGTCAATCTTCATACAAAGCACACTCGACCAGTGCACACATAGACACCGCTCACGGTTAATATCTCGGTTCGGTTGAGACCATTGCGAGAGCATGAATGTGAACTTTTTTTGGCAATAATTGAGTAACAAAAAAAAGTTATTATAACTATTCAGTGGACGGTTGTTTAAACTCAACATTAAATGGTGAATTATCGTTTTTTAAGATACCAGTTCCGTCAAAGAAGTAAGGTATATATTTGTATTTCGATTTGGTTTATTTTAACGTAACACGGAATAGTTAGGTAGGTAGGTAAGCGCCCTGGGCCCAGACATCGCGCAAAAACAGCGAATATAACTTTTTGGCCATGTAATATTTTTACAATTTGACAGACCGGTAGCGAGACTGCCGAGCGTAGATATAAAAAGTGAAGAATATAATGAAATTGACTTCTGTACCTATCTATTTTGTGGTAAAAGGTCAGTGCCTCAATTAAATATATTCTCAAGATCCACGTGTTTAAACAGAGTCAGACGCATATATTTAGAGAAAGTTCAACAGTAGAGAAGCGCGGCAGTGATATATGGTAATTATCGACACATATCGATAGCTGTTACGAATGTTTAGATCTCGAAATTGTGTTGTGATTGAGGATCGATGTTTACGGTTTTTTTGTTTGACGTTCGATTTTTTTTTTGTGATTTATGTGAGATCCATTTCGGTTATCTACGTTTTAAGTATAAAAACTCACAAACTTAAGTTTAAGTTTTTGTAGCAAGTACGGATTTCTGGAATTACGGAACAAACAATGAAAATAATTTCATTAATAGGAAGTTACATTATTCGTGAGTGTAGGTATATGTTAAATATTTTACCATAGTAATAATTTTAAAATGATTATTTTATAATACGTCGGTAGAATGGGGCTTCTAATATATTAGTAACTGGAGCATAGTATGTTCAAAATTATTGGAAAAAGGTTTTTAAAAAACTAGTCTTAAAGTAGTGCAACTAGACTATTTTTCTATACTTGCGTATGTTTAGTCTAATTAGACTACTTTTGAAAAATAAAATTTGACCTTTGAGTGTCAAATCAACCCAACAAGTATACTTGTTTTTACCCATCAATACTTCATCACAATTTCCAGTAATTACCTATCTCACCTTAACATTCAATCAGATGCCTGCCAAATGAGAGTTATTTTCGTCTCAGTGGATCGTAGCGTAGTATAAATCAGAGTAATACGCACAAGCATACGTAGCGATCACGTTTGCATGCCGAAATTGTGTTGCAATCGCTTTATGTGTAGAGAAACCAGAGCATATTAAGGTACAACCACACTGCTCGCCCGTGTGCCGCCACACACACCGATCTAGACGCGTCAGTCTTCATACATTTTATATGGAAACTAGGCTTATAGAGGTACTCTTGATACCCGCCACTTGACGTCGTTCTACGTACAAATCAAGCTAAAACTTCACTGCGCACACGTGTACCACACACGCCGATCTGGGCTCGTCAGTCTCCATACATTTTATATGGACACTGGACTTGTAGAGCTACACTAGATCCACACCTCGCGACGTCTTTCTACGTATAAATCAGGCGTGTTACACGTGTACGTCTAGTGTCTTTCTAGCTTTAGGCTCGCACGAATGAATAATGGCGGTTTTTTTACTCAAATAAAAAACCGATGTTTATCGTAATGATTTGAATATGAAAGTTCTTGTTTTACGTTCGTTAAATGATAATTTTTTACTATGAACGCAACAGATTGTCTAGGTCTAGTTTATCCTTAGACGGCACGGTAGGCGCAAAACGATTTACTGCTGCGTTGCATGTCGCGGGTTTGATGCCCACACGGAATATGTGTTTGTATGATCTACAGATAGGTGGTCCGGATCTGGGTGTGACAATTTATGTTAGTGAACGCACACACAATAGAGGAGAATTACTCCTCTATCCTGGTGTAGGACTTAAGGCGTATAGTTCCTTGAACCATCTGGCCGAAATTATGTGAACGCAACTCTCGCACTCGCCTAGGCGGCAGTACGCAAATCTGTGCATTTATTTGCGGCCAGCAGCGCCCGGAAAGCGCTTTAAACCCATTTTCTCTGCGAGATATTGATTGATTTACATATTATGCAATGTTCACTTTGAAGAATATTTAACCACCAATTTTTATGTGTAAAAATGTTTATAAAGGTCCAAGCCGTTTTGAAGGAGTAGGGAAAAGTTGCGAAATTGCTAAATATTTTTTTTTGACAAAAGTATTAATTGCACGAAAAAATCAAATGTTGATATTATTGTTCATTAATCTATAATAAACATATTTTTATCCAATTGACCAAGTCGTTACGGAGGAGTAGGCCTCAGAAAATCACTGTTTTATGGCACTTTTCGGGCGCTTGGCCCTTAAAGATGATTCATAACATCAAAAATACTATACAACCCTCCAAAACACAAGTCATTGACATAACTCAAAATACTGCCCAGCTTAAATGAACTAGGCTGGATATCGATCGATCGATTGAACAGTGAGATGGTATAACACAAAATCGGAGCTCTGAAATGGCAAGTTGGGGTCTCGGCACATTACGAAGAAGAAGGAGAGGCGACCTAAATGTTTTCCTTAGGAATTGGCGAGAAGTAACCTAGAGACGGGAATTATGAAAGTAATGGAGGGAGATCTTCGACTAATAGTGACATGGTACATGAAATATTAATACATTTATTATATTGTTTTAAAAACGGACATACATTGTCAATCAATTGATAATAAAAGCACATCACATTAATATCATAATGACAAAAGTTTGTGAATATTTGTTACTTCTTGAAGTAGAAACGTCTGACAGGAATTGAATGAAATTTAGCACACGAGGAAACTATGTTCTGAATTAGCACACAGGATACGTTTTTATCCTAGGAATGTGACAATTTCATACTTTCCCGCGAGATAAGCCACAGGCAGCTGCTAGTATTGTCATTAATCACATGTACACACGTGTGTCATGTCAATACTCGTTAATAAATCGTTTTTATTTATATTAAGCGTATGTTGTCTATATATATCAGTCATCATTTACTACGCACTGTTAGACGCATGGCTGTGACACGCGCTTGTATCAATATAAACACAGCAGTTTTGTGGCAGACATAGGTATACTAAACTATATAATAAATTTTAATAGTCTAGGGGTCTTTAAGTCAAGAGTGAATAGATTGCTTCTAGGCAAGCGTGTTCCATCGTCGGCAACATCATCGCTTACCATCAGGTGAGATTGTGGTCAAACGCGAGCCTATCCATTATAAAAAAATATATACAGGTTAGTAGCCTGTATAATATGGGTAAGTATGTCTGCAAGTATGAACAAAAACATTTAAGAAGATACAGAGGTCTTACTGAGCATGATATAATTTCATTTATTTTTATTTTTAAATGATATAAACTATTATAGTGCTTGGCTGCGATCCCACCTGATGGTAAGCAGTAATGCATCGTTGATGGTGAAGCGCACTAGTTTATTAAGAGCCTATTCACTCTAGCCTTGAAGACACCTAAATTATAATCAGATGGGAAGATTGCAGCATGCAAATTGTTCCAGAATTTATATCAGAAGCCATTATTATTTTTGGGGATGGGTATTCATCGAACAACCTCTCTCGCTCTGGGTGGAGCAAAAAGGGCCTTGAACAGAATAAAACCCACCTGTGTTTTTTCAGTTGTCCTTTGCGTTTCAAGGCTGATCAAGGGTAGGTAGGGTAGGCTTGCGGACAGTGAGAAATGTGTAGCTCGCTGTCCGGCCGTCCGGTAACTGTCCGGACCAGGCCCAAGTCGTCAACGGCGCGCACTGTAACCGCGCACCTCAAAGAGTTGTCAGCAACTCCCCAGTAGGCTTCGACCCGGCTGGGTCGAAGCCTACTGGGGCCAGGGTTATCCGAAAGGAAATCGAGCCCCGGTATGAAGGCTAGAAGGAACGGTCTTTTAGTCAGTAAGAGTCTGACACTATCTCCCGCTCCTCCCAAGAGCGGGGGTTGTCATTAGATGATTTTTCACACCATAAAAAAAGGATAGGTAGGGATATATTTTCAAGTTAACTTATTTAGGTAAGTAGTCGCTTATACTACCATCAACCGGGAATTAATTCAAACTCTGTGCTATTTTAAGCAATTTATTTATTTATTTAATACTTTATGCACTATTGAAACACTGTTCAAAGGTGAACTTAATACCATATACCAACACAATGCTGCAATTTCTAATAGAATCACCCAATGACATATTGCTCAACGCACAAAAACTTCGTTTGCGCCGGGCATTTAATACACTTATTGTTATTTAAAATACTAAAATAGTTTTATAGTTTTGACAAGTCTAAGTTTTTTTTGCATAAATATAGCGAAGGAAATAAATTGGAAGTGACAATGGCGTTAGGCAATACTTGCAAATTACTTGCTAGAATGAAATAATAGCTTTTACCACTATTCAATAATAATAATAGAACATAAAATGAAGCAACAGAGTCCTAAAAATGGGTTCTTGTAATTAAAAATCTTAAAAAACGTCTATCATATTTATAATCTGTGTATTAATACGACTTCAAAAAACTAGTTTATTTTTATAGTTAGAAATTTTAAATAAACTTATAAGTATTTGCCATTTCCTTATCATTCCGTAACAAATTAAAACTATAATTTCATGATTCTTAAATAATACTAACGACTACTACCGCTTTAATATTAAATATAACTTATTTTCATATAAATCGGAAATGCGAGCGACAAAACAATTACCCTAATAAAAACCGAAAAGCATCGATAAATAACGCACATCACTACTCTACTAATAACAGCTGATCTAACGGAAAGGCGACGCGTCCGGCGTCCGGTTTTAAAATACGGTTTCACGCACACATGCTCGTTTTTATTGCTCTTTTTTTCAAACTTCGTCTGCGGTTCGATTTTTGAATAACTTCTTGGAGTCTTATGCTCTCCTAGTACTTTTGATAAAGTTTTTTTTTTGTAAAACTTTTTATTTTAAATTTATTTTTTAATTTTTAATTTTTTTAAGTGGGAAATGATGCAATGCCTTCTCCCACTCTAGAGCGGAGCGGGAGGGCGTGTCAGACTTTTACTGACTATAAACACTTGTAATAATACAATACTTGTGCTTGACTGCGATCCCACTTGATGGTATAAATAAGCAGTGATGCAATCATTGATGGTGAGGCGCACTAGTTTATTATGAGCCTATTCACTCTAGCCTTGAAGACACCTAAATAATCGACGGGAAGACCGCAGCAAGCAAATTGTTCTAGTCCCTCGGTGTACGCGGTATAAATGACGAGGCGAACCGCTTAGTCCAGACCGTAGAGGTTTCAACAACGTAAGAGTGGATGCTTGCCCTTCGTCGGGTTGTCCGGTATAAATGAGGTAATTCATGCAATTCCTGCGTTGCAATCCGTACTTCTTTGCCTTGCGTTCCTCCAAGACCCCGGGTTTTCTTTCCGTGATGAGTGAACCCATGGCCCCAGTAAGCTTGGACCCTGCTGGGACTCTACGGTTTTTCGGACATCTTGAGGCGCGTGTGGAACTCTACGCACCGCTGTCGATGACTCGCGGTTCGAAATTTGAATAACTTCTTTATGTGTTATGCTCTCCTAGTACTTTTAATGATTTTTTTTTTATGTGTAGCTTTTTTTACTTTTTTTTTATTGCTTTCTGGAAACCTATACGTTTTAACCAAGTTCAAGAAATAGTAAAAAGTTCTGGAGGAAAAAAGAAGTATCACTTTGCTTGACTTGGGAATCGAAACTAGGACAGTTAAGAGCATTCAGTCAAGAGAAATCTTTGATTTAGTGAATTGATTTCTCTGGCTTCTAGTAAGATTAAAAGACCTAAAGCGCGGTCACTCTCAGACTGCATTAAGTTTGATTGAGGGGTACTTTTTAATGGTGATACCATAACTAAAAAGTGTAAAATAAAAAAAGTTTTTACAAAAAAACTTACAAAATAAAAAAAAAACACTGAGAAGTCTAAAATAACTTTAATTTTGGAAGTCGATGTTAAGTAACGAATTAGAGAAAAACCGACTTCCGAAATTAAAGTTGTTTTGCTCTTTTCAGTGTTTTTATAAGAATCCTTCTTTCCTAAATAAACAACATAGTAACTGCGCAAAAAACACATGATATCAAAAACACATGATATCTATTTTTGTTTCCATTCCCATCATCAATCGTGAGTTTATTCAATCTTCTTTTAATTTTTAGGGTTCCTTTCCTCAAAACTAAAAAACAAAAACCATTTTGTTGTCCGTCCGTCTGTCTGTTTGTCTGTGAAAACCCTTTATCTCAAAAACGCAAGGAGGTATAGAGTTGAAATTAAAACCATATACTCAGATCTGCGGTGCATTGAGGCTGTAAAAAAATCAAACTTCTAAGCCAATGAAAAAAAAAAAGATACAAAAAGCGTATATTTCGACATTCTCAAAGGAAACAAAATTCATAGGGTACTGACCTCCCGTTGACCCAGAATCCTGAAATTTAGCATAAAGTACAGGTTTAGGAATAAATCTGAAAACAGTATTACGTCACAATAAAAGAAATTTTTTTTTTTGCGATTCGTACATTCTCAATTCAATCTTCGAGACTTCATTCGGGAATTGAACTATTTACATAATGTACGGAACCCTCATGAAACTTGCCCAGTTTTTCTTTCAATGTCAACCATTTTGTTTTTACGCATTGACGTCAATCCGCTTCCTTTCAACACTTAGTACATTCTGAGTTGTTTGTGTTTAAAAGTAATTTTTTAAATGTATGTTTACGTTTTTGAGCGATGATAAATTGATTTGTTTTTTTTTTTTCAATATTTGCTAACTAGGTAATCTAGTAACTCATATTATATATTTAGTTGCTCTAGATTGTATTAACATAGTCAGCCTTATAATGTTCCCGCTGGGACACATGCCTCACTGTAGGCGCGGGCTTGCGGACGGCGAGCAATGGGTAGCTCGCTGTCCGAATGTCCGGTAACTGTCCGGACCGAGCCCAAGTCGTCGACGGCGCGCACTGTTACCGCGCGCCTCAAGGAGTTGTTGGCAACAGTAGGGACCCAGCCGGGTCGAAGCCTACTGGGGCCAGGGTTATCCGAAAGAGCGCTCGAGCCCCGGTATGAAGGCTAGAAGGAACGGGGTGGGTCTTTTAGTCAGTAAGAGTCTGACTCTATCTCCCGCTCCGCCCAAGGGCGGGGGATGTCAATTCATGAATTTTCCCACCATAAAAAAAAAGTCGTCGACGGCGCTAACTGTTCCCGCGCGCCTCAAGGAGTTGTCAGCAACAGCAGGGGCCCAGCTGGGAAGCCTACTGAGGCCAGGGTAAGTTTCGAAAGAGTAGCTCAGTCCCGGTATAGTCAGTAAGAGTCTGAAACTATCTCCCGCTCTGCCCATGAGCGGGGGTTGTCACTAGATGATTTTCCCACCATAAAAAAGCCCTCCTCTTTAGGAGAGGGAATGGGCCGTAATCACCACGTGGGCTCAGTGCAGGTTGGTGGATGTCACATGTCTTAAATTACACAAAGTAATGCTCCTGGCTGGGTTCGAACGCGACCTACAACTCGTAAGTATCACTGGGCTAACATTGCTCTTAAAAATTTTGTTAGGACTTGATTTTTTGGTCTTAGTAGGCTTCGGACCTGCTGGGACCCTACGGTTTGCTGACATCTGTTTGAGGCCTGCGTGGAACACTACACGCCGTCGACAACTCGGGCTTTATCCTTATAGGACTAGTGGACGGCGAGCAACCGATAGCTCTTCGTCCATCATCCCTAGTTTGAAACCACGATCTACAATTTATAAGTCGGAGCCGTGGTCGCCACTGCTCTTAGACAGACAGCTTGGTAGCCGCAACAGTATTAAAAATTCAAAAAGATCAGATACACCCATCCCACGCTACAAAAAAGCCAGCCATTAAAATGAAAAGCAATAAAAAATCTAATAACATTGAGCTTCTATATTTTCTCTATGATTGCGGTCATTTTATATTCTGGCAACACTCCAAAACGGCTTTACGATTTCAAATTCGAAATAAGAATGATTTACGATTGATATTGGTCTTCAATATCTATATCTATTCGCTTCTACTAGTGGCTTCGTTCACGCGTATGTAGGTTTCTTCATACTTACAAACTTAGGGCTTGCGGACGGCGAGCAATGGGTAGCTCGCCGTCCGTGACAGTTTCTTTGATCAGTGACCTACCATTAAGACGTCATTACGCAATTAGTGCTTTTAATAAGCTCGATATTATCATTCTACCACAATTTTATTACAAGACCATTGACCGATCAATGATCGATCATTATGAATTAAAAGATTACAAACTTTTAGCAAAATGACAATGGGATCGTGTTGGAACGACGAATTTATAAAAATAGCAGACTAAGGCCCCTGGGTGGGAATCGAATCCACGACCTCCGGCATAGCATTCAGGGCCACTAACCACTAGACCAACAGGCCACTCAAATTAATGACTACAAAATCCTTAATAGTATTTCGAGACATTTGTGTCACTCATTAACTACTCTATTTTATTATAATAGTAAAATTAAAAAGGGCAGGATGCGTCAAGTCCCGGAATCCATCAGGAAAAGAGAATTCTTCTAAAAATATTCCCTACACTTCCTGCCTGACTTATTACGAAGTGTCCCAAAATGGCTTGACGAGATGATTATGTCTACTCTGGATGTTTCTGAATTTGGCTTTGTTAGTCAAAGATGTAGTTTATTTTCAACCATAAAGGGCGTCAAACTCACACAAAATTATGAGTGATCCAGTTTATAATACTTAAAAGGCCCATCGCCCGAAAAGTGCCATAAAACAGTGACTTTCTGAAGTTTACACCTCGGTAATGGCTTGGTTAATAGGTTTGAAAAAAATTATATATGTTTACTATAGATTCATGAACAATATTATCAACATTTGATTTTTTCATGCTATTAATACTTTTGTCTAAAAAAAATATATTCGCATGTCACATTTCTTCGAATTTTTGGTTCTAGGACATGCCGGTTTCCTCACGATGTTTTCCTTCACCGTTTTGATAGCAATGAAGTAAATTACACAAAGCAATGCGTCTGGCAGGGTTTGAACCCGCAAACTCGTAAATCGGAGCCGGTACCTCTCAGCCACCACAGCTCTTAAAAAAGTTCAAAGTTAGAAAAACCTGGCCTTAAGGCGTATAGTCCGTTGAACCATCTGGCCGAAATTATGTGAACGCAACTCTCGCACTCGCCTAGGCGGCAGTACGCAAATCTGTGCATTTATTTGCGGCCAGCAGCGCCCGGAAAGCGCTTTAAATCAATTTTCTCTGCGAGATATTGATTGATTTACATATGCAATGTTCACTTTGAAGAATATTTATCCACCAATTTTTATGTGTAAAAATGTTTCTAAAGGTCCAAGCCGTTTCGAAGGAGTAGGGAAAAGTTGCGAAAAGTTGCGAAATTGCTAAATATTTTTTTATGATAAAAGTATTAATTGCACGAAAAAATCAAATGTTGATATTATTGTTCATGAATCTATAATAAACATATATTTTTTTCAAACCAATTGACCTAGCCGTTATGGAGGAGTAGGCCTCAGAAAATCACTGTTTTATGGCACTTTTCAGGCGCTTGGCCCTTAAGAGCGTCCTTTACGAGGTATGTACATTTTCATACAATCGCTTTTAAATGTAACATTGATTGTGATGTTATTTATCACACATCTTTCTCTAGATTTTTTTGGATACACAGCTATCTAGAAGCGCAAGAAGTAATTGAATGATTTCCCACCTTCTTCTTCTTCTTCTTTCTGCCCTTGTCCCATTTTATTTGGGGTCGGCGCAACACGATTTTTTTCTTCCATTCTGTCCTGTCACTCGTCACGCTATCACTATATGTATTATTGATTTTCTACCTTATATAAAAGAAAAACTGGGCTAGACCGTTGAGAAAGTTATGGTTTGCTCATGTTCCGGGTAAAAAGCAATAATGTTGTAATTTAGGATGCATTTTAATTCAGTGCCAAATTGCTTCCAAATCCGTTCAGCTATTACAGTTAGGTTGAGTAATAAATTGGTAATAATTGAGCTATTATCTATACATCTATACAAACATAAAAATAAAATTGGAGTGTCTGTTTCTAATATTGAAATAACTGCTTTTTACTACATGCATATGTATATATGTATATGCGGTACATAAAGAAAGAAAGAAAGAAAGAAAGAAAATTTATTTGTCAAACATGCGTTTACATAAACTGACATAACAGACATGCAAGGTGTTAAATTAATAGTGTGTAATGGGCGTCCATGTTTTGCCAATAACGGCGTACAAATGTTTTAGTTATAAAAATTACATTTAATTGCATTTACATATTATAGTCATTTCAAAATTTCTAAATTCCATTACAAAATACATAAAATAAATAATTAATTGATGTCAAGATGTCAAGTATAAGTGTATTATAGTCAAAAATAAATTAAATTAAATTATGTCCAGTAAATTCATAATATTATGTAGTCAAAAATTCACATTATTAAGTTGGAATAGAAAAGTCCTTTTCATTCAAAAAATTTAAAACATTATAGTACACTTTATTAACTAAAAAACTTCTCAGTTTTTTTTTGAAAAGTGACAAGGGCAGTTCTCTCCAACTTTTAGGCAATTTATTGAATATCATAGGAGCCATACAGAAAACACTTTTGCGCATGAGGGATGTTCTCGCAGGATGAGAGCATATCTTACTGTTGTCACGCCTGTTACGTGGGACTACTTCATCTATTCGTTTAAATCGGTGTGGATTTGTTTTGACAAATACAGCTACCTCTAAAATGTACATACACCAACATATTTTTTTTTTTTACAATTTTTGTCTGTCTGTTTGTCCAGGCTAACCTCTGAAATGGCTGGACCGATTTTGACGGGACTTTTTTGGCAGGTAGCTGATGTAATAAGGAGTAACATAACTACTTTTATTTTAGAAAAAATAAATTCAAAATCCTGTAGTCCACGCGAACGAAGTCGTGGGCACGGCTAGTATTGGAATAATTTACTTATTGTAAGGAGCGGTATGGCCAAGAGGTTGCGGCCCCGACTTAAGGCCTGCGCTCACTGACAAGACGCCTTAGACAGACTTCACAAGACTCAGACAAGTCTGAGACGTCTTAGACGAGTCAACAGTCCTAGCGCCCCGTGTCGTAGACAAAACAGTCTTGTCGCAGATGTCGACAAGACGTCTTGTCTCAAGTGTGCGCAGGCCCTTACGATTTGTAAATCGTGGGATCAAACCAGGGATGGTAAGGATATGAACAGTGGCGTAACTATATCATCTGAGGCCCGTGGCAAATTTATTAGATGGGGCCCCCGATAAATCACGTTACGTTGTGATTACATTTTAATATTTTTTTAAATATATTTTGGGTTACTTCTTCTGAGCTCGCGGCCTGTTAGACCGGGGGCCCCGTCGGCCCTGGGTTCGGTGGCATTTTGCCAGCCTTGCCATCCTATAGTTACGCCACTGGATATGAACCGTTTTAATATTATTTTCTTTATTCGTCATTTTAACTTATTAAAACACATTTTTACGTATTTCTTAAAAAACAATAATAAATCTTATATGTATATAAAATTCTCGTGTCACAATGTTCGTTCCCGTACTCCTCCGAAACGGCTTGACCGATTCTCATGAAATTTTGTGAGCAGGTCTGAGAATCAGCCAACATCTATTTTTCATACCCCTTAGTGATAAAAAAAATAAAATTATTTATATGGCAAAACAACGTTTGCCGGGTCAGCTACTAGTATATTATAAAAAGATAGTATCCCATATCGGTATCGAAATCAAAATCAAGCTACCGCCAGTCAGGACTCAAAGAAAGGAACCTCCTAACTAGCACGCCGTTTCCTGGAACTGTACCTAGCGTTTTATGAATGAAACCCTTGATCCAGCCACCTAATGAGAGCTTCCTAAGGTGTTGGTCGAGGCTCCTGGCTATTAAGCCATTGGCCGACACGACTATCGTTACAATGATAGCTGAGTCCACATCCCACATGACGACAAACAATCTATGTAGAAAAAAAAAAACAAAAAACATATGTTTTCTTTCTTTTTTTTTCTTTATAGATTTTTTGTGCTTTTAAGTACAATATTGACTGGTCTACACTGTCCTCACATACTATTAATATTGTAATATGAAAATATTATGAAAACAATTTATTTTTTTAAAGAGAGAACTAGTAAGAAATACGTAATTCGAAATTTGAACCGTTCACTAGCTTCCACGTAAGCCTATGTGCAAATACTGGAATATAATTATACCTACTCGTTTCAAAAAACATCCCTAAACTAACATCTTATTCTGAATTTTCTAGCACCTTAAACGTTAGGTGTTGTAGTTAACTTAAGGCTAGTCATCATAGTCGCTTGAACCATCTGGCCGAAATGGTTCAAAATACAGTACAGTAAATGGACACAACTCTCGTACCCTCCTAGGCGACAGGACGCGTACTTATCTGTGCATTTATTTGCGGTTAGCTGTGCCCGGATAGTGCGCGGCTAACCTTAAAATTCATTTTCACTTTGAAGAATATTTAACCCCAATTTTTATGTGTAAAAATGTTTCTAAAGATCCAAGCCGTTTCGAAGGAGTAGGGAAAAGTTCTGAAATTGCAAAACATTTTTTTTGACACAAAAAAATCAAATGTTCATAATGTGTTTCATGAATCAATAATTTCGGGGAGTGTGCGTCGGAATTGCATAACCTAATTCCGCCCAGCCCGTTTCATCATCGGACTACCAGACGTACGGCTATGCGCCACCGGTATATGGCGGATATCCCACCAACACGCACAAAACGTTTTGGGAACACATTCATTGTGCGTGCGGCTAGGGAGTGGAATTCCTTGCCGGAGTCTGTGTTTCCTGATAGCTACAACCCGGGAATCTTTAAGTCGAGAGTGAATAGGTTTCTTCTAGGTAAGCGCGTTCCATCGTCGACCGCATCGTCGCTTTCCATTAGGTGAGATAGCGGTCAAGTGCGAACCTATCAACAATAAAAAAAAAAAGCATATATTTTTTTCAAACCTGGCCGTTACCGAGGAGTAGGCTTCAGAAAGGCTGTTTTATGGCACTTTTCGGGCGTTTGGTCCTTATAACGCTTGACTACCGCGTCATCAAGAATTACAGACGCAGACATATCAATAGAGAAACATTACTATTCATAAATAGACTTTATCCAGCAGTGTAGAATTTCAAGTGGATTCCAAATATAATATAGATGCGGTCATATTCATAGTAGAATGTTAATTCAGAGGCAGGTTAGCGGCGGGCCGACTCGCATTTTCGACAACTCGAGTTGGAATTGATATTTTTGTTTAACCTTTCAATCGTGTCAATTAGAGACACAATAGAAAGACAATAACAGGACGGAGTGAGAAAGAAAGAAAAAAAGACAATTGCGTTTAATTAGCATTACAAAAACAGAAACACCTTAAAGACACCTTTTTTTCCTTTTGAGAGGGTCAAACTTTTAACTGACTAAAAACCCACTCCTGTTCCTTCGTTGCCTTTCATACCAGGTCCGAGTTTTGATTTCAGAAACAAAACCTTGGCCTGCAGTCGACTTTGACCGTGCTGGGCTCCTACGGTCTCCTTGAGGCGCGCGTGCAACAGTACGCGCTGTCGACGACTGTTACATCCAGTAACAGTCGTCCGACGGCGGACGGCGAGCTAACCTATGCTCGCCGTCGGCAATCCCGCGCCTACGATGGCCGGAAATCGGGATCCCGGTGGCTAGGGCGTGAGGGTCGTGCACGTGCGACCTCCTCCTTTGCTAGTATTATTGCTTATCTAGTGCTTGACTGCGATCACAAAAGAAATGAAGATATCCACAATAGAACAATGTTGCCGACATAGCTCGAAGAATCGCCAAACTGAAGTGGCAATGGGCAGGGCACATTGCTCGCAGAACAGATGGTAGATGGAATGAAAAGTTCTGGAGTAGCGACCGCGTATCGGAAGACGTTGCGTTGGTAGGCATCCCACAAAAAGAACCGATGACCTGGTGAAATTTGGCGTGAAGATAGGTCTTATAGCACAAATATCAAAACTTTAAATTGTTTGTTATGTCATAAAAGAAAATTTTTTTTTGCGATTCGAAAAAAAACATCGTGATTCGATTCAGGAATTGACCTATTTACATGCATACCGGCACGGATCTTGAGCGCTGGCTTCAAGTTGCGCAGAAGTCAAATATTCGGTCTCTTTAGTGGTGCGAAGTGAGACGCGGGGGCGGGGAGTGTCAGTGATTGGCTCGCCGCGACATCGCGTCATAGATGTCACTCCTCATTCGTTCACTGCGTTGCTGCATGTATCTATCAACGACGACGATCGGCTCGCCAATGTATGGAATGCGCAAAGCGATCCCCACTCTGACGCCGAGCGCTCAAGATCCGTGACGGTATAATTGTACATAGGTAAGTTTTCTCTAGACTCGAACTTGTTTCCCTGTTAGGTACAGAACTCTAAAGTAAAAATTCGCGAAAACAAGCGTGATAATTATGCTCGTTGTGCATAATGACATGTTAATACGAACAGTTGTCAAGTCAGTGAAATGGGGTCAGACTACATTCCTATAATATTTTTTCCGAGTAACCGAGTAGTTGCAAATGTAATATTAGCAAAAAATGTGTGTTCGTTATGCGTACCTAAACGAGTGTTTGCGTCAGGAGTAAATAGTGCACAGAGTGTTATGGGCGGAGAGAAAGTTTCAAAGAGTTACCGCGGCCCTGACTGAAGGCTTTTTATGACGTTAAAATGTCAGGAGGAAGAGGGGTGGAGGTATACTCGCTATATAGCTGCGTTCCTGAAACATTTCAGTTTAGGTTGTCAAATGGATCGCGTTAAGAGCACGTGGTAGGCCCTCTGGAAAGCACAAAGGACAAATAAAGGAACTCAAGTGGGTTTTAGCTGTAACACTATTATACTATGAACCCAAGTCGTCGACGGCGCGTAGTGTTCGCGCCTCACAGAAATGTCAGTAAAACAGACGATTTAATCTGGATCAGATCACTTAGGTAGTAGTTTTTTAAGAAATAAATTATGCTAAATGTAAGCAAATTATAATTATAAAAATCGACGCACTACGTTGTTTTATTGCTTTTTTTAATTTATTTTTTTTTTACTTTATTTTAGGATAAAAATACTTATTTAAAAAATAGCTAAAATCGAATTAGTAGCCGATTCTTAACATGCTACTTTCAGAATGTGCGTTTAGTATAATTTTATTACATGTTGTATAGCTATATATAAAGACAAACTAAGTCCGTTCCATCATCGAATTAATATACGTACAGCGATGCGCCACCGGTACATGGTGCACATCGCACCCATGCGTACAATGCGTTGGGAACACTATTATTGTGCGTGCGTACAGCTAAGGAGTAGAATTCCCTGTCGGAGTCTGTGTTTTTTTTTAAATCTAGTGTGAATAGGTTACTTTCAGACAAGCGTGCTCGATCGTCGATCACATCATCGCTTACCATCAGGTGAGATCGAGGTACGGCGCGCACTGTTCCCGCGCGCTTCAAGGAGTTGTCAGCAACAGCAGGGACCCAGATAGGTCGAAGCCTACTGGGGCCAGGGTTATCCGAGAGGGCGCTTGAGCCCCGGTGTGAAGGCTAGAAGGAACGGGGTGGGTCTTTTAGTCAGTAAGAGTCTGAAACTATCTCCCGCTCCGTCCAAGAGCGGGGGATGTCAATGCATGATTTTTCCCACCATAAAAAAAGGTGTGATCGAGGTCAAACGCGAGACTGTCCATAATAAAAACTTAAAATATCTAACAATGTTCGCATTCTGCTACAATTTATTCTGTGTCTACAAT
Source organism: Mythimna albipuncta (assembly GCA_929112965.1). Classification (NCBI taxonomy): domain Eukaryota; kingdom Metazoa; phylum Arthropoda; class Insecta; order Lepidoptera; family Noctuidae; genus Mythimna; species Mythimna albipuncta. Next base: position 3,740,177 of record OV815988.1, read on the forward strand.
TATAAGCTGCCTCTCCAAGTCAATGCGTTCTCGTCCGACCAGTTTTTACTGTTTATCAATTTCCATATTATTTACCTCAATTCTACTAACGAGTTATCAAAGAGTGATTCACTGATATTATCATTTTATTGCAGATTACTTGGTAGTAGATTATATTCTAGGTAAAACTGTGTCTTTCCTCAATGGAATTTTATGTAGCCTAGTGTCCACGGACGCGTAGCTTCATTGACGCATATCCGTTATAACACGCTGGGTGTACGCCGGCGTGAATCTTGCATACAAAACTATGGCCTACTGTTTAGGGACGCTTAGCTTCATAGACGCGTAGGTATTCGTCACTATATGCTTGGTGTACGCCTGCGTGAGGCGGACAAATAAAACTATGGCCTACTGTGGATAGACGCGTAGCTTCTTAGACGCGTATTCGTCGTTATACGCTTGGTGTACGCCTGCGTGAAGCTTACATACAAAACTAAAAAATCGGCCCGGAAAAAAAGGGTTCAGTAAAATCGCATTTGGTGTATGGGAGCCCCGGCTACTAAAATATTTATTTTATTCTTATACACCGTTAAATTATAATCGTTTTAATCCCGTGGAGGGACGTTTTCCTAAAGAAATTAATTTCGTACATGCGTAAATTAATACGAGTTTTTAAAAAAAGGAACTTTATTTTTTGATTTTATCTTTACAAATCGATAGTGTTTCATGTACCGGATCGACCCTCCACGGGATTAAAACGACTAAAATTTAAGGGTATATTAGTATTATTTTTTTTATATTTATGTTCAAGATAAAAACAGTATACATTTGACTTTTTATACTAAAAACCACTAAAGCCATTACTGGCTTATGCATGGTTAGTGAGTTCGGATAAATTAAATGTTAGTAATAAGTTTATCTAAACTAATTCACTTTTTGCAAAAAGTACTTTTTTAATTCACGCTTTGATTTTTTAGGGTTGCTGAGATATTTATTTTGTATGTCCACAGGAAGTTCGTTAATTATTTTTGGCAGAATGTATGTGTATGTTCTCATACCGTATGTATTGTTGTATCTAGGCAAGGTAAAGGTGTTCATGTTCGATAACGTTCTTAGTTTTGGATGACGTGCATTCTTAATTAAATTATTTATGTTATTAAATTCATCTTTTAGTATGGAAAGTTTAGCCATGTTGTGAACTGGCAATATGTTGCAATAATGAAATAGTTCTGAGTAATCATTTTGGTATTTTGTTTTAATTTTAGGTGGTACTATATTTTTGTTATTATAGAAGCAAAAGAAATACATCATCTGTGAAAATGTCAAATGTCTGGCTATCACGGTTCATGAGATACAGCCTGATGACAGACGGACAGACAGCGGAGTCTTACTAATGGGGGTCCTATTTTACATTTTAGGTACGAACCCCAAAAAAATTAAGAAAATTGAATAACTTCCGAAAACTTAACAAATACGAGTATTTTGATAGTACACACGTTTTGCAATCATAGCAATTGGCGAAGCCGCTAGCAGAAGCTAGTTTTTAGGGTTCCGTAACCAAAGGGTTAAAACAGGACCCAATTGCTAAGACTCCGCTGTCCGTTTGTCTGTCATCAGGCTGTATCTCATGAACCTGAACATGACATTTTCACAGATTATGTATTACTGTTGCCGCTTTATTTAATTCTATTTTTAGTAGTTGTTGTACTACAAAACAGAATAAAATAAATATTTAAGTGGGGTTCCCGTACAACAAACGTTATTTTTTTCCCATTTTTTTTGCTACGGAACCTTTCTTGCGCGATTTCGACTCGCACTTGGCCAGTTTTTTTTTTTATAAATCTATTAACAATATGAGTAGATAAAAAAAAAACGTTTACCATTATATCGATACATCTCGACCCCAATACTAGGCTCGCGACCCGGTTTGACCCGTTTGTACAGTTAGGTATTATATCGATGCCGATTCGCAAATCTAGTATTCGCCCATTAGAATTAATAACGGTATAACATAATATCTGTATAACTTGTTCCCAAATATTTTGGGAACATCTATATAATTATAAATGTACTACGCACTAGATTACGGATGACGAACACTCATTTTAATCGACTTCGGTGTAATGTAGTCTGCACACCTTGAAAAATACACTGTGTTGAACGAAACGCGTAAGTGTAAGTAAGTAAAGCTATCTTAACGCTGCGCTGATTACACCATTACCTTGCTACCATCGGACAACCCGACTTACAGCGAGTATGGACCCTTACGTTTTTGAAACCTCTACGGTCCGGACTAAGAGTTTTGCCTCGTCATTTTATACTACATACATTGATGGACTGGAACAATTTGCCTGCTGCGGTCTTCCCGTCCGATTATAATTTAGGTGTCTTCAAGGCTAGAGTGAATAGGCTCTTATCAACGATTGCATCACTGCTTACCATCAGGTGGGATCGCAGTCAAGTACTAGTTTATCTTAGTTAAAGAAAACTGGGCAAGTGCGAGTCGGACTCGCGCACTGAGAGTTCCGTACAAACTTACCTATGAAAACAGTTCCTTACCCAAATTGAGTTTATAGATAGATAGATAGATAGATTTATTCTTTATTGTACACCAAAATAAAAATTACATGAGAAACTTATTTGTTATTTATTTATTTATTCACAAAATCCACAGCTCTTTAACAAAAATTTTACTTAAAGATAAACTAATGTTACAGCCAATTAAGGATTTACAATTTACTAACTAAACATTCGAAGATTCAAAGATTCGAAGATTTTTCCGAATCACAAAACTAGTTTTTTTTTCATGATGATACAAAATTACAGTTTTCAGATTTTTTACTAGACTTGCGTCGACGTTTTTTTTTGACATAGACGTCGGTATCTTTTTTTTTCGTTTACTAAGAAGTTTGATTTTTTCACAGTGTCAAGAGAACGGAGACCTGCATAGCATAGTCGGCCTTAAAATGTTCCCACTGTTGGGACTCAGGCTTACTCTCTAGGAGAGCGAACGCAGACCTAAGTATCCGGCATTAATTTCAACTCGATACCTTGACGTGTTCCCGAGATAAAGGGACTTGACAGACAGACCGACAGACGCACAACAAAATGATCCTATAAGGGCTCTGTTTTTTTCCTTCTAAGGTACGGTACCCTAAAAAGGGGTCAGGTATTGAATATTTGAATTACAATATATGTAAAAATAATGATCTAAACTATTTTTTAATAGACACCATTTTTTTTTTCATAGTGTCAGACTCTTATTGACTAAAAATCCCACCCCGTTCCTTCGTTGCCTTTCATACCAAGGCCGAGCCTTCCTTTCAGAAGCAGACCCTTGGCCCCAGTACGCTTCGACCCTGCTGGGTCTCTACAGTTACTGACAACTCCTTGAGGCCATCGCCATAATAGTGGCGTGGCCATACTAGACACCGTTCCAATCCATACTAATATTATTAATATGAAAGTGTATGTGTGTGTCTGTTTGTCCATCTTTCACGGCAAAACTTAGCGATGAATTGACATGATTTTTTAAGTGGAGATAGTTAAAGGGATGGAGAGTGACATAGGCTATATTTTATGTACGTGGGCGAAGCAGCGGGCAAAAGCTAGTTGATGATATAACAGTAAGAACACCTGTGATGTCGTTCCTGCCAATAACTTAGTATTTATTTATTTCTATGTGCTGGCAACAACTACGTAGCGACGGAAGAATATTCAACTTTCAATATTCAGCGACTTTGCCAAATACGGTTTCTATATTGAGATTAATATAGTGTTTTATTTATAGCTGTGATTAAAGTTCTATTTTTTTCTTCTAGTTTTTAGGGTTCTGTACTTAAAAAGAAAAACCGGAACCCGTCTTGGGAACGTGCAAACTGGGTGGGGTTGTGTAAACGATTGCAGCGCACGCTGCGGCAGAAATGTGCAACAAAAGGGGCGGTGAAACTTATCAATATAACATAACATTCCACAACTATCACTCAAAGCTGTCTAGTCCCAAGCTAAGCAGAGCTTGTGTTATGAGTACTAGGCAACTGATAATCATACTTGCACCTATATTTCTAAATACATACATATTATAGATAAATTACACCCAGACACAGAACAAATGATCGTGCTCAACACACAAACATTTGTCCTGAGTGGGAATCGAAACCACGACCTACATCGTAGCAGTCAGGGCCACTGACCACTAGACCAACAGGCCAGTCAAATGACAGTCAATGTTGTTTTAAAATAGGTCATTATTGGTGTCGTATTTTAAACTGCAAAAATACCAGCAGTAACAGTCAATGTATGTTTTTCTGACTTAAATGGATAGCGACTGTGTAGAACTTTTTTTTTCGATTCGGAAAAACGAAACTCCATTCGGGAATGAACTATTTACATAGGATAAGTTTGTACGGAACCCTCAGGGCACGAGTCTGACTCGCACTTGCCCATTTTTTTTTCCTAAAATAATTTTTGATTATTTTACGATAAAAAGGTATTGTAAAATGAAATTTACTGAATTCAGTAGATACTTAGCTGAGTTGGTGAACATAATACTTCAGGATGTTTTTTTAGGCGGAAAATTCATCTAATTACAACCCTCGCCCTTGGGCGGAGCGGGAGATAGTGTCAGACTTTTACTGACTAAAAACCTACTCCCCCGGCCCCGGGGATCTCTTTCCATCACCCATGGCCCCAGTAGGCTTAAACCCTGCTGGACACCTACGGTTGCTGACAACTCCTTGAGGCGCGCGTGGAACACAACGCGCCGTCAACGACCTGAGCTCGGTCCGGACGTTTATCGGACGGTCGGACGGCGAGCTAACCTTTGCTCGCCTTCCGCAAGCCCGCGTCTATGGTGACCGGAAATCGGGATCGGAATACCGGCGGCGGCTGGGGCGTGCGCGCCATTGCCTGATGCGGGTGGCCTCTTCCTTTGCTAGCATTACTGCTTCGCAGAAGTCGGCGACCGCCTGCCACTCCTCCTTACTTCAGGATGTGTATAGTAAGTTACATGTTGTATACACTTAAAATATGTAAACTCGAGACACCCAAATCCGAAACGACTATCTTTGGACCATACAAATATTTGCTTCGTGCGGGAATCGACCTCGCGACACGCAGCACAGCAGCTAATTGCTCAACCACTGCGCCAATCATTTTGGATGAAATTTGGTCCCAGGACAGGTTAAATCCTGGATTAACATTTAGGCTTCAATTTATTAAGATGGCCAGTACTAATTTTAGACGGACGGAGCCACGGGGGTTGTTAGTATCATAATACCTATTTTCTAAGAGAACATTCATTTTAGGGTTTTCTCAATAGGTTTACTAAATTAATTTTAGTGTGTGTGTGTTGCTGTCATAAAAATAAAAAAAACATTAAAAAAAGTAAATAAAAATTAATTAACTATGGAGTTCTTTTGTTCGAAATGGCATTTCCTGAGTTTAACTGAATATTTAGACGAGTTTTATTCTTATTTTTTTTTAAAGTGTAATTTTGTATCAAGAATAAAATTCGGCAATGTACCTCTCTACAATAATTCTTCTTGTAAAAACCGCAAACTGCACATCTTTTGCAATTAAAATTAAAAAAAAAAAAAAACAAAACAAACAATACTTTACCGCACTAAACTAAAAATCAAACACAGTTACCACTAATATGCACTATGTACACAATTTAATTGTCTGATTTCTCACTAAGTTTCCACTAATTAGAAAACTATTAAAAACCAAACCACCGCACTTCTTAACTATTTGTTTATAAACAAAAAAACAATTGCAGAACACGCGGGAAAATAAAATGACAGGATAATTCGATTTTCGAATCTGTCAGTTCAAAAAAAAGTCAATTTAAAAAAAAAATCGGCTATCGACAATGCACAGATAAAACAGAGGTTATTTATAAAGTCAGTTGTCGCGTCCGCACGTCACATGGCTTTCGAAAGACTGGACCGTACCGTTTCACATTACTGCATTCGGAAATAGACATACTTATTTTCTACAGTGTGTATCGGTTGAATTTTGCACTTCAGTTAGAATGGGAGCAAAAGACGCGTATCTGAGTCATCAGGGGTTGTTCACAAACAATAGTGACCTACTTTTTTTGAAATTTCAATTTAGAACATCTATTTTTTTTTCTGGAAGAAAGTTCTTGTTAGACAGGTTTAAGTGCCAGTAGCATTTATTTTTTTAACAATACGTCAATTTTACCGAGAAATTACCGACGTCTAATATTATAGAGAGCAGTGTGTGGTCCAGAGGTAACGGCTTTGACTTAGTGTCGCAGCACATGGACCATTTGCCACAACCACAAACGCTGCTACAAGAAGCTAGAAGCGGTCACAAAGGAAGCTTAAGCGACAGCCACTTGTGGTCAATAGCTGTTGCTTTTTTTAACCCATATACGCAGTATCCTAATGGATTCTGAGGGTTTAATTTTTTCTTATTTATTTATAATTTACTTATATAACATTACAGTCTAAACTAATGCGTTGTGCAGGAACAAGAACTAAAAGAAGAAAGCAAAAAAAAAAAGAAGAAAACCTATACACATTACTACTAATATAAAATAAAATATCCCACAAAACCAAATAACACATTTTTCATTACTCGTACTCTGAAAGTAGGCCTGAGTAGCGGGCTGAAAGTGATAGTTTTCATCCCTAGGGAGTTTTACTTTACAACTGACAGCTGTCAAATAATTAAAAAAAACTAGTTCTATCTTCACATTTCTATTGAACCATGTTCCAATTTTACATACAGTGACTGGCTGTATGTAAAATTCATTTCACAGCAGTTTATTCAAATCACAGCGTGATATAAAATTGAAATAACTTAAAGACAAGTATTAATTAAATAATATGTTATATTAATTATTTGTTCAACTATTTCTTTAAAACACTTGTTGTGGTGGCCCGTTAGCGGCGACCCTTAAGTTATATACGTAAAACACAGTAAGAATTTAAAGAATTTATTAAACTAAAGTTGCAGAATTTGGGAGAGGATTGAGTGTTCTAATCTAAATGAATCTTCATAAAATGCAAATTAAACATTAAAAATAAAATCAACTGAATTTTTAACAGTTTTCACAAATTCAACACAATTATTTCACACTAGCTGTGCCCCGCGGTTTCACCCGCGTTTTTCTCGTTTCCGTGGAAATACCGAGATTAAATATTGCCTATAATTGCCTCCCTCAATAAATGGACTATTGAATATTTAAACAGTTTTCATATCAGATCAGTATTTCCCAAAATTACCGCGTTCATAAATGTATTTATTATACTCTTCAAAGATCTTATACTTACAATCATCAACAAATAGTATTATTAGGTCCATCATCGGACCACACGACGTACGGCGTTGCGCTACCGGTACATGGTGGACATCCCACCCATACGAACAAAGCGTTTTGGGAACACATTTATTGTGCGTACAGCCAAGGAGTGGAATTCCCTGCCGGAATCTGTGTTTCCTGATAGCTACAACTTAGGAGTCTTTAAGTCGAGAGTGAATAGGTTTCTTCTAGGCAAGCGTGCTTCATCGTCGACCACATCATCGCTTACCATCAGGTGAGATAGTGGTCAAACGCAAGCCTACCATTAATAAAAAAAAAAAAAAAAACAAATATATTTCGAAAAAGATTATTACAGGATTTTATGTTGATAAGAAACTCTATGGCCCATAACTCATTAATAGGTACCAACTCTTAACATCTTACACACGTGATAACTTTTAAACGAAATATCCGATTGAGATGAAACAAAAAGTATTTTACTTCTACATAAATACTCTTGATAACATAATGCTTAATTTCGATAAAGATTAATATTACGATACATATTTAACGTAGTTTTTTTTTCTTCAGACGATTTAATAATTATTTTGAACACAAAATTGGTTATTGTGATTAAACCATGATAGCTAGATATATGTTCTTGCGGACTTTTTTATAGGTCTTAATGGGATCTACAAACCCGTAGTACATCATTTTGTTCTATTGTCAATAGTTTTTGCAGCGCACGCAAAAATAGGTTTTCGATTTTACACCTTGTGTTACAAAATAGCAATTTTATTACGGATCCCTAATTTTGAAAAAAAAACATATCCTATAGCCATCCTCGATAAATGGACTACCCAACACTGAAAGAATCATTCAAATCGGACCAGTAGTTCCAGAGATTAGCGCGTTCAAACAAACAAATAAACAAACAAACAAACAAACTCTTCAGCTGTATAATATTATATATTATATTATAATAATATATAATATATAATAATATTATAATTAATATTAGTTTAGATTAGTATATTAGTATTAGTATAGATAAAAAGCATATCATTAACATATGAATCAATCCTTTAATGTTCCCACTGCTGGGACTCAGGGGCGCGGGCTCAGTGCGGGTTGGTGGATGTCACATGTCTTCGAATTTCTGGTTCTAGGACATGCCGGTTTCCTCACGATGTTTTCCTTTACCGTTTTTGAGAGCAGTGGTAATGAAATAAATTACACAAAGCAGTGCGCCTAGCTGGGTTTGAACCCGCGACCTACAATTCATAAGTCGGGGCCCTTACCACTCAGCTACCACTACTCTCTACAATAAGTTAAGTTATATATCGAGTATAGTTGCCATCACGGATCTTGAGCCGTTGCGCAGAAGTCAAATAGACCGTAAAAAGACCGTAGAATTGAATACTTCGCATGCCCCTTCCACTTTTGCCGAGCGATCTTGATTCATCGCGCGACCTGTACCTAGGTATCTATTTTGTGGTCAAACATCGCGTTGGATTGCGTTAGATGTAGCAACAAGCTTTTAAACCAAGCTCGATGTTGAAGATAGGTGAGTGGAAAAGCATTTCACGCAGGCGGAGTCGCAGGCGGCCCTACACTAAATTAAGAAGTGGTAACCCTACTTCTGACTCATACAAAGGTGCACGACCGGGCTGAATAATTTGATTCCATTGCTCTGACTGTTTTGCCGCCAAAACCGTCCGCCATGATGGAATTCCACATTTGTTTTTCCTTGAATTTCAAATGAGAAAAGATTTTGTTTGTTGTTAAAATCTTTTTATGGAAAACTTAATAATATTATGAAATATTACAAATATTGACTGAGTAGTGTACCTACATGGTTCTGAGTCCCTCCCTACCACGCGATCTATTTGAAGGCCTCCTACGGCTACAAGGTGGACCGATGACCTGGTAAAGGTTGCGGAAATCCGATGGATGCGAGACGCGCAGGATCGTTCATTGTGGCGATACTTGGGGGAGGTCTATGTCCAACAGTGGACGTCTATCGGCTGAAATGATGATGACGATGATCCATTTGACGACCTAAACTGAACCGTTAAAGGGATAGAGCTGTACCTCGTTAAATTTTGATCGTTTTAATCCCGTGGAGGGTCGATCCGGTACATGAAACACTATCGATTTGTAAAGATAAAATTAAAAAATAAAGCACCTTTTTTTAATTAAATTTTAAAATTAAAGAAATTAATTTCGTACATGCGTAAATTATTAATTTACGCATGTACGAAATTAATTTCTTTAAGAAAACGTCAGCTGAGCGAATTAAATGACCTGTAGGTAGTAGTCGGCGTTGCGTACTACTTACTTTATTTTACTAGCCATTACTGTCCCAATGCTGGGCAAAGGCCTCCTCAAGTCGCTCCAAACTTTCTTCTCTTGTATAATAGACGTGGGCAATAAGGCTGCCAGGCTCAAATGGGACTGGGCGGGTCATGTCAGCCGCATGCGCAGGGACCGCTGGGCGAGCGTCGCCACACAGTGGGTCCCTACCGAAGGAAAGCGCCGTCGAGATCGGCCTAGAAACAAAAAAATCTAAATTTTTTGACGTGACAACGTCTTATAAATTGGTTTGCCGGGTGACACTTCAAGAAACTGCGTTACGCTCCGCTCACGTTATGCGCTCACAATGAGAGCGAGTGAGAGGCACGCGTCCCTTCCACTCGGGCATGGTTAGCCCGCCTAAGAGCGAGAGAGACAGACATAAAAAGTGATTACTATTATTTCATTCTATACGAATGAATATTCACATTAAAATTATTTTACCACTCAAAGTCGTTGTCACGTAAAACTTTCGCCCGTATACCGACTTTACAGGCAACCAATTTTTTTTTGGTACCATAAACAAATCATCCATTCCCAATACTTTTTTGACTGAATGTAGGTATCAAATGACGTCTTTTAATACTCTCTCAAAGATATAAATAAACGAGGGTTGACGCGTGCCTCGCTGGACAACCCCGTCCAGCCTATAAGATAAATACAATCAATTGTGGCGGGAGGCGAGTTGGCGCATTTTCCGCACTAGTGCAGAAAACAGTAAGTCAAAAACGATAGGTGTATTGAAACAGATATAATATAAGTACATTGTTGTGCCCACTAGACCTTACCTAACACAACATTACATAATCTAAAAATGCCTCAATTTTCCTACATAGGTAATTAGTTTATCCTGTTACAAACTCTATTGGCAACCGCTTTACCGCCAGAGATTGTTCTAGTGCTGACAAAGGCCAGATAAGATGATAATGTATCGATACGAGTGAAGATAAATAAAGTGTTTGAGAATCAACGGGTATTCAGTATTAGGAGCGTCATGGGGTGTATTCAGAGTGTTTCTTGTTGCTGTATTCCTCTTTGCGATTGTTCTGATGTAAGTAGATCTTTTTTTTTGACGTGTACTTTTAAGGTAGCCATACACGCTAGGCAGGGGTCGGCAAGTAGTTTTAAGTGCACTGCACTTAGGTACATAATGGCCCTTGTTACCAAACTGTGACATTTTGATTACCATTACGCACTAGTGCTGTAATGTAATTAAAACCTTATTGTTCAACCTCTCCTCCGCCATAATTTTAATACATTATGGTATCAGGCTGGAAACAGGTTGTTCCCCCACGAGTCGCCGGTCAACCCCCGTTAATTAATTTCAGTGAGTGTATTGAAAGGTAAATAAAAAAAAATATGGGCGCGTATGAAAACAGATTTTTACCGCCACAAAAGTTTTATTAGTTTTACAGTTATTTTCTTCACTAGTGTATTGAAAAAAGGTCGTATGATACACGTGAGTAATTAATGATTACCGTTCTCGGCTGTCTTAAGACCCTCGCCATGGCTCGGGTCTTAATACCGCCTCGACTGTAATCACTAACTTTACGCACTTATATCATAATGTACTATTATTGAGGTCCAGAAAAAAAAACAATAATGCTACAATATTTATTTCAATTATAGTTATTACTTTGTATGTCTGTGTATGATAGTCGCAAGCGCGCTGCAGTTTCGAAAGGACGCGGGATGCGCGGGGCCAATCTGAAACGCACATTTTTTACTTGAAATGTGGCATGTCGTTATTAAGGGCCAAGCGCCCGAAAAGTGCCATAAAACAGTGATTTTCTGAGGCCTACTCCTCCGTAACGGCTTGGTCAATTGGTTTGAAAAAAATATATGTTTATTATAGATTCATGAACAATAATATCAACATTTGATTTTTTCGTGCAATTAATACTTTCGTCAAAAAAAAATATTTAGCAATTTCGCAACTTTTCGCAACTTTTCCCTACTCCTTCGAAACGGCTTGGACCTTTAGAAACATTTTTACACATAAAAATTGGTGGTTAAATATTCTTCAAAGTGAACATTGCATATGTAAATCAATCAATATCTCGCAGAGAAAATGGATTTAACGCGCTTTCCGGGCGCTGCTGGCCGCAAATAAATGCACAGATTTGCGTACTGCCGCCTAGGCGAGTGCGAGAGTTGCGTTCACATAATTTCGGCCAGATGGTTCAAGGGACTATACGCTTTAACTTGTAACTACTTCGTTAGTTTGATTTTTCGTGGCTCTTAAATGTATGAATACTATGAATAATTAGTTATTAGTTTGACAGGCCTGTTGATCTAGTGGTTAGTGACCCTGACTGCTATGCCGGAGGTCGTGGGTTCGATTCCCAGCCAGGACAAATCTTTGTGTGATGAGCATGATCATTTGTTCTGTGTCTGGGTGTAATTTATCTATAGTATGTATTTAGAAATATATAAGTATGTTTATCAGTTGTCTAGTACTTATAACACAAGCTCTGCTTAGTAGTGTGGTAGTTGTGGAATATTATTATTATGTCATTCATTTATTATAATATACATATTTTTAAATATTTCTTGATAAAATTACATTAAAAAATAGTAGCCCACCAGCATCGGGAACAGGGTCCAAGCTGCCGGCAGTCAGGGCTCCTGAGAGAGACTCATTATTATTATTATTATCATCAATTCAGTCGTAAGACGTATACTGTTAAACATTAAGCTGTCACCATAACAACGGTCCTAAGCTGTGCCTGTCACATCTATCTGATTTCCGCACCAGGTCATCAATCCTCTTTATGAGAGGCCTTGCAACGCTGCGTCTTCCGGTACGTGGTCGCTAAAGGTCTTTCGTCCCCATCTACCGTCTGTTCTGCGAAAAATGTGTCCCACTGCCACTTAAGTTTGGCGATTCTTCGTGCTATGTCGGCAACCTTGATTCTCCTGCGGATATCTTCATTTCTGATTCGATCACGCAAGGAAACTCCGAGCATAGCCCTTTCCATTGCTCTTTGGGTGACTTTAAGACTTCTGATGAGACCCATTGTGAGCGACCACGTCTCGGATCCATTACATCACTGGCAAAAAACGCTGGTTATATACTTTCTTCTTGAGACACTGTGGTATGTTAGATGAGAAGATACCGCGTAGCTTCCAGTAGCCTGATTCACGTAAAATCAAATCAAATCAAATCAAAAATATTTTATTTCACATAGGCCTACATGGGCACTTATAAAACGTCAGAAGCTGGTGCATGGTTCCAAATTGGTCGTTTCCTATGGAGAAGAACCGGCAAGAAACTCCATGGTTACTCTTTTAAAAAAGTGGTTGTTTTTTACAATATTGATAGATATTAGTTATGTAAGAACAGTGTAGACCAGTCAAATATTGTACACAAAAGCATAATAAAAATTATCTCAGTAAAACAAGCCAAATATCGTTGAAGTTTTATAGTCGTTCGATCGAAGTCCTATCCAAAAGCGGTATTCACGTGTTCCTTAATCGGGATTTGATAGAACGACAACTCAACTGGCTCGAAACTAAACGATCTATCGACGACTTATTTCCAGTTACATTCATAAGTATTCGACAAGGATAATGTAATACAGATTTTTTTTTTTTAAATTGATTCTTCCACCAAATGTTTAAAATCGGTGTCGTTCAAACTCGATTGATGGATGTGAATACGGAAACGGTCTAAACGACTAAATCGCTACGATATCGTTACGGTTTTGATTACGTGAATCGGTCTACTGAATGCTGGATTCGACGGTTGATCTCTTTCTTGAAATTAGATCTACCCAACTGGACTGTCTGTCCGAGGTAAGGATAATACATGCAACAGGAAAAAGAACAAATAAATATAGTATATATAGGTATAGATGTTCTATCAATGAATCAATTATTGTGGCTCATTCCGACACAAAGATTGCATTATCATATTACAAAATGATTGTTTTGATAACATTTTTCACATCTCTTGATAGAGGATTAGTGAACAATACTAGCGTCATATACGGGTCTAAGAAAGAATATCCTTAAGGCCCAAGCCCCCGAGCAGTGCCATAAAACAGTAACTTTTTTTAAGGTGTCGATAACGGCCAGGGGCCTAAGTCTGCTATTTGTATACATTCGTCATTCCAACACGATCCCATTGTCATTTTGCTAAAAGTTTGTAATCTGGTAATTCATAATGATCGATCATTGATCGGTCAATGGTCTTTAGAATTGTGGTAGAATGATAATATCGAGCTTATTAAAGGCACTAATTGCGCAATGACGTCGTAATGGTAGGTCACTGATCAAAGGAACTGTCAAAATTTTTTGCAGATTACCGCATACGTCAGATATTCATTGTCAATAAGTACGAGATTACCATTCCATGCCATTTCTTTCAATGGAGTGTCAGTGGTTGACCATCGGAAAGTCATAATAACGCCATTATGTTAGTAGATTACAAAAACTTGTCAAAATCAACAATTATGAAATCAATGATAGTCCATTCTGACACTATTGTAATAGCAGATTTTAGGCCCAGGTTAATAGGTTTGAAAAAAATATATGTTTATTAAAAACTCATGTACAACATTATCAACGAATGTCTTTCTTCCAATTTTTTCGCCGACCGCATCGTCGCTTTCCATCAGGTGAGATGGCGGTCATACGCGAACCTATAAACAATAAAAAAAAATCTACATGTTTATTTATTTTCTTGGTTTGTGGGAGGTAATCTCTGAAAGTACTGGTCCGATTGTTAAAACTTTTTCATCAATAGAAAGCTGCTTTATTTCTGAGTGACATAGGCTATATTTTGTTTACGCAGGCGAAGCTGTGGGCAAAAGCTAGTGACTAACAATTTTGGCAAAACAAAAATAACGACATGAATTTTTTTTCACTTATTTACCTACTCCTTTTAAACAACTTTGATCTTTAGAACTATGTTTATACAAAAAAATTGCTGGTAATGTGTTCTTCAGAATGTACGAAGCATAATGTAAATCAATCAATATTTCACAATGAAAATGGATTTAAAGGTCGGCGGGCGCTCTATCAGGGCGCAGCTGGCCGGAATTAAATGCACAGATACTCGTACTACTGCCTAGGCGGGTACGAGTCACAATACTCGTACGCGCCTAGGCCTAAGCCGAAGGCTGCAGTGATTAATAACGTTTTTCAAAACACTTACGAAGACATAAATAAAAGGGGTTGATGCGCGACTAGTGGGTTTGAAGAGCGCCCAGCCTGATACGATAAATGAAATAAAATTCTGGCGGGGCGAGCACGTACTTTTCCACACTAGTGCGAAAAACAATTAATTATGACCTAAGAGCTGTTTTTTTTTCTAATTGATATTGTGCTTGACTGTGATAGTGCGATCCCACCTGATGGTAAGCAGTGATGCAATCGTTGATGGTGGGCGCATTAATTTCCAGTAAGCGTATTGAAAATTACAATTTCCTTTTTCAGAACGGAGGCCAAGTACACGTAACTGACGGAGTAGACTACGGCGGTGGGGGTGGTGGTTGGGGCGCGGCCGGTGGGGGCGGTGGTTGGGACGGGGGCGGTGGGGTGCACGTCGTCGACGGAGTTGACTACGGCGGCGGCGGCGGCGTCCACGTCGTCGACGGAGGTTGGAACGACGGCGGCGGAGGGGTCCACGTCGTAGAGGGTAGATATTAACAACAAGTGAGTTATAAGTATAACACATATAAAAACCCTGTTCAAAATAATATTAGAAATGTATGAAAACCTTTTATTACTGTTCGTTCAACCAATTTTGACTTTTATTACGTCACTGGCATGACAAATAGCGGCTGCAGTAAATAGTTGGTATTGTAACCACTTTTTTTCTCTTAATTACATTGTCTTTTAAATATTATGTCTCTAATTACAGTATTCGAAAGGTTAACGCCATCCTTATGCCTACGAAATAAAAAGTTAAAATCGGTTGAACAGACCGTAAAAAAGGTTTCTATAAATTTCTAATCTTAACCAGAACAGGGTCTACATACATTTACTAATAATATAGCTGTGGTACCTATAGGGTCCGATTGTGGTTGGGGTGGGGGCGATGGGGGCGGAGTCCACGTGGTTGACAATGTGGACTGTGGGGGCGGAATTCACGTGGTTGACAGTGTGGATTGTGGGGGCGGAGTTAGCGTGGTTGATGGTTGATACTTATGTTGTGTGAGTATTTTCTTCTATTCTTTTTTTCCCAAGGGCTGCAGCTGAAAATCAGCGTCAGGTGGTGGCCTTGTGTTACCATTTGGCAATATGCTGAGCTGAGGCGTTTTGGTTTTACTCAATTTACTTTTTGTTTCATTAAACCCCAAGCGTTCGCTCTCCCATAGTCTTTATTATTGTGTCTCTTATTATCTACAGTATTCGAAAGGTTATATGGTGTTTCCCGTTTGTGTAATGTCAATAAATGCAATTTCCTTTATTTCTTTTTTCTTTTCTTTCTATTTAACTGTTTTTTTTTTTACTAATAATTAAAAAAAAGTATTGGAATGATGAATATTGAAAAAGTCTTATACTTAGGTAACTATTTTGCAACTAAATTTAATAACAATGAGAGTTTTAACTGACAATAGGGTAGTGTCCAGGGTCAAAATAATTACATTTTATTTAGTCCGTATTTTAGATTTTAAAACGTAGTTTTTCTTTTTTCGATTAAACAAAAAATAACAAAGATATAGGCCATTAAAGTTACGTGTGACGTCACCCCGTGCAAGAAAATGCAGCACGGCGTGACGTCACACGGTTTAATTTACAATTAAAAAAATACGTGTCCCTTATTTTTGAATAATCTAAAAGACAATTACATTTTTTTACGGCCACTAGCCTATTGTAGGTTGGTACGTCTGTGGAATTATTAATTCGCTTGCCATGTTTTAGGGGATGAAAATTTTGAGTGTAAAATTATTTTTATCAATTACAAACCAGATATACCAAAAAACTCCTTTGCGCTATAATATTAGATAGATATACATTGCCTTATTAGTATAATAGACACGTAGCGCCATCTATAATGCGACATTGGAACATTCGAAATTCTGCATGTGATAATCGCTTTGGGTGTTTTTATTCAAAATGTAAAATAACCCACGTGTGCATTCCATGCATTACAATAAATACTTTTACGAAATGGACATCTGCGTGCGGGATAATCCCGTATGCGTGAAAAAAAAAACCAGGCGTGCGATATTAAAACACCCTAAATATACACCGCTAAATTTTGATCGTTTTAATCCCGTGGAGGGTCGATCCGGTACATGAAACACTATCGATTTGTAAAGATAAAATTAAAAAATAAAGTACCTTTTTTCAAAACTTGTATTAATTTACGCATGTACGAAATTAATTTCTTTAAGAAAACTTCAGCTGAGCGAGTTCAATGACCTGTAGGTAGTTTGTACGCAATGCCGACTACTAGGTACAGGTCATTGGACTCGCTCAACTGACGTTTTCTCGATATCGGATCGACCCTCCACGGGATTAAAACGATTAAAATTTAAATATATATAAATAATATAATTTTTTTTATTAGATATGTGTCATCATAGACCACACTTATTTTTTTTTTCTGTTTCAGGTCGATAACGGAAACAAACAATGCAGAGCTATGTTAAAATTAATTATCGAATAAAGTATTAATTATATATGTAACACATTTTATATTTTATAAGTTTTAAATACTCTTTTACAAGCAAATTGTAAGGTAAAACAATGTTGTAATGCGATTTTATTTTAATTTGGAAATATGATTAATTACCGGCACGGATTTTGATCGCTCGGCGTCAGACTGGGAATCGCTTTGCGCATTCCATACATTGGCGAGCCAATCGTCGTCGTTGTTAAATACATGCAAACCGCAGGGAACCAATCACGAGTGCCGTCTATGACACGATGGCGCGGCGAGCCGATCACTGACACTCCCCGCCCCCGCGTCTCACTTCGCACCACTAAAGAGACCGAATATTTGACTTCTGCGCAACTTGAAGCCAGCGCTCAAGATCCGTGCCGGTAATTGTACCTAGTTTATATTAATTTATATGAACCTATCGATTATAAAAAGATTTAGAGGATAGAGCTATTCATTATATAAGACATTATCTTTTGTATAAGAGAAACCTGAAATTATGGTTAGTTTAGAATTAGTAACTGAATGGATTTCAATAGTTTTTACACCATGTTATAATTTTTCCCAAAAATATTTAAAAGGTTACACTTTGGACGATACCGACACCTCTCAAACCCCAAGAAAACGCCGCGCGCCGGCGATGTTCGCGCGTAATTTCGCGACATTCGGTTAACACTACAGTACAATTCACGAATTATGGCGGCCGTGAAGTTAACCATTGCGACCGTCCGCGCATACTACACTCTTCTCGCACACGCACGTCGCCATTTGGTTCCTAAAACACGTTACTGCGCAGCCTACTGCGCAAACTTCACGGCCGCCATCATTCGTGAATTGTACTGTAAGGGTGAGTTGCACCATTTAACTATAACGATAACCAAACCATAACATTTATGGTTATTGTTATAGGTTATGGTTTGGTTATCGTTATAGTTAAATGGTGCAACTCACCCTTAGATTATTAAAAGTCCGCTTAAGTTATTATAATATTGAGGATTTTATTTATAAGGTATTTATCTAAGAATGTACATAAGAAGTTTTTCATAGTCTGTAAACATTGAAAATAAGCAACATTTCCATTTATCTATATTTATACCTACTTAAATCTTCAAGATCGAAGCGTTAATTACAAAACAGTACCCCCAGCCAAGTTGCTAATCTGCAATAGTTAACGCTTGTAGAAAGCTTCAAATGTAGGGAAATGACGTCACCTCAACGCTCAGTCACGTGGTCAGAACAAAAGAATTGGCGGCATGGTCAACTCGAAGCGTTCGACGCAAGCGAAACGGTTGAACTTGGCTAGGGGGGCAGGTTACGGCAAGTCATAACGGGCATTAGGCGCCAGGAAATTGCTGAGTGCAAGTGCAAAACAACCCCTCAGTCTGGATGGCCCGGGGGTGATTTTTCATGATACAGTTATGAAATTTTGTACATAGATTCTTTACATGAAAACATTAGACAAGTGTGTAGCGACATCTATGGCGCCATATAAGAACTACGAAGAAAGTACGAAATCCTGCATCGCGCAATCAAAGTTCTCCGCGCGATTTGAACATATACGACAACCCGAAATCATCTATCGGGCAGTAGCCCACCAGACCATAACACCTGTCTGGTCGGAGGATCCTCCCTTTTCAACGGAGGTATGTGGGACTTTACTCTCTGTTCCGCATACCTCCAAACTGGTGACCCTCGACAATGAACGTCAGCGCAGCCTTCGTGCAGCTACTACTTCGTGACGTCATCATCACTTCCTCAAGCTTTCGAGCAGAGAGCCATAGCCAGCACCCACGGCTATGAAGGGTATCCTGACCATCAGCATGACCACTTGGTCATACCTGGTCATCCCCCTCAGCCTCATCAGCGACCTTGGCTTAGCACCTTCGGCCAGTCATATGAAGAGCCTTGAAGAACCTCTCCTGGTCGACGCCAACAGTCAAGCCCTACGTCGCACAAGCACCGCTCCGACTCACTGGGGCATCATCCCGACTCACTGGGATAGCACCACCCCGACTCACTGGGGCATCATCCCGACTCACTGGGACATCATCACCCCGACTCACTGGGGCATCATCCCGACTCACTGGGATACCAACACCCCGACTCACTGGGGCATCACCGCAGACAGTTCCGACTCACCGAGAACTATGCGGCATCGGTTCCGACCCACTGGAACCAACCAACGCTGGCCTGGCACGCATCAAGAACCATCGATCTCCGATCTCCGGAGGGGAGTGATGTAGCGACATCTATGGCGCCATATAAGAACTACGAAGAAAGTACGAAATCCTGCATCGCGCAATCAAAGTTCTCCGCGCGATTTGAACATATACGACAACCCGAAATCATCTATCGGGCAGTAGCCCACCAGACCATAACACCTGTCTGGTCGGAGGATCCTCCCTTTTCAATGGAGGCATGTGGGACTTTACTCTCTGTTCCGCATACCTCCAAAAGTGTTTCGGGTTTTGCATACACTAAAACTTAAGTTAGCTCCATTCCTTTAACAATTCAGTTTGGGTCGTCAAATGGATCGCATTAAGAGCTCGTGGTAGGGTTTTTGGAAGAAAAGGCGAGGCTGAGAGGGTAGACCTCTCCCCATCACCACAAAATAGATAGGTACAGAAGACAATCTCATGTATGTACTTCACTTTTTATACCTACGCTCGGAAGCACACTAATGAGCGTTTGAGCCGGAACTGTTGGACGAGCGGGCCGAGGCGCTCCGAGATATCGTGTCCGTGAGCGGTGTCTATGTGTGCGTTGTGAGAGCGCGCACAGTATGTAGATTGACTTCTGTACCTATCTATTTTGTGCCATCACAAGAAGTTTTTAATTGGTTTGTAAATGTGCAAACTTATATAATGACGTACAAAGTACTGCTCTAGATCTTTTTAAATACATTTATAATTAAAAACTGGTTTTGTTTGTTTTCTTATTTCATCATCATCATCATCATCATCATATCAGCCGAAAGACGTCCACTGTTGGACATAGGCCTCCCCCAAGTGTCGCCACAACGACCGGTTCTGTGCGTCACGCATCCATCGGATTCCCGCGACCCTGACCAGGTCATCGGTTCACCTTGTTGGAGACCTTCCAACGCTGCGTCTTCCGATACGTGGACGCCAGTCCAGAACTTTTCCTTAATTATGACGTGCCCAATGACTCACCCATAAACCTATAATTGGAAAAAAATCAGCAACGAACACTGTTCGACCATTTTTAGGGTTCCGTAGCCAAATGGAAAAAAAACGGAACCCTTATAGATTCGTCATGTCTGTCTGTCTGTCTGTCTGTCCGTCCGTATGTCACAGCCACTTTTTTCCGAAACTATAAGAGCTATACTGTTGAAACTTTGTAAGTAGATGTATTCTGTGAACCGCATTAAGATTTTCAAACAAAAATAGAAAAAATGCAATAAATTTTGGGGGTCCGTATACTTAGAACTGAAACTCAACAATTTTTTTTTCGTCAAACCCATACGTGTGGGGTATCTATGGATAGGTCTTCAAAAATGATACTGAGGTTTCTAATATATTTTTTTTCTAAATTGAATAGTTTGCCCGAGAGACACTTCCAAAGTGGTAAAATGTGTGTGTCCCCCCTCAACTTCTAAAACAAGAGAATGATAAAACTAAAAAAAATATGTGATGTACATTACTATAAAAACTGCCAACGAAAATTGTTTTGAACGAAATCTAGTAAGTAGTTTTTTTTTAATGCGTCATAAATCGAAAAAAATACACTATTATTAAAACATCGATCCAAGTTACAACACATTACAAGAACTTACAAATTATGTTACTAGCTGCTACGGAACCCTTCATGGGCGAGTCCGACTCGCACTTGGCCGGTTTTTTTTTATCTATGATTTTTGTAATCATTGTATTATGCTAGAACTAAATTATACCGATGCACACGTGTAACACGCCTGATTTATACATAGAATGACACGTGGCATGAATCCAGTGTTGTATTTTTATTGTTGATAAGACCGCTATTTCACTTATTCACTCTTGACTTAAAAATTATAATATTCCACACATAATAATATTCCACACAACTATCACACAACGCCGTCTAGTCCCAATCTATGCAGAGTTTGTGTTATGGGTACTAGACAACTGATAAACATACTTATATATTTCTAAATACATACATATTATAGATAAATTACACCCAGACACAGAACAAATGATCATGCTCATTACACAAACATTTGTCCTGGGTGGGAATCAAACCCACGACCTCCGGCATAGCAGTCAGGGTCAATATCCACTAGACCAACAGGCCAGTCATCAATTAAATGATTCCCGGGTTGTAGCCATCAGGAAACACAGACTCCGGCAGGGAATTCCAATCCTTAGCTGTACGTACAATGAATGTGTTCCCAAAACGTTTTGTGCGTTTAAGTTCCACCTTATGTCCGCCATAAACAGGCTAGGCGGAATTAGGTTAAATGCAATCCCGAAGCATAGTATCCGAAATACAACCGGTAAAAAACCGACAGGCTAGCAACTCGACGTCGATGCTCAAGACTTTGAAGCCTCGACTCGACGAGTGCATCATTGTCAATTATCCTTTTGGCTCGCCTCTCAATATGCTATAATGTAGCTATAGAAGTCTGGGCCACAAGTCTGCTATTACAATAGTGTCAGAATGGTCTATTGTCGATTTTGACAAGTTTGGTAATCTACTGATATAATGGCATCATTATGACTTTTCAATGGTCAGCCACTGACACTCCATTGATAGAAGTGGCATAGAATAGTAATCTCGTATTAGTGACGAATGAATATTTGACGTATGCGGTAATCTGCTAAAACTTTGACAGTTTATTTGATCAGTGTTCTACCATTAGAACGTTATTGTGCAGTTATTGGTTTCAATATGCTCGATATTATCATTTTACCACAACTCTATTACGATACCACTGACCGATCAATGATCGATCATTATGAATTAGCAGATTACGAACTTTTAGCAAAATGACAATGGGATCGTGTTGGAATGACGAATTTGTAAAAATAGCAGACTTGAGCCCCGGGTTTTCATATAAAATATACTGAGCCCGATGCGACCCAGGGCCTCAAGTCTGATATAACAATAGTGTCCGAGTGGTCTATCATTGATTTCATAATTGTTGATTTTGAAAAGTTTTGGTAATCTACTTATTAAATATAATGGCATCATTATGACTTTCCAATTGTCAATCACTCCATTGAAAGAAATGGCATAAAGGGTGTCAAGGCAAAGGAGTGTCAGTCACTCCATTGAAAGAAATGGCATAGAATAGTAATCTTGTACATAATGATAAATGAATGTCTGACATATGCGGTAGTCTGCTAAAATTTTGACAGTTGCTTTAATTAGTGTCCTACCATTAGAACGTCATTGTGCAGTCAGTGCTTTTAATAAGCTCGACATTGTCATTTTACCACAATTCTATTATGAGACCATTGACTGATCAATGACCGATCATTATGAATTAGCAGATTACGACTTTTTAGCAAAATGACAATGGGATCGTGTTGGATTAACGAATTTGTAAAAATAGCAGACTTGGGCCCCAGAACGCGTGTGTGGCACACGTGTGAGCTGTGTAATTCTACCTTTATCGGCTTATGCACATTTCCAACGAACACCGTTAGTCACAAAATTTTTATCTGTGATTTTTATAATCACAACTTCACCGTATTATCAGGTTAAATACATTTCCAAATACATGTTTTTTTAGATTAAATGCGGCCCTGGCGATAATACTTAAATGGGCGTTATGTCTAAGTATAGATACAAACGTAGATAGCACAATCAGTTCCTACTTACCACAGTGTCATATCCGTCTTTGAGAAAAAAACACGTATTCAAAGACATTTTTCTGTTAAAAAAAATAACAACATGAGCGGTGTACATGTAAGTATTTTTTTTTTTATATTATGGACTGGCTCGCTTTTGACCACTATCTCACCTGATGGTAAGCAATGATGTGGCCGACGATGGAGCACTAGGTCGGGAAACACAGACTCCGGCAGGGGATTCCACTCCTATATTCTTACTGTATGTAGACTCTTTCGTAGCATAGCCGGCCTTGTTCCCACTGCTGGGACTCACGCCTCTTCGTCATGAGAGGGATTTTTTTAAATTACTTATCTATTGATAGACTTGCGTTTGACCACCATCTCACCTGATGGTAAGCGATGATGTGGCCAACGATGAACCACGCTTGCTTAGAAGTAACCTATTCACTCTTGACTTAAAGACTCCCAAGTTTTAGCTATCAGGAAACAGATTCCGGCAGGGAAATCCACTCCTACATTCTTGCTATAAATGGTGTAAGGGACAGCCCTCCACAAACTTTAAGGGCTTGCTCAGTAGACGAAACTGACCAACCCACCATAATTTTTTTTTTTTTTTATAATTCAGCCTCTCCGTACAAACTGTCCAATCAAGTTAGTAATTTTGTATGGTGAGGCGGATTTTTATTTTTGGTTACCTGAAAAAATTTTTTATGGTAGGTTGCTCAGTTTCGTCTACTGAGCAAGCTCTTAAAGTTTGTGGAGGGCTGTTCCTTACACCTTGTATGTAGACTCTATCATAAATGTAGACTTTTTTATATCTAGCCCACCTTAAGATTTGGCAAGAAGTAGCACAAAACCGGGAACCATGGAAAGAATGGAGGGAGGTCTTTGCCAGTGGCGTAGCAAACGTGGGCGAAGTGGCCCTTCGCCCACGGCACCAAAGGGGCCCCGCACAAGCGAGGGCTCTTTAAGAACCACACTTACTGTCGAGACTGAGCCCAAGTCGTCGACGGCGCGCACTGTTCTCACGCGCCTCAAGGAGTTATCAGCAACAGCAGGGGCCCAGCTGGGTAGAAGCCTACTGGGGCCAGGTTTAGCTCCGAAAGGTAGCTCAACCCCGTTATGAAAGGTAAGAAGAAACGCGGTGGGTTTTTTAGTCAGTAAGAGTCTGACACTATCTCCCGCTCCACCCAAGGGTGGGATTCATTTGGATAACTTTTACCCAACAAAAAAACAAAATTGAATCTTGAATTTTCTTTTACAAGTTTGATGATGGCGGCAGTGGAGTCAATTTCGCTGACAACAGCGGAGACGTACAATTTGCTGACAACAGCGGTGAAGTCCAATTTGCTGACAACAGCGGTGAAGTTCAATTTGCTGACAACAGCGGTGAAGTTCAATTTGCTGACAACAGCGGTGAAGTTCAATTTGCTGACAACAGCGGTGAAGTCCAATTTGCCGATAACGGAGGCGGAGTACACGTTGCCGATAACAGTGGAGGAGTGAGTGTAGTGGAGTGAATCCTACTGGTAAGTTTACAGATCCCATCATCATCATTTCAGCAGAAAGACGTTCACTGTTGGACATTGGCCTCTCCCAAGTGTCGCCACAATGAACGGTCTGGAACTTCTCGCATACTTTGGATTTACTCTAATTCGGCTCTATTTATTACTAATCCGATTTATACGATAACTGGTCCAGTTCGTTCGTGGACTGATAGTGTTATCTACTAGAAGGTATTTATTTTAAAAGACAGTTATTTTGTTCTCCAATTACTTAGTTTATCTACCCCGTTAAATTTTGATCGTTTTAATCCCGTGGAGGGTCGATCCGATAGGTAAAACAGTATTGATTTGTAAAGATAAAATTTAAAAACAAAGTACCTGTTTTTTAAAACTTCGTCCGATGACCTGTAGGTAATTAGTACGCAACGCCGATTACTACATACAGGTCATTGAACTCGCTCAGCTTACTTTAATAGGTGAAAGATGGCCCTATAAGAAAAGAAATTGGCCGTAAAAATAGAGACCGCAACCCGCGTTCTTGGGCGGAGCGGGAGATAGAGTCAGACTCTTACTGACTAAAAGACCCACCCCGTTCCTTCTAGCCTTCATACCGGGGCTCGAGCGCCCTTTCGGATAACCCTGGCCCCAGTAGGCTTCGACCCGGCTGGGTCCCTGCTGTTGCTGACAACTCCTTGAGGCGGATGCGGCGCCTGCAGTGTCTAGCGTACCGGCGTCGCGCGTGACTGCATGCGTTGCGCAGTGCAGCGATCTCCGGCGACCACCAGCACACCTGGCGCTTAGCTCGCCCTGGACGGACTCGGGGCATTGCCGCGTCGCAGATTTGCGACATGGCCATCCGGAAACACTCCGCCTCGACGTCGATGTCGACAGGCCTGTCCGGTGCTTGCACCCAGGCCTGTTCCGTCGCGGCTTCCAGGAGGAGCTCCCGGTCCATCTGCTTAAGCGCCCACTGCGGACCGCAAGGGCTCTGTCGGACCGGCGCGGCCGAGGTTTCGGCGGACTACGTCTCCACCTCCTCCATAACGCGCCAGTCGATGACACGCGGCGTCAGAGCGGGGCTGGCGAACAAGATGTCCACCACTGATTCACCCCGCATCCGCACCAATGTGGGGACAGAACCACTTTTTTTTTATGGTGGGAAAAAATCATGCATTGACATCCCCCGCCCTTGAGCGGAGCGGGAGATAGTGTCAGACTCTTACTGACTAAAAGATCCACCCCGTTCCTTCTAGCCTACATACCGGGGCTCGAGCGATATTTTATATTTTAATCTTTTGAATCGGAAGCCATTTTGTATGTTTAGATACTTTTTATTAAACACCTTTTTATCTTTGTTTCAGATACCGGCCATAATCCATTTTTACATTAACATATTTTTAATTACCTATTATTTTTATTAAATTCACTTCATGCAAACATAATATGTTTAATTCTGAACTGCACTCATTTATTTGTTTGTAAAGATCTGCAGATTTTTAAATAAATTGTTAGTTATTAACGTGGTTTTGATTTTTTTATTAAAAGTCACATACCTACTACATCCAACACACCCTAGAGCGGGAGGACTTCTATGACGACTTCTCCTCCCGACCTCAAAAAATGGACCTATTTCAAGAACAAAAGGTTAATTCAATTAAAAAGATGTGTGTGAGTGCGTAGGCAAATATTCTGTTGTAATTGTTGACAAAACATTGCGTCGCTCATATTGTATACAGTTGACTGTTTCACACAGGGGCGTAGCTACCACCGTATCAGCCATATCAATGTTACGGGGCCCCGAGCTAGCCATATCAATGTTACGGGTCCCCGAGCTAGCCATATTAATGTTACGGGGCCCCGAGCCTACACATATCTTCCTACCCTTGTCCGATTTTTTTACTGTTTTGTTCTGATATTCGTGACGTATCAATACCCTTTCAATTTTTCAACCTTTTCTTTCATATCCTCACACAGTCCATCCTGTCCATCCACATGTATACTCATTACTCTTTTAGTAACATGCATTTCATTCGTCAATGTCACATGATCTTACAGAGATAAACAATTCACTTTCAATTTTTCACTCACTGGCACTCCTCTGAAACTTCCTCAGTAATTATTTCTTACTTTGTCTATTGTCGTCACTTCACAAATCCATCTCAAAATTCTCATCTCAGCTACATAAAAGAAAAAAAGAAAAATTTCAATTCTACCTAAATGGACGCCAAATAAAACATACAATCAATTACATGCAATCTTTTTTCATCTGCCTTATATAGTAATCCAATATAGTAATCCATACAGCATCACAGGTCTTCTGAGAGCCTCTAGCACATGCTAGTTAAAAAAAAAAAAACATTTTTTGATAGGGGCCCCTCCTTTGAGTCTACCTACGCCACTGAACCTCACTAGGAGTTCATTCATCTTGAATATCATGTAGTTATCAACGAAGTGTAGTTGGTAAAGTTGCTTCGTGGTTTAAAGTGACGGGATGACCGTAATTCCCGAGAACTTACGAATAACTACGCGATCAACAGATAACTAGTGAAAAAATGCAGACGTGTCGATTACCCATCTCAATTTTTCGCGTTTGATCCCTACCACACTTGATGGTTAGCGATGATGTGGTCGACGATGTAGCACGCTTGTCTAGAAGTAATCTATTACCATCATCAAGACGTCCACTGTTGGACATAGGCCTTCTCCAAGTGTCGCCATAATTACCGGTCCTGTGCGTCTCGCATCCATCGGATTCCCGCGACCCTCACCAGGTCATAAGTACACCTTGTAAGAGGCCTTACAACGCTGCGACTTCTGGTGCGTCGCCACTCCAAAACCTTTCGTCCTCATCAACCATCTGTTCTGCGTGCAATGTGCCCTGCCTACTTAAGTTTGGCGATTCTTTGAGCTATATCTGTAACCTTGGTTCTCCTGCGGATATCTTCATAGAAGTAATCTATTCACTCGACTTAACACCCTCAGCGCCAGACCCTAAGACCAGACCATTTATATCTGAAAAATGCGACAGGCCAGGGCTTTAATTTTTGCGTAATAAATGTATAGAAAACGTGTTCCTAAAGGATACACAGTGCGTTTACTAAGTAGAAAGATGTGTATACTTTTGAATACACAGTGTTCCAGACACTGTGACAAAAAGATACACATGGCGCCTAACGCGTTAAAGACCCATATATTGTAGCCATCAGGAAACCGACTCCAGCAGGAGTTCTTGAAGTTATCTCGGTCAAACAAACAAACACTGAGTAATGGTTATATCTTTCATGCTGAAAGAATGAACGCTTAAAATTATAAATAATGTTTTGATATCTAATATAATTAAATTTAATTCTGCCAAACCCGGTTTATTAACGGACCACCATCCCGCCCATACGCACAAAACGTTTTGCGAAAACATTCATTGTGCATACAGCTAAGGAGTGGAATTCCCTGCCACAGTCTGTTTCTAGCCCCCCTAGCCAAATTACAACCAGTTTGTGTCGAAAGCTGCCCCTCTAGCCAAGTTACAACCGTTTCGCTTGCGCCGGACGCTTTGAAAGACCTTGCCGCCAATTCTTTTGTTCTGACCACGTGACTGATCGTTAAGACGACGTCATTCCCGTACATTTGAAGCTTTCTACAAGCGTTAACTATTGCAGATTAGCAACTTGGCTAGGGGTTCTGTTCTCTAATCGGTAACGCCTCGGTGACAGCAATTGTAGAAAACGTAAGTTGGCAGCCATGTTGACGCGCAGAGTCGGCCGCTCGTTGTACAATGTAGCGTTTGTAAAACAAAGAATGAAGCGTTAAACATTGTAGAAACGATTTTGAACGATGTGAACTTGGCTGCGAATTATATATTCGTTTGTTATGACCACGTGACTTAACGTTGAGATGACGTCATTCCCATACATTTGATTAGTTTCGACTAGCGTTAACGATTGCAGATTATGAACTTGGCTAGGGGTACTGATAGCTACAGCCTAGGGGGTCTTTAAGTCAAGAGTGAATAGGTTACTTCTAGGTAAGCAGGCTCCACCGTCGACCACATCATCATCGAAGGCTGCGCAATTTTCTTCCAACGGCTACCAAAACTGCGCTCGCCCAATCCCTCCTTCTCCCAATCCTTGATTATGCCAATATCAGTTATCTTGATCTAACCGAAGTGCAGCTAAATAAGCTTGAGCGGCTTCAAAACTTTTGTATTAGATTCATATTTGGATTGCGCAAATATGATCATATTTCTGAATTTCGTATTAAGCTCAAGTGGCTGCCAATTCGCCTTCGTCGGAATACTCCCTGTCCTGTGTGTGTAAGTCCTGTTATCGCTTCAACCCCCCTCTTATCTCAAAGAACTCATGTATTTGTAATTGAGTATTGTGTTTTATATAGTTAGCAGTACACCACAGACTACCCCGTGTATTATTTTAAGCTCTTAACCATCCTAAGGTTGTCTGGAAGATATCGCTTTCAGCGATAAGACCGCCATAATTGTACCCACAATTTGAAGTTTTTGTATAAGCTGTATTACTTTTTGGTGTACAATAAAGTCTATTCTATTCTATTCTATCAACGCTTACCAATCGGTGGGATAGTGGTCAAGCGTGAGCGTAACAAAATAATAATAAATAACTGTAAATGAAGCAAATAGTTCACTGAGGGATTAGCTTTTGGGGTATATAAAACCCAGTGTTTATTTCTTTTCTCATGATATTATTATGTACCGTTCAACTCCAGAAAGTGAGGATATAAAAAATTCGGTCTGGTTGTTCTTTGGATTTTTGATTCGCATTTGTTTTGCTCTTCAAGAATTCGGAATACAATGCTGTCAGATCGTTGTTTCGCATCTCCGTTACGCTGACAGAAGATCGGAGACAGAGGTAAGATATATAACTGCTTCTTTATCATCATCATATCAGCCGCCCCACCGTAAGCGCGGGCTTGCGGACAGTGAGCAATGTGTTTGTTACTTAATACAAACGTCCAAACATCCACACTTTCACATTTATATAGTTAGGATTATCTTCATCGATGATGAACTAAAAATTTCTATGGATTTATTATATGTATAGATTTGCACATGTATATGTTATGGACCAAATGATAAATTGGGCATTATACATAATGCCCGGTCATTATGAAAAATGCCTAATATGAGAGTGCGATTTGATAATAATTATTCAAATAATCAAATTGATCGGGCATTATACACACGGCCCATCACCTTTTGGGCAGAGTAATACAAACATATTCAATTACCATTTTTTTATTGGTATTGTCATTTAACTTAAAATAAACTAAATATTAAACCATTAAAATAATTAGACTCTCTTATTTGGATTAATTATAAATCAAGGAGTTTATTATCTACCTTAAAACTCTGCCAGTTCGCAATAACGAATAATACCTACAATCTCTCGTACAAATGTGATTGTATTTTGATTGCACTTTGATTGAACTGGGTAAAATAGGTTCGGTTAGGTTAGAACCAACCGCGCGTGAGCCGAGCGAGCGAAGCGAGCGGTGCCGCGGCAGCGGCTGGCGAACGCTACGTCCAAGTTGTTTCGTCCATTCGAGATTTTTACCTTTTTCAGTTAATCCATTTTATAATTAATAATTTATCCAGTAATCCATTTGAACCTTTGAACAATTTGGTCAATAGTGTAATGAATAATTTCAACATTGATATTCCCGACTTTGGTCAGCTGAACTTTTGATCAAATGACCATCGTTATTTTAAACTTTGTTGATTTATACGTTGTTCTTTTGAAATTTACTCAGGAAAGTTTTGATTTTCTAATATGCAACCGTCACACCCTGCATGCTTCCCTCCCCGCCTTCGCACCGTGTCTTTAGCTTTATTATCAAATTGCCCAATTGTAATGTAGCAATATAATAATGACCACGCAATGTGATAAATATTGAAGTTAAGATAGTAAATAATCACTTGGTCCAATAGAGCTAGACATTATTCATAATGCTCGAACATTATTTATAATGCCCGCATTAATCACCCGGTCCATAAAATATATAATACTTACTAATAACAATATAAATACTCTTGTTATGCTGATGTTAGACGTAGAATTACTTGAAAAGATGGCGTGTCCCGATATTATTATCCACTGCTGTTAGTCATCTATTGTGTACAACTTTTACTATGGGACTAACCCTAAAATCTTTGAATATGAGAATATTATTTGCAGATTTATCAGATACCAACCCGCTCTGGGCCGCGTGGTGGATTCTCGGCCGTAGCTAGGGGGGGGGGGGGGGCATTGTGGGGCAGTGCCCTGCCACAGTATTACAATATTCCCTATTGTAATACTGTGGCCCTACCTTGAAATCACAATGCTTTACCTCACTCTCACTCAGACGTGGATCTCTACATGCACAATTACAAGTTTGCTATTGGTAGTTGAACTATGAGCATTGACCTACTTCGTGGGTCCCTGTCCCGTCCACATTCTAACCTCTATCATCTGTTCTGTGGTTTAGAGCTAGTAGTGGGCTTTAGGTATCACTATAGTGCGGATCGCCTGAAGGACACGGAGAAGCATACTGTGGAAGACTGCCCCACTTGGGCGGAATACGACGATGCGATGCGAAAGCGACGATGGTCGCTTCTGGTTCTGCTTCTGGGCTGCGGTTCGAAGCTAGAGGGAATAAGAAGGTTTCTTTCTACCTCTGCTGGACCTAGTGGTAGACTATGCGGATCATGGCCAAGTTCAAGCGATGAGTAATTAAGGTGGGTTGGGGGAAGATCGGCATTGGGGTAAGAACGTATAAATCAATATACCACTTATTTAGGTTTATTTTTAATGCCAGCCACATTGCTGAGCAAGGTGGAACATAATGACGCGGCACGCAATATGACTAGCATTAAAAACAAAGCTAAATAAGTGGTATAATTTATATTTATACATTCTTACCCCAATGCCGATCTTACCCCAACGCACTATACTTCGCAGAAGGAGGTAACTGCTTCACATTACTGCTGAACCAAAGCCGGACGCAAGAGGTCGCCACCGTCGATCGCCTTGCGAAGTTGATGAAGTACCCCAGAATACGTTTGCAGGGTTAAAAACCTCCTCCTTATCATTCTTAAGCGTCGTGATAGTCGACATGTATACTTATTTTGTTAAAAATACTCGCAAATGTATGTCCATATGTAGGTAATCTTTTGTTGAACATCGAATTCAGGGCCGGACTAAGGCAGCGTAGGGGCTTGTAGAAATCAGTGCTGGCCGAGTCACAGTATTACAATATTTCCGAGAGTTAATGGCCTCGACTTACGAGTTGTACGTC
Source organism: Mythimna albipuncta (assembly GCA_929112965.1). Taxonomy (NCBI): domain Eukaryota; kingdom Metazoa; phylum Arthropoda; class Insecta; order Lepidoptera; family Noctuidae; genus Mythimna; species Mythimna albipuncta. The sequence goes on from OV815988.1 coordinate 3,772,013, forward strand.
GCAGGTTTGAACCCAGCCAGGTGCATTACTTTGTGTAATTTATTTCATCACCACTGCTCTCAAAACGGTGAAGGAAAGCATCGTGAGGAAACCGGCAAGTTCTTGAACCAAAAATTCGAAGACACCAACACAAACCCGTACAGAGCTCGCGTGGTGGATTACGGCCCATTCCCTCTCCTAGTGAGGGGGAATAAAACCCAGCAGTGGGAACATTAAAAAGGCTGATGATCTACTACTTTTTAGTTACACAAATACTTAAACAGCTTATTAGAAAAGGTCTTTTTATTATTTAAGTAAAGTCTTAATAAATAATATCCATATACAGCAAAGTTATTAGCGTTTATTAAATATCCCAACATGTCACTTAATTTATAGAAATATTGTGTAAGCTATTGATTATGAATGAATGAAGGATGAATGATTCAATTTTGAATTTACCAATTATGACAAATTTTCTTGTACAAATTCAGGATTTGGTTTAAATAATAATATAATAATAATAATATTCCACAACTATCACACAACGCCGTCTAGTCCCAAGCTAAGCAGAGCTTGTGTTATGGGTACTAGACAACTGATAAACATACTTATATATTTCTAAATACAATATAATTATATATTTAATTATATATTTCTAATATTATAGATAAATTACACCCAGACACAGAACAAATGATTATTTAATTAATTAATGATCTCTTCTTGATGATAATTAATTTTAATGATTATTTTATTTTGGCTAGTACTAATTGTAAAAAATAGTGGTGTATAGTACAGGGGGCCTAGACAACGTCACATTTTTATCAACGATAACGAAATTCATTATCACCGAAATGTGTGGAACTGACATAAGCTTTCGAGTTATCACGTGATCGATCGCGAATTGCTAGACAATGGTATCTTGATTTGTTTTTGTACGTCCAAGTGGGGCCCACCTTAACGCGTGGGGCCTAGCGTAGCATTTGCTTCTTTTTCTACATGCCTAATCCGGCCCTGGACACCAACGGCTAAGTACAGATATAGTATCAATGATAAAACAATCGGTAAGTAGATACTCGACCAGTGCGATAAGTGTCTTTGTGTTAAAACGTTGATTTAAAGGAAATCGTGTTGAATTTTCCTGTTTAGTTAAATATATTACAAAATGGCTGACGATAGACGTGTGTTCGTGGATGGCGGATTTCACGTATGTTTTATTTTGTTTTTAAATCTTTAATAGCATATCGGCTCCGCGCCACTTTTGTGAGGTGCGTTATGACAGGCGCGGGCTTGCGGATGGCAAGCAATGGGTAGCTCGCTGTCCGACCGTCCGGTAAGTGTCCGGACCGAACCCAAGTCGTCCACGGCGCGCACAGTTTCTGCGCGCCTCAAGGAGTTGTCAGGTGCCCAGCAGGGTCAAAGCCTACTGGGGCCAAGGGTCTAGTTCCGAATGGGAGGCCCCAGTAAGTAAGGCAAGAAGGAACGGTGTGGCTTTTTAGTTAGTAAGAGTCTGACACTATCTCCCGCTCCACCCAAGGACGGGGGATGTCATTTAGACTATTTTTACCCACCGGAACAAAAAAAAAAGGTGCGGTACGACACAATATTTTTTCATACAAAATGGACACACTTTTAAACATTCTGCTCTAGAAGCAGCTCTAGATATAAGATATTTGAAAGTTTTGTGGCGACACCGTCGGCATGTGCTTGCGGACGGAGAGCAATGGGTAACTCACCGTCCGGCCGTCCGATAATCGTCCCGACCGAGCCCGAGTCGTTGACGGCGCGTAGTGTTCCACGCGAGCCTCAAGGAAATGTCAGCAATATCGGAGAGGCCCAGCAGGGTCGAAGCCTACTGGGGCCATGAGTTGTGTAAAAGAGACGGGTGGGTTTTTTAGTCAGTAAAAGTCTGATGCTATGTCCCGCTCCGCCCAAGGGCGAGATCGCATAGGTACGACGCCGAGGTTAAGTTTTTCGTTGTCGCGTGCATTCGTTGTTACGTGTTTCGGATTAGTAAACTTACAGGGACGTGTTATTCGCGGTTACACTTTTCTGAATTATGTAACACACCCGGACTTATCTCTCTTATTAGGAGCTTTGAAGCTTTATAACTTTGTTTACTTTGTTCAATTATTCATAATTATTAAAAAAAAAACACATTTGTTTATGCACTAACCTCAAAACAAATTAAAAATACTGAGTTTAGCGCCATCTAGTTCCAGTAGTTTACACCTTCATTATTATTGTTTTTTAACTAATTCTACACTATGCATATACACTACAAATGTTTAATTAGTACAAATACTAAAAGCGCTCATTAGAAAAGGTCTTGTTATTAAGTACTTAAGTCACAGATTACTGATAAGTAAAGTTTTAATAAGTAATATTCACAAACAGCAAAGTTATTAGCGTTTGTTTATATCCCAAAATGTCACTCAATTTATGGAAATATTGTACACGGAATGAATGGCGATCAAGACGGGAAAAAACTGCACTACTTGTAGAAATTGTTACATAAATGATTGAATCAATTATGAATTTACCAATTATGACAAGTGGTCAATTTTGGGATTTCATTTCTTTTTTTTACTTTTGATTACACAAATATGATCAGTAACGGGTACGCATAGAGCCCCATTATCTTTTTTTTACTAATTAAAAATAGTAAGCGATCAATTCATTACATCAAAATTAATCTTCCAATTTTTCATTTCAGTATGATGGAGGAGTGAATGTAGTCGACGGCGGCGGTTATGGGGGTGGGGTCCACGTCGTCGAGGGTGGGGAATACGGGGGCGGGGTCCACGTTGTCGGGGGGACTGACTACGGCGGCGGGGTTCATGTTGTCGACGGGGACTACGGCGGTGGTGTGCATGTCGTTGACCACGCTGACAACGGCAGTGGGGTGCACGTCGTTGATGGGGATTACGGCGGCGGAGTGCATGTCGTTGATGGGGATTACGGCGGCGGGGTGCATGTAGTTGATCACGCTGACAATGGCAGTGGGGTTCATGTTGTGGATGGGGCAGATTACGGCGGTGGGGTACATGTCGTTGATGGAGATTACGGCGGTGGGGTACATGTCGTTGATGGGGATTACGGCGGTGGGGTACACGTCGTTGATGGGGATTATGGTGGGGGAGTACATGTTGTCGACGGAGCTGACTACGGTGGGGGTATACATGGCCGAAGTGGTGCTGAATAATGAAATTAACATGTGGTAAGTTAACTTTAAATCACAATGTTCTGTACTTGCGGAACTGTTCGACGAGCGGGCCGAGGCGCTCCGAGATATCGTGTCCGTGAGCGGTGTCTATGTGTGCGTTGCTCGAGCGCGCTTTGTATGTAGATTGACTTCTGTACCTATATATTTTGTGCCCGAACCCAGCAGTGGGGTGTTATGGGTTATTGTAGTATGTGTACGCTTGTAACTCGCAAAGCACCATTGATATGGGAGGATCCTCTGACCAGACGAGTGTCAAGTCTGGTCCGGTTAACTGCCTGATAGTTCATTTTGTACTGTTGTATATGATCGATTCGTGTGGTTAAACTCGGATACCGCGATGCAAAATTTTGTTTTTTTTTTTTTGTTTTTGTGTGACGAAATAGATGTCGTTGCAAGCTTACACATTGCTTTCGTTCCTAGTACTCTAGGATCTAAGAACAAAAGAAATTCACTATTATTGCAGTACGTCAAAATGAAAGCAAGTTTTTAATGAAAATATCTTTTTCAAAGCAACCTTTTATAGCACGGTATAATACTTAATAAATAATACTCATCAAGACGAACTCTATGAGCCCAAACTCGATGGGGGTCGTGTCGTTTAACTACCAAGCTCCTATAGCCACCTTCCGGTTCCATCACCAGATCAGCTCCATGCCATAATAATTTTGCATTGTCATCTGATTTACACATGCATGCAAAATTTCAGCTCAATCGGTAACCGGGAAGTGGGTCAAATTTAATTTGCAAGATTTGATTAAGTACAGACAAACATCGGGACAGGTGAAACTAAATAAAAACTTGTTAAAACACCACTCGTAGTATTTTCTAGTAGCAATTGTATTGAATGGTATGAGGAGGCAAGGAACCGTGATCGTTGGAAAGAATGGAGAGAGGACTTTGCCCAGCAGTGGGATAATACAGGCTAGCTGTAATAATAATACACTCGGCAATAATACGCTAGTTGCCGTAAAAAATGTAATTAGTCCGTCTTTTAGATTATTCAAAAATAAGGGACACGTATTTTTTTATTTATAAATTAAACCAAAAATGACAAAGATATAGCTCATTAAAGTTACGTGTAACGTCACGCCGCGCCGCCGTGCTGCATTTTTTCGCACGGGGTGACGTCACACGTAACTTTAATGGGCTATATCTTTGTTATTTTTTGTTTAATCGAAATAAGAAAACGTACGTGTACAATATTTTTTACCCTGTAATTATTTTGACCCTGGAATCTACCCTATTGTACCGATAGTCATGTCAGCAGATGGCTTAATAGCCAAGAGCCTCGACGAACACCTTAAGAGGCTCTCGTTAGGCGACTGGATCAAGGGCTTGATTCAGAAAGCGGTACTCCTGGACACGGTTCGTATAGTTAGGAGGTTCCTTTCTCTGGAGCTCTGACTGCCGGTAGCTTGGACCTTGTTCCCGATACCGATGGGCTACTATTTCTTGTATTTTTTTTAATGTTTCTTTTTTTTAAGTATTTAAAAATATATTTAATAAGTTTTAATCTACACTAGGTAATTATTATACTTAAAGAGGTAAAGTTTGTGTTTTTTTTTTGTTTGTAGGAGTTAATCTCAAAAACTATTGGTCCAGTTGCAAAGTTTTTTTCACCGTTAAAAAGCTGATTTTTTCCTGAGTAATATAAGCCATATTTTATGTACGCCGTTCACCCGCGGGTAAAAGCTAGTGAAAAATAAAGAGAATAATAATAATAACAGTAGGTCATTACTAATCTTCTTCTTCTTCTTCTTCCTGCCCTTATCCCATATTACTTGGGATCAGCGCAACACGTTTAGTAGGTCATTACTAAGGTTGGCCATGGAGGCTCTCGGGCCTCGACTGAGAGGGCTCTTCAGCGCATGCATGGAGAGGGGCCAGTTCCCACTTTGCTGGAAGACGGGGAAACTGGTCCTCATAGCGAAGCCAGGGCGCCCTGCGGACTCTCCGTCCGCGTACCGGCCCATTGTGCTGCTCGACGAGGTGGGCAAGCTCTTTGAGAGAGTCATTGCAAACCGCCTCGTCGGGCGCCTAACACGGGTGGGGCCGGACCTTTCGGACGGACAGTTCGGCTTTCGCAGGATGCGCTCTACAGTGGACGCCACCATGCACGTGCGAGCCCTCACGACGGGGGATGCGGTGTCCCGGGGCAGGTGTGTCATGGCAGTGTCCTTGGACATTGCCAACGAGTTCAACTCCCTGCCCTGGAGTACGATCCGGAGGGCACTCCGGTACCACCGGGTGCCCGAGTACCTCTGTCGAGTGGTCGAGGCCTATCTGTCGGAGAGACTTATAGTCTACCCCGGTCACCAGGGAGACTGGAAATGTCGAGAGATGTCGTGCGGTGTTCCGCAGGGGTCGGTACTAGGGCCACCCTTGTGGAACATCGGGTACGACTACGTGCTGCGCGGCGACTTCCCTGACGGGGTCAGCGTGGTTTGCTACGCAGACGACACGCTGGTCCTAGCGCGGGGAGAGTCGTACCAGGCGGCGGTCGCTCTAGCGACACGCGGGGTTGCGATGGTCGTTGATCGGATCCAGGAGTTGGGACTCAAGGTGGCGCTTCACAAATCCGAGGCGATGTGTTTTCACGGTCGCCGGTCTCGGAACGCGCCGCCATTGAGTTCCCAACTAACGGTAGGAGGAGTTCACATCGGTGTCGGGTCGACGATGAAGTACCTGGGACTCGTCCTCGACAGCCGGTGGAATTTCGTGGAGCATTTCCGACGTCTGGCTCCCAAACTCAGCCGGGCTGGGGCTGCGCTCAAGCGGCTCCTGCGGCTCCTGCCCAACCTTGGGGGCCAGACGCCTCCTGCCGGAGGCTCTACGCGGGGATCGTTCGGTCCATGGCCCTCTACGGGGCGCCGGTGTGGGCGCCGTCGCTGAAAAAGCAACCGGCGGCCATACTGAACGCCTGCCAGAGGGTCATGGCGATAAGGATGGTGCGGGGATACTGCACGGTCTCCCGCGAAGCGGCGAGCCTTCTGGCTGGCCTACCACCGTGGGATCTGGAGGCAACAGTCCTTGCACACATGCACGATATGCGCGTGGAGATGCAACGCCGGGGTGAAAGTCCACTGCCGCGACAGGTCACGGCATGGCGGACAGAGCTCCGGCGGGATCTCATGGTGAAATGGCGAAAACGACTATCGCAACCCAGTGCCGGGCACGCCACAATCATGGCGGTAAGTCCCCTCTTTGAGGCGTGGCTGGAATGGCCTCACGGCGTCCTTACCTTCCGCATGACGCAGGTCCTCACCGGACATGGTTCGTTCGGGAGTTTCCTACACCGGATTCATGCGGAAGTGACGCCCGGGTGTCGCCACTGTGCGGAACGCCCGGAGGACACGGTGGAGCACACAGTCGAGGTGTGCCCTGCTTGGGCGGAGCATCGCCGTGCCCTCGTGGGGGTGATCGGCGGCGGAGACCTCTCGCGCCGGGCCCTGGTCGAGGCCATGGTCCGGAGCGAGGAGGAGTGGCTGGCGGTCGCCGACTTCTGCGAAGCAGTAATGCTTGCAAAGGAGGAGGCCGAACGCATCAGGCAACGGCGTATTCGCCGCCGCCGTCGCCGGGATTCTGATCCCGATTTCCGGCCAACGTAGACGCGGGCTTGCGGACAGTGAGCAATGGGTAGCTCGCTGTCCGGCCGTCCGGTAACTGTCCGGACCAAGCCCAAGTCGTCGACGGAGCGCACTGTTCCCGCGCGCCTCAAGGAGTTGTCAGCAACAGCAGGGACCCAGCCGGGTCGAAGCCTACTGGGGCCAGGGTTATCCGAAAGGGCGCTCGAGCCCCGGTATGAAGGCTAGAAGGAACGAGGTGGGTCTTTTAGTCAGTAAGAGTCTGACACTATCTCCCGCTCCGCCCAAGGGCGGGGGATGTCAATGCATGATTTATCCCACCATAAAAAAAAAGGTCATTACTAAGGTAATCTAATTTTTATTTACATTTCTTTTGCAGTTGACACGACAGAAATGATGCAGAGCAAAATTGGTACGGTCAAATTGGAATCTAATTTAAAACTAATAACTAGTTATAAATAAATCTTTGTTATATTTTTTTTAAATTGTCTTTTATTTGTACTTATTTAGTTACTACCAATGTATAGGTACATCAACATATATATATAGAAATATATCATCACTAATAATTATGTACTTACATCGATTTCGTACATTTTATGTGAAACATCCACAACAAGAAACTTCTACAGATTTATACGTATTAATGTATACAAGGTGTAAGGGACAGCCCTCCACAAACTTTAAGGGCTTGCTTAGTAGACGATACTGAACAACATTCCACAATTTTTTTTTTCAGGAAACGAAATATAATTCGGTCTCTCCATACAAACTGTCCAATTAAGTTTATAATTATGTATGGTGAGGTGGATTTTTTTTTCGTTTCCTGAAAAAAATGTTTGTGGAATGTTTATTTTATTTTATTTTATTATATATGGAAAACTTACAGCTAACAAAAACATGGTGACTTATCATAATAAAACTAAGCCATTTACAAGTATGTTGTTCAGTATTGTCTACTGAGCAAGCCCTTAAAGTTTGTGGAAGGCCTTACACCTTGTATATAAAGACACATGAAAAAGTACTTTGTGATAAATTCGAATTAAATTTTCCATAATGTATTCGTATAAAGTTCCTTGTATGATTACTTTAAAAATAAGTGCGTGCAACATTAAGTCGCGCGTCGAGGCGTAGCCGTGTAGTTGAATTTCTCAAACAATAATTTTCTACACAAACGCCTACTAAAAATGTTATAGCTACATTACGACGCCGCGTTAATAATCTTGTTAAATGTTCAGGCGCTTAATATTTGTACTCAGCAGTATACGAAGTAATATTCGTATAACGTAACATTTACATTTCAGGGAGTGTGCACTAGAAAAATACACAATCTAATTCCGCCAAGTGCGTTACATCATCGGACCACCAAAAACTAATAGACACTTTACCAGATCTTATAAAAACAATCTTTATTATTTTATGTAGAAAACTTTCAAATATTACCCTGACATAAAAGTTATGGTCAGATTTGTAATTTTTGTTTCTTCGATCCAGCGACTATACACCATGTTGGTCATACATATGTTTTTCTTAATGTTTTCTTTCGTATTTATTTATGGAGGATCAAAATTTGTGCAAGCTCGCCTTAAAAAAAGTAAAATTATGTTGGTAGGTACTACGCGTTCCAAATGAGATTATGACCGATTCCTGTTTTGACGTCTTGTCGTACTGTCAAATCGAAGAAATTTTGGCATAATTGAAGAACTTAAAGTTAAGTTAAATTGAAGAACTGGATTCTGATTAAATTTTTTTCGTTCACAGTTAATAAATAAATTAAATTTTACGTAAATTAATTCATGTTTAAAAATTTCTTTTCTCGATTTGACAGTAAATCGTGCCGTCACAACATGGCGGGCGATCCTATTCTCATTTGGAACGCACTGTAGTTAGTTTAAAAGATTTGTTAATATTTGTGGTGTGCAATAAAGTCATTAAATTGGTTCTTTTTTTTAATGGCAATTGAGTCGATTGCGACTAGTCTGCCAGTGTCACGTGGAGAAAGTTTGTTCTATTCTATTCGATATTTTAATGAACTTACCAATATCCGAAGAACTCTGACAGATCCATGCAGTCAACTTCTTTTCTGGCTTCAGGATTCACTTCGTCTGCTATTCCAGAGTCGACGTCTTCTTCCGAACTAGAGCCAGAGTCACTTTCAGAGTCCGTGCGAGAGTTATTCATCGCATTGACAACGTCACGCTTTCAAAAAATGGCGGTTACACTCGTAGTGATGCGTATCGTTTACGGTTTTTGTTAGTTTTACGGTTTTTTGTTGTGTTTCTTTACGTCTGTCTAAAAAGACACCAGACTTGGGAATTTTGTATAATAATTAATCATTTAAAAAATTCTTATATTCGATTCTTTTTATAAGATTCTTCTGATAGTGAACAATGATGTCTATCTCCTAATCAATTGATACGTGTGATTTTTTCGTATAATTATATTGAGCCCCCCCCCCCCCCCCCCCCCTATATTCTACCGTTGGTCTGTCCATCTGCCACTAGTGGCAAAGAAATCACATTTATTGTATGGGAGCCCCCTAAATATTCTCTGGTTCACGAGAATCGGGACGGGAGATGCCTACGTGACAGATGGATGGACAGCGGAGTTAGTAATAGGGTTCCATAAGTTCCATTAAAACCCTAAAAACAAGCAGCATCTCTTTTCTACTTCTTTGGTCGTTTTCGTTTTATAATGTTTTTGTTTACATAAATCCACAAAGAATGTCAACGCTATTTCTTTAAAAACAAAAATAGAATGATTAATATCAACAAATTTATTCCCACAATGTCAAATTATACACGGTGTGCATATTTAATTTAATTTTAATTGCGCAACATATTGCCATGACAGCCAACGATTGATAATTAGGACATCAGCCAATAGAAAATGTGTCATCGATAGTACAGGTGATATTATTTGCGTACGAGAAACGTATGACGTAGCTTCGAGTTCATGAAACTGGGTTGGTCTCAGTGAAAATTTCTTAAGGTTTTTAGGGTTCCGTATTTAAAAGCAACTCGTCCAAGATACGGTGGGATGAGACGTGGTAGCTCCGGGTATGAAGGCTGCGGGGACGTAATCCGGAGATGATTCATCATCATCTTCGGATTACGTGCGACTCTCAGAGGAAAAACTCACAAAAATTTGGAAAGACCGCAGAATAATCAGCCCCCTAGCCAAGTTACAACCGTTTCGTTTTAATTCTCCTGCGTCGAACGCCTTGAGTTGGCCACGCCACCAATTCTTTTGTTCTGAGCACGTGTCTGAACTTTGAGATAACGTCATTCCCGTACATTTGAAGTTTTCTACTAGCGTTAACAATTACTGATCTAAGGGTATAGAAACACAAACAAGATTCGATTGATAAATTGCTCCGTCAATCCAATTTTTCTATGTGGAGCTGAGACGTGGACACGGAGGATGCGTGACCGTCGCAACACTCGCAACATTAATTCATTAAACCCCAAGCGAACGCCGGCGCACCTATGGTCTTTCTATTGTGTCTGTAATTTCCACGATTGAAAGGCACTGGAAATGTGGTACTGAAGACGCATGTTTAAAATCCCATAGATTGCGGGTCAAACCAATAGTTATTTCGATCCTGAAAGAACGCAATATCAAAGAGAGATTATTATCATCGTCTGTGCAAATACGAATCCTCAAGTTCTTCGGGCATATCACCCGTGACGAGGACTCGATGGAACGATTGTGATGCAAGGGAAAGTCGAGGGCAAAAGGTAACGGGGATGCTCTCCAACACGGTGGACGGACCTCATGAAATCGGTGACAGTGTGCAGCGTAAATGAAAACTCCCAATCCGCCAAACACAGAGCTGCATGGCGTCATATCGCGAAAGAGGCGGTCGCATAGGAATCGACCGAGACCTGACCATGACTACTCTGTCCCGATTTCCGGCCACCGTAGGCGCGGGCTTGCGGACAGTGAGCAATGGGTAGCTCGCTGTCCGTTCGCTCTTCGCTCCTTGTCGTCCGGTAACTGTCCGGACCGAGCCCAAGTCGTCGACGGCGCGCACTGTTCCCGCGCGCCTCAAGGAGTTGTCAGCAACAGCAGGGACCCAGCTGGGTCGAAGCCTACTGGGGCCAGGGTTAGTTTCGAAAGACAGCTCGAGCCCCGGTATGAAGGCTAGAAGGAACGGGGTGGGTCTTTTAGTCAGTAAGAGTCTGACACTATCTCCCGCTCCGCCCAAGAGCGGGGGTTGTCATTGGATGATTTTTCCCACCACAAAAAAAAAAATGACTACTCTGTCAAGAGTGTACGACTGAGAAGAAACCCGCAAGGCTAATGGGACCTTACTACTAAAACTCCGCTGTCCGTCCGTCTGTCTGTCTATCTGTCCATCTGTATCTCAGGAACCGTGATAGTTAGACAGTTGAAATTTTCACAGATGAATCAAATCAAATCAAAGCATTTATTTCAAATAGACCATTTGCAGGAACTTTTGAATAGTCAAATGTCACTCAGTCCAAGAAAAGTTAAGCTAAATAATAAAGTAGATCTCTCTGGAGAAGAACGTGCAAGAAACTCCATGGACACTCTTTCTGTTCCCGCTATCACAACAAATACTAAAAAATATAATAAAATAAACATTTAAAGAGGCTACCATACACCAAACGTGATGTTTTGCTATGGACGGAACCCGGATCTTTTATTATTTACAATACTATTACCATTAGGTGACAATTTTACAACAATGTTTTTTTACTATAAAAATTTTTACTTTAAAAAAAATAACCTTAGTTACATCAGCTGCCTACCGTACAAATACCGTCACAGATCTTGAGCGCTGGCTTCAAGTTGCGCAGAAGTCAAATATTTATTAATTTATTAATACTTATTGCACAAAGGCGGATTTAAAAAAAAACAACAAAAAAAAATTCGGTCTCTTTAGTGGTATACGAAGTGAGACGCGGGGTGTGGGGAGTGTCAGTGATTGGCTCGCCGCGCCGTCGTGTCATAGACGTCACTTGTGATTCGTTCCCTGCGCTTGCTGCATGTATCTAACAACGACAACGATTGGCTTGCTAATGTATAGAATGTGCAAAGCGATCCCCACTCTGACGCCGAGCGCTCAAGATTCGTGCCGGTATTTGTACATCAATGGGATGTCAGTGGACCCCGATGCCTGCTAGGGCAAAGTGTAACTGAATGAACACAGGTGAATTATAGTCAGTAAAGTCTTAGAGAGTTTCAGGTTTCGAGAAAATCTTGCGTGTTCGTAGAACGCATAATTTACTGCAGTGTTTTTCACTGTACAAATAAACAAAGCGATTTATTGCTAGACATTTTCACAGTAAAACATGTTGAAACGTATAGTATACATGTAATGTTTAGTATCTTACAGAGATTGACTCATCATTAGGCTTCTTATAGAAATCTCAAGAAGTGACTAAGGATCGGAGGTAACCTACATCTATACTTGACAAATAATAATAAAAAATAATATTCCACAACTATCACACAACGCCGTCTAGTCCCAAGCTAAGCAGAGCTTGTGTTATGGGTACTAGACAACTGATAAACATACTTATATATTTCTAAATACATACATATTATAGATAAATTATACCCAGACACAGAACAAATGATTATGCTCATCACACAAACATTTGTCCTGGGTGGGAATCGAACCCACAACCTCCGGCCTAACAGTCAGGGTCACTAATCACTAGACCAACAGTCCAGTCAAAATGATAGATATTTATTTTCCAAATAGGTTTTATAAAACAGTCGAAGCGTCGAAATCCGGCATAGTTTATTGCAAGCTTGATTTGATAAACACCCTATGACTGATTCTTTAACTTAATTGTATTTTTTGAATATTAATGATGACATAAGATTCCTTATTTATCAATTACTTTTACAAACATGAATATAACTGTTATTAAAATGAAAATAACCGCATTTTTTAAAAAGTAGTCAGTAGACGGCCTTTCCCGAGTAAATTGGGGCAGCTCCGTATAGGCATAAATTGTGTGTAATTTGATTGATATTTGCAGCTTCCATATTTAGCGAACATTAAAAAATAAAAAGTTAATGAAATGTATACTTTTAAGCTGTACGATATAAGGTAGCAATCACAATCTATGGCGGTAAAATCATAAAGTGGGGTAAGTCCGGTGTATTTGCAATTTATGAGACCATTTTTGCTATTATACTCAACACAGTGCTATCTATAATTTAATGGTAGGACAAAAAAGTGTTGTGAACGTCATAGCTATTCAGGAAAGGCCCATAGAGACACTAGATGGTCTTGCCCCGAAGACGAACTTCAACGCATTGACCTTATTAAAGAAAGTTTGAAAGTGGCGCCAGTGACTGAAAAGTTCAAAGGAAATCGGTTGTCTTGGTATGGTCACGTGAAGAGAAGGGATGAAGCGCATATTACTCAGAACGAGTATACATGTAGATGGATGGAGAGGGAGAGGGAGGCTGAAGAAGATTTTATAAAACACTTTTATACGTAAACTTTTTCGTCAGTTTAAACTAGATGAGGCCGGTGTTTCCTAGCTGACTGCCCTGAGAAGAAACACAGAAACCAACTTAGTGGTCAAAATCTCTTCTACAGTCCATACAGCAAACATGTAATGGTCAAATCACATGAAAACCATGCAAATTAGTGGCTCAGATGGTCTTTTGCAGAAAGAACCATACAGACTTACTTGTTTAGGTTTATTTATTTTTTTGTTTGCACCAAGTGCAACCCCATTTTTTGTCCAGGCAATCTCTAAGGCTCTTAATAAACTAGTGACATCACTATCAACGATTGCACCACTTCTTACCATACCACCATACCATACCAAATAGTCAAGCACTAGTTTTATATCATTAAAAAACCGGCCAAGTGCGAGTCGGACTCGCCCATGAAGGGTTCCGTAGCAGCAAGTAACATAATATAAAAGTTCTTGTAATGTGTTGTAACTTTGATCGATGTTTTAATAATAGTGTATTTTTTTCGATTTATGACGCATTAAAAAAAAACTACTTACTAAATTTCGTTCAAACCAATTTTCGTTGGTAGTTTTTACAGTAATGTACATCATATATTTTTTTTTAGTTTTATCATTCTCTTATCTTAGAAGTTAGAGGGGGGGGGGGGACACATTTTACCACTTTGGAAGTGTCTCTCGCGCAAACTATTCAGTTTAGAAAAAAATGATATTAGAAACCTCAGTATCATTTTTGAAGACCTATCCATAGATACCCCACAGGCATGGGTCTGATGAAAAAAAAAATTTTGAGTTTCAGTTCTACGTATGGGGACCCCCAAAATTTATTGCCTTTTTTCTATTTTTGTGTAAAAATCTTAATGCGGTTCACAGAATACATCTACTTACAAAGTTTCAACAGTATAGCTCTTATAGTTTCGGAAAAAAGTGGCTGTGACATACGGACGGATAGACAGACAGACATGACGAATCTATAAGGGTTCTGTTTTTTGCCATTTGGCTACGGAACCCTAAAAATAACATAAATTAACTTTTGCACTTACATTTTATCTTTTATCAGACAGACAGACAGACAGACAGACAGACAGACAGACAGACAGACATGACGAATCTATAAGGGTTTCGTTTTTTGCCATTTGGCTACGGAACCCTAAAAAGAAACTAATAAAAACCGTAACTTTCCGTCGATTCTAAAAAAATCGTAACTTTACGACCAACATTCATCACACATCACTATTTTATTTTAAATGCATTCCACGTCAAAATTGCATCTAAAAGTTTCGCACATTACAAAGCCAAGCCGTCTCTCTTCACCGTGCCCTCAAAATTCGATTATTCTATTTATTTCTAGCTGGCAACCGTCCTTTGACATTTACAGTGAGCGTCGTCCGCCAAGACTGGCCAGCCGACCTGGGGCATTATTTATATTGACCTCAATTGATTGCTTGCTAAGAATCTTAAGCTTCCTGGTTGATTGATCGCTGATTGAGCTTTGATCGATTACTCTCTACGTTCTATGAGCGCCTAGTACTTTTGGTTTGGTTTAACAAAGATTTCTTGCAATGCTTAGGTTATATCTTGCAAATAGGTTTTCAGAACAGTTATAGTACCTCTGACCGTTTGTTCAGTTGGATGACATTCTAAATTCAATATGCGAATTTCTGAAGATGGCGGACTAGTTATTTTTTATGCAACTCAGTCATGATATAGGTGTCAAATAAAAGAATTTGTTAAAAAAAAAACATAAATCAAATTACATTACATAACAATTAATCTATTTTTTTTAATTAGTATAAACTAGTGCTTAATTCATTAAACCCCAAACGAACACCAGCGTTCGCTCTCTCATTGTCTTTCTATTGTGTCTCTAATTACGGTATTCGAAAGGTTAACTGCGATCCCATCTGATGGTAAGTAGTGATGCAATCTTTGATGGTGAAGTGCACAGACTTATTAAGAGCATATTCAGTCTAGCCTTGGAGATACCTTGCTTTATTCAGTCCTTGGTCTAACCTTGAGCTTTGAAATAATTTTTCAAAGCTTACTTTTTTAATGTTTTTTTTTTTAACTTTGATTTATTTTCAAATTAACAGATGCTCTCAATATCAGGCCTGAAGACTGTGACCAGACAAGTTCTTAACATTGACACCGGTCTAAAAACGAAATTTTGTTACGTTTGATGAGGAATGCTCGTGAAGTTTCTTGCACGTTCTTCTCCACAGAGATCTCCGATTTAGAGCGTACAAATGACATACACATTACATACCCTCATTTTTTGTGTGACTGGTTGTCCTAGATAATTTAAAAATGCTTGTAATTATTGAAATAAATGCTTTATGTTCTATAAAGTATGGAAGATCTGCCCTAACTTGGATGCGCATCGGAAACGATGACTTACGATGGTAGAAAACTGAGATGTCTCGACAACCCAGTTGAGAGATGTTTGGCTAAAAATTACGAGGAGAGCCAACTCCAAATAACTAATGTGATGAAGACGGGTTATGACTATGAGAGAGAAAGAGACATGTAGTTTTTTTTTTCTAGTAATAAGCTTTAGAACTTCATAACATCGTCGCAAAATGAGTGAAAATAATAAAACAGGCGCCATCTCAGTGAGAGCTGAGAATTTTATTGAAGCATTGGTTGCCTTAGTGGAGCTTACCAAGTAAGCTGTCTCGATACATTTTCTGACCAATTACTGCAAAGGCAGTAAGATGTGTTACATGTGCATTTTAACGGGAAACAAAGTGAGTATATAAAGTAACTAACTTTTGCCTGCGGCTTCATCTGCGTATATAAAATATAGCCCATGTCACTCAGGAATAAATAAGCTTTATATCGTTAAAAAAAATTTAGCAATCGGACCATTACTCCTACAAAAAAAATCATAAAAACAAAATTTACTTCTTAATAATACTAATAATAATAATTCACAATAATAATATAAAATTAATGAATATAGTGTAGATAAATAAACTAATACTTTTTAAACTTGACGTTTTTTAATTGGCTAAATGTTTTTTCGAAACCAAAACAAAAACAAACTGTTATTTTTTTTTACCCGTTCGATTTCATTTTTTAACCTAAAAGATAGCCCGCGAAATTCAAATTTTCATAAGATTTGCATTTTGCAGGTCACAGGGAAATCGTTATATTGATTAAAATATGATTGACGGCCGTAACACGAATACCGCGTATTTATTTACGATTATTAAAGTCATCAATTCAACCCTCTCGGTTCGTCTTACTCTAAAAAATCACGTATTACATACGATCGCCAATCATTGCTTAATTTTTTGTGACAAAAATGTCACGAAAACGTGTGTGTAGGTCACGAAAAACTAAAGAATACTAAACTAGTTGCGGGCTCGAAATCACTTATGGGTAAGGCCAAAAAGTAAGCTGTCTCATAATCTGACATCGTGTCTGACAGCGATAATATCAAGTATGAGCTGTTGAACGCTAGTCTATATGCACAACATATTATTCGTACTCACACAAAAACCATTCTATAAAAAAAAAATCGCATCAATTTATTACAAACTAGTTTTTGTCAGTGGTTTCGTCCGCGTACATAAAATATAGCCTATGTCGCTCAGGAATAAATCAGCTATATACTGCTGAAAAAATTTTAGAAATCGGTCCAGTACTTTCAGAGATTACCTCCTACAAACAATAAAATATAAAAACAAAAAAAAACTTATATTAGTGTAGACAAATTGTATAGAGATTTTGTATGATTTTGTTTTTTTTTACCTTTTTGCACCTAAATTTACGTTAAATATATCATAACTTTTTAAAGGCTTTTTTTTTGTTTTTCTGTTTGTACACAGACAAAATATATAATATAATAAAACTATATCATGTTTGTTTTGGATGTACAATGTCAAACTATGGAGTAATACCCCCGGAATTGCTATTGGAAACCATCGACTAGTGTAATCTTTTGAGATTAATTATCTCAAATGTAACACTAAGGGTGAGTTACACTATTTAACTATAACGATAACCAAACCATAACCAGCCGTGAAACGGCCTCCTATTGGTCAATTCGACGATTTGACAAACTGTTAACGGCTTTGTTATCGTTATAGTTAAATGATGCAACTCACCCTAAAACCATTACTAAAATATAGAAATTAAAAACAATTGACAGTGTCGAAAATCCCGACAGCAAAATACAACTGAAAAGTTCCAAGAAATAAATAATTTTAAGTAGTCTAATAATTCATTAAATCTATGATTAAATTAAAATAAGTGTCAACAGCTGACATATCTGCTTTAGGTGACTGAAGTTTTCAAATTTTAATTGTTTTTGCGGACTGGTTTTTTGATCCTATTATATATACTATTTTTGTTGCATCTGCACAAAAAAGATTAGTAGAAAATGACTAGATAAAGGCAAATTTTGGAATTTAGTATTTTGAGTTCAAACCGTTTAAAATAACGTAAACTCGAATGCCAAAGATTCATGATTACAAAAATGAAAACGGCAGTGTGTATATTTATTAAGTTCAACGGGAAAAGCCAATGGCAGAAACACGTGAGAAATAAGAATAATAAAACTTCTGATGTTATTATTTTTTTCAATTAAATATACAAATTACTGAATATAAAGACTGTTTTTACAATTTCAGCGATAGAGAAAATGTACTGCATATTTAATGGCTCTGTATGAGGTCACTGATGTCGCTTATGTTACAGCTAGTGTGTTTGCAAAGTTCGAAAATGTCTATAATATACTACGATTTTCTATTATAATTTAGTTGTCAACATTTATCCCTAAATGAAAGTTAAAATTACAAGGCAATTTGCAAAGTGCAATGGCGACAAAAATTCAATAAAAAATTAAAAAGTAGTAAAAGTTACCTAATGAAAATTCCGATAAGTGTCACCTTCCCTCTTGAAACGTAATTGTGAAGCAAATTAAACGAAATGTTTCACAAATCAAATTCTTTTTACCCAAAGATTAATTAACCCTATTATAACAAACAAAAACCGTAAAACCGTAAATAGTTTTTAATCTGTCCACACACTGACCTTACGAAGCACTTCACTATTTTAATTCACCATAAAGTTCTATTTTTTTTAACAAGTAAACGTCACATTTGGGAAGGCGGGAAATTTTGACAGCTAGAAATTTAAAAACTTTTTAGCTCTTAAATTGTAAATATAGACAGATATAGGTCAAATTTGGCGAGTAACAAGATAAATAAATAGATACAAACTTTTAAATATAGCTTTAAATGACTCGCCGGTTCCCAAATAGCCGTTTGCTATTATTATTATTACTATCTGTGCGTATTATTTTTATTATTTTGTATTACACGCTGGTTTAGCTAACGTGCACTCTCAAACTGGCTTGCGTTCTTCGTTTTACATTGACTAAGGGACGTTGGGAGGCATGGAGTCGATTTGCTCGAGGTTTTTTATATTATTATAAATTTCCATAATAAAAAAGAAACAAAAAAAACTCTTATTTCAAATAAAATAACTTGAACTTAGTATTTAGGTTAAATTTAATCATTTATTTTTCGACAAGAGATAAATAATATTTATTTTTCAAATAAATTATAAATAATGCTTTCTGACGTCATTTTTTTTCTTAAATTCTTTTATTTTTGTGGGAACACATCAGAATGAATGACTATAATTCCAAACTTTTACAGAAGGAAAAACTTTTTTACAAAAAAATTACACCCGACGTCATAAAAAATCTGGACGACTGCTAGTCGGGCTCTCGCACTGAGGGTTCCGTACAAATTTACTTTTTAAATATGTAGTTCCATTTCTGAATCAAGTTTCGAAGATTTTTCCGAATTCCAAAAATTTTTTTTTGTAGCCTAACTACAAATTTTCAGTTTTCAGATTTTTTTTTATACTTGTGGTTATGAAACCTTGCTTCATGCCAAATTTCAGGATTCTAAGTTAACGGGAAGTACCTAATAAGTTTTCATTTCCCAGCGAGTGTCAAAATATGCGCCTAAACAGAGCACAATCGGCCTTGTCTTTATCTTTAGTAGATTACACTGACATAGAAGTTGTATGCTTTCACTGCTACAGAGTTGAGTATTCGATATTATTTTCAGCTTCACACCATAAAGCATTCCGGATAAAGAAGGCCTTCAGTTTGACAGATGGACGATAGTCAGACGGAAAGACGAACAACAAATATTGTTGTGCCAAGTTAGGTACGTAATCATTACAAACTAAAAAATGCAAAATTACTTTTATTATTATTACTTTAATCATTAGTTTTATTACTTTATTTTCGGAGGTCGTTGTTTTTGGTTTTTTGACTACTTGATTTTCAATTTGATTGATGCGAGCTGAATAAATGACTTAGAATATAGAGCTCACCCACAATTAATCTCTATACTGTGCTGTAATAGGACATTTTGACAAAAGTAGAGATGCTTGTCATTACGTCCGAGGCAGAAATGACTTTCCACGTGTATCAAACGACGTTTTTCAATACACTTACGAAGAAATAAATAAACAGGGTTTTGACGCTCGACTCAAACGTCTTTGTGCCCAGCCGAACACGATAAATGTGTAATAAATTGAGGTCACGCACTTTTCCGCACTAGTACGAAAACCAGAAAATTGCATGCCTAGAAGCAGTAGGGATACTAGCAGATTTTCGAGTAGGTAGGTTTATTTAAAAAAATACTTTTAGTTCCGACATCGACTCTACGCCTCCTTTACTCTTGTCAACGCCAACGGATCTATTTTTACAAAATGGCTGGCCAGTTCGGTGCACTCAGCAGTCATCTATTTTCTTCATTATCGTCCGTATGCGACTGCACTGCACTTTTTAGGACACTTATATTCAAGCTGTGAACTCATGGTTGTCAGCAGAAAATGACGTAATCCCTGTCCTTTCTTCATCGAGTCGCAGAGCTCCTTAAGAGAGCTCTTCTCCATTCGTTTATCGTCAACGTGAGCACGGTTTTTAAAAGCTTGTTATTAAATCCAACACAATGTTTGATAGAGAGCAGTGGTGGCCGGGCCCCGACTTACAAGTTGTAGGTCACGGGTTCGAACCCAGCCAGGCACATTACTTTGTGTAATGTATTTCATCACCACTGCTCTCATAACGGTGAAGGAAAACATCGTGAGGAAACCGGCATGTCCTAGAACCAAAAATGCGAATTCATGTGACATTCACCAACCCGCACTGGGCCCGCGTGGTGGATTACGGCCCATTCCCTCTCCTAGAGAGGAGGCCTGAGTCCCAGCAGTGGGAACATTAAAAAAGGCTGACTATGCTATGGTGTGCTAATGTTTGATAAAGAGGCAAAGCGAAAAAAGAGAGATAACGCCTGAACGCAATGTTGACATTAATTCCGTCAGTAATTCCGTTTTGACAATTACTCGAGTAATTAGAAAACTTTTTCCTTACGTGTATTGTTTTAAACTTAAAGTTTTTGAGGATAAAAAGCGTCATTTAGAATCTTTAATAAATATGCAAGGTTTCTGTAAATATATATACCTATATTTTCTTTAATTTTTTAATTCACGAGTACATTATGACGGACCAAAGTTCATGCAAAACATTATGTTATCAAAGATCTTTACTGGATTAGTTTTACACAAAATGATTTGATTTCAATAGAAACATAGATAATATCCACAAGCAAACTGTGTTACCAAAAAATCTGGAGAAAGATGTATAATAACGTCACAGTCACGTAAGAACGGTTGTATGGAAATGTATCACGGTAAGGACGCTCTTAAGAGCCGGTTGTAGTCACTGAGTTTTATTTAACTCTGCCCTGTAACTGTAACTCGGCCCCGTAACAGCGGTTTTATTTTTATAAATTAAAATAAAAAGCAGTCAGTTTGTACGTTTAGTTCTTCCTACCATAAATTAACATAGCCTGTTTCCGTTTATAAAGACTGTTATTCTCTTTCGATTTCAAAAGTTTATATGTGTAACTGTTAAAAAACTGTTGTTAAATCTCTTCCATCATTAGCGCTTGGGTGGTTTTATTAGTTAGCGTATTAAGTAATTATTTTTAGTTTTGGTTCTCTTGAGTATATATTAATTTATTACCTATTTATATTTTTATTATATAGTATTTTGCAACTTTGATGGATGGTAAGTTTGATGATGACTTCTTCTCTTGTTCTTCCTCTTCTAGCAGCTTTCTTAGTGCGGCGAGTGGTTCTTCCTCTCCTCTGAATCTTGGTGATTAGATTTCCTCCTTGTTTTCTCACTATCCCAATAACCTTAATATAGCCCACATAAATGCTCAGAGTGTCCCTAGCCATTACTCTGATCTTCTGGCATCCATTCTCATCCTTTACTGATCTCTGAGACTTTTCTAAAACCATCTCTTTTATCGGTTCACTATTCTCTTCCTGGCTTCGTTCTTATTCGCAACGACAGAACGGGGAAGGGTGGTGGTGGTGTTGCCATGTATTTACGAGCTGGAATTCCTTTTAAAATTATCAGTGCATCACCATCTTTCTACTCGGGGTCAGCAGAGCATCTTTTTGTAGAAATTTCCTTACATCATGTTAAAATGCTTCTTGGAGTACTGTATAGTCCTAACCTCAGTATCGATTACTTTGATCCTTTGGAAACACTTTTAAATACTTTCTGTCCTTCCTATGATCACGTGGTCTTGATGGGTGATTTCAACACGTGTCTCCTTAAAAAGACTCTCGTTCTCAGAAACTTCAATCTCTCATATCTTCTTTTAACCTCAGTATTCTGCCTCTCTCTGCTACTCATCATTTTCCTAATTGTTCCCCTTCCCTTTTGGATCTTATGATTGTCTCTAAAACCAATAATGTATCTGTCCACGGCCAGCTCACCGCTTGTTTTTCTTACCACGATTTAATTTTTATGTCTTATAAGATTCGTCCTCCTAAACGCAAGCCACAACATATTTTCCTACGGAACTACAAGGGCATGGATCTGGAGGCATTGCTTCGAGATGCTGTTGGTGTAGACTGGACTGATGTTTTCCATAGTTCTTCTATTGACGATATGGTTAATACTTTTAACAGTAAATTGCTCAGTCTTTACGATCGACACGCCCCGATTCGTCGAGTTAGAGTCCGATATGCCCCGGCTCCCTGGCTCACTCCCGCCATTAAGGATGCGATGGCAAGTAGAGATCGAGCCAAAAGGAGGCTTAAGCGCTGTCCTTCCGAGCACAACCAGAGCTTGTTTAAGGAGATGCGTAATCGCTGCAGTCGTATGTGTAGAAATGCAAAGAGACGCTACTTCCATAATTCTCTGGACAACCGGAACTCTTCCGAAGTCTGGAAATTTTTGAAAACTGTCGGCATTGGTAAGTCCCCTGCTGTTTCCAGCAATGATACTGACGTGTGTGCTCTAAACAAGCATTTCTCACTTCCTCCTGCAACTATAGATCCACACGTCAAATCAGATACGCTGAATAAGTTGTCTTGTTTGCCATTGCCGCAGTGTTCATCTTTTGAATTTAGATCTGTGAGTGAAGCCGATGTCAAAAAATCCATTCAGGCTATCTCCTCTTCAGCAGTTGGCAATGACAACATATGTTCAAGAATGATTTTCCCTATCCTTCCAGCAATACTTCCCGTCTTAACCCACATTTTTAACTTCTCCTTGTTTTCTGGTGCGGTTCCTGATGTCTGGAAACAAGCACATATAATCCCTCTACCCAAAATCCCTAACCCGGTCTCACTGACTGACTTCAGACCTATTTCCATCCTTCCTTATCTTTCAAAAGTTCTTGAGCATATTGTCCATCAGCAACTCTCTCTCTTTCTTTCTAGTAATGATCTTCTCAGCCCTTTCCAATCCGGTTTTCGGCCTGGTCACAGCACTGTCACAGCCCTTTTGAAGGTTACTGATGACATCCGCTGGGCCATGGACCACAAGTCTCTTACATTACTTGTTCTTCTGGATTTTAGCAGCGCCTTCAATTCTGTTGATTTCGATATCCTTCTTGGGATCCTTAAATCTTTAAATTTTTCCTCCTCCACAATTAGTTGGTTTCACTCCTATCTTATTGGCCGCTCGCAGCGGGTACGCCTTGATGAGTCTTCATCGGATTGGTGTTACCTTACTGCGGGTGTGCCTCAGGGTGGCGTTCTCTCTCCTCTCCTCTTTTCTATTTTTATTAACTCTGTCACTAGAGTCATTTCCTCTAACTTCCATCTCTATGCTGACGACCTGCAGCTGTACCATCACTTTCGTGTGGAAGATGCAGAAGCCGCAGTGTCCGCCGTTAACAATGACCTGGAGCTGATTGGGGAGTGGTCGCGGTCATTTGGGTTGCAAATTAACCCCAAGAAATCCCAGGCTTTGGTTATCGGTGGCAGGTATATGCGGAACAAGTTGGATCTTGCGTCGCTGTCTCCACTTTGGTTGAGTGGAGTTCAGATTGACTACGTAAAGACAGCTAAAAATCTTGGGGTGACCATGGACTCAAATTTATCGTGGACTGCCCATGTCGCTGAAGTCAGTCGCTAAGTGCACTACACGTTTCACTCGTTGAAATGCCTTCAGACCTTTTTGCCCTTGAAGACCAAAATTTCCCTTGCCCAAACACTTATTCAGCCCATCATAGATTACGCTGATGCCTGTTATTTGGATGCTACCGAGGAGCTTTTAAATAAACTTGAGCGTTTGCAAAATATTTGTATTCGTTTTGTTTTCAACCTTAAAAAGTATGATCATGTCTCTGAATTTCGCAAGGTACTCAAGTGGCTCCCTATTCGACTTCGCAGGAACACTCGTATATTATGTCTGCTATTTAACATCCTTTTCAACCCTAAAACTCCCTCTTACCTGCGGGAACGCTTTTCCTTTTCTCGTCCTTCTGATGCTCCCTGCAGGTCACATCGTAAATATCTCCTTCAATCCCCTCCCCATTCCACCGATTTCTATTCCTACTCCTTCACTTCCCATGCTGTACGTTTGTGGAACTCACTACCGCCTGACATTAGGGGCTGCCAAACTCTTGCGGTTTTCAAAAAAAGGGTGAAAGAACACTATCTTTCTATTTCGTCATAGTTGCTTATTAGTATGTATTTATAATTATATAATATATATATATATGGTTAGTATGTATTTTTTTGCGATATTTATTCTATTATATGAAATTGTTACTATTTTGGTGTACAATAAAGTTTATTCTATTCTATTCTATTCTATGTATGTTTATATTTATGATAGTACATATATATTTATATGGTAGGTATATTCTTATAATAATTGTTTTGTTTGTTTGTTTTTCCTTTCACTTTTACACACGGTGTCTACTTCTCTTTTTTTCCAATTCTCCTTTCGCGGGTATGCTGGAAGAGATTTCGTTAGAAATAAGCATTACCTATGTACCTATTTTTCTGTTTCTGTCTTCTTTTCTTATATAAGTTAAGTGTGTACATGAATTGTTAAATAAATAATAAAAAATAAATAAAAAGCAATAACTATTCAAGAGTCTTGTTTTTGCGAAACCCTTTTAAAAAACAAGCTTTATTATTTTTTGTATTTTTCAAATATTTCCGTGACGTAATCTCGTACAAATATACGTTTGAAATTGTAAGTTAGGGTCAGATTCGTGTTTTTTTTTATCGAGTCAACTAATTTATAGCATGTTTTGATTTTTGCTCGGCGGTTGGTCATAAAGTCAATTTAATTTTTCATGGTGTTTTCTTTTATATTTATTGTGAATTTCCAGAGATTTAGAAAAGTTCTCAGTAGAACCTGGCCTTAAACAAAAACTCTATTGTCTTTCTGCACCGCGAAAACTGTCGAAAATAACATATTACATTTTTTGCCAGCGTGGGTAGAAGGAATGTCTGAATTTTAACACTTACCAAGGTTAGTACAGCCGTGAAACAGATTACCATGTCGTAATAGACACAGGTATGTCAACACGCTGAATGTGTTTTCCACTAGAGTCTGCATAAAAAGTCAAACGATTGGGTAATTATTAGGATAAAATGAAATCTGATGTAGTCAACACTGGTTCAATAATTTAGGTGGATTAAGAGATCTTGATCATTGTTTACTAATAGAACCTTATAAAAAGTATCAAAATAATATATTATTTTTTAAATGATTAAATCCTTACTAATATTATAAAAGCGAAAGTGAGTTTGTTTGTTACGTAAACCCGTAGGCAAAACCGATTTTTATGAATTTTTATGGTACATAGTTGGGACCCTGGAGACGGACGTAGGCTAATTTTTTTATAAAAACAAGTGAGAAAAGGGGGAAGAAGAGTGAGAAAGAGGGAAGGTCTTTTATGTACGCGAGCGAAGCCACGAGCAAAAGCTAGGATTGTATAAAATTCCCAAGTCGTTTGACTTTTTAGACAGACTATAGCCAATTTTTTTTCTGTTAACTCGACTGCGCTAGAAGTTGGGTTATGTTTTTCGTGTATGTGTTATTGATTTATTCATTTGTTTACCCTCACATCAGAACACCTTGCAGAAATTACACCAATGGAGCACAATTAATTCAGAATCGACTATTTTTAACATAATGTGTGCTGCAGTAGTAGAGTGGTAGTCATCACAGGAGCGGCGGCGCGCGGCGGTGGGTCACGTGGCTCGCTTCCTCAGAATCAGGCCAGCGCTCCTCCAGGATTCCACACGTACAAAATACCATAACGAACACATTTTTGAAACTTTAAAGCTTTTCCGATAAGTAAAAAAAAAACTGGGCAAGTGTGTTCCTTACAAATCCCCAGTTAAGATCTCTGAAAATCTGCTATTTTGCATGAACTTTATAATTTACTCAAAAATTAAAATAGTCAAAACAGTACAATCCTAGAATGCAGCAACGCAGGGAACGAATCACGAGTGACGCCTATGACACGATGACGCGGCGAGCCAATTCCTGACACTCCACGCCCCCACGTCTCACTTCGCACCACTAAAGAAACCGAATATTTGACTTCTGCGCAACTTGAAGCCAGCGCTCAAGATCCGTACGTTGCAATTGCGAACAATTGCAAAGGTTTATTAGATTTAGCCTGGTGACAGGCAGACGGACAGCAGTCTTAGTAATAGCACAAAATAGATACGTACAGAATTCATCATTCATCATCAATTTAGCCAATACACGTCCACTGTTGGACATAGACCTCCCCCAAGCGTCGCCACATCGAACGTTCCTGTGCGTCCCGCATCCATTGGTTTCCCGCTACCTTCACCAGTTCATCGGTCAACCTTGTAGGAGGCCTTCCAAAGCTGCGTCTTCCGGTACGTAGTCGCCATTTCAGAACCTTTCGGCCCCAACGGCCATCTGTTCTGCGAGCAATGTGCCCTGCCCATTGCCACTTAAGTTTGGCAATTCTTTGTGCTATGTCGGCAACCTTAGTTTTCCTGCTGATATCTTCATTTTTTACTCGATCACGCAAGGAAACCCCGAGCATAGCTCTTTCCATTGCTTTTTGGGTGACTTTAAGCCTTCTGATGAGGCCCATTGTAAGGGTAGTGAGGTTGTGAGTTGTGAGGTAAAAAAATATTATACCTATATTTTCTTTACTTTTTTAATTCACGAGTACAATAAGACGGACCAAAGTTCATGCAAAACATTATGTTATCAAAGGTCTTTACTGGATTAGTTTTACACAAAATGATTTGATTTCAATAGAAACATAGATAATATCCACAAGCAAACTGTGTTACCAAAACATCTGGAGAAAGATGTATAATAAAGAAGTCAATCTCATGATATGTACTTCACTTTCTATACTTACGCTAGGCGATCGCGCTAGGGTCACCGCGTTGTGCCGAGCTGTACGAGTGCGACCGGGCGATTGAGCCGCGATATCATATCGTGAGCGGTGTCTATGTGTAGATTGTCTTCTGTACCTGTCTATTTTGGTGTTCGGTTAAAAACTGTCGCATATACATAGCTATGCATGCATTTATGTATTCAAATTACTCCTACGTTCGTCTATGAGCAGTGTCCAATATATCTTTACGCAAACCAAACGTTGTTTCATTCAAAAGGTGTACAAGCAAACCTCGACCTTATTACGTAAATATAGGGTCTTGTTTTTACCCTTTATGTACGGAACCCTAAGGCATGTATTAATAAACGTCGCTTAATACTCAAGCATTACTTAAAACTAGATTCAAGCCATTTGACTGGTTGAAACTAGTTTTGTGTAACGCTTGAGTTTTGAGTGACGTTTATTAAGGGCCAAGCGCCCGAAAAGTGCCATAAAACAGTGATTTTCTGAGGCCTACTCCTCCGTAACGGCTTGGTCAATTGTTTTGAAAAAAATATATGTTTATTATAAATTCATGAACATTTGATTTCATTTCATTCAACATTTGATTTTTTCGTGCAATTAATACTTTTGTCAAAAAAAAATATTTAGCAATTTCGCAGCTTTTCCCTACTCCTTCGAAACGGCTTGGACCTTTAGAAACATTTTTAAACATAAAAATTGATGGTTAAATATTCTTCAAAGTGAACATTGCATATGTAAGTCAATCAATATCTCGCAGAGAAAATGGATTTAAAGCACTTTCCGGGCGCTGCTGGTCGCAAATAAATGCACAGATTTGCGTACTGCCGCCTAGGCGAGTGCGAGAGTTGCATTCACATAATTTCGGTCAGATGGTTCAAGGGACTATACGCCTTAACTACTAATGTTTTGTCATAGTTTTCCAAGAAATGAGAACCTTCGGCAACAGTGGCTTGAAGTTGTACCATTAAAAAAATAAATACTCAAGCAACAGTTTTGTTTGTCTGGGCGAGTGCGAGAGTTGCGTTCACATAGTTTCGGTCAGATGGTTCAAGGGACTATACGCCTTAATACGGGCCTAAATAGGGTAATGCGATACTCCTTGTTAGCCATTATCAGACATTCGGGCTTCTGTCTGACGCCTGACTGATATTATATTTAAATATGACAAATAATTAGCACAACTGTTGTTTTGGCGGTCCGCCCGCATAGCTATATAAATAGTTCTAATTACGCATTTGACCAAAATTAGTATTATAATGTGTCAGGTGACAGTTTCATGTGGAAAACGTACCCATCCTCGATACCGGTGGGATACTATTTTTATATTTTTAAATGTTCTCTGCTCTCAAAATGCTGAACGAAAACATCGTGAGGAAACCGGCATGTCATAGAACTAAAAATTCGAAGACATGTGACATTTACCAATCCGCACTGCGCCCGCGTTGTGGATTACGGCCCATTCCCTGTCCTAGAGAGGAGGCCTGAGTCCCAGCAGTGGGGACATTAAAAAGGCTGATGATGACGATGAAGGCCATGGTCACTTATAAAACTTCAGAAGTTAGTACATAGTTCCAATTTGTCATTTCCTATGGAGAAGAACCGGCAAGAAACTCCATGATTACTCATTAAAAAAAATTGGGCAAGTGCGAGTCGGACTCGCGCACTGAAGGTTCCGTAAAAACTTACTTATGAAAACAATTTAATTCCTAAATTGAGTTACGAAGATTTTCCAAATCGCAAAAATAAGTTTTGTTTTTGTGTAGGCTTCGACCCGGCTGGGCCCCTGCTGTTGCTGACAACTCCTTGAGGCGCGCGGGAACAGTGCGCGCCGTCGACGACTTGGGCTTGGTCCGGGCAGTTACCGGACGGCCGGACAGCGAGCTACCCATTGCTCACTGTCTGCAAGGCCGCGCCTACGGTGGCCGGAAATTGGGATCAGAATCCCGGCGGCGGCGGCGGCGATAACGCCGTTACCTGATGCGTTCGGCCTCCTCCTTTGCGAGCATTACCTGCTTCGCAGAAGTTGGCGACCGCCTGCCACTCCTCCTCGCTCAGGACCATGGCCTCAACCAAGGCCCGGCGCGAGAGGTCTCCGCCGCCGATCGCCCCCACGAGGGCACGGCGATGCTCCGCCCAAGCAGGGCACACCTCGACTGTGTGCTCCACCGTGTCATCCGGGCGTTCCGCACAGTGGCGACACCCGGGCGTCACTTCCGCATGAATCGAGTACAAGAAACTCCCGAACGAACCATGTCCGGTGAGTACCTGCGTCATGCGGAAGGTAAGGACGCCGTGAGGTCTTTCCAGCCACGCCTCAAAGTCTGCGAGGGATGTACCCACTGCCACTTAAGTCTGACGATTCTTCGTGCTATGTCGGTAACCTTGGTTCTCCTGCGGATATCTTCAATTTTGATGCGATCACGCAAGGAAACTCCGAGCATCGCCCTTGCCATTGCCCTTTGGGTGACTTTAAACCTGTTGATGACGCCCATTTAAGCTTTTTTTTATATTTAATACAAACTTTTATATATAATATTCTAGCTCTGAAAAGAACTGTTGTTTAGCCCTGAAAAGGACTTGTGCGTAGGTGTAGTTTTAAGAACGAAATCTAAAAAAAACCGGCCAAGTGCAAGTCGGACTCGCCCATGAAGGGTTCCGTAGCAGCAAGTAACATATTATAAAAGTTCTTGTAATGTGTTGTAACTTTGATCGATGTTTTAATAATAGTGTATTTTTTTCGGTTTATGACGCATTAAAAAAAAACTACTTACTAGATTTCGTTCAAACCAATTTTCGTTGGTAGTTTTTATAGTAATGTACATCATATATTTTTTTTAGTTTTATCATTCTTTTATCTTAGAAGTTAGAGGGGGGGGGACACACATTTTACCACTTTGGAAGTGTCTCTCGCGCAAACTATTCAGTTTAGAAAAAAATGATATTAGAAACCTCAGTATCATTTTTGAAGACCTATCCATAGATACCCCACACGCATGGGTTTGATGAAAAAAAAAATTTTGAGTTTCAGTTCTATGTATGGGGACCCCCAAAATTTATTGCTTTTTTTCTATTTTTGTGTGAAAATCTTAATGCGGTTTACAGAATACATCTACTTACAAAGTTTCAACAGTATAGCTCTTATAGTTTCGGAAAAAAATGGCTGTGACATACGGACGGAAAGACAGACAGACAGACAGACAGACAGACAGACAGACAGACATGACGAATCTATAAGGGTTTCGTTTTTTGCCATTTGGCTACGGAACCCTAAAAATCGCACGATAATTATTAGACTTCGCGCACGACGGCTGCGTAGGGAGCCAACCTCGCGCCTGAGCCGCGTGGGTACCTTACTCATAGGTCTAAACTCCCCTCCCGCACGCGCACCCCCGCCTTGGTGTCGCTCACTTCGTAACGGGCCGTGCAGCAGAAATCGTAATATTTGAATTTCGCCATAACTTCAAAACCAAACGTCCAATTTTAATCATTAAAAGATCAAATATTATCTACATAAACTGTACTTAGTGATGAAATAATTTATTTTGAAAAGTATTAATAGCATGAGTAAAATAAATGCGTTTAAATGTAATCCAAAACAATTCAAGATTTTTAAATTAAAAAATGGTTGTTGTGCCTCACTCGACATAGATAGGTATAGTGTGTCGCGAACTTTTTTGTAGATATTTATAAGATCTACAATTAATTAGAACATTTTATGGTTCTATCTTTTATAGTTTAGGCAGCGTACGCAAAATAAGTAACTTTTCTGGCACCTTCTGTCTGAAAAAACCAAATATCTAACGGAACCCTATTTTTTTCCAAAATAAAATTTAGCCTATGTTACTCGTGGATAATGTAGCTTTCGAATGGTGAAAGAATTTTTAAAAACGGTGCAGTAGTTTTTAAGCCTATTCATTACAACCAAACAAACAAAGTTTTCCTCTTTATAATATTAGTTTAAATCACGGAGTCAACAACACAAATAGAACAGAATTGGACCAAAATCAAACATTGAGTTGAAATCTAAAAAATACATGAAAATCAAAATTATTAACACAAAATAAAATAAAATTCATCAAATCATTGAGCAGTTTATGTTTATTAAAAAAATCCAATTATACAAAATAAAAATAAAATTTATTAAATTAAAATAAGATTTCATGAACACCATCATCATATCAGCACAAAGACGTCCTCCGTGGCGACGCTTGGGGAAGCCTGTGTCCATACACAGGCTTCCCCTAAGCGTCGCCACAACGAAGATTTAATAAATTAAAATAAAATGTAATGAATCAAAACAAAATTTAATCAATTAAAATCCAATGGATTATACTATGGTCACAGTAATATTATCTACACCGTTAAATTTTAATCGTTTTAATGGGTAGTTTGTACGCAACGCCGATTATTATCTGCAGGTCATTGAACACGCTCAGCTGACGTTTTCTTAAAGAAATAAATTTTGTACGTGCGTAAATTGATACGAATTTTGAAAAAAAGGTACTTTATTTTTTAATTTTATCTTTTCATATCGATAGTGTTTCATGTACCGGATCGACCCTCCACGGGATTAAAACGATTAAAATTTAACTGTGTATAATATATTTAGACAGGGTTATTTGTAAAACACCAACAACCCTGCAGGACTGTATTACTAACATCATAAACAACAACTTTTGTTCTATGACTTTTTACAAAACATAATTCATTTACCAAAAACAAACCTTCAAGATTTCGTTGTTCTATCTAACACATATCAACTCTGTATTTTGCCATATCTACTTACGCCTCCCACGCACTGTTCTCGTAGTTATAGAAAGCAGGCTTTCGAAACATTGTCATCACACCTAGCAAGCATTTGCACCATTTCCGTGTACTCGACATTAGAATATTGATACACAATCATGTAAAGATAATAACTGTCGAACTTCGCTACAAGAACACGTATGACGCGACGCGAGCGCATCAAAGCGACCGACCGACTAGTGAGGGCTGGCTGTAAATGGGTCAAGTTCATATTCAGCTACCCTCCGCTATTGTACTATCGCTGGCTTCGCGTAGACTTCGTAATATTTAGAGCGTTCAATTTGAATATTTGTATTTTTGTTAGCGGAAGTTAATTTATATGTTAAATATAATTTATATGTTAATATTTGAATAAACGAAATAATAATAATATTCCACACAACTATCACACGATGCCGTCTAGTCCCAAGCTAAGCAGAGCTTGTGTTATGGGTACCAGACAACTGATAACCATACATACATATTTTTAAATACATACATATTACAGATAAATTACACCCAGACACAGAACAAATGATCATGCTCATCACACAAACATTTGTCCTGGGTGGGAATCGAACCCACGACCTCCGGCATAGCAGTCAGGGTCACTAACCACTGGACCAACAGGCCAGTCAGAAGTTGCGGAATCATTTTCTACACCAATAGCAGAATCGTCTCAAAACTTCTGTCCTTACTTTATATAAATATATATATGTAGTATATATATTATATTAAATATATACTTTTTTTTATGAAATACATACTTATTATTATTATTATTATTTTCGGGTATATTTTCTTTTCTCAGCTTTTAAGCTGGTTTTGACTACATTCACGGGCCAAGCCAAGTAAATGTAGCGTGAAAAATTTTAATGTGTCGTGTGAAGCAATCCTACGTCGTCGTTTTCTTCTAACTGCATGAACTTCCTGACAATCCTACAGGTGTTTAAAATCGCAGCCTTTTGCAGCGTTATGTAGAGGGTTTCTTTTAGGTCTAATAATTTTAAACTTTGAAGGAGATGATTTGGTATAACACCTGTGGTGGAAAGAACTATAGGAACTACGTAAACCTTTTCTTGACGCCAGATTCTAACTACTTCATCTTTTAGTTCCGCATATTTACTTATTTTTTCAGAGATTGTTTTCTGTATATTGTGTGTATTGGGAACTGCGATGTCTAAATATTACATTACGTTATTATTATTATTATTATTTTATCTATAATTATGTATATTTTTACTCTTGTTTCAATACCAAAATTTTCTTTTTGTGCGCCTACCATATTGTCTCTTCACCAGCCTAGGTTGACTGGTGTGTGTTTTACAAAAAACCCTGTAGATGATATTATCGAGCTATGGACGTTACTTATACGTATACGGTACGAGTGAAAATGTTTTTCCATCTTCGTTAAAAACAAAGTAAAAGATATTGAAGAATTTTTCAAAGTCTACATCACTGTTTTCATCTACCATACCATTTTCAGACAAATTTGAAAACATTGAAAGGGTAAGCATGCAACGATCTGTTCTTCTGCAATCTATTCCACGACTTATTTTATCAGATTTTTCATATTCTGACCATCGAAATACTCCGCCACCGTTCTCCTGTTCATATAGCAGTTTGAATATTATTTTTTTGTTTCTTTCTGCAACACCGATGAGAGTGTCGTCCATTTTCATTTTTGTCTTAAAAATATCAAAAATTTCTACACCACAATTATAAATCATTACGTTCAGAATGAAATTCCACAATTTTACTTGTTTCTCTTCACTATTTTCAGTTTTTAGGAGATCACAAATATATTCAACGGCAAAGTATTCCGCGAAAGACATATGTACGAACAGAGGTATATTGTTCTCTACAGTGCGTATGAGACCATTCTTCTCTCGTCCATCTCTCAGTTCATCAATAATATCTTCAATTTCTTTCAACACTGCTTCTTCAAATACATCTACGTATGGATAAAGTATGGCATAAGCACCAAGTTTTTTATGTTTGGCCACGCTGTCTGTGCGTTCTTTCTCATAAGCCATTTTGTTATCCGGATTGAATATGTCAATTTTGTTTTTCTCTTGAAAACGGATCTTTTTTAGTTTAGTTTCCAAATAGTATTCGTAAAATATGTAGCCAGTAACATCTACGTTCCATTTGTTGTTTCTTCTGTCTACTTCTTTAATCTTATTGTGGAAATATTCAGCTAGCAGATAAAGATGCAGCGGAGGTGCAATGAAATCGTTTGTAAAATATGTGAAAACACTTTTACGAGTGTCAAACTCCATCATTTTGGAGTTATATTCAGCATATGAGAAATCAACATTAATAACGATGGATTGCACTTTTAAATATTCCAAAAAGTTCATATATACTTTAAAATATGGCTTATGTTGAATTTTACTGTGGACACAAAAATGACCTCTTGGTATATTGTCTCGCATAAAATATACGAAATCATGAACATTCTGGATTTGTTCCGTATTAAGTTTCTTAAATTGTATCTTGGACTTCCAATATGTGTACAAATATGTGTCCTGTTCGAGGCGATTAAAGTGTTCTATTTCATACGACCGTCCGAACTCTTGTTCCAAAACCGATTTTATCTGATTGAATGATCTGCTCGTGATCCAGATTTTATGCTGTCGAGGATAGCTCCTGACAGATTTAAGTAATGATAGCGCTTCTCTTTCGTAGTGTGGAAAGATTTCATCAAATCCATCAAAAAGAAATATTAGTTTTCCTCTATTGTAATAATGTAGAAACATTTTCAACTGAAATACTATTGAATTACCACCTGAACACTTGTTTAAGGAAACAATTCCATTTGGCGATTCTTCTAGCTCGATGATTTCTTCACACTCTTTGTTAAGCCCATCGGTATCCTCACTGAGTGCAGCTTGACAAATGAAATATAAACTTTCTAAAGTATTGATGACTGTCTTGTCTTCCTGCCATTTACTGAATATTTTCGAATGCTCCAATAAGTTTATTCTTACAACCCATATTTTAGGATCAAGTTCTTTAGTTTTTAGAGACAAATGAGTAAGCAGAGTCGACTTACCCATTCCCGGCATAGCTGTTATAAGTACAACATCATCTTCTAAATCATATAGCGTATTCAATACTTTATCTTTCACCTCAACAAAACTATCGTCTTCCTGCTTGTTGGTACGACTAACCCGTCTGTCAATGTAAAAGGGTTTAGCTTTGTCGTAATTACTAGTATGCACTGTTTTACCAATTGCGATAGTTTCGTTGTTAATAATTTGATTCAATACCTCTTCGTCGATCAGCTTTGTAGACTCATCGTCTACAATTGTCTCTAAACTTAAGTCGGCATCTTGAAACTTTATTTTAGAAATCGCTAAGAGTTTTTTCTGTGATTCGGCACTCAAGTCGGTGAAATTGGTTTTATCATCGTTTATTACTTTAGTTGCCTGTGAGAAATATTCAGCAATAATTTCAATTGAAATCTTATTCGCTGTGATTATTATTTGCTTGCCATCTACTGCTTTGGCGATATCTCCAAGTCTTTTAGAAGAATTCCTATAATATTGAAAGTTATTGCAAACAATAATTAGTATCTTCTCCTCCGCAGTGTTCTTTAATTCTTTGCATAAATTGTTGTGATTCTTCAACGGTAGTTTGAAAATGTACTCTAAGTCTAAAACAATATGGTCCTTTTTTCCTAGATATTGTTCAACCTTAGCAACTGTCAACACACAACTTCCTGTACTAATGACAGTTCCTAGAATCTCGCCATGTGACTCAAAACGTTTTATTGCGTTTTCATTAAATTGGTAATCTTTATTTTTGATCATATGCATAATATTGAAAACACCTATTAATGGCTCATTCATGGCGCTAGAAACTGCATTCTCGTATATTTTGCTTTCTTTTGTAAGAAATGATCCTTCTTTAGGTGTCATCCACTGTTTTTGTATTTCATCATGATATTTTAGAAATATCATGTCAGATCTAACTCTGAAGTTGTTGACATCATTGCACGGATTATCTTCTATTTCTCCTCTCAAAATTTCTTCTACACCATTTTGATCAGCTTGGCTGGTGTAAAACAGCAATTTGCTATAGAAGTGTTTCACCAAATTCAAATCGTAATCTGCAGGTTCGAATGTAAGTTTTGGAAACTTTTTAACTTTCACGTCCAATTTATATTCGTGCAAATTTTGTATTTTACTCGTCAATGATTCATACCATCTTTTAGCCAGGTTGCTTAGTGATTCACAATTATCTGTGAATTTCAATAGTTTTGAAGTTTCATCGAAAACTAATATGTTGCCGACAGCGGAAGCTATGCCTCCATTTAACTGAAGAAACCCATCTCCCAGAGACTCGTCTATTGTGACGATGTTATGTGGTTTCGTTTGTTCTAATATTTCTTTGATTTTTGATGTTAAGTGGTTCAGTCTCTTCTCAATTTTTTCATCATTGCCTCTTATTGCTAAGTCTTTGTTGCCAAAGAAAGCTGGGACTTTAAGGTTCAGAGACAGTAAATACTCTTTAGCAGCCAGTTCTGCTGCTTCATAGACAATCGACTGTGGGACATTTGCTTTGTCGAGTTGTCGCTTAAGATTGTCTGTCATTGATTTGCTAACAAACTCTAGCTTATTGTTTTTGTACGTAAGAACACTCCCTATTAGTTTACTTAGGATCGCCACATCAGAGGGCTCGCTAAGGAATTTCAACAATAAACTGAGTACATCATTCTCTTCCGACTTTCGCTTTTTGAGAACCTCTAAGCACAATATATTTTTGAAAAGCACGAGAAATTCTTCGTTGGCTGCAAAGAAATCTTGTCTGAATCTAGCAATCCGATGTCCTTCAGTTTGGATTTCAGAAACTTCAAAAACGTCACGCGCTAGAATAACGTGGTATTGCAACAGGATATCATTATTCATCAACATTA
Source organism: Mythimna albipuncta (assembly GCA_929112965.1). Taxonomy (NCBI): domain Eukaryota; kingdom Metazoa; phylum Arthropoda; class Insecta; order Lepidoptera; family Noctuidae; genus Mythimna; species Mythimna albipuncta. Next base: position 3,808,702 of record OV815988.1, read on the forward strand.
CGCTATCAGATTTATCACCAATAAACTTCGCTAACTGTTCAGCTAGTGTTGTGGTTTCTTGTTCTATAACTATTTTACATAAAATGTCTAAGTCTTCATCTGTGCATGATGGCTGTGTGCAACAACCTCCCGTTCCTATAAGTTCGTTTAAATAATTAGCGAAAGGACCTTCACATGTTTTGTTATTAGGATCGTGCTTTGCTGTAGTATACATAACGAAAAAGCATTCAGTTTCATCAAACTTTCCTCCAAAAACCATGTCTTTACTGCCCGGTTTAAAGGCTCGTCTAATATCTAAGTAACTACCAAAATATTTGGACAAATCAGCTTTACTAGTGAATGTGAGTAGTTTATCGTTCTCCCTGTGCTTGGCTTGAATGAACACTGCGAGGGGTTTATCAAAACCCTTTACATTCACATTAAAGCAAATGTCATCGAAGGCCCCTATGTCATCTCTGTTGGTGGCTAAACTAAACTGTTCGATACTGTCGTCATGTATCAATCTAAAATATATTAGACTAATTAACTTCGTCTCGTACAGTTGGCCCTGGATGCCCGACGTGCCTGCACGCTTCTTATATGTGTTACTGTTCATGGTTTGAAATAATAATATGACATAAATCTTACATTACTGAATAATTAAATTCACTTATTCCTTTGCTTGTTTATTATTTGTATCCCATAACGTGCCAAAACTTTAAAATCACGTTTCTTTTTAAACGTTGAAAGAGCAGTTTCAAGTTCCGTTTCTTCAGCTGAAGTCAATTTTACTGGCCTGTAATTAAAAAAAAATGGCTATATTATTAAAGGCTAACTAAACTCCGAGTATATATGTAATAGATCATACTCATAAACATGAAAGAATATCAAACTAGATTATTTAAAAAGGTTTTTAATTCGTACGTATTATAAGTATTGATTAGTAATGTGTGAACCTACCCAATATTGTTCTGGGCTAATATTAAACTATGTTTTAATATTTATTAATATTTTATTATTTATATACCACTTAGGCACTGTGCAGCACACAGATACACTTAGGTATAGGTAAACTGAAAATTGTACCTGTGTACATAAATAAACTTTAAATGGGTGAAAATCATTTAAAATGATTGATTGCAATATTTATCCACCCCGGATATTTTGTGACAATATTATTTTTACTATGTGTGAAGTACCTATTACTATTTTGATATTATGATATCTAGCTACGAGTATACTACACAGATTTATATAACTGTGGCACGTTAATGCCCATAGATTACGGTGAAAAATATTGAATGTTAATTAATTAAAATATTAAAATTTTGCGTACAAAGTAATGTAATGTCCATTATTTTGGTCATTTTTGTTCTTCATTTTTGTAACAACAAAATTTGATAATATTTAGAATTTGTAAAATGGACTTACTCAAACTTTAACTAGCCAATGTGATTGGCTAGTTAGCTAGAATCATACATGTATCAGCCATTTTGTCCTCGAGGGAAAATAGTGAACGACGCGTGTTTCTTTGTCAGTGAGCAAAATTCCAAATTTAATTTATCAATTTTGGTTCTGTTTTAAACAATCCAAGTGAGCGCTTATTACGTAATTAATCAATTAAGCGCGCTATTGCTGATAATATGATAATGATTTCTGTTTGGCTTAGCTTATTTGAAGTTACTTTCAAAGTTTCAAGTTTGTAACGTAACTATTTTAGTTTCGTAACAAAACTGAACTAAAGTCGCAATCACATGGTTGATAAAATTTTATTATTAGAGCGTGATTCTTATGTTGTATATTTGAGTGTACTTTTGTATATATAATATGGATCCTTTTGTCTTTCTGTTTATTATGTTCGCTGTCGTTGAAAAAAAATCCTTATAAGTTTCCTCCTTTAATTAATTAATACAATAAATGATAAAATAAATATAAAGTGTTTTACTGCGGATCACGTATACAAAATCAATAAAATAAGCAACAGTCAGACTATAATGTGCTTTGTAAACAAGCCCTAATATTTCATTTTTGTTTTTTTTTTTACTTGTTCTCTTTGTTTTTTATTTTTGTCACAACAGTCATTTTAAATGGTTTTCACGGAACTGTACGTGTATTTGTATATTTTTTAATCTAACATTGAAACGGTTAGCATTTCATTCGTATGTCATGATTGGAAAAAATCCAGGACAAAAATCGATCTGTTGTTATTTAGTAGGGCTTTCAATACCGGTATTCCGGGATCCCGAAATACCGTGATCCCGGAGATATATTGGTCCTTTTTTAATCACATTATTGACGAGTCATGACCGTGATTACGATATTACAAACATAAATAAACAGGATGTGCCGTAAATAGTGGTTCAACGTTAAGGAGTCAATGTCAATGCACCATACATTCAGCTATCGCATACCACAATTTGAACCACTTTTTACCATAGGTCTCAGAATAAAACTGACCTTTATATTTTTTTTTAAAAACAACACCTTGCGATACTAATTTGGCTCTAATTTCAACAAAAAACATTATTTTTCTATTAAGTTATTGCAAAGCTTCTATCGCGGGCCTTGAGCGTGGAAACCGAATCCAGAAATTCCGTAACGAAAATAACCTAACACCCCCCACTCATTTGTTTTTGAGCGTGGTGACCGATGAGAAAACAAATGAGTGAACAATCAATCAAAATTCAATTCAATGTGTGAAAGTGTAACTTCAATTAATATCAAAGAAAAAAAAAACAAAAGAAAAAAAACTGTATAAATAAAATAAATAAATAATTTAATAATAATAATAATAAATTTATTGTCTTCAAAAAAAATATAACACATAAACTATTATAAACCTTGTTTACATTTTACATGAATTATGTATTAGTGAGGAACATCTGTGTCTGAACTAGATAATAAAATCTGTATTTCAGACATCAGCGCTCTTCCCTAGATATAGACACCACTTAAATAAAGGCAATATTAACAAACTACAATAACTTAAGATTATAGATACCTATACATTGGAAATTAAAATTACAAGATGAAATTAAAATACAATAAGAAAAAAGAAATTAAATTATTAAAGTTAATGAATTTAATTAAGTGAATCAATTATAAAATCAGATTATACAATTAAGACATTAAATCAAATTATTAAATTAAAATATTGAATTAAATGATTACCTTAATTGAATTGGGAACATTATGAGACTAAATTAAAATATAAATGTATATTATGTGAAAGTGAAAAAGTGATTGTACGACCTCCTGTGTGTAATGTGTGGCTGAGTGAGTGTATGAGGGAGGGTGAATAGAAAAACTACTGTGCAATTGAAAATAAGTTTTCGGTTTCGCCATAACTTAACTTGTGAATGTAACTAAACAAAGTAGTTTTACAAACTTTTCTATTTAAGGGATATATATCTGTTTTCTGATTAATTCTCTCATACAGAAAAGGGCCTAAAAAACAAAAGAATTTGCGAATGTATGGGTGTTTGAATGTCGGTGGCTTATTTAATGCGATAACATTTCGTCTACGCTTAGACAGATAAGTGGACTTGTCATAATATGAGTAAGCATGCTGGCGCATGACAGCTTGGAGTACAAAAAGCTGCCGAACCGTGAGTACTTCGCAAGATTGGTAAAAAAGATACGTCGGAAATCGATACGGCTGAAACGTGCAAACTTTCAAAATTGCTCGTTGAGCAACTTCTAGTGGTTTTAATATGGTTTGCGACGCGCCTCCCCACACAGTAATACAATATAGGATTACTGACTGAACAAGTGCTAGGTAGACTCGCTTAATCAGTTTTGGCTCGGCTGCCAGTCGTAATTTTTTAAAAGCGTAAATTAATTTTCGCACCTTGGAAGTAACCATATCTATATGAGAACGAAAAGATAGATTATTGTCAATAACTAACCTAGATATTTTATTTTATTTGTATTAATTATGGTAGGACAAGAACAAATATTATTATTAAGCAATTGTGTGCTTTTATATTTAAAGACGATGATGGTGGATTTGTATTACTCATAGAGAAATTTACGTACTGTGTTTTGCTAGAATTAAGGGTTAAAGAATTTTTCTGTAGCCAATGGTTTACTATATTAAAACCGTTTTGGGCAATTTTAAACACGTTCTCCCAAGTATCCGCCGAGAACAAAAGTACCGTATCATCCGCGTAAGAAATAATTTTACCACCTGTTAGATTAATGTCACAGAGTTCATTAAGGTAGATGAGAAAGAGCGTAGGACCCAAAATACTGCCTTGAGGCACACCGAAAGAAACAGGAAGATCACAGCTAAGATTTTCACCTATTTGAACACATTGGGACCGATTCGAAAGGTAATCTTTAAATATTTTGTATTGATTTGCTCTAATGCCAAGTCGTTTTAATTTTTGCAAAAGCAAAGGCACCGAAACCGTGTCGAAGGCCTTAGCCAAGTCCAGAAATATGCCTATGGTCTTCCTTCCGGCATCTAATTGTTTCACCACGTAATCCACGAGCTCATGAGCAGCATCATTTGTTAACAATCCAGCTCGGAAACCAAATTGATTTCTAGAGAGGTGGTCATTTGTAACTAGATAGTTTGTCAGTCTTTTGTTAAGGATACGTTCCAAGAGCTTGGAGAGCGATGGTAAAATTGAGATGGGTCTGTAGTTGGTGACAAGGCTTTTATCACCAGATTCATAAATTGGGTGCACCACTGACTTTTTTAGTACAGTAGGATATATTCCCTGCGTTAGACAAGCATTACAAATATATTTGATGACTATGTGGGACAATGTGAAGTGGATCACAATGGTTTAGCGGATGGACACGGTGCGTTATTGGGTGACTTTTTATTAGATAATATAGTCGATTCTAATTTAAATAAAAATAAATATATAGTTATACATAAAAGAGTATTTAACGCCAAAAATCGTATAGCTTTTAGACAAATGGTTCTTGAAACTAATTGGACTAATATGGGAATAAATACGTTCTTGAAGACATTTGTTACAATTTTCAAAAATTGTTACAGAAAAAGAAAACAAAAAATTAAACTCAAAAAGGTTTCCAAATTAAGGTGGATGACAAAAGGCATTAAAATATCAAGTCAAATGAAACGTTTCCTATGTGTAGGTAGTGCCAATAAGCTAGAACACAGTGTTCAGAATTATAAAAATAATTATTTAAGAATATACAGAAGGGTACTATCTAGAGCCAAAAAATTAACAATAACGGAAACAATTAACAATTCGTGTAATTTAAGTAAAGACGTATGGAAAGTTATAAATAAAAGCATGAATAAAATAAAAGCACCACAGTCTGAAAGTCTCTTGCTTAAATTTAACGGTGAAATTATAGAAAATCCCTTACATGTTGCAAATATTTTAGCAAATCAATTTAATTTTAAATGTATTTTGACCGATGTTAAGAGGCTTGGTTCCCAAAATTGTCTAGAAAAAAGCACTGAAAGAGTTTCAAACGACATGGTTTTTGCGCCTGTTACTCCAAATGAAATTGTAAAGATGGTTAATAGTATGAAAAATAAGAAATCTTGTGGCTATGACGATATTCCAATAGCAGTGGTTAAAGAAAATGTGGATATATTAGCTGAACCTTTGGCAACTTTTTTCAATAAGTGTATTTCAGAAGGTATATTTCCAGAACAGTTAAAAATAGCAAAAATTGTCCCACTGCACAAAAAAGGCTCTAAAACAGATCCGAAAAACTATAGGCCTATCTCTTTGCTTCCCATACTTTCCAAAATTTTTGAAAAAATAATTAAGAGTAGACTTATGCTTCATCTAAATTTGAATAAGGTTTTGCACTCGAGACAATTTGGTTACCAAAAAAATGTCGGCACAGGAGATGCTATATATACATTGGTTGAAGATATAATTGGTAAATTGAACAGGAAAATGAGGGTAGCTGGCATTTTCATTGATTTAAGCTCGGCCTTTGATACAATCGATCACAACTTACTCATTGCTAAATTGGAACATTATGGCGTAAGAGGTTTTACAACTTTTCTCTTCATATTTGAAGAACAGAAAAATGTATGTAGATATTAATAATACGCAAACTAATGGTAATATCACAAACTATAAGTCATCCATACAATGTATAGAGGCGGGCGTACCCCAAGGATCAATACTAGGTCCTATTTTATTCATATTATTTACAAATGATCTCATTAATTACATTAACTCAATATTTCCTGAAACACAACTGACAGTTTTTGCCGACGATACAAATGCAATAGTTGAAGCTAACAACATATAGATGAGCTTTCTGCTAAAGTTAATGCAGTATTATCAGTCTTTAGTTCTTGGTTTGAGAGTAATAAGCTCATAATAAACATTGAAAAAACCAAAGTAATGTTATTTAGTACAACAGCTCGAAATAAAGACAACATGACGATTACACTTAATGAAATTAAAATTGACATAGTGAATGAGGTAAAGTTTTTAGGAGTTTACATGGACAAATTTTTAAATTGAAAAAGGGAATTGCAAGCCATTGATTCGTATATTTCCTCAGCGTGTTATGCCTTACGTACTCTAAGGGATGAAATAGACATAAAACACCTTAAAATGGTATACTACGCTTTAATAGAGTCAAGGTTAAGATATAGTGTCCAGTTTTGGGGGAACAGTTTCAAATATAACTGCCAGAGAGCCTTCGTACTCCAGAAAAGAGCTATAAGAACTATGGTCCGAATATCACAAAGAGAGAGCTGTCGGCCACATTTTATAAAATTAAAAATTCTTACTGTGCCAAGCCTTTATATTTTAGTATTATTGGTGAATTTTAAGAAATACCTACATAACTATGAAACAAATGAGGAGAGACAGTTAAGGGAAAGTACGCGTAGGAAAGATTTTAAAAATAAAATAATACCTCAACTTAATATTGTTCAACATAGTCCTCAAAATCAAGCAGTGCGAATTTTTAACAGGTTGCCCTTGGACTTGAAGAGTATAATTTACACGAGCTCGTTTAAGTCAAAGCTCAAAGCTTTCCTTTTGGAGAAATGTCTTTATTCGGTGGACGATGACATATCAACAATTTAAAATACATATATATGATATTAATTAATGTGAGACTGAGTAGTGTTTCGGTAGTAATAATGTAAGTAATTGTAGTGACATTAAATTTTATTTTATTTTGTTATTTTTTTTTTATAATTAATTGTATTATTAATTGTAATTAATGTAGTTTTAAGTAATTTCAAACACAATACAAATTGTTCTTGAATAAATAAATTGAATTGAATTGAATTGAAATTGAATTTAAGTGGAGCCGCAAGGGAGCATCTTTGAGCAAATTGTTAGGAATAGAATCCCACCCAACAGAACAGGTATTTTTTAGTCCCATGATCAAACTCTGTATTTCGACCTCATCTGTTTCCAGTAAAACGAATGATGTTTGAGAGCACTTAGTTTCTGTAGTTACGAAGCAAAGATGGTCAGGATTTACACAATCTATAGACTTATCTGCTAAATCTTTACCCACGTTAACAAAGAAGCGATTCACCTTATCCAATGATTCCCTTTCAAGCCCCATATTTATCAATTCAGTCGCGTGTACTTTTGCTTTCTTGGTGTTTGTAATAGTTTTAATTGCATCCCATATTTTTTTGTTATTATTGCCCGCTGTATCCAAAAGTGACTTTTCATATGCATTTTTCACTTTTTTTAATAAACTGTTGCAGAAGTTACGGTACCTTGTGTAAATAAGTTTGAGTATATCATCTTTTGGTGACCTTCGTGACCTTAAGTGTAATCTATCCCTGTGTTTCATGCAACGAATCAAGCCCGGAGTTATCCAAGGTTTAATAATTCTATTACGTTTGGATAATTTAAGAACTCTAGTATTTGCCGCAATCTCACGCTAAAGTTCCGTAATAAAATATTCCATGACAGAATTGGGATCGGGATTGGAATAGAGCGATTGCCAGTCAATTTGAGATATCCCCAAATTTAACTTTTCAACATCTACCTTGTTGACGGAGACATGTGAAAATGCTCTTGCGTGCCGACAATGAAGACACAACAACACTGCTTGATGATCAGTGACTGTTGAATGCAAAACAGCAGTGAGCGCCTGATAGTGGGTTTTAAGCATCACGTGATCGAGGCATGTTTTGCCATCTCTCGTAGGAAGGGTGTGTGCAGGCAAAATACCATGATATGCACATAAGTTTAAGTATTCTAAAGTTTTGGGGCATTGAGGTTCACGCAAAATATCTATATTAATATCTCCAGTGACACAGATATTTTTAAAGGAAGAGAGGTCACCTAGGATGTTATTGAGTGAAACAATAAAACCTTCGACATTTCTAGCTATTTGAGGGAGTTGGGTAAGGGCCTTGGTCGAGGCCATGGTCCGGAGCGAGGAGGAGTGGCAGGCGGTCGCCGACTTCTGCGAAGCAGTAATGCTCGCTAAGGAGGAGGCCGACCGCATCAGGCAACGGCGCTCTCGCCGCCGCCGGGATTCCGATCCCGATTTCCAGCCACCAAAGGCGCGGGCTTGCGGACAGTGAGCAATGGGTAGCTCGCTGTCCGGCCGTCCGGTAACTGTCCGGACCAAGCCCAAGTCGTCGACGGCGCGCGCTGTTCCCGCGCGCCTCAAGGAGTTGTCAGCAACAGCAGGGACCCAGCCGGGTCGAAGCCTACTGGGGCCAGGGTTATCCGAAAGGGCGCTCGAGCCCCGGTATGAAGGCTTGAAGGAACGGGATGGGTTTTTTAGTCAGTAAGAGTCTGACACTATCTCCCGCTCCGCCCAAGAGCGGGGGTTGTCATAAGATGATTTTTCCCATCGAAAAAAAAAAAAAAAAAAAAAAAAAGGGGGTTCGGTAAATCGCCACTATTGCAGTTTCATGACCGATTTTTATGACAAGGCGGCTCCTCGCAAATAACACTTAGACTAGTTTTATGAAAAACTGTTACTCTATCGTTTTGATTATTATTATTTTTTGAAGAATGTTGACTGTAACCATCGATATTTGGTTTAACAGGGTTGCAAGATAACCAGCACTCAGTTAAAACAATGACGTCACACTCAAAACCCAGCTTAGTAAGAAATAACTCAAATGCATCGAAATTACGAGCTATACCGCGTATATTCGTGTGACTACAGTCAAACGATCATTAGCGGGTGGAATACTGTGGGTGACTGGCCTGTTGGTCTAGTGGTTAGTGACCCTGACTGCTATGCCGGAGGTTGTGGGTTCGATTCCCACCCAGGACAAATGTTTGTGTGATGAGCATAATCATTTGTTCTGTGTCTGGGTGTAATTTATCTATAATATGTATGTATTTAGAAATATATAAGTATGTTTATTAGCTGTCTAGTACCCATAACACAAGCTCTGCTTAGCTTGGGACTAGACGGCGTTGTGTGGTAGTTGTGGAATATTATTATTATTATTTCCTTATTATTATTATTATTATTAATAAGGCTTTTGCAATCCTCGACGTCACATGCCACAGATCTTGACACTGATATTTCATCAAGTTCTTCAGACACGATATCAAGCGTTTTTATTAAAATATAAGAGCAAATGTGTCGATTTCATATAATTCATGCAAATTATAGAGACACCGTTAAACACCGCAAAATAATCGAAGGAGTTTAAATATTCTTTTGTATGGAATAGGGATATAACCATTTTTGAGCTGTACATATTATAAATGGTATACGTATTTGATGCGTGAGGAATTTCAATCATATTATTACGATCAAATATTTCAATCAGGATAACTATAAAGAGACTATGTGTTTGTGTATAGTGTGTTTGTGTACTGTAAAATAGGGTATACTTATAACAAAATAAATTATTTAAGAAATCAATATGCAGTAATGAAAATACGAAATAAGGTAAGCAAAAAATTAAAGATAAAGAATGAATAACGTAATGATAATTACATAGTCATACTATGGACGGTTCTTCATTCTTAAGTTTCAAAAGGTCCTGTTCTTCATTAATGCGAATATGCGGCATTCCCTCCTTCTTTCGTAAATATATTTTCCCATACGAGGTCCAATACTCACACACACACTACACTTTTGACTGGCCTGTTGGTCTAGTGGTTAGTGACCCTGACTGCTATGCTGGAGGTCGTGGGTTCGATTCCCACCCAGGACAAATGTTTGTGTGATGAGCACAATCATTTGTTCTGTGTCTGGGTGTAATTTATCTATAATATGTATGTATTTAGAAATATATAAGTATGTTTATCAGTTGTCTAGTACCCATAACACAAGCTCTGCTTAGCTTGGGAATAGACGGCGTTGTGTGATAGTTGTGGAGTATTATATTATTATTTATATTAACAATAAATATATTTATAAGTAGTAGTAAAATCACGTGCAAGGAAAAATAAGCGCCTGCCCTTGGGTGTTAGACAGTCTGAGATATAAATCGGCTTTATAGGGCTATCTGGGCTGACTAGCTTAGAATTTAACTTATCAGACTTTTCAGTCATAGTTAGTTTCTTGACACCATTTAATATATTTTCCTTCGTTAGCACTGAGGTGAATTCAACAACAACTGGTTTCAACACGTTGGGTTTCGCATGGGGCCGTTATACATCTTTTATGTCTGAGGTTTGTAATTGAATACTTAGAACTTTACCTATCTTCTTCACCATAGTGCATAAACCTTCTTTATTTTCATTAAGCAATTTAGGAATATTCCTCAGTTCTATCTTTGGTGCACAAGACTGCTTTTCGAGATTTTCTATTTTATTTTCCAAGGAATAAATTTAAGATAGGTGTTCTTTGCGTTCAACCTTGAGCCTTTCTAATTCTTTAAGTATGACGTCATAGTTACTGGACAAAACCTGCATAGATGTATTTATGCTATCGTTCTAACTTTTTATTTCCGCTAGAGATGATTCCAAACACTGTAAACTACTACTAACACTTATAATTGCTTAAGTTGATAAAATGCTATGCAATAGCTTTACCGCGGCAGTCCCCGAGTGCCACACGTCTTTTTTTGTTTTTTGTCTTTTCTGAATACATTTTTTTTACTGCTGAATACATGCTATAATATCCAAGTAACTGTTTTATTGCAAACTTAAAGATATTATATAGAAAAGATGTGTTTATTTCAAATTCTATTTCAGTATTTAGTATAGTAATTATAGTTTTTCTAATTCTTATAGTCTTCAGATAATCACGAGGGTTTGGGCGCAAATGGGGTAAAAGAAATGTACTACGCTGTCAGTGCTCATTATTGAACAAATATGTCCATTAAATGCAAATTCTAATGTGGTCCCAAGATCTTGGGACCCGTTGAAATACTTGATTTCAACTCCCGCTTTTCTACTTTTCGGGGTGCCCAGTCATTCGAGATGTCAGACATAATCTACCTGTGTACAAAGTTTCATCTAAATCCGTTCAGCCATTCGTACGTAAAGAAGTAACACACAGACACACACTCACAAACCCGAGTCTTTATAATTTTAGTGTGATTTAAATAATAATATGTTTGTTTCTTCTTATTTACAATGAACAAGAATACAAAAGACTCACCTCATTTAACACTTTTTATTCTGAAACAATTAACGTATTTATAGGTACAGTTAGCCCTGTCAGACAAAAAAGAAATAACCGACTTAATAATTCACGAAATTATAAACAAATTATTATGAGATTCCTTTGTGTAGAGCTGGGCACAATTTTCCTTATTTATAAATATACAAATGTTAAAAGTTATGATTCACAGACCAACAGAGTATTGCCACGTAAGAAAATACGTTTGTATTTTGTTTAAATACAAAAAAATCTGGCCTAAAAGCCAAAACATTAATAAAGAAAGTATTTTAATAAACAAAATTAACTATTCATACGAAGACTTTAGGCTTAAAGGACTTAATATCCTTACTAAGATATATTATCTATCATCTGAATATGGATGTAAACAATGACACATTATTCTAATATTTTTTTTTTAAATATTTGGCAGGAAATGTGTGGCAAACTTCATTGTGGTAGGTAGTCAACACAACAATAAAATTCTTAGCGAGATCGCACCTATTTCAATGATTCCACATATACTCTAGTTGGATATAAATAAAAATACACCGATTTGACGTCACGATATACAAAGAGAATATACCTACATCACAATTTTCGACTTGTATTGCGCGCGTATTACTTATTATTACGTAGAACTAAGTATTTAGTGAGTACTAAGTTTTATTTTAAGAAATAAAAAATACCCTGAAGGGATTATTTTTTAATTATATTACTTAATCACATAATCTATCTATGCAGCATTTTATCCTGTCAATTGAATATAAAATATCCGTAAAAGATCCGCGATAAAAGTGATGGATACGGACACGGACATTATTTCTCCCGCGGATATCCGCGGATACGGATACGGATCTCCGGAACATCACTAATTATAACTAATTACAAAAATATTACATGTCCAAACCACAAGGTATTATTGAAAATTTGAAACTAAAAGATTAGATGTTTCGGCGGGATTTTTTGGTCGAAACAAAGTTTAATGGATGTTTTTATTATTCAGTTGTCTAGTCAAGCGATGTAGGCGCCATCTCGTGAAATATTTAGTTACTTGCTGCAGACAACTGGTAGCTATTTCTAGCAGTAGAGTGTTGTCGCAAAATTACCAAACGAGTTTTTGATTTGTTGTCAGTGGTACTGTCTATCGTCAATAGATGGCGTTAATTCAAAGTTATGTATTATTGATAAACACGTTCTTCTCTCGTAAAGTAACCGTTCTTGTAGTTTAACAATCTTAGTTATTTTTTTCTGTTTAACCGTTAAACAGAAATTTAACACCGTTAATGATTGTCAAATAAACCTTGACAAACCGTTGGTACATTAATTTTCGAGTAGGTATGTACCTAAGTAACTTTTATTTTTGACAGATAGAGGTCATTGACATTAGGGTAAAACGCCAAACGTCGGCCACCCCCCAAACTTCGACCGTCTGTAAATTTTCAGCTTGCATTCATCCAAAAGGTAATTAATTGTCAAGTTTGCTTCCCAAATTGTAACCATATTTCATACTCTATACGTACAAACCGTTACTATCCGATTCCGTCACTTGTTCTTCTCAAACTGAGCGTCAGTAGCGATAGCGCCGTTGAAGCGTCAAATTCGCATGTAAAGTAGGTTACTTGAAGTGAATACTCATATTTCGGGGATTGATATTACAATGATAAGACATTTATTTGTTTTTGTTTTAAGCTAATCTTAATCTATTTTACGTTTAATCGCCAAATAACGGCCGGGGTGATATCAGTCGAATCTCGAGAAATAAGGTACAAGAAATAGGGGCCGACATTAGAAATATTAAAGATCGTATTGTCGACCAGCCTCGAATTCGAGAGCCACTATACAGGCTGATGAAAAAATACTTTTATATTTTTTCATTGACTGGTTGGTCATTTATAATTTATTTATCAATCTGGTTTTCTCAAAATGAAATATTTATTATTATAATTTATTAATATTGTTAACTTTAAATGTAGGAGTAGACAGTATTGAAGACATATTTATGGTTTGGGACTTGCTACTTATCTATTAAACCCCCAAAGCAGGGAGATCTAAGGCCTTTACGGAATTAAAGAAAATTAAGCGGTTACGATTTTTTTTTTTTTTTTTTGTTAAGGGGAAATAAAATATATTTTACTATTAACCTTTCAATTGTGATAATTACAGACACAATTGAAAGACAATAGGTGCGCGAACGCCAGCGTTCGCTTGGGTTTTAATGAATTAAACAAATACAATTACAAATGTATACTTAGTGCTATATTAGAATTTTGCCAAAATAAAACATGTTAATAATATTTGTTACTGTCTTAATTTAAAACACCCTATACCCAGCCGACATTTGGGAAAAACGCGACCGATTATGGGCCGTGAATGGCCGTCTTTAGGGTTTTTCTGGCCTCGACGCATCTAAACCTAATTACTTTTTTTTCGTTTAGTAGAAATGTCGACCTTATGCCTTTTAACATAAAATAGATTAATCAAACTATCTAAAACCGCATCAGAAGCTAACTTTCGGTGGAAACTGACGGTGCTAGAGCGATCCGCAGTCAGAAAATCGCTAAGGGAGCCGACATTTGGCGTATTTACCCTACTATTCTTATTTGAATCGCATTTTAAGTGGAAATATCGTTAATACTCAATAGATAATATATTGGCATCGATAGGTACTACAAAGGTGCAAATAAATTATGATTACTAGAATCTGTCTAATAAGTTAAACGACTTGGGTAATTACCTATTAGGATTTAATGAAATCTGATGTAGTCAACACCGGTTCAATAATCAAGGTTGATTAAGAGATAGAGATCATTGTTTACTAACAGAAGAACCATATGAAAAGTTTCGAATATAAGTATTTTTTAAATGATTAAATATTATAAAAAAATCCCAAGTCGGTTGACTTATTAGACAGACTCTATAAACTTCATTTTTAATTCAAATGACGCTACTATTAAGATTTTGTTTTGACATTATGTATTTCCTTATTATGACCGCTATAAATTCCATTACTCTTATTATTATTTTGTCGCAATTCAAATCTTTGACAATATTTGCATGCCTAACGAACGCCGGCGTTCGCGCACCTATTGTCTTTCTATTGTGTCTGTAATTTCTACGATTGAAAGGTTAAGGCAGATTGTATCAGGATCACAACTCTTTGTAAACACCTTATTTTATTACCTACATTCAAAGCTAATAAACGATTATTATTATTAATTTTCGACTTTATTGTAAACTTATAAGTAGGTAGGTAAGTATTGATAAGGTACAACACTACTGTTTGTTATCTTTATTTCAATAATTCGCGCTCTAGTCTTGAGTCAAAGGAAGCCCAGTGATAACGGGAAACGTAATTATCAAACAGATGCTTCCTAAACTGTGAATACACTACGACATACATTTAAATACTATAAGTTGCAAGTTACCATGAATTACTTATGAATTAAATAACCAATTTGACCAACCGTTCAATAAAAATAGTTGTAGAGATGGGCAATCCACCCACCCGGGTTTATTCCCAGTTGGGAAAAAACCGGGTGTTTTGGGGAAAACACCCAAATTTTTGTTTTTTTTTTTATTTTAAACTTAAAATACGCTTTTCTCGACCAGTCCAAATGCAACCTGCACAGTAGGCTACAATTCTTGCTACCATTTCCCGTTTTTAACCGACTTCGAAAAGGAGGAGGTTCTTTGTTTGGCTGAATGTTTTTTTTTTTGTGTATGTTCACCGATATCTCGGTCAATTGTGGACCGATTTTAAATAGTACATTGTTACACTAGGGGTGAAAGTAACTCATTTCGTCCCGAGAAGGAGTTGGCGGGCGAGCGAAGCGAGGTCGCTAATTCGAGGGACTAAATGGGTTACTTTCACCCCGAGGTAAACACTGTGCTTTTCATTACGAATAAGAGGAAACTAAAAATAAAAAATAAAGTTTGTAAAACCTTAGTCGTCGTACCTATGATTTTAAGTAGGTATCTTTCTTCTGATTTAGGCGATAAAAGGTATTCCAGTACTGCTTTAGCCTTTTCTCTAGGCGTTAAATCACTATTTTGATCTGATAAACATAACGTGTTAATATAAATCTCGTTGTACGGAAATGTAAACAAAACTCTAAAAAACCAACGACTGATTGCCACTTTCCCGCCATTTTGTTTTTTTTTATGTGGCCGGCCAGCTATTCAGCCTCATTAATGAAAAATTAGAAATTAATTGTAATCTTTTAAAAATAAGGTATTTTAAAGAAATAGTTGAACAAATAAATCACTTAAAATATAATATTATTTAATTAACACTTGTCTTTAAGTTATTTCAATTTTATATCGCGCTGTGATTGACTGGCTGTATGGAAAATTGGAACATGGTTCAATAGAAATGTGAAGATTGAACTAGTTTTTTTTTAATAATTTGACAGCTGTCAGTTGTAAAGTAAAACTCCCTAGGGATGAGAAAAAATGGCGGGAAAGTGGCTATCAGTCGTTGGTTTTTTCGAGTTTCGTTTACATTTCCGTACAACAGAGATTTGTATTAACACGTTATGTTTATCAGATTAAAATAGTGATTTAACGCCTAATTTCATAAGAAAAGAGGCTAAAGCAGTAGTGGAATACCTTTTACCGCCTAAATCAGAAGAAAGATACCTACTTAAAATCATAGGTACGACGACTCAGGTTTAACAAACTTTTTATTTTATTTTTAGTTTCCTCGTATTCGTAATGAAAAGCACAGTGTTTACCTCGGGGTGAAAGTAACCCATTTAACCCCTCGAATTAGCGACCTCGCTTCGCTCGCCCGCCAACTCCTTCTCGGGACGAAATGAGTTACTTTCACCCCTAGTGTAACAATGTACTATTACTCTAAACAACGTCTTGCAAAACCGGCCAAGAGCGTGTCGGGCCCCGCTCAGTGTAGGGTTCCGTAGTTTCCCGTCCGTCAGAATAAGTTTACCCACTTATGAGTTTAAAAAAATGCTTGCATATACGATTATACTACAAACTTGGTCCAGAAATTATTTTGTACAACCTTTTTGTCTTTTTTGTACAAAAACTGTTCTTTCCATAAAGTTCAAAATAAATTTCCTAGAAAGTCCTTATAAAGTTCTACTATTCAGATTTTTTTTATATTTTCTAAACTTATGGTTCAAAAGTTAGAGGTGACACATTATTTTTTACTTTTGGAGCGATTATTTCCGAAATTATTGACATTATCAAAAAATGATTTTCGTAAACCCCTATTCATTTTTAAATACCTATCCAACGACATATCACACGTTACGGTTGAAATTTAAAAAAAATCACTTCCCACTTTACATATAGGGGGGCTACCCTAATAAAACATTTTGTTCCAATTTTTATTTTACCACTTTGTCGGCGTGATTGATATACATATTGGTACCAAATTTCAGCTTTCTAGTGCTAACGGTCATAGAGATTAAGCGAGGACGGACTAACATACATGGCGAAACTACAAGGGTTCCTAGTTGACTACAGAACCCTAAAAATAAGATTAAACATTCATTCATTTTAAATTTTTTCGGTCTCACCATGTGATTCAAAGCAGGACTTAGACTAAGAAATAATAAACTCTGAATTTTATTTTAAGTTTAATAAAAATGAGACAAAATAAAATACAAACTGGCCAAGTGCGTGTACCATAGGCAGGAAGTTTTCAGACCTGTGTTAGAACTCCTGAACAAATAAAGTTATAGCGGCCGTAAAAATACAGTTATTATCCATCGGATTCACCTATCCAATTCGTTGCTAGTGATATCGTGGAGATATTATCATCACAAGCAACGAATCGGATAGGTTCCTTAACGTCTGCACAACTTCGGTCATTCGATAAAATCTTGTCATTTTCTTCATTAGCCTGAATGTCCTCATGTTCAAGTTTATGTTTTATATTCCAATCTATCTTCTATATATATAAAAGAAAGTCGTGTTAGTTACACCACTTATAACTCAAGAACGGCTGAACCGATTTGGCTGAAAATTGGTGGGGAGGTAGCTTAAAACCAGGAGACGGACATAGGATACTTTTTTTTTTTTAGGGTGTAGTTGAGTGGAGTAGGGTAGGGTAGAGTAGGGTAGGGTAGAGTAGGGTATAGTAGGGTAGAGTAGAGTAGAGTAGGGTAGAGTAGGGTAGGGTAGAGTAGGTTAGGGTAGAGTAGGGTAGGGTAGAGTAGGGTAGAGTAGAGTAGGGTAGAGTAGGGTAGGGTAGAGTAGGGTAGAGTAGAGTAGAGTAGAGTAGAGTAGGGTAGGGTAGAGTAGGGTATAGTAGGCTGAAGTAGGGAAGAGCGGGAGCGAAGCCGCGGGCAAAAGCTAGTTTTAACATAAGAATGAAATTTTTTCTAATCTTTCATTTGTAAGTCGATTTCTTTGTTGTTGTGTAAGTACGCTTGGATACTAAAAGAACGCTCGGTGGCTGCAGAAGTACACGGAGCTGACAAAATACGACTCGATACTTTGCTTAACTCAGTGGAACTGCAAATACCTTTCCACCATACTATGGGCTCAATACTATCCAATGAGCTCCACAGAAATTATCTAGCCCAAGGTTTTCTTTAGCTTTATAACTCGCAAAATCTGCCATTACATTAAACAAATTTAAGTGTTGGCTTAAATTATAAATGAATTCCTCTTGTGTAAGTTCGAGTCCTAAAGTCCTACGGTCTAGCATATATGCTGCCAGATGGATTGGTTTAATTGCCATATTGCATCTGGAAGAGACTGATGTTAGAATTAGTTGTTTGCTTTCTTCGCTCAACGTAGAAATATCACATAGTGTGGCACGAATCTTAGCTTGTATATCTTTAAATGTAATGTATGTACGATGTATTCGATTCTGGTCGCTCTCTAAGTAAAATATGCTTTCAGTGACTGGTTCCAAAATACTTATATATTCCTCTGTCTTACTCTTCAACCAGAAATCATCATTTAGAATTAAATCTTTAATATCTCTTGCTATTACCACATCTTCTCTAACTGCCAATATTTGCAAGGCTGTCTTATTTGCTTTCAAACTTTTTAATGAAGTAACATGACTTCCCTAACTGATGCTACAGTTTCAAGATGCCGACTTAAGTTTAGAGACAATTGTAGATGATGAGTCTGCAAAGCTGATCGACGAAGAGGTATTGAATCAAATTATTAACAACGAAACTATCGCAATTGGTAAGACAGTTTGTAATAGTAACTACGAAAAAGCTAAACCCTTTTACATTGACAGACGGGTTAGTCGTACCAACAAGCAGGGAGACGATAGTTTTGTTGATGTGAAAGATAAAGTATTGAATACGCTATATGATTTAGAAGATGATGTTGTACTTATAACAGCTATGCCGGGAATGGGTAAGTCGACTCTGCTTACTCATTTGTGTCTAAAAACTAAAGAACTCGATTCTAAAATATGGATTGTAAGAATAAACTTATTGGAGCAATCGAAAATATTCAGTAAATGGCAGGAAGACAAAACAGTTATCAATCATTTAGAAAGTTTAAATTTCATTTGCCAAGCTGCACTCAGTGAGGACTCCGATGTGCTTAATAAAATGTATGAAGAATTCATTGAGCTAGAAGAATCGCTAAATGGAATTGTTTCTTTGAACAAGTGTTCAGGTGGTAATTCAATAATATTCCAGTTGAAAATGTTTCTACATTTTTATAATAAAGGAAAACTGATATTTGTTTTCGATGGATTTGATGAAATCTTTCCGCACTACGAAAGAGAAGCGCTGTCATTACTTAAGTCAGTCAGGAGCTATCCTCGACAGCATAAATTCTGGATCACGAGCAGATCATACAATCGCATAATATCTATTTTGGAACAAGAGTTCGGTCGGTCGTACGAAATAGAACATTTTACTCCCCTTGAACAGGACACATATTTGCACACATGTTGGAAGCAAGCGAATTTTATTGAAAATCTTAATTGGCAACAAATGTGGAAAATTCATGATTTCGTAAAATTTATTCAAGACAATACACTATGTTATGTTGTTGTAAACAGCAAAGAATTAAAAGAAAGAATGAAAGAAGACAATGTGCCGGAATTTACCATTAGTGTCCACAGTAAAATTCAACAGAAGCCATATTTTAAAATATTTGTAAACTTTTTTAAATATTTGCAGAAATCTATCGCTACGAAAACTGATAGTTTTTATACTGAATATTGCGACTTTTTCACATCTACAAGTGTAAATGATTTCTTCGCAACACCGCTTCATCTTAATTTATTAGCTAGATATTTCTACGACTACATTATAGAACTTGACAATAGTGACAAAAAGTGGAACATAGATTTTACTGATTATATATTTTACGAATTATATTTGGATTTTAAACTAAAAAATATACGCTTTCAAGAGAAAAACAAAATTGACATGTTCAATCCGGATAACAAAATGGCTTATGAAAAAGAACGCGCAGACTGTGTGGCCAAACATAAGAAGCTAGGTGCTTACTCTATATTTTATCCACACATAGAGGTTTTTGAAGCAGCAGTGTTGAAAGAAATTGAAGATATTATTGATGAACTGAGAGATGGACGAGAGAAAACTGGTCTCATACGCGCTGTAGCAGACAATATACCTCTGTTCGTGCATATGCCTTCGCGGAATACTTTGCCGTCGAATATATTTGTGATCTCCTAAAAAGTGCAAATAGTGAAGCAAAACAAATAAAACTGTGGAGTTTCGTACTGAAAATAATGTTTTATTATTGTGGAATGGAAATTTTTGATCTTTTTAATACAAAAATGAAAACGGACGATGCTCTTATATGTATCGCCGAAAAAAACAAAAAAATAATATTTAAACTACTATACGAACAGAAGAAATGCGGCAGAATGTTTACGACATCAAAATATGAGATATCTGATAAAATAAATCGTGGAATCGATTATCGTAGAACAGACCGTTTGGTGTGCATCCTTACAAAGTTTTCAGAATTATTCGACGAAAACATGATAGATGAAAACAGCAAAATAGACTTTGAAAACTTCTTCAACGTTCAATATTTTATACATGACATGGATGTAGAGTGCAGCTCGACTGATCTTATAATTGTAACTGCACACAATCAAAAAAAAAAATCACATCATCTAAATCATGCATGACATTATTACACGAATCGTTACATTGAACAGTTCTCTTTTATTTTGCCTACATCACTCCAATACATAACTTCAGTCGTAGAGCACGAGCAAGATAAGTTGGCGCGTAGCTGGGGGCGTGCTTAATGTTGCCAGCCTAACAAATCTATTTTCCTTAATTATTATTTACAGAATTTATTAGTTATACTACATTTATAGTACCTATTAAAAAGAAAGTAAACAATTTTGATATGTCTTGTAAAAGAAATATGTTTTAAACATGGAAAATATGTTTCATAACATACAAGGTGCAGTTTTAAACCTGCACAATATTTCAGGAGGTTGTAATAAAACTCATAAATAATCATGTAAAAATACGATACCTGGTCCATAATCAGTAATACTTGTTATTTTTTTTTATTTTAGCCGTTTTTCAGATTAACCCTCTAAATAAACTTTATAAAGAAACAGATTCACCCGTTGCGAATTATCGCGCGTCACGTCACTGTTTGCGTGAGTGCGTCAACCTGTACAGTACAATTCACGAATGATGGCGGGCGTGAAGTTAGCCTTCGCGAACTTTCGCGCATACCACACTCTTCTAGCACACGCACGACGTCATTTGGTTCCAAAAAAACACGTTACTGCGCAGCCTTCTGCGCAAACTTCACGCCCGCCATCATTCGTGAATTGTACTATACGAGGCTCCGGCTCCGATCACCTACGAAATGAATAATTTAGCCTTATTTGTACTGGATTCGAATTCGATGATCATAATGTAAATTATTGTCTTTTTCCGACACGACACGACGATTATTGTTTTTTTGTCTTTTTTCGATTTTTAAGCATCATTACAATGCGACGTCAACGTGAACTTTAAAAACCTTTTTAAAGTTCACGTTGACGTCGCGTCGTTAGTTTTTATCAGCTGATAAATAAAATGTCGGGCCGAGATCAATAAACCTGGTGTAAAGCTTACGAAATTGAAATTTCCCTTCCTATTTTTTAATGGGCCGAGGATCGACAAAAATACTTCAAGATAATTTGTGATATTAAGTAGATAGGGGTTTTAAGTGATTTATCATGCCTGATAGGTAGGTATTTTTAGCGTAATTAAAAAATTTAAATCAACTTATTTATACTAATCAAATTGATTCGGCTAACAACGTATTTACAAATGATTTTTTTTCGTACTTACAAATAAAATAAAAAAACCTAAGTACTTATGTTACCTGGAAGTAGGTATTGTTCAAAGTGTCTACCTTCACATTCCAGCCACAGCCTTTTATTTTATTTTAATTTACGTAGCACAAACACATTCATTTTTAAAGTGTCGAAAGCACTGATCACCTTTTCACGTAATTGTGTTCGGAACGCCGAATTGTCAAAACTCGCGGAGCCTTTGTGTGGCAATCCGCATTACCCTTTGAGATGGACGTTACGCTGATAGCCTGCATACAAGCGGACCATCTCCACCAACACCATATTGAAGTGTCTTTAGAGATTAACTAAATACCGCAACCGTTAACGACCGAAGGCGCACCTGAGCGCGAATTTGCAAGCGTATGGAGACGCCTGCGACATCAATTATTTATTTATGAGCAGTGGTATGATGCATTATCCATTACTACAATACAATTCTGTTTTAGATTTGGCACTATTTATTCTTTCATGGATGAAGTTTGCAGAATTAATATCGTCATGATAGTCACTTGATTAAGATTTAAGTACAGAGTAGTAGTCCATTTTCAACAAACTTTGTTGACTTGCTAGGTACCGCTCGGGTACGCATATTTAGGGAAATTTTATTGTGATGGTCACCCGAAAAATTATTTGAAAAATTGTTCTAATTTTGGAAAATGGTACCGTAAGCCCAACATTTTCTCATTTCTCTTCACAAACACGTCTGACTTTCAAGATAATATCCCTGCCAGCACTTTTAATCACTTTTGGTATAATAATGACGACTATTTACTTTATAAACGATAAAAAAACACAGAACACAAAACATCCTCCTGACACATGGCATAAACGTCAAGATGGCGGCAAACAATTACTTTCCAATTTCAGCCACGCGCCAAGTTATCTTGCGTTAGTTCTACCACTCGACCACCCGTCTAAAAGAAGCTGAGAATATCATTATCTTATACGAGTAAGCACAGAATACTGCTAATAAGTCAGCTGAGCGAGTTCAATGACCTGTAGGTACTTTGTACGCAAAGCCGACTATTAACTACAGGTCATTGAACTCGCTCAGCTGACGTTTTCTTAAATATACTAATTTCGTACATGCGTGAATTAATACGAGTTTTGGAAAAGACGTACCTACTTTATTTTTTAATTTTATCTTTATAAATCGATAGTGTTTCGTGTACTGGATCGACCCTCCACGGGAATAAAACGATTAAAATTTAACGGTGTATATAGCCTAAATTTGTATGTGTGTATAGCTAAATATTTTATTAAATATGCTTTTGTATATGTATGTTTGGTTTTAGCTTTATATATAATTCTATAATTGTTTTAAATAATATTTTCTTTGTTTTTTGCATCTGCCATTTTGTCTCTGCACTACCCTAGGTTGGCTGGTAGAGAATGCCTAAGGCATTAAGTCCGCCTTTGCATCTTTTGTTCCATGAAGATTAATTAAATAAATATATGTAGGTCTGATCCCAGGATTGTGCTGTTTGGAGTGCCCCAGGGTAGTATCCTTAGACCTCTTTTATTTATCATCTACATAACGATTCCCAAATTCCGTAGACCAAGAATTATAATTCCGTGAATTGAATTTAATTTGTAAAACATGAGTCTGCAGTATTGAGTAAGCTAATTGAAGTAACATAGTTAAATGACTCCCATAATATTTTACGCAGCTGTAGTGTTAACATCAGTTTTGGAGCCTTCTCGGAATACAAAGTGCTGAGAAAGGCGAGTGCTTTTTGACATTATTATTATTTATTTATTTAAACTTTATCTATGTTGTACATAGGCTTACTTAATGCAATAAGACTGGTAGAGAATCTACCAGTCAAACTTTGGGTTGAAAAAGACGACACTGTGTTAGGTGTGCACAATAGTGATGTCTATTTGAAATAAATGCTATGATTTGATTTGATTTGATTTGAACGAATATTCCATCCGGATCCAAGACGCACAGAACCCGTTCTTCTATGTTTTGTTTAAGCTGGGCTGACACGAAATGTCAAACTATTTGACATTTTGTGCGCACTTTGTTTGAAAGTCAAAAAGTTTTTTTATATACGCATCGAAAGTAATCGAAAAATCTGACATTCGTAACATCCCTAGTGCACAATGAAAGACACGTGCGAAAACGATGCATTTGCTACACACCGCACCGCACCCTTTTCCGTCTTTCCATGTTATGTTACTCATCTATTCATGGACAACACAATGTTCACTCGTTGTTAATGTGTAGATAATATTTAGGAACTTGTTGACCACTATTTTTGTTTTGGTTAGTAAAAATCATCCAGATGACATCCCCCACCCTTAGGCGGAGCGGGAGATAGCGTCAGACTCTTACTGATTAAAAATACCTACCCCGTTCCTTCTTGCTTTTCATACCGGGGCCGAGCCTCCCTTTGGGAGCCAGACCCTTGGCCCCGGTAGGCTCCGACCCAGCTGGACTCCTACGGTTGCTGACAACTCCTTGAGGCGCGCGGGAACAGTGCGCGCCGTCGACGACTTGGGCTCAGTTCGGTAAGGAAATGTTGCATTTGAGCGAGCGTGGTGGCAACTTCGATAAACTTTTAAGTGGCTGTCACAACAATTCTGTAGCTAATAGAATCAAAACACCCATATGTGTTTTATGATGAGGGTAGATAGATAGCTAAGTAAAAATAAGTATACACAATCTCGTGGGGAAAAACCTTGTCAACCAGTGTTATTTTAGCGTGTTTGGGAACCACTATTGTTATAGTTCAGCCTATAATGATAGTGTCATGTTTAATAATAAATAAATTCCAACACAGTGCACAGGGAAAATGCGGTGATACGCAGCAGCACCATTACGTGATGCGTCATCACCGCAGTTACGCAAACAGATGAGCCAGTTGCAATATTACCTCAATAGCAAATGAGCCAACAGGCGATAATATTTATTACCTACTAAAACTTAACTAAGTATTATTATAAATATACTAACTTTTGCCCACGGCTTCGCCTATACCAGGTGTAAGGGACAGCTCTCCACAAACTTTAAGGGCACCATACAAAATTACAAACTTGATTGGACAGTTTGTGTGGAGAGGTCGAATTATTTTTTTGTTTCCTGAAAAAATTTTTTGTGGAATGTTGTTCAGTATCGTCTACTGAGCAAGCCCTTAAAGTTTGTGGAGGGCTGTCCCTTACACCTTGTATATAATATAAATATAACCTATGTCAGTCAGGAATAAACCAGCTTTCTATTGGTGAAAAAATTTTAGGAATCCGACCAGTACTTCCAGAGATCACCTAAAAATAAAAAAAAATAAACTTTACCTCTTCTTTTTGTATTTTTTTTAAATTATTTTTATTTTCAAATGTGCTTTTTCTTTTTATTTTATTTATTTTTTTACAATTTGACATTGGAGATTATTTTTATTTTATTTTAGAAATTGACGTGTATACATTTTAAGTACTTAAAGTATTTTTTTTTTCTTTGACATAAATATTTACTTTGCTAAATATTTTGTGAACTATTAATTTCCTTACATTATTGTAAATGTGAGGACTATGTTGATTGCTTTTTCTTTTCTATTCAGTAATTTTAACGTATGTCTGGCAATTTGAGTATTTTCTGCGGCCTACCCAAATGTCCTTTCTTTGGTATTGTTCGTCAAGTCGTGAAGCTCCATAATAGTCCTAAGTTGAGCTTTTCGAATACTGACAATTAATGCTTACACTGATTGGACAGGTCCACTCAAATCTGTATGGTTCTTTCTTCAAAAGACCATCTCAGACAAATCAGCATGGTTCTCATGTGATTTGACCATTACATATTTACTGTATGGACTTTAAAAGAGACTTTGACCCCTGAGTTTGATTCGGTATTTCTTCTCAGGGTAGTCAGATAGGAAACACCAACTTCATCGTTGGACTGTGCGTGTTTTCTATACAAACGGAGATACTGACAAGAAACGTTTAAGACACGCATTCACGCGCTACGCTGCGTGGTGCGTGGCAGTATGATTACCGCCTAAAACGGGGAATATGAATACTACAATCAAAATTAGTTTTTTTCTTTTTAATTTGTATACAGTCTATCCTAAGTTTACTACAAACAATATTACTATCTATCTCTTTGCCTATCATGTTATTAAAGTGTTTCGGTTGTAACCTCGTGTGACTACGGCTTTTCTTTTTGTTCTGTTCTTGGTTTTCCTGTTACCTTGTTTATTTCAGCACCCTGAAAATCTTGTTTCATACTTTTTCAGCGTAGTTTTTTTTATCATAGTCGGGTTTTAGTTTTTTGTTAATTTTTTTTTATTATAGTCTGTTTTAAAAGTCAAGCTAGGTACTTGGGAATTTCATATGATAGGTATTTAATCATTTAAAAATTCTTATATTCGATATTTTTTATAAGGTTCTTCTATTAGTAAACAATGATCAAGATCTCTTAATCCACCTTGATTATTGAACCAGTGTTGACTCCATCAGATTTCATTTTGCTCTAAAATTACCCAAGTCATTTGACTTTTTAGACAGACTCTAGATTATTTAAACTTGGCCATTATTGTTTGTTTCTTTCAAATAAAACTACATTATTTAGCAGATAAATCAAGTTTTTATTTCAGGTTTCTTGTGCTTATTGATACAGTCTCGAAAATCGTTGACTTCTGTTTGACACTTCCTCCAATCCTTAGTTGTAGCTATACATTCCTGAAAGCAACAGAAAATTTTCTTTTTACACCACCTGCTCGATAATGTCGTTTTATACGTCATCCAAACCTCACTTAAAGTAAGGCATTCTATCCCTAGGGTGATAATGCAGTATGGCCGATCCCTAGGGAATAATGAGATTTGAATTTGGAACACCAAAAATCGTAAATATTGTGAATTAAAATGTATGTGCATCGCACAAGTTGACTCGAAATTCAAACTGGCCACTAACAAAAATAGAATAAAACCTGCTTACTGACAGGAGCACTATAGAAAATTGAAAGTATAGAATCTTAGAGTATCGTCTGTATAATAATTCAACCGACTTGGGAATTTTGTTTAATATTTAATCATTTAAAAAATACTTATATTCGATACGATTTTTTTAAGTTTCTTCTGTTAGTTAACAATGATCTGTATCTCATCAACCTTGATTATTGAACTCGTGTTGACTACATCAGATTTCATTAAATCCTAATAATTACCCAAGTCGTTTAACTTATTAGAGAACCTCTACCTAGTGAATTTCGTTTGTTTGATGAACTTGTAAATATTATACTTATATTTCTCTAATATATAATTTAGTCGACCAAATTGTTTTTTAATTATCTCACAGATGGTGTAAAAAGTAGAGTATGCAACACGGGGATAAAGCTGTCTTTGTCTTGGGCGGCTTGAATTCCTCACTTCACTCAGGTTTCTTTATTAACTCCCTCGCAATGCTCGGGAGTTAATTTTATAAATCCCTCACTATCGTTCGGGATTAAAATCAGCAACCTTCGTTTCGTTCGGAATTCAACATGCCGTCCGCGACTTAAAGACACTGCTTTATCCTCTAGTCACATAAACTACTATTTTTAAGCAAGTCATCATCAGCCTTTTTAATGTTCCCACTGCTGGGACTCAGGCCTCCTCTCTAGGAGAGGGAATGGGCCGTAATCAACCACACGGGCCCAGTGCGGGCTGGTGAAGGTCACATGTCTTCGAATTTTTGGTTCTAGGACATGCCGGTTCCCCCACGATGTTTTCCTTCACCGTTCAAGTAAGTAGTAAACGCAAAATTAGTGTCCTGAAATCGCACGACGGGGTCGCGGCAGACCAAGAAGGAGATGGCGGGACGACTTGGATGTCTTCCTTGAGAATTGCAAAGAAGTGGCTTAAAACCAGGAACATTGAAAAGGTGGAGGGATGCCTTTGCCCAGCAGTGGGACAGTATTGGCTAGATATAATAGTAATAAGGCCGCCCGCCAAAGTCAGAGTTTTTGTAGGACAGATAATCGGACCGATTTTGTATACTTGTAACTTTGTTCTGTATTTCTGACCAACTTTTTGTAGGACGTCTGCGTTGCATTATTGCTATCAGTGAGTTCTATTTTTCTCCTACAAAAAATTGGTCACCGATTATCGGACGTGGGCGGGCAGCCTGATATAATAAGTAAGTTTTTTGTGAGCGAAGAATGTTACTTAGGGGCCTATTACACACTCGATATTCAGACAATGTTAGTCGACGTCGCGTCGTGTCGCGTACAGACTGTCTTACTCGAAATGAAAAATAAGACGAGTCTGAATATCGTGTGCTGAAAACGCGTAGTGTATTAGGCCTTATATGCCTTGATCACACGTACCGAGTAAATAAGCCGGCCGAGCACTCGGCGCTTTGTTTACACGTACCGAGTATTCGGCCGAGAGTACTGTCTCGTCCTTGTACTCGGTACGTGTGATCAAGGCATGACCAGCGCAACGTCTTAATACCTATGCATTGCGCGGATTTTTTCAATCTTTTATCTAAAGCGATTATCATCGCTTCGTAATTATACCTTTTTAGTTAATAAAGTAAATTTCCTGTAGTTTAAATATTTGATAAGTCATTATTATACTCGTAGTTATCACTTGGACACAGCATAATTGTTTAAGATTTACTTGTGGCTGTTACATGTAACTATTTTGTGTAAAAAATGAAATAAAGATTATTATTATTATTATTATTATCACACTGCCACGCATCACGCTGCATGTTGCGTGTCAATGCACTCTCGCGCGTAGTTGCGTTTCGTAGATTCACGCAGTCTCTGACTCATTTCACACACGGCACTACGAGACTCAGTGTGCCATACCTTGCGTGTCGCCCCGCACCCACGCGCGTGAGCGCATGTTTCTCCGCTTTTAGGCGCGTGATCTGCATGAACGCGCGTGGATACATTTTCGGTGTGTTGGACTGTGCGTGTTTTCTGTCTGAACGAACGGAGATACTTACAAGCAACTACGCTGCCGGGTGCGTGGCAGTGTGATAACCGCCTTAGTCCTTATCCTTACTCGACCCAAATAATGTTGTTAGTAAAGTTATCTAATGCTCATTGAAAAGGTTCACTGTACTTTAAACGTAGCCAAACATATTACATACATCCCTTTGCAAGTTGCAACTACGGCAGCACCCACAGGTTAGTCGGAAAAGTCTACACGGATGGAGTCGCTAACAAAATGCTAGATAGTTTAAATTTACACTCACTTATACCTAAACTATGAAATACCTACTCATATTTATTTATTTTAGTTTTTTTATGTTCATTCAGTATCATCACATAGGATAAGCGCATAATACTTCAGTTTTATAAGCTACAAACAATCGTATGTATAATTTCATACCTGTACTTTATAATGTAATTCCAAGCATCCTGTCTTCTTCAGCATGCTCTCCACGGGATCGTCATCAGGGTCCACTGGTTTCTCACGAGGTTTTACAGTCATTGTTTTATTTTTTCAACCCAAATCAAATCATTCACAACAATATAACCTCTCTAAATTTTATTATCAGCTGTTTGATTGACGTGTTATGCGACAAAATTAAAGAGACATATTTCTTCGTTCGTTTGGTATGGCAAGAGAAGTGTTTTAATTTATCCAGGTTATTTCAACGTTTCGTTTCACGATTACGACAAAATACAGTTTACTTATTCCTTAATCCCAATTTTCGCTTGCTGTGGGAAATTGTGATAATTATGACTTATGCCGCCCTAGGGTGGGACGAGAGGGACGATTCTATTGAATAAAGCCATCTGTATTCTTTATTTGCCTTTTGTGTTTTAGGGCGATGATCACTATTTCAAATGTTCCTGCAATTCTATCTAGCAGGCATCGACTCAATGAGCTTCTTTAGTTTTGTGGGCACCTTTGAAGAACGCGTGGAACACTACGCGTCTTCGAATCGGGCTAGGTCCTTATCGTACGGCTGGGCGTCGGGCTACCCATTGCTCGTTGTCAGCGATTCCGTGCTTACGGTGCTTGGCAATCGCTGACTGCTGACGCCCAGGCCGTCTCTTTCAGCGACGGTAGGGGCGTAAAGATGTTCGTTCCCTGAAGTAACGGCTATCTCTATTGCCTTGATCACACGTAGAGATGTGCCGTTATGGGCAATATTACCCGAAGTGGCAATATTGCCGGCAACGGTACATCTCTAATCACACGTACCGAGTAAACGGACCAGACAGCATCTCGGCCGAATACTCGGTACGTATAAACAAAGCGCCGAATGCTCGGCCGAGCGCTTATCTCTACAACTCGCTTGCTTCAGTGTATCTCGCCCTTTTACTCGGTACTTGTAATCGTGGCATTTCTCAGAAGGTGGTTTACGCTTACCATTATATCTCGCCCCACCCAGGAGCGGGATAATTATTAGATGACGGTACGGTTGGCATAGAAATTGAGCGATTGGCTGCTGGGCTGCGTATCGCCGGTTCGAATATCACACTGAACAAATATTTTTGACCTACTGTGTAATACCTATGGTATTCCACGTCTGGGTGTCTTGTGTATGTGAATTTACATGTTTGGGCCCAAAAAAATAAGGATATACTTACTAATAAAAAAACTGGCCAAGTGCGAGTTGGACTCACGCACGAAGAATTAGCTCCGTACCATCCTAAGGAAAATTCGGCAAAAAAAATCATATTGTGTGGGAGCCCCCCTTAAATATTTATTTTATTTTGTTTTTAGTATTTGTTATTATAGCGGCAACAGAAATAATTAATTTGTGAAAATTTCACCCGCTATCGCGGTTCTTGATATACAGCCTGGTGACAGACAGACGGACAGACAGCGAAGTCTTAGTAATGGGTCCCGTTTTTACCCTTTGAGTACGGGTAAAAGCCATCAGACCTTTTTATTCTTGTAACAAAAAATATCAGACTTGAAAAACTAATTCTCCAATCAAATAAAACACAGAAAAAGTGAAACATTCTATATATTTGCCTCGGTTTTATTTACAGTCAATTGTCGGAACAATATCGGCTCTAACTTATGCAAATAAAAATACAACTTATCATCTATGGCAGAGCAGTTCAAAAAAATACGAATTCTTTTGAATACCTTACAATATGCTTCAAATACAAACACTGAGTCTGGATTTTAAAAAAAAATCGTACATTTTTATTCCAATGCGCTGTCTTTTGACTTAGACTTATTTCACCGACACGTCCTGGCGGCGCGTCCAGTCGCCGCTACCAATTTGGCGGCGCGACCAGTCGCCGCTACCAATTTGGCGGCGCGACCAGTCGCCGCTACCAATTTGGCGGCGCGACCAGTCGCCGCTACCAATTTGGCGGCGCGTCCAGTCGCCGCTACCAATTTGGCGGCGCGACCAGCTCGGACGTGTGGCGACTCTGGTGTGAGTATGGTGTCTAGTTTGGTAGCTTAGGACTATATTACACCGGAATACCATGACGACGCAACTGGTCGCGCCATCATGGTGTCCTGGTAAAATACAGCCCTTACTCACCTGGTGTCACTTTGGTTGCGCAACCAACTTGGTGGCGCCACCAGCGTGGCGGTGCATCCGAGCTGGTCGCGCCACAAAGTTGGTTGCGCTACTACTGATTACTATAGAGCGTATCTATGGTGTCCGGGTGAAATAATAGCCCTAACTTACATCTTTTTTACTAATTAAACTCCCCCTTAACCTTTCGAATACTGTATAAAGACAATGAGAGAGCGAACGCCGGTGCTGTCGTCTTTCTATTGAGTCTCTAATTGACACGATTGAAAGGTTAATGAATTAAGATTGATATTAATATCTAATGAAGAAAATAAAAATAAAAGCCTATCTTTTATTTTCATCCAATTTAAGATTGATTTCATTTCTTGAATCAACTTTCAATTTAAATTTTATTATGCTTAATTACTTTCAATTAACTGTAATCAAATATTATGTTTCAATTGTTTTTAGTTTGTAATTTGATTTTGTGTTAATTGTTTAAATAAAGCATGTTGTCTTTTACATTGTTTCGTTACATTTGGGGAGTTCTAGATATTTAATTTAACCTTCGCAGTATGCTGTCTCATTGTATATTAAATTTTCGATTCTTATTTGACTTTGCTCAAATTCTTGATACTATATGCACAGTGGTCATATACAAAAAAAATCACAATAATTAATTAAATATTTAGAGGTTGCACAGCGCCAATAACTACGTCATCAGTGTAGGGTATGTTTTTAATATTATATTTTTTTTACAGTGCAATTTTCTTTTTGTTAATGGCAAATAGAGCCGCTGTCGACTATTCTACCAATTTCCAAATAAATTAGAAAAGCAAGTAGTGTATAATATTAACATACAAAATGGAAAGGGACAGTAACTGAAGAATTTAAATTCTTCAAGTGATACAGTTGTACTTGATGGGTTAGTACTGGACTGTTTACAAACACAAGGACAACTCAATTATATAAAAACAATACACAAAAGTTACAACAATCACTTAGAAACGGTTAAAATTCTCAAAATACACGTGAGAATTGAAGTACCTTACTTCTCCCTCGCCCACGGAGACTTTGTAGCGAAGCTGTCGCACGTTTGCAACGCGCTGCAAAAGCGACACTAACGCGCGAACGCGCGACCGTGACGGACGACGGACGACATCCGGGAGAAAACGGAACCAGTGAAATGACAAACGCGATTAATTAAACAAAAATTTCTATGTAGAATTACATAGAAATTTTTGTTTAATGAATCGCGTTTGTTTCGTGACACTATTGCGTTTGCATCGCGACAGTATCGTGTTTGAATCGCGACTAAAAATCGTAATTAGGGCGAGGGCAAACTGCTAGTGACTGTTTCGAAGCAAACGCGCGGCAGCTGCGCTACAAAAAGTCGCCGTGGGAAAGGACCCTAAGTGTTACAAGACGACAACACACTATTAACTTTTATTACCCTCCACTTTAAAAAATAATAATACTAAAAATCTACTACTAGTTGTATGAGGAAACTTAATGCCGTTGCGCAACCTCTTAAATATTAACCGATTATGGCGATTTTTGGTATATGAACACTGTGCATGAGTGGTATCTAGAATTCGAGCAAAGACAAAATTACAAAATAAATGTAACACTACTGCGCACTCTAATATGCTATACTTATTACAATCAGTAGTCAAGACAGCGCATCAGACGAACGCTCGTAAAAAGAAAAACATTAATATTAAAATGCAACTTTTAATTTGTAATGGCAAAACGGATCTTACAATAATTTCTTGTCATTTCAATTTTGATAACTGTCAAAATGGATCCTTAAAGGGCCTATACACTACGCGTTATTCAGCACACGATATTCAGACTCGTCTTATTTTTCATTCAGAGTAAGACAGTCTGTCCCTTATTTTACTACGCAACACGACTAGAGATGTGCCGTTGCCGGCAATATTGCCAGCAACATTTCCACTTCGGGCAATATTGCCGGCAACGTTCCCACATCGGGCAATATTGACGGCAACATTCACACTTCGGGCAATATTTCCGGCAACGTTCCCACTTCGGGCAATATTTCCGGCAACGTTCCCACTTCGGGCAATGTTGCCGGCAACATT
Organism: Mythimna albipuncta; assembly: GCA_929112965.1. Lineage (NCBI taxonomy): Eukaryota > Metazoa > Arthropoda > Insecta > Lepidoptera > Noctuidae > Mythimna > Mythimna albipuncta. Next base: position 3,842,027 of record OV815988.1, read on the forward strand.
ACCCCTTCGGGCAATATTGCCGGCTACATTCCCACTTTGGGCAATATTGCCGGCAACGTTCTCACTTCAGGCAATATTGCCGGCAACGTTCCCACTTCGGGCAATATTGCCGGCAACGGCACATCTCTAGACACGACGCGAGTCGCGACATCGACTGTCTGAATATCGAGTGGTGTCATAGGCCCTTACATGTGGAACATTCAACTTAATACATTCTAACACCAAATACTCAATTAAAAAACCGACCCATAGGCCAGAACTAAACCTCTCAGTTTACCGAATTCGGTACAGGTCAGTACCAGCTAATTTAAACCATATTATTACGTAATAAGGTTTAAGTTAGCTCATATGAGGTGTACCATATTCGGTACACTAGTACAGGTTAAGCTTAGGAAGAGTAGAATCCATTCTCTGGTCTACAGGTTTCTTGACAAACTGATTTTTTAACCACCGTAAAGTCGTATGACTGGTCCAAATTAATTAACCAATAGGAACACTGGACACTTCGTTTACTGTATTCCTATTGGTCAAAGAACTTGCACCAAAATTATACGGTTTTAAAACATTAGTTTCTCGTAAAAGCTGAATATTACACGAATCAATTTTGACAGAAAAGAAAAATTTTATACATTTAATTGCAGCCAATCACACAGTCATACAAAACATAACAAATAAAAAAAAAACTTCGATTTTCGTCGTAACTCGATGAGTCAAACATTGTTTTACATAATTATAACATGTCTATTGACAGGGGTTGGCAGTAAAACAGACAAGAATGCAGTGACAGGTAAAGACATGATACTGTCTTGCAGTAATGCCGTCACTACGTTTTTTTTTTATTATTATTATTGATAGGCTCGCGTTTGACCACCATCTCACCTGATGGTAAGCGATGATCTGGTCGACGATGGAACACGCTTGCCTAGAAGTAACCTATTCACTCTTGATTCCCTGAGACCCCAAGCATTTAAATAGGTATAAATACGAGAAAAATGGAAAGGTTGCTTATTGTCAAAATTTACAGACTATAAAGAATTTCTTATTTACATTCTTAGATACATAACCAATAAATAAACGCTCAAAATTTTAATAATCTACGCGGACTTTTAATAATCTTAGTGTTCAACCGAATGACGCGAAATCACGCGCGAACGCCGGCGTTCGCTTGGGGTTAAAGACCCCTAAGTTGTAGTTATCAGGAAACACAAGTCTCAGGCAGGGAATTCCACAATACCGTCATTGCTAAACAGATCTTCGACCGCATCGTCGCTTTCCATCAGGTGAGGAAGCGGTCAAACTTATCAACAATTAAAAAAAACATAAAACAATGTTTGACACTCAAATTACAATGGATTAAAATAAATGCCTCTTAAATTGGAATCATAATTACATAATTCTCTTTTACTAAACAAAAAAAAAAAAAACCGTAAGCATTGGTGGTCGTCGCTAGGAAAATGACTGTTATCGCTTGGGATTACGGTTTAAAATCGACTAAAATGCCTTCATGAAGACCACCAAGAACTTAAAATTTTGTACACACAAAATTATCTTGTACTATATTTATATTATTATTATTAAAAGTAACTAGTTTAAAAATTAAAAATAAAGAGAAAAAAAAAATGTCAAAGTGCGAAGCTAGAACAGTCATATCGCACTCTTCATAGAATTCTGCATAGAAATATCATCACGCCGCGTTCTCCCCAAAGTTGTGGGCAGAGGTGAGGTACACAGATGACAAAATGCGTACCGACCTTCTAAACGTTTACGTCTGAAACATTCGACAAACAATCTCGCGTTTATTCCACCACGGTCGGACATCCACGACCAAAAACTCGCATCTCGTCAGCTCTTCGATCACCTATGGGTATTGAAGAGCTAAACGAGATGGAGTACCCAGTCACGAACACACGACCCTGGCTAATAGGACACGGAAAACACTCGTCGGACTAATCCGACGCAAGCGGTTATTAGACTATGGTAACCAGTTACTGGGTTTTCAAGGTCGAAGAGAAGCAGTTACTCCATTATCACTGGTATTCGACTGCATGCCTATTAAACTAAGGCCTACTGTATACGGAGGCGTATTCATTATACGCTTGGTGTACGCCGGCGTGAAGCTTACATACAAAATTATGAAACTTGTATGTGTAAGCTTCACGCAGGCGTACACTAAGCGTATAGTGACGAATACGCGTCTATGAAGCTACGCGTCCGTGGACAGTAGGCCGAAGTTAAGTGCAACATGACAAGGTGAAAAGGGCTAAGCGAATTGATTGCCATTTCTATGCAAAATTACACAAGGCAGTTTATTTAAAAAATAAAAATAATATATATAGTTTATTTAAAAACCTATGCTAAGGCGTGAATACGCCGCGTATTACAAAATATCAACGACCAATGAGGCGTAGTATGAATTTTATTTTATTAACTTTATATTTTTGATAAAGATGAACGCTTTACTGTGACTATGGATACTACAAAGTCCTCTCAACCTTGGTTTAGTGTTCGTCATAAAATTATTGTATTTTGAATTCTTTTTACCGCTTACGTCGGATATATCCGACCAACACTCTCGTGTTTACTCCGCCAGGGATGCACATCCACGACCAAATACTCCATCTCGTCAGCTCTTCTGTCACCTATAGGGATTGAAGAGCTAAACGAAATGGAGTACCCAGTCGGTAACACACTACCGAAAATACTCGTCGTATCAATCCGACGCCAGCGGTTAAAGTGTTAAGTCAGGCTATGTATCACTACTGTACATAATTTTTTTAATAAAAAATAAATACTATAAAATAATAGTAATATATTTTAGCTAGTGTTAAATTTAGAGAACGTCAAATAGTTCGATTTTATTTAGAAAGCTGGTACAATGGGTTTCTAATTATAGGAACGTCAATGACCTGTCAAATGTTACTTGACTTGATAAAACGTCAGAAGCTAGCACACCGAACAGTCCAATAGTATGGAATTGGCTCCCGGAAGGTGTTGTGAAAGCTCATTGAAACTGTTATAAAAATCAGTTGGACAGATTTAAACGTCTCCATACTCATTTGAAACACACGCACCAACTAAAAGCTAGAACTACATTAGACACGTGTAACACGCCTGATTTATACGTAGAATGACGTCAAGTGGCGTGTGTCAAGTGTAGTTTCCATACAAAATGTACACGTGTGCGCAATATAGTTTTATAGTAACAGTTACTAGTATGTCTTACCTAATAATAAGACTAGGCAATATGTTTGAAAGACTATAGCCTTCCATAAGGGGCGTAAACTAAAAAAGAAGCAATGTCGCTGGTAGTCTTCAGTCTCCGGGTGATTGGTAATTAGTGTACGATACTTAAACACGAGATTGTGCTCATGATAACCAACAACTTTTACTATGGGAACACACCTGAAATCGCGAAAAAAAAATCAGCTGTTCAGTACATTTATGTTTGCCTAATGTACTGAACAGCTGATATTTTTTTCGCGATTTCGGCTTTGGTCCCATACTAAAAATTGTTTGTTATCATGAGCACAATCACGTGTTTAAGTTTAAGTATCGTACACTAATTGCCGGTCACCCTATCTAAAACGGAGACACTGACTGACGATATCAACGCCCAACCGAACCTGCAGAGACTTGTGTGATATTGTGTACAAGACTTCGTTTTATGACGTAGACGAGCACTGAGAGAGGATTTTCCCAAATTCACCCCCAAAGGGAGATGAAACGGGGTAACAAAGTTTGTATGAAGAAACTTACATTCGCGCGGACGAAGCCTTTGATATAAACTAGTGCGAAACGGTCGTAAAGCGTTCATATATCGAATCGATGACATTTATTTGAAACAACATTTTTTTTTTTATTGAAAAAAAAAATGTCTTAAAAAGCTTTCGACAAATTCTAATAATCCTAGTTTTAAGACGAAATTGGCGGTAAAGTTCTTACGCCTTGATTACACACGCCGTGACAATGGAGCTCGGCTTTGAAGATGGCTTTGAATACAGTGGCGTAGCTAGACCAATGGCCCAGGGGCAAACAAAATCAGGGGCAACTCTTTTACGTCGTAAATTAAACTTTAACTTTCTACATCGGATATTTCCGACAAACAATCTCGAGTTTATTCCGCCAGGGTCGGACATCCACGACCAAATACTGCATCTCGTCAGCTCTTCTGTCACCTATGGGGATTGAAGAGCTAAACGAGATGGAGTACCCAGTCGCGAACACGATCCTGGCGGACCCTGCTAAAACACTCGTCGGACCGATCCGGCGCAAGCGGATAAGGGGTTAAAATTATATATGTAAAATACAAAAGGATTTGAATTTTATTTCTGTTCCAGATTAACATTTTTTTTTTTTGACCAGCAAAACAAACGAAAACCTGTCTTAGAAGTATGTCATTTTAAGTCCGTCTTTATCCAAAACTGTTAAGTCTCGTACTGACATCGCGAGGCGTGCGCCGCGAATGGTTCGTCTCGCATGCCTCGGGCTATGTGGACGTACGTGCTCACAGTAAGCATTCGCGTCATACGATCATTGCGAACGCTGCCTCAGTACTACGCGTTCCAAATGAGAATAGGACCGATTCCTATGTTTTGACGTCTCGTCGTACTGTCAAACTAAATAAATTTTGGCAAAATTGAAGAACTTGGAGAGGAGTAAAATTGAAGAACTGGATTCTGATTAAACTTTTTTCGTTCACAGTTTAAATAAATTAAATTTTTCGTGAATTAATTTATTAATGTTTCTCGATTTGACAGTAAATCGTGACGTCACAACATGGCGGGCGATCCCATTCTTATTTGGAACGCATTGTACGAGCCGTGCGCTCCGTGTGGACGACGAGGTGTTGTCCGAGTTTTCTACTAACGAACACCGTGCGTAGTGGTTTGAACATGTATCGTTCGGGACGCATGCATAAATGTACCGTCGTATGTCTCAGGTTGAGGCATGCGTGACGAACTATTCGCGACGCACGCCTCGCGATGTCTGAACGCGGATTTTTATCGGTTTCGGATATCCGATTGTTTCAGTTACTGAACTCCATAACATTCCTGGCCATCACACGGCACGCAGTATACGATAAAATTCTTCGAACTTTTAGGTCTAGGACAAGCCGGTTTCCTTACGATGTTCTCGCAATTACTTATGAGTTATAACTTTAAAAAAGAGGTATTTGAAAATTGAATCTTACGACATAGTTTTATGATACAATTTTTAAATAACACTTGTTTGAGATTATCGAAGCAACTTTTTAGTTATTAGAACTCAAACATACGAACGGCATGTTGCGAATGGCAGAGGTATTCTGCAGCCTCATCGACGACGCGGTCGTCGGCGGATAGCGATACTTTAGAGTGTGTCTAATAACTTACACTAATTGCCAGTCACCGTATATAGATAAATTACACCCAAACAAAGAACAAATGATTGTGCTCATCACACAAACATTTTTCCTGGGCGGGTATCAAACTGACGATCTCCGGCATAGCAGTCAGGGTCACTAACCACTAGACCAACAGGCCAGTCAATTTCCCCTGCCGTTGGCAACATGCCGCTCTTGAGTATGAACTCTTATTTTTACGTGTAATTCCATCAATAAATCCTTATGGCCAATCAAAATGGAGTACGTCCCGGTAGCTCATACATTTTTTTAGTAGAGAAATATTCTATACCGCGTACCGACATCGCGAGGCGTGCGTCGCGAATGGTTCGCCTCGCATACCTCACGCAATGTGGACGAGTGTGTTCACAGTGAGCATTCGCGTCATACGATCGTTGCGAACGCCGCCTCAGTACGAGCCGTGCGCTCCGTGTGGACGGACAAGTGTTGTTTGCGTTTTCTACTGACGAACACCGTGTGTGGTGGCTTGAGCATGTGTCGTTCGGGACGCACGCATAAATGTACCGTCGTATGCCTCAGGTTGAGGCATGCGTGACGAACCATTCGCTACACACGCCTCGCGATGTCGGTACGCGGCTCTAATTAACTAGAGAAAGCCTATATCTGACAATGGTGCGACTGAAAAGCACATTCTACATTTATCCAGATGAATGGCAGCTGATCCCACGGCAGGGCTGAAGATCTGTGTCTTGCTACGGTAGTCTTCTAGCAAAATAATGATGTTGACTTCTAATACTTATCCCTCGGCGTTTGTGTCTTCGTTAGGGCTCCAGGGCTCCGTTGGCACGGGCGTGTGACGTTTACTCGCGCAGTTTCAACGCGTGATCCTTGATGATACCGCCGTCGCCTTCGGAGACAAACCTTTTGCGGCCCCTGTGGAGGAAACAAGTTCTCAATGAAATGTTATAGCGTTGTATATACCTATACAGCGTTATTATTAAAACACCCCTCTCAGTAGCCTGATTCACGTAAAATCAAACAACTATCACAACGCGAACGAACTCGCGGGCACAGCTAGTATTTACTAACTATAGCCCTGTACGCTCGTTAGGGGTATCTTGAGCATATTCTTCTTCAGCCAGGATGACATTTTCTATGACCAATAAGCTCCTTCTGAAGAGATGGCACCACCGTGTGGGACTCTTTTTGGCAGGCTCACCAGGTCACTTCCATTCTTCTTTCTCGCTCACACAATTTACATTTTAACATAATATAATAATAACATATTCCACAACTATCACACAACGCCGTCTAGTCCCAAGCTAAGCAGAGCTTGTGTTATGAGTACTAGACAACTGATAAACATACTTATGTATTTCTAAATACATACATACTATAGATAAATCACACGAAGACACAGAACAAATGATCGTGCTCATCACACAAACATTTGTCCTGGGTGGGAATCGAACCCACGATCTCCGGCATTACAGTCTGGGTGTCTATGTCTATGTCTGAGTATGGTTTCCGCAATTAGTCCTATGCGGACCATTGTACGTGGGCCATAGCGGCCATAACCTTGGGTGGGCTTATTCCAACCAGCCCACCTCTCTCCAAAAGCAGATTAGCTTGCAGTCTGGGTCACTAACCACTAGACCAACAGGCCTGTCAAATGATTTACACATGCATGCAAAATTTCAGTTTAATTGGTAACCGGAAAATGGATGAAATTTAATTTGCAAAATTTGATAACAGATGAACAAACAACATCAGGGCCATCATTCTTTGGGTCGGAAAATCATCTTATGACATCCCCCGCTCTTGGGCGGAGCGGGAAAAACCCACTCCTGGTTCTTCTTTGCCATTGTTCCAGGGACCCGAGGATCTCTTCCGCATCACCCATGGCCCTAGTAGGCTTCGACCCTGCTGGGTCCCTAACGGTTTTGCTGATATCTAGAGGCGCGCGTGATACAATACGCGTCGTCGAAGACTTGAGCCCGGTCCGGACGATTACCAGAAGGTCGGACGGCGATCTGCCTATTGCTCGCTGTCCGCAAGCCTACGGTGGCAAGAAATCAGGATCGGAATCCGGCTGGGGCACGAAGACCAAACTTGGGTGACGCAGTAATTGGGTGTTTTGCTGCTACGCTGCGTGTCGCAAGTACGACTCCACTGACCTGCTGGGCATGCGCTTGAGCACGGCGTCCCCGAGGCGGAACTTCTGCTGGCAGCGCTCCATGAAGCGGTCCAGCATGATGTACGCGAGCGGCACGTCCAGGACTATGTCGCTCATGTCCTCCAGCACGCGGATGAAGCCCTGGACAACAGTGACAGAACAATGAGGAATAACACGGCATATAAAGGAGTCTCAGGCGGTTATCACACTGCCACGCACCACGCAGCGTAGCGCGTGAATGCGTGATTTAACGTTGCTTGTAAGTATCTCCGTTTGTATAGAAAACACGCGCAGTCTAACACACCGAAAATGCACACACGCGCGTGGGTGCGGGCGGGACGAGACATATGGCACACTGAGTCTCGAGAATAAAAGAAAAGAGTGCATGCCTGCGTGAATTTACAAAGCGCTCCTATACAATGATCAAGATCTCTTAATCCACCTAGATTATTGAACCAGTGTTGGCTACATCAGACTTCATTTTACCCTAATAATTACCCAAGTCGTTTGAATTTTTAGACATACTATACAAAACCCTAAAAAGCAAGGTGTGTGTGTAATATTAATAATATAATACACCATCAGAGATTGGTGGGATCGCAGTCAAGCACTAGTTTATATCAATTAAAAAATAATAATATTCCACAACTATCACACAACGCCGTCTAGTCCTAAGCTAATCAGAGCTTGTGTTATGTTTACTAGACAACTGATAAACATACTTATATATTTCTAAATACATACACATTATAGATAAATTACACACAGACACAGAACAAATGATCATGCTCATCATACAAACATTTGTCCTGGGTGGGAATCTAACCCACGACCTCCGGCATAGCAGTCAGGGTCACTAACCACTAGACCAACAGGCCAGTCAAAAATATTATGATGATGATGATAAAGTCGACATACCCTGTCCATCTGGTCAGGAGAGACGATGACACACCTATTGAGCTCGGCGAGGAAGCCGCACAGCTGTTCCTCGACACTCGAGTTTATTGTCTCCACGGCTAGCAGAACTGTCTGTGAACAGAAGAAACAAACTAAATATACAACCGTGTTTTTGACATCGGCGCACAAATGAATACCATGGATTCTAGTACATGATTCTGGACACCCCCCGCCCTTGTGCGGAGCGGGAGATAGTGTCAGATTCTTACTGACTAAAAAACTCACTCCGTTCCTTCGTGCCTTTCATACTGGGGCCGAGCCTCCATTTCAGAAAAAGACCCTTCGCCCCAGTAGGCTTCGAGCCAGCTGGGCCCCTCGGCTCGGCGCGAGAGTTCGCCCTCACGAGGGCACGGAGCGATGCTCTGCCCAAGCGGGGCACACCTCTACTGTGTGCTCCACCGTGTGCTCCGGGCGTTCCACACAGTGGCAACACCCGGGCGTCACTTCCGCACGAATCCGGTGCAGGACCCTCCCGAACTTACCATGTCCGGTGAGGACCTGAGTCATGCGGAAGGTGAGGACGCCGTGAGGTCTATCCAGCCACGCCTCAAAGAGGGACTTACCGCCATAATGGGGTAGTTTCCAGGATCAAAATAATTATATTTTATTTCGTCCGTAGTTTAGATTATAAAAAAATATTTGACACGTATTTTTCTTTTTTACGATTAAACAAAAATTAACAAAGATATTAAAGTTACGTGTGACGTCACCCCGTGCGAGAAAATTCAGCGTGCAGGCGTGACGTCACACATAACTTTAACGGGCTATATCTTTGTCATTTTTGATTTGATTTACAAATAAAAAAATACGTGTCCCTTATTTTTGAATAATCTAAAAGACGGACTAATTTAATTTTTTACGGCAACTAGCCTATTGCTTTTTGCACGGCGGCTGGGGCGTGAGGACATTCGTTCCCCCGCGGTCTCCTCCTCCGTGCGTTCAGTCAGAGCTCCTTACCTCATAGACGAGCTCGTGGTGAAAGTGAGGCACTTCCAGCTCCCGGACGCAGCGCATCGCCTCGGCCAGGTCGCTCGACGTCAGGTACTCTTTGATCAGCAGCTGGATCTGACGCACCAGGGCTTTTACTGGCCTGCAAACGTTCGGCAAGGATTAATAACTAAGTTTATACATACAACATAGTTTTTAGTTTAAGCTAAACCTGAAAAAGTTCGTATAATATAATAATAATATATTCCACAACTAGCACAAAACGCCATCTAGTCCCAAGCTAATCAGAGCTTGTGTTATGAGTACTAGACAACTGATAAACATACTTATATATTTCTAAAAACATACATATTATAAATAAATTACACCCAGACACAGAACAAATGATCGTGCTCATCACACGAACATTTGTCCTGGGTGGGAATCGAACCCACGACCTCCGGCATAGCAGTCAGGGTCACTAACCACTAGACCAACAGGTCAGTCAATGCATGTCAGTGCCGTTACCATTGGGTCACCCCTGCTCATCAAAGCCCTAGTAAATGAATAGTAGCGCTACATTAGTAAATGATTCGACAGGCCTGTTGGTCTAGTGATTAGTGACCCTGACTGCTATGCCGGAGGTCGTGGGTTCGATTCCCACCCAGGACAAGTGTTTGTGTGATGAGCACGATCATTTGTTCTGTGTCTGGGTGTAATTTATCTATAACTAGCTTTTGCCCGCGGCTTCGCTCCCGCTCTTCCCTACTTCAGCCTACTGTACCCTACTCTACCCTACTCTACCCTACCCTACTCTACCCTACTCTACCCTACTCTACTCTACCTTACTCTACCCTACTCTATCCTACTCTACCCAACCACACTCTACTCTACTCTACCCTACTCTACCCTACTCTACTCTACCCTACTCTACCCTACTCTACCCTACTCTACCCTACTCTACCCTACCCTACTCTACTCTACTCTACCCTACTCTACCCTACTATACCCTACTCTACCCTACCCTACTCTACTCTACTCAACAATAAAAAAAAAAAAAAAAAAAAGTATCCTATGTCCGTCTCCTGGTTTTAAGCTACCTCTCCACCAATTTTCAGACAAATCGGTTCAGCCGTTCTTGAGTTATAAGTGGTGTAACTAACACGACTTTCTTTTATATATATAGATATGTATGTATTTAAAAATATATAAGTATGTTTATCAGTTGTCTAGTACCCATAACACAAGCTCTGCTTAGCTTGGGACTAGACAGGCTGCGTTGTGTGATAGTTGTAGAATATTATTATTCCATTCATTTATTATATATACATATTTATCATATTTTTAAATATTTCTTCAAAAAATTATATAAAAAAAAAAACATATTATTATTATTAATGAATAAGACAGTAATATTCACCTGATGCCGCCTCCAACTCCCCATATGTTATCAAGTCGGACCATTCCTTGTTTCATTGAGAGCAACGTCTCCGCCCTGTGTATAGCTTGTCTGAAACAAAACCATTGTTATTTTACTACCAATAAAATGAGAATCATCATTTCAGCCGATCTCAATCGATCGCAATCTCTCCAAAGGTGCCAAATTGACTATCGGTACATCGAAGTGTTTGTACGAAAACGCCACCATGTCAGTCCGACTCCAGGACCAGACCTTTTTTTTATTTTTTATCTGAGTAAAAATCATCCAATAACAACCCCCGCACTTGGTTGGAGCGGGAGATAGTTTCAGACTCTTACTGACTAAAAAACCCACCCCAGTCCTTCTAGCCTTCATACCGGGGCTCGAGCGCCCTTTCGGATAACCCTGGCCCCAGTAGGCTTCGACCCGGCTGGGTCCCTGCTGTTGCTGACAACTCCTTGAGGCGCGCGGGAACAGTGCTTGGGCTTGGTCCGGACAGTTACCGGACGGCTCCAGGACCAGACCTCGAAACCTATCCTCCTCCAGCGAGGTGTGAGGCAGGGAGACGTGATCTCTCCGAAACTGTTCACGGCCGCAATGGAGGATGTCTTCAAGGTTCTGGACTAGAGTGGACTAGGCATTAATGTCAATGGCGAGTACATCACTCACCTTCGGTTTGCCTACGACATTGTAGTCATGGCTGAGACTATGGAGGAGCTCAGCACAATGCTCAATGACCTCAGTAGAGCTTCTTTAAGAGTGGGCCTTAAAATGAACATGGATAAAACCAAAATCATGATTAACAACTATGTAGCGCCCACTCCTATCAAGGTCGGAGACTCTACACTCGAAGTTGTGGACGATTACGTCTACCTCGGACAGACAGTCCAGATGGGTAGGTCTTTCGGGAAAGAGGTCAGAATCAGAATCCAACTCGGTTGGGCAGCGTTCGGGAAGCTACGCGGTATCTTCTCGTCCAACATCGTCGACCGCATCGTCGCTTTCCATCAGGTGAGATAGCGGTCAAGTGCGAACCTATAAACAATAAAAAAAAAAAAAAAAAAAAAAAAAAAACATACCACGGTGTCTCAAGACGAAAGTCTTTAACCAGTGCGAGTTGCCAGTGATGACATATGGCTCCGAAACGTGGTCGCTCACAATGAGCCTCATCAGAAGGCTTAAAGTCACCCAAAGAGCAATGGAAAGGGCTATGCTCGGGGTTTCCTTGCGTGATCGAATAAAAAATTAAGATATCCGCAGGAAAATTAAGGTTGCCGACATAGCACGAAGAATTGCCAAACTTAATGGGCCGGGCAGATTGCTTGCAGAACAGATGGCCATTGGGGCCGAAAGGTTCTGGAATAGCGACCGCGTACCGTAAGACGCAGCGTTGGAAGGCCTCCCACAAGGTGGACCGATGACCTGGTGAAGGTAGCGGGGAAACCGATGGATGCGGGACGCACAGGAACGTTCGATGTGGCGACGCTTGGGGGAGGCCTATGTCTAACAGTGGACGTGTATCGGCTGAAATGATGATGATGATGATTTCAGCCGAAAGCCGTTCACTGCTTGACATAGGCAGCCCCCAAGTGTAATCACTTCTTTTCTTTCTTTCTTTCAGCGACCCTCACTAGGACCTAGACCATGATGTTTAAAGTAAGATTGTTTTAATCTTATTACAGTGTGGGTAAGAAACAGAGCTATACAGGTTGTCTAGCGCCATCTCTTACCCACACGGAAACAAGATTAAAACAATCTTACTTTGAACGTCATGGTAACCTCGCTGGTCTGGACCACCGGGGGATGTAACTCGACATACATTTTCACTATTTTTATACAACCGCTCTTACTTGAATTTGAAGATATTTTTTATTTTTCATTAAATATTTTGAAAACACAGTATCTTGTGAATATTGTCTAGGCTTCTATTTAAATCAATTTACAAGTTTGTGTAAAACTAATCCAGTTAAGACCTCTAAAAATCTGCTATTTTGACGGTATCTCAAATTGACGGTATCTGAAAGCTTAAGGCGCCGGCGACGGATGAATTTCCATACAAACGTAATACCACGCTCATTTGCAGTTGGAGCAAATTTCCAACATATTATGATGATATTCGGTTATAGACAATATTTATCTAGGTTCGTAGGAACCTAGATAAATATTGTCGAGAATACTAGAAATATTGGTTTTTTTTTTTTTTAATACAGGAAAAGCCAAATGGCATGTATTGGCCATTTACGCTGTAAAAAAGTGCGAAATACAATTCGCTTAAATTTCTTTTTGTTTTTTTTTTTTAAAGAAAGACGTAGGAACCTAGATAAATATTGTCTATAACCGAATATCATCATAATATGTTGGAAATATGTTCCAATTGCAAATGAGCGTGGTATTACGTTTGTATAGAAATTCATCCGTCGCCGGCGCCTTAAGCTTTCAGATACCGTCAATTTGAGACACAATAGTAAGACAATAGATGCACGAACGCTTGGGGTTTAATGAGTTAACCTATTCTTTTACTATGCACCTGCCATGTTTTCTCTTCACCACCCTAGGTTGACTGTTAGAGAATGCCTAAGGCATTAAGTCCGCCTTTGTACCATTGTGTTGCATAAAGTTTTAATAAATAAACTGACTTGGCTTGCGCATTAGCGTCGGTCCTCTCCTTGGCGGTCTGCACGAAGCGCGGCGGCAGGCAGTCGTCGGCCACGCAGCGCGCGATGAAGTTGGACAGCAGCACCGCCGCGTCCGGCGTGTCCAGCACCAGGTCCGGCAGTTTGTCCAGGAGGCGATCGAACGCTGCAATGGTACGCTCTTGTTATAAGGATAAAGTCAGGAATCAAAAATCAAAGCCCTTCTCTATACAGGGTTTTTTGTAAAACACTAACCTTGCAGGTCCGTATTACTAACATCATAAACAACAACTTTTGTTCTATTACTTTTTACAAAACATCAATTCATTTAATAAAAACAAACCTTCAAGATTTCGTTGTTCCAATACATTCCAACTCTGTATATTGCTATACCTACCTATGTCTGTATGGCACGACGCAAGCGCATCAAGCATCTCCGCTGGCCAATCCCCGCTCCCCACCGCTATTGTACTATCGCTTGCTTCGTAATACTTCATAATATTTAGAACGTTCAACTTATTTTTTTATGAAAATCTGATTAACTAAAATATGTCAAATTTTTAAAACCCGTAAAACAAAAGTTGTTGTTTACGATGCTAGTAACATAGTTCTGAGAGGTTGGTGTTTTACAAATAATCTATACTAATATTATAAAGCTGCAGAGTTTGTTTGTTTGTTTGTATGTTTGTTTGTTTGAACGCGCTAATCTCTGGAACTACTGGTCCGATTTGAATGATTCTTTCAGTGTTGGGTAGTCCATTTATCGAGGAAGGCTATAGGCTATGTTTTTTTTTTCAAAATTAGGGATCCGTAATAAAATTGCTATTTTGTAACACAAGGTGTAAAATCGAAAACCTATTTTTGCGTGCGCTGCAAAAACTATTGACAATAGAACAAAATGATGTACTACGGGTTTGTAGATCCCATTAAGACCTACAAAAAAGTCCGCGAGAACACATATCTAGCTATCATGGTTTAATCACAATAACCGATTTTGTGTTCAAAATAATTATTAAATCGTCTGAAGAAAAAAAAACTACGTTAAATAGGTATGTATCGTAATATTAATCTTTATCGAAATTATGTTATCAAGAGTATTGATGTAGAAGTAAAATACTTTTTGTTTCATCTCAATCGGATATTTCGTTTAAAAGTTATCACGTGTGTAAGATGTTAAGAGTACCACGGAAACGAGAAAAACGCGGGTGAAACCGCGAGGCACAGCTAGTCCTGTATAATATTAATGGAGAAACTAACTGACTGAAATATGAACGCACGTCGCACAGCCCAAACTATAGACCTTAGGAGCGTCAAATTTTGCATAGGGTTTTCTTATGAGAAGTAGGTGAGCACTAAGAGAGGTTTTCCAAAATACACCCCTACAGGGATAAAACGGGGTTCCAAAATTTATATGGAGAAATCTGCTTTGACGCGGACTTTGCTTTCAGTCGATAGCAAAAGCTAGTAAATAAACTCACCAACACCAATGTCCTTGGCCGAGAACACCCTCCCGTAGAGATCAGAAATGAGTACGGAGGCCATTTCACAATGTGAGGGCTTGTGGTCCAGAGCTATTTCCACGATCGTCTCGCAAACCTGCCGAAAAACATCTTAATTAATAATTGTTAATTAGGGCCGGGTTTTGTCCACAATAAGACGCAGCAGTCACTTGGCGAATTCCGTATATTAGCACTTTACAACTAGGCAACAGAACTCGCGACAATTACAGATTAAAAACAGTACAATACACATATAGCTAAATTAGTTAGGAAACTGAAAAGGTTTTGGCGGGAACTTGGAACATTTATATACACGCCCGCGCGCGTCGAGTTTTTGGCGGCGACTTCTCGGCGTACGAGAGCGCGCGTCGTGGGCGGGGCCCGCCGTTCAAAAAAGCGCGCGAAACAAAATCAAATCGCAGTTGGTGTTCGCGCGTAAATATTGCCAACTTAAAACTAATAATAAAATACATTTAAACAAATGAGTTGCCTACAATAATAATAATCTTTATTTAAAGGGTTAATTGTGAAACATCGGTAACTTCTCAGCACTATGTTACTAACATCATAAGCAACAACTTTTATTCTATAACTTAAAAATGTATCATAATATGTTAGTTCATCAGATTTTCATACAAAAATAAAAATATTTAAATTGAACTTTTTTTTAAATATTAAGAAGCCTATGCGAAACAAGCGATAGTTCAATAGCGGAGGGGAGTGGGGATCGGGCGGTGGGGTGCTTGATGCGCTCGCGTCTCAACTTACAGACGTAGGTAGGTATAGCAAAATACAGAGTTGAAATGTGTTAGATAGAACAACGAAATCTTGAAGGTTGGTTTTTGGTAAATGTATTATGTTTTGTAAAAAGTCATAGAACAAAAGTTGTTGTTTATGATGTTAGTAATAGGAATTTATTACTATCATGCTTTCATCAAATTATCATTCGTCTGCAAGGTTTGTTAGTGTTTTACAAATAATCCTGTATAAGCTGTCTCCCTCGATTTCGCCTGCATCTTGTTTACGGTTCCGTGAGTTACAGCGTGACATTACGAGTATATAGCCTTATAAGGCCTTCCTTGATAAATAGGTTTACCAACACCAAAAGAATTGTTCAATTCAAACCAGTAGTTCGAACAGCCCCCACCCGTTACGTCTGTCATTAGGCCTCCAACAAGATGGACTGATGACCAGGTGACGTTCGCGGGTTTTTTTTTGTTATTGATAGGCTCGCGTTTGACCACTATCTCACCTGATGGTAAGTGATGATGGAGCACGCTTGTCTAGAAGTAACCTATTCACTCTCGACTTAAAGACCCCTAGGTTGTAGCTATCAGGAAACACAGACTCCGGCAGGGAATTCCACTCTTTAGCTGTACGCATAATGAATGTGTTTCCAAAACGCTTTGTACGAATGGGTGGGATATCCACCATGTACCGATGGCGCAACGCCGTACCAATAAATACCATGGATGCGAGACGCTCAGGACCGGTTGTTGTGGCGATACTTGGGGGAGGCCTATGCCCAACTACTACGAAATGATGATGAACCAGTAGTTCCTAAGATTAACGCGTTCAAACAAACTCTTCAGCTTTTAATATTAAGTATAAATTCCATTTTATAGGTGAAAAGCCTTTATTTTTTAATAATTAGCTCGCACTTGACCACTATCTCACCTGATGGTAAGCGATGACGTGGTCGACCGAAGGAGCACGCTTGCCTAGAAACAACCTATTCACTCTTGATTTAAAGACCTAGGTTGTAGCTATCAGGAAACACAGACTCAGGCATGGAATTCCAATCCTTAGCTGTAAGTACTATGGATTTATTCTCAAAACGTCTTGTACGTGTAGGGTGGGATGTTCACCATGTACCGGTGGCGCATCGCGGTACGTCTAGACGTGGTCCGAGGCTGAGGATGGAACGGGCTTGACGGAATTACACACGATGTGCACGATAGATATATCATGCACGCGAAGCCGCTGCAGCAGCTAGTATTAATCCGTCGGATTGGTTCATAGAGTATTTTCGTGTCGGCCACAATTGTATGTTAGCGACTGGGTACTCCATCTCGTTTAGCTCTTCAATCCCCATAGGTGACAGAAGAGCTGACGAGATGGAGTATTTGGTCGTGGACGTGCGACCCTGGCGGGATAGACGCGAGAGTGTTTGTCGGATATATCCGACGTAGCCGGTTAAAAGGTTAAATATCTTACCAGATGACTCCTCTTGGCTGTGACGAACTCCAGGAAGTCCTCAGCAGCCGCGTTGGTGTCGCCATGCTCGAAATACTCCAGGATAACAGGCTCGGCCTTCCGCTGTAATGAAGACGAGAGAAAACCGGTTATTAAATAACAATAATAGCAATATTTTTTAAGTACAGAAGACAATCTCATGTATGTACTTCACTTTTTATACCTACGCTCGGTGGACGCACACAAATGAGCGATTGAACCGGAACTGTTCGACGAGCGGGCCGAGGCGCAACCGAGATATCGTGTCCGTGAGCGGTGTCTATGTGTACGTTGCTCGAGCGCGCTTTGTATGTAGATTGACTTCTGTACCTATCTATTTTGTGCCGGTAGTGGTAATAATTTAATTAATCCTCATCAATTCAGTCGAAAGATGTCCACTGTTGGACACATGCCTCCCCCAAATGTCGCCATAACGACAGGTCCAGTGTGTCTCGCATCCATCGGATTCCCGCGACTCTCACCAAGTCATCGGTCCACCTTGTAGGAGGCCTTCCAACGCTACGTCTTTCGGTACGCGGTCACCTTTCGGCCCCAACCACCATCTGTTTGCGAGCAATGTGCCCAATGTGTATGTAATGTGTGTGATAATATTAAAATGATAAGCTTATCGTACTGTAGTTAATAAACTGTCCCAATTATGATAAATAATGCAAGACTTGTTATTATTTATATAATAATAATCTTAGGACGATAACGGTTTTAGATTAAACGTGTTATTATTTACTTGAAGTCGGTTTTACGTTAGCAGCGTCGTTTTGATTTATTTATTTATTTATTTATTTATGGTTTTACTTTAACAAAAAACGGCTATTCGCCAATTACATTAGTTAAAGACAATTAGTTAAAGACAATATACAAAAAATTCACACACTCATCTCACAAAACTCCAGACACACTGACATGATCGTCTTCCATTCGTCCGCGAACACATCACAGTCAGGGTGCGTGTCCAAAAGAGTGTTGAGCGCAGAAAGAGTGCGAGGGACAGGAGACTGGGCTCGCGCAACAGTGTGACTCGCAGGCACAGCGAACAAGCTGTGTCTCCTGATGCGGCTGTACTTGACTGGGGCACATAGTTGAGACAGTTCAGCATGCAGCTCTGGAGTATCAATTTTCCCATGAAGGATTTTACACATGGTAATTATTTGCTCATGTTTTCTTCTGACTTCTAGAGAATTATACCCTACACAACCTAAAAGAAACTTAGTAGGGTACATAAAGGGATAGTGTCCATAGATACGCTTGTAAATATATCTGAGGTAAGCTTTTTGCACTTTCTCTAATATCAAGGCATATTTTTTCTCATGTGGGTTCCAGACGCACGCACTAGACTCAAGCTTACTTCGAACAAGCACGTTAAAAATCGACTTGATTGCGCTTGTATTCTTGAAATCTTTAGCATTTCTCAAAATGAAACCCAAACGCCTAAATGCATCTTTTGCCACTGCTAAAATATGATCATGGAAGTTTAGTGTATGATTAAATGTGACACCTAGATCCTTTACAGCAACGGTTCTTATAATTGTGCTGTCATTGATTTTATAATTAAATGAGACTGGGTAACGGGCTCTGGTAAAACTCACGACGTAGCATTTTGACGAATTGAACTCCATTTTGTTATTTACACTCCACTCGTATATAGCGTTAATGTCGCGTTGCAGTGCCAGGCAATCTGTCTCAGAGTTAATTTCAAGAAACAATTTCAAGTCATCTGCATATAATAGACTTTTGGCAAAATGAACAACAGTTGGAAGGTCATTTACCATTATCAGAAACAGTAATGGCCCGAGTATTGATCCTTGACTGACTCCGGAACGCGTGTGATAGGGCTGGGATTCATAGAGACCTAGTCTAACAAACTGCTGACGGTCGCGGAGGTAGTCGGCAAGAAGCCGCAGCAGACCCGGTGGAAATCCTATGGCACAGAGTTTCGCTAGCAAAATGTCATTATTAACCCTATCAAACGCTTTCCGGAAGTCAAAGTACAAAACATCCACCTGGCCACCTCGATCCAAACGTTTTGATATAAAGTCCACTAAAGTTAGAAGATTGGTATTTACCGATCTTTTTGCCCTAAAACCATGTTGTTCATTACAGAGATACTTATCTACTTGGGAATAAATGTATTTATGAAGTACGTTTTCAAAAACTTTAGCTGGAGTTGACATAATTGCAATGGGACGATACTCTTCAACTGATGTTTTATTGAAACTTTTGGGAATGGGGGAGACTCTGGAAATCTTCCACTGAGGCGGATATGATCCCTTTACCAAGCTTAGGTTGAATATATGATACAAAGGAAGGCAAAAGTGCTTTTTAAAAGTTTTCAATATTTCAGGTGGAATATTGTCAGGCCCTACAGAACTACTTATTTTCAGTTTGCCTATTCCTGCCATGACGTCTTGAGGAGTGAATTTAAAAATATTAACATAATTACTATTTATATTATTGTCACAAAGGGAAGCTTTTTGAGCATCCAGTAAAGGTACATCAGGAAGATAAACACTAACGAAGAAATCAGCAAAGGCTTCAGCTGCTTGGACACCTGTAAACTTATCTCCCTGATAGGTAACGCTTGGTTCAAAACCACCTTTAGATCGCAAATTTGAAATATGTTGCCAAAACTGACGCGGATTAAGTCTTAAATTGTTTTCAATTACTTTTGTATATGTTGAATAAGCAACGGCTACTCGAGTTTTAAGATCAGATCTGAGGTCTGAAAAACACTTCCTAGCTCGATCACATTTAGTGCGCTTCCAAATAGTATGAAATTTGAGCTTGAGTCTAGTGTCGCGTATGATATCTTTTGTGAACCACACGGGATATCGCCGGCCTGTAGTTTTGCTACGCCGTTTTTTAGGTACACAGGCATCGAAAATAGGGTAGATTGTATCATAAAAATACTTTGTAGCCAAATATACATCATCAGTTTGTATTACTTTATCCCATGATACTTTAGAAATTGATAACTTAAACTGACCTCTTGTTGCTAAGGCCGTTACTTTGTTTCAGAACTTAGCAAGGGAAAGTTCAAACTCACATGAAATGTGTCCCAACAAAAAAGTAAAAAACCGAGTCTTCAACGCAGTCCTTTAAGACCGCGTTGAAGACTCGTTTCTTTGGGAATGACTACTTCTGCACACGTGGCTTTCCTTTTAGCTTAATTAACTGTATTATCGTATAAACGTCTATTAATTGCCTCATATTTGGTTATTTATTTTATCATATTTTGACATGAGTTTTTAGTGAAATAAAAACTTTTTAATTTTTAATGGCATACTAGAATGGTGGTCCTAGAATGCAAAAGGAACTGAAAGGTGTGGTTTTAGTCTGCAAAAGTCTGACGCGCCGTCAAGCTTTACCCTAGAGCGGAAAAAGTCATTGACCTTTCGAATACCGTAATTAGAGTCACAATAGAAAGACAATGATAGAGCCAACGCCGGCGTTCGTTTGAGGTTTAATGAATTAAATGGTTACCATCTCCAAAAAAAATAAAAACTGTACGAGTGCCCAAATACTTGCAAGTTCAGAGAACTTATGAATGCCACCGATACTATAAGTAGAGCTCCACAGCAGCAGCAGAATTGTAACTATATGCCACCTTCTAACCTACCTTTTTTTTTTGGTGGGGAAAATCATCCAATGACAACGCCCGCTCTTTGGGCGGAGAAGGAGATAGTGTCAGACTCTTACTGACTAAAAAACCCACCCCGTTCCTTCAAGCCTTCATACCGGGGCTCGAGTTCCCTTTCGGATAACCGTGGCCCCAGTAGGCTTCGACCTAGCTGGGCCCCTGTTTTTGCTGACAACTCCTTAAGGACATTTTATATGGTAACTAGACTTGTAGATCTACACTAGATCCACGCCGCGCGACTTCGTTCTACGCACAAATCAAGCGAGTGACACGTGTGTGTCGGTTTAACGTAGTTCTATTTTTAATGAAGGCATCTATTAGTGAGTAATGACTCTGATTGGAAAGGAGCAACTGTGCGGCTTCCTCGCCGAGCTCAATAGGTGTGTCATCGTCTCACCTGACCAGATGGACAGGGTATGTCGAATTTATCATCATCATCTTAATACTTTTGACTGGCCTGTTGGTCTAGTGGTTAGTGACCTTGACTGCTATGCCGGAGGTCGTGAGTTAGATTCCCAACCAGGACAAATGTTTGTGTAATGAGTATAATCATTTGTTCTGTATCTGGGTGTAATTTATCTATAATATGTATGTATTTAGAAATATATAAGCATGTTTATCAGTTGTCTAGTAATCATAACACAAGCTCTGCTTAGATTGGGACTAGACGGCGTTGTGTGATAGTTGTGGAATATTATTATTTTAATTGATATAAACTAGTGCTTGACTGCGATCCCCCCTGATGGTAAGCAGTGATGCAATCTCTGATGGTGAGGCGCACTAATTTACTAAGAGCATATTCACTCTAGCCTTGAAGACACCAAAATTATAATCGGACGGGAAGACCGCAGCAGGCAAACTGTTCCAATCATTACTGTTTATTTATTATTAGTCAGTATGACTTTTTATAACTTAGTCCACCGTGTTTATCATTCACAACATAAAACACAGACATGGTTTGAAAACCGCCGTCACTTGGCAAGCGGGCGACCTAAAGCGCATGACCTTATCTTAGAGTCATCGACCTGCGGTAGCCCTGTGCGCAGAGATACAACGCATACTTTATACAACTACTTTATTTACTATGTTTCTCTTGTCTTACTAGCTTCTGTCCGTGGCTTTGCCTGCGTGAACGTAGGTTTTTTTATTCAAATATCCCCGTTTTATCCTCTCTTATTCATTAAACCCCAAGCGAACGCCGGCTTTCGCGCATCTATTGTGTCTCAAATTGACGGTATCTGAAAGGTTAAGGGTGAATTGTGGAAAACTTTTCGTATTCTTCACCAGAAAATGGCAGACTCTGTATCATCATCAGCCTTTTTAATGTTCCCACTGCTGGGACTCAGGCCTCCTCTCTAGGAGAGTGAATGGGCCATAATCCACCACGCGGGCCCAGTGCGGGTTGGTGAATGTCACATGTCTTCGAATTTTTGATTCTAGGACATGCCGATTTCTTCACACGATGTTTTGAGATTCTGTATGATTGTAATAAATCTTTATCAAATTATAATTTTTCGATTTTTTATGAAAAAAAATGTTTTTTATACGATAAATCACATCCAATTTCATTAGTTTCTAACATAACCATGTCCCGCCGGGATTCCGATCCCGATTTCCGGCCACCGTAGGCGCGGGCTTGCGGACGGCAAGCAATGGGTAGCTCGCTGTCCGACCGTCCGGAAAGAGCCTAAGTAGTCGGCGGCGCGCACTGTTCCCGCGCGCCTCAAGGAGTTGTCAGCAACAGCAGGGGCCCAGCTGGGTCAAAGCCTATTGGGGCCAGGGTTATCCGAAAGGGAAGCTCGGTCCCGGTACGAAAGGCAAGAGGTGAATAAAAGTCTGACATTATCTCCCGGTCCGCCCAAGAGCGGGGGATGTCCGCGAAAAAAAAAAACATAACCATGTTTAATATAGAAAAAATAGTTTACAATTTCTCGTAACACTAAGAATTCCATTCGAACTAGTACTTTCTGAGATTTGTATTTTTTTAATTTATATAAAGGGTCTAAGGGACTGCCCTCCGCAAACTTTAAGGGCTTGCTCACTAGAACGAAACTGAATAGCTTCCATATTTTTTTTTGCAGGAAACGAAAAAAAAATCGGCCTCTCCTTACAAACTGTCCAATCAAGTTTATAATTTTGTATGGTGAGGCGGATTTTTTTTTGATTCCTGAAAAAAAGTTTTGTGGAAGGTTGTTCAGTATCGTCTACTGAGCAAGCCCTTAAAGTTTGTGGAGGGCTGTCGCTTACACCTTGTATAGACTCGCGTTTGACCACTATCTCACCTGATGGTATGCGGTGATGTGATTTGGAAACACATTTATTATGCTTACAGCTAAAGAGTGGAATTCCCTGACGGAGTCTGTTTCGTAATAGTTACAGAGGGTTTTAAGTCAAGAGTGAATAGGTTCTTCTTGGCAAGCATACTCTATCGTCGGCCAGATTACCCCTTACCATCAGGTGAATTAGTGGTCAAACGCGAACAATAAAAAATAATTACGTCTACCGTTAAAAAAAGTTGTAGGCTAGCTTTCCCACCCATATTTTTTTTTATATGGAAAGATCATCCAATGACATCCCCACTCTTGGGCGAAGCGCGAGGGTATCTTTTACTAACTGAAAACCCACACCAGTACCTCTACCATGACTTTAAAGCAAAAATATTTGTCGATACTCGATACCGATTACGTAAATATTTGATACTCGATACCGACTACGTAATTTGGTATGGGCAAATTTTGCAGCGCCTCTAGCGGTTACTTACGGAACCAAAATTTGCCATACAAAATATTTACGTAGTCGGTATCGAGTATCGACAAATACTATTGCTTTAAACTCATGGTAGAGGTACTGTTCCTTCGTTGCCCTTCATACCAGTGCTGAGTCTTCCTTTCAGAAGCAGCCAAAAAACGGAACCCTTATAGATTCGTCATGTCTGTCTGTCCGTCCGTCCGTCCGTATGTCACAGCCACTTTTTTCCGAAACTATAAGAGCTATATTATTGAAACTTAGTAAGTAGATGTATTCTGTAAACCGCTTTATGCTTTTCAGACAAAAATAGAAAAAGAGCAATAAATTTTGGGGGTCCCCATACCTCAAAAATTTTTGGCCCCAGTAGGCTTCGCTGCCCTGCTAGGCCTCTTACGGTTTGCTGACATCTTGAGGCATGCGTGAAATAGTGCGACTTGGGCTCGGTACGGGCGGTTACTGGACGGTCGTAAGGCGAGCTACCCATTGCTCGCCGTTCGAGTTTCCCTACCATAAGGAATTGACTGGTGGGTATACTTCACATCTCTGCATATCTCTTCAAGGTATGATAGCGTGATGCTATGTAGCTAAAGCGAAGTAGCCGAACCGAGCAAAAACCGAATAAGGCCGAACAACTGGCGAGTATAATACTATGCATGCAAATGACAGCAAGCCGAATGCAAGCCAACAGTGATCGTGAGATGTTTTATAATCATTCTTAAGCTAGCTTCTACCCACGGCTTTGTTCGAGTAAAGTGTTTTATTATCCCAAGAAAATAGTAATCAAGGATTGTCTGATATTTATTTTTTGGTTCCGTACCGCAAAAGGAAAAAACCGGCCAAGTGCGAGTCGGACTCGACCATGGAGGGTTCCGTAGCAGCAAGTAACATAATATAAAAGTTCGTTGTAGTAACTTTGATCAATGTTTTAATAATAGTGAGTTTTTTTTTTAATTTATGACGTATTAAAAAAAAAACTACTTACTAGATCTCGTTCAAACCAATTTTCGTTGGTAGTTTACATGGTAATGTACATCATATATTTTTTTTAGTTTTATCATTCTCTTATTTTAGAAGTTACAAGGGGGGGGACACATTTTACCACTTTAGAAGTGTCTCTCGCGTAAACTATTCAATTTAGAAAAAAATGATATTAGAAACCATCATTTTTGAAGACCTATCCATAGATACCCCACACGTATGGGTTTGATGAAAAAAATTTTTTTGAGGTATGGGGACCCCCAAAATTTATTGCTCTTTTTCTATTTTTGTATGAAAAGCTTAAAGCGGTTCACAGAATACATCTACTTACTAAGTTTCAATAATATAGCTCTTATAGTTTCGAAAAAAGTGGCTGTGACATACGGACGGACGGACGGACGGACGGACGGACGGACGGACAGACAGACAGACAGACATGACGAATCTATAAGGGTTCCGTTTTTTGCCATTTGGCTACGGAACCCTAAAAACGGAACCCTTATAGGATCACTTTGCCGTCGGTCAGTCTATCAAGATCTCGGAAAAGCGTAGAGATATCGAGTTGAAATTAAAACCATAAGGTCTACGGTCCCTTGAAGCTGTAAAAATGTCAAACTTATGAAATAACATAAAAAAGACGTGTGGCACTCGGGGACTGCCGCGGTAAAGCTATTGCATAGCATTTTTTATCAACTTATGCTATTATAATTATTTGTTTATTTTATTTATGCAGTATTTTTTTTTCCTTTGTATTTTTTTCTTTTTTATTAATTGAAGTTACACTTTTTGAGCGTGGTGATCGATAAGAAAACAAATGAGTGTAAGGTTATTCTCGTTACGGAATTTCTGGATTCGGTCTCCACGCTCAAGGCCCGCGATAGAAGCTACCCGATGACCAAGAAACCCGTTTTTTTTTTCACACAACGCAGCCAGTCTAGTCCCAAGCTAAGCAGAGCTTATGTTATGAGTACTAAACAACTGATAAACATACTTATATATTTCTAAATTCATACATATTATAGATAAATTACACCCAGACACAGAACAAATGATCCTGCTCAAACATTTGTTCTAGGTGGGAATCGAACCCACGACCTGCGGCATAGCATTCAGTGCCACTGACCACTAGACCTACAGGACAGTCGAAAAGCAGATTAAAACCCACCCATGTACCTTCAGTTGCCCTTTGCGATCTACGTCTCTAAAAAATCAGGTATTACTAAAATAGAACATTAATCCATACAAAAGAACAATAACAAAATTAATATTATCACGAACAAAAATATTGTTATCCAACAATACTGCTATAGAGTTCAAAATCGCTTGAATTCGTGGCATAACATTACATTTCAACGACAAGCTATTTTAAACTCTAACGAGATGACGTAATGTCGAGAATCGTGTGAATTCGAGGCGTGAAATTCAATGTTGTTTTCGCTTATTTCTGAGAATCGACCTTGAGATAATGTGTTTACAAGATTTTTGTACTTATAAACGTTGACTTTATTGACCGACAAAATGTATAGAGTATTTTGGTACATAAAACCTGCGCGGAATTTTGGTCGAGGCGACTTACTGGTGCCCTGTCAGTCATTTATACTAATTAATACTAAATATAAACCTAAAGAGTTTGTTTGTTTATTAGTACACGCATTTATTGTGTGTAGGGAATCCAATTCCACAACAAAATTGCGACTTCGCAATCCTGCAGGATTAAAATCCCGCGGATCCCGCAGCTTTACTGGACTGCGATTTTTTAAATATTTGTTTGTTTTAAGTATCAATATACAAAAAAAAATTCAGTCCCTGGTCCAATCAACTGGCTCGTCCATTCCCCGTTTGCCTTTCAGATATCGACCTATTAGCCCAGAAGGCTTCGGCCCTGCTGGGCCCCTACGGTTTTGCTGACATGGAATGGGCTGCTGGGCCCATACGGTCGTATGCGAACAAAGCGTTTTGGGAACACATTGCGTACAGCTAAAGACTGGAATTCCCTGCTGGAGTCTGTGTTTCCTGACAGCTACAACTTAGAGCCCGGCCACACGGTGCGGTGCGACGAATCGGCGGGCCGTACGAGCGGGGTGGCGTCACTCGTGTGCCCGCTGATTCGTCAATCAGGCGCCGCGCCGTAGCCGCACCGCACCGTGTGGCCTGGCCCTTAGGGCTATATTTCACTGAGACAGCATGGCGGCGCGACCAGTCGCCGCTACCAACAAAATGTATGCAGCTCTATAGAGAGTTACTCGCCTGATGTCGTATTGGTTGTGCTACCAATTTGGTAGCGCGAACAGCTCGGACGTGTGGTGACTCTGGTCTCTAGTTTGGTAGCTTAGGGCTTTATTTCACCGGAACACTATGGCGACGCAACAGAGTCAGGAGAGAATAGATTGCTTCTAGGCAAGCGTGCTCCATCGTCGGCCACATCATCGCTTACCATCAGGTGAGATAGTGGCCAAACGCGAGCCTATCCATGATAAAAACTTAGTTCATTTGTCAAGAAAGGCTATACAATATCACGGTACGACCTATAGAAGTAGAGCAGTAATTAAAAACTCAGGAAACCGCTCGTGACTAGAAAGTTAGAGCAAGAGTTCACTTGGTTGAACGCGAAAATCTTAGGAACGATTTAAATTGAAAAACAATTTTAGTGTATGATAGCCCACTAATCGAGGAAGGCAATCACCAGAGGAAGGAAGTCTCCTACTCAGAGCGTATTAGACTTTTTCGGCTCAAACGCTTATTAGTGTGCGTCCACCGAGCGTAGGTATAAAAAGTGAAGTACATGCATGATATTGTTTTCTGTACCTATCTATTTTGTGTTAATGAGTTCGAATCACCGATTAGTCCAACATTAAAAAAGAAATAGTCACTCACGACAATCTCCTCCGGTTCAGCTTCGACGATGATCTGCTTGAACTCCACATCGCCGTTGGTGATGGCTTCGGAGTCGTAGTTCGGGTCGTTGGCATCTTCCACGTACTCTTCCAGCAGCTCCGACCCTGGAGCGCCCCAGACGCCCTTACCGCCGGCGCCGCCTGGTA
The DNA here is from genome assembly GCA_929112965.1 of Mythimna albipuncta. Taxonomy (NCBI): domain Eukaryota; kingdom Metazoa; phylum Arthropoda; class Insecta; order Lepidoptera; family Noctuidae; genus Mythimna; species Mythimna albipuncta. Next base: position 3,869,637 of record OV815988.1, read on the forward strand.
AATTATAAATGATATTTATCTTGCAAATAGATTTAAAAAAACAGTTTAAAAGGCCCAAGCGCCCTAAAAGTACCATAAACCAGTGACTTTCTGAAACCTACTCCTCGGTAACGGCCAGGTTAATAGGTTTGAAAAAAATATATGTCTATTACAGATTAATGCACAACATTATCAACATTTGATTTTTTCGTGCGACTAATACTTTTGTCTAAAAAAAAATATTTAGCAATTTCGCAACGTTTTCCTACTCCTTCGAAACGGCTTGGATCTTTAAAAACATTTTTAACACATATAAATTAGTGGTTATTAATATTCTTCAAAGTGAACATTGCATATGTAAATCAATCAATATTTCGCAAAGAAAATGGATTTAAAGCGCTTTCCGGACGCTGCTGGCCGCAAATAAATGCACAGATTTACGTACTGCCGCCTAGGCGAGTGCGAGAGTTGCGTCCACATAATTCCGGTCAGATGGTTCAAGGGACTATAAGCCTTAATGTTCTTCAAAGTAAACATAGCATATGTAAATCAATCAATATCTAGCAAAGAAAATGGATTTAAAGGTCAGCCGCCCACTATCCGGGCGCAGCTAGCCCACCATTAAATGCACAGATACACGCGCTGCCTTTCATACCGGGGCTAGCTACCTTTCAGGGCTAACCCTGGCCCCAGTAGATCTTTAGGGCCCTGGGGTCTTGGACGTTTGGAAGGCGTATGAGTTGCCGAAGCCAACTCGCAGAATCCCCTTACTGAACTGATAATATGGATAAAACGGTGGTCTAAAGTCCTTGTATGAACAAACGGACAAAACTACGTACACGCGAGCGAAGCCGCTGGCAGAAGCTAGTCTGACAATAAATTGAATTGTAAAAACAATATTTTCAATACCCTATACCGCTTTTTTTTTGCACTAGTGCGAAAAATTTCGCGAGCTGGAGCCACAATTTATTACATTTATCGTATCAGACCGAGCGTTAAACGACCCTCATGAGTCGCGCTAACAGGGGTTCCTGTTTATTCATATCTTCGTTAAGTGTGTTGAAAAACGTCGTTTGATACAAGTGGATTGTCACTGCAGCACTGCTCCATAACACCCTCGCCAGCGGCTCGGGTAAATCCGCCTGAGTCGCAATGACAAAATTCCTCCGCTTGAATCAAAATGTACTATTTTTGTATGTTATTGGCACAAACATTCAGAGTTCTTGAATAATACCTTGATTTTTAAGATTTTAAGCTGGATTTAGAATAATCTCAAACGGATAAGATAATATTGTGTTACCTTGGTTTGTTTTGTAATTTTCTACACTTTACGGGGTTTACCAAGCGTAATCTTTAAGATAAAAAAAAGAAGTACACAAAACCTAATATAGTTTGATTCATATTTTTGTTTTTACTAGTTTCTTCTATACTTTATCGGTTTAGATAGTTAAATAAAGGTAAACAGTCTTAATATGTCTTTTTATTGAAAATAAATCATATAAAAGACATACAAAGATCGGTTTAGGTTAATTGTAAACATTTGATGGTATTTGAGTTTAAATTTGAATGCGAATGTCAAGAAAAGTATATAATATATAAATATTCGTGAATTTGAATGTTGGTTACATCACTAATGTAGATATAATACAAAATACACTCAGGCATTAAAGTACTCCTTCACATCGCTGTCACCTGGAATTGTGCCCAGAAGACTGGCAGCATTGCCACGTTCAATGGCAAAGTCTAATCATCATTATCTCATCATCTTCCTGCCCTTGACCCGTTTTATTTGGGGTTGGCACAACTTCTTCCATTCTGTTTCTCTTCATTCACACTATCACTAACTCCCTTTTCTTTCATATCACTTCTCACACAATCCATCCATCTTTTCACAAGCCTTCCTCTCCCTCTCTATCCATCTACATGTAAATTTATAACTTTTTTAGCAACATGCTTTTCATCTCTCCTCTTTACATGACCATACCAAGACAAACGATTTCCTTTCAACTTTTCAGTCACCGGTGCCACTTTAGGTTTAGGTTTAGGTTCAACGGGCTGTCCGCAACTCCACGACTAAAGCGCGTATTTTGCGTACAGGTGGGACAAATGAGTCACTTGATCCACCCCAGCTCCTCAAGAAAGATCAGCAGCGCCTTGGTGTCGCTAACCATTTCACCGGTGCCACTTTCAAATTTCCCCTAATATACTCACTTTTTCCAATCTCGTTACACCACGATTTAAGATTCTCGTCTCCGCTACATGCAATCTTTTTTCATCTGTCTTTTACCCTTCAACTTGAGGGGCATCAATGGCAATGCTAATGTCATACTTAAATTTTTAAGATGAATTTAGATCATTGTACGACCAGCTCCCAAGCACTGAATATTATGTTAAGCCAATTGCTTAAAGCTTCAAAGAGTAACAAAAGACAGCATGTGTTATTCTGTCATTACTGCATATTCCTATGAGAAAAGGCTTGTTTGTGTTTGTTAAAATCAGGGGATTATTTGAGTCACAGATAGGTTATTAAAATTGAACATCAAATAATTAACGATTCCATAATACTCATACTTAACCTCTCAAATGTCACATGATCCAAGCGGTATGTAAAATTAAAAACTTAGGCAGGTTTGAAATGGCAGCCAAACACTGCAGGTTCATATGCAACTACTTATACTATATTTAAAAAAAAACTTGTTTTTTTTTGCAATTAAAAAAAAACAAATGCATCTACGAAGTTAAAGTCTAATTGGAAATATGTTATAAATGCAAACATTCCTTATAAATACATGAATTACACCTCTCAGATTTGACTTATGCAAAAGAATGTTTAAAATAAACTTTTCTTTGGGTATAATTTGTAAATGTCTCTACAAATAACCTAATATATATAATTTACCTTGTAATTATTTTTTAGCAATATGTATGTACTTTATACTTCTGTTTTACCCATTGCGGTGTAATATGTGTGACCTCTATTCAATAAATTGCTAAAATTGTTTGATAAAAAAAAATGTGACTACTTAGTTTAACTTTTCGACTTCTGCCAGCTTATTCCCAAGAAAAAAAAAAAACTATGATGCATTATGAATGATCCAATAAATTGTGGATCCATTGTGACAGAAAAACAACAACAAACTGAATTGTAGGTATTTTAGTAAGCTCGCCACTATGTCTACTATAACCCCGTCATCTAATATGTTTATATTTAAACATGTGGCGGCGACGCGACCAAAATAGCCTTGATATGCGAAAGTTGTTTATATTATGGTATTGCGTAACAATCGCCGCGGACTCCGAAACATACCATGCGCTCTAGGTTCAATAACAAAATACGAGATAACTGCGCAAAAAGGTTCTGCGTTTGCGTGACCTTCGAAACGTAGCCCGGATGCCCTATATACAGAGATACATTACATGACTCGCAGTAGTAAACATTACGTAAAAAAAAAATACCCCAAATGCACCTCTGTTCATGGTGTAGGTACCATTTTCTAGAACGTTCAAAACAACCGGTTGGAATTAGATGGGATGGAAATAATGTAAGATGCAAGGCGTGGTGGCGCCTACCTTTCTTTGGCAGCCCTCGTCCATGGCCGTTGCGCGGCCTGCGGCTGTTCTTCCAGCTGCGGTATTTAGGCAACGGCGTCACAGCCGACGCCGACGCGGCGGCCGGGCCCTCCTTGCTATTAGACCGCCAATACTTCTTATTTTTGCGACGCAGACGCTCCGAATGGGAGGTGGCCGCGTCTCCGGCGCCCTCGTCCACAACCGGCTTTTCGTTATCGTCTACCGCCACGTTTTCAGAATCTGAAGCGAAACGCTCGACTTCCATTGCGGCGGTGGAACTAAGGTTTTTTGGAGCAAATCGAATTCGAAAACCTGCAAAGAATTCGATGTAGAATCTTATGGGACTCGCACAAAAAATGTGGGTCACGTTTATTTTGTTTTTATGTACGATAAACAATGGATCGCACGACGCACGTATTTGTTTTGGGAGCACACCGACGTGAAGTTAGTCAAATAACACGGCGGACGATACTGATTTTTTCTTCGATTTTTACCAAGTTGGACACTAGTCTTTTGATCTCACATCCTGTCTGAAACACGTAGACTTTCATAAGGTAATCACTTCCGTGGTGACCGTAGAGTAGACCACGGAAGTCATACTATTCTGTACATTTACTTATTTGGTCTCAATTTCTAGCTCATCATGCAGGCTGACTTAACCGTAAAAGTTACAATTGAATAAATATAAGTTTAAAGGAAACTGACTTACAGTTGCTCACGCGCTTACAGTATGTATGATACCTGTCATCTGCAGCTTTTCGATATACTGTATTGCTTCATTTTTAATTTACTGGTTGTTTCAGATTGTTTTCTGCCCATCCGGGCATCCAAGCAAAGTAAAATGTAGTAAAGCCGCATTCATGAACAATTCATTCAATAAATCGATAGTTGCTTGCTGGTAACCCTTTGACCTTGAACTATTTCGCGTTCCGAAAGCGATTATATCGCGAATCCGACCAACGCGCAATGTTACAATTAGTACTCAATAGTCCTTATTCGCGAGATTATCGATTTTGACGTAATTCGGAACTAAGGGCTAGTAGTTGTATTGTATTAGTATGTTTTTAATGTCTTTGTACCTATTGTATGTAGCAGTATGTATGTAGTAGACCTTCGGCGTTACAGAGTGATTCTTTGAAACCAAGAGAATGTCTCATTCATCTGGCCTAGTTTTTACTTTATAATTTGATATTTTTATTTGCATATAGTTTTCCCGATTAAAGCGCAGGCCACACCGGCAGCTAGCGGGCGGGCGGGCTAGGCGGACGAACATCGTTTCACCTCTTTACATACTTCGGTTCACACCGCGAGCTACCGACGAACCTAACGAGCTAAGCTAACGAAATATCCGACGATTCCAGCGAAGCTACTCGTTCACCTCGTTGGCGCGCCCGCGCTTCGCTAGCTTAGCTCGCCCGCCAGCCCGCTCGCCCGGTTCGTTCGCCCGTCCTCCCCGTTTCGAGTAGACTAGTCGACGCTCGTCTTTCGAATAGTAGTGCAGTGTTTAGCTTCGTCCGCTTAGCCCGCTTCGCCCGCTTAGCCCGCTCCGCTGGTCGCTCGTCTTTCCGTAGTTTTCGGTGTGAACCCCATAGTTCAGTTCGCCAATATTTCGCCTAGTTTGTATAGTTTCCTTCGTTCGCTTCGCCCGCCCGCCCGCTAGCTGGCGGTGTGGCCTGCGCTCAATGAATGTATCAAAGGCACTCAGTGGCTTACTTACGATACAAAATAGATAATAGCCAATTCCATCATCAGACCGCCCTGGTACCAAAAGGAAAAAGGGGGGCCCATTTTCATTTTCCTTACGATCATTGTTGTCTCATATACAAGGGATAAAGAGAGCCACCAAAGCGAGCCCGATTATTTTATTATTGATTTTGGTTTTACTCAGTGGCCTAGGACAAAGGATAATGGGGCCCCCTTGCAACCGTTGTTGTCTAATGTAAAAGGGATAAAAGAGAGCCACCAAAGTGATCTCGAATATATTTTTTTCATTGATTTTGGTTCTACTCAGTGGCCTAGGACAAAGGATAATGGGGCCCCCTTGCAACCGTTGTTGTCTAATGTAGAAGGGATAAAAGAGAGCCACCAAAGTGATCTCGAATATATTTTTTTCATTGATTTTGATTCTACTCAGTGGCCTAGGACAAAGGATAATGGGGCCCCCTTGCAACCGTTGTTGTCTAATGTAGAAGGGATAAAAGAGAGCCACCAAAGTGATCTCGAATATATTTTTTTTCATTGATTTTGGTTCTACTCAGTGGCCTGGTAAGGTAAATAGGGTAAGGTAAATGGGGCCCCCTTGCAACCATTGTAGTCTAATGTAGAAGGAATAAAGAACGCCATCAAAGCGAGCTCGAATATATTTTATTCATTGATTTTAGTTCTACTCAGCGGCCTTGTACGGAATGGAAAATGGGGTCTGCTACCATTTTTGTCTAATGGAATGGGATATGTAAAGTGAGCTCGAATATATTTTTTTCATTGATTTTAGTTCTACCCAGTGGCCTTAGTAGGTACAGAAAGGAAAATGGGAAGAGATAAATAAAGAGCCACTACCTAATACGAAATCGAATATTTTAACATCTCCCTTCGAATAGGTTCGATTTTATTATTTTGAACAAATATATAACGATTTTACTATATATATAGTGAAAAGGCATGGTATTGTAAAGTTTGCTCAACTAGCCCTAACATCCCAGATTTTCATAGTTTTCAGTTTGAAGTTGTATTGTACGAGTATTTTTTTTTCGAGCTTATTCTTGCGTATTATATGTCTTAGATTGTTTAGCCTTTGGGATATATATTAATATATTGCTGATTTGCACTGGTGGCCTAATCCTGATTGTCTTCTGTGCCACCCTAGAAGGGCCTCCAAATGATGGGGGCCCTGATGTATTGCACCTTAATATTTACGCCACTGTGCACTGCTTCTATCAGTAGGAGTGGGACATTAGTAACAAAATTAGAATTTTTCAGGTTATGTTGAGCAGATATACTGCAAATAAAATAAAATGAATTTGTAATTTATTTTTTATTTATAATTTCTTATTGTCCTTATTGTTTTAAAAACTTGGACAACTACTAGTGTTGTCCGTTATACTCTTACCCTTTAAAAATAAAATGATGAATGATTTAATATGAAAATATCTGTGTTCTTGCATCACCTGTTATTCAAATCAAAGCATTCAAACTTACAAACATTAATAATTATTTTATAATCTCCATCTTCAGATTCTAAAGTTCTGTACGGCTCATACAATTTCAAAACTGATTCAGCACTAACAGTATTATTTACATAAATACTATTCATAAATATTACATATTTAACATTGTTCACATCCATAGCATCAAGCAAATAACATCCATACCGAAATTCAATTTTTTTAATAAAAAATACAACATGTTCTCCTTTGGGAATGACAAAGTTTGAAGTTCCCGCCAAAAATCTTTCATGTTGCCATAGAGAAACAGACGAATTTTGTTTTTTTAAAAGCATGTTCAATCTGTATGCTATTCCTCCTTTTTTGTATTTCACCTTTTTGTTTTTCTGAAAGTAGTTAGAGGTGTCGGAGTTGCTTGTACAGGGACTATCCTGCTTGGACAAGTTTTGTATCATTGTAACTGATTGAGTTTTACAGGTTAAAATATCTATTGTTTCATTTTTTAAACATTCTTCTGGAGTAGGTGTATCGCTTATGTTTTGTGAAGTGTTCTCTGAGCTGAAATGACTATCAAAGTAACTCTTTACTTTGTTCATCAGCTTCAGTTTTGCTTTTAGTGAAGATCCACTCTCATCAGATTTTGTAGAGTTTAATAAATCTGATTTGTCATCTGCGTTGCCAACTTCTATGCTACAATCATTTGATTCTATTATTATTACATTGTTGTCAGGAACTTTTGAAACATGATTCTTGTCTGTATCTGTAGTTTTAAAATTTGAATCAAGTGTACTGTTTACACTTTCAAAGCTATTTTGTTCCCTCAATATTTTTTGGTCATTGTAAGCCAGTTTTTTTCTCACTTTCCTTAAATGTTTAGGAGATGCATTTTTTGACATTAAAATAGGGCTTTTTTGAAGAAAACTTTTTTTAGACATTGATAGTATAGGAGAAGCGTTTGGCGGGAATCTAGATGACGTCAGAATTGGGGATGCAGGAGTTTCGACACATTTTGGCACTAAAATTGGCGATTTTTCTTTGTCCTTTTCTTTTCTATGGTCCCCAGAGGAATCTACTATCGTTATATCCAAGTTAGATATGTTTTTCGGTTTCTTTTTCGTACGCTTTCGTTTCCGGCTGAAAGTTTTGGTGTTATTACACAATTTACCATTGCACGAAGTATTTTCATAATCACTAGATGAACTGGACGACCATTTGATATCTTCGCTGTTTTCTTGTGAGTGCAGCAAACTGAATTTCTCCAAAAACAAGTTTTCTTTTTGTTTTTGCATGATAAAACTTGATAAACAAAGTACAGATTAGAGAAAATTTATGACATCACATTCACATCTTATCAAATGACAATGACATTGACAGGATTGACAGACAAACATTAGTTGCCAGAGAAATAAATAAATAGGACAAAAGAAAAATAAAAAATCGTTTTAAGTTTCTAAAAGAATCTCGCAAAAATATTGTCTGTGCGATAAAAGAACCGTCGTGGCGTAAAGTGAAAACAACATTAAAAATTTTAAGTAGCAACCCAACCCAGCTATCCGTCAAATGCAAAACGTCATAAAATGTTGACACCGGTTTGTTGATTATGTTATTTTGTTATAATTTTCAATTGAAATCTTCAGAAATGTGATAAAAAATTTCACCGAGCTGCAAGGAAAATAATATTTAATATATTACAGTTTTGCCAAAGATAGCAAATGGCAAATCACACCATAATTGATCAAAACAAAGTCACGAACTTGGGAAACATTGGTATGCTGTTTTTTTGGTACGTAACACTTTTATTTTAACCTTTTTAGACTTCCTAGGTAAACTCCTGTCCCAGTTATCTCCAAATATATATAAATTAAATGGAAATTCATTTAAACATGACGAAATTTCTTTATTTTGTATTGGTCAATATTTTCGATGGCTAGTATAAAGAGTATTGATACTTTAAATTTATAATGCGTTTCGACTAACTAAGAATATTTTTTTTCAGGCTTGAGTAAGGAAGGAAGTAACTAAAATAAAAAGGGCAAGTGCGAGTCGGACTCGCACACTGAGGATTCTATACAAATTTACCTATGAAATCAATTCCCGAATTGTGTTACGAAGATTTTTCCGAATTGCAAATTAAATTTTGTACTTGTTCTATGAGACCTTGATTTATGCCTTTCAGGATTCTAGGTCAACGGGATTCGGGTTTCTTTGATTCTCTTGAGTATCGAAATATACGTATTTTTTCCGACATAAACGGCCGTATTTTTTTTCGCTAACTCAGAAGTCTGATTTTTTCTCAACTTCAAAAGACCGCAGACTTGAGTGCATGGTTTTAATTTTAAATCGATACCTCCAAGCGTTCTCGAGTTAAAGGGTTAACAGATAAACAGACGGACAACCAAGTGATCCCAAGGATCTTATATACGAGATGATCCCTTATAGGCTAAATAGATTTTTTACGAAGCAACATTACAAAATCTGAACTGTATTTTATTTTCATAGTCATTAAGTTCATATTTTTCATTGATTAGCAAAAGGGAAAAATGTACTGAGGAAGACAACGAGAAAGTGGTAGTGTGTCCCGTTTTTACAATAATATTTAACTAGGGCGTACATAAACTTGCTGTTAGCTACAATATTCTAGTCAGTGATAATAGACCGATCCCAGTCAAAGTGATAGAACCATTTTCGTTGGAACTGGGTAAGTGGTCGTTGGTGGAACCTACCTAGATAGGCAGTACAGCAGTTTCTTCACGCTATTTTCCTTTACCGATTCCTGTTTGCATTTAAATGTCCATCATCATTACAATCGAAAGACGTCCACTGTTCTACATAGTCCTCCCCCAGGTGTCGCTACAATTAACGGTTTGTTACTCATAACGCAAAAACTTATAAACGGATGAGTTTAATGATAAACGTTGCAATAATATAGCTTATAACCTATTTTTTTTATAATAATAATATATCATTTATTTCTCTCAAAAAGGTACATCTTAACACAAGTAATATTTAGACATTTTGCCTAAGACTAAAACCTTTGTGAGAGCTGGAGTCTGAACTAGGTTCGAGACCTGTGTGACAGATCTCCAGGCTCACACCCTTTTAAACATAATCGCATTTTGCGGCACATAAGTTTCATCACGTGAGCAAGTTTAATAGATAGGCTACTAATATTATAAATGCGAAAGTTTGTGAAGATGGATGAAGGTACTCGTATATATGGATGTGTCGTGTAAAAACTACTAGACAGATGAACTTAATCATAAACATTGCAATAATATAGCACATAAGCAATAACTTCGCAGTTTCGTTAGGTCAGCAAATTCAGCCAATAGGAAAATTTTATTATAGGGTGAAGCCGCTGGAAGAAGCTAGTCTAACATGGTTTCAAAATATCAAGATTTAACAGTCGCACTATAATGACGTCACGATGTTGCTTACATAACAAAAACGATATTTATCTACAGCAGCGCCCTCAAATCCCACGATGGTTTACTTTCCGCACAGACTCTAACAAAACAAAATGTACTGACATAAACATCAAATGCATTAATTAAAAAAATATATACCGTACTACTGAACCATCTTGACTTTGCAAGAGTGCAATTGCTGCAAATGATACACATATATGTATACCTTCCCCGTTTATTTTTCTTTAAATTAGTGCAAACTGCATCTAACTACATCGCGGGGTTAAAGAGTTAGCAGATAAATAGGCAGATACAGAAAGCTACTTTGTTTAATATTGGAATCTGTCTAATAAGTTAAACGACTTCGATAATTATTAAGATTTAATGAAATCTGATGTAGTCAACACGCGTTCAATAATCAATGTTGATTAAGAGATAGAGATCACTGTTTACTAATAGAAGAAACTTATGTTTAAAGTATCGAATATAAGTACCTATTTTTTAAATGATTTAGGGGTGAGTTGCACCATTTAACTATAACGATAAAAAAGCCGTTAACAGTTGTTAAATCGTCGAATTGACCAATAGGCGACCGTTTCACGGCTGGTTAAGGTTTGGTTATTGTTATAGTTAAATGGTGCAACTCACCCTAAATATTATACACAATTCCCAAGTCGGTTGACTTATTAGACAAACTATAGTCATCATATCAGCCGAAAGACGGACACAGGCTTCTCTCTTCTCTCTTCTTCTTAATCTAGGGGTGCTATTCTTTACGAAAACAGCCTTGAGCTCAGCGCTGGCCCAGCGACGAGTCGTGAGCGCAGTACATTGAATTAACAACCCTATGCATCTTTACATTGGATTGTTAATTCAATGTACTGCGCTCACGACTCGTCGCTGTGCCAGCGCTGAGCTCAAAGCTGTTTTCTTAGAGAACAGCACCCGTGTGCATCTCGCATTCATCGCATTCCTGTGACTCTCACCAGGTCAGTGGGTTCACCTTGTGTGGCCGCCCCAATCCTGCGTCTTCCGGAGGGCGGTCGCCACTCGACCATCTACGGGCATGTGCCCACTGCGACTTGGGTTTAATGGTTTTTCGAGCTATGTCGGCAACCTTGGTTCTCCTGAGGATATTTCATTCCAGATGCGATCACGCAGGGAAACTCCGACCAATAACCCTTTGAGCTAGTTGTGTAGAATTTATTATAGAGATAGTCCGTATTCGTAACGTTCATATCGTTATTCTGAATTTATGAGGGGTGGGCGAATAACTATTTTCTTTTTTCCCATATATCAATATTACAAGTCCTCACAAGTAACGCCCACGCCGCCGAGCGCCTTTGCCCACTTCAGGGCTCCCATACAACGGTGTATTTTTTTTGCCGTTTTTTGTACGGACGGTAGGAAGCCCTTCCCGGTGGTGCTCGACTTGCACTTGGCCAGTTTTTCTTAATGAAGCGACATCTATGGCGCCACGAATTAAACTACGAAATCCTGCATCGCGCAATTAGAATTCTCCGCGTGATTTGAACACATACAACGGCCAGAAATCATCTATCGGGCTGTTTGTCCAGATCAGACATAACACCCGTCTGGCCGGAGAATCCTCCTTTTTCATTCATAGTCTTGTAACTATGACGCTTTTTATTTAGTATCTCTTTTCACAGCCCATGTAATAGGGATTCAACTCATAGTTTAATTAATGACCAGTGCATTTCTCCTAATATGATCAAGGAAATTGAACCGTATTTGAATTGCTTCATCATCTGGTATATAAGGCAAAGATTGTAACGGCAGAAAATGGTCTTGATTCTCATGTCTCCAAGATCCCTGGGTGACCAATCCACCATCAATGTACGTGTCAACGGACCCTGGAGGACAGTATATATCTTTGGACGACTCACTCTTCATCAGAAAGTTATGGAGAAGCAAACAGCTACGTATAACCATCGCAGAATTCACAGGATCCAAAGTTATAGGTTTCAGGAAGACTTTGAAGACAGTTGATAAGACACCAAAGACGTTATCAACAACCGAGTGAGACTGCGCAACTAATTGATTGTAGATACTCTCGGAAGAACTGGAATTATGGTGTCCAGGAAACGGATTCATGATGTGTCTCTCTAGAGGCAACGCTCCATCGGTCACAAAGATATAAGGCATATTAATGTCATCTCCGGGCAGAGGTGAGTAAGGAGGAAGATTTAAATTTTCAGTGTTAATATTAAGCCATAAATCGCTTTCGTTAAACACTTTGCTGTCCGTATTCTGGCTTTGCACGACATCAGCATACATGAAACTGTAATTACTGTCAACAAGAGTTAAGAGGATCATGCTGAAAGTCCCCTGGTAGTTCATATCTTCTGGACCTGTGTGGGAGGGGGCCCATATGGGGACGTGCTTCCCGTCTATTGCACCGACGCAGTGAGGGAAGCTAAATCCTTGGGATTTCTCCAGCCATTCTTCAGGAAGTGCTGGCATCTGGAATGTTGAATAAGTTTTATTGTTGTTGCTGCAGAAACAGTTTTGACTAAAGCTAGACCGACGCACAGTCGCACATGTGTAATACGCCTGATTTGTATACGTAGAAAGAGGTCGCGTGTCCTGAATCTAATGAAGATCTACAAGTCATATGCCATATAAAATGTATAGAGACCGACGTGCTCAGATTGGCGTGTGTGGCACAAGTGTGCGCAGTGTAGTTTTTTTTTTTTTTTTTTATTATTGATAGGCTTGCGTTTGACCACTATCTCACCTGATGGTAAGTGATGATGTGGCCGACGATGGAGTACGCTTGCGTAGAAGTAACCTATTCACTCTCGACTTAAAGACCCCTAGGTTGTAGCTATCAGGAAACACAGACTCCGGCAGGGAATTCCACTCTTTAGCTGTACGCATAATGAATGTGTTACCAAAACGCTTTGTACGAATGGGTGGGATATCCACCATGTACCGATGGCGCAACGCCGTACGTCTAGTGGTCCGATGATGGAACGGACTTGGCGGAATTAAATTGTGCAATTCCAACGCACACTCACCGAAGTGTAATCGATAGAAAACCGCCATGCCAGCAACTCGGCGTCGATGCTCAAGGCTTTGGAGCTTTGACTCAACAAGCGCATCATCACCGATGATGTTCTACCTGGCCACGGACGCGCAGCTCTATAGATGCTTCAAAATACCTATACAAAGTCCGTGCTCCCTTTTTGCTACGTAATAAATATTAAGTTCTCCATCGGCACGACTTCATGCACACCGTTAAAGTTGAACGAGCGACACTGCGCCGTCGATCCCGGGCCTGTAACCTGATTCACGTAAAATCAAACAAGCCACATATCGTTGAAGTTTTATAGTCGTACGATCGAAGTCCTATCCAAAAGCGGTATTCACGATCTATCGACATATTTCCAATTACATTAATAAGTATTCTACCAGGATAATGTAATACAGATGTTTTTTTAAATCGACGAATTTCAAACGATTATAAAGTCGGTGTCGTTCAAACTTGATTGATGGATGTGAGGATATCGTTACGGTTTTCATTACGTGAATCGGGCTACTGGTCCTTATCGGACGGCGAGCTACCCATTGTTCGTCGTCCACAACTCGCACCTTCGGCCGGGAATTTCTACGAAACTCCTAACGCCCGGAGCTTCTCCTGTGGCGGCGGCAAAGGTGTGAGTATGAACTCTCTCTCATGGTTTTGGCCACCTGCTTCACAGAAAGCGATAACCACTTCCCATTCCCTCTTGCTCCATCATGGCCAAGACTAGGGCCAGACTGCAGAAGTCGTGTCCACGAGGAGAAAATGGCTCTGAGCGGTAATTCTACCTATTTATAGCAGGTTGTTAAGATACTTGTTAACTACACATATATATATATATTTTTTATTATTACATTTATATTTTGATAGGCTCACGTTTGACCACTATCTCACCTGATGGTTGGTGATGATGTGGCCGACGATGTAGTACGTTTGCCTAAAAGTAACCTATTCACTCTTGACTTAAAGACCCCTAGGTTGGAGCTATCAGGAATCACAGACTGCGGCAGAGAATTCCACTCCTTAGCTATATGCATAATGAATGTGTTTCCAAAATGCTTTGTATGAATAGGCCGGATGTCCACCATGTACCGATGGCACAACGCCATACATATAGTTAAGTAACTCACCCTTATCAAATCCTTAAAAACTGTAACAATGGCTTTACAAACTTCTGGAATGATCTTCGAAACCAGAGAAATTGAGATCTTGAAATACCGATGTAAAGTTGAATAGCTGTCTCCGGTTGCGAGATACCGCAGGGTCACAGCAAGTCGGATCTTGGGAGGTATTGAATCCCTCCATTTCGTGTCCTGTTTTTTGATGATGGGGGATATTTTTTGTACTAAGTATTCAAAGTCGGTTCCCGACATGTGAACAAAGTATTCTCCAGTTAATTCTGTTAGAAGTTCTTCTAGACGGTTGTTGAGGCTTGATCTGTAATCAAGAAATTGTATGTTTTTTATCATCATCATCATTTCAGCCGATATACGTCCACTGTTGGACATAGGCTTTCCCCAAGCCTCGCCTCAACTAACGTTCCTGTGCATCTCGCATCCATCGGTTTCCCGCAACCTTCACCAGTACCTCTACCATGAGTTTTAAGCAATCGTATTTGTCGGTACTCGATACCGACTACGTAAATATTTTGTATGGCAAATTTTACAGCACCTCTAGCGGTCACTTATGGAACCAAAGTTTGCCATAAAAAATATTTACGTGGTCGGTACCGAGTTTTGACAAATACTATTGATTTAAACTCATGGTAGCGGTACAAGTCATCACTTCTTCCAGGTATGTTATTTATAATTTGGAAAAATTTTCAAATAGGTTTTTTTATACAAATCATACAATAGCCACTCCCGCTCTAGGGCTGCTATTCTGCTTGTGTATGTCAACAATTTTTTTAAAACTTGTAACTCTGCACTCTATGTTTGCTATCATTTTATAGCTTGTCGGGACATTGGAACACTACTGTTAATAACGGTGATATGTCCCGATGTATCAGGACGAATGGCATGATTGCATATTCCAAAGCGTAGACCTTTATGGAGAAGAACGTGCAAGAAACTCCATGGACACGAGCCCTGTTGACACTTAATGCCATAAGTTAAGACTTTTATTTGTATGTATTACCTTGATCTTTCTTGATGTATGGCCTGCATCCAGCACCTCCTTCGACGACGCCTCTTCTTCGTGGCCAAATGATGCCGGTAAACCGCTAAGAAGTAATTAAATGTGGCACCCAAGTACAGGGCAGACGCCGCTAACACTTCAAGATTATTATCCATATTATATTACTAGCTGGCCCAGCTAACTCCGTACCGCCTAACAGTCAACGAATGTAGTAGCTTTCGATATAGTTAAGCGATTGCGATGAAATAAAGCCTACTAACACATGATTTTAATGTATAAGAATTATTTACATTGATTATCGTATATTTTACGTGAAGCACGCACAATTAAAAAGTTCTACAGGTTTATTAACTTTACTAATCATAGATTTTTCTGTTTGGTTCTAATAAAGATTCTTTAATTCGATGCGGCTGCTTACAAGAATCGTCTTCTGACAAACCGATAAGAAATAAAACTGTAACTCTTCATACTTCACCACGAAAAATAAACAACTAATGTTATCGAACACTGCTCAATAACACAAAAATATAAATAAACAAAAGTTACAAAACTGAAGCAGAAGCATACGAGTTATGTCAATGTCAAAATAAAAACGTCAAAATAAGTACAGCGTTCCAGCCTGCAGTCGCAAGTCGCAAATCAAACATAACAGTCACATCTCAAGCAAACGTCACCATCACCATCAATCAATGGTGATGGTGAATGATGGTTTTCGTCAATCAGTACCAAAAACCGTCATGCAACGCTTTAGACGGTAGCTTTTTCGTTAATTAAAACCTACCGTGTATGTTCGCCTCAGGGCCAGGTCACACGGTGCAATGCGGCTCCGACACGGCGCCTGAACGACGAATCGGCGGGCACACGAGTGACGCCACCCCGCTCGTACGGCCCGCCGATTCGTCGCTCAGGCGCCGCGCCGGAGCCACACTGTACCGTGTGGCCTGGCCTTTAGGACACTCGCCTATGGCGACTTTTTGTTTGTAGCGATCCTGTCGCGCATTTTGTATATAAGCTACACTGCTACAGTATCACTACTAACGCGCGTTAGTCGCATTTGCGACGCGCTACAGAAGCGATAGCAACGTGCTACAGCATCACGACTGTAGCGATGCAAACGAGCAACTGTGACGAATATCTGATAGAAAATGGAGGAAGGGTGGCGTAAATAAATATTCTACCTAAAAAAACATTATTTTTGTTACTGAATCGCGGTTGCATCGCAAATTCATGACAGAAGCGCGTCAGTATCATCTTGCATCGCGATTGAGCATCGTGTTTGAGGGCAAACAGCTAGCGACTACATCGCGACTGTATCGAAGCGAACGCGCGTCATCATCGCTACTGCATTACTACAAAAAGTCATCGAGGGCGAGGGACCTTAGTCTGCCTTGTCTATTTCGAACTATATGCTGGAGTCAGCTTCTAGTCTAACCGGATGTGTGTACCGGTATTTTTTAACATGACTGTTTATTTGACTACAACGCCGTAGTAATTGAGTGACACGATATAATTTGTTAAATCTGGCGCTAGAATAGAATCTTATACACACGATTGTAAAAAATCTTTTAAGATTTTAACGGGTCAACAAGACACGGAGGAGTTTCGGTTTGTACCTAATGAATGGTCAACCATACGACCACGGCTCGACTGTATCAAATTTTTTTTTTTTTTTTTTTTATTAGTGGGAAAAATCATGCAGTGACATCCCCTGCCCGCACAGTGGCGACACCCGGGCGTCACCTCCGCATGAATCCCGTGCAGGAAACTCCCGAACGAACCATGTCCGGTGAGTACCAGCGTCATGCGGAAGGTAAGGACGCCGTGAGGTCTTTCCAGCCCCGCCTCAAAGAGGGGACTTACCGCCATGATTGTGGCGTGCCCATCGACTGTATCTACCTGGAGGTGACGAGTTAAAGCACACAATGTTAAAGATATGAATATAATCATTTACGAGGATGGAACACGCTTTTTTTGACACTAGCTTTTTGTTTATAAAGATTGCTACACATTTACTATTTTTATAAGTTCTTATTTTCTCTTTAAGTACGTTTGCACTGATTTTAATAACAATAACTGCACTTAATCTTGTTCACAAAATATAAATATTGCATTATTATGTAAAAGAATTTCCCTTAAAACCACAACTTAAAAATTTCCCACAAGTAGTTTTTCTTTGACCTAGCAACACTGTTTTCAGGAGGTCCTGTAGATTTCAGTCGATATTAAAAGCACAGATTTGATACACGCGTCCCGGTTGATCCAAAACAAAATCAACACATTACAATATACGATTAAAGTGTTTTACAGCCGAATAAGAGTTGAGTTTACGACAAAAGCTACATTCTTTCAGAATATGGCACTAATTTTAAAAATGATGCGATCATTTTAATGAATTCCAATTGAAAGTGTTTATTGATTGACTCCTGTATTTTGATTCAGTGAATTTGGGTAAGTTTAGTTTATAGTCATTATAAGCTTTGGATGTAAATTCGTTATGAATAAACATAAACAGTTTTGTTTATTTAAAAGACGCTTACTCACGAAGGCACTAAGATAATTTTAGTAACGTCGTCGGCAACATAATTTAATTCTCATCTATAAGTTAAAATGGAATTAATGATAAACTATTTTTTCTTGGTTCTCCTTTGATCTCTGAAATCTACGCTAATTTTATAAAGAGGTAAAGTTTTTTTTTTTTTTATTTTCGTTTGTAAGGGGTTAATCTCTGGAAGTACTGGCCCGATTGCTAAAATTTTTTCACTGATAGAAAGCTGCTTTATTTCTGAGATACTTAGGCTATGTACGCGGTCGAAGCTGCGGGTAAATGCTAGTAGTCTTCTAATTTAGAAGCATTACTGAATTAAAGTAAAATATCATCAAAAGAATCGGTGTTTGGAGAATATCTTCGAAGATTATAATTACAATGCGTTCCAAATGAGAATAGGACCGATTCCTATGTTTTGACGTCTCGTCGTGGTGTCAAATCGAAGAAATTTTGGCAAAATTGAAGAATTCAGAGATGAGTAAAATTGAAGAACTGGATTCTGATTAAACTTTTTTCGTTCACAGTTCATAAATAAATTAAATTTTTCGTAAATTAATTAATGTTTAAAATTTAATGTTCCTCGATTTGACATTAAAATGTGACGTCACAACATGGCGGGCGATCCTATTCTCATTTGGAACGCATTGTACTTATCAAGTTTTTCCCTCGGCTTCGCTCCCGCCTCCGACGAAAAAAATTCTTGCACGCTCTTCTCCAATCTCCATAGATGTTTTTTTTGAGGTGGGAAATCATCTTATGACGCCTCCTGCTCTAGAGTGGAGCAAGAGAGCGAATCTGACTTTTACTGACTAAAACTACACCTGTTGTCCTTCAGTTGCCTCTTGCGTTTCAGGACCATAAGTACATCATTTCCAGAACCAGTCCCATGGCCCCAGCAGGCATATCGGCCCTGCTGGGCCCTTACGGTTTGCTGATCGCTTTGAGGCGTGAAACACTTCACGCTGTCGACGACTTGGGCTCGGTCCCTATAGGACGATCGGACGGCGAGCTACTCATTGCTCGTCGTCTGCAAGCCCGCACCATACGGTGCAGTTAGCTGTCACCGTAAAATTGTAAATAACGTTAAATTATAATCTATCTCGAATTGTAACCTGTCGAAAGATACTCCTTCTCGCTTCAGACCATGGTTATACCACACAGGATGGTACGAGACATCGTTACCGCTGATCGCCCCCACGAGGACACGGCGGTCCTCTGCTCAAGCGGAACACACCTCTACCGTGTGCTCCACCGTGTCCTCCGGGCAGTCCACACAGCAGTGGTGACACCCGGGCGTTACTTCGCACGAATCCGGTGCAGGAACTACCCGAACTGATAATGTTCAGTGAGAACCTGCGTCCAGTAGCCTGATTCACGTAAAATCAAACAAGCCACATATCGTTGAAGTTTTATAGTCGTTCGATCGAAGTCCTATCCAAAAGCGGTATTCACGATCTATCGACTTATTTCCAGTTACATTAATAAGTATTCTACCAGGATAATGTAATACAGATCTTTTTTTAAATCGACAAATTTCAAACGACTTTAAAATCGGTGTCGTTGAAATTCACTTTTTTTTATGCTTACTTGACTGCGATCCCGCCTGATGGTAAGCAGTGATGCAGTCGTTGATGGTGAGGCGCACTAGTTTATTAAGAGCCTATTCACTTTAGCATTTGAAGACACCCAAATTATAATCAGACGGGAAGACCGCAGCAGGCAAACTGTTCCAGTCCTTTGATGTACGCGGTATAAATGATGAGGCGAAACGCTTAGTCCGGACCGTAGATGTTTGAAGAACGTAAAGGTGGATACTTGCCGTGCGTCGGTTTGTCCGATATGGAAGAAATGAGATGGTGGAATCAAGTCATGCAATTCCTGCGCACACTCTCCAAAATGCAATCTGTAAAACGGATCATCAACCAGCCTCTTCGCACGCCTTTCCACCGAGTCCAAAGCTGCCAGGTGGCACTTGGAGATATTCGTACGCTCTACCATAGCCTTAGATACTTATCGCCATTGATGGATGTGAATACGGAAATGGTCTAAAAAACGACTAAATCGCTACGATATCGTTACGGTTGTCATTACGCGAATCTGGCTACTGAACCCGATTTAGCTATTTACGGTGGAAAAATCATCAATGACAACCCCCGCTCTTGCGTGGAGCGGGAGATAGTGTCAGACTCTTACTGACTAAAAACCCATCCCGTTCCTTCAAGCCTTCATACCGGGGCTCGAGCTGTCTTTCGAAACTAACCCTGGCCCCGGTAAGCTTCGACCCAGCTGGGCCTCTACTGTTGCTGACAACTCCTTGAGGCGCGCGGGAACGGTGTGCGCCGTCGACGACTTGGGCTCGGTCCGGACAGTTACTGGACGGTCGGGCAGCGAGCTAGCCATTGCTCACTGTCCGCAAGCCCGCGCCGACGATGGCCGGAAATCGGGATCGGAATCCCGGCGGCGGCGAGAGCGCCGTTGCCTGATACGGTGACCGCCTGCCACTTCCGCTTCCTCGCTCCGGACTACGGCCTGAACCAAGGCCCGGCGCGAGAGGTCTCCGCCGCCGATCGCCTCCACGAGGGCACGGTGATTGGGTGTGGATGGCTAATGGCTAGGTTGGAAGATAGGAATAAGTCAATTTTGCCGCCCCTCATTTTCGCCGCTCTGGGTAATGCCCGGCTTACTCCCTCCCCCCCTTAGATCGGGTCTTGCCGACGTCATGTGGAAGGTGTGGACGCCGTGAGGTTTTTCCAGCCACTCCTCAAAGAGACTTATCGCCATAATCGTTGGGTCAACTAGTTTTGTATAACATTGATATAACTACAAAGGCATTCTATGAAGTGCCTACAAGCTTGAAATATATCACTAAGTATCTTGTTGACTTAGATAAGAAAATCGATTAAGTGATAATAATAATCGTTTGCACATTTCCTTCAAAGACGAGGCGTTCTGACGAAAAGTTTAAAAAGAGTGTCCATGGAGTTTCTTGCACGTTCTTCTCCATAGAGACCAACGTTTTGGAACGTGCAATTTAGCTTCACTTTTCTTAGACTGACCGACATTTGACTATTCAAAAGTGCCTGCAAATGGTCTATTTGAAATAAATGATTTTGATTTGATTTGTTTTAAAACTGGCCAAGGGCGAGTCTTACTGTTCCGTGGTCAGACTCGTTTATGAAAACGGATAGCAAATTAAAATTAAAAACTTTTGAAACTCATTTATAACATTTTTTTGCCTATGTACAATTTTTCGACATGCAATTGCAATACTTTTGCCATTTGCAACGACTTATTCGTGTGAATTAGCATTTCGTTGATAAATTATTTTTAATTTCTGGTGTACGTACCTACCTAAGTATCTCCATAATTTTTCGATTTCTTAGATGTTCCTTGAATACAATAAAAAAATTAAAACCCGACGGTGACAAAAAAAAAAAACTTGACAAGTACGAGTCAGAACCTTGAGTTTTGCGACACGTCACCTAGCCTATGTTCAGCGGACAATTAAGACGGTTTTAACTATACTTCATTTGGGAGCTATAAGGGAACAGATGAAAATACACACACACATACATACATAGCCTGTCAAAATCATAACCCTCCTTTGGCTTTGCAGTAGTCGGATAAATTAAATATCGCTCAAAAATATACTTCGAACAAAATTATATGAATATTTTTTCGTCTAGCCTTTACACACGACCTTTTCCCATCACTCAGAGCCAACTGTTATTGATTATGAAATAAACATTTTAAAACTAAAACAAAATTCCTGTATTAATCAAAGAATATTTGGAAATTGTCCAAGCATCTGGTTTCCAGTAAAGCCATTGAAGTTATAATATTAGCTTTACAGGTAAATAGAGTATGCCGAGGTTGAAATACATTTGAATGCATACAAGAAAATGCATAGTGCGATTTTGTTTTATATCACGGGTCGGTCCACACCGAGAGGAGACTTTCTGTAATTTATTTCATCACTAATGCTCTTAAAACGGTAATTATGGAAAATATCGTAAGGAAGTTATGTACAAGAACAAAAAAATCGTGGATATTATATGACATCCACCAAACCGCACTAGGCCCGCGGGGTAGATTACGACCCATTCTCTCTCCTAGAGAGGAGGCCTGAGTCCCAACAGTGGGAACATTAAAAGGCTTACTATGCCTTATAGATCAAAATTGAGAGTTAATAGAATTAAAAAAAAAACCGGCCAAGAGCGTGTCGGGCCACGCTCAGTGTAGGGTTCCGTAGTTTCCCGTCCGTCACAATAAAGTGTAACCACTTATGAGTTTAAAAAAATGCTTGCTACGATTATACTACAAACTTAGTCCAGAAATTATTTTGTAGAACCCTTTTGTCTTTTTTGTACAAAAACGTTGTTTCCATCAAGTCCAAATAATTTTCCTAGAAAGTCCTTATAAAGTTCTACTTCTCAGATTTTTTTCATATTTTCTAAACTTATGGTTCAAAAGTTAGAGGGGGGGACGACACACATTGTTTTTTACTTTTGGAGCGATTATTTCCGAAATTATTGACATTATCAAAAAATGATTTTAGTAAACCCCTATTCATTTTTAAATACCTATCCAACGATATATCACACGTTAGGGTTGAAATTAAAAAAAAAATCACTTCCCACTTTACATATACCCTAATAAAACATTTTTTTTCCAATTTTTATTTTACCACTTTGTCGGCGTGATTGATATACATATTGGTACCAAATTTCAGCTTTCTAGTGCTAACGGTCATAGAGATTAAGCGAGGACGGACAGACAGACAGACAGACAGACGGACAGACAGACATGGCGAAACTATAAGGGTTCCTAGTTGACTACGGAACCCTAAAAACCACCAAGTCAAAATCATAACATGGTGAACACATAAAATAAAAAATACATTTAGCCGAACATAGAACCTCCTCCTTTTTGAAGTCGGTTAAGAAAGTTATTATTTTGTGCTGTTGACAAATTGACGGATTTCAGACTTATTCTTTTACTATACTGTGGAGACCTTCATTTATAGGCTGCCCGCCCACGTCCGGTAATCGGTGACCGATTTTTTGTAGGAGAAACATAGAACACACTAATAGCAATAGTGCATGCACACGTCCTACAAAAAAATTTGGTCAGAAATATACAGAACAATGTTTGGCTGCCCGCCCACGTCAATAAACTTTGGGGGTCCCCATACTTAGAACTGAAACTCAAATTTTTTTTATCAATCCTAGACAGACACTTCCAAAGTGGTAAAATGTGTGTCCCCCCTGTAACTTCTAAAATAAGAGAATGATAAAACTAAAAAAAAAATATATGATGTACATTACCATGTAAACTACCAACGAAAATTGGTTTGAACGAGATCTAGTAAGCAGTTTTTTTTTTTAATACTTCATAAATCTAAAAAAATACACTATTATTAAAACATCGAACAAAGTTACAACGAACTACAAGAACTTTTATATTATATTACTTGCTGCTACGGAACCCTCCATGGGCGAGTCCGACTCGCACTTGGCCGGTTTTTTTTTAAATCGACTCTTCGATCAAACGACTTTAAAATCGGTGTCGTTCAAACTCGATTGATGGATGTAAATACGGTAATGATCTAAATGACTGAATCGCTACGATATCGTTACGGTTTTGATTACCTGAATCGGGCTACTGTTACTACTACGTACAAGGGCGTGCCACATGTGTGCGTCCTTCTGTGTGTGCGTCGCGCGGTCTAGTATAGTTATATACTCCATCGGTTTAGGTAATTAACAAAATGTAAACAATCTTATCATGTCATGTTTAGACAGGCCTGTTGGTCTAGTGGTAAGTGGCCCTGACTGCTATGCCGGAGGTCGTGGGTCCGATTCCCATACAGGACAAATGTTTATGTGATGAGCATGATCATTTGTTCTGTATCTGGGTGTAATTTATCTATAATATGTATGTATTTAGAAATATATAAGTATGTAATTATCAGTTGTCTAGTACCCATAACATAAGCTCTGCTTAGCTTGGGACGGCGTTGTGTGATAGTTGTGGAATAGTATTATTCGTTTATTCGTTAAAATTAACATATAAATTATATTTTTAAATATTTAAATAAAAAAAATATTATTATTATGTCTTGTCTCGAAAAAAAATCTACAGTTAGGTTTTTATCTAACCGATGTTAGGTAATTAACTAAATTTAAATAACCTTTGTATGTCTCTTAAACGATTTATTTTAAATAAAAAGACATTGTTTACGTAAACCAATGGAGTACTACGCGTTCCAAATGAGAATAGGACCGACTCCTTTGTTTTGACGTCTCGTCATACTGTCAAATCGAAGACATTTTGGCAAAATTGAAGAACTTAGAGATGAGTAAAATTGCAGAACTGGATTCTGATTAAACTTTTTTCATTCACAGTTCTTAAATAAATTAATTTTTTCGTAAAATAATTGAAGTTTAAAATTTCTTTCCTCGATTTGACAGTAAATCGTGACGTCACAACATGGCGATCGATCTTAGTCTCATTTGGAACGCATTGTACATATAATATCTTCACTCTTGCAACCGCCTCTTTTGATTCTTATACGTATAAGATATATTATTGAGGATTTTCGAAATAAACCACAAATTGTTTCTCTGAAAACAAAGATATGTTTTATTCAACACGATTTTACAGTATAACAATTATCGTTTAACTAAAATTACACTTTTATCTCAATTGAAAACAAAGAAACGACATTTTAAAGTTCACTAATATCGCCATCTCAATTATATCCCTTTATTTATCTCTCTACAAGTTTTTATGGTTTTTATAAAAATTTAATACACAAAATAATCTAAACATCATGTGCCATTGAATCATACGTCACCCCGTATCCACAGCTTAAAAATTAAATTAATGAAATGTCATTTCCAAGGAGGTCATTTCATTACATACGTATGCGTAGCCCTTCTGGTATAGTCTGTCTAATAAGTCAACCGACTTGAGAATTTTGTATAATATTTAATAATTTAAAAAATACTTATATTCGATACTTTTTTTAAGGTTCTTCTGTTAGTTAACAGTGATCTCTATCTCTTAATCAACCTTGATTATTGAACTCGTGTTGACTACATCAGATTTCATTAAATCCTAATAATTACCCAAGTCGTTTAACTTATTAGACAGACTCTAATACAGATGTGTTGTTATATGGTTGTTATCTTATTCTATAAACTATCAATTTACGCAGAATCTAACGATAAATATATCATAAATCACCATATTCTTGTTTAGCCTAACTAATGTGTTTACGCAACTGTCAATTCCGCCATTTAAAACTCTATTGTCGATAGTGATGTGTCCATTAATAGCTAGTATGGTATCTGTTACGTATGTTGATGTTTTTATTCTAGGAAGTGTTCTTAATTATAGACAAGTAACGTATATTGCTTACCTTTACACATTTATTGGAAGATACTCCCAGGAGAACTATTATTACCGACATATTTTTTTGTAGGTGGGAAAATCATCTAATGACATCCCCCGCTCTTGGGCGGAGCGTAAAGGCGAGTCAGACTACTAACTTAAACACCCAATCCTGTTCCTTCGTTGTCTTTCTGACCAGGCACGAGTCTTCCTTTTAGAAGCAGAACCTTGGCCAAGTAGGCCTTGACCCTTTTTTTATGGTGAGAAAAAATTATGCATTGACATCCCCCGCTCTTGGGCGGAGCTGGAGATAGTGTCAGACTCTTACTGACCAAAAGACCCACCTCGTTCCTTCTAGCCTTCATACCGGGGCTCGAGCGCCCTTTCGGAAAATCCTGGCCCCAGTAGGCTTCGACCCGGCAGGGACCCTGCTGTTGCTGACAACTCCTTGAGGCGCGCGGGAACAGTGAGCGCCGTCGACGACTTGGGCTTGGTCCGGACAGTTAGGGCCAGGCCACACGGTGCGGTGCGGCTCCGGCGCGACGCTGATCGACGAATCGGCGGGCCGTACGAGCGGGGCGGCGTCACTTCGTCAATCAGGCGCCGCGCCGGAGCCGCACCGCACCATGTGGCCTGGCTCTTACCGGACGGACGGACAGCGAGCTACCCATTGCTTACTGTCCGCAAGCCCGCGCCCACGGTGGCCGGAAATCGGGATCAGAGTCCCGGCAGGCCTTGACCCTGCTGGGCCCCTACGGTTTGCTGACATCTCCTTGAGTTGCGTGTGGAACAGTACGCGCCGTCGGCTCGGTCCGGGCAGCTACCGGACAGTCGGATAGTGAGCTACCAATTGCTCGCCGTGTGCAAGCCCGCGCCTACGTTGGCCGGAAATCGAGATCGGGATCCCGGCGGCTGAGGCGTGATGGCCGCTCCATCCCGGATGCACGCGCGGCCACCTCCTTTTCTAGCATTACCGCTTCGCAGAAGGAGGCGATTTATGGTGTAGGAAGGCCTAGCACAAGGTAGACCGATGACCTGGAGAGTATTATGTCCCGAGTTGCTGCGACTCAGGCCTCCTCTTTATCAGGGTTCTGGTTTTTCCTTTTGAGTTAAGGAACCTTAAAGATACGGCCGTTTATGTATCAACTATCAAGAAACGTTCTTCGACACTATCGAAATCAAAACTTCTCGCTGACCCAGAATCCTAAAATTTTGCATAAAGCACGGTGTTATAGCACAGGAGAGCAGTGGTGACTGAGATAATGGCTCAGACTTAGAGCGGGTTCAGACCAGGTTCACATTAGGTCGGACCGACAGTTTTATCGGGCCGACAAAAGTGTCGGATCCATATTGATGTATTTTATTTTCAATAGCGCCGTTCACAAATGGGCGACCCGACAAAACTAACAGAGCCGACACTTTTACAGGACGTTCAGTTTATCTTTTTAAATATCGCAGCATATGCTGAGTTAGGCGCCCTTTTGGCCTTGCACAGATTTTAAAGTAATTTTTATTTTATTATCGAATTCTGCTGTATGTGTGAGGTACGAATAAAAGTTTTTCTTTCTTTTTTATTTTTTTTTTATATCTGTCGGATCGGCATAATAATGGCGTACTGGCAAGTATAGCGCCGTTCACATTGGTCGGAGCGAAGTGGCGGAGCCAATTAAAGTATGAAATGTTCCAATTTCATTTCGCTGGGCAATAATTGGATGCACCTAATATTACTTTTTCTTTTTTTTTGCCTTCTATTTAAATACCACATTACAATGAAAACGTCGTCGTCGTCCATCGTTTACAAAACCCAACTCACGACTGACTGCTTTGTGACGATTAGAGCAGTAAAACGACCGACGGTAGTGTTCACATTGGGTCGGGTCGACAGTCTAGTGTGAACCGCAACAACCGACAGTTGTTCAACGGTAAACTGTCGGTCCGACATAATGTGAACCGGCTCTGTAGGTCGCGGGTTCAAAACCTGCCAGGTGCATTACTATGTGTAATTTATTTCATCACTACTGCTCTCAAAACGGTGAAGAAAAACATGGTGAGTAAACCGGAATGTCCTAGAACCAAAAATTTGAAGACATGTGACATTCACCAACCCGCACTGGGCCCGCGTGGTGGATTATGGCCCATTCCCTCTCCTAGAGAGGTGGCACGAGTCCCAGCAGTGGGAACATTAAAAAAGCTGATGATGATAGCACAGGTATAGGAATAAATCTGAAAACTGTTTAATAATCACATCAAAAAAGTAAACAGTAACTTGGAAAAATCTTCGTAACTCAATTCGGGAATTGAATTGTTTTCATAGGCAAGTTATTGTACGGAACTCTCAATACGCGAGTCCTACTCGCACTTGACCAGTTTTTTCTCTTTTATTGTGTCGCCGATTGATTAGGTAAAGAGCCTTTTTAGATTATTTACTATTTCCGATTATTCTTGGGTTTGGCTATTTGTTTGTTTTAGTGACATTTATTTCTGGTCATGAAAATAGTGCAGCATTATTATTTCAGCTGAAAGACGTCCACTGCTGGACATAGGCCTCCCTCAAGTGTCACCACAAAGAACGGAAGGACCGTATCCATTGGATTACAGCAAATCTTTCCAGGTCGTTGGCCCACCTTCCAACGCAGCGTCTTTTGGTACGCGGTCGCTACCCCAGAACCTTTCGTCCCCATCGATCATCTGTTCTGCGAGCAATGTGCTCTGCCCAATCATCTTTCAAGGAGGCTTATCATCCAATGAATACTCTCGCTCTAGGGAGGAGCGCGAGGGCGTCTCAGACTTTTAATGACTAAAATTACACCTATGTCCCTTGCTTGCTTGACCTTTTTGCCTTGCGTTCAAAGACCCCAAGTTTTCTTTTCAGAAGCGAACGAAATTTCAGGCGTGGTTTACGTGTGCGTCGGTCTAATGTCGGTGTATAGCTTTAGTTTAGCTGCAGTCACAAATTCACATTAGCCGATAATAGGACCGACTATGCTATAGTCGGCCTTATATTGTCCCCACTGCCGAGACTCAGGCCTCCTCACTAGGAGAGGGAATGGTCAGTAATCCACCACGCGGGCCCAGTGTGTGTGTGTCACATGTCTTCGAATTTTTTGGTTCTAAGACATGCCGGTTTCCTCACGATGTATTTCCTTCACCGTTTTGAGAGCAGTGTTGATGAAATAAATTACACAAAGTAATGCGCCTGACAGGGTTTGAATCTGCGACCTACAACTCGTAAGTCGGGGCCGTTACCACTCGGCCACCACTGCTCAATAATTCATTTGAACAATCCATCTTCTGAATTTATGCTTCTATTAAATAAATTATTTAATTCTTACTTATACTACTAGTGTCCATGTTAAAAACTTACAGGGGTTGTAATATTATAATGTGTCTAATTTATTTTATTTACACCTATAAACAACTTAATAACTATAATTATAGTAAATTACAAAATAAATAAATAATAAAACCCTACGCTAAAATACACTATCTAAAATATGGCGTCAAAAAACTCTTCCACATCGCTGTCGACTGGTAATGTGCCCAAAAGACTGGCGGCATTGCCACGTTGTATGGCAATACTTATCCTCTGTCCAAGGTAAAAGCCAGCCTTTGGGTCACGTGAAGTGTCAACTAGACGTTTCGACAGATCTTTAAACAAACTGTGAGCACTCGGACCCCACGATCCAAGAGTTTCAACCCCAAACGGTTCGAAAATATAACTTCCAACAAGGTTGTTATATTTCCACCGCTTGAGGTTCTCCGCAGCCGCAGCGGCAGCACCAGCACGACACGACGAGCTAGGAAGATATGAAGGCGCAAGAGTATCGACACAAGTAGCGTCCCATACTAAAGGCCTTCCCATCTTCCAAGGAAATAACGACATGCCGTCCGGTCTCTTGCCATCGTCGCGTGCCAGGCCATGGGGTTCCAATACGGCTGGAACGCCGGCGGTGACAAGAGCGCGTCTGATTATGTCGTTGATATTCGCGTGTCGCGCTATGCGACCCGCACTTCGGCTGCATGACAGACCGTGGTGTCCGAGGCTGTTGACAACTTCGCCGCAGTGACAGCGATGAGGAGAACAGCAGGGAGTGCCTAGACGTAAGGCAACAGCGAGGCGGAAAGTATTATCGTCGAGCAAGGTGCTGATGTTCGACGACGGTAGTGCGTGAAGCCAGAGACCCGACTCCCACTCTCCCACAGCCAGCAGGCGCGCTCGCTCCGCAGGGGCAGTAAATGTTTCAATCTGGTTTTCCTGCACTACTTTGCAAAGCGGCTCATCCCACCGTCTTTGGGATGATGGTACGTCTGGTAGATTAGAATTCGGGCAAGCGAGTCTCCAGGCATTTATAGCCTCGATGAAGCACGGCACATTGAAATCAATCAGTGAGGGAGAAAGGATATTCCTGATTAATTTCTCAGTGCCGTGAACCGAGGATATAAAGGCTGGTAAACTAATAATACTAGAAATTTTGCGGACGCCGAGGCCACCCACGGGGTTGTAATTGTTATAATACTGTATAATATTCATTATTTCTATTTGTATGAATGTTAAATAATTATCTTGTTGCCTTATATCGTGTATATTCGTTATGTTTTTTTAGGATGAAACTTGTTGATACGTCATTTTAAAAACATAGTAAAATTGATTGAAATCAAGTTGTGTTTATTAAAAAAAATATATATTTCATTTACTTATCTAAGTTTTTACTACTTACTTACCTTAAAATAAATGCATATTTATTATTAATTTTGCAAATCATTCGTTACCTATTCTACATAAACAAACAAACTTAAATTATTTATACTAAAACCTAAATAAATACCTAACGTACATAAATAAAATACAAAAAAAAACAAAAATAATATTAAAAACGATATATTGTAAGCTTTATATATTAAAATTGTTTGAATTTATCTTGAAAAATAAATGTTGTTTACACCTGCTTCTATGGTGAACATTACACGGTAGGTTTTGTTGTCAGTTTTCCCACAGTCAAATTCAAAGCCTTGATTGACGAAAAACCGTCTAATGCGTTGTATGACGGTTTCTAGTACTCATTGACGAAAACCATCATTCACCATCAATCATGATTGATAGAATTGATTGAACCGTGTAATGTTCGCCTATGAACCTCTTTTGTCTAATGCAGAAGTGAATGGAGTGTAGCTTTGTTTGCTGCGTTCAATTTACATTGGAGCGTATCTACTATTGGCCTAATAATAGTTATGCCATAAATCACATTGTACACGAGGTTTACATCAAAGTATTTTTGTTCCAGTACAATGGAGAAGCTTCCTGATCGAGGCCGGAATAATATTTTCATAGCCGCTGTACTTACGTTATGTTGGGCAACCGCAGGTATGTAGCTTTTATTATATTAAACAGTTACAAATTGAAGTGGTTTTTACTTTAATTTTTAGGGTTCCGTAACTCAAAAGGAAAAATCGAAGTGTGGCCTCTGCCACACTAGACGGAAATTGCGTCGCGGGAGATCGGCGACGGAACGTTAATACAAGTTATTTAAACATCTATAAATATAAATAAAATTGGAGTCTGTTTGTAATATTGAAATAACTGCTTTTTACTGCGTGCATATGAATATATATATAACATTTTTAGGGTTCCGTAGTCAACTAGGAACCCTTATAGTTTCGCCATGTCTGTCTGTCCGTCTGTCTGTCCGTCTGTCTGTCCGTCTGTCTGTCCGTCTGTCTGTCTGTCTGTCCGTCCTCGCTTAATCTCTGTGACCGTTAGCACTAGAAAGCTGAATTTTGGTACCAATATGTATATCAATCACGCCGACAAAGTGGTA
The DNA here is from genome assembly GCA_929112965.1 of Mythimna albipuncta. Taxonomy (NCBI): domain Eukaryota; kingdom Metazoa; phylum Arthropoda; class Insecta; order Lepidoptera; family Noctuidae; genus Mythimna; species Mythimna albipuncta. The sequence goes on from OV815988.1 coordinate 3,900,695, forward strand.
AAATAAAAATTGGAAAAATATGTTTTATTAGGGTAGCCCCCCTATATGTAAAGTGGGAAGTGATTTTTTTTTTAATTTCAACCCTAACGTGTGTTATATCTTTGGATAGGTATTTAAAAATGAATAGGGGTTTACTGAAATCATTTTTTGATAATGTCAATAATTTCGGAAATAATCGCTCCAAAAGTAAAAAACAATGTGTCCCCCCCCTCTAACTTTTGAACCATAAGTTTAGAAAATATGAAAAAAATCTGAGAAGTAGAACTTTATAAGGACTTTCTAGGAAAATTATTTTGAACTTGATGGAAAGAACAGTTTTTGTACAAAAAAAGACAAAAGGGTTCTACAAAATAATTTCTGGACTAAGTTTGTAGTATAATCGTAGCAAGCATTTTTTTAAACTCATAAGTCGGTACACTTTATTGTGACGGACGGGAAACTACGGAACCCTACACTGAGCGTGGCTCGACACGCTCTTGGCCGGTTTTTTTTTTTTCAATATTTGTCTGTCTGTCTGTTTGTCCGGGCTAGTCTCTGAAATGGCTGGACCGATTTTGACGGGACTTTTTTTGGCAGGTATCTGATGTAATAAGGAGTAACATAGGCTACTTTTATTTCAGAAAAAATACATTTAAAATCCTGTAGTCCACGCGAACGAAGTCGCGGGCACAGCTAGTATGCAATAAACTTGTATTAACGTTCCGTCGCTGATCTTCCGCTACGGAATTTCCGTCCAGTGTGGCAGAGGCCTTATAGGATCACTTTGTTGTCCGTCCGTCTGTCTGTCATAACGTTTATCTCAAGAACGCATGGAGGTATCGAGTTGATATTAAAACGGTATACTTAGGCCTGCGTTTCCTTGAAGCTGTGAAAAAATCAAACTTGCAAGTTAAGTAAAAAAAAAGATACGACCGTTTATGTAGCAAATAATGTACATATATACATTTCGACACTTTCAAGGGAATAAAATTTCATGGTTTATGGTACTTCCCGTTGACCTAGAAACCTTAAATTTGGCATGAACTCAGGTCTTATATTACAAGTCTAAGAAAAATCTTTATAACTCAATTTGGAAATTGAACTAATTTCATAGGTAAGTTTGTATGGAACCCTCCTCAGTGCGTGAGCCCGACTCGCACTTGCCAAATTTTTTTGATAGGCTCGCACTTGACGACATCTCACGTAATGGTAGCCGATGATGTGGTCGACGACGGAGCATGCTTGCTTAAAAGTAATCCACTCACTCTTGACTAAAGATCCTTAGGTTTTAGCTACCAGCCCCCCTAGCCAAGTTACAACCGTTTCGCTTGCGCCGAACGCTTCGAGTTGGCCGCGCCGCCAATTCTTTTGTTCTGACCACGTGACTGAGCGTTGAGACGACGTCATTCCCGTACATTTGAAGCTTTCTACAAACGTTAACTATTGCAGATTAGCAACCTGGCTAGGAGTACAGGAAACACAGACTCCGGCAGGGAATTCCACTCCTTAGTTATACGCATAATGAGTACGGAATTCAGCAGTTTTGAAACTGAAAATGTGCACAACGACATTTTTGACGATGAGATATGTGTTTTTTTATTTATTTTTTTACCATTAATAGGCTCACGTTTGACCACCATCTCACCTGATGGTAAGCGATGATGTGGCCGACGGTGGAGCACGCTTGTCTAGAAGTAACCTATTCACTCTTGACTTAATGACTCCTAGGTTGTAGCTGGTCCAAGTTTTTAGAGTTCCGTCCCGTAACCAAGGGGTAAAACGGACACCGCTGTCCATCTGTCTGTCTGTCTGTCCGTCTGTCACTAAGCTGCATCTTATAAAATAGTTAGACTTTTTTTCCGGTGGGAAAATCATCTAATGACATCCCCCGCTCTTGGGCGGAGCGGGATATTAGTGTCAGACTTCTACTGACTAAAAACCTACGCCAGTTCCACCGTTGCCCTTCATAACGGGGGCTGAGCTATCTTTTGTATTAGCCCTGGCCCCAGTAGGCTTCGGTCCAGCTGGGCCCCAGCCGGGGAACAGTGCGCGCTGTCGACGACTTGGGCTCGGACCGGAATTTACCGGACGGTCGGACCCATTGCTCGCCGTCCCGAAGTCCGCGCCTACGGAATAGCCATACGGTTCAAATTTTCACAGAGCATGTATTTTTGTAGCCACTATAACAACTAATACTAAAAATTGAATAAAATTGGGCTCCCATGCAACAAACGTGATGTTTTTGTCATTTTTACAGACAATATGGGATCCTTCGTGCGCGACTCGGTTTTTCAAAACTACCCTCAAAATATGGTTTAAGGGGTGTTAAAGTTTTATACGATATCACTCGCAAAATGCAAGGTGCTAGCACAAAATAGATAGGTACAGAAGACAATCTCATGTATGTACTTCATTTTTTATACCTACGCTCGGTGGACGCACACTAATGAGCGTTTGAGCCGGAACTGTTCGACGAGCGGGCCGAGGCTCTGAGACATCGTGTCCGTGAGCGGTGTCTATGTGTGTGTTGCTCGAGCGCGCTTTGTATGTAGATTGACTTCTGTACCTATCTATTTTGTGGTGCAAGCTAGTTATTATTACGAGTATATAGTGAACCTAAAACAATCTTTATCTAACTCGGTGGCCTAAATTATAGAAGCGTCACAGATGCCTTACCGATGATATTTTTATTACTCTTTCAGCAACTATCAGTTTATGGCCTATCTGCTCTTTGGTTTTATAGACTATTGTCTATTTATTATTACTTTTTTATATCATTGTTTATGGATGGCAAATATACTCACGCCTATTTTCGTTTTAACACTAAGTGTTCCATTGATATACCTAGGTGTAGACCTAGACTTAATGTAGCGTTGTTTGTCTATTAACTAATTAAAAAGGCGTGCGAAGGGGCTAACTGGCTGGTTTAGTGGCCCTAACTGCTATGCCGGAGGTCGTGGGTTCGATTCCGACCCAGGATAAATGTTTATGTGATGAGCATGATCATTTGTTCTGTGTCTGGGTGTAATTTATCTATATTATGTATGTATATGTAAGTATATTTATCGGTTGTCTAGTACTCATAACACAAGATCTGCCACAGTATTACCATTTTACTGTGGCTCTGCTTAGCTTGGGACTAGACAGCGTTGTGTGATAGTTGTGGAAAAAAAAAATCTACCATCGGGCAAACCGACGTACGGCGAGTATCCAACCTTACGTTGTTGAAACCTCTACAGTCCGGACTAAGCGTTTCGCCTCGTCGTTTATATTCGTACATCGAAGGACTGGAACAATTTGCCTGCTGCTGTCTTCCCGTCTGTTTACAATTTGTGTGTCTTCAAGGCTAGAGTCAATAGGCTCTACACTATCTCTCGCTCCGCCTAAGAGCGGAGGATGTCATTAGTTGAATTTACCACCACGAAAAAAAGGAAAAAATAGGCTCTTAGAGTCTGTCTAATAAGTTAAACGACTTGGGTTATTAATAAGTTTTAATGAAATCTGATGTAGTCAACACGGGTTCAATAATCAAGGTTGATTAAAAGATAGAGTTCATTGTTTAATAAAGAAGAACCTTATGAAAAGTATCGAATATAAGTTCGTTGACTTATTAGACAGACTATAAAACCTCACCATCACCGATTGCATCACTACGATCCCACCTGATGGTAAGCAGTGATGCAATCTCTGATGGTGAAGCACTAGTTTATGAGCCTATTCACCCTTGACTTGAAAACTTTTAAAGTATAATCGGACGGGAAGACAACATCAGGCAAATTGTTCCAGTCCTTCGACGTACGCGGTATTAACGACGAGGCAAAACGCTTAGTTTGCAGTATTGGCGTGACGCACTAATTAAAAATAATTAATGTCATTGCTAATTGCTAAATAAGCAACCCGACCACCTTCGCACACTTATGTAAATTCCACGACCTACCCAAAATTTGAAACTCATTAATCGGACCACTAGACGTACGGCGTTGCGCCATCGGTACATGGTGGACATCCCACCCTTACGTACAAAGCGTTTCGGGAACACATTTATTATGCGTACAATTCAACTAAGGAGTGGAATTCCCTGCCGGAGTCTATGTTTCCTGATAGCTACAACCTAGGGGTCTTTAAGTCAAGAGTGAATAGGTTACTTCTAGGCAAGCGTGCTCAAACGTGATAGTGGTACCATCCCATCTCGCGAACCCCGGAGGGGTTTACTTTGGGGCTACTCATAACCCTAGTAGACGTACGGCGTTGCGCCATCGGTACATGGTGGATATCCCACCCATTCGTACAAAGCGTTTTGGAAACACATTCATTATGCGTACAGCTAAAGAGTGGAATTCCCTGCCGGAGTCTGTGTTTCCTGATAGCTACAACCTAGGGGTCTTTAAGTCGAGAGTGAATAGGTTACTTCTAGGCAAGCGTGCTCCATCGTCGGCCACATCATCACTTACCATCAGGTGAGATAGTGGTCAAACGCGAGCCTATCAATAATAAAAAAAAAAAAAAAAAGGCTTCCACGCTGAAAAGCTGAAAGACTTGTCAGTAAAATCGTAGGTGCCCCAACTGTTTTGAAGAATTTGCTGACATGTCTTTGAAGTGCGCATAGAACATATCCAAACGCCGTTTTCTTTTTCTTGTTGGGGAAAATCATCCAATGACAACCCCCGCTCTAGGGCGGAGCGGGAAATAGTGTCAGACTCTTTCTGACTAAAAACCCACTCTAACTCTAACCTAACCCTGGCCCCAGTAGGCTTCGACCCGGCTGGGCCCCTGCTATTGCTGACAACTCCTTGAGGCGCGCGGGAACAGTGCGACGTCGACGACTTGGGCTTGGTCCGGACAGTCGGACAGCGAGCTACCCATTGCTCACAGTCCGCAAGCCCGCGCTTACGGTGGCTGGAAATCGGTGATTGGAATCCTGGCGGCGGCGAGAGCGCCGTTCGCCACTCCTTCTCGCTCCGGACCATGACCTCAACCAAGGCCCGGCGCGAGAGGTCTCCGCCGCCGATCGTCCCCACGAGGGCACGGCGATGATCGCAACGTCGTCCCGGGCCTGATGGTTACCAAACGACAAGCTAATTATTGCTCGTCGTCTACTATGGCCGAGGAGCGAGAAGTCCTGATGCCCGTCCTATAGCAACGGCAGAGGATGTTCGTTTCCTCTCGTTTGTGGTCATTGTGGAGAGACACAAGGAGGCGACCGCATTCCATTTCCTCTCGCTGCGCAAGTGCTCCGTCCAAGCGGGGCACACCTCTACCACCCGGACGTGGTGGATACACTAATGACCAGAGGTCGGAGTAGGTAGATTGATTTAAGGTAGTTGACGTCAAACGTAAAGGATAATACGGATATGCCTCCAAAATACCAGAACTTCATATTTATTGTGATATTTGTTCCGGAATTTTGAAATTAGCATGAATTTGTGTTTAAGGTGAAAAACGTATTAATAATATCAATCTACGCTGCCAGTGTTAGCTAATGGTGAAAGAAATCAGTATTTTATTTTGTACAAAAATACCTTGGAATAGTTACACCGTATTTTGTCCCTTACTGTTGAATTAGAAATGACGCTTGACAGTATGAGACAATACTTAGGGCCCCTTTTATTTCTTTATCTCATGTTCATCTATGTTCACAACGCAATAATTGTTCATTGAATCCAATCAATCATTCATATAATAAACGATTTTGTTAGCCTATCTGTATGTTTTTTATTTTATTTTATTCCATAATTCCAACCCCGCAACTTTTTTCCGGTACTTCCCGCACATTATGGATAAAATGGCATGTCCATATTATAATATCTTGACGCAAGTATATAAAATCAATCTACCTACTCCGACCTCTGCTAATGACCGTGGTCCATGGATCATTCTAATGAATGGTTTACACATCCGAGCGTTCCTTACCTGAATCTGCTGCGTTTTCCGGCTTTCCAGTTCAAACATATTAATCCCTTTTCTCCTTTAGTCCACAGCATCGACTGCTTCAAGTGCGTGTCCATGAACGGGCGCTTCCCGGCATGCGACGACCCCTTCCACAACAACCACAGTCTCCAGATGCTGGAGTCTCCCTGCATGGGGGGCAGGAAGGGACGCGACGGATTATTCCCTGCCACCTCGTGTATCAAGATAGCTGGAGTGTTTGGTAAGACATAAGTACTATTTAGGTCCTCGAGAAGAACCACAGTCTTCAGATGTTGGAGTCACCCTGTATGGGGGCAGGAAGGGACGCGACGGCCTGTTCCCTGCCACCTCGTGTATCAAGATAGCTGGAGTGTTTAGTAAGACATAAGTAGTAGTATTTAGACCCTTTCCTCAACAACCACAGTCTTCAGATGTTGGAGTCGCCCTGCATGGGGGGCAGGAAGGGACGTGATGGATTGTTCCCTGCCACCTCGTGTATCAAGATAGCTGGAGTGTTTGGTAAGATATAAGTAGTAGTATTTAGACCCTTTCCTCAACAACCACAGTCTTCAGATGCTGGAGTCGCCCTGCATGGGCGGCAGGAAGGGACGTGATGGATTGTTCCCTGCCACCTCGTGTATCAAGATAGCTGGAGTGTTTGGTAAGACGTGAGTACTGTTTAGCCTCGACAAGAACCATAGTCTTCAGATGCTGGAGTTGCCCCCAGGAAGGGACGCGACGGATTGTTCCCTGCCACCTCGTGTATCAAGATAGCTGGAGTGTTTGGTAAGATATAAGTACTGTTTAGGCCCTCGAATAGAACCACAGTCTTAAGATGCTGGAGTCGCCCTACATGGGAGGCAGGAAGGGACGCGACGGCCTGTTCCCTGCCACCTCGTGTATCAAGATAGCTGGAGTGTTTGGTAAGATATAAGTAGTATTTAAGCCCTCGACAAGAACCACAGTCTTCAGATGCTGGAGTCGCCCTGCATGGGGGGCCGGAAGGGACGCGACGGAATGTTCCCTGCCACCTCCTCTATCAGTATCAAGATAGCTGGAGTGTTTGGTAAGACCTAAGGCCCCTCGCCTATAGCGACTGTTTGTAGCGATGCTGTAGCGAGTTCGCATCGATACAGTCGCGCTGCTGTAGCTCGTTGGCTTCTTTTCTATAGCGCTTTCAAATGCAAATGCTTGTTTGTAGCGATGCTGTCGCACGCTTACAAATCGCGCAAAAGCATCACTGCAAAAAGTCGAGGCGCCGGGTTAAGTAGATCTTGTTAGATTCATAAGGACCGAAACTGCGTAAAATGGTCATCTGCGCGATACAAAAGTGCTCTATCGCAGCTATATGTTGTTACTACATTGTGTGTATCGACGAGTGTGTAGTTATGCTTGAGTTATGCCAAATAAAATAGGTTTCCTTCTATAAATAATGGCTAGACCAATTGCATGTCCGCTCTGCTTGTGCTAGCGACACAAGATAAGGTTAGGATTAATATTATAAAAAACTAGCTTTTGCCCGCGCGGCTTCGCTCCCGCTCTTCCCTACTTCAGCCTACTATACCCTACTCTACCCTACCCTACTCTACTCTACCCTACCCTACTCTACTCTACCCTACCCTACTCTACTCTACCCTACCCTACTCTACCCTACCCTACTCTACCCTACTCTACCCTACCCTACTCTACTCTACTCTACCCTACTCTACCTTACTCTACCCTACTCAACTCTAATAAACCTCACGGAGCCCGAGACCTTTCCAACGAATGCAAAACCGTGGAAATCGGTTCGTGCGTTCTGGAGTTATAGCGTCAGGAAGGAAACCCCGACTTATTTTTGTATAGTAGATTGTCAGAACAATTTTGCATTCATAATCCTTATAAGTCTGATGGTCAACACATAGGCGCTATTTGCTACGAGGGTTGTGCAATAAATAAAATATCCTGCTGCATTTCAGATGACACGGGCGAGACCATTACAGTGCGGGGCTGCGGGCTAGACTCTGGCACGGCTACCACCGACACTGAGATTATAAGAATGTCTCACTGTGGGCGGTTCTACTATGACGATAGGTAAGTGAGCTAAGCGTAGATACAGAAGGGTTAGGTGGGGTAGCCCCCCAGCGTCTCCAACCTCGTGGGGTCCCCATACCTGATAAGCAATTCGAACTAGTGAAAAATTCTCCCACCTTCGAAATCAAGATAAGATAAGATAAGATAGGTAAGTATTTATTTGCCTAATTATGTTATCTGTGAAAACTTGTAATTGGCTAATTGGCCTTCTTTCAATATTTTTTAACTATCTGTATGTTAGCTGTAAGTTTTCCGAAAAAATAAAATAAAATAAAAATAAAAATAAAAAATAGTCATAGTCTTACAAGTCATATAAAGTATTTTCAAATTAAATTATAGCATGAATAAGTACAGAATACATTTTTAATAATAATATTCAATAACTATCACTCAACGCCGTCTGGACTAGACGGCGGACGGCGACGACAAGCTAAGGAGAGCTTGTGTTATGGGTACTACAACTGATAAACATACTTATATATTTCTAAATACATACATATTATAGATAAATTACACCCAGACACAGAACAAATGATCGTGCTCATCACACAAACATTTGTCCTGGGTGGGAATCGAACCATCATATTATTTACTTTTATTTTTAATTTTTCTGAATTTACCTTACTCACAAGTTAAATTACAAGCAAAAACTAGTGTTATTATATGTTAAGTTACTAAGGTTCAAACGTACGAAAAAACAAAAAAAGACGTGTGACACTCGGGGACTGCCGCGGTAAAGCTATTGCATAGCATTTTTATCAACTTATGCAATTATAATTATTTATTTATTTTATTTATGCAGTACCTATTTTTTTTCTTTGATATTAATTGAAGTTACATTTTCACACATTGAATTGAATTTTGATTGATTGTTCACTCATTTGTTTTCTTATCGGTCACCACACCACACTCAAAAAACAAATGAGTGTAGGTATATAGTAACACCCCCGTTAGGTTATTTTCGTTACGGAATTTCTGGATTCGGTCTCCACGCTCAAGGCCCGCAATAGAAGCTATGCAATTAGCCCTTAATAACACTAAGAATTTCTGTGTGCGATTGTACACATGCGCCGATATCCCCCACTACTTTCATTGAGCGATCTTAAACCACCGCGCGACCTGTAATTCCCAGTGAAAAAAGGCAAAAAATGCTTGGAAAGTTGTAGCACAAGATAGATAGGTACAGAAGTCAATCTACATACAAAGCGCGCTCTCACAACGCACACATAGACACCGCTCACGGACACGACATCTCGGAGCGCCTCGGCCCGCTCGTCGAACAGTTCCGGCTCAAACGCTCATTAGTGTGCGTCACCGAGCGTAGGTATAAAAAGTGAAGTACATACATGAGATTGTTTCTGTACCTATATATTTTGTTGTAGTTGCAGGAGCGTCCGGGTGATTTTCCAAAATAAATCCTAATGCTATTGCAATAAGATGCTTTTTCTTTCAGATACGTCCACGGTTGCCTGCAAAGTTGCAATGATGCGGACGCCTGCAATAATTCTGACCACCTTCAGTCAAGTTTCCCCGTCATAGTACTTATATACCACGCATATCTTCTCTTAGTGAGCTAACAAATATCTTTAGAAATTAACTTATATATTGATAACGCTATGTAGTCATGTAACTTATAAGTTAAAGTTAATTATAAGCTGATGCCCGACTACGAAATGATTTATCAGATTTTTGTAACAAGTATTATGCCATTTGACTTAAAAGACTCTGTTACCAGCTCACAAAATTACAGAAAAAAGTATCCGCCATTTTGAGTCGTTACGTCATGTCGGACAGCCTGAGTTTATACCATGATTAGCCTTTTAATGTTCCCACTGTTTGGACTCAGGCCTCCCCCTTAGGAGAGAGAAGGGGCCGTAATCCACCACGCGGGCCCAGTGCGGGTTGGTGAATGTCACATGTCTTCGAATTTTTGGTTCTAGGACATGCCGGTTTCCTCACGATGTTTTCCTTCACCGTTTTGAGAGTAGTGGTGATGAAATTAATTACACAAAGTAAAGCGAAGCGACTATCAGGGTTTTGAAGTTTCCGACTCTTAATTGGGGCCCGGTATCTACCATCAACTCATTTTTTTTTAGCCTAATAGAAAATTACACTTTTTGAAAATTGACCATTCTGAGAACTAGTCCTGTCTCATCTTCAATATATCGTCTTTTGAAAGTCATAATCCTCCCTTACTTCAGCGTAGTCGGGTAAAATATATGTTTTGCAATAATTTGATGGCTGTAATGAACTACAGTCGCCAAGTAGGTACACTGCAGTTATCTGTCAGCAAACTAAAGGCCAGCAGGCCACGTTATAACCATTGCGTTTCGATCGAGCCCGCCACGCCTCTGATTCCTTTGTCCTGATTTTGAGCTTTGGATTTTATGATTGTTATATTTAGAATTTATGTTGACGAGTATTTATGTTGAAATTTTGATATTTTTATTAGTATTTTAATTAATTTGACATAATTTTTATGATTTTGCAATTTGGGTTTTATTATTATTGTATCTTTGATTTTTTTTTACCCATTGTATTTGTAGGCCTTTCTAGGCAAAACATGTAGAAACTTTTTTTTTTTAATCGTTCCAACTGATTCATAACATCAAAACCTACACATGTTTTTGACAAATAAAATGTATCTTATCTTGTCTTATCTGACCACATGGCTGAGCGTTGAGTTGACATCAGAACAAAGGAATAGGAGGCGTGGCCAACTCGAGGCGATCGACGAAAGAAAATCGAAACGAAACAATCGTAACTTGGCGGCTGGTCTAACTGAAGCCTATCCCGCGCGGGATAAGAGATAGAATTCCGGTGTAAATTGACCTACCTACTATCCACGGACGCGTAGCTTCTTAGACGCGTATTCGTCATCATACGCTTGGTGTACGCCGGCGTGACGCTTATATACAAAACTATGTCACGTAGAACGCCGTGCTGTCGTGTCGTTTCATTTTCTTTTTTTAATTGATATGAACTAGTGCTTGACTGCGATCCCACCTGATGGAAAGCAGCGATGCAATCTTTGATGGTGAGGCGCACTAGTTTATTAATTCCCGCTTCGCCAACAGAGTTTCATAGATCTGTAAGCGTCACGCAGGCGTACACCAAGCGTTTAATGACGAATACGCGTCTATAAAGCTGTGTTCATGGACAGTAAGTCTAAATTGTGTGGAGCTGTTTATATTGACCGTGAATAATAGCGTCACTTCCTTATCACGCGCAATTCTTTCCGGGATTTGTTTCATTTTGACCAGTCTTAAGGATGCGTTTTCATTGTAAAAAACAACTCGGATAAGATTCTTTGAAAAAGCGAAAAAAATAAACAATACAATGGTGTACAATAAATAGTATTCTTTGTATGAATCGTCCATACCAGGATAAATTTGTGTTGGTCAACTGTGGCGCAACAATTTTTGTGTTGGTCAACTCTGGCGCAACTGTAGCGCCACAATAATTGTGTTGGTCAACTCTGGCGCAAATGTGACGCCACGTTTTGTTGTACAGTCAAGGAAAAAAATGTAAGTTTTTAATTTTTATTTAATTTTAAAGGCGAGAGAGAGAGAAAGAAAAAAAAATTATTAAAGCACTTCGTTTATATTTCACAATTTCAATATTCAATTTAAAAGAAAATTTAGCTACCTCGTCGGATATATCCGACCAACACTCTCGTGTTTATTCCGCCAGGGTCGCACATCCACGACCGAATACTCGCATCTCGTCAGCTCTTCTGTCACCTATGGGGATTGAAGAGCTAAACGAGATGGAGTACCCAGTCGCGAACACACGACAAAAACACTCGTTGGACCTATCCGACGCAAGCGCTTAAAGGATTAAATGTAAACATAGTTTTCTCCTTGATTGAACAAGTTCTGTAAATAAAAATCACAATTATGCAGCAAGCGTTATTAAAAATTGTTACTTTTAAGAATAAACATCAATACCAACCAAACGTATAAACACTTTGTCCTTTATACACGGTCAAACCTATCGTCCAATCGGTATGACGTTACCAATCTCACCACCACTCAATCATGCCAATCCACTTCCACACACGGTCAAATAGTTTTCTCCTTGATTGAACAAGTACTGTAAATAAAAATCACAATTATGCAGCAAGTCTTGCATCACCTAGCAGCAAATACTCTCCAAATCTCTGCACATAAGCACAAAATAGATATGTACAGAAGACAATGAACATACTGTTCGCGCTCTCACAACGCACACATAGAAACCGCTCACGGACACGATACCTCGGAGCGCCTCGGCCCGCTCGTCGAACAGTTCCGGCTCAAATGCTCATTAGTGTGCGTACACCGAGCGTAGGTATAAAAAGTGAAGTACATACATGAGATTGTCTTCTGTACCTATCTATTTTGTGAAATAAGCTACTATATTTACTTGGGGTAATTAATTTATTACGAAAAACGATTTATACCCTATTCGCGCGACAGTTAAAGAAACCTTTTTTACTATCAACCGATTTTAACATCTGTTACGTAGGTATAAGGATGGAAATAAAAGCAAATTGGTTACCTACAATACCAACTATTTACTGCAGCCGCCATTTGTCATGTCGGTCGACGTAATAAAAGTCAAAATCGGTTGAACGGACGGTATTAAAAGGTTTTCATAAATGTCTTTTGTTATTTTGAACAGAGTAGGTATAGGGAGGAAGGGAGGATGGTCGACCATCTTATAAGGGGGTGTGATGGAGTGTTGATACTTCTTACGGAAGATCACAAAGTTAAGCGTCCCCGCCACAAAAAACGCTAGAAGTGGCCACAAAAAAAAATCTAGAAGCGGCCGCAAAAAACAGCTGAAGCTTGCGACACCTTGTGTCCGGAGAAGCTTGAAGCCGCTTCAGGCGTTTTTTTGTGGCGGCACCGCCGCACACGAGCTACAAAGAAAGACCGCCACAAAAAGAAGCTTGAAGCGGCGTCCTTTTGTGGCCCGTGTGCAGGGACCGTAAGATTTAAAAAGAACACGTAAACGTTACTAAAAATTGTTCCTTTTAAAAATAAACATCAATACCAACCAAACGTATTAACATTTTGTCCTTTATACAAACACGGTCAAACCTATCGTCCAATTGGTATGACGGTACCAATCTCACCACCATTCAATCATAGCAATCCACTCCCACACACGGTCAAATGTTTGATCCAATCGGTAGCGTCATACCGATTAGACGATAGGTTTGACTGTGTATGGCTGGCATTCGATTCTTACGCAATAAATATTAAACAGGGGTAGGGGTCCGCAAATTCTTATTTTTTCTTATTAAAGGGGAGTGTAAAAACCTAGTAAAAACCGTCTTACGTAATAAATTAATGGCACCTTGAGAACATTTTATTATTGCCAAAATCATCACAGTACACAAAACACTACATTCAATTTTCATAACACAATCCCTTAGTTGTATCTTTTTTAATACAAATCGGGCAACTGTTGCCCGCAACTTCTCTCACAGACTTGGAAATACTAACTTAGTGCACCTCTACACCTTTCTGTTTTTTTGTAGAAATATTTATAAATTTTATTGATTGTAAATAATATTTTTTTTAAACATTGCTATTTAGGTAACACAAACATATCTTGCAAATATGTATAAATAAAAAAAATAATTAATGCTTATTTTTTTTATTAGGGCGGCTCTGTCTCTTTTTAATCACAGAGAAATGAGGGATTAAAAAATTGTATTATTGTTTATGATATGACATAGACAATTTTGTAGAAAAATTACTTTGCTATTTTTAATACTTTTTTAGTCATTTGTTGACGAGATCTTTAGTGACTTATCTCACATTGTTCCCGTGACTAACTATATTTTGGTAGGGCAAACGCTACAGTTATAGGCCCCAATGGCCCCTACACAGTTTATTTATTTATTTATTTAATCCTCATGCAACACAAAGTAAATAGGCGGACTTAATGCTTTAGGCATTCTCTGCCAGTCAACCTAGGGTGGTGCAGAGACAATATAGTAGGCGCATAAAAAGGAAACCGTTGACCATTTCAATTTTGACGGTCTAAAATAAACAATTACCAACCAGAAAGTACATTTCAAAATTGTTTACTGATTAATGCAGTGGTGAAACTACTATTCTGGCACGGCCGTAGCTAGGGGCAGGGACTCAAACTGTAACCGTAATAACGTGTTTTAACACTGTTTTTTAAAACAGTTTTAACAGAAAAAAACTTTTAAATGTAACAGATACAATAATGTTACCGAATGAAACTGTAACCTTTTATATGTGTTATGGAGTGCAACCGAATCAAACTGTAACCTGTTTATATGTGTTAATAAGTGTTAATATGTGTTACTGAAATAATCAGTTTTAGTGTAGCTTTGTAAATTGTAACTTTGGCAACGCTGCGTTTACCTGTTACACTTATTAACACTGTTATCACTTTTATATCTGTTACAGGTATGTTAGGGTTACACTTTTGTAAGTGTTTTGGGTTAACACATTGAAAACACATTCTCTGTTACCAATTCAACATGTAACACTTATAATTCTGTAACCTTTATGAAGGTGTTTTTAAGTCCCTGGCTAGGGGGAGCATTGTGGGGCAATGCTATACCTTGAAATCTTAATGCCGTCCCTCACTCTCACTCAGACGTGGACCTCTACATCCACATTTGGAAGTTCAACCATCTTGTTCACTTGCTCTTCATCATTGAGGATTTAATACTCACGATCCGTGCTCATGCTCTGTCACAGATTTCTTTTTTGTCTACGAATATCTTTTGCTTTCAGATCAGTCTGATCTAGAGACTGACCTAGAGGTCAGTGATTACATGGTGATTGGTTTAGGAGCCCGTGATTCGAGGCGTGAGCATTTTTTTACCTGTAACCAATGCTGCCCTACCTTTTTTTTTTCGATGAGAAAATTCATCTTATGACAACCCCCGTTCTTGGGCGGAGCGGGAGATAGTGTCAGACTCTTACTGACTAAAAAACCCATCCCGTTCGTTCAAGCCTTCATACCGGGGCTCGAGCGCCCTTTCGGATAACCCTGGCCCCAGTAGGCTTCGACCCGGCTGGGTCCCTGCTGTTGCTGACAACTCCTTGAGGCGCGCGGAAACAGTGCGCGCCGTCGACGACTTGGGCTTGGTCCGGACAGTTACCGGACGGCCGGACAGCGAGCTACCCATGCTGCCCTACCTCAAATTCGACTCTAGCTACAGCCCTGTATTCTGGTAAGCATTGCTTATTTTGGGCCGCCAAAAGTCGAAATGGCCAATAACTGTTTATGGACAATAACTGAAGCGTTGCCCCTATTTCTTGTAGTGCAACTAACTATTTTTTCGCGACTAAGTTTCTTTCGGTTGGCTGTGATTTTATCTGTTTCTACCATTATACACTTCTATAATACATATTGTATAAAATATACAACATATACTTAGTATAAATTGTCTAACTAAAACATAAACTATGAATCCGTATTGATGTGTTAGAAATAATTATAAAGTTTATTTATGTATGCCTTTTATTTAAGTATTAGCTGACTAGAGAAATGTGGTCCTTTTTTAGCTATGAACTGTCAAACGCGCCAACTGTCAAAAGCGCCAACTGTCAAACGCGCCAACTGTCAAAAACGCCAACTGTCAAAAGCGCCAAAGTTTAACTTTATAACTGCCTACGTCGAGTATATCCGACAAACACTCTATTTATTCCGGTCGCACATCCACGACCACATAATCCATCTCGTCAGCTCTTCTGTCACCTATGGGGATTGAAGAGCTAAACGAGATGGAGTACCCAGTCGCGAACACACGACCTTGGTGAATAGGACGTGAAAAACACTTGTCGGACTATTCCGACGTAACCGGTTATGGACTTAATAGTTGTCTTATTGTGGTCTTAGTTTTCTGATTTTTTACAGTTACAGTTGCCATCACGGATCTTGAGCGGTTGCGCAGAAGACAAATATTCGGTCTCTTTAGTGGTGCGAAGTGTGTTGATTGGCTCACCGCGCCATCGCGTCATAGACGTCACTCTTAATTCGTTCCCTGCATTGCTGCATGTATCTAACAACGAAGACGATTGGCTCGCCAATGTATGGAATGCGCAAAGCGATCCCCACTCTGACGCCGAGCGCTCAAGATCCGTGATGGCAACTGTATCCGCGCTATGTTCTTATTTTTTCTTTCTTTATGAATTTTCTAACGCAGTATTAGAAATATAACAAAAAAATCTGTAGTCGTACTCAAGTAATAAATAGCGTGACCAAAGCGAAGTGGAGATTAATTTTTATATAAATAAGATTTATAAACCAAAAATAAGTATATGGATTCACAGTTTTAAATATAAAGCTACTTTAAAAATGTTTTTATAAACTGCTGTAAGCACACGTTTATGTATTGATAAAGTAATAAAAATATATGAATGCTATTTTTTGTTTTATTAAATATTAAAAAAACACCTTTTTTGAAGCCCAAGCGTTGAGTCGTCACAGCTGCAACAGACTTGGAAAATGAGTAGGGAAGCAATGTCACAGATACTTGTCAAAATATATAGCTATAGTACAGGTCGCGCGGTGAATTAAGATCGCTCGGCAAAAGTGGAAGGGACATGCGCAGTATTCAATTCTAAGGTCTATTTGGCGACGTACCTACGGGCGGGTGTGCGCCGACGGCGACACGTCACTGGTAGATAGAGTCGCTCTTCAATTCCCGCGTTGCGTTACTGTTATACTTGGGTATTGTTGCGTACAGCTTGTGTTATCGTATTGGTAATTTAAGTAGAGGTAAAAAAAAAAATGGATAAAAATAAAATTTTAAAACGGCAAGCCAGAAAAAATGATTTACGACGTGAATTGTTACGAAAGAAACTAACGAAATGATTTTTTTTTTTTAATTTTTATTAAAAAAAAAAATTCTGAATATACCTACTTACAAGATAAAATACAAGCAAAAACTAGTGTTATTATAAGTTATGTTACTAAGGTTCAAACATACGAAATTAAAAATGTAATCCTAACATACTAAGAATTTCTGTGCGCAATTATACACACGCGCCGATTGCCCCCACTACTTTCACCGAGCGATCTTAATTCACCGCGTGACCTATAATAGTGTGAGTCATCAACATCATCAGCCTTTTCAATGTTCCCACTGCTGGGACTCAGGCCTCCTCTATAAAAGAGGGAATGGGCCGTAATCCACCACGCGGGCCCAGTGCGGGTTGGTGAACGTCACATGTCTTCGAATTTTTGGTTCTAGGACATGCCGGTTTCCTCATGATGTTTTCCTTCATAGTGTGAGTATGTTCTCTTATTTAATTGTGGTGCGAGTACCGAATTGTTTTCTGCACCTTGCTATGGAAGAAGACTTTTGGACCCAGGGCGTGGTGTTCCGTCACTTCCGCGGATAAATACCATAGGACAGCACAGACTAAACATAGTTTTAAATCATGTTTGCTAATATACATGTACATGTTGCCTGAAATAAATTGATTATTATTTATTATTATTAAAACCTAGCATAGAATAATAAACGTACATCAATCAGTTTTCGAAAAAAAAAGACAAATAATTTAAAATACATATTTATTCATTACAAGTGTTCAAATCAAAGTGAAACATTTAAAAATAAACATGATTGCACGATCATAATATAAATAATATTTTGTTATATTTAAACAACATTATTTTTAGTTTATTATGCAAAATCTGCATATAATTTATTCAGAATCAGTAACTGAATGGATTCCAATTATTTTTAAACCATGTTATATTTTTTCCCAAAAATATTTAAAAAAGGTCACAAGTTGGATACCATCGACACTAAGTACAAAACAGGTCACGGCAGATCATAGCGGGCATTAGGAGCTAGTGCACAGCTGGGTACAGGAGCAAAACAACGTCTCAGCCGCCCGGATGGGCCGGTGATCATGTACTTAAGTCGCCAACCAGGTACCATAACAGTGTCAGACTTTTACTGACTAAAAACTCACTCCTGTTCCTTCGTTGCCTTCCATACTGGGGGCGAATCAATACTTCAGAAACAGATTCTTGGCTCCAGAAAATTGTGATGATGACTTTGAAAAAAACTTAGTGTTGGATTGGATATCTCATTTATCGATGAAAAAATATAAAAACGAATCGAAACGTATCGAATTTATCGAGGAAAATAGATAGGTACAGAAGAAAATCTCATGTATGTACTTCACTGTTTATACCTACGCTCGGTGGACGCACACTAATGAGCGTTTGAGCCGGAACTGTTCGACGAGCGGGCCGAGATCTCGTGTCCGTGAGCGGTGTCTATGTGTGCGTTGTGAGAGCGCGCACAGTATGTAGATTGAGTTCTCTACCTATCTATTTTGTGGCTGTAGGCTATATAACATCACGGTACAACTAATAGGAGTGAAGAAAAAAACCCTACGAGGCTACTATACGGGTCTAGTACAATTCTTTATCATTATTTTATTATACCCCTGATTTTGCACCATATACTTGTAGCTGTAAGGTTGCTAATAAAGGTAAAAATAATATACGGTCTGTAGTTGTCAGCTCACTATCCCTAGAGGCGTAGCGTGGACAAATTTAGACGTGGGGGAAGACGCATCTTCTTCTCAGTCGTACACTCTTGATAGAGTGGACGTGGTCATATCTCGGTCGAGTCCCGCAGCACCGCCTCTCTCGCGATACGACGCCATGCAGCTCCGTGTGCAGGCGGCGCGGGAACAGGGCCCGATCTAGGGGAGGGGGGGGGGGGTAAGCCGGGCATTTGTCCAGAGTGGCAAAAAATGAGGGGCGGCAAAATTTACTTATTCCTATCTTCCAACCTAGCCATTAGCCATCCACACCCAAGTTGGCAGGTTGAGAATTTTTATGTGCCACCTTCCAACCTACTTCAGGTTGGATAGTGGAAATATTTAAGACTTAAGACTCATGACTTATATGGTTTTGTGTATGTAAAGGGCGACGAAAATTATCTCTGCCCAGAACCGCTAAATAGCTAGATCGGACCCTGTTTGGGAGCCTTCATTTATGCTGCAGTATGCCACCGTTTTGATGAGGCCCGACCACTGTGTTGGAGAGCATCCATGAGATCAGTATCGAAGGCATATCAGCGAGGCCTTTTTCTTTCATACATTCGAAAACAAGATACCGACTGTTGCAACCTAGCGTTCGACCACAACCACATCATCGCTTACCATCAGGTGAGATAGTGGTCAAACGTGAACCTATCTACACTACTATAATAAAGAGGTAAAGTTTATTTTTTTTGGTTGCCCCCCTAGCCAAGTTACAACCGTTTCGCTTGCGCTGAACGCTTCGAGTTGACCTTGCCGGCTATTCTTTTGTTCCGACCACGTGACTGAGCGTTAAGACGACGTCATTCCCGTACATTTGAAGCTTTCTACAAGCGTTAACTATTGCATATTAGCAACTTGGCTAGGGGTATTGGTCCGATTGCTAAAAGTTTTTCACCGATAGAAAGCTGCTTTATTCCTGAGTGTCATAGGCTGTATTATATTTTATGTACGCGGGCGAAGCTGCGGATAAAAGCTAGCAAATTATAAAACAAAACCCTTGTTGTTGAAGAGCCATCCCACACGCGAGGGCCCTTTGTATGCGAGGCCTTGGCCGAGGGCCCTTCGCCCACGTCTACGTACGCCACTGACTACCCCTCCCCTTCTTTCTCTTCCTTCCTCTCCCCCGTAAATGTCGAAGTGTAGTCCGTCGCGTCTGTATACTCTGTCGACTCTTCTTCTTCTTCTTCTAAAATGTCTGAAACATGAAATGTTAATTGATAAAGAACTCAATCACAACTGTAATTACGGAACAGATGAAAGAGTTTAGAATGGTCTTGTGGGAGGGGCAAGCGCGCCTCAAAGTAGGGCAACGCTCATTCCATCCAATAGGGTAGTGTCCAGGGTCAAAATAATCACATTTTATTTAGTCCGTATTTTAGATTATAAGAAAATATTGGACACGTATTTTTTTTTTCGATTAAACAAAAAATAACAAAGATATAATAGCCCATTAAAGTTAAGTATGACGTCAACCCGTGCGAAAAAATGCAGCACGGCGTGACGTTACACGTAACTTTAATGGGCTATGTCTTTGTCGTTTTTGGTTTAATTTACAAATAAAAAAAATACGTGTCCCTTATTTTTTAATAATCTAAGAAACGGACTAATTACATTTTTTTCGGCAACTAGCGTATTCTTAAAGGAGAATTCGAAGTCGTCTCACTATCTTCTTGGTCTGCTGCGACGTAAGAGACAAAACTGTTATAGTTGCAAAATAATTAAAAAAAGTTATTTTACACTATTTAGTGTTTTTTTTTGGGTTCCGTACCGTCAAAACGAAAAAACGGAATCCTCATAGGACCACTTTGTTGTCGGTCAGTTTGTCTATCCGTCAAGAGCCTTTATCTCGGGAACGCGTGGAGGCATCGAGTTGAAATTAAAACCATATACTCAAGTATGCGGTCCCTTGAAGCCGTGAAAAAATCAAACTTCTAATTTCCGACGGAAAAAAAAAGATACGGGCCACATTTCGACACTCTCAAGAAAATCAAAAATTCATAGGGTAATTACTTCCTGTTAACCTAGAATCTTGAAATTTGGTATGAAGGTCTCACAGTAACAAGTATAGGGAAAAATCTGAAAAGTGTAAAATTACGTCACAAAAAAATAAATTCGATTCGGAAAAATCTTTGTAACTCAATTCGGGAATTGAACTGTTTTCATAGATAAGTTTGTACAGTATCCTCAGAGAGCGAGTCCGACTCGAACTTGCCCTGTTCTTTTTACTTTGAAGTCAGTTGTATTTCGTTTTGTCCATTCCCGAGGTACTGTAGTAGGTACTACAAATCTAGCTACTTCTACAGGTACCTACCCTGAGTAGGATGCACGGAAGTCGCGTCACATTTGCACTTCTTCATCTCCTCAAGTTCTCTTAGTTCTGAAGGTAGATATTGTAACCTCTCTTTGTCCGTCATGACATCTGAAAGACACAAAAAATCTGTTGTAAGTAAAATATTACCGTAAACAATCGCGGGAGCCTTTGCCAACGAAAATGCAATATCGCCTACTACGACCACTCTGTCAAGAGTGAACTGAGGAGAAAATATAAAGCCATGTGCAGACATCGCGAGTATATTAAAGGAAGTTTGAAAGTGGCGCCAGTGACTGACAAGCTGAAGGGGAATCGTTTGTCTTGGTATGGTCTTGTAAAGAGGAGGGATGAAATGCATGTTACCAAAAGAGTTAGTTATGTGTATACATGTGGATGGGCGGAGAGGGAGAGGGAGGCCAAAGAAAAGATGGATGGATTGCGTGAAGAATGATATGAAAGAAAAGGAAGTTAGTGATAGCATGACGAGTGACAAGGTAGAATGGAAGAAAAAAACGTATTGCGCCGACCACAGATAAGATGGGACAAGGGCAGGAAGAAGAAGAAGAAGAAGTGCAGACATCGGGAGGCGTGCGTCGCGAATGGTAAGTCTCGCATACCATATACGCTATGTGGACGTGTGTGCTCACAGTGAGCATTCGCGTCACACGATCGTTGCGAACGCCGCCTCAGTACGAGCCGTGCGTCCCGTTTGGACGGACAGATGTTGTCTGCATTTTCTACTGACGAACACCGTGCGTGATGGTTTGCGTGCTCAGCTTGAGCATGTGTCGTTCGGGACGCACGCATCAATGTACCGTCGTATGCCTCAGATTGAGGCATGCGTGACGAACCATTCGCGACTCACGCCTCGCAATGTCTGTACGTGGCTATGACATAACGCGCGGGCTTGCAGTCGACGAGTAATGGGTAGCTCGTTGTCCGGCGTTAAGAGGTTCGAGCAAAATTGACGCTTCGTTGTCACTAGAACCATTTAACAGTTCCATCTTGGCACTACTGATGTTTCTTTAAATCATTGCTTCCCTTTTAAAAAAATCTGGAAATATATGAACGAACAGAGGCGAGGGACTAATTTGGACGTCAGCGAGGGCACAACAGTGAGGCATTTTTCTTTCATAAATTCGAAAACGAGACAGCGACTGTCGCAACTCAGTGTTCGACCACATCGTCGCTTACCATCAGGTGAAATAGTGGTCATACGCGAGCCTATAGTCCGTCTAAAAAGTCAAAAGACTTGGGAATTTCAATAGTTTTTATAATTTTAGTAGAGATATTTTTATTAACGTTTCTAAGGGATAATAAATGATGTCAATTTGTCTAGCGTATTTCACTTGTGGTAAACAAATCTGATGAAGCGAAAGATTGTAGGTTAAAAGGGGAGGAAGGAAGAAAGGTTGTAATTATTAACTTTATTCGAACTATCCAAGTTGTTTGACTTTTTAGACAGACTATATCTACACTAATATTATAAAGAGGCAAAGTTTGTTTTTTGTTTGTAGGAGGTAATCTCTGAAAGTGCTGGTCCGATTGTTGAAATTATTTCACTGATAGAAAGCTGCTTTATTCCTGAGTGACATAGGCTATATTTTATGTACGCGGGTAAAGTCGCGGGCAAAAGCTTGTATAGGTACCGGCACGAATCTTGAGCGCTCGGCGTCAGAGTAGGGATCGCTTTGCGCATTCCATACATTGGCGAGCCAATCGTCGTCGTTGTTAGATACATGCAGCAAGCGAAGCGAACGAATCACGAGTGACGTCTATGACACGATGACGCGGCGAGCCAATCACTGACACTCCCCGCCCCCGCATCTCACTTCGTACTACAAAAGTGATCGAAAATTTGACTTATGCGCAACTTGAAGGCCAGCGCTGAAGATCAGTGCCATCCATAAATTATAAAACAAAACCTTCGTATTTAGAGCTTTCCCAAACGCGAGGCCCCTTCGGATGTGAGGTCATGGGCGAGGGCCATTGCGCCCACGTCTATCTACGTCACTGGGAACGAATGTAAAAATTTTGCAAACAATAGTTTTGCTTTATTATTTGGTACATCAGAAATGGCATGCACCTTAAAATGGAACGTCACCACTATCACATGAGTAAATAAGCCGTACAGAGACAAAGCTTCAAACAAACGCGCGAATCAGTTGCACTCTGCTCCAGGCGCGCGGGGACTGTGTGAATGTCCACTGGCCGCTTGTTGCGTACGCGGCGACACTGGATATTTAAACCGTAAAATATTCTGTCGTACTGAATAATATATATACAAGGTGTAAGGGACAGCCCTCCACAAACTTTAAGGGTTTGCTCAGTAGACGAAACTGAACAATGTTCCACAAAAGTTTTTTTCAGGAAACGAAAAAAAAAATTCGCCTCGTCATAGAAAATTATAAACTTGATTGGACAGTTTGTATGGAGAGGCCGAATTTTTTTTTCGTTTACTAAAAAAAAAAAATTGTGGAAGATTGTTCAGTTTCTTCTACTGAGCAAGCCCTTAAAGTTTGTGGAGGGCTGTCCCTTACACCTTGTGTACTATTAACGTATTAACAAATGTTTAATTTAATTTGTTTTCACCTATTGTAACAACCCTACCTAAATAGGTAACAAGTATGCACTTTCTTAAGAAGCTTTGTCTCTGTATCTCTCTCTCGGTTTATTAACTCAAGTGCCACCATCTTTTAAAAATTAGCTGAAGCCCACGAACACAGACTTCACCGCCACGTGAATGTTGAGGCAATCCGTGATAAATAACACGCACCTAGTGCGTAAACTAAAAAGAAGTAAACCTTTTGAGTTAATGTAGTGTTTAAAGTTAGTGTATAATAGTGATCTATGCGGTGCTATGCTTATAACACATAAACAAAGTGTTTCTATCAATATCTGCAAACTCTAAGTGCTATGAATTTCTATAAAAGTGCTAAAGGATGCTATTCTCAGTTTTAACAAAACCTACAGGTATAACGTATAATTGTTTTTCTATGGGTGTAAAAACACTAAAGGTAAAAATAATTGTGATTTTTTTTAGTGTTCAAAAAGCTCTAAAGGATCAGTCATAGATATCGGGTCAGTAGATCTATGCATAACCTAGGATAAGCATTATCAGCCTTGTAAAGTTCCCGCTGCTGGGACTGCAGCCTCCTCTCTAGGAGAGAGAATGGGTCGTACACCACGCGGGCCCAGTGCGGGTTGGTCGATGTCACATATCTTCGAATTTTTGGTTCTAGGACATGCCGGTTTCCTCACGATATTTTCCTTCACCGTTTTGAGAGCAGTGGTGATGATATTAATTACACAAAGTAATGTGCCTGGGTTTGAACCCGCGACCTACAAGCTCGTAAGTCGGGGTCGTTACCACTTGGCCACCACTGCTAACTGTAAGGCCATGGGCGAGGATCCATTTCACCCACGGCTAGCTACGCCACTGATCAGTAGTTAGACTTACCAACAACTTCTATCTCGGCTGTATCCTCGTCATTACACATGCAGGGCCCTTCTACCGCCGCGGCTGCTGCCAGCTCATCAGCACGACGACGCAGTTCTGAAGGTAGCTCCTTAGGACCTGACGAAAGTTAACAGTGTTAATAAATTCTGTAAGTTGGTATTATTTTAAACATATTTTGATTACACCACCACACCATCAGCCTTTTGAATGTTCCCACTGCTGGGACTCAGGCCTCCTCTCTAGGAGAGGGAACGGGCAGTAGTCCATCACGCGGGTCCAGTGTAGGTTGGTAAATGTCACATTGTCGTCAAATTTTTGGTTCTAGGACATGTCGGTTTCCTCACGATGTTTTCCTTTTTAGTTTTGAGAGCAGTGGTGATGAAATAAATTACACAAAGTAATGCGCTTGGGGACCTATGGCCGTTACCATTCAGCTACCACTGTTCTCATATCTCTCTTATATTTTGATTATTTTTAATTAATTATTTATGCAAAACCGCGCGGTGTCTTCTCGTCCTACATACTACAGTGCCTCAAGACCGTAGATATCCGCTCAAGACGAAAGTCTATGACCAGTGCATGTTGCCAGTGATGACATACAGGGCCCGATCTAGGGGGGGCAAGCCGAACATTTGCCCAGAGCAGCCAAAAATGAGGGGCGGCAAAATTGACTTATTCCTATCTTCCAACCTAGCCATCCACACCCAGTTGGCAGGTTGAGAATTTTATGTGCCACCTTCCAACCTACTTCAGGTTGGATAGTGGAAATATTTAAGACTTAAAACTCATGACTTTTATGGTTTTGTGTATGTAAAGAGCGGCTAAAATTATCTTTGCCCGGAGTTGCTAAATAGCTAGATCGAGCCGTGATGAAATATGACTGAAACGTGGTCACTTGAGCCCTGATAGGCGTAATGAAGTTGGAAACTTACAATGGGCCTCATCAGAAAGATTAAAGTATCTCAAAGTCAAGGGATAATGGAAAGGGCTATGCTCGCCATTCCCTTGCCTGATCAGCCCCCCTAGCCAAGTTACAACCGTTTCGCTTGCGTCGAACGCTTCGAGTAGGCCACGTCGCCGAAACTTTTGTTCTGACCACGCGACTGATCGTTGAGATGACGTCATTCCCGTACATTTGAAGCTTTCTGCTAGCGTGAACTATTGCAGATTAGCAACTTGGCTAGGGGTATATAAATAAAGATATCCGCAGGAGAACCAACGTCACCGACATTGACCGAAAAGTCACCAAACTTAAGTGGCAATGAGCAGGACACATTGCTCGCAGAACAGGTGGTCGATGGGGACGAAAGGCACTGGAGTAACGACCACGTACCGGAAGGCGCTGCGATGGAAGGCCTCCAAGGTGGATCGATATCCCAGTGAGGGTTGCAGTTATCCGATGGATGCAATACGCACGGGATCCGTCATTATAGCGACACCTGGGGAAGCTTATGTACAACAGTGGAAGTCTTTCGACTGAAATGTACGTACGTACCATCTTTGGGATGGGTCTGCCAAGTATCAGCTTGATGCTCTGAAGTCGATTGAGAAACGAGCCAAGAGAATCGTCGGTGATGATGCGTTTGTTGAGTCAAAGCTCCAAAGCCTTGAGCATCGACGCCGAGTTGCTGGCCTGACGGTTTTCTATCGATTACATTCCGGGTAGGGTAGTGTGCGTTGGAATTGCACAATTTAATTCCATCAAGTCCGTTCCATCATCGGACCACTAGACGTACGGCGTTGCGCCATCGGTACATGCAATGGCGGACATCCCACCCATATGCACAAAACGTTTTGGGAACACATTCAGGAGAGGAGAGGAATTCCCTGCCGAAGTCTGTGTTTCCTGGTAGCTACAACTTGGGTGTCTTTTAGTCAAGAGTGAATAGGTTACTTTTAGGCAAGCGTGTTCCATCGCCGGCCATATCATATCATCACAGGTGAAGTAGTGGTCAAACGCGAGCCTATCAATAATAATAAACGGTGATAATCAGTGCCGTAAATAGCCTTTTCTGTGCCCTGTGCGAGCTTCTGTAACTGCGCCCTATTTAATTGGACCCTTACCGCCCGCCCATCGCGGCGTCGCTTAGCTTAGTCGCTTCTCCGTCCGACCGACCGACCGTGTAGCCAGCCAGCTGTTTGACTCCGATAAACACTAAACAAAGATATGCTCGTGCGCTGTCAAAAAAATGACCGCGATGTTTTGTCTAATTGAACCTTAGATCATTAAATGGCCAGTCTTCTGGGCACATTTCCGGATGACAGCGATGTGGAGGAGTACTTTGACGCCTGAGCGTACTTTGTCATTTTGTATTATATTTATGTACATAGTTAGGTTTTAGTATAAATAGTTTATTTAGTATTTAAGTTTTTTTTATGTACGTATGTATATTATAATAAATTATATAAACACAAACTTAAATTAAATGGTTTAATGCTCTAAGAATTGAACAGACGATTTTGATGATACTGACATTTGGGTACCTATGTGTTTTTTTTTTGCGATGGGAAAAATCATCATATGACAACCCCCGCTCTTGGGTGGAGCGGGAGATAGTGTCAGACTCTTACTGACTAAAAAACCCATCCCGTTCCTACAAGCCTTCATACCGGGGCTCGAGCGCCCTTTCGGATAACCCTGGTCCCAGTAGGCTTCGACCCGGCTGGGCCCCTGCTGTTGCTGACAACTCTTAGAGGCGCGCGAGAACAGCGCGCGCCGTCAACGACCTGGGCTTGGTCCGGACAGTTACCGGACGGCCGGAGTACCTATGTGTTGGAAACGAGGACTAGAGGCAGCGGGAACTTATCAGGAACAAAACAAAAAAAAAAATACTAATCCTGCCTATAATCTGGCCATTCTTGCGCCCTCCAGAGTCTACGTCCTGTGCTTGGGCACCGGTGGCACCGCCCTATTTACAGCACCGGTGATAACTCACATGCTCCTGACGTTTCGAAAGGCTCGCTCCGTGGCAAGGCGTCGGAACGCGCCTGCTTCATGAAGTAGTGATAAGTACTTTCTTTCACTGGCAGAATCTTTGCACCCGTGGCCACGTCGACGGCTGAAAGGACATGGCAGAGATATTAGTTTTATTCAGTGTGTTTCTGTTAAGGAAAAGGCGGCTGTATTAGTTAGAGCAGTCTATCCCTAACCTTTGTTCTTCTTGGCCCTTTGCTAAAGAAAAGGCCTTAAAACAGTGACTTTTTGAAGCCTCATTATCATCATCATCATCAGCCTTTTTAATGTTCCCACTGCTGGGACTCAGGCCTCCTCTAGGAGAGGGAATGTTCCGTAATCTGCCACGCGGGCCCAGCGCGGCAGGCGGCAGTATGAGTATTTGTGCATTTAACTCCGGCCTGATGTTCAAAGAACTATGCTACCACATATGTATACACAGTTTATTGTGATTGTTATTCATTCGAAGCTTTATTATGAACACAGGTACTCACCGACGTCCACCATATGTTTGACGTCCAGTGCTATTTCCATTTTCTCGTCCACACTGGTCTTGATATCGCGATGTGTTTCGATCGCCTCTGCTCGGTCGAATCGCGATTTCTTGACAACTGTATTAAAGTTCGTAGTATTAGTATTTTACACTTGAAATATTAAATAAAACTACAGCTGCGTAAAGCAAAAAAACAATAAGCTACAAAATATTGTTTGTAAGAATTTTGTGACAAGGGCTTAACTGGCCTGCACCCCTAGCCAAGTTCATAATAGAAAAAAGAAAGAAAAATAATTTATTTGGTACATCACAAGGCCTAAACACAATACTACACAATAAATACATCAAAAATAAAAGAAGCAAAAAAAATAAAAAAAAAATAAAAATATCATTGATGTCTGCCTCATGGCTGCACCAAAATAGGTCCAGTTCAGCATGAATGCCAGACAACTAGTGCCTGATGCTGGTTTTCAACTGAACCTGTGGTTGTGACTCAACGGACGTGAAACCGGTTTTGGAGTGCAATATAATATAATATCAGTGATGGGTATTTAAATAATATATATAAGATATGTTTACATATAAATCATAAAGATAAGATAAATAATCTGCAATCGTTAACGCAATTCGAAAACTAATCAAATGTATGAGAATGATAGCAGCGTAACGTTAAGTCACATGGTCAGAACAAACGAATAGTAAATTCGTGTCCAAGTTCAAAAGAATGCGTCACTTCCGAACAAAACTTCTGAACGCTCAGCATAAGGGCGCTTGTACACGCTAAGAAATTTCACCATGTCTGCAGCAGATAGGACCAATTCATCCATGTAATCTTTGCACGAAAATTTATTTATTTATTAACACTTCTTGCACAAAAAAACTGTACAAAGGCGGACTTAATACCTTAGGCATTATCTACCAGTCAACCTTAGGGTGGTGCAGAGACATAACAATTAACATGGTAGGTGCAACTTCAAGGCAAACAAACAAAAAGAAAATTAAAATCAACATAAATACATAACTATATAAATAAATACTTATATAAATACATACAAATAAACAGAATTATTATGAGAAATGAATGTAACAAATCACTGCTGTGATGATTCTGCCAACTTCTTGCATTTGCAAGTGTGTGTTTACGAGCCATTACCATAAAGGAGAACCGGTTGGAGGCCAAATTGACGGTCAAAAAAAAAAATGATGTTCAAAAATTTATTGTGGCACTCTCTCTCCTACTCCGCCCCTTACCACCGAACTTCACGCGTTGTGTCTAGCGTAGACAAGATTTTTCTCTTGGTCTGGGCCAAAGCAGTGTACCCAATTCGTGTGTAGAAACGACACAAATTCTTGCATAGGCCCAGCGAATTTTCTTAACGTGTACAAACGGCCTAATGCCGTGACAGCGACGCAAAAAGCGGCGAGTCTACGGTTTGGTTGGCTTTTGTTGCGAGGGGCCTCTTCACCCACATCTAACTACGCCCATGCTACTTGCTTACCATCATCCAGAAGCTCGTTAAGCATGCACCTCATCTCGTGCGACATCGGGAACCGTTCTTCCATCTCCGGTGGCTTCGGCTTACCTGAGAAATGTTAATTATTTATTACTATACACATAAAGGTAAACTTAAACGACTCAGCACACTTAAACGACTCAGCTAATAGCACACTTAAACGACTCAGCTCAAATACCGCTCCCACCCAATACCGCCACCGACACCGCGCCGACCGCTCGTCTACAACGTTCGGCCAGCGAGGCGTCAACTACCGAGCAGTCTGACGGCGGTAAGCTCGCTGTCTGCTAATTTATGATGCCAATGTATAATATATCTCTATAATCTATCTTTCCTCTCTTGCTTGATAATCGTATATATATAAATATTATGTATTTATTTTTAGTATAAGTTATATATAGTTATATAAGTATTTATTGATTTAATTTAAGATTTCACTAACTCTTCTTTCTCATTTTTGCACACTACTGTCTACATCTCTTGTAATTTCTCCTTTCGCAGGTCTGCTGGAAGAAATTTCTATTTGAAATAAGCAGTACCTTTGTACAAAGTTTTCTAATAATGTTATCCTCCTCAGTATATTTGTGTGTACATAAATTGTAAAATAAATAAATAAATAAATATCTTAAAAGCAACATTTAAAGCCCATATTTGAATGATATTCTTTTTGCCAGGTGAGAGCAGAGTCGTGTAAGTGAGCTATGAACAACAATAACACTATAAAGGGTTATTTTTAATACATTAATAACCTTGCAGGCGAAGATGAAATTGGATGTAGGAAAAATTACTATTTTACCAACATCCAATTTTATCTTCGCCTCCGTTATGATTGATTGATTGATTTATTTATTCTTGAACAATTAATTGTATACGAATATTAAACTAAAAAACTATGATCACACACGCACTTAAAACAAAACTGTAGTAGTAATCTATACTATTTATTATAATATTATAAAGCTGAAGAGTTTGTTTGTTTGTTTGTTTGTTTGAACGCGCTAATCTCTGGAACTACTGGTCCGATTTGAATGATTCTTTCAGTGTTGGGTAGTCCATTTATCGAGGAAGGCTATAGGCTATGTTTTTTATGTTTCAAAATTAGGGATCCGTAATAAAATTGCTATTTTGTAACACAAGGTGTAAAATCGAAAACCTATTTTTGCGTGCGCTGCAAAATCTGTTGACAATAGAACAAAATGATGTATTACGGGTTTGTAGATCCCATTAAGACCTACAAAAAAGTCCGCGAGAACATATATCTAGCTATCATGGTTTAATCACAATAACCGTTTTTGTGTTCAAAATAATTATTAAATCGTCTGAAGAAAAAAAAACTACGTTAAATATGTATCGTAATATTAATCTATATCGAAATTAAGCATTATGTTATCAAGAGTATTTATGTAGAAGTAAAATACTTTTTGTTTCATCTCAATCAGATATTTCGTTTAAAAGTTATCACGTGTGTAAGATGTTAAGAGTTGGACCTATTAATGAGTTATGGGCGGCAATTATAGACAATATTTTGTCTCGGTATTTCCACGGAAACGAGAAAAACGCGGGTGAAACCGCGGGGCACAGCTAGTGACTAATAACAATGAAATGTCAAAAAAAAGTTACACAAAAAAAAGAAAGAAAATAAAAATGTCAATAAATAATTTAGCAATAATAATGTCACTGAATAATTTAATAATCACAATTTCAATAAATAGTTATAGTAATGAAAAAATAAAAAAAAATGTAAATATGGTTTGTAGTAGTCAAAAATCTTTATATTAAGTACATGCATTCATAATACACTTAAATATACGTATCTATACACTAGTTTACATAAAAACTATTTTTTTTTTTATATACCCGTAATGATATTTTTCAATCAATGATATTTTAGGGTTCCGCACCTCAAAAGGAAAAAAACGGAACCCTTATAGGATCACTTTGTTGTCCGTCCGTCCGTCTGTCTGTCAGAACCCTTTATCTCGAGAACGCGTAGAGGTATCGAGTTGAAATTAAAACCATGTACCTACTCAAATCTGTGGTCCCTTCAAGCTGTGAAAAAAATCAAACTTTTAAGTTAACGAATATAAAAGATACGGCCGTTTATGTCGCAAAAAAAACATATATTTCGAAACTCTCAAAGATCGAAATTCATAGGATACTTCTCGTTGATCCAGAATCCTGAAATTTGGCACAAAGTAAGGTCTTACAGCAAAGGTATTAACAGTCCTAGTAAAGTCCTAAAGTTCCCAAATCCCAGTTTCACGCAGGCGAAGCCGATAACAGAAGCTAGTCCACTTATATTATAAGGTGTTATGGTGTACAATAAAGAATTAAAGAACCGTACGAGGCTGATTAGACCTCATACGTGTTAAAAAACTCACTTATAGCGTACTTCCACCTCGGGTCTTGTCTGTACTTGGTCTCTGTGGGCTCCATCGTGACTGGACAGACGGGGCAGCGGCACTTGTCGTCCAACACTTCTCCGCATTTAAGACACATGCCTGCAATAACACAACACTGCTGCACTATACTCACGAAGATCAAACTCAGAGGCGTGGGCGACGTAGGCCTCACAATCCAAAGGGCCTCACGCCTCGAAGGCCCGCGACCGCAAATGTATAATTAGCTAATATAAATATATCATCTAGCAATCTTCACTAATACAATAAAGAGGTAAAGTTTGTTTGTAGGAGGTAATCTCTGAAAGTATTGGTCCAATTGCTAAAATTTTTTCACCGACAGAAAGCTGCTTTCACCGACAGAAAAAAAACAAACTGGGGCCCCTAAAATGTTTAGACTTCATCAATATATTTATAAAATATTTATATGATCGGCAAAGATATCTTTCACAGCTTAGTTACCGAATCCTCATGAAAAGACTTTTCAAAGAATACTGCAGTCGTCACATTATCTGATCATTCACTATCACTATCACCAGTAATATTTTTCGTAAAATTTTTCGTTCATTAAATAAGCGGTTTGTTAATCAGGTTTTGTGTGGCCCCCGAGCTTGAGGGCCCCGGAGCACTGCCCCGCCTAGCCCCTTAGTAGCTACACCACTGCATACTCACCCTTCTTTGCCTCTGCATCATCAAGGAGACCGAATATAGTTTTTCTGGCAGTCTCGAGGCCCTTGTTCTGAAGTTTAGCGATGCGGAGCTTTGTTGCAGTCTTCGTCGTGTGAGGCAGTAGGAACTGATGAACCAGGTCGGCTACTAACTCATTTGTAGCCGCCGAATTCCTGATAAAAAATTAAAGTAATCATATTTAGCAACTAACTGACCCGGTGAACTTCGTACCGCCTAATAGGTGTTGCAGATCAACAGCTAAGCTAAGTTAGTTTAGTTTAGCTCGCATAGCTGACGCAGTTTTCCATGCTTGTGTGCAGCGCAAACTATGCGAACTAAGCTATAAGAGCCAAAGGAGGAGGCCGAACGCATCAGGCAACGGCGTTATTGCCGCCGCCGCCGCCGGGATTCTGATCCCGATTTCCGGCCAACGTAGGCGCGGGCTTGCGGACAATGAGCAATGGGTAGCTCACTGTCCGGCCGTCCGGTAACTGTCCAGACCAAGACCAAGTCGTCGACGGCGCGCACTGTTCCCGCGCGCCTCAAGGAATTGTCAGCAACAGCAGGGACCCAGCCGGGTCGAAGCCTACTGGGGCCAGGGTTATCCGAAAGGGCGCTCGAGACCCGGTATGAAGGCTAGAAGGAACGGGGTGGGTCTTTTATTCAGTAAGAGTTTGACACTATCCCCCGCTCCGCCCAAGGCCGGGGGATGTCAATGCATGATTTTTCCCACCATAAAAAAAAAGCTATAAGAGCCAACTAAAATATGCGGAGCTAAGTTAGTTGCGTATGGCGATGCGCAGCTACACGAGCTACGCTAAGCTCTAAGAAATTGAATGTGTTGACATTTACAAGCTCTGGAACGTCTTTGTTTTATAATAGGTCAGTATTAATCTTCTTCTGTGTTATGAATTTACATGTGAATGGATGGAGAGGGAGAGGGAGGCCAAAGAAAAGATGGATGGATTGTGTGAGAAGTGATATGAAAGAAAAGGGAGTTAGTGATAGCGTGACGAGTGACAGGACAAAATGGAAGAAACAAACGTGTTGCGCCGACACGTGTAGGGCAGGAAGAAGAAGAAGAAGATTAATCTTGTTCTGTGTGTAAGAATTTTCTTCGTCGATTATATTCATGTCGAGGTCGTCCGTTTAATTTAACTTCGCAACACTGACTGAGCTTTGGCTTAGCTCTTGGTGTGCACGTCATTTATTTCTAGCTTAACTTAGCTTAGCCTAGCTTGCTTAGTTTAGCTTTGGCTTCGTTTAGTTTTTGGTCTGCATCCGGCTTAACCGTCAACTAATTTAATATATCTTTCGATATCGTCAACTGAATGCGATGAAACAAAGCCAGTAATATATCAAGTTACTAACAATTTTAATGTATAAAAGTTATCTAAATTAATTGCGTACAATTTACGTGATGCGCTCAAAACTTTAAACTTAAGACAAGGTCGGCCATTGGGACACCTTAAGTCAACTTAATGTCGCTTAGTAATGTTTGCCTTTCAAGCGCCGTTAAATACAATACTTACTGTTCAGGGTTATTGACAAATTCGTCAGTGTATTTGTCGGCCTGACGCTCCGCCCGAACCGTGGCATCATCTTCAGCGGCTAGCTCAACTCCTTCCTCGATGATCTCTTGCAGGTAGGCCTCCACTGTACCTTGGGTTACGCCGAGGATCTAAAATGTTTGAGATTGTGCGGTTTTTTTAACACGCTCACTCCGTTATGAGGTCGTGCAAGCCCCATGCGTAACTTCACGCTGGTGCGATGACTGACTGCTATGTTATTATTTCTATGAGTATAACCAAATATAGACCAATATAACATTGATTCTCTCACGAAGCGTAGCGGCGGTGTTTTAGAAACAAAATTTTGTGAGGCCGAAAAGGTCTCATACACACTGCAAAGAAATTCAACTATGCCTCTAAAAGACCTCATACGCACTGGCTGTAAGACCATGAAAAACGACTCCGCAGCGAAAGCGTACAGTCTATAGTCGTGTATATCTATAGTCGTGTGTGTCTATAGTGTCGTATTTACATTTTATACCTACATGGCCTGAACGCAGCCATAGGAAACTGCTGCGTATAAGTAGTAGTAATAACACTTACAGTTTCTCCAGGTCTGTCTGTCTGTCCGTCCGTCCGCGGATAATCTCAGTGACCGTTAGCACTAGAAAGCTGAAAATTGTGGTAAAATAAAAAGTTCTTGCCAAATACAGCTTTTGTGTTTATTTATTCCTTCAGGTTTTTTGGTTTAAACATTGTTTAACATTATTAGTACCAGATTTAGCTAGGCAACCTATTCGCAATGTCTCGATGACCCAGTTCTTTACATGGGTCATCGATGTAATAAACGCATTATCTAGTACATATCTAATATTTATCATAATCGAATAACAGATGAAGGAAGAAAATTCTTTTACAGATCTCGTATTATTTACATAATTAAGTCTCTAAGTTTATACGGAACCCTCTGAGCGCGAGTCCAACTCGCACTTGACCAGTTTTTTTTGGAGATCGTGTTATAAATCAGGGATGTTATGGTTATGAAATTTCGGATACGGATTGGATACGAATATAGAAATGATTATTATACCGGATACGGATACAGATACGGATATGAAATTATTTCGAATTATCCGTTAGTTTCGGATAATTTCGATTACGGATATTAGATTTTTAAGGAATTTCAGAAGTAAAATATAAATACAATTTATATTTTACGACGCGACACGTTATGACAGCCTGTCATGACGTGTCGCAATTAGGCTCCGCCCCTATCCGATGTCATCCGAAACTTTTATTTCGGATTCGGTTACGGTTATGGATATTATTTTACATTGGATATAGTATAGTTTGGTTAAGCATACTTAAATATTTTAATTTAAGTTTATTATGTATATATTTTGTTGCTTTAAGTTGTAAATAAACAAGACATATCGGATATCCGATAGTTTTGGTTACGGTTATGGAGCTCCCTAACATCCCTATTATAAATTGTCTGACTGACCTGTTTGAACATCTCGTCGTGTTCACGTCGCCGGTGCTCTTCCCTCTGCCTCCTGCCAGCCTCGGCAGCTTCGCGCATCGTCTTTTCACGCACTGTTTATAATATCAAGTATAAGAATAATGAAAGAAAGAAACAAGAAAGTCACTAAGATCTCATAATTTTTTATTTTAATTCATTAAACCCCAAGCGAATGATGAATTACGCAACTAACAGACCACGCAAACTTAGATCGCAAGTTTGCTAGTCAAAGTCAAAATATTTCATTTCACATAGTCCTACATGGGCACTTGTAAAACGTCAGAAGCTAGTGCACGGTTCCAAATTGGTCGTTCCCTATGGAGAAGAACCGGCAAGAAACTCCAAGGTATATTGGTAGTTGAACTATGAGCATTGCCGTACTTCGTGGCACGTCTGCCCCGCTCACAAGTTAATTCTAACCTCTTTCATCAGTTCTGTGGTCTCGATGAAGTAGGCAGAGATGTACCATCGCGGTCATTTCTGCCTGATCACTTAAAAAAAATTTCACTTGAATCCTGCGGCGCGGCGCCAAACTAAATCCTTTGAAGTTTTCGTTTCGAGTGCAAGCAAAAATGAACTTAGCGGTGGTCAGGCGGAAGTGTCTTTGATGGTACCTATACTCTATTTGTGATAAGATGAGACATTTAATTCATTAAACCCCAAGCGAACGCTCGCGCACCTATAGTCTTTCTATTGTGTCTCTAATTTACACGATTGAAAAGTTAACCTTTTGAATGT
Source organism: Mythimna albipuncta (assembly GCA_929112965.1). NCBI lineage: Eukaryota > Metazoa > Arthropoda > Insecta > Lepidoptera > Noctuidae > Mythimna > Mythimna albipuncta. The sequence goes on from OV815988.1 coordinate 3,936,783, forward strand.
CTTATGTTACACAGTTCGACATAAGCAATTGTCTTTCTATTGTGTCTCTAATTTACACGATTGAAAGGTTAACCTTTTGAATGTCTTATGTTACACAGTTCGACATAAGCAATTGTCTTTATATTGTGTCTCTAATTACGGCATTCAAAGAGTTAATAATACAAACTAGCGCTTGTCAGCGATCTCACCTGATGGTAATTAGCCCAAGAGCCCGCGACCGACACCTGGACCTAGACCATGACGTTTAAAGTAAGATTGTTTTAATCTTGTTTCGGCGTGGGTAAGAGACAGAGCTATACAGATTGTCTAGCGCCATCTCTTACCTACACCGAAACAAGATTAAAACAATCTTACTTTGAACGTAATGGTAACCCCGCTAGACCTTCAGTATTTTATAAAAGCTGAATGTTTTTCTCTGTTCCCCCATATTCCCCCATCATCCCCCGTCCATAAGCGGAGCGGGTGATAGTGTCAGACTCTTACTGACTAAAAACCCACCCCGTTCCTTCTTGCCATTCATACCCGGGCTGAGCTTCCTTTCGGAGCTAACCTTGGCCCTAGTAGGCTTCGACCCAGCTTGGCCCCTGCTGTTGCTGACAACTCGGCCGGACAGCGAGATAACCATTGCTCGCCGTCCGCAAGCCCGCGTACCGTATACAAGTAAGAACGACCAGCGACTATAGAGTTTGGGTTGTGGTTACTTAGGTAGATGACGGCCAGTGAAGGTGTATAAAATAGTACCTTACTTTCGTTAAAGTATAAAGCTCAATTATTTACAATTTCTTCGGGACAACCTTAGAAGTGTCGTCATTCATTGCCGGACACTAATGACAGTTGCTACCCCCTGCCAGACACCCCTAAACCACCAAACAGATAGGTACAGAAGACAATCTCATGTATTTACTTCACTTTTTATACCTACACTCGGTGGACGCACACTAATGAGTGTTTGAGACGGAACTGTTCGACGAGCGGGCCGAGGCGCTCTGAGATATCGTGTACGTGAGCGGTATCTATGTGTGCGTTGTGAGAGCGCGCACAGTATGTAGACTGACTTCTGTACCTATCTATTTTGTGGTCCTGATTAGAGTTTTCCGAACAGTAATAAAATAAAATAAATATGCCGGTGGTTTTGTGGTTGTCGCCGTTCCCCCGTGTGACCCTTACATGCAATCATAAGGAACGCGTGCTGCCTCCTCTCCTCCTTCAGTCTCCGCAGTTCCTTCTCCAAGAAGCTCAGCGCGGCAGACACGGCACCGCCACACAACTCGTCCACAAGAGCCGAGATCGTATCCTCCTGCAAATGATTCATTAATTCTTAATCAGTAAAAAGTAATTGCATAACTTTCCTATACCTGTGTTATAAGACCTTGCTTTGTGCCAAATTCCAAGATTCTGAGTCAACGGGAAGTACCCTATGAATTTCGATCTTTGGGAGTATCAAAATATACGTTTTTCTGCGACATAAATGGCCGAATCTTTTATATTCGTTAACTTAGAAGTTTGATTTTTTCACAGCTTGAAGGGACCGCAGACTTGAGTATATGGTTTTAATTTCAACTCGATACCTCCACGCATTCTTGAGATAAAGGGTCTTGACAGACAGACAGACGGACGGACAACTAAGTGATCCTATAAAGGTTCCGTTTTTTCCTTTTGATGTACTGAACCCTAAAAAGGCAGAGGGCGCCCTCTAGCTACTGGTGGACAACCGTATCCAAAGACCTGAAACGATCTCAGCTGGACGCACAAACAACCCAGGATAGACTATCCTGGCGAGACGAGACGAGGTAAGTCGACCCCGAATTAAGGTATAAGGCAAGGAATAAGAAGAAGAATCAGTAAAAAAGTTGTGTGAGAAGTGATATGAAAGAAAAGGGAGTCAATGATAGCGTGACAGGTGACAGGACTGCCGGACCCCGCAAATGGATATTTGCGGGGTTACGCGTGCAGAGCAATCCCGCATGCGAGATTAAATAATATTAATAATAATAAAATCTTTATTTCGAGCAAAACTCATATAGTGTTAGTAAAAATAATAAAATTCTGGTAAGGTACATGTAATCCACAGCAGTGAACCAAGTATGGACAGTAAACTCTGTCATCATCATGTATCTGTATCATCTTCAGAACCCTGTTGGAGCTAGCCATGACTCGTGCTATCAGTGATACCACACGCTTCCGCATTGTAGCATAAAAACAGTCTACACGTGCAGTCGCAAACATCCCTAATGCACTGCAACGCCATGGCAACCCCATCAGTTTTCAAAAACATCCTCAATCTCACAACCCCCCAAACAAACTAAAAAAACAAAACACAAACTAAAAACACACAAGTAAAACTGGGTTATACTGAATGACTTCTTTCTACAATGTCAGTTCCATTTAAATCAGTCTGACTAAATTCTAAATTTCCTGAATCTATAACTTGATCTTCTGGACCCAAAAGATTGGCAGGAGCCTGAACATAATTCTCTACAACATATAAATTTTCATTCAGTACATGTTTGTCCACCGTTGGTGAAAATTGGGTAGGTGCTAATTTAAGGTGCCATCTGTTTCTCCTAAACTGCCCCTTCTCAGTTTCTATCAGATATGATCTAGGTACTTCATACTTTTTTATTACAGTGCCATAGAGTTTCAGATCAACGACCCATACTCTATCATTTATCTTCAGTTCTTGTAAGTTTACAGCTCTATGTCTCTTATTATAATAATACATGCCCTTGTTTTTCCTCTCAATTTGCTTCTGTTTCATATCCCCTATGACTACAGGATTGTTAAGTTTACTAGATATGATAGGTAGGTTATCTCTAAGTTTTCTGTTGTACATCAATTCAGCCGGACTGTAACCAATATCTAAGGGTGTATTTCTATAAACTAATAATGCTAAATATATATCCTGATTTTTTGTCAGTAGAGATCTCTCTCAATCTTGCTGACTTTTAAAAATAAACGAAAGAAAATAAGGAAATACTGACAACTTAAAACTAAATAACTTCGTACCTTAAGCTCCGTCTCGGTTCTTCTAGCTTTAAATTCGCGAGCCTTCGACTCCTCATTGGCGATCCTGACTTTATCCTCTTTCTGGAGACCATGCGCCGTCTTCAACTCCTCAGTTAGTTCTGCAGCTCGGGTGCGACCTTCGTACATCTGTAAAAATATGAAAGTTAGTTGGTGGTGGTCGAATGAGCAGTAGTGAGATTCTGAGATTCCAATCCCGATTTCCTGCGAGCAATGGGTAGCTCGCCGTGCGACCGTCTGGTAACTCGGTAATTGTCCGGACCGACCCCAAGTCTTCGACAGCGCGCCCTGTTCCCGCGTGCTTCAAGGAGTTGTCAGCAACAGCAGGGGCCCAGCTGGGTCAAAGCCTACTGGGGCCAGGGTTTGCTCCGAAAGGTAGCTCAGCCCGGATATAAAAGGCAAGAAGCAACGTTTTTAGTCAGTAAGTGTTCTCGCACACGGGCCACAAAAAAAAGCCTCTTCAAGCTTCTTATTTGAGACAGCCTTTTTTTGTGGCTCGTGCCACCACAAAAAAAAGCTTGAAGCCGCTTCTAGCTTGTGGCGGCGCTTTTTTGTGGTAGCTAAAATGCCATGCCATTTGCGCATTTAAACCTTCTTCATCAGAGTCCATTATGATACTGCACGCATGGCTGTCGCGCGCTTCAGCTTTTTTTTGTAACCGCTACTAGCTTTTTTTTTGTGTCGGCGTTTTTTAGTGACGGCTTTTTTTTTGTGGCCCGTGTGCAAGGACACTATGAGTCTGACACTATCTCCCGATCCGCTTAAGGGCCGGGGTGTCATTTGAATGATTTTAACCCACCAAAAAAAAACGCTTACCAAATTCTGCACAGCCCTTCCTCTGATGATCTTCTGCAGCACTAAGGTCGCCTGATGCACAGCCTCCTCGACTTCATCCATCTCCTCCACCACCGGGGTGGCTGGTCTGGCCGGCTTGGGCTCATGACGCATCTTGAGAACGTGTAGGGGACCGGCTGTCAATTTAGCTGCGCCTAGACGGGCCTCTGGGAGGATAAAATAAATGATAGAAGTTTTTGCAGTTATCCAAAACTATTTTTAGTATTTGCAAAACCTAAATATGAATATAATTTTTTCACAGAATCAGCAACTGAATCACCATCATTTCAGCCGATTTACGTCCACTGTTGGACATAGGCCTCCCCCAGGCGTCGACACAACGAACGTTCCTGTGCGTCTTGCATCCATCGGTTTCCCGCAACCTTCACCAGGTCATCGGTCCACCTTGTAGGAGGCCTTCCAAAGCTACGTCTTCCGGTACGCGGTCGCCACTCCAGAACTTTTTGGCCTCAATGGCCATTTGTTCTACGAGCAATGTGCCCAGCAAATTGCCACACAAAGTTTGGCAATTCCTCGTGCTATATCGGCAACTTTAGTTCTCCTGCGAGGTTCACAGGCTTCAGATACGAAGATATCATTCCAATAAAATAAAAATTATTTGAGTCGTTTCAGTTACTTACACAGTATACACATGGTGTAAAGACCATGTTATATTTTTCCCTAAAATTTCCGGCGGCGGCTGGGGCGAGAGCACTGTTGGCCTCTTCCTTAGCTAGCATTACTGCTTCGCTCCGGACCATGGTCTGTTAAGACCCGGCGCGAGAGATCGCCGCCACCGATCACCCCACAAAGACACGGCGATGCTCTGCCCAAGCGGGGCACATATCGCCCTTATCACGCCTTGTAAATCGCCACTGAATTTAGTTCGACCTTCCAAAAAAGCCTAAAATCTAAACTCACTAATCAAATCATTATGTAGATTCTCCAAGAACTGTTCGCTCCACTTGGTCTGCCGTTCACACAGCACGGTGGGGTCCCTCTGCAGGTGGTGGCCGGAGCAGGTCTTCTTCAAGTCCTGGCCGCAGGTCGCCAGCCACTTTGGGGGCTCTGCTAGCGCCTGATGGTCTTCGAAAGCTGAGGATTGACGTCAAGATATTACTATCGAAAAATTTCCTCTGTTGGACATATGCCTCCCCAAGTGTCGCTATAACGACCAGTCCTGTGCGTCTTGCATCCATCGGATTCCCGTGACCGTCAACCAGGTCATTAGTCCACTCTAATAACGGATCTTCCATTGCTGAGTCTCCCGGTGCGCGGTCGCCACAACAGAACCTTTCGATACCATCCACCATCTGTTCTGCGAACCATAAGTCCTATCTACAATGCAATGAGCCACTTAAGTTTGACGATTTTTCAGGATATGTCCGCAGTGGCGTAGCTACTAAGGGGCTAGGCGGGGCAGTGCCCCGGGGCCCTAAGCTTGGGGGCCCCCAAAACCTGAAAAATATTTATTTTGATAGTGATAGTGAATCAAATAATGTGACGACTGCAGAATTGGAAGAAACGCTTCCTCATGAAGATTCGGTAACTAAGCTGTGAAAGATATTGTTGCTGATCATATTAACGACAACCATGTCTCCATATCATTGTGTGCGCTGTTAATGATAAATCTTCTGTGCATGTTAATATAACTTGAGAGTTATAAAAAGATAAAGTAGCGTTGCAGGTTTAAAATATGTATATCTATAAACATTTTTTGAATATATTGTAAAGCCTAAACAATTTAGGGGCCCCAGTTTCTTATTGCCCCTTGGTCACACAAGGCTCTTTGATCACCCAGCTACGCCACTGTATGTCCGTCACCTAGATTCTCCTGCGAATATCTTCATTTCTGATTCGATCACGCAAGGGAACTCTGTACACAGCCCTCTCCAAGATAATATCAACATCGATTCCAATTCGACTAGGATTTCGACGAGTTTTTACCGCGTAAATTACATAAGACCTATTCTGTAAGTTAGGCTGAAAGCTTAGATTACAACATCAGGTCGTAAGTAATCTAGGCTCTGCATGTGATCTGCGCGCCTGGTAGCCATGCCTCGGTACTGGAGCGTATAAATCCAACGCAAAATACCAGAAACTAAGAAACTACAAGAGCTTTGTATTGTGAATCAGGTTAGAAACTTACACAGTTGGTAACGTCGGATCGTAAGTAATCTCCGTTTATCTTCTGCGCGCCTAGTAGCCAAGCCTCGATACTAGAGCGTATAGAACCAACGCAAAAGTACTAGCAGCTTAGAAGCCACAAGAGCTTTATACAGTTAATCAGGCTGTAAGCTTACACAGTCATGAGTAACGTCTGGTCGTAACTAATCTCCCTGTCTTCTGCGTGCCTGGTATCCGTACCTCATTAGCGGAACGTGTAGATCCGACATCAATGTACTTAGGAGCTAAAACACTACAAGAGCTTTGTATAAACTAGGTTTGAAGCTTACACAGTAACGTCGGGTCGTAAGTAATCTCCGCATGTCGTCTGCGTGCGTGGTACCCATACCTCATTTGGAGCGAATATATCCAAAGTAAAAGTACTAACTAGCAGTTAAAAAATTACAATACGTTCCGTCGTCGTAAGTAATCTCCGCATATCGTTTGCGCGCCTGGTGCTGTACCGCAATAGTGAAGTCTATCGAACCAACGTAAAAGTACTAGGACCTATGAAACTACAAGAGCTTTGTATTGTAAATTAGGCTGAATACTGAAAGCTTACACAGTAACGTCCGGTCGTAATTGATCTCCGCATGTCTTCTACGCGCCTGGTAGCCATACTTCGTTAATAGAACGTTAGATCCAATCTAACGCAAAACTACTAGGAGGTAAGGAACTACAAAAGCTTTATAATATAGTAAATCAGGCTGGAAGCTTACACAGTAACGTCGGGTCGTAAGTAATCTCCGCATGTCGTCTGCGCGCCTGGTAGCCGTGCCTCGCCATCGGGGCATGTAAATCTGACGTGGGATCCTTGGCGGCATGGATCATGGGTCCCATTCCACGAGCTGACTTCATCCGGTTCACCAAGCCGATGCGGCCTCCGCCTTCATGTAGAGCTACGAGTTTGCGGAGCTCTGTAAGCATAAGCATAAAATCACAATCTACCTAACGACGTGGTCGATCTTCAGTTTTTAATGTTCCCACAGCTGGGACTCAGATCTTCTCTCCAGGTCTGATCTAGCTATTTAGCCGCTCCGGCCAAAGATAATTTTCGTCGCCCTTTACATACACAAAACCATATAAGTCATGAGTCTTAAGTCTTAAATATTTCCACTATCCAACCTGAAGTAGGTTGGATGGTGGCACATGAAGATCTTAACCTGCCGACTACTACTACTTTGGCTGTGGATGGCTAATGGCTAGTTTGGAAAATAGGAATAAGTCAATTTTGCCGCTCTGACCAAATGCCTGGCTTGTGTCCACCAATCTCCCCCCCCTGTTTAAACCCTGCTTCTCTCTAGGAGAGGGAAGGGGATGTAATTCACCACTCGGAACCAGTTCGGGTTGGTGAATGTCACATGTCTTCGAATTATTGATTCTAAGACATGCCGGTTTCCTCACGATGTTTTTCTTCACCGTTTTGACCACAGGATCACCGGGATGCAGTTGAAAACAAAAGGTAACAGTATTTTACATGAAGTTATCTCTTATATATCTTCAATTATTCCTTAGAGGTAGTCGGAGTCAGATCTATACTGCTACAAACTGACTAAATATTATTACTTTGCTTAAAATTTTACTTTTACAACAACTTTTTACAATTTTTCGCTAGTTTACAATCTCGCGAGATTTTACATTATTATTAGTATAAGCTTGTTGAGTCTCACTGCTGGGCCTCCCTTCTGTAATTCCACTATTTTCTGTCCTTAGCCACTTCTGGCCAATCTATAAAGTAGGAGTCCAAATCGTCATGCCATCTCCTTCTAGGCCTACCTCATCGCCGGCTTTTGCTGTTTATATACTTACGTTTTTAGGGTTCCGTACGTCAAAAGGAAAAAACGGAAACCTTGTAGGATCACTTTTTGTCCGTCGGTCTGTCTGTCTGTCTATCAAGACCCTTTATCTCGAGAACGCGTAGAGGTATCGAGTTGAAATTAAAACCATATACTCAGGTCTGCGGTCCCTTCAAGCTGTGGAAAAATCAAACTTCAAAGTTAACGAATAAAAAAGTCGCGCGAAAACGAAATATATTTCGATATTCTCAAAGATCGAAATTCATAAGATACTTCCCGTTGACCCAGAATCGTGAAATTTCGTACAAAGCAAGGTCTAATAGCACAGGTATAGGATTAAATCTGAAAATAGTTTTGCTGTTAACTGTGTCACAAAAAAAAAATTGCAATTCGGAAAAATCTTCGAGATTCCATTCGGAAATTGTAGTTTGCGCGGAAACCTCAATGCGCGAGTCCGCTTCATTTTTTTACTATCCGGTGACATTTAACTGCCTCCCGCCACTCACCTCTATCCCTCGACCTTCTAATATTGCTGACCTTCCTGTCCATCTCCTGTTTTTTCTCGTGCCAGAGCTTGGCCAGCTTGAGGCTGGTGCGGTTGCATCGCTTCTGACGCTGTTCAGCTTGCAGGCGATGCAGCAGCTTCAGACGAATGTTCTGGAGCTCGTCTATCTCCTGAGTAAAAGAAGTGGTACGTCACTGATAGTGTTGCCAGGTGTCCCGATTTGCGCGGGATGTCCCGATTTTTAGGGGTCTGGGGACGCGTCCCGATTTGCACCTGATCGGGACGCTCAATGTCCCGATAAATCAAATACCCTGAAACTCAAAGAGCGACTGAAGAAGTCCGGGTTTTACTCGGTAAAAGTTTGACACGCTCTTTCGTTCCACCCCAGAGCGGAGGAGTCATTGGATGATTTCCTACCTAAAAAAAAATCTTAAAAAAAAAATGTCCCGATCAAAAACTCTAAATCCCGATTTGTTTTACCATCTGTCATTTTTATCCAAATAGACCTGGCAACACTAGTCACTGAAGCTATACAAACGTGAGCAGAATACGAATTAAGTGGACCGTCTATCTAGTCGAAGAACCATGCAAAGGCAGGTCTAAGTGCCGACGCTGCGTTACGAGGTCGTCCGCGCGTCCGATACAAAATCGCGGTTCACCGCGCGAGCACTCATCGTGGACAGCCGCGCCCCGCGCCCCTTTTGCTACGTAATAACACTTTAAAGTTCTCTATTGACACGCCTACTACATGCAAACCGTTACGCTGCTCGCTCACGTCAGACTTTTTGTAGGACAGATAATCGGGCCGATTTTGTATACTTTTAACATTGTTCTGTTTTCTGACCGACTTTTTGTAGGTCGTGTGCATTGCACTATTGCTATCAGTGAGTTCTATTTTTCTCCTATAAAAAATCGGTCACCGATTATCGGACGTGGGCGAGCAGCCTTAAAGTTGAACTAGCGACACAGCGCAGGTAATAATCCGATCTCCGCAACGGGTAACCGCCGCACACGACAAACGCGTGGGCGCCCGCTCGGGCTCCCGCTTAATGCAGCGTTGGCCCTTATACAAGAGAAAAAGGCCTGCAAATCACTGCTCCCACTTAGGGTGGTATGAGAGAGAGTGTCAATCTTTTATTTGCATCACACGAAGAGCTTCGCTCAGTTCGCAAGCGTCTCGCGGCCAGCGCATTCGCCAGGTATAGACCACAAAATAGATAGGTACAGAAGTCAATCTACATACAAAGCGCGCTCGAGGAACGCACACATAGACACCGCTCACGGACACGATATACGGAGCGTCTCGGCCCGCTCGTCGAACAGTTCCGGCTCAAACGCTCATTAGTGTGCGTCCACCGAGCGTAGGTATAAAAAGTGAAGTTCATACATGAGATTGTCTTCTGTACCTATTTTGTGTCATTTTTTTTTTTACACCATTACATTATAAACGAATTGTCTGTAAGTACCCACCGCCTGTCTGAAGAGCCAGTCCTTCACGACCACGTCATCGATGATGGCATCCCTCTTCTTCATCCAGCGAGGGTATTTGCCTCCTTCCACCAGATCCATCCATGCTCGAGCATGACGCATCCTAGTAAACACGAATGAAGATATTTTATTATATCTAGCCCATACTTTTTTTTTATTGTTGATAGGTTCCCGCTTGACCGCTATCTCACCTGATGGAAAGCGACGATGCGGTCGACGATGGAACGCGCTTACCTAAAAGAAACCTATTCACTCTCGACTTAAATATTCCCGGGCTGTAGCTATCAGGAAACACAGACTCCGGCAAGGAATTCCACGCACAATGAATGTGTTCCCAAAACGATTTGTGCGTGTTGCTATGAGGCCTCCTCCATTCCTTCCAATGTTCTCAGTTTTGAGCCAATTCCTAAGGAAGACATCAAACTCGTCCTGTCATCTCCTTCTTGGTCTGCCGCGACCCCGTCGTACGATTTCAGGGCACTAATTTTGTGTTTTACTGCCCACCGCTCGATCGGCATGCGGCAGACATGTCCAGCCCAGTCCCACTTAAGTTAGGCAGCCTTCTGAACCACGTCAATGACTTGCGTTTTGGAGCACAGTGTAGTTTCGAACGCGATTCGTTATTTTAAGGCGATTAAGTTTAACACACGGCGATTTCATAGCGATGCTCCGCGCGGTTAGGCGGTTTACGCGCCCAACCGCGCGAATTGATTTAACGCAGTTTTGACCAGTTTATTACAGACACTGGTGAAAATGGACGCTGAAGTGGTGGTAGCAGTTGAAAGAAAAAATTAAAGAGATATTGGACTCATCCATTTTAAATTGTAACACGTCCTGCACCCACAATAATCCGCGCGGTTAAACGGCGCGCAGTGTGTAAGGCGCCGCCCCACCGCGCGGAAATCAGCGCGGATCGGGCGCGGCAGTGGCGGCGAGAGCACCGCTCAACCGCGCGGTCGGGCGGTGTACGTGTGTTAGTTAGTATCTACGGATTTCTAAGTGACCAATGTAACACGAGATCCGCTTCACCGCCAAACGCGGCGGTGCGCGGTGTCGTGTGTTAATCACTTAACACCTAGTAGCTATACTGCGTTCCATGTCCAACAGTAGACGTCATTCGGCTGATAATTATAATAATATAAAAATAATAATATAATATTCCACAACTATCACACAGCGCCGTCTAGTCCCAAGCTAAGCAGAGCTCGTGTTATGAGTACTAGACAACTGATAAACATACTTATATATTTCTAAATACATATATATAATAGATAAATTACACCCAGGCACAGAACAAATGATCGGGCTCATCACACTTGACAAACATTTGTCCTGGGTGGGAATCGAACCCACGACCTCCGGCATAGCAGTCAGGGTCACTAACCACTAGACCAACAGGCCAGTCAATTATGATGATGATCTATTATTTGTTTATTGTGTAAACCTACCACAGTGTTATCTTTTTTAACCCAAAGGTTGACTGGTAGAGAATGCCTTTTTGCATTATATCCGTCTATGTAGATATACATAAAGTTTAATTAAATGAATAAGAGGTAATGAAAATAAAAAATATCAGAAAACTTACTTGTTTATGATTTCAGTGGTGTGGAAATCAGCTGGCAAATCTCCGAGGCGGTAAGGGTTGCCTGGGCCTGAATAAACAATGGTAACAAAAAAAAAGATAAACAAGCTCAGAAATAAAAAGATAAAAGCGTGTACAGGTTACTAGCTTTAACCCGCGGCTTCGCCCGCGTGAAAAAATTGTCCTATGTCCGTCTTCAGGGTCCCAACTATATCTGTACCAAAACTCATCAAAATCGGTTTTGCCATTTAGGCGTGAAGACGTAACAAACATACAAAAAAACTCACTCTTGCTTTTATAAAATAATTAAGGATAGGCTATAAAAGATTTTTGAGTCTTTGATTAACTTCATAGATAATTTTAGGCCTAATAAGTTGACTGCAGCATCAATCGTATACTTTACATTCTCCAAGCATGTGCATAGACCCTATTTATATTTTTAAGGGTAGGTTATTATAATCATTAAAACAACGTGACTATGAAACCCAATTTCGCCAAGTTGCGTTTATTTTGTGTTATAGTCTGTCTAAAAAGTCAAACTACTTGGGATTTTTTTATAATATTAAAACATTTAAAAAATACGTATATTCGATACTTTTTTATAAGGTTAGTAAACAATTATCAAGATCTCTTAATCCACCTAGATTGTTGAACCAGTGTTGACTCCATCAGATTTCATTCTCCACTAATAATTACTTAGGTCGTTTTACTTTTTAAACAGACTCTATTTCGTGAATTTTACAGATCTCGCAAACTGCAGACTTTTAATTGGTTGTTTTTGATTTCTGTCATATAAAAAAAAAATCCACTATTATCGGAAAGGCCGAAAAATATTACCAAAATGAAAAAAACATATAACCTTTCGATCGTGGAAATTACAGACACAATAGAAAGACAATAGGTGCGTGAACGCCGGCTCCGGCGTTAATGAAAAAACGAAAAAAGAATGCGCCACTTCCGAGCAAAACGGCCGAACGCTCAGCATAATGCCGTGACCACAACGCAAAAAGCGGCGAGTCTACGTTGCTGCTTTTCAGCGTGGGCCAATAACAGTGGTTGCTTAATCAGCATGAGGATGTAAGGAAGTGTACACACAAAACGAAATAAAAAACAGTTTAGCTTCATACAGATTAAGGAGCCAACAAAACTATCAGCCGATTGAAAGTCTACGTTTGCTGGGTCTCTCATGAATACGCACCCCACTCCAGTGCATCCATGTAGAGTACTTCTGGAGTTTTCTGGCACTGTTCAGCCGCCTTCCCGTCAGGCTGCCAGGGTCTTGTTTGTGCTGAAGACTCTCTGAAACACGACGTTTGTGTCATAAGTTCATAACCAGAGGTCGGAATTATTTAGAGTTTTCATGTACAGTTGCCATCACGGATCTTGAACGAATTAACGTCTAATTTTTATTAGTATTTTTCATTAGGTAAAAAAGATCTCTAAGTCAACTGAGGTGTAAATTAATTCGGTTAATTAGTGCAGGAAGATTTTTTTTCTGCTTTATTTCTGATAGTGTATTAAAAAAATCTGATATTTTAAATTAATTTCGGGTTTTAAGGCGTATAGTCCCTTGAACCATATGACCGAAATTATGTGAACGCAACTCTTGCACTCGCCTAGGCGGCAGTACGCAAAACTGTGCTCTTATTTGCGGCCAGCAGCGCCCGGAAAGCGCGTTAAATCCATTTTCTCTGCGAGATATTGATTGATTTACATATGCAATGTTCACTTTGAAGAATATTTAACCACCAATTTTTTTGTGTAAAAATGTTTATAAAGGTCCAAGCCGTTTCGAAGGAGTAGGGAAGAATTGCGAAAAGTTGCGAAATTGCTAATTTTTTTTTTTGACAAAAGTATTAGTTGCACGAAAAAATCAAATGTTGATATTATTGTTCATGAATCTATAATAAACATATATTTTTTTCAAACCAATTGACCTAGCCCTTACGGAGGAGTAGGCCTCAGAAAATTACTGTTTTATGGCACTTTTCGGGCGCTTGGCCCTTAAGGCATATCCACTTTATTCTTCCACTGTATGAAATCTACAAAAATAACATAAAGAAGGAAATTTGTATTTTTGTGCGTAGGTATGTTTGTAATGAATAAACTCAAAAACTGTACTGATTTCAAAAATTCTTTCACCATTAGAAAGCTACGTTCATTCAGCCTTAGTAATATATGCCCGTGCGAAGCTGGGACGAGCCGCTAGTCAGTTATAAGTAATAAATAACTCTACTTGATTCCGACATCTTTAGCCCGACTTACGTAATCAAAACCGTAACGATATCGTAGCGATTTAGTCGTTTAGACCATTTCCGTATTCACATCCTTCAATCGAGTTTGAACGACACCGATTTTAAAGTCGTTTGGTCAAAGAGACGATTTATAAAATAAAAATCTGTATTTCATTATCCTGGTAGAATACTAATTAATGTAACTGGACATAAGTCGTCAATAGATCGTTTAGTTTCGAGCCAGTTGAGTTGTCGTTCTATCCAATCCCGATTAAGGAACACGTGAATACCGCTTTTGGATAGGACTTCGATCGAACGACTATAAAACTTCAGCGATATTTGGCTTGTTTAAAATTTTACGTGAATCTGGCTACTGGTTATAAAGTCATAACTATAATACACGGCCTAGTTCAGACGCTTCTTTCTTTCTATTTTATTTCTGTACATTCGTATTTACCAGACATTTAATGAGTTACCTGAAGACGCTCTGGGTGCCCCGGTTCCTCGGTTTGCCAGGCGGCGGCACCTCTATCGTTGGCGTGTTGGGCCTGAAGTCCGGCGACGTGGTCGGTAGTGGCATTACCCTCTTCGGTCTGAATAAAACAAAGTTTTATTAGAAGATTTTAAACTGCAGGGAGCACCTTAGGTTTGTGAAGGAGCTCATCTGAAGAACTAGCACCTAGCCGCCAAGCGGTTGACGGTCGGACAGCGAGCTACCCACTGCTCGCCTTCCGCAAGCCCGCTCTTACGGTGGCCGGAAATCGGGATCGGAATACCGGCGGCGAGCGGCTGGGGCACTGTGAGCGCCGTTGCCTGATGCGGTCGGCCTCCTTCTTTGCTAGCATTACTGCTTCGCAGAAGAAGGTGCCTGACACGCCTCCTCGCTCCGGACCATAGCCTGTAACAAGAACCGGCGCGAGAGATCCCCGCCACCGATCGCCCCCACGAGGACACGACGATGCTCTGCCCAAGCGTGGCACACCTCCACTGTGTGCTCCACCGTGTCCTCCGGGCGTTCTGCACAGTGGCGACACCCGGGCGTCACTTCCGCACGAATCCGGTGCAGGAACCTCCCGAACCTAGCATGTCCAGCTGCCAAGCGGTAACTTGTTCCGTTTGCCAATATAATGAATCAAAACCAAAAGCAATTTATTTCAATTATACCATTTGCAGACACTTTTAAATAGTCAAATGTCGGTCAGTCCAAGAAGGTCAGTCTAAAAAACTCCATAGACACTCTTTTAAATTATATTATGAGTTACACATAATCTTGGTTACATACATATTTCTTCTAATAATAGGCAGTCATTTGAGTTTTTAGACAGACTAATTATTTATTTAAGGATCACCAACGAGTGTTACAAAATAAAATAAAAAACTTAAAAATAGAATTTGGTACATCTAACCTGGTCCTATAATGAACACTCAATTATAGGCAACCACAGCTTAAGCATAAAAAATATTAGATAAAATAAAAGTAGTGTTAGATTACAATAGTAACTATGTCAAACTAATTATAATAGAATTGGAATTTAATACATTACGAATTAATTTAATTAAAACTATATCTCAACTTACATGGCAGTGAATTTGAAAAGGTCTCTCCCAGAGAATTCTGGTGTAGGCAGTTTCTTGGCTTCCTCCTGGCGATTGAGATAGGCGTTGTACGACCTGTCCATGTGGTCTGGTAGACGACAGTTCGGATGATACACTGTCAGACGAATACATTAAAAGAATTTAAAGATTTTTCTACAGAAATTGGTATATGCACCACTGACATTACGGGTTCTTTCTACAGGGTTTAATATATACTCCAACGGTATTACGGCTTTTCTAGTAAATTTATAGAATAGAATAGCATTTATTCACAATACACAGCAACATAAAATAATAATGAAAAATAGTACAGACATACAATACAGTTGCAGTGACTGTGCCTGAACCGAAAGGGTCACCAACTCAGCAATTGCTGGGCGTCAAACACCCAACGCTGATTTTCAGCTGGCACCCCGCAGTGATGCACGGCAATTTGATATATGCAACAACGGAATTATGGTTTTTCTACAGAAATTGGTATATGCATCACCGGAATTACGGTTCTTTCTACTGAATTTGATATATGCTTTACCGGAATTACGATTTTTCTTCAGTATTTTGGTATATGCACCACCGGTATTACGGTTTTTCTACAGAAATTGGTGTATGCATCAACGGAATTACGGTTCTTTCTACTGAATTTGATATATGCATCACCGGAATTATGGTTTTGCTACAGTATTTGGTATATGCATCACCGGTATTACAGTTTTTCTAAAGTATTTAGTACGTATATGCATCACCGGTATTCAGGTACTTTCTACAGAATTTGGTATCTGCGCCACCAGCATTACGGATTTTATTTGCAAAGTACGATGGACCGTTTGTTTTAGTGGCCGAGTGGTAATGACTTACGAGCCGTAAGTCGCGGGTTTGAACCCAGCCAGGCGCATTACTTTGTGTAATTTATTTCATCACTGCTGCTCTCAAAACGGTGAAGGAAAACATCGTGAGGAAACCGGCATGTCGTAGAACCAAAAATTCGAAGACATGTGACATCCACCAACCCGCACTGAGCCCGCGTGGTGGATTACGGCCTATTTCCTCTCCCAGAGAGGAGGCCTGAGTCCCAGCAGTGGGAACATTAGAAAGGCTGATGATGAGAAGGTTTAGTAAAATTAAATAGACTCACCAACATTTATCCTGGGTCGGAGACTCTGTTCTGAGAACATAGTGTTGTATATTGGTTGCAGCACCTGCACATGGAAAATCCAATGTTAGAAATCAAAGTCCTTAGTTAACCTGCCAACGGTACCTTGGCACAGGGATTCTGAACGGGCGCAGAAATGATCAAACTAAGACCAAGTCATTCATTTCATCATAAAGAGATTACTGTTAATTTCCTCTCACTCCTTACCATGGCCTGACCCAGGACAGGCACTCGTGTCGCCACCATCGATCGTCCCCATGAGGAAACAGTGGTGCTTCGCCCAAACGGGTCAAACCAAGGTGGACTATGCCTCATCATGTCCTCCAGGCCATCCACACAATGGTGATGGCGAGTTTTTCTTGCCACCAGAAACGAGACAGGTTCCTCCCGAAACACTCATGGCACAAAATAGGTAGGTACAGAAGTCAATCTACATACAAAGCGCGCTCGAGCAACGCACACATAGACACCGCTCACGGACACGATATCTCGGAGCGCCTCGGCCCACTCGTTGAACAGTACCGGCTCAAACGTTCATTAGTGTGCGTCCACCGAGCGTAGCTATAAAAAGTGAAGTACATACATGAGATTGTCTTCTGTACCTATCTATTTTGCGCTCATAACCAGTGAGGACCTGCGTCAAGCGGATAAAGCTGAACTACATTAAACCGACACACACGTGTAACACGCCTGATTTGTACGTAGAACGACGTCGCGTGGCGTGGATCTAGTGTAGCTCTACAGGTCTAGTTTCTATTTGAAATGTACGGAAACCAATGATATTCTAATATCATTGATGGAAACCGACGCGCACACGTAGCACCGTAACGCCGGCGCACGTTGCACTCGTGTGCGCAGTGTAGAGGTCATAGCACACTTAAACGACTCTGCTCAAACACCACTCCCACCCTACACCACCCTAAAATAAGACGACTGCTCGTAGTCCACGCTGCGACAGCTAGCAGGCACCCAGCAGTCCACGCGGCGACAGCTAGCAGGCACGCAGCAGTCCACGCGGCGACAGCTAGCAGGCACCCAGCAGTCCACCCGCCGACCGCTCTAGCTTTTGTGTAGATACTGACCGAATGAGCGACTGCTCGTCTACAACGTGCGGCCAGCGAGGCGTCAACTACCAAGTAGCCTGACGGCGGGCTGTCTGCTAATTTATGATGTCAATGTAAAATGTATCTTATGAGCAATATTTAAAGCCCATATTTGAATGATATTCTTTTTGCCGGGTGGGAGCAGAGTCGTGTAAGTGTGCTTTGACCTTTATTCTAACTTTAATCTTACCTAGCTTGGACATTTTTCAGGGGCGCAGTTACAGAAAGTGGCACCGGGTGCAGAAAAAGAAAGTTACGGCACTGCGTGTACCTTTAATTGATTAAACTCAAACTTCTTGGTAAGACCGGACCATCAAAAGTAGCTCAACAGTACCATAAAAAAGTACAGTAACTGTGAAGCCAACTCCAGATTAGTAGGTTTGAAAAACCATATGTTCATTATAGATTTATGTAAAACTTTTGGCAAAAAAAAAAAATAACAACATGACATTTTTTTCGCTTCTTTTCCCTACTCCTTTCAAACGGCTTCGATGCAATCTTTAGAAATATGTTTAAAACACAAAAAAAAAGTGTTGTTCAGAATGTACATAATCAATATTTTTTCGCAAGAAAATGGTTTTAGAGGACCCAGCCACCCGGCTGGGTACTGCCGAAACCTACTGGGGCCTGGGTTATCCGAAAGGGAACTCGAGCCTCGGTATGAGGGCTAGAAGGAACAGGGTGGCTCGTTTAGTCAGTAAGAGTCTGACTATCTCCCGCTCCGCCCAAGAGCGGAGGTTGTCATTGGATGATTTTTCCCACCATAAAAAAAAAGTTACTTACCAATTGTGAGGAAGCCATGGCTGCTTTGAAAGCCGTCCGTGCGTAGTCTCGAGCTCCCGACACGATGAACGCCGAATCTAACGCCATAATACAGGAATTATTCATCACTAATATTATAAATGCGAAAGTAACTCTGTCTGTCTGTCTGTCTTTGCTTCACGCCTAAACTACTGAACCGATTTGTGTGAAATTTGGTACAGACATAGTTTGGAACTTGAGAAAGGACATAGGATAGTTTTTATTACAAAAAATAAAATAAAAAATAAAATTTATTCCGGACATACAGCGCCATCTATTGGTCAAGAGTCGGCATCAATTCGCCGCCGCTCCCGGAAATCACTATTCCACGCGAACGAAGTCGCGGGCAAAAGCTAGTCATCTATAAATCTCAATATACACGAAAAATAATTCTAGCCGATAGAGTAGGCACACACAACAGATCTTGAGCGCTCGGCGTCAGAGTGGGGATCGCTTTGCGCATTCCATACATTGGCGAGCCAATCGTCTTCATTTCATACATGCAGCAACGCAGGGAACGAATCAGGAGTGACGTCTATGACGCGTTGACGCAGAAAGCCAATCACTGAGTCTCACTTCGCACCACTAAAACTTTTGCGCAACCGCTCAAGATCCGTTATGGCAACTGTACGTATAACATTAACATAGGAAATGTCCGTCTATTGTCATCTCTCTCTATCGCTCAATGGTTTGCTGGAAGAAAACTAAACTTTGAGTTAAGCTCGCCTATGTACATGAACTTTGTAATACACTTATTTTGTGTTGTTATAGTGTACATTATAGAATTAAAGAAATGCACTGTAGCTGTAACCCATACGCGCAGTGTTATAATGGATTTTGACGAAGAAGCATTAAATGCGCGATTGGCGTATGACAGCGTTTTGTATCGTCGTTTATGGCAGTATGGGCCACGAGAAGCAAGAAGATTTGAGCGTTTGGCGGCCACTGGCGTCAACCGTGTGCAGCGAATCCTTTTAAATACCCGTCGCCGACGGACGGCGAGTATCCACCCTTACGTCGTTGAAACATCTACGGTCCGGACTAAGCATTTCGCCTCGTCATTTATACCGCGTACTTCGAAGGACTGGAACGGTCTGCCTGCTGCGGTCTTCCCGTCAGATTATAATTTGAGTGTCTTCAAGGCTAGAGTGAATAGGCTTAATAAACTAGTGCGCCTCACCATCAACGATTGCATCACTGCTTACCATCAGGCGGGATCGTAGTCAAGTACTAGTTTATAACAGATAAAAATTAAATGTATGAAACCTACAGGAAATATTCCGATGGCGGCGTTTTGTGGTTGGGGCCGGTGGCGTCGGCTGTGGTGATTGAAATCCATCGATAATGTACTGCGCACTAGATTAGGCGTGCCGAAAACTCACTTCAGTCGACTCAGGTGTAATGTAGACTGTACACCTTGAACATTACATTATGTTGAACGAAACGCGTAAGTACCACGAAATTGATGGCGCTTAAGACGTTTTTGTCGCGAAAAAAGTATCCTCTAAAAGCTATCTTAGCGCTGCAAGTTTTCGGAGCACGCCACAATTATGGCGATAAGTCCCCTCTTTGAGGCGTGGCTGGAAAAACCTCACGGCGTCCTTACCTTCCGCATGACACAGGTCCTCACCGGAAATGGCAAGTTCGGGAGGTTCCTGTTCCGAATTAAAGCGGAAGTGACACCCGGGTGTCGCCACTGTGCGGAACTCGGGTGTCGCCCGGAGGACACGGTGGAGCACAGTCGCGGTGTGCTCTGCTTGGGCGGAGCATCGCCGTGCCCTCATGGGGGTGATCGGCGGCGGAGACTTCTCGCGCCGGGCCTTGGTCGAGGCCATGGTCCAGAGAGTGGCAGGCGGTCGCCGACTTCTGCGAAGCAGTAATGCTCGCTAAGGAGGAGGCCGACCGCATCAGGCAACGGCGCTCTCGCCGCCACCGGGTTTCCGATCCCGATTTTCAGCCACCGTAGGCGCGGGCTTGCGGACAGTGAGCAATGGGTAGCTCGCTGTCAGGCCGTCCGGTAACTGTCCGGACCAAGCTCAAGTCGTCGACGGCTCTCGCTGTTTCCGCGCGCCTCAAATAGTTGTCAGCAACATCAGGGGCCCAGCCGGGTCAAAGCCTACTGGGGCCAGGGTTATCCGAAAGGGCGCTCGAGCCAGTATGAAGGCTTGAAGGAACGGTATGGGTTTTTTAGTCTGTAAGAGTCTGACACTATCTCCCGCTCCGCCCAAGAGCAGGGTTTGTCATAGGATGATTTTTCCCGACGAAAAAAAAAAAGCGCTGAAAGTTTTAATAGTTCTGTTAGACGACATAATGCCAATGTAGCGCTGCAGTGAACTTTTGTTTTAACTTTTCAGTATTTTGACAAATAGTTTCCATGAAAGGGCTTCTCTATTACTAGATTATAAGTCGATGGGTGAAACTAAATAAAAGCTTGTAATATCGGACTCACCGTATAAATAATCATGGCACCGTATTTTATTTACTGTGTGCCTTCTTCGAGGAGCTTCGTATAACGTGTCTCCGCTCATTTTGCCACTAAAACAATGTAATAACAAAATAAACTTGTTCCTATCTCTTGACGTCAATATTGAAGACTCATTGAAGTAACAAATGCGGTTGTCATAGCAACGCACAGTTTGTGAAGGACGCTTTTCATCTGTGACTATCTTTTGTAGATAGTTAATCCTTTTTTATCTATAATACTATAGCTACTGCCTGCGTGAAAATAGGTTTCTTCATACAAACTTTGGTTCCCCGTTTCATCCCTTTAGGGGCCAAATATCCACCTTTACGTTATTAAAACTTCTACGGTCCGGACTAAGCGTTTCGCCTCGTCGTTTAGATCATAGGATTATATCATTTGAAATAAGCAGTACCTAATACCTTTGTATTCTTCTATCTGTATTATTTATTATGTCACAAAAAACGTGTATTTCGATACTCTCAAAGATCGAAATTCATAGGGTACTTCCCGTTGACCCAGAATCGTGAAATTTGGCACGCAAGGTCTTATAGAACAGGTAAGTATAGGAATAAATCTGAAAACAGTAAACTTGTTACCTACGTCACAAAAAATAATACTTGTTGGCAAAAAAAAAATCTTCGAGACTCTATTCGGGAATTGTAGTTTGCACGGAACCCTCAGAGCGCGAGTCTGACTCGCACTTGCCCAGTTTTTAAGTGTTTGTACCTATTTGTAGAGTATATCTAGAATATAAAAATAAACGCCTATTTCTCTTGGTCACGCTATAAATTAAGAACGGCTGGACCATTTTTAAGGGTCAACTCACTCCGAAAGAGCGGCGAAGGGCAGCGAAGTGGAGCGCAGTTTCAGTTTCATATGAATTTTAACTTTATTATCATTGCCATAATACTTATTATCGCATGAGAAACTCGAACGAGTCGCGCGGATGCCCGCGGCGCCGCAGGAATTCCGGGGAAATCTCTCGTTCGTGTTTCTCATGCGATAATAAGTATTATAGAAATGAAAATAAAGTTAAAATTCATATGACACTGAAACTGCGCTGCCCTTCGCCGCCCGCTCTTTCGGTGTGAGTTGACCCTAATAAATCTTTTTTTGTTTTGTTCACCAGCATACAGGGTAAGTTGTAGAGGAGGTATGAAGGATACAGGTCGCGCGATGAATCAAGATCGCTCGGCAAAAGTGGAAGGGGCATGCGCAGTATTCAATTCTACGGTCTATTTGGCGACGTACGGGCGGGTGAGCGCCGTCGGCGACACGTCATTGGTAGATAGAGTCGCTCTTCAATTCCCGCGTTGCGTTCTCCTCTCATTGGATACTGTTGTACTTGGGTACTGTTGCGTACAGCTTGTGTTAAAGTCTGTGCGGAAAGTAAACCATCGTGGGATTTGAGGGCGCTGCTGTAGATAAATATCGTTTTCGTTATGTAAGCAACATTGTGACGTCATTATAGAGCGACTGTTAAATCTTGATATTTTTAAACTATGTTAGACTAGCTTATTCCAACGGCTTCACTCTATAATAAAAATTATCCTATTCTGAATTTGCTCACCTAATGAAACTGCAAAGTTATAGCTTATGTGCTAAATTATTGAAATGTATATAATTAAGTTCATTTGTCTAGTAGTTTTTGCGCGACATATCCAT
The DNA here is from genome assembly GCA_929112965.1 of Mythimna albipuncta. Classification (NCBI taxonomy): domain Eukaryota; kingdom Metazoa; phylum Arthropoda; class Insecta; order Lepidoptera; family Noctuidae; genus Mythimna; species Mythimna albipuncta. The sequence goes on from OV815988.1 coordinate 3,959,191, forward strand.
ATATACGAGTACCTAGATCTACCTTCACAAACTTTCGCATTTATAATATTAGTAGCCCATTTATTGAACTTGCTCACGTGATGAAACTTAGCAAAAATATAGGTTATAAGCTACATTATAGCAATGTTTATCATTAAATTCACCCGTTTATAAGTTTTTGCGTAATGCCGTTGTGGCGACACCTGGGGGAAGCCTATGTCGAACAGTGGACATCTTTCGATTGCAACGATGATGAACATTTAAATGCAAACACAAACCGGTAAAGGAAAATAGCGTGAAGGAAATGCTGTACTGCCTATCGAGGTAGGTTCCACCAACGACCACTTACCAAGTTCCAACGAAAATGGTTCCATCACTTTGACTGGGATTGGTCTATTATCACTGACTGGAATATTATAGCTAGCAGCAAGTTTATGTTTGTTAAATATAAAGGTAAAAATGGGACACACTACCACTTACTCGTTATCTTTCTTAGTACATTTTTCCCTTTAGCTAATCAATGAAAAATATGAACTTAATGACTATAAAAATAAAACACTTCACAATTTGAAATGTTGCTTCGTAAAAAATCTATTTAGCCAGTAAGGGACCATCTCGCATATAAGAACCTTGGGATCACTTGGTTGTCCGACTGTTTATCTGTTAAGACCCTTTAACTCGAGAACGCTTGGAGGTATCGAGTTAAAATTAAAACCATACACACAAGTCTGCGGTCTTTTGAAGTTGTGAAAAAAACAAACTTCTGAATTAAGGAAAAAAAAAAAGATATGGCCGTTTATGTCGCAAAAAACATATATTTCGATACTCAAGGGAATCAAAGTTCATAGGGTGAATCTCGTTGATCTAGAAACCTGAAATTTGGCATAAAACAAGGTCTCATAGAACAAGTGCAGGGAAAAATCAGAAAACTGTAAATTAGTAGATCAGATCACAACAAAAAAAAAAATTGTTTGCAATTCGGAAAAATTTTTATAACTCAATTCGGGAATTGATTTCGGTAAATTTGTACAGACTCTTCAGTGCACGAGTCCGACTAGCACTTGCCCTTTTTTATTTTAGTTACTGTATCCTCACTCAAGCCTGAAAAGAAATATTTTAAGTTAGTCGAAATGCATTATAAATTTAAAGTATCAATACTTTTTATACTAGCCATCGAAAATATTGACAAAAATAAAATAAACAAATATCGTCATGTTTTAATGAATTTCCGTTTAATTTATATATATTTGGAGATAACAGGGACAGGAGTTCACCTAGGAAGTCTAAAAACATTAAAATAAAAGTGTTACGTACCAAAAACACAGCATACCAATGTTTCCCAAGTTCGTGACTTTGTTTTGATCAATAATGGTGTCATTTGCCATTTGTTATCTTTGGCAAAACTGTAATATATTAAATATTATTTCCCTTACAGCTCAGTGAAATTTTTTATCACATTTCTGAAGATTTCAATTAAAAATCACAATAAAATAACACAATAAACAAACCTGATATGACGTTTGCCATTTGACGGATGGCTGGGTTGTGTTGCTACTTAAAATCTTTAATGTTGTTTTCACTTTACGCCACGACGGTTCTTTTATCGCACAGACAATATCGTAATAGTAATACGTAGTCGTAAAAAAAAATGGTTAAAAATAAAGTTTTAAAACGGCTAGCCAGAAAAATGGTTTACGACGTGAATTATTACGTTAAAGAAAGAAACTAACGAAATTATTTTTTTTAATTTTATGTTTTATTTCAAAAGTTTTTAATTTTTTGAATTTACCTATTTACAAGATAAATTACAATCAAAAACTAGTGTTATTATAAGTTATGTTACTAAGGTTCAAACATACGAAATTAAAAATAAAATCCTAACATACTAAGCATTTTTGTGCGCAATTGTACACATGCGCCGATTGCCCCCACTACATTCACCGAGCGATCTTGATTCACCGCGCGACCTGTAGGAAGGTTAAAGTAGGATAAATTAGGGTGGAGTAGGGTTAAGTAGGTAGAGACACTCTACCAGAGTGGGGTAGAGTAGAACAGGGTAGTCATTTGACGGAAGCGAAACAGCAGGCAAAAGCTAGTAAATAAATAAATAAAACACCAATCAATACATATATAATACTAATTTATTTGCTTCAATTAATTGCTTCAGGTATTTACAAAACTTATAACTACCTTACATTTATAAACTAAAATTAAGTTCGCATTTTTTTTTTAACAATTCCGATAAACAAAATCGGGTTACATTTTATTGCTTTGAACAACGTACCATCAAAGACACTTCCGCCTGACCACCGCTAAGTTCATTTTTGCTTGCACTCGAAAAGATAAGTTCAAAGGGTTTGGTTTGGCGCCGCGCCGCAGGATTCAAGGGAAAATTATTTTATGTGATCAGGCAGAAATTACCGCGATGGTGCATACAGCTGCGATAGGTTTTCTAAGCGACGAGCCAAAGACGTGTAACCCAGCGTAATTTCGGTCACTCAAAATGAGCCACCGAAAATACGAATACCTTGGTTCCAGTATATGTTTCTGGACACCCCGGTGTTGGAATTTTTCGTCGGCATTTTCCTAATTTAAAAAAATGCTCTCTTTTTATAATTAACTGTATAAAATCATTTTACAATCAAACCCGATTATATTTTTAGTAAAAAAAATAATTCATGACTTTTTTTTTATTTAAAAATTAATTAAGAGCTATATTTTACCGAGGCACCATAGCAACGCGACCAGTCGCCGCTATCAACAAAATGTATGCAGCTCTATAGAGAGTTACTCACCTGGTGTCCGTTTGGTTGCGCAACCAATTTGGTGGCGCGACCAGTAGCCCGATTCACGTAATGAAAACCGTAACGATATCTTAGCGATTTAGTCGTTTACACCATTTCCGTATTCACATCCATCAGTCGAGTTTGAAACGACACCGATTTTAAAATCTTTAGAAATTCGTCGATTTAAAAAAAAAGTCTGTATTACATTATCCTGGTAGAATACTTATTAATGTAACTGAAAATAAGTCGATAGATCGTGAATACCGTTTTTGGATAGGACATCAATCGAACGACTATAAAACTTCAACAATATTTGGCTTGATTGATTTTACGTGAATCAGGCTACTGCTCGGACGTGTGGCGACTATAGTGTCTAGTTTGGTAACTTAGGGCTATATTTCACGCCGCCATGGTGTCCCGGTAAAATATAGCTCTAAGCTTAATAACATCGTTACTCTAATCAACCCCAACGACATTTTTAAATAAAAAAAGACGTGTGGCACTCGGGGACTGCCGCGGTAAAGCTATTGCATAGCATTTTTATCAACTTATGCAATTATAATTATTTATTTTATTTATGCAGTATTTTTTTCCTTTGTTTTTTTTTTCTTTGATATTAATTGAAGTTACACTTTCACACATTGAATTGAATTTTGATTAATTGTTCACCCATTTGTTTTCTTATCGGTCACCACGCTCAAAAAACAAATGAGTGGGGGGTGTTAGGTTATTTTCGTTACGGAATTTCTGGATTCGGTCTCCACGCTCAAGGCCCGCGATAGAAGCTATGCAACAGCTTAAAAGTAAATATTTTCTTTTTTAATTAGGAAAAAGCTAAAAATTCCACTACTGGAGGTTCTAGAATCATGTACTAGATCCATGGTATACGTTTGTTCGTCAATGTCAGAGACACTGTGTATAATATAAGAGCTACCCATTGGCTCCTCGCTGTAATGGCAGTGTTATACTCATATTAATAATAAAAAATACAGCAGCGTGCATTGACACGTTGAGTTATAGAAAAATACAGTACTTATACTATAGTCCAGTCCCCCTAGCCAAGTTACAACCAGTTTGTGTCGAATTCCGTTCTCTAATCGGTAACGCCTCGGTGACAGCAATTGCAGAAACCGATAAGTTGGTAGCCATGTTGACGCGCCTGAGTCGGCCGCCCCTTCTACAATGTAGCGTTTGTATAACAAAGGATATAGCGTTTAACATTGTAGAAACGATTTTGAACGATGTGAACTTGACTACGAATTGTCTATTCGTTTGTTCTGACCACGCGACTTTATGTTGAGATGACGTCATTCCCATACGTTTCTTCACTTTTCGATAGCGTTAACGATTGCAGAATAACAACTTGGCTAAGCGTGCAGGGGTGGCTAACAGGTCGATCGCGATTGCTAGTCCAGTAGATCGTGGCAAGGCAAAAAATATAAATACGTAGACCAACCACACGGCGGTATCTTCTCGTCCAACATACCACAGTGTCTCAAGACGAAAGTCTTTAACCAGTGCGTGTTGCCAGTGATGACATATGGCTCCGAAACGTGGTCGCTCACAATGGGCCTCATCAGAAGGCTTAAAGTCACCCAAAGAGCAATGGAAAGGGTTATGCTCGGGGTTTCCTTGCGTGATCGAATAAAAAATAAAGAGATCCGCAGGAAAACTAAGGTTGCCGACATAGCACAAAGAATTGCCAAACTTAAGTGGCAATGGGCAGGGCACATTGCTCGCAGAGCACATGGCCATTGCGGCCGAAAGGTTTTCGAGTGGCGAACGCGTACCGGAAGACGCAGTGTTGGAAGGCCTCCTACAAGGTGGACCGATGACCTGGTGAAGGTGGCAGGAAACCGATGGATGCGGGACGCACAGGAACGTTCGATGTGGCGACGCTTGGGGGAGGCCTATGTCCAACAGTGGACGTGTATCGGCTGAAATGATGATGAGGAGACCAGACTACGAAACATTATCACCAACTGCTGCTCGCATCATATTGTATAATGTTTAGTGACAAAACTAAATTACTTTGCACTGCGGCATACTTCTAAAAGCAAAGTCATCCTCAGGTCAAGATTTCTAGACATTGGTTTCCAATGAAAAACATCCAAAGAAGTGTTGCAAACGTCAGCTGAGCGAGTCCAATGACCTGTAGGTAGTTAGTACGGAACGCCGACTACTGCTTACAGGTCATTGGACTCGCTCAGCTGACGTTTTCTTAAAGAAATTAATTTCGTACATGCGTAAATGAATAAGTGTTTTAAAAAAAAGGTACTTTATTTTATCTTTACAAATCGATAGTGTTCCATGTACCGGATCGACCCTCCACGGGATTAGAACGACCGAAATTTAACGGTGTATGTTGGGATAAAATAAAAATAGCTTCCATAATTCAATGGTTTTACGGAAAAGATAAATAGAAATACTTGTACGTTACTTTTTTTGTTTTGTTTTGTCTTTGTCTACGTTTTTGTTGTCTACAATGTTTTTTTGCGCCAAAATAAATACTTTTCTTTCTTTCTTTCTAAATAGTGCGAGTTACGCCTACATAAAGCTACTTTTTAAAAAAAGTGTCAAAACGTCAAACGGTACTTCTTTGATTTCTTGATATAGAATTCGCAAGTTTGTGTCTGTGTGTGTGTCTTTGTTACTTCTAAACGCTCAAACGGCTGAACGGATTTGGGTGAAATTTAGCATAAAGCTAAACCATGTCTTGGAATAGATTATAGGATACTTTTTATCCCCGGAATATGTTCCCTTGGGCAATTTTTTCATGGACAAAGCCGTTAAAAGGTCTCTTTAGACATTCTTCCATATACAACTTATTATGACTAATTCATGTTTTTTTTTAAATAATTATTGTTGAAAGGTTCGCGCTTGACCACTGTCTCACATGATGGTAAGCGATGATGTGGCCGACGATGGAGCACGCTTGCCTAGAAGTTATCTATTCATTCTTGACTTAAAGACCCCTAGGTTGTAGCTATCAGGAAACATAGACTTATTGTCATTCAATTTTGTCAAAGACTGGATTATATTATTTTGATGGCAAGTCCTGAAGTTTCCTATTCATAACATTTAAATAGTAAAGATTGGGCAGTCTAAATTGGGCGTTCATTATATACGAAGCTCGGCATTTTTTAAATCTTGTGTAAGCTTGCCGCCTGGTCCGAAAAATTGCCACATGATAGAAGCAACAAGTAATATGTAACCAAGCATTATATGTAACACATAATATGATTTAAAAGAGTGTCCATGTAGTTTCTTGCACGTTCTTCTCCATAGAGACCTACTCTTTGGAACGTGCAATTTAGCTTCACTTTTCTTGGACTGACCGACATTTGACTATTCAAAAGTGCCTGCAAATGGTCTATTTCAAATAAATGCTTTGATTTGATTTGATTTGCCGACTGTTTCCGAATATTGTCGACTACTAGGGAAAATTTCCGACTGCTTCCGAAGATTTCCGACGGCTCCCAAAGATTGCTGATGCTCTGAAAATTTATTCCGAAGTTTGCCAACTGTTCCCGAAGATTGCCGAACACACCCGAAGATTGCCGAACACACCCGAAGATTGCCGAACACACCCGAAGTTTGCCGACTACTCCCGAAGATTGCCGAGTGCTTCCGAAGTTTACCGACGGTTCCCAAAGCGAGAAAAACGCGCGTCCCGCCCTAACCTTACCATCTAAGTCAATATCTAGGGGTCTGTTTTCATGGTTAGAACCATATTCGTCATTTGGCGGCGATAGTCCTCGTGTTGGTCGGTCACGCAGCCCGCAGCGTGTCGTCGATCTCCGCCAAGGCCATGGCGGCGGCTCGCAGCTGGTCGGCCTGGCGCCGCGCGCTGTCGGTGAGCGCCGATAGACTCTGGCGCAGCGTCGCCACCTTCGAGCTCACGCGCCGCCTCTCCGCGAGTAGCAGCTCACGGGCTTTTGTACCTGCGATGGTTAATGGTTATTTTACTTATGGTACGACTTGGCTGAACTGTTGGTCTAGTAGACTGGCCTGTTGGTCTAGTAGTTAGTGACCCTGACTGCTATGCCAGAGGTCGTGGGTTCGATTCCCACCCAGGGCAAATGTTTGTGTGATGAGCATAATCGAGGAGGAGGATCGAGGAGCTCAGAAGCACTAAAATCGGCTGTCATATAGATAGTGTTTGTATTAACAATATAAGCTATGCTGACGATATGGTGCTTTTGAGCCCCTCGATCTGTGCGTTAAGGGAGCTCATAAAGATTTGTGAGACCTATGCTAACACGCACGGCCTAAAATACAACTCAAACAAATCTGAGCTAATGATATTTAAATCAGGTACTAAGCACTATGAAAATGTACCTGATGTAGTCTTGAATGGTACCCCTTTAAAAAGGGTTACTAAATTTAAGTATTTAGGTCATTGGGTCACTGAGGATCTAAAGGACAGTACTGACATTGAGAGAGAGCGCAGGTCGCTGTCTGTTCGATGTAATATGCTGGCTCGCAGGTTTGCACGCTGTACAACTCAAGTAAAAGTAACGCTTTTTAAGGCATACTGTCAATCCTTTTACACGTGCAGCCTGTGGGTTGGCTATTTGCAGAGGGCATACGGTGACCTGCGGGTGAAGTATAACAATGCGTTCAGGATGTTGATGGGACTGCCGCGGTATTGCAGTGCCTCTGGGATGTTTGCCGAGGCCAACGTCGACAGTTTTGCGACAATCATGCGTAAACGTTGCGCCTCGACCCTAACTCGCATGCGAGCTAGTTCCAACAGCATCTTGAGCGTATTGACGGACCGGTGGGATTCTCCGATGCTGGAGCGCTGGATACGACTGCATGCAGTAAAATAGCATATTTTAAGCGATCTCGTGTCGGATTATCCTTAAATCTGTGCTTTATGTTGTTTGTTATTATTATTTTTATTTTTTTGTCTTATTTCATTTGTTTTGTTTACTAACATTAGATTTTAAGTATTTTCGTGTTACTAACAATTAATATGGAGAAATCTGAAATAAATTATTATTATTATTATTATTATAATCATTTGTTCTGTGTCTGGGTGTAATTTATCTATAATATGTATGTATTTAGAAATATATATGTAAGTTTATCAGTTGTCTAGTACCCATAACACAAGCTCTGCTTAGCTTGGGACTAGATGGCGTTGTGTAATAGTTGTGGTATATTATTATTATACTATTAAGGGTCTAAACAGACGGACCGCATTTCAACAGCAAACCAAACGTGCGGTCCGATTGCAGTCGTGTGAACTGCACACTGACTGCATCCGAACTGCATCATACCCACCCGCCCGCACGCTCCGCCCTCTGCTTAGCTTGGGACTAGATGGCGTGGTGTGATAGTTGTGGAATATTAAAAAAAAAAACTGTTGGTCTAATGGTTAGTGATCCTGCCCCGTTTTATGTTATTTGCATCAGGTGTACGAAATCGATGTAGATAATTTTTATACATTATAATTGTGTGCAACTTTATATATTACTTAGGCTTTGTTTCATTGACTATATCGAAATATATATATATATTTTTTTTTATTAATGATAGGCTCGCGTTTGACCACTATCTCACCTGATGGTAAGCGATGATGTGGTCGACGATGGAGCACGCTTGCCTAGAAGTAACCTATTCACTCTCGACTTAAAGACTCCTAAGTTGTAGCTATCAGGAAACACAGATTCCGGCAGGGAATTCCACTCCTTGGCTGTACGCACAATAAATGTGTTCGCAAAACGTTTTGTGCGCATGGGTGGGATGTCCACCATGTACCGGTGGCGCAACGCTGTACGTCGTGTGGTCCGATGATGGAACGGACTTGGCGGAATTAGATTGTGCAATTTCTCCAATATACTACATTCATTAAGTGTTAGGCAGCACGAAGATCGCCGGGCCAGCTAATAATAATAATATTCCACAACTACCACACAACGTCGTCTAGTCCCAAGCTAAGCAGAGCTTATGTTATGAGTACTAGACAAATGATAAACATACCTAATATTTATAAATACATACAATATAAAGATAAATTACACCCAGACACAGAACAAATGATCGTGCTCATCACACAAACATTTGTCCTGGGTGGGAATCGAACCCACGACCTTCGGCATAGCAGTCAAGTCAGGGCCACTAACCAGCATGCCAGTAAAAAAATTGGGATTAATTTGGGGGAGGCCTGTGTCCAGTCGTAACATGATAAAAAGGTTTCGAAGTGATAATTACAGTACAATTCACGAATGATGGCGGCCGTGAAGTTTGCGCAGAAGGCTGCGCAGTAACGTGTTTTAGGAACCAAATGGCGACGTGCGTGTGTGAGAAAAGTGTAATATGCGCGAACGGTCGCAAAGGCTAACTTCACGGCCGCCATCATTCGTGAATTGTACTGTACTTACCTAATAGCGGCAAGTAATCCCCAGCTCTTTCCGCTCGAATGTCCAGTGTGAACCAGTCGTCCAAATCTTCGGAATCTGATGATGGTAGCTCCTGGGAACATATCAGTATTTCTACAGTTGCTATCTCTTTCACGCACGTGTAATGTGAAAGAGGTTCTTATTGCTCGTTTACGTCATAAAAAGAAAACTTGTGCAGAAGGGTGGAGTAGGGTAGAATGGGGTAAGGTAGAGTAGGATAGAGTAAGATGGAGTAGTGTAGTATGGGGTAGAGTTGGATAGAGTAGAATACTCATTTGACGGGAGACAAAGCCGCGGGCAAAAACCAGTTTATTAAAAAACAAAAAAGTAAAAAATACTCAAGATTAGACTATTAGAAACAATGTTACTTACATCATAAAGACTTCCATCTTCAGATCGACTTTCAGCGTCGCTGGGCACCTCCTCATCCATCATTTCAGGTCTCATGATGCGTTGCTTCTTCGAACCTTCGCCTTCCGAGTCTTCACCGAACTCCTGAGACAAGACAGTTTATCATCATCTGCCAATTCCCAAAGTATACATTGACATAGAGTTTGTTCCTACATTTGATGATTTAACCCTTTAACCGCTTGGGTTGGATTCGTGAGTCTTTTTGTGTCCTACACGCCAGTGTCGTGTATTCGCGACTGGATACTCCATCTCGTTTAGCTCTTCAATCCCCATAGGTGACAGAGATGCTGACAATATTTTTTTTTTTTTCCACAACTACCACACAACGCCGTCTAGTTCCAAGCTAAGCAGAGCTTGTGTTATGGGTACTAGACAACTTATATTTCTACATACACATACATACATATTACAGATAAATTACACCCAGACACAGAACAAATGATCGTGCTCATCACATAAACATTCGTCCTGGATGGGAATCGAAGCCACGACCTCCGGCATAGGAGACAGGGCCACTAACCACTAGACCAACAGGCCAGTCATATATGGAGTATTTGGTCGTGGATATGCGTCCTAACAGCTCTTCTGTCACCTTATGAAGTTTAAAGAGCTAAACAAGATGCGAACGGCAAACGTGCGGTCCGATTGCAGTCGTGTGAACTGCACGCCGACTGCATCCGAACTGCACCATACCCACCCGCCCGCACGCTCCGCCCTTCCGCGCATGGTGCAGTTCGGATGCAGTCGGTGTGCAGTTCACGCGACTGCAATCGGACCGCACGTTTGGTTTGAGGTTTTTTTTTTTATATAATGGATAGGCTCGCGTTTGACCACAATCTCACCTGATGGTAAGCGATGATGTGGCCGACGATGGAGCACGCTTACCTAGAAGTAATCTATTCACTCTTGACTTAAAGACCCCTAGGTTATAGCTATCAGGAAACACAGACTCCGGCAGGGAATTCCATTCCTTAGCTGTACGCATAATGAATGTACTCCCAAAAAGGTTTGTACGTATAGGTGGGATGTCCACCATGTACCGGTGGCGCAACGCCGTACGTCTTGTGCAGTTCTATTGCAGCCGTGTCAACTGAATTGAAACTGCACTTAAACTGCAATTTGCAGTTGGATTGCAGTTGAAATGCAGTCCGTCTATTTAGAATCTTGGCGAATTGGACACGACAATAGTCAACCAATCTAACGGAAGTGTTTAAAGATTTCACCGTATTTGGTCATCCATGCAAAATACGAACTCACTCGACTGATTAAAATACGCACCTCCTCATCCAGATCCGAAACATCTTCTTCAAGGAATTCCTCCTCATCGATAATCTCATCGAACTCCTCATTTTTGGAAGTCGCATTCTTACTGTCTGAAGACTTCGAGACTTTGGAAGTCGGCCTGTCTTTGGAATTCGATCTGACTTTGGAAGTCGATCTGTCTTTGGAAGTCGATTTTTCTAAAGGTTTGAACGGTGTCGGGGTTTTGATTTCGACGGTTTTTGTGGGTTTTTGTATAATGGTTTGGTTGACCGGTTTTGGAGCCAATTTTGGCAACGGCTTCGGGGACGACTTTTGGGTGGTAAAAGACGGTTTATTGTTGAATTTTTGTTCAGGTTTTTCTGAAAAATAAAATAAATGAAATGCTGAGATATCATAATCACACACAATATTATAAAAGCGAAGGTTTGCGAGTGTGTGTGGGGGGGGGGAATCATCTAATAACATCTCCCGCACTACTTGGGCGGAGCGGGAGAGCGAGTCAAACTTTTACTTTTTAGTCAGTATTCCCACTTCTATACCCCAAGCCTTTTGCCTGCGTTCCAAGGCCCGGCGCGATAAGTCGCTGCCACCGATTGCCTCCAGAAGAACACAGCGTTGCTCCGCCCAAACGTAACACCTCCACCGTGTGCCCCGGCCGGTCCACAGTGACACCCGGGCGTTTCTTCCACCTGGATTCGATGCAGGGACCTCCCGAACTTACCATGTTCGGTGAGGACCTGCGTCATGTAGAAGGTGACGCCGTGTTGCCGCTTCAGCCAGTCCTCAAAGAGGGGACTTACCGCCGCGATTATGGCGAGCCAAAGGCTACGAACCTGCTGGTTCCGCATGGAGTAGTAGGCGGTCGCCGACTTCTGCGAAGCAGTAATGCTCGCAAAGGAGGAGCCCGACCGCATCAGGCAACGGCGCTCTCGCCGCCGCCGGGATTCCGATCCCGATTTCCAGCCAACGTAGGCGCGGGCTTGCGGACGGCGAGCAATGGGTAGCTCGCTGTCCGACCGTCCGGTAACTGTCCGGACCAAGCCCAAGTCGTCGACGGCGCGCAATTATCCCTCGCTCCTCAAGGTGTGGTCAGCAACAGCAGGGTCGAAGCCTACTGGGGCCAGAGTTACCAGGGTAGAGGGAAAAAAAAGGGGCCCAGCAGTTTTTTTTTATGGTGGTAATAATCATCCAAATGACATCCCCGCTCTTGGGCGGTGCGGGTGATAGTGTCAGACTCTTACTGACTAAAAAACCCACCCCGTTCCTTCGTTGCCTTTCATACCGGGGCTCGAGCTGTCTTTCGAAACTAACCCTGGCCTGAGTAGGCTTAGACTCTGCTGGGCCTCTACGGTGTTACCACAAAATAGATAGGTACAGAAGACAATCTCATGTATATACTTCATTTGTTATACCTACGCTCGGTGGACGCACACTAATGAGCGTTTGAGTCGGAACTGTTTGACGAGCGGGCCGAGGCGCTCCGAGATATCGTGTCCGTGAGCGGTGTCTATGTGTGCGTTGTGAGAGCGCGCACAGTATGTAGATTGACTTCTGTACCTATATTTTATGGTGTTACTGACTCCTTGAGGCGCACGGGAACAGTGCGCGCCGTCGACGACTTGGGCTCGATCCGTACAGTTACTGGACGCTCGGACGGCGAGTTACACATTGCTCGTCGTCGTCCACCTATAAATGCTACTTTTTTTACGGTGGGAAAATCATTTAATGACATCCTCCGCTCTTGGGCGGAGCGGGAGATAGTATCAGACTTTTACTGACTAAAAACCAACTCAAGTTCCTTTGTTGCCTTTCGTAACGGGGCTGATCTATCTTTCGAAACTAACCCTAGCCCAGTTAGGCTTCGACCCAGCTGGGCTCCTGCTGTTGCTGACAACTCTTTGAGGCGCGCGGGTACATTGCGCGCCGTCGACAACTTAGTCGGTCCGGACAGTAATGCCTTGATCACACGTATCGAGTAAAAGGGCGAGACAGTAAATTTTGCTCGGCCGAGACAGTGATGTGAACCATTTGTAGAGATAAGCGCTCATTATTAATAATAATAATATTCTATAGCGACATTTGAGAGATCAGTTAAAATAAAATAATTTGGAATAATAACTAGCATTTTGTATGTTATTGATCTTTACCATACACCCACCAATAATTAAGTCTACACACACGTTTTTGACTAGAATTTAAGTTCTTATACAACTATTACAATTGTTATAAATACAAAAAATACTCAAGTATCAAAACTTTTTTCGCCTACTATTTCAATAATACTACACTCAAAATTTTTGGTTTTAACCTCCTTTTCTCAGGTCACGCTTTCATTAGACGGACTTTACGTACCGAGTATTCGGCCGGGAGCACTGCCCGTCTTCGGTACGCGTGATCAAGGCATTACCGGACGGTCGGACGGCTCGTTGTCGTCCACCTGTAACTGCTACTTACGATTTCTGTTGGCGCCAGCGTTGACTTGCACCACATGTCTGACGATTCTCTTTTGCTCAGGTCTCTTGGCAGCTGAGTTCGGTGTCTTCACTTCGAACATTCGTTGCATTGTCGTGCCTTCGTCTGACGACTGGGAAACGGAAAAATATATATTTCACAACTTTCACACAATGCCACCTAGTCCCATACTAAGCAGAGGTTATGCTATGAGTACTAGATAAGTAGATAACTGTCAAACATTGTCGTGTGTATGTAGACACTTATACTTTTATCATATTTTGCTTGTGTGCTTTCAGTATATAAATGTAATGCTATTGTTAATAAACCAGTATTTACTCATCATTCATCGCGTTATTATTGTGAATCCGACCCCAACCTCACATGGCGACCGTGACGTTGTTGTCCCGCGGAATTTGTTTTTAATTCCTTGACCATATAAAGAACACCCATGATGTGCTACAATAATAGATACTCATTCAGTGTTGCGGAACTCGCTTATTCTGGTCTCTGTTACTGCTTTATACAACTGAAGCAAAATGGGAAAATCTCAGAGTAAATAGAAAGTAATTGTTGCCCATACCGCATCAGGAGGCACTAATATTGCGGATATAGAACAAATAAAATACCACGCAAATACAACGAATGTAGTTCTGCTAGTGATTTTAACTCTTATGTTGCTGGGATTTCCTATTTATATATGTATTTTTAAATGCAAACCTAATAATATGTAATCTATACTTATAATTAATCTGTAGAAGTGAAAATTCTGTAAGTACATTGAAAATATCAAAAAAATAAACGGCAGGGGGTGTTACTAGACACCGAACCCAAAAATATGTTAAAAAAAATTTTTGTCTGTCTGTCTGTTTGTTCAGGCATCACGCAAAAACTACGGGTTCGATTACGATGAAACTTGATATAATTATTCTTTAGTATCGTGGGCACCACACTGGGTACTTTTTATCCCGGAAAAGTGTATACAATAAAAAACAAACTTAATTTTGCGGTTCGATCCCTAGACCCGATTAATGTACCAACCGCAAATAATTAGTTTGTCGTAGGTTACGTCACCCGCAGTGGAGTTCATTAAGGGGAGTTCACTAACCTCCCACAGAAAAGGGGAACCGTGTTACCCCGAATTTAACGCGAGCGAAGCCGCGGGCAAAAGCTAGTATATTTCTAAATACATACATAATAGTATGTAATTATAGAATACAAAAGCTAACTACCACTCAATGATTAATCACAAAATCTCAGAAAATTTTTGTCTTCTATACAAGACCGTGGCGCTCAGAAAACATAAATCTATATATATAAAAGAAAGTCGTGTTAGTTACACTATTTATAACTCAAGAACGACTGAACCGATTTGGTTGAAAATTGGTAGGGAGGTAGCTAAGAACCAGGAGAAGGACATAGGATATCCCGATTTTTATCCCGTTCCCGTCGTTCCCGTGGGACGTGACATAAAACGTGGTATAACAAAACGCAACTTAGAGTAGGGTAGAGTAGGGTAATAGAGTAGGGTAGGGTAGAGTAGGGTAGGGTAGAGTAGGGTAGGGTAGAGTAGGGTATGGTAGAGTAGGGTAGGGTAGAGTAGAGTATAGAGTAGGGTAGAGTAGGTAGAGTTGACAGCTTAGATAAAAGGTAACTATTAGGCGGTACGGAGTTTGCCGGGTCAGCTAGTATTACAATACTGCTTACCGGTTCCGTCTCATCGTCTCCATCGCTCATATCCTCTGGAACCGCTTTGGTCGCCGTTCGCTTGATCAATGCGTTCTTGGCCAGCTTCAGAGTTTTCACTTGACTGCGCTGTGGGCAAAATATAGTCATCATCATATCAGCCGAAAGACGTCCACTATTGGACATAGGCCTCCCCCAAGCGTCGCCACAACGACCGGTCCTGTGCGTCACGCATACAACGGATAAAAAAAATAATTTTCATCGGAAAATATAGTATTTACAATGCGTTCCAAATGAGAATAGGATTGTCCGCCATGTTGTGACGTCACGATTTACTGTCAAATCGAGGAAATAAATTTTTAAACATTTTAAACAATTTGCGAAAAATTTAATTTATTTATGAACTGTGAACGAAAAAAGTTTAATCAGAAACCAGTTCTTCAATTTTACTCATCTATAAGTTCTTCAATTTTGCCAAAATTTCTTCGATTTGACAGTACGACGAGACGTCAAAACATACGAATCGGTTCTATTCTCATTTGGAACGCGTAGTACTTACAAAATTAGTTTTACTATATGTGAAACCCGAAACATGTCTCTAGTATTTTTATGTAAAGAATCTATGTACAAAATTTCATAACTGTATCATGAAATATCACAAATTTATAAGCTTGTTATGTCAGCAAATATACTTAGTCAACGGGCCATCCAGGCAACTAAGGGGTTCAGTACATTAGGCAAATATAAATGTACTGAACAGTTGATTTATTTTCGCGATTTCAGGTTTGTTCCCATAGTAAAAGTTATTGATTATCATGAGCACAATCACGTGTTTAAGTATCGTACACTAATTACCAGTCACCCTATAAAAGGTGTAAGGGACCGCCCTCCACAAACTTTAAGGGTCAACTCACACCGAAAGAGCGGCGAAGGGCAGCGCAGTTTTAGTGTCATATGAATTTTAACTTTATTTTCATTTCTATAATACTTATTATCGCATGAGAAACACGAACGAGAGAATTTCCCGGAATTCCTGCGGCGCCGCGGGCATCCGCGCGACTCGTTCGAGTTTCTCATGCGATACTAAGTATTGTGGTAATGATAATAAAGTTAAAATTCATATGAAACTGAAACTGCGCTCCGCTTCGCTGCCCTTCGCCGCTCTTTCGGTGTGAGTTAACCCAAAGGGCTTGCTCAGTAAACGAAACTGAACAATCTTCCACAAAAAAAATTTCAGGAAACCAAAAAAAATTCAGAATCACCATACAAAATGATAAACTTGATTGGACAATTTGTATGGTGAGGCTGATTTTTTTTTCGTTTCCTTCTTTAGTTTATTAAGAGCCTATTAACTCTGGGCTTGAAGACAGCCAACTTATAACCGTACGAGAAGACCGCAGCAGGCAAATTGTTCCACATACCTCGTATATGAAATCATCATCATCACTAGATCCTTGATCATCCATCTTGGCAGTCTTCACCACTTTGAACGTCTTTTTCTTCGCCTTCTGATCACCTTCGCCCAACATACGCTGGAAACACAAGAGGAATGTGTGAAGATGTAATAAGTATAATCTATAATATTCCACAACTATCACACAACGCCGTCTAGTCCCAAGCTAAGCAGAGCTTGTGTTATGAGTACTAGACAACTGATAAACGAACTAAGAAAACGTCACAAGTGTAAGAAAAAAAGTCTAAGAAAATGTCGACAACTAAGAAAACGTCAGCTGAGCGAGTTCAACTGTGGTTAATAGTCGTTGTTGCGTACAAAGTACCTACAGGTCATTGAACTCGTTCAGCTGACTTTTTCCTTAAGAAATTAATTTCGTACATGCGTAAATTAATACGAGTTTTGAAAAAGAGGTACTTTATTTTTTAATTTTATCTTTACAAATCGATAGTGTTTCATGTACCGGATCGACCCTCCACGGGATTAAAAGGATAAAATTTAACCTTTCAATAGTGGAAATTACAGACACAATAGAAAGACAATAGGTGCGCGAACGCCGGCGTTCGCTTGCATTCGTTCGCATTTAATGAATTAAGAACAGACACAGAACAAGTGATCGTTCTCATCACACAAACATTTGTCCTGGGTGGGAATCGAACCCAACGACTCTGGCATAGCAGTCGGGACCACTACAATTGCCGTCACGGATCTTGAGCGCTGGCTTCAAGTTGCGCAGAATTCAAATATTCGGTCTCTTTAGTGGTGCGAAGTGAGACGCGGAGGCGGGGAGTGTCAGTGATTTGCTCGCCGCGCCATCGCGTCATAGACGTCACTCCTGTGGATGGAGTTGCCTCTTACCAAGAATTCACCACAACTTACCTTAAACACTCAGAAGTGGCGTCATATTTGACTTCTGCGCAACCGCTCAAGATCCATTATGGCAACTGTATAATGTGTGTGATAATATTAAAATGATAAGCTTATCACACTGTAGTTAGTAAACTGTCCCAATTACGATAAATAATGCAAGACTTGTTATCACTACATCACTACATAGTATAAAACAAAGTCGCTTTCTCTGTCCCTATGTCCCTTTGTATGCTTAAATCTTTGAAACTACGCAACGGATTTTGATGCGGTTTTTTTTAATAGATAGAGTGATTCAAGAGGAAGGTTTATATGTATAATAACATCCATTAAATAGTGGAGAAGTACTGTTATTTTTGAGGTTTCTAATGTGATGTCGTAAATAATTACATTTTTTCCGCTTACATTGCAAACGCAGGCTGAACCCTACGAGTTTTATCAAAATAATGTACTAAGTATTGTACACATTGAAAAGGTCTACAGAAAAGTCCGTGATGGTATATGTCTATCTCTTATGGATAACCCACAATAACTTTTTTTTGTCATTTACTTTTTACGACAAATAATGGCTAATTTTCGAAGCGATTTTAACCAATACAGCATCAATCCTTAACCAATTAAATACCTTGAATACATTGTTCATTTAATATAGATCTATATGGCCCTTTACACCGTATGATTTAAGTGAATATTTTCGAAGATATTACAGATTTAAAAATTGCGGGACGTAGCGTTTGCGGCGGTACCGGCCGGCCGCCCGGTGCGGCAAGAGCATTGCACCCGCGCGAAGCCGGGGCGGGTCGCTAGTTATTTATATAACAATAATCTTAGGATGATAACGTGTTATTATAGTCTGTCTAATAAGGCAACCGACTTGGGAATTTTGTATAATATTTAATCATTTAAAAAATACAAATATTCGGTACTTTTTATAAGGAAAACTGTTAGTAAACAATGATCTCTATCTCTTAATCAACCTTGGTTATTGAACCCGTGTTGACTACATCAGATTTCATTAAATCCCAATAATTACCCAAGTCGTTTAACTTATTAGACAGACTCTATTTACTTATAGTTAGTGTTACGGCAGCGGCGTCGGGTTGATAACAATTCAAACTGAACTCGTGTTGGTAAGGTCGTTATCTTGCAACAATAAAGTAGTTTCATACCAGTAGATCGTCAGTATCGTTGCCGTCATCTTCTTGTTGATTCATCTTGGAAGCCTCTGTGTTATCCTTCGCTTTCGCTTCCACCACCTGGCCGTCTGCTTTTCTGTAAATATAAACTTTATTTACTATCTATAGACAACATTAGTTTGACAGGCCTGTTGGTCTAGTGGTTAGTGACCCTGACTGCTATGCCGGAGGTCGTGGGTTCGATTCCCACCCAGGACAAATCTTTGTGTGATGAGCATGAATCACACAAAAACAAATACGTAAAAGTTCAGTTAGTTAAGTTCTTTTTTATTCTTTTCTTATTTTTTCTTTCTTTTTCTTTTAATTCTTTGTGTTCTGTGTCTGGATGTAATTTATCTATAGTATGTATGTATTTCGAAATATATAAATATATTTATCAGTTGTCTAGTACTCATAACACAAGCTCTGCTTAGCTTGAAACTAGATGGCGTTGTGTAATAGTTTTGGTATATTATTATTATATTATTAAGGGTCTAAACAGAAACGGCCTCAACTGCAATCCAACTGCAAATTGCAGTATAGGTGCAGTTTGAATGCAGTTGACACGACTGCAATAGAACTGCAAACCAAACGTGCGGTCCGATTGCAGTTGTGTGAACTGCACACCGACTGCATCCGAACTGCACCATGCACGGGAGGGCGGAGCGTGCGAGCGGGTGGGTATGATGCAGTTCAGATGCAGTCGCTGTGCAGAGCTGGCCACACCCAGAAAAAAAAGTCACATACCTGATCAAGAACGCATCCAAATCATCAGGCAAGTCGTCACCATTATGAGTGCTTTCCAAATTATTTAATTGCTCTTCAATATTCTGTGTACTATTGCCTTGGGTTACACTCCCATGGGTTACACCCCCATGGGCTATACCACTGTGGATAATCGTCCCATGAGTAATACTAGCATGGGTGATACTGCCGTCGTGCAGTTCCACTTGTCCAATCACTGTGGTTGTCTGAATGGTGTCCGTCTCTTCGAGGGTCTGATTAGTGTCATTGTCGTCCATATTTGGGGGGAGATTGACATCGGTTTTGTCCTGTTCTTGGTCTTGTTCAACCTGGAATTTTTAAAAGATAATTATTTCGTCATCTGTAGTCAGTATATACATTTTGTGGAGAATCTTATTCAACATTATAATATTTTGTGGGTTCCTTCCACTCAAGGTATGTCGAGGATAGAATCCTCCCCGTGGCCCAGGCGCGTCATGGAGGGGGTGAAGGGAGACGAACTCAGACCACCGGTACATCCGGTTTAACGTATCCGCTCAGTCCCCCTAGCCAAGTTACAACCGTATCGTGTCGAATTCCGTTCTCTAATCGGTAACGCCTCGGTGTCAGCAATAGTAGAAAACGATAAATGGGTACTTAATAGCTATGTTGACGCGCCTGAGTCGGCCGCTCGTTCTACAATGTAGCGTTTGTGAAAGGATGTAGCGTTAAACGTTGTAGAAATTCACTCTAACATTTTGAACGATGTGAACTTGGCTACGAATTTTCTATTCGTTTGTTCCGACTACGTGACTTAACGTTGATATGATGTTATTGCCATACATTCGATAACTTTTCGACTAGCATTAACGATTGCAGATTATCAACTTTGCAAGGGGTCCAGATCTCAACAGTGTCACGCAAGTCCAACAGACAGTTACAGCTACCTCCGCCGTGTGATCGAGACCTACCTGACAGACAGGTTCATCATCTACCCAGGTCATCAGGGAGAGTGGAAACGGCGAGAGATGTCGTGCGGTGCTAGGAGGTTTTGGTACTAGGGCTGCTCATGTGGAAAATCGGGTACGATTACATGCTGCACGGCGACCTCCCTGAAGTGCTCAGCTTGTCTGTTACGCAGATGGCAAGCTGGTCTTGAGTGTTGTACCGGGCAGCGGTCGAACTAGCGACACGTAGGGTCCGAGGCCATTTCAGTCCATGGACCTCAAAAAAGAAATAATTTCAGTCTCTTAAAAAAAACTATGCATACCGTTTGAATATAGTCATCATCGGTCAATACTCCTTCACTGAGCCACTCCTCCTGGCCTTCTTCCAAGCATTCCTCGCCCTCAGGGTCTAAATACTGTAACAAGTATCATATACAATTTAACCTTTCAAATATCGTCAATTTGAGACACAATAGTAAGACTAATATTTAATTCATTAAACCCCAAGTGCAGGGCACGTACAATGG
Organism: Mythimna albipuncta; assembly: GCA_929112965.1. Classification (NCBI taxonomy): domain Eukaryota; kingdom Metazoa; phylum Arthropoda; class Insecta; order Lepidoptera; family Noctuidae; genus Mythimna; species Mythimna albipuncta. Next base: position 3,979,869 of record OV815988.1, read on the forward strand.
TCCACATAGGACTAAGTGCGGTAACCATACTCAGACATAGACCCCAAGTGCAGGGCCTGAAATAAGGGGGGGCAAGCCGGGCATTTTTCCAGGGCAGCAAAAATTGAGGGGCAGCAAAATTGACTTATCTTTCAACCTAGCCATCCACACCCAGGTTGGCAGGTTTTTTTTTATAATGGATAGGCTCGCGTTTGACCACAATCTCACCTGATGGTAAGCGATGATGTAGCCGACGATGGAGCACGCTTGCCTAAAAGCAATCTATTCACTCTTGACTTAACCTTTCAATCGTGGAAATTACAGACACAATAGAAAGACCACAGGTGTGCAAAAGCAGGCGTTCGCTAGGGGTTTAATGAATTAAAGACCCCTAGGTTATAGCTGTCAGGAAACACAGACTCCAGCAGGGAATTCCATTCCTTAGCTGTACGCATAATGAATGTACTCCCAAAACGCTTTGTATGTATAGGTTGAGAATTTTTTGTGCCACCTTCCAACCTACTTCGGGTTGGATAGTGGATATATTTAAGTCTTAAGACTCATGACTTTTATGGTTTTGTGTATGTAAATCGTGGCGAAAATTATCCTTGCCCGGAGCAGCTACATAGCTAGATCGGGCCTTGCCCAAGTGAATGCCGGCGTTCACTCTCTCATTGTCTTTCTGTGTCTCTAATTGACGGTACTTCTTCAAAAGATTGATGTAATTTTTTTTTAAGCTCAAAGGCATAGCCAGTGCTAGTGCATGGTATGGTCAACTATTCACCCACAGCTGGGCAAACGCCTCCCTCCCCTCGTTCTGTCTTCTGCGAATATGTGCTTCCTCCATCTAATTCTAGCGAAATCTGTCCAGTTTGTCGACTTCCTTTTCATGGTCTACCAACTTAGATGTGTATAAAGCCTGATTTTTAAGTAGGCTCCTTGACTAAGTCTTTTTATGGACTTTCTTTGAAGATTTGTTGATGAAAAGTAATCAAACTACATCAGCAACATAGATGCATCAGCTACTTAGATAAAGATTTTTAAAATCATTTTTACTAAGTTTTTTTACTGAATTAAGAATATAATGAAATGAGCAGAAGAAAAACCGGCAGACGCTTTTTACGAACCAAAATTATACAAAAAATAAATGCTAACATACCTCTTCGTATTTCGACATCTTTGTCGGCGGTTCTTCAACGTCAGACATTATATAACTTAAATGTTAGTATAAAATGGGTTTTTAACTATTTTAGCCACTCAAAACATGTAAATAACATATTTTTTCGTAAAAATCAGTAAAGCTTTCACGGTAACCGAAATAACCTCAATCAATACAGCGCGTTCCATTTCTTACATGATTTTGGGATCTTTGGTTTCATTTCACTTTATGCATAATGACAGAGACAGACAATAAAAATGCTTTTAATATTAAATTATATAAATGGAACACACATAGACGCCAGCAGTGTTTTGACAGTTATAGGGTTGCCCAAAGTTCAATATTTGAATCGATAGATTTAGATGTTGACTCATCTAAATATAAAAGTTTTTTAGATGGTCTTTTTTTTTTCAAATCAAAGCCAAGAATTTATTTCTATATTTTCATATTATGTCGTAGGGCACGCCACAATTATGGGAGTAAGTCCCATCTTTAAGAAGTGGCTGGAAAGATCTCACGGCGAACTCACCTTCCGCATGATGCAGATTCTCACCGGACATGGTGAGTTCGGGTGGTACCCGCATCGGATTCGTGCGGAAGTGACGCCCGGGTGTAGCCACTGTCTGGACCGCCCGGAGGACACGGTGGAGCACACGGTAGAAGTGTGCCACGCTTGGGCAGAGCATCACCGTGTCTTTGTGATGGCGATCGGCGGCAGCGATTTCTCGCTCGCAGCTAGTACAGGCCATGGTCCGGAGCGAAGAGGAGTGGCAGGCGGTTGCCTTCTAAGAAGAATTAATGCTAGCAAAGGAGGAGGCCGACCGCATGAGGCAACGGCGCTCACGCCCTAGCCGCCGCTAGGATTCCCATTCCGATTTAGGCGCGATGGCGCTCACTGTCCCACCAACCGGTAACCGTCCGTACCGAGCCACGGCGCGTACTGTTCCCACGCGCCTATAAGGAGTTGTCAGCAACCATCGAGACCCAGCAGGGTCGAAGCCTACTGGGGCCAAGGGCCTACTTATGAAAGGAAGGCTCGGTCCCGATATGAAAAGACAACGAAAGAACGGGGTTTTTTAATCAGTAAGTCTGACACTATCTCCCGCTTCACCCAAGGGCGGGGGATTTCATCTGGATGATTTTTACCCACTGGAAAAAAAAATATAATGTCATAACAGTGTTATCAATATATCAAAAACAATACCTATTAAATTTAACAGCAGCGCTTTCAAATGATAAAATTGTTATCTTTCCGCCTATACTCTACGTAGACCTACTCTAATCCGGTATATGTGGATTTGTGGAATTATGGTTATAATCATATTTTTCCTTTAAGAGCGGATTCTGTTCAATTTAGTGAATTTCGTGAATTATATCACAGAAAAATTATAAGTGGGTAAGAAAAAGTTTTATCAACAAAATTTACATTTACTTCCGTATCCTTACTAAACATGTACCTACTTAAATTATAACAAAACTAAGGAAACATAAAATCGCTTGCAATCCGCAAAAGTTAAACAGATGTAGCTTTATGTAATTTGATGTAGCATATAAAAGTGAATGCTCAAAAAAATCTAGTGCTACCTAGTTACTTGGATTTAGTTCAGAAAAACACCAGGTTTATGTAAATTACCGTTATCGAGCTACAGAGGCGTAGTGACGACTAATTTAGACAATGGTGAAAGCGCATAAACGAGGTTTTTTTCTTTCATAAATTCGAAAACGAGACAGTGACGCAACCCAGTGTTCGACCACATCGTCGCTTACCGTTGGGTGAAACAGTGGTCAATCGTGAGCCTGTAAATTATAAAACAAAACGCTCGTTGTTAAAGAGGCCTCCATACGTGAGGCCCCTTTGGGTGTCAGGCCGTGGCAGAGGGCCCACTTCGCTCTTGCTTAAATACGTCATTGTCGAGCTGCATCTTCAGACTGAAAGCTGTTTTATAGTCCCCTCTCCTAGAGAAGAGACCTGACTCTCAGCAGTGGAAAAGTAAATAAAACATAATATTATGCTTAATTTTATATATATATTTATATTAAATAATTTATGGCTTATTATGCTATGTTAATTTTAGTTTGGACTAATGTTTCCTGTCTGTGTGAAGAACAATATGTGATTGAAATGAAGATTTAAAAACAAGACTACACTTTTACAACTATGCCTACTAGCTTTTGCACGCGCATATTACATGATTGACTTTTTGATTTTGATTATGATTTTTTATTATTTGATTTTTTTTTTGATAATTTTGATTCTTTTTAAGGTTCCGTAGTTAACTAGGAACCCTTATAGTTTTGCCATGTCTGTCTGTCTGTCTGTCCGTCCTCGCTTAATCTCTGTGACCGTTAGTACTAGAAAGTTGAAATTCGGTACCAATATGTATACCAATCACGCCGACAAAGGGGTAAAATAAAAATTAAATTTATTTTTCATTACTCATACTCTGAAAGTGGGTCTGAAGTTGCCTGAGGAGCGGGCTGAAAGTGATACTTTTCATCCCTAGGGAGTTTTACTTTACAACTGACAGCTGTCAAATTATTAAAAAAAAAACTAGTTCTATCTTCACGTTTCTATTGAACCACGTTCCACTTTTCCATACAGCCAGTCAATCACAGCGCGATATAAAATTGAAATAACTTAAAGATAAGTATTAAATAAATAATGTTATATTTTTAAGTGATTTATTGGTAACTATTTCTTTAAAATACTTTATTTTTAAAAGATTACAATTAATTTCTAATTTTTCACTAATGAGGCTGAACAGCTGGCCAGCCGCACAAAAAAAAAAATGGCGGGAAAGTGGCAATCAGTCGTTGGTTTTTTTCGAGTTTCGTTTACTATTCTGTACAACAGAGAATTGTATTAACACGTTATGTTTATCAGATTAAAATAGTGATTTAACGCCTAATTTCATAAGAGAAGAGGCTAAAGCAGTAGTGGAATACCTTTTACCGCCTAAATCAGAAGAATGATACCTACTTAAAATCATAGGTACGACGACTCAGGTTTTACAAACTTTTTATTTTATTTTTAGTTTCCTCGTATTCGTAATGAAAAGCACAGTGTTTACCTCGGGGTGAAAGTAACCCATTTAACCCCTCGAATTAGCGACCTCGCTTCGCTCGCCCGCCAACTCCTTCTCGGGATGAAATGAGTTACTTTCACCCCTAGTGTAACAATGTACTATTTTATTAGGGTAGCCCCCCTATATGTAAAGTGGGATTTTTTTTTTAATTTCAACCCTAACGTGTGATATATTGTTGGATAGGTATTTAAAAATGAATAAGGGTTTACTAAATTTTTTTTTATAATGTCCATAATTTCGGAAATAATTGCTCCAAAAGTAAAAAACAATATGTCCCCTCTAAGTTTTGAACCATAAGTTTAGAAAATATGAAAAAATATCTGAAAAGTAGAACTTTTTAAGGACTTTCTAGGAAAATAATTTTGAACTTGATGGAAAGAACAGTTTTTGTACAAAAATGACAAAAAGGTTGTACAAAATAATTTTTGGACTAAGTTTGTAGTACATTGGGGTCGGCGCAACACGTTTCTTAATTACAATTAATAATTTAAAATATCGTTTTTGATTACTCGGATTATGTTTTCTATTTTGATTCAATTGGCATGATTGTTTCTTTGTTTGCTTTGATTGATTTAATTCTATTATTCTAACTATTTGAAATTTAAATTAATGTTAATTGTTTTGTTACTTTTTTCTTTTTGGATTGCATAGTATATTGTTGATTTTGCTCATTTATAATTTAATTTGATTTGTTTTTGTTCCATGGCAATTTTAATTTATATCTGTATATATAAAAATCAATGCCACTTTTCTTAATAATTAATTATAAACGTAATTTTATAACTCAAAAACGGGCTCACTTATCCAAACCGAATGTTTAGGCTTTGTTCGGACTATTTAGTAGATGGTTTATGGAAAGTTTGGTAGGGTAGAGTAGGGTAGAATATGGTAGAGTAAGGTAGAGTAGGGTAGTGTAGGATAGATTAGGGTAGAGTAGGGTATAGTAGGTTGGAGTTAGGGAAGAGCGCGAGCGAAGTCGCGCTTGCAGAAGCTAGTATGTAAAAATAATAACTACTTTTATATTACTTGTTATTTTGTGAATGCTGGTTGACCTGCAATTGGTGACTTAGGCCAATTGTTATCCATACTTTTAAAATGCTGTACACAGAAACTGTTGAAATAAATAGACATCGAGTGTATTTTTATGTCTTATTCACTTACCTACTATAACTACGATTTTGATTTTTCCAGATCTTTATCATTGACCGAGAAAAAACAGAGAAACTGAAAATTTATTTCTCCGAAGATATACCCAGCGTAAACGAAACGTTAATGAAAGTTTTACAAAGGCGTATCATCATCATCATCTTTTCAGTCGATATACGTCCACTGTTGGACGTAGGCCTTCCCCAAGCGTCACCACAACGAAACAAGGAGTATCATGATACTCGTACCTAATTACTGGGTTATAGAGGTTACACAGACAATTAGTTAGACTCGCGTAAAGTACCAGTATTGAGCTTTGCCTAAATAGACTAGAAGCCAGAAAGGAAAAACCACCTAATAAATGAAACAATTTATTTCAAATCAATATGTATAAAAAACGCGATGGAACTTCAGGTGTTGAAGGACAACTTTATGAGACAAAATTAATTAGTCTTATACATTTCAGAGCAAAATTCGATAATGACATCAAAGACTATAACCTAGTTTCCAATGTCTCTGACATCGGAACTTTTGACGATATTTGTATAAGAGCCAAAATTAAGATTAAAAATGAATATAAACCAGTAGCTGTGTTCATACAAGCAAAACATGTTACCAGCGCAACTGAAAAACTTCCGCTGAACAGTAAAAATAACTTAGCCAAATGGTTTTCAAGCTACCTTAGCATAAGAAAGTTATTTGAAGCAAGAAACAAAGATGTACTGTTCAAAGGAAACTTTGAAGCCACTGAATGTCACTTCGTCATGTACACTAATGCTAAGACAAATATAAAGACAGAAGAGTTCGAAAGTGATTTCACTGATAAGTTAAATAGTTGGATAGGTACAGGTAAAAAAGGCTTACAACTATGTGATAAGGATAAAGATATAGAATATTTATGCGAAATTAATCAAAAAGAAGAATTCTCTGCGCTTGCAGTACAATTAGCAAAGTTCTTGTCACATAATGCCAACGATAACGGTGCGATTATGCCTATGCACAATGATCTTGTTTTACGTTACCATGTTATTTTAGTACAGAACATTTTAGACGTTTCAGAGATTAAATGTAAAAATAAAGAAGATGAACACAGAATAGCAAACTTTCAAACAGGCTTCTTTTCTAATGATAACGATTTTATAAAAATATTCAAAGACACGCTTTTAAACGAAATGCTAAAAAACCGGAAATTAGAAGAATCAGAACTGAATAGTTTATTATCAAAATTGTATATAAATAAAAAGTTGGATATCACGGTGCTTAGCAGTCTGATAGGTATTGTCACTTTTAACGCTAAAAAGTTTAAATTACAGTTCGTTATTCCGGTGTCCGAAGATTTACGACGACAACTTGAAAAGGCTGATGTTCAACAATCACAGATTAATGCAGCTACAGAATTAGCACTATCAGCAGCCAAGGATATATTAACACAACAAAGATTTAAAGTGCCAGCTGCGTTTGGAAATAAAGATTTAACACTAAGAAGCGAAGAAGACGACGTTGAACCTTCAATGTACACAGCATCCGTAATAGAAAAAATAGCTAATAAATTTATAAATTTGATTACAGCATCTCCAACGGAACATATTATTCCTATAGAAGAAAATTTTAAATATCCTGATTTACACTCGGGTTTAGCTGGCACTATTGGTAACATTCTAGTATCTGATGATGATGACTCGAAATATGTAAAATTTACAACATACGATGAATTAGGAAGCCTAGCTAAAACACTGTACTATCAAGTGCAGACTCAGATCCCGAATTTAAATGATTATAAATTTCATATTAAAATCAAAACTTTTCCGAAACTAACGCTGGTCTGTGATGATGAGAATTTAGAAATGGTAAAAGTTCAAGTCAGTGGTTTGGGAAAACTTGTGGGGCAATTTCTTTGTAAAGGCGATGATTCTATACTGCCGATGAATGGTGTCATGCGACGGTACCATGTGCTTATGGCTCAAAAAGTTGTCGAAATTTCCGAGATTGAATCGAACGAAAGTGGCGAACACCGACTTGCAAGATTTCGGCAAGAATTCTTTGAAAGCGACGAAGAATTTGTCGTTTTGTTCAAAAATGCGCTTTACAACGAGATACTTAAAATAAAAAAGTTATATGAAAATGAAATTGATCGGGCAGTGAAAGAAATTTTAACCGCACGTCAATTTAAAGTTTCCGCTGTATTCGGAAATAAAGATTTAACTATAAAGAAGAGTAAAACTGAAAGGAGATTGGATCATCTGAAATTTAAAATAGCTGAATTAATTACCAAAAAAGGCGCCGATAAAATCGTCGCTTTAGATGATTCTCTGGGAGACGGACTCCTCAAACTAAATGGAGGAATATCTGGTATTGTTGGAAACATATTAGTGTCTGAAGACAACACAGGGCTATTAAAGTTCACAGAAAACTGGCAATTACTGGGAGATATTTCTAAAAGGCTATATATAAAATTACAAAGTGGAATTGAGAATTTGCTGGAATACAAATTCGATGTGAAAGCTAAAAAAATTCCAAAACTTTCATTTATGAGAGATGTACATGATGAGAGTTTAGCAAGAGATTTCTTGCACAAACTTCTGTTTTTTACGAATCAAGCAGATGAACGGAGCGTAGAAGTACGTCTAAAACAAGAAATTTTAAATCAGAAATGCCTAAAGGTGGATAATGTCCGTGTTACAGCCGACGCAGTCTTCCTGCAATATCACGACTTAGTACAAAGGTGGTGGATGCTGAGAGAAGCATCTTATCTAACAAAACATAGCACATTTTTCGAAGAAGCTTTAGCACTAATAGTAGACAAACCTCTGATGACTGTTATAAGTAATACATATAATATGATAAATATAAAATACATTAGAGATTACAAATTCAGTGAAAAAGCTTTAAGTTCCTTAAAATTTCAAGATCAACTTGAGGTTACAATTGTCGCTACCGAGAGCAGCACGATGACAGTTGCAAAAATGGTACAGTCATTAAAAAAGACAGATCATTTTGTGTTCGATTTAAAATATATTATAGATTTACAAGAAGCAGTTTACAACAACTTCATTAAAGAATTGACAGAAATAAATGAAAGCGAACTTATGCTTTTTGATTGCACTAATGTTTTTGCGCGGAACACTTACGCATCCATGTACTGTCTGGAGAGATTGGAAAATATAGCTAAATTAATAGAAACAAAACGTTCTATCCTTATTATAAAAAAGACTTTCATGGAAATAATTACAAATTATTTTAAAAATGTAAAAAATATAATAACAGACGAAAAATGGAGTCTAATACAAATGAAAGAAAAATCACAAAGAGATATCTTAGAGAATGCCGAAGTTATATTCCAAGGTGTAAAAATGAGCTTCATGCTAATCATGGATGACGTTACAATCGGTTTCGTTGAAGAAGAAGTGCTACATAAAATCATGAAGAACGAACCGATTTTTATAGGCGATTCGAACAGTTATTCAAATTACGAAATGTTTGAACGGATATATACAAACGTTGGCAGATACGTTGTAAGCGAAGAAGGTAAATTAAAACTAGAACCTTATATTAAAGGCACGAGCGTTGAAAGAGTTCTCCCTTGTTGGGGATGGAAGATAAAGATTAATTTGCTGGAACACAATCGTAAATTATTGAGGTTGCAAACAGAAGTAAATTTTATAGGGACGTTGGAATTTTTCTGTCAAATTTTGGCTGAAAAACCAGGTTTTTGCCCTATCTATTGCAATTATTCTATGGATCTGGAAGAATCAAACGGTGTTGTCACCCTAAAACATTTCGAAAGCGATCACTGGATTGTTTTCGAACTTAAAATGTTCTTACATTTTTGTAACAGAAAAGAATCAACGAATATGAAAATGATATTTATATTCGATTGTATAGATGATATATATCCGCGGTATGCTAAAGAAGTGTTCAGTTTACTTAAAACAGTAAAAAATTATCCATGTAAACCTGAAATCTGGATCTCAAGCAGATGTAAGAATGTAATATTTATCCTACAACAAATATTTAATAACGAGTTTGAGATACATTTATTTACTTGTGAAGACCAATTTATATTTTTGTTAAATTATAGAAGTCCTGCATAGAATTGTAACACAGTCAGTAAATATCTGACACGCCCTCTTACTACACCCGAAGCGGGAGAAGTTATTCGATTATTGCCCATACAAAAAAAAAACATTTTATGAGCGTTCGACACCCAGTGTAGGGGCGTAGCAACCGCCATGACAGTCCTTCAATACTCCAGAACACAGGGGCCCAACTCCGTCGTGTGCAGAAACTCGTAACATTTTTTGATGATTTTGCACTTCAAAAATAGATAAGTAAGTAAATAGTTAGTACTGTTAGTAGTACCTAAGTAAGTAGTTAGTAGTGTAAATAGTTTTTTTTCCAACTCATTGCTTTTGCAATATTTTTTTTTAACTTTTTATATTATGTTTAGATGTTGATAAAATATCGATATTTCGATATTTTATCAACAGCCCTAGCGCCCCGTATCGCAGACAAAACAGTTTTGTTTAAGACGTCTCAGAAGACATCTTAGGGTCAACTCACACCAAAAGAGCGTCGAAGCGCAGCGAAGCGGTTCGCAGTTTCAGTGTCATATGAGTTTTAACTTTATTTTCATTGCTACAATACTTATTATCGCATGAGAAATTCGAACGAGTCGCGCGGATGCCCGCGGCGCCGCGGGAATTCCAGCGAATTCTATGAACGGTAAACGGGTCGCTGCCCTTCGCCGCTCTTTCGGTGTGAGTTGACCCTTAGATTATACTATTTTGTTTAAGACCTCTTGTCTCAAGTGAGCGCAGACCCTAATTTATTTTGTTACGAGTAACATCTCATTTATTGATAGTTGTAGGTAATTAATTAATTATATTCTTTCTTGCTTTTTTTTAAGTTTATGTGTGAACACTGAACCACGAATCCACGAATTCTTAGATGAGTTCCGACTCACTTTTTTATTAAGGTTATTTTTATTATGCTTATTAAAGAAATAAATTAAACAAAGTCTTGCGCCTGGGTGAGTTTGAACCCACGACCCGCGTACAACTCGTGAGTCGGGGACGCTACCACTGAGCCACGACTACTTTTAGAGTGAATAAGTCTCTATTATTAAAATTAAATAAGTATCTATATAATTTTAGAATTAAATATATATGAGTATCTACGATTACCAATAAAAAAATTTTGACGATTTTTTTTTCGTGATTTATTCAGTAAACCCTTTCATTTGATACGCAATATTATGAATATAATTTCATAAAAAAGGACTTCGACCGACAAAATACATAGGTACAGAAGACATTATCATGTACGTACTTCACTTTTTATAAGAGTAACCATGGAGTTTCTTGCCGGTTCTTCTCCATAGGAAACGACCAATTTGGAACCGTGCACTAGCTTCTGACGTTTTATAAGTGCCCATGTAGGCCTATGTAAAATAAAATATTTTTGATTTGATTTATACCTACCCGGTGTGCCGGAACTGTTCAACGAGTAGCCAGAACTTCTTGCTATAAAGCTCACGGCAAAATTACTATAATGTAACTTTTTAACAGCATAAAGTCCATAACGACAGTGGAAAGGTAAAATTACTTAAACACCACTTTGGTCGAAAATAAGTTATCAAACTTATAACATTTAAAATAAGGTATAAAACTTATTTCCGACCAAACTGGCGCTTAAGCAGTTTTACCTTTCCAATGTCGATAAGTTATTATGATCTAAATACATTTTTGCCTACTCGACTTAACAGCCATCATAATCGATATAATTGTCTATAGCATCAAACGGCCCTACCCTTCCAAACATCAGTAAAAAAAAAAATAGGTACTATAGGTACATCATGTCACGTTTTTACACGTTCCCGTCTTTTTGCTCTTAACCTACTTATTTGCCTGAGAAATAATACGATTCTATTCGTCTGGACAGACTCACGGCACAGATATCGAAATATTTTTTTTTAGGTGAGAAAATCAACTAATGACATCTCCCGCCCTTGGGCGGAGCGGGAGGGCGTGTCAGACTTTTACTGACTAAAAACACACTCCTGTTCCGCCTTTGCCATTGTTCTAGGGTATCTCTTTCGCTTCACCCATGGCCCCAGTAGGCTTCGACCCTGCTGGGCCCCTACGGTTGCAGACAACTCCTTGAGGCGCGCGTGGAACAATACGTGCCGTCGATGACTTGGGTCCGGATGGTTAGCGGACGGTCAGACAGCGAGCTACCCATTGCTCACTGTCCGCAAGCCCGCACCTACGGTGGCTGGAAATTAGGATCGGAATCCGCCGCGACTGGGGCGTGAGGCCATTGCCTCGCACGTGCTGCTACCTCCTGCCACTCCTCCTCGCTGCAGACCATGGCCTGTACCAAGGCCCGACGCGAGAGATCGCTGCCGCCGAGCGGCCTCATGAGGACACGGTGTGCTTTGCCCAGGCGGGGCTGACCTCTATCGTATGCTCCATCATGTCCATCAGGCGGTCCACACAGTGGCGACACCCTGGCGTCGCTACCATACTAATCCAGTGCAGATACCTCCCGAACTTACCATGTCCGGTGAGAACCTGCGTCATGCGGAAGGTGAGGACGCCATGAGGTCTTTCAAGCCACGCCTCAAAGAGGGGACTTACTGCCATAATTGTGGCGTGCCCAGCACTAGGTTGCGATAGTCGCTGGCACCATTTCACCATGAGATTCCCGCTGGAACTCTGTCCAGCATTTTTATTTATTTTTTATGGTGGGAAAAAATCATCTATTGACAACCCCCGCTCTTGGGCGAAGCGGGAGATAGTGTCAGACTCTTACTGACTAAAAGACCCACCCCGTTCCTTCTAGTCTTCATACCGGGGCTCGAGCGCCCTTTCGGGTAACCCTGGCCCCAGTAGGCTTCGACCCGGCTGGGACCCTGCTGTTGCTGACAACTCCTTGAGGCGCGCGGGAACAGTGCGCGCCGTCGACGACTTGGGCTTGGTCCGAACAGTTACCGGACGGCCGGACAGTGAGCTACCCATTGCTCACTGTCCGCAAGCTCGCGCCTACGGTGACCGGAAATCGGGATCAGAATTCCGGCGGCGGCGGCGGCGGCGATAACGCCGTTGCCTGATGCGTTCGGCTTCCTCCTTTGCGAGCATTACTGCTTCGAACTCTGTCCGGCATGCCGCGAGCTGTCTCGGCAGAACTTTTTTTGTAATTAAAGCTCTTAGTGTTATGTACCAAATTGCCCGCTAAGTTTTATAATGGACTTAAAAGTCGTTCAGGAGCCAGATCGATTACAGTGGGGCAGGGTTTATTCAAGACAGGTTAGTTTTATTTCCGTTTTTGAAATTTAAGTACCTATGTCAACAAATGTTATGACCGTTATTTCACAGTTATCTGGCGCTTACCTGAATATTATTTGTTGCTTAGTATAAAATGTACCTATATAAAAATAAGCATAGGCGAATAGTGCTTGGTGAAGTATGTCATCATCATATCAGCCGAAAAACGTCTACTATTGGACATAGGTCTCCCCCAAGCGTCGCCACAACGGCCGGTCCTGTGCGTCACGCATCCATGGGATTGTCGGTGAAGATAATAATTTAATTATTCCACAACTATCACAAAACGCCGTCTAGTCCCAATATAAGCCGAGCTTGTGTTATGGGTAGTAGACAACTTATATATTTCTAAAATAGTACATGCATATTTTAGATAAATTACATCCAGACAGAACAAATGATCATGCTCATCACATGAACATTTGTCCTGAGTGGGAATCGAAACCAAGACCTCTGGCATAGCAGTCAGGGCCACTAATCACTAGACCAACAGGCCAATCAAACGTGAACAGAAGATGGTGGGTAGTTTTAAATAAAACGACAGTAATTGCTTTGTACAAATCACAATTTATTGTATTTACAAGCGCGTAGCGCACTGCGTACAAACTTAATACAGTCTAATTATATAAATATATATTTCGACTTCACGACTACTATCAAAACATGGTCGGTAGAACTACGATTAATATGATATGTGGAGGTATATACGCTGACTTTAAATTCATAGTTAACCCCTTAGCTGCTTGCGTAGGTTTGCTCCGACGAGTGTTATCGCGTCATATTCGCTAGGGTCGTGTTAGCGACTGGGTACTCCATCTCGTTTAGCTCTTCAATCCCCATAGGTGACAGTAGAGCTGACGAGATGGAGTATTTGGTCGTGGATAGACCTCGGCGGAGAGTGTTTGTCGGATATATCCGACATAAGCTGTTAAACAGTAGATATTTAAGGGAATGAAAGTTTGAAAATTTGTGAACTATGAAAATAACACTGAGATATAGGACAAGAAATCAGTTTCATACAGTTTTGAGTACAAAGTAACAAAAAATAAATTTTAATTAACAAAGAACCAAAACGCCTGACAAAAAAAAAAACAATAGCAAACTACTAAATAGTCTCTAACTTCGTTTGGTAACTGTTGGCAAGCCTACAATACATGTTAGCCGAGCTTAGGCCAATGCGAGCTTAGGCAAATTCAGGCTTATTGACACAAGGCAAGCGCTACTGTCTAGCCCGTGAGAAGGCGCGCCTCTGTTTGTTACATGGAGAGGCGCGTGCGAGCAAATTACTCACACTACTTTAAATGCTCATATTTCTACTTTTAAAGTACTTATTGACTTATAAGGGATTTATATTAACAAAACAAGGATTGATAAGTAAGAAAATAAGTATTTTTATTAAAACTATGAAACATAAATGCAACTTCTAAAACAAATAACAAATCAACTAATTTTTATTTTCTAATTTTGACAGTCTTCATATAAATCACAATGAAAAATTTTACATATCAAAAACTTAAAAAAAATACTCTTCCATGAGATCTGGACAAGTGTGCCTCTCGAAACACATTAAATACATATATGTGACATGTTCGGTGCAGAGTAATTGCTTGCACAAAGAGCAAGCTTTTTTTAATCGTCTATTCCTACGTCTAGGACATATAGAACAGAATCCGCTTGGCCTAGGCTCTGAAATAGTTCTAGGAGCCGACACAAAACGCTTCATTAGATACTTGAGATCTGACGATATGTTCTCCATGCAAATTCGGCGTGAGATATGTGGTTTTACCAGCTCAAGCGCCACTTCTTTTAGGAATGTACGTCTTTCAATCAAAGGTTTGGTCTTAGCCTTGTATATTATTTGGGCATTAATTCCAGTTGTGGTCAAAATGGAAGAAAATAAACGCATTGGCCATCGTGAATTGATTCTGGCAACGGAATAATCCTTTTTCTTGTAGTCTACTACATCCACTCCTCCTTGTGTGGAATTGTAAAATGTGATAATCTCGGGTTTAGCTTCATTTCCTGTTTCTTGGTCTATTTTATCGTCATCGTGAAGAGATAATACGAGTAGCATAAGGTCAATTTTCTTGGTTTTATTCTTTGGTACATATGATAAGATATCTTCACCGAAACCAAAGATGGAACTTGGCATTGGCCTCCGTCGGTCGCCCATTTTACATGTGTGTTGTAGCTAAAAACAAAAAATATTATTATTAAAATATTACTATAGAGTATTTAAGTAATAATTAAACAATTTAATATAAATAAATAAAATAATATAATCTAGAAAATACAATTATATTTTTTTAATGGAAAAATAAATACTTACACGGATGGACGCGTGATGAGCAAATTACCGCACGATGGTACGCGTCCTCCAGAAACACTTAGCTGCGCGGTCGCAACAGAACTAACCGGCACGAGAGTTGCGTCACGGGGGAGAGGATAAATAGTTAGGAAGGTACCTAGAAGCTTGAGACATTAGGGCAACGGTATCACCAAAAAAAATAGCTTTAAATTTTTGTGTGAGCAAATTGCTCATAGCGCGCCTTCTCACGGGCTAGACGTTCGGCAAGTTTGAAGGAAACCAATGCAAATGGCCAACATAGGCGAGTTTTGAGGAGACGCCCACATGTTGGGCGAGCGCCTTTGTTTTGTGCAGAAAAACCGACACCGCTCCGAAGTGAGGCAAGTGATCGCGAGCGGCTGCGAGTTGTGACAAGCTACGCCAAATGAGGTCTATACACGTTGGCGCTTGTCTTTACTCAACAAACTAGGCGAGCGACACCGAGCGATAGCAAGACAAGGCAAATTTACTGTCTAGATGTTGGAATTGATCTTCACTCGGCAACGCTCGGCCAACGTGTATTGCAGACTGTAAACGTAGGCATCATTGTTTTTGCTATTGATTTCTTCTACAGTCCTTTAATTTATGGCCTAGGATTTACTATCGGTGAAAATAACTTTATATGCCAGCTGTGTATGGCAGGTTTCATTCGCCATTATCTCGATATAAAATGCATGCTCTTTGATAATTATAACCCGCAATGATACGTCAAACCGATACCTACTATTTTCACTCGCATTTTTTTATCATTATAAATGATAGGCTCGCGTTTGACCACTCTCTCACCCGATGGTAAGCGATGATGTGGTTGACGATGGAGCACGCTTGCCTAGAAGTAACCTACTCACTCTTGACTTACAGACCCCTATGTCTTAGCTATCAGACACAAGACTCCGGCAGGGAATTCCACTCCTTAGCTGTACGTACAATTTTGTTACATTTAGCCAAATTGATAGTCAATAAGATCATAAATTGCGAATTTAAATTAAAACGTTTGTAAAATTAACACTTCTTTAGGCGCTGCCCACTATTTTGCAGGTATTGAATAAGACTGAGCCGTCATTCTAGGGTATGTAACGCTATTCGGGTAAGTTCGGCTTGAATCGGCCGATCTTACCCAATTGATTACAATTTTGTATTATTACCCTCACTTTAAAGTTTTCACTTCATAAGCAAATTTTTTTTTTAAAACGAGGTTTATTTTTCTCGTGAAACTCGCACACATATACCGTAGTTGCCACCGACCGTTACATAGGAAACATTACTTATTAACTTATTACATACGACTTTAAAACTAAGAAGACAATGAGGAGACACTAAATAGTAAACAACATCATATATTTAACATAGCCGCTCTTATACGAATACTTTATAAAAGAATTTTATTTATCAAAAACTTTCGTAAGGAGTGACATTTAACTTCATACCAATAAGGGCTATATTTCACCGGGAATATAGCCCGAAGCTATCAAACTAGAGACCAGAGTCGCCATACGTCCGAACTGGTCGCGCCACCAAATTGGTTGCACAACCAAACGGATGGTAACTCTCTATAGAGCTGAATACATTTTGTTGGTCGCGCCGCCGTGGTGTCTCGGTGAAATATAGCCTTAAGAGCTCATACACTCGAGCGGCACGTCGCTAACGCTAGAGGTAACTGCAGCCCTAGACACATGACGGCTGCTGATCTTCAAAGTTTTTGACTTAAATATCACATCAGCCTACGATTTTTGTATAAGTAAAATCCTTTTATAATTTAAATAGATATGTTATGCCGAATCCCGTACTAGACGAATCTGTTTTCATAAAACACGCTTTCCAAATAACAATATCCTTCAATACATTAAACATTTAGATTTTTCATAAAACCTGTACAGATTTAGTGCGATTGCACCCAATTTCAGCGCAGTTTGACCAAATTTAAGCCTAATTGCACCCAATTTCAGCGCAGTTTGACCAAATTTAAGCCTAATTGCACCCAATTTCAGCGCAGTTTGACCAAATTTAAACCTAATTGCACCCAATTTTAGCGCAGTTTGACCAAATTTTAGCGCAATTTCGCCCAAACATAGCTCAGCCCGGGATCGGCACAACAACACAATACAACCGGTCAACAGTCACCCTCGTGGACTCTACCTAAATCGGTACACAACATGGAATGTCACCACTTAGACATTTAAAAATTCATTACTTATAAATTTATGCGAAAAATGTGGAAATTCAATCTATCTTTTCCTTATTCGGATAACGAGATGAGAGATCCTTTATACATTCCATTGGGATTCGGAGAGTAGGTTGACCCTTTAACCGCTTGCATTTGTCCCTTTTGCCAGGGTTGTGTTTGTGACTGAGTACTGAGTGTTTAGCTCTACTAGATAGGTAACAGAAGAGCTGACGAGATGAAGTATTTGGTCGTGGTTTGCGATCCTGGAGGAATACGAGAGTTCGTCAGATATATCCAGCGTATGTGGTTAAAGAGTTAACCTAGAGGATCGATCCTTACAGTTGTTATAACTTATCCTACTTGATGCTTAGTTATCTCCACATTTTCTGCATTCAGACCGTTTTATTGCTATTTTAAGAAACACGAGGGACGCTATTATTCGTTTCGAACTGTAAACAAGTACCATGTCTTGCTGTTTTAATAACCTAGTAACTTTATTTTGTGGATATTGAATGAAACTGAACGGTCACGTTTGGCTATGTACCTAACGCTCGTTCGAGTAAGTTCGGCTGGAGTCGGGCGACATTACCTGAACGATTACGATTTTGTATTATTAACTTCGTCTTGATTGACGATTCATCGGTATTTAATTAGACTGAACCGTCACGCTCAGTTATGCAACTCTCGTTCGGGTAAGTTCGGCTGAAGTCTGCCGACATTACCCTTACCATGATTGATACTTGCCACGTCAAAAATAAGTAGTAATGTTACATGCTTTCTCATACAATGACTTTGATACAGTTAGTCATAATACTTGTTTACACTGGTAAAATCGGGTTACTTTGACCTAAGTTAAAAACCAATAGGAACGCGGCCACTGTGTTCCCATTGATTAAGGAGCCAAACCAAAGTTATACCTCGTGGGATCAAAATTATACCTCATTGCCAAAGTTATTACCCAAGGCCAAAGTAACCCGCATTTCAGGTATTCTAAGACTATTTCAATAGAAATGCACTCACCACATAACTACAATATACTTTGCGGTCATACAAAGAACATTACATGTGCCCACATTGACTTGATGCAATTTGTCGATTGTTTTCCTAAATTGATTTTAAACCATTAGAAAACTAACGGGCGAATATTGACAGAAATTCTGTTACAATTTCTCATACAGGATCATATTTTTTATTGATATAAACTAGTCCTTGACTGCGATCTCACTTGATTGTAAGCAGTGATCAGTGTCACACAACGCCGTCTAGTCTCAAGCTAAGTAGAGCTTGTGTTATGAGTACTAGACAACTGATAAACATACTTATTATATTAAATTTCTAAATACACTATACATACACTTATATATATCTAAATCATCGTTGATGGTGAGGTGTTTCTATTTTTGAGGATTGAAAGAAGCTGAGCCGTCACGCTCGGCTATATAATGCCCGTTCGGGTAAGTTCAGCTAAAGGCGGCCGATCTTACCCGGACGATTACGATTTTGTATTATTACCGTCGCCTTGATAAAGATTTTTGGCTTTTAAGAAATTGAGAAGCAATAAAAAAAATAGGCTATTAATAAACTAGTGCGCTTCACCATCAACGATTGCATCACTGCTTACCTTTAGGTGGGTTCGCAGTCAAGCACTAGTTTATACCATTAAAAAAAAATTACGATACTTTTCTAATGCCATAATGATTGTATTAGAAACTTTTTTAAGCGAACCTATCGACAAATGTACAAGGAAGTGACGTTATACACTCACAGGATAACAGAAGAGTCACACAATAAGGAACATATTGTTTTGTTACTTAGCACATTATTTACAGTTTAAGCGAATACATTGTGACGTCATCAGGCTCACGTCACTGCTGCGAATTAGGGAGACATTACGTTAGCTTGCGTTACCCCACTGCTGGGCAAAACTATCCATCTACAAGGAGTCAATAAGTATTTGTTTGAAAACAGAACGATTTTTTCAATCTGTTTAGGATTCTGTAAGTTAAAATCCTTTCAAATCTGGTGGAAGGAGAAACTATCAAGTAACAGAAAAATGATGCACAAACGGACATGTGACGTCACCGCAGTTAGATTAGGCGCGTATACTACATTATTTTTAGTTTATACGAACCCTGAATTTTGTTCAGAATCAGTAGATGAATGGATTCCAATAGTTTTTACACCATGTTATATTTTTTTCCCAAACTTATTTTAAAAAAAGTCAGACACAAAAGTTGGACACCACCGACATTAAGTACAACACAGGGCACGGCAAGTCATAACGGGTATTAGGAACCAGCAAACAGCTCGGTGCAAGTGCTAAACAAACAAAACCCCTCAATCGCCCCGGTGACTATGTATTTTTGCTGACATAACCTAGCTCTATCAGTGATTTTTCATAATTACGAAATTTTGTACAATTTTAACATAAAAATATTAGACATGTGTCGGTTTTCGCTAAAAGAGATAGCGAGGAGTCCCCATCACAGCACATGGTCAAGTATGAAGGAACAGCAGGGACCCAGCCGGGTCGAAGCCTACTGGGGCCAGGGTTATCCGAAAGGGCGCTCGAGCTCCGGTATGAAGGCTAGAAGGAACGGGGTGGGTCTTGTAGTCAGTAAGAGTCTGACACTATCTCCCGCTCCGCCGGGCGGGGGATGTCATGCATGTATTATAAAAAAAAAATATGAAGGAAAATTCGCTAATACCTTCGGCTATGCCCAGCAGTAGAGATAACGCAACCAGATGTCTTGATCGAGCAGTAGCCTTACGGTGAATACTTCAAGGTAGCCCACGAAATTAAATTTACCATTTTTCGACTTAGTATCAAGTTGTAAGTATAAGTTGCTGATTAACCCTGTAACCGCGGTTTGGTCAAAGAGTGTTATGTGTATATTCGCCAAGGTTGTATGTTAGTGACTGGGTACTTCATCTCGTTTAGCTCTTCAATCCCCATAGGTGACAGAAGAGCTGACGAGATGCAGTGTTTGGTTTGTCGGATATTTCTGACGTAGACAGTTTAAAGGTTGAAATACAATTGGCGGGCGTAACAAGTATTTAAATAAGGAATTACAATAATTATCGTGGGGAAACCGGCATGTCCAACCCGCACTGGGCCCTGGATTATGGCCCATTCCCTCTCCTAGAGAGGAGGCCTGAGTCCCAGCAGTGGGAACATTAAAAAGGCTGATGATGAAACGAACTGAGAGGGTTGTATTGATGATTATTATGACTTTAACTTTACTCAGTCAAACCATATCTTTTACGGTCGTAGATCACATAAATAAACAAAGAACCTAACGCTGGCCTTCAAAATGCAAAAACTAAAGTAAATTTTAATTTCGAGGGTATCCCTGATGTTTTCACGTTAACCTTTTAAACGCCTAAGTCGGATAAGTCCGACAAACAATCGCGTTTACCCCGCCAAGGTCACACATCCACGACCAAATACTGCATCTCGTCAGCTCTTCCGTCACCTATGGGGATTGAAGAGCTAAACGAGATGGAGTACCCAGTCGCGAACACGGCCCTGGTGAATAGGACGCGAAAATAATCGTCGGACAAATCCGACGAAAACGGTTAAAGAATTAAACAAGTAACAGTCACATACAAAAACATATCAAACTTCGTATAACCAGAATAAGTTGTACTAGTATCTTTAAGGCTGCCCGCCCACGTCCGATAATCGGTGACCGATTTTTTGTAGGAGAAAAATAGCAATAGTGCAACGCATGCGTCCTACGAAAAGTTGGTCAGAAATACAGAACAATGTTTCAAATATACAAAATCGGCCCGATTTTCTGTCCTACAAACTGACGTGGACAGGCAGCCTTATATAAAAAACTAAGCCAACTTATACTGGAAATATACAGGGTGTAAAAGACAGCCCTCCACAAACTTTTAAGGGCTTGCTCAGTAGACGAAACTGAACAACCTTCCACAAGACTTTTTTTCAGGAAACGAAAAAAAAAACAGCCTCACCTTATAAAATGGAGGCCTATTTTTTTTTTTTCTGAAAAATAATCTTGTGGTTCTTCAGTGTCTACTGAGCAAGCCCTTAAGGTTTGTGAAAGCTTGTCCCTTACACCATGTATAGCTTAGATATTATACGCCTTTATGACTTCAAAGTTAAAACTTAAAAAATCTAAACAACGAATGCTTAAAAAAGATCACGAAGAACTTAACACAACTATAAAGTTTACCCCACAGTATCTCCAACGGAAATTATCGCAACATTTTATATTCCATTCGATATTTAAATATCTTTTTTATCTGTCCGTTCAAACGAATTTGACGTCTATTTCGTAAGCATAAGGATGGCATTAAAAGTAAAAAAAGTGGTTACAATACCAACTATTTACTACAGTCGCTAGTTGTCATGCCCCCAACGTAATAAAGGTCAAAATCGGTTGAACGGACAGTAATAAAAGATTTGTTTGAATGGCTAATGTTATTGCGATTGGAGTATAAGCGAGACAACATTGTCAAAGTCACTTAAATATTGCGACATAATTTTCGTTCAAGATACTTGGGATACATTTAAGTTTTTTGAAACAAAAAAATAATATTTATGAATAAAAATACTATGAACGAAGTTCAAATTGTGATATCATTGAAATTGCAGACGAATCCGTTGAACTAACAGTTATTATTATAAGTATTATTTTAATAATATAATTATATGTTTAACTTTAGATTATTTAGACTTCTTTGTGTACTAGGAATTGATGAGACAATCATTTTTAACAGCTGTTATACTTCAAAAATATGGAGATACACCTTATTGCATCTAAATGATTGCATCACTGCTTACCATCAGGTGAGATCGCAGTCAAACATTGGTTTATATCAAATAATTAAAAGAAAAATAAAAAAAAATCATCTAGTAACCAGAATTGGGTGCTTGACTATTTATTTAATATCAAAAAATCGCAAAAAGAAAGATTTTTTTTTTTAATTGAGATTAACTAGTGCTTGACTGCGATCGCACCTGATGGTAAGTAGCGATGCAATCTTTGATGGTGAGACGCACTAGTTTATTAAGAGCCTATTCACTCTAGCCTTGAAGACACCCAAATTATAATCGGACGGGAAGACAGCAGCAGGCAGAAATTTTACAAAACCGTTCATAATTAAGTAAATTAGAAAACTTTTAAATTGGGTGGTGGATCAAACTGTCAAATTTGTAAAAGAAAAAGGATGAACAAACTACAATCTCACGTCACCATCATGAGGTAACGCATGTAGAAAAGAGATAGCAAGATGTTCTTACCACGCGCGCACTTTTCCTCACACCAATATTTTTAACTAACGATCCGCCCGCCCCGGCTTTGCACGAGTGCAATGCTGACATATAAACCTTCCTCTTGAAACACTCTATCTATTAAAAAAAAACTGCATCAAAAACCATTGCGCAGTTTCAAAGATCGGCTGACATCAGACGGACTGCATCGCAGCGTAATATTTAACTGCATGCAGTTGTACGTTCAACTTCGCGCGGTCGGCTACAGTTGTGTAGTGTCGCCGCATGCTGTTCACCGCCGTTCGCATGCAGTTAGGTGTGCAGTAATTAATCAAGTGAAGTCGCGTTGAATGCACATTGGCATTATGCGATCAATATATATACAATATCAATACTTTTGTCTAAAAAAAATATTTAGCAATTTCGCAACTTTTCCCTACTCCTTCGAAACGGTTTGGATCTTTAGAAACATTTTTACACGTAAAAATTGGTGGTTAAATATTCTTATAAGAGAACATTGCACATGTAAATCAATCAATATTTCGCAAAGAAAATGGATATTATAAAGGTCAGCCGCGCGCTTTCCGGGCTCTATTGGCCGCATATAAATGCACAGATTTGCGTACTGCCGCCTAGGCGGGTGCGAGAGGTGCGTCTACATAATTTTGGGCAGATGTTTCAAGGGACTATAAGCCTTAAGGGGTTAAAACGTAAAAATTATGTTTAGTTTACTAGTATTTTTCTGTATGTCGTTAGCCAATGAAATAGGTCTTATTAAATGATGATCCTTTAATTCATAGTACACATAAACAGTATAATAATGTTGGTAGGGAAGTAGCAGCAGAGTCGAGGGTTGGAATTCAGTATTAGGCCCACCTCTACCACGGTAACTTCTTGTAGCGATGGTGTAGCGCGTTCGCATCGATACAGTCGCGATGTTGTAGCACGTTGGCATGTTTTGTATAGCGCTTGCAAATGCGACTAACGCGCGTTAGGTCGTATACAGAAAGAAAGTTGGCAGCCTGCGCCGTTCTACCAGCGCTTATCGGCGCTAGTTCACTCAAGTAACAGCTACACAGCAAGCAGGTTGAAGCAGGCGTATCTATTGCAATTCCTTTTATCTGTTTTGTCCCACACAGGTGGTTTACTAAATACTAACGAAATCAACATATCACTATCCATTTTTACATTTACTTATGTATAATGACAAAACAATATGCGTGTTGTGCATAGTAAAATAAATGAATAAATGGCGGCGCCAGCGCTGACCTGCGCGTGTCGAAGCTTGTCGGAACCTGTCGGACACGTTCGGCGCTTATCGGTACTGGTTTTGTGTATTGTATAGAAACTCGGCGCTTATTACCCGCGCCGGCCGGTTCCGATAGGCGCTTTCTTTCTGTATACGGCGTTAGTAGCGATGCTGTCGAGCGGTTACGAATCTGTTGACAGCATCGCAACAAATAGTCACCATGGGCGAGGAATCTTAGGGTCATTGTACACACATATGCTGGGTTTTGGATCAACATATCGCCGGCGACGAAGCGAGGGGTGCCTCGTCATCTCGTCGTCTTATAGGCTTTGTCGGCTCATGCGCGAAGAGTTATTGGTTATTTATAAAACACTGGCGCGAAAAGAGATTAAATACAGGGTTCTTTATAAAACAGTAGCAACCTCTCAGGACATGTTCTTAACATCATAAACAACAACTTTTGTTCTATAACTTTTTAAAATTTATCATATTTTAGTTTATCAGATTTTCATACTAATATAAAATTATTTAAATTGAACATTATAAATCCAAACTAATATTATAAATGCGAAAGTAACTCTGTCTGTCTTTGCTTCACGCCTAAACTACTGAACCGATTTGTGTGGAATTTGGTACAGACATAGTTTGGAACTTGAGAAAGGACATAGGATAGTTTTTATTACAAAAAATAAAGTTTATTCCGGACATACAGCGCCATCTATTGGTCAAGAGTCGGCATCAATTCAGTACTGAAAATTCATCTGAAATCTGCCGGAAGTCACTATTCCACGCGAACGAAGTCGCGGGCAAAAGTTAGTATTACTATATAAGTATGTGCAAAGTAAGCGCTAGTACAATAGCGGAGGGAAGTACAGACGTAGGTAGGTATAGCAAAATTCAGAGTTGTAAAGTATTAGATTGAACAACGAAGATTTGAAGGTTTGTTTTTTGGTAAATGAATTATATTTTGTAAAAAGTCGTAAAACAAAAGTTCTCGTTTATGATGTTAGTAATACAGTCCTGCAAAGTTATTAGTGTTAAACAAATAACCCTGTCTATGCAGAATATGTCGCAAATGAACTTCAGATATAAATAAATATATGTACATCTAAACAATACTTTTTTACTGTCCGTTCAAACGAATTTGACTTTTATTGCGTTGGTAGCAAGACCAATAGCGGCTGCAGTAAATAGTTGGTATTGTAACAACTTTTTGCTTTTAAGAGCGAGCAACTTTTTTTAAAATTGTTGATAGGTTCGCGCTTGACCGCTATCTCACCTGATGGAAAGCGACGATGCGGTCGACGATGGAACGCGCTTACCAAGAAAAAACCTATTCACTCTCGACTTAAAGATTCCCGGGTTGTAGCTATCAGGAAACACAGACTCCGGCAAGGAATTCTACTCCCTAGCTGCACGCACAATGAATGTGCACGCACAACTATCACACAACGCCGTCTAGTCCCAAGCTAAGCAGAGCTTGTGTTATAGGTTAGTACCTATAGACAACTGATAAACATACATATTTCTAAATACATACATATTATAGATAAATTACACCCAGACACAGAAAAATGATCATGCTCATCACACAAATATTTGTCCTGGGTGGGAATCGAACCCACGACCTCCGGCATAGCAGTCAGGGTCACTAACCACTAGACCAACAGGCCAGACAACAGCTCATACAGCTCTATAGAGAGTTACTCACCGGCGTCCGTTTGGTCGCGCAACCAACTTGGTGGCGCGACCAGCTCGGACGTGTGGCGACTCTGGTGTCTGTATGTTAGTTTAGAGCTATATTTCACCGGGACACCATGACGGCGCTACTGATCGCGTCATCATAGTGTCCCAGTGAAATATAGACATTAGTCTATAAAATAAAAGTCAAAATTGAAAGGACAGTAAATAAAAGTCTGTATAATGTCTAATCGTTTTGCTAATGGAATTTAGGGTCAATTTTACCGAACGCAAACACAATAGCCAAGTTTTATGAGTATACAATGATCCTTTATTAATTAGTACCCTCAACTAGAGATGTGCCGTTGTCGATAATATTGCCCAAAGTGGGAATTTCGCCGGCAATATAGCCTGGAAGAGTTACTGGTCCATGAAAGAACTATTCAAAGGCACCTTGCCTATGTCACTCAAGCGGAAGCTAATGGATATGTGTATTCTCCCTATTCTGACCTATGGTGCACAGACTTGGTCTTTGACTAACATCCAAAGGTCCAAACTAAAGGTTTGCCAACGTGCTATGGAGCGCAGCATACTAGGTGTTAAAATAACGGATCGCGTTCGAAACACTACACTGCGCTCCAAAACGCAAATCGTTGACGTAGTTCAGAAGGCTGCTCAACTTAAGTGGGACTGGGCTGGACATGTCTGCCGCATGCCAATCGAGCGGTGGGCCAGTGAAACGCAAAATTGTGCCCTGAAATCGCATGACGGGGCCGCGGCAGACCAAGTAGGAGATGGCGGGACGACTTGGATGTCTTTCTTGGGAATTGGAAAGAGGTGGCTCAAAACCGGGAACATTGGGAGGAGTGGAGGGAGGCCTTTGCCCAGCAGTGGGACAGTATGGGCTAGATATAATAATAATAAAATATTGCCAACAATATTCATACTTCGGGCAATATTGCCGACAACGGCCCATCTCTACCCTCAACTATACCGTTCCTTTAGATATTTCATCTCACAAAGGCGATTTGATCTTGGATATGTGCGTAGAATAACGTACACAGAGTTCCTATGCGCTTACAATGCGTTCCAAATGAGAATAGGGACGTCAATGACCTCTGTCAAATGTTAAAGTACGGAAGAAAACTTATTTTTGCGTACCAATAACAGTTTTTTTTTTAATAGTTTGTTAAATCTATACTCTGTCCAAAATAACATTAGAAATTAATGAAAACCTTTTATTACTGTCCGTTCAATCGATTTTGACTTTTATTACGTTGATCGCATGACTAATGTCAGCTGCAGTTAATAGTTGGTATTGTAACCACTTCTTTGCTTTCAATGCCATCCTTATGCCTATGAAATAGAAGTTAAAATCGGTTGAACAGACAGTAATTTTTTTTTTAAATTTCTATTTTTAACGCGAATAGGGTATAAGTGAGAAAAAAACATTATTGCCTAATCTAAATTAGCTAGTCTAAGGGTGAGTTGAACCATTTAACTATAACGATAACAAAGCCGTTAACAGTTGTCAAATCGTCGAATTGACCAGTAGGCGACCGTTTCACGGCTGGTTATGGTTTGGTTATCATTATAGTTAAATGGTGCAACTCACCCTAAGTTATTTAAGTTAGTTTAAAAAAAAAATCTGTTTACCTTCTAATTTCTATTGCTGGCAACAATTCGCCTTCTTCCATTAAACACTTCACACAGTAATGCAGAGATGAGCAATATTGGAGAATATTTTTTTTTAAACTTGTTTCGTAAATTTAATTTACAAAAAAAAGACCCTACCTGATTCCATTTGGTAATACCGCTGTTGGCATAAAATTTTAAGGCATAATATAGTTTGGCATAATGTTTTCGCATAACTTTTATTAGCATAATAATACTGCTGCATAATAATACTTTGGCATAATACAAAGGTTAGCATAAGTATCATTTAGTCTAATATGTTTTGGCTTAAGTTGGAGTTGCATAAATTCTATAGGCATATTAGGTTCGGTTAGGTTAGGTTAGGTTAGGTTAGTTATGCTTTATACAATTGTGCTTCATTATTATTATGCTAACAGTATTTATAGCATAACATTTATGCCTAATAATCATTATGCTGAATTTCGTTATGCCAATGTAAACTATGACGATATATTTTCTGCTTATCATTAGTAAATAATCCCATTTGACAGTTATGACGTCACAATATGGCGCTAACTCGATCCAATTCTTATTTGAAAGACACCGTAAGCTATTTTTTATGACAACGATCGCTACACACACATACAATAAACAACCCGTGTCGGTTTGATAAGAAGAAATAAGGGCCCACTGTGGCGTATTCGTCACTATACGCTTGGTGTACGCCTGCGTGAAGCTTACATATAGTACAATTCACGAATGATGGCGGCCGTGAAGTTTGCGCAGAAGGCTGCGCAGTAACGTCTTTTAGGAACCAAATGACGACGTGCGTGTGCGAGAAGAGTGTGGTATGCGCGAAAGTTCGCAAAGGCTAACTTCACGCCCGCCATCATTCGTGAATTGTACTGTACAAAACTATTAAACTCTGTCAACGATGTAGCTAGATCGTGCCGTCATGTCGTAGCAGCTACACCAAGTTCTTTAATTCTGTATATTATTACACTGACCTCTACCACAAAATAGATATGTACAGAAGTCAATCTTATGTATGTACTTCACTTTTTATACATACGCTAGACGATTATGCTAGGCCACAAAATACAAGGTGTCGTTTTGAAGCTGCAAAATATTTCAGGAGGTAATTATGTTAGTGATTCTCGACCCGAATCAATAATAAAATGAGTAGGTAATTTTTTTTTCTTATTTATGTACTTAAATCGGTATGTGTGAACTACGTTTCTTAAAAAGCAGCCAGTCTGATACCTGCCTTATAACCACGCTTTCTTTCACACACACAAACACATAAAAATAAAGGGCGTTTTCACACACACTAACTCGCAACGATAGTTTCATAAATAATGTATCATCCAATCATCATCCCGCACGCCATACCCTAGCCACGCCCCCGCTGCCATCGATCAATCGAATTAGTTTAGTATAATTAAAAAATAAAATAACAAGTATTACTGATTATTGACCAGGTATCGTTTTTTCACATGATTATTTATGAGTTTTATTACAACCTCCTAAAATATTGTGCAGTTTTAAAGCTGCACCTTGTATATAGGTACAGAAGTCAATCTACATACTGTGCGCATAGACACCGCTCACGGACACGATACCTCGGAGCGTCTCGGCCCGCTCATCGAACAGTTCCGGCTCAAACGCTCATTAGTGTGCGTCCACCGAGCGTAGGTATAAACAGTGAAGTACATACATGAGATTGTCTTCTGTACCTATTTTGTGCCTCTACTCTATAAGGTGATTGGTAATTGGTGACCGGTAATTATACACGTGATTGGACTCATGATTATAAACAACTTTCCTAAAGAATTTTTTTTTTGATACTCATAAGTTAGATTATCAAAAGGTCGCAAAAACACTAAGAGTCACTAGTCCAGTGAGGTAAATAGTAGAGGTCAGTGATTTTAAACTATAAAAACTTATAACATAAGTGGATAACAAAGTTCATGTTCCATCGCAGTCATTTCTGCCTGAACACTTAAAAAAAATTTCGCTTGAATACTGCGACGCGACGCCAAACCGAACCCTTTGAAGTTTTCGTTTCGAGTGCAAGCAAAAATGAACTTTGCAGTGGTCAGGCAGAAGTGGTTTAGATGGTATTTAAGCGAGCTTAACTAAAAGTTGAGTTTTCTGTATGACGAGTACGCGTCTGTGAAGCTACGCGTCCATTAATAGATTCATATTTAAGTATGTAAGCTTCACGCAGGCGTAAACCAAGCGTATAACTCCGAGTACGCGTGCTACGCGTCCGTGGGGCCTACCAACAAATGTGCTACGCCTACATTACCGCTAGGCGACCGAGTTATGACGTCATCATGTCGCTGGCGTTCCCGCCGCTGACGCCGGCCGCGCCCTTCAGCAGGTCGTTGATGTCGCGCCGGAACATCGACAGGTTTTGAGTGAATCTGGTGAAGACACTTTATTGGTGAATATAATTTGCTTATTTTTGTTTTGGCTTCACAGGGGTTGAGCTGCTCAACCCATGTGAAGCCAAGGCAGTTGTATTCTGTACCAAAAATAAATGCTTTTTACAAGCTTGTATTTAGTTTCACCTGCCCCGATGTTTGTCTGTCATCAAATCATGCAAGTTTTTGACCCACTTCCCAGTTACTAACTGAGCTGAAATTTTGCATGCATGTGTAAATCAGATGACAATGCAAAATCATTATGACGTGGAGCTGATCTGATGATGCAACTGGAAGGTGGCTATAGCAACTTGATAGGTAACCGACACAACCCCATCTAGTTGGGGTTCGTGTGATTCGTCTTTACGAGCATTAATTATGTAGGTATACCGAGCTATGAAAAAATGATTTTAATTAAAATCTTGTTAAACCTGACACTGGTTAAATGCTCAATTGAACATTTAAACAGTGTCAGTGACAGTCACTTTTAAAAACATAAACACCATTTTCCATTTGAAGACGGATATGGCTACGGATACTAGTATTAGCACCTATCTGTCCCTATTTTCATACTAGTATCAGGACTAACCTGTCACTAATCTCATACTGGTATTAGGACTTATCTGTCCCTATTCTCATACTGGTTTTAAGACCATCCTGTCTCTATTTTAATACTGGTATCAGGACCCACCTGTCCCTATACTCATACTGGTATTAAGACCTAGCTGTCCCTATTCTCATACTGGTATTAAGACCTATCTGTCCCTATTCTCATACCTAGCTGTCCCTATTCTCATACTGGTATTAAGACCTATCTGTCCCTATTCTCATACCTAGCTGTCCCTATTCTCATACTGGTATTAAGACCTATCTGTCCCTATTCTCATACTAGAATCAGGACCTACCTGTCCCTATTCTCATACTAGAATCAGGACCTACCTATCCCTATTCTCATACTGGTATTAAGAGCCAGCTGTCCTTATTCTCATACTAGAAACAGGACCTACCTGTCCCTAATCTCATACTGGTATTAAGACCTAGCTGTCCCTATTCTCATACTGGTATTAAGGCCTAGCTGTCCCTATTCTCATACTAGAAACAGGACCTACCTGTCCCTAATCTCATACTGGTATTAAGACCTAGTTGTCCCTACTCTCATGCTAGTATCAGGACCTACCTGGCCCTGGGAGGGACAGAAACAAAAAAGAAGGGACAGTTGTCGCATAGAACGTACCTGTCTCTGTTCTTGGTGAGCAGGTTGGGCTCGATGCCGGCCATGAGCCCGTTGAACCAGTGCGCGAGCTGCGCCTGCTTGTCGCGCGGCTGCTGCGCGATCATGTCCTGCCGGATGCGCGCGAACTGCTCCTCGTTGAGCAGGATCAGCCCGAGCAGGGGCCGCGACATCGACCACTGGTTGCAGCAGTCTTCGAACATTATTACGTTCAGAACCTGTTGGCGGAGGATTGTTGTTAACAACATAATGTAATCGGCTTTATAATGTTCCCACTGCTGGGGCTCAGGCCTCCTCTCTCGGAGAAAGAACGCATACACAATCATAAACATCTAAAATTCACAATCACAATCTCCAATCATCACTCGGTTTCACCAAAATGAAATAGATACCCTTTTTTTTTGAGGGAGGGAAATCATCAAATAACTCCTCCCGCTCTGGATGGACGCCCTCTCGCGTGTCACACTTTTAACCTGTTGTATGCCTAAACGTGGTTCAACACGAAACACAATGGCTTATTAATTGTGTCTCTAATTACGGCACACGAGAGGTTAATGGCTAAAACCACACATCCTCCTTCCAGTCCTTATTTTTTTCTTGTGGTGAGAAAATTATCTAATGACAACCCCCGCTCTTGTAGG
Source organism: Mythimna albipuncta (assembly GCA_929112965.1). NCBI lineage: Eukaryota > Metazoa > Arthropoda > Insecta > Lepidoptera > Noctuidae > Mythimna > Mythimna albipuncta. The sequence goes on from OV815988.1 coordinate 4,011,182, forward strand.
CTTCGACTCGGCTAGGTCCCTGCTGTTGCTGACAACTCCTTGAGGCGCGCGGGAACAGTGCGCGCCGTCGACGACTTGGGCTCGGTCCGGACAGTTACCAGACGGTCGGACAGCGAGCTACCCATTGTTCGCCATCCGCAAGCCCACGTCTACGGTGACCACACATGTGTCCTTCGATTGCCCTTTGCGAAAGGCTACTCACACAGAAATTCCTCGCGGTCCCTACGGCGTGCGTGGAACTCTACGCGCCATTGACGACTCAAGGTTCAGTCACAAAATAGAAGACAATCTACATACTGTGCGCGCTCTCACAACGCACACGCCGACACCGCTCACGGATATCTCGGAGCGCCTATGCCCGCTCGTCGAACAGTTCCGGCTCAGATGCAAATTAGTGTGCGTCCACCGAGCGTTGATATAAAAAGTGAACATACATGAGATTGTCTTCTGTACCTATTTATTTTGTGGTTCAGTCCTTACTGGACAGCTGAACGGCGACCTACTCATTGCTCGTCGCCTGCAAACCTTTTTGACGAGCTTGAGAAATCAGCTTCTTCGAATAAAATCCACCCATGTATTTTAATTTGCCCCTTGAGTTCCAGGGCCTCGGCACAAAATAGACAGGTACAGAAGACAATCTCATGTATGTACTTCACTTTTGATACCTACGCTCGGTGGACGCACACTAATGAGCGTTTCGCCGGAACCGTTCGACGAGCGGGCCGAGGCGCACCGAGATGTCGTGTCCGTGTGCGGTGTCTATGTGTGCGTTGTGAGAGCGCGCACAGTATGTAGATTGACTTCTGTACCTATCAATTTTGTGGCCTCGGTGACTGTATTAAACAGTCATGAATCTATTGATATTATATCTCTAACTAGCTTCTGTCAGCGCTTTCTCTCGTATGAAAGTAGGTTTTATCATGCAAACTTTGGACTTTTGATTGACCCTTTAATCCTCTTAGGGGGTCATCATCCTCAGCCTTTTTAGTGTTCCCAGTGTTGGGACTCAGTCCTCCTCTCTAGAAGAGGGAATGGGCCGTAATATACCAGGCGGCCCAGTGCGGGTTGGTGAATGTCACATGTCTTCGAATCTTTGGTTCTAGGATATGCCGGTTTCCTCACGATGTTTTTCTTCACCGGTTTGAGAGCAGTGTTGATGAAATAAATTACACAAAGTAATACGTCTGGCTGAATTTGAACTCGCTATCTACAACTCGTCAGTTGGGGGCCGTTATCACTCGGCCACCACTGCTCTCGACAAATGTAAAGGAATAGCTTTTGCCCGCGGCTTCGCTCCCGCTCTACCCTACTATACTCTACCCTACCCTACACTACCCTAATTTTAATTTTTTTTTTTATAAGTACCTCCTCACAATAACAAACACAATAAAAAAGAATTAGCGAAATCGGTTCAGCTGTTCTTGAAATTTTCGCTTAGCAACACATTTAGCGATTCATTTTGATATATGAATACGTATGAATAAGTGTAGCGTCAACGTTGGGTGACGCGATATAAAAGTTTCTAAAAAAACAGGCTACAAGGATGGTAGAAAATTGGAAGTCAGGCACTCACTGGGTGCTGGGATCCAGGATCATCTTGGACGCACTTTCAGACGATATTTCACGGTATTTTCAGAGGTTGTTAATCGCGCGCGTGTAAGATAAGTTAGCCGGCCGGCTCGTTGGATTCGAATCGTAGTTTTTTTCCTTACACCGTCAGAGGCGGTGCTGTGCGGTTTGGATATGAGGTTTTTGGGACGGAATGGGATAAGGGAATTCATCCTAAAGCCTGTTCATTATAGATATTTAGTAAAGTACGTACGGTAGCCAGTAACTGCTGCATGATCTCCGGCCGCCGCTGGAGCACTTCTATGAACATGTTGCTGGTCTCCGGGGGCGGCTGCCGAGGGTTCGATACTTTGTTGCTAGCTGCCAACAATATGATCATGATTTAGTATTATTTACAATTAAATTATTTCATTCACATCGGAGGAGGAGATGAGAATATTGCGATGAATGTGTGGTGTACCAAGAATGGATAAAGTGAGAAATGAGTATGTTAGAGGATATTTGAAAGTGGTGTGAGTGATTGAAAAGTTGAAAGGGAATCGTTTGTCTTGGTATGGTCATGTGAAGAGGAGGTATGAAGCTCATGTTACTAAAAGAGTTATCAGTATACATGTTGATATGTGGAGAGGGAGAGGGAAGCCAAAGATAAAATCTATGGATTGTGTGAGGAGTGATATGAAAGAAAACGGAGTTAGTGATAGTGTGACGGGTGACAGGACAGAATGGAAAAAAAAAAAAACGTTGCGTCGACCCAAAATAATATGATACAAAGGTAGGAAGATGATGATGCTAGCTGTAATATTATAATACTTACATTTCTGCACTAACTGTTTAAATAGATATGTGACTATATGATCAAGCGTCGCGCAGCATCCCGTACATACACTCGTGTCTAAAACAAACCATATTAAGAATATTATTTGGTAACACAACAATTTTTTATTAAAATGGTACATTTTAGAGTTATGTTTATGGTTTTAATACGCACTAAAACCACTAGGTGTTAAGAAATACTTGATAATTGATCATTCCATTTATCTTATTTGCATACTTTTTACATTTTTAAATATTTCTTAAAAAAACAAAAAACAAAAAAAAACATACTGCTGCGTCCAGCAATACCAACGACAAGGCTGTACGTTTCGAGGCTACAATACAATATGGTAATGTGGTGTCATACATTAATTTATCTATAATATGTATGTATTTAGAAATATATAAGTATGTTTATCAGTTGTCTAGTACCCATAACACAAGCTCTGCTTAGCTTGGGACTAGACAGCGTTGTGTGATGGTGTGGAATATATATTATACCTTCTCCTTACAATAACAAACACAAAAAAAAAAGAATTAGCGAAATCGGTCCAGCCGTTCTCGAGATTTGAGCTTAGCAACACATTTAGCGATTCATTTTTATGTTATAGATTATTTGTGTATTTTGTTTATGGGCCTTAGTTGCGTGATAATAAAGAATTTTTAATATTATATCTTTTGCCCAATAAACCACGCTTTATTACGAAGCGCAGGTAATTTTATTTCAAATTTTATTTGTAAATAATTCGTTACTCTACATAAACAAACAAACTTAAACTATTTATAATAAAACCTAAATTAATACCTAACGTATATAAATAAAATACAAAAACACAAAGTGCACTTAGGCGTCGAAGTACTCCTCCACATCGCTGTCATCCAGGAAGCGCATAGTTGTTACAGATTCGATTAACATTACTGATGGTGCTCAAAAGCCTTCAAGCTTAATGCCTCTTCTACACTACTCGCGAAGTTGAACGATGTTAGACGATTACGACAGTGTAGAGACAGGCAATTCGGCTTACCTCGTCAAACTCACATCGCTTCGGACGACTTCCATTTGTTGTCGGTTTTTGCGCCCGAGTCAAAGGGCCCGAAGTTGCACGAAGTGCGTTCACGAGGTATCTCTACACTACTCGGCCGACTTCAGTACTCATTCAGATGTCGCGTGTGCCGGTGCGTGATTTATAATTAGTGAGCGTGACATAATTATGAGCAATAAACAGTGGTCACAGGAGCAAATTATGCAATTAATTATAATACGCGAGCGTGCACATTGTTACGGCAGCTGCTACTTGAGCGTCCATTACATACGTGCGCGGCTCTCGGCAGCAAAGAGCAAATGAGCTCTTCGCTAAGTTGAACGAGTGTGTACGGTCACACATTAGCCAAAGTTTCTAGACTACTTTTTTTATGGTGGGAAAAATCATGCATTGACATCCCCCGCCCTTGGGCGGAGCGGGAGATAGTGTCAGATTCTTACTGACTAAAAGACCCACCCCGTTCCTTCTAGCCTTCATACCGGGGCTCGAGCGCCCTTTCGACCGACCTTCGACGCGGCTTCGACCCGGCTGGGTCCCTGCTGTTGCTGACAACTCCTTGAGGCGCGCGGGAACAGCCGCGCAGCCGTCGACGACTTGGGCTTGGTCCGGACAGTTACCGGACGGCCGGACAGCGAGCTACCCATTGCTCACTGTCCGCAAGCCCGCGTCTACGTTGGCCGGAAATCGGGATCAGAATCCCGACGACGGCGGCGGCGATAACGCCGTTGCCTGATGCTTCTATGCTACTTCGCCGAGGAACTTCGCGAGTAATGTAGAGGAGGCATTAGTCAAAGTTTCTAGACTACTTCGCCGAGGAACTTCGCGAGTAATGTAGAGGAGGCATTAGCCAAAGTTTCCAGACTACTTCGCCGAGGAACTTCGCGAGTTATGTAGAGGAGGCATTAGCCAAAGTTTCTAGACTACTTCGCCGAGGAACTTCGCGAGTAATGTAGACGAGGCATTAGCCAAAGTTTCTAGACTACTTCGTCGAGAAACTTCGCGAGTAATGTAGAGGAGGCATTAGCCAAAATTTCTAGACTACTTCGCCGAGGAACTTCGCGAGTAATGTAGAGGAGGCATTAGCCAAAGTTTCTAGACTACTTCGCCGAGGAACTTCGCGAGTAATGTAGAGGAGGCATTAGTCAAAGTTTCTAGTCTACTTCGTCGAGGAACTTCGCGAGTAATGTAGAGGTTATATTATTTAAACTTACCCAGAGCCGTGAGTCCTTCGGAGATGGAGCAGAGTATGTAGAGCGTCGCGTCGGGCTGCAGGTTCGCCAGGAACGGCATGTGATCTTGGGCTAGTCGCTCGAGGAGCACGTAGTAAGTCTGAGACAGTTTCGGATAGTCCTGGGAATCATTGCGGAGATGTTACAAGAAAATTCATGTTGAATTTCATTTGGGTAGTTGACGCGATTTATTTTTATTGTTTTAGCAAAAAAGGGCCATTCAAGTATTACGTAAACACTACATGGGATACCGCAGGCGCGGGCTTGCGGACGGCGCGCACTGTTCCCGCGCGCGTCTGTGCGGGTCGATACCAATCGGTACAGGTATAATTCTCCCGTGTGTACTTATGCGCTCATTTAATTGAATTTATTTAATCATAAGCGAACCAACAGATATAACAAAAGAATAACAACAGTACAAGAAACATTGAGTCAATTACAGTGTTTTATTTATTATTTCATTTATTTATGAAGAAACAAGTTTATACTGGGCGGTACCTGCCGCCTGGACCGAGTCATACGGGTTTAAGCGTCAGTCAGTGTAGTGCTTTACACAAATAGATTTACCAGTTTCTTTATGTTGCGTTTTCGGTACCTATCTGTACCGACCCGACCTGTACCGTAATACTTAAACGGCCTCAAAGAAACGTTATGGAAAAACGCCAATAGAATTCAAAAAATCCAAAACCGTTCAAAATTACACAATTCAGGTAAGTCATCAAATCTGATGGAAGGTGAAAATGTAAAGTAAGAGAATACGTATAAGATACTTACAAGTAAATCACTCTGTGGTATACTGAGCAGTAACTTGACGAACATATTTAGAGCGTTGTCGAGAGCTTCGTCACCGTATAACCTTGAAAAAAAAAAAACAACAATTCGATTTGCGTACCATCAACTGTAGCAACTTCAGCACAATTTTTAGGGTTCCGTAGCCAAATGGCAAAAAACGGAACCCTTATAGATTCGTCATGTCTGTCTGTCTGTCTGTCTGTCTGTCTGTCCGTCCGTATGTCACAGCCACTTTTTTCCGAAACTATAAGAGCTATGCTGTTGAAACTTTGTAAGTAGATGTATTCTGTGAACCGCATTAAGATTTTCACACAAAAATAGAAAAAAAGCAATAAATTTTGGGGGTCCCCATACATAGAACTGAAACTCAAAATTTTTTTTTCATCAAACCTATGTGTGTGGGGATCTATGGATAGGTCTTCAAAAATGATACTGAGGTTTCTAATATCATTTTTTTCTAAACTGAATAGTTTGCGCGAGAGACACTTCCAAAGTGGTAAAATGTGTGTCCCCCCCCCTCTAACTTCTAAAATAAGAGAATGATAAAACTAAAAAAATATATGATGTACATTACTATAAAAACTACCAACGAAAATTGGTTTGAACGAAATCTAGTAAGTAGTTTTTTTTTATTTTTAATTCGTCATAAATCGAAAAAAATACACTATTATTAAAACATCGATCAAAGTTACAACACATTACAAAAACTTTTATATTATGTTACTTGCTGCTACGGAACCCTTCATGGGCGAGTCCGACTCGCACTTGGCCGGTTTTTTGTTCAAAGAAACTTCTTTTACAGGTCGCGCGGTGAATTAAGATCGCTCGGCAAAAGTGTGTGTGCATTGAATTCTAAGGTCTATTTGGCGACGTGCGGGCGGGTGTGCGCCGTCGGCGACACGTCATTGGTAGATAGAGTCGCTTTTCGATTCCCGCGTCGCGTTCTCGTGTCTCATCGGATACTGTTGTACTTGGGTACTGTTACGTACAGCTTGTAGTCGTATTAGTCATACGTAGTCGTAAACGTTACGACGTGAATTGTTACGTTAAGAAAGAAACTTTAATTTTAAACATTTTAATTTTTCTGAATTTACTACTTACAATATAAATTACAAGCAAAAACTAGTGTTATTATAAGTTATGTTACTAAAATTCAAACATACGAAATTAAAAATAAAATCCTAACATACTAAGAATTTCTGTGCGCAATTGTACACATGCGCCGATTGCCCCCACTACTTTCACCGAGCGATCTTAATTCACCGCGCGACCTGTGCTGTCTGTTCAACCGATTTTAACTTCTATTTCGTACGTATAAGGATGGCATTAAGAGCAAAAAAGTGGTTACAATACCAACTATTAACTGCAGCCGCCATTTGTCATGCCACCAACGTAATAAAAGTCAAAATCGGTTGAACAGACAGTAATGAAAAGTTTTCACAAACTTCACACCAATCAATCGAACGTTGATCAATACCATCGATCGATAGTAGAATGGATTAGTCGACGTCGATCGATATTTTTTACCAAACCAATCGATCGAGGGTAGAATGGATCGCATCTAGTCTTCTGCGTTGGCGTCTCCGTAATAATAATACTAGCAGCATAGTCAAAACGATGCATAAGAGGAACTCATATTTTGAAAGAAACTTGTAGCATATAGCCGCGATTAATCGATCAACGTCGATCGAGTCCATCGACCTGCAATCGATCGATTGGATAGTCGACCGGTATCCGTCGATCAATTATAGCTACCTAACCAATCGATCAACATCGATCTCGATCGATGGCATCGATTCATTAGTGTGGTAACACCCTAATACTGAGTATAGTCACAGAATAGATAGGTACAGAAGACAATGTCATGTATGTACTTCACTTTTTATACCTACGCTCGGTGGACGCACACTAATGAGCGTTTGAGCCGGAACTGTTCGACGAGCGGGCCGAGGCGCTCCGAGATATCGTGTCCGTGAGCGGTGTCTATGCGCACAGTATGTAGATTGACTTCTGCACCTGTCTATTTTGTGGTATCTCATTATCTTCACTTACCTGAACACTCCGAAGTTGGCGTAGTTACCACATAACGCGCACTTCAGGATGGAGAAGCACAGAGAAATGCCCTTCAGTTTCATCGCGTACATCTGTTTTTTGTTCACGTCTATCGTTAATATTCTGCTGCCTGAAACAATAATATAATAATCCACCTATCACATGTGTTTAAAGAAATTTATTCTCATTAAAGACCACAGTCACTTACATGAAAAACATGGTACAAACAGTTCTTATTATTAGATTTTTTCGTCGTTCATAAACATTTTTTTTTTTGCATGAGTAGTTAGGTACTTCAATAATGCATCCAATAGTAATTGGAGTGTGATTAATATTTTTCGACTACCTGTCGGGCTAGTTGTACTTTGAATACATTATAGAAGCTTACATTTTTAACGGTCGAAGGTAGTTTACACATAACGCCATCTTGTCCCAAACTAAACAAAGCTTATGATAAGAGTACTAGACAACTAATAAACGTATTTTCCCCCAAGTGTCGCCATAATTAACGATCCTGCACGTCCCGCAACCGTCACCAGGTCATCAGTCCACCTTGTAGAAGGCCTTCCACAGCTGCGTCCACTTAAGTTAGGCGATTCCTCGTGGTATGTTGCCAAGACACACAGCACACACAGCTTACCATAAGCACAGATGATGTTGGAGAGCTCCCTGAAGAGCAGGATGCCGTTGGGCGAGGACACGTCGAAGTGCAGGCGCTGGTTCCTGTTCTGCGCCAGCTCGGCGGTGAGCTTACCATAAGCACAGATGATGTTGGAGAGCTCCCTGAAGAGCAGGATGCCGTTGGGCGAGGACACGTCGAAGTGCAGGCGCTGGTTCCTGTTCTGCGCCAGCTCGGCGGTGAGCTTACCATAAGCACAGATGATGTTGGAGAGCTCCCTGAAGAGCAGGATGCCGTTGGGCGAGGACACGTCGAAGTGCAGGCGCTGGTTCCTGTTCTGCGCCAGCTCGGCGGTGAGCTTACCATAAGCACAGATGATGTTGGAGAGCTCCCTGAAGAGCAGGATGCCGTTGGGCGAGGACACGTCGAAGTGCAGGCGCTGGTTCCTGTTCTGCGCCAGCTCGGCGGTGAGCTTACCATAAGCACAGATGATGTTGGAGAGCTCCCTGAAGAGCAGGATGCCGTTGGGCGAGGACACGTCGAAGTGCAGGCGCTGGTTCCTGTTCTGCGCCAGCTCGGCGGTGAGCTTACCATAAGCACAGATGATGTTGGAGAGCTCCCTGAAGAGCAGGATGCCGTTGGGCGAGGACACGTCGAAGTGCAGGCGCTGGTTCCTGTTCTGCGCCAGCTCGGCGGTGAGCTTACCATAAGCACAGATGATGTTGGAGAGCTCCCTGAAGAGCAGGATGCCGTTGGGCGAGGACACGTCGAAGTGCAGGCGCTGGTTCCTGTTCTGCGCCAGCTCGGCGGTGAGCTTACCATAAGCACAGATGATGTTGGAGAGCTCCCTGAAGAGCAGGATGCCGTTGGGCGAGGACACGTCGAAGTGCAGGCGCTGGTTCCTGTTCTGCGCCAGCTCGGCGGTGAGCTTACCATAAGCACAGATGATGTTGGAGAGCTCCCTGAAGAGCAGGATGCCGTTGGGCGAGGACACGTCGAAGTGCAGGCGCTGGTTCCTGTTCTGCGCCAGCTCGGCGGTGAGCTTGAGCACGGGCGTGGTGAGCGCGGGCTCCGAGAACCACACCTCGATGCCGCGCAGCAGCACCTTCATGTACACCGGGTAGCTGCGGGGACCGGGGAACGTTATAAATTCATTTATCTCATTCAGTCATTTTCATTAATTTATCTCTGCATCACTCAAAGGTAGGCTGGTAAAAAATGACTTAGCCTTTCGAATTACGTAATTAGAGACACAATAAAAAGACATTGAGAGAAGGAGTGGGATTGGGAGTTTAATAAATTAAGGCATTAAGTCCGCCTTTGTACTCTTTTGAGCATAAAAAATAAATAAATTATAACTATCTATATGCCGTGGCCAGTAGCTTGATTCACGTAAAATCAAACAGGCCAAATATCGTTAAAGTTTTATAGACGTTCGATCGAAGTCCTATCCAAAAGCAGTATTCACGTGTTCCTTAATCGGGATTGGATAGAACGACAACTCAACTGGCTCGAAACTAAACGATCTATCGACAACCTATTTCCAGATACATATATAAGTATTTTTTTTTTTATTCCACAAATATCACACAACGCCGTCTAGTCCCAAGCTAAGCAGAGCTTGTGTTATGGGTACTAGACAACTAATAAACATACTTATATATTCCTAAATACATACATATTACAGATAAATTACACCCAGACACAGATCAAATGATTATGCTCATCACACACATTTGTCCTGGGTGGGAATCGAACCCACGACCTTCGGCATAGCAGTCAGGGTCACTAACCACTAGACCAACAGACCAGTCAACCAGGTCATTCTACCAGGATAATGTAAAACAGGTTTTTTTTTTTTTAAATTGACTCTTCGACCAAACGACTTTAAAATCGGTGTCGTTCAAACTCGATTGATGGATGTGAATACGGAAATGGTCTAAACGATTAAATCGCTACGATATCGTTACGGTTTTCATTACGTGAATCGGGCTACTGATCTTACAAATTAATCACTTCCAAGATCCAAATAAAACTGGTTCACTTGAAACATTAAAGTTTGGTAATATTTCAATCTTCGTTTGCCCTACTTTTTTTAGAACTTTTATTATCATGGTGGGGAAAAAATCATCCAATGACAACCCCCGCTCTTGGACGGAGCAGGAGATAGTGTCAGACTCTTACTGACTAAAAGACCCACCCCGTTCCTTCTAGCCTTCATACCGGGGCTCGAGCGCCCTTTCGGATAACCCTGGCCCCAAGAAATCCTGCACCTAGACTAATTTTCTTTTTGTTTGTAGGAGGTAATCTCTGGAGTTACTGGTTCGATTACAAAAAAATTTTCACTGTAAGAAAGCTGATTTAGTCCTGAGTGTCATAGACTATATTTTATGTACGCAGGCGAAGCTGCGGGGAACAGCTAGTCAATGTTATGGCCAAATGTGGATTGACATATCATCAAACGTTAACGTTTAAACACGACATGTATACTTACACAACTATTTTTTAATTAGTATAAAAAAATGGAGCTCAATCCGTACTCGTTACCCCTGATCATATTTGAGCAGTCAAAAGTAAAAATAAAAATTAACCACGATTTGTCATAATTGGTAAATACATAAATGAATAAATTATTCATAACAATAACTACTTTATTGAATCCCGAATTACATTAATGTTTTAAACCCGAACGCAGAGAGGGAATAGGCACTGCTTTGACCAATACCAGTCTATTTTTATTAAAAGAAAAAAAGAAAAATATTTGCTCTACGTTTGAGATACCTACCATCAAAGACACTTCCGCCTGACCACCGCTAAGATGATTTTTGCTTGCACTCGAAACGAAACCTTCAAAGGGTTTGGTTTGACGCTGCGCCGCAATATTCAAGCGAAATTTTTTCAAGTAATGGCCGCGATGGTACTTATAGCCAAATAATTATGAAAATAACTAACATAAGTATACTCACATCCAGTCGAACAGCATCATATACGTTGTCTTCGTGTTGAAGGCGAAGGCGAGACCGCGCAGGTCTCGAGCGAGACCTATCAGCGTCTTCTTCGCGTCTTCCGAACTGAACATCGGAGACTCCGGGCCGGAGAGGAGGCCTATGATGCTTTCGAAAGCCGCTGTAATGTAAGCATAAGTGTTGAAGTTATAAAGACCCTACAAGTCCAGAGCCTAATATTTTGATCAGAGCAACGAGCGAGGACGCTTCAAGTTTTGTTTAGTTTTCGTTTTTAACTCTTTGAATGCCGTAATTAGAGACACAATAGAAAGAAAATTGCTTATGTCGAACTGTGTAACATAAGACATTCAAAAGGTTAAGTAGGCTAGTTAGATATAGTAATACTGTTGGTCATTCTCTGGCTAGCACAATTGACTTAATCACGCAATACACTCAATGCGAAGTAATCTCGTTGTTCCTCTTTTATTTTTTAAAAATCCCGTTCAGTCCCGTACAATAAGTATTATCAGCCTTATAATGTTCCCACTGCTGGGACTTAGGCCTCCTCTCTAGGTGAGGGAATGGACCGTAATCCACCACGCAGGCCCAGTGCGGGCTGGTAGATGTCACATGTCTTCGAATTTTTGGTTCTAGGACATGCCGGTTTCCTCACGATGTTTTCCTTCGCCGTTTTGAGAGCAGTGGTGATGAAATAATTAACACAAAGTAACGCCTGACCGGGTTTGAACCCACGACCGTATATGTTGTTATAGCGGCAGCAGGCAGCATAGTCATCATCAGAGAAAATTTCAACTGTAACGATCACAGTTCATGTTCAGCCTGGTAACAGACGGACGGAAAGCGGAGTCTTAGTAATAGGGGTTCCGTTTTATTCTTTGTGTACGGAACTCTAAGGCGATTATCACACTGCCACGCACCACGGAGCGTAGTGCGTTAATGCGTGTATTAACGTTGCTTGTAAGTATATCCATTTGTATAGAAAACACGCACAGTCCAACACACCGAACGCGCGTTCATGCAGATCACGCGCCTACATGCGGAGAAACACGCACACATGGACGTGAGGTATGGCACAGAGTCTCGCAGCGCCAGAGCTTGCGTGAATCTACATATTTTTTTTTAATTTAATGACCTTGTTTTGATTATTTTAATTTAATGTATTTGATTAGGTTTCAATTTTATTTCTTTTTTTTTTATATGTAATGTTATAATTTTGTGAAGATGGGTACTTTGACCTGAATAAAAATTATTTTTTTTTTTTATAACGCTACTACGCGCGTGAGTGCAAAAAAAACTAGCACGATGATGCAGATCTGTACTCCCGCAAGCACGCGCATAGGTGCGTTGACACGCAACATGCAGCTTGATGCGTGACAGTGTGGTAATCGCCTAACAAAGGGGGCTACAAGCACAAACCGTACCCGTGAGCGGCATCATGAAGGCCAGGAACCTGTCCTCGTCCTCGCCCAGGTCCACCATGAGCAGCCTGCCGAGCGCCGTGTACAGCATGCTGCGGCACCGCATCTCCGCCGCTCCCACGCCGGCTATGCCCAGGAAAGGGAAGTGTTCTGCCTGTAACAATGGACAATTGAAATTTAAGATTATATCCCTTGTGGAGGCCATGGTCCGCAGCGAGTTTTGTGAATGTGAAGTACCATACAAAACCAAAGTTATGGTTAACATAATATCCATGTAGCACCCACTCCTATTAAGATCGGAGACTACACTCGATGTTGTGGACGATTACGTTTACCTCGGACAGACAGTCCAGTTGGGTAGGTCTAACTTCGAGAAAGAGGTCAATCGTCGAATCCGACTCGGCTGGGCAGCGTTCTGGAAGCTGCGCGGTGTCGTCTCGTCCAATATACCACAGTGTCTCAAGACGAAAGTCTATGACCAGTACGTGTTGCCAGTGCTGACTTATGGCTCCGAAACGTGGTCACATACAATAGGCCTCATAAAAAGATTCAAAGTCACCCAAAGGGCGATGGAAAGGGCTATGCTCGGAGTTTCCTTGCGTGATCACATCAGAAACGAAGATATCCGTAGGAGAACCAAGTTTACCGACATACCTCGCAGAATCGCCAAACTTATGTGGCAATGGGCAGGGCACATTGCACGCAGAACAGATGGTCGATGGGGACGAAAGGTTCTGGAGTGGCGACCACGTACACGCAGCGTGGAAGATCTCCAACAAGGTGGACGGATGACCATGCCATACCTCCTCCGGGTAGAGCAAAATATCACGACATCTCGCTAAGGAGGAGGGACAATTCACTGAGGGGGAGAGGTGAATCTCACTGAGGGGGAGGGGGGTAGAGCCAAATCTAGATCTCACAAGCCGGAGTAGAGTAAAACTCACGAAATCTCACTAAGGGGGAGGGGGTCCATTATCACGTCACATAAAAGACGCACACATAGCTATCTTCAGTACAGTGCCGCGGCGCTACCCTACTAAACAATAACAGTTACATATAGGCAAGCAGCGCGTGCGCACCTGCCACGGCCTGTATGTTGTAACTGACAACTACACCACACTGCGGGATAAAGACTTAGGATGAGTTGCACCATTTAACTATAACGATAACAAAGCCGTTAACAGTTGTCAAATCGTCGAAATGACCAATAGGCGGCCGTTTCACGGCTGGTTATGGTTTGGTTATCGTTATAGTTAAATGGTGCAACTCACCCACAGTCTACACCCCGCCTGTCGACTTCCACCGGAGCAATCTTCAGTATGGTACAACTCACCGTATGGTGCGTCAACATGAACTGCACTTCGTCCAACTTGACCAGTTTGCGCACGCACGAGTACCCTCCACTCAGGTCGCTCAGCAGGCCGAGGGTCTTCGCTATGATCTGCTCGGAGCTGCCCCAGTATTTCAGGTTTGTTATACTGTGAACAAAATATTATTTTAATATATAAATATAATAATATTCCACAACTATCACACAACGCCGACTAGTCTCAAGCTAAGCAGAGCTTGTGTTATGAGTACTAGACAACTGATAAACATGCTAATATATTTCTAAATACATTGATTTTCAGGTCTTTAGTATATTACTTTTTACACAAATTTACAAATTGATTTCAATAGAAGCTTAGATAATATCCACAAGATATTGTGTTTCCAAAATATCTAATAAAACATGTGTAATAACGTCATAATCGCTTAAGGCGATTATTACACTGCTACGCACCGCGCAGCGTTCGGGTCGCGTGAAACGTTTTAACGATGCTTTTAAGTATCTCCGTTTGTATAGAAAACGCGCACAGTCCAACACACCGAAAATGCATCCACGCGCATTCATGCAGATCTCACGCCTACAGGCGGAGAAACATGTAAAGAGTCGTGCGGAATTTTTGAGAGCCTTCGTGAATCTACAAAACGCAACTACGCGCGTAGGTGCGTTGACTCGCAACATGCAGCGGGATGCGTAGCAGTGTGATAATCGCCTTGGCTGCGTACAGACATCGCAAGGCGTACATCGCGTATGGTTCGTCTCGCATGCCTCGGGCTGTGTGGACGTGTGTTCACAGTGAGCATTCGCGTCGTATGATCGTTGCGAACGCCGCCTCAGTACGAGCCGTGCGCTCCGTGAGGACGGACTGCTGTGGTTTATTTTTTCTACTGACGAACACTGTGCGTGGTGGTTTGCGTGCTCAGCTTGAGCATGTGTCTTTTGGGACGCACGCATAAATTTACCGTCGTATGCCTCAAGTTGAGGCCCGCCTGACGAACCATTCGCGGTGCACGCCTTGCGATGTTTGTGGCTTAAGAGAGTGGTTGAATGAAAATCATGTCTAGTTGTATCCCCTTTAAAAGAAGTACTCACATCTTCCTCATGAGCACACTGAGCAGCTGGCTCTCGTCGGCCAAGCCCAGCACGTCGCTAAGTCTTCTGTACACCTTACTGTTCTTCTGGACTTGTTCCCCCACATATATCTTACGGAACTGTTCGAAGAATGACATCATTGCCAGCTCGAGTTTCTCGCAGCCGCCCTGTGGGACAAAATATTAATTTTATTATGTACTAGCTTTTGCCCGCGACTTCGTTCGCGTGGAATAGTGACTTCCGGCAGATTTTTGGTTTTACCCACATAGTTCCCTGAATTGATGCCGATTCTTGACCAATAGATGGCGCTGTATGTCCGGAATAAATTTTATTTTATTTATTGTAATAAAAACTATCCTATGTCCTTTCTCAAGTTCCAAACTATGTCTGTACCAAATTTCACACAAATCGGTTCAGTAGTTTAGGCGTGAAGCAAAGACAGACAGAGTTACTTTCGCATTTATAATATTAGTTTGGATATGTTTTTACGAAGAGGGATGAAATGCACTGTTAGTTTGAAAGTACGCGAACAGAGTTTTAACGGAGTATCCTCCGACCAGACGAATGTTTTGTCTAGTAAGATCATTACATCAAAAAATGAGAGAGAGAGAGAGAGGGTCACAGATATTGACGGACCCGGAGTGGGTACGATTCTACAGTTGAGTTAAGAGGCCGGCGACAGATGAATTTACATACAAACGTAATACCACGCTCATTTGCAGTTGGAGCATATTTCCAACTTATTATGATGATATTCGGTTATAGACAATATTTATCTACGTTCCTACGTCGAGAATATTAGAAATATTGTTATTTTTAATACAGAAAAAACCAAATGGCATGTCTTGCCATTTACGCTGTAAATAAGTACGAAATACAATTCGCTTAAATTTCTTTTTGTTTTTTTTTTTTTTTTAAAGATAGCCGTGGGAACCTAGATAAATGTTGTCTATAATCGAATATCATCATAATATGCTGGAAATATGGCTCCAACTGCAAATGAGCGTGGTATTACGTTTGTATGGAAATTCATCTATCGCCGGCCTTTTAAATATAGTGTCAGACTCTTTTCAAGCACTATATCGAGTGGAATGTCAGTTTATGGTATCTTTTCACATATGGTACAGACCTGTGCCAGTCTGGAGTCGGTGAGGTCCATCAGCTGCAGCACGCGACACACCAGCTCGCCGTCCATGGCGTCGTTCTCATCGCACGTGTTGACGGAGGCGCGCCCGCCTATCGCCGCGCCGATAATGTACACCAGCCAGGTCAGTTGACCTGTAATGAAAAGGAAAGGTCAGAAATGTAAGTAAAACAGTGTATGCACCATCATGTGGGAAAAATCATGACATCCCCCGCCCTTGGGCGGAGCGGGAGATAGTGTCAGACTCTTACTGACTAAAAGACCCACTCCGTTCCTTCTAGCCTTCATACCGGGGCTCGAGCGCCCTTTCGGATAACCCTGGCCCCAGTAGGCTTCGACCCGGCTGGGTCCCTGCTGTTGCTGACAACTCCTTGAGGCGCGCGGGAACAGTGCGCGTCGTCGACGACTTGGGCTTGGTCCGGACAGTTACCGGACGGCCGGACAGTGAGCTACCCATTGCTCACTGTCCGCAAGCCCGCGCCTATGTTGCCTGATGCGTTCGGCCTCCTCCTTTGCTCACATTACTGCTTCGCACGCGTCGGCTCGCGTTTGCCACTCCTCCTCGCTCCGGACCATGGCCTCAACCAAGTCCCGGCGCGAGAGCTCTCCGCCGCCGATCTACCCCACGAGGGCACGGCGTTGCTCCGCCCAAAATACACTTCCGCCTGACCACCGCTGACTTCATTATAGCTTTCAATCGGTACGAAAGTTACCTTGTAACATCGGTATCTGTTGCGGCTGCGGCACGCTGTAGGCGGCGGCGGCGCGGTCGAAGTGCGCCACCAGCAGCTGGCACGTCTTGCCGTACTCGCAGCGCCCCACCACGGACAGCTGCTCCAGCTGCTGCTGGACTGTGCCCACGTCGTCTAGGGGGTCTTCCAGACCGTCCCTGTGGATAACAACGTTAGTATTCATTGAGTATACACGTTAAGAAAACAATGAGTCGTCGTTGTCTCTCAGTTTTGCCACAAAATAGATAAGTATAGGCACCGGCATTAATCTTGAGCGCTGACCTTCACTTGCGCAGAAGTCAAATATCTGGCCTATTTAGTAGTATGAAGTGAGACGCGGGGGCGGGGGAGTGTCAGTGATTGACTCGCCGCGCCATCGTGTCGTAAACGTCACTCGTGATTCGATCCCTACGCATGCTGCATGTATCTAACAACGACGTCTGTAATGCGCAAAGTAATCCCCACTCTGACGCCGAGCGATCAAGATTCGTGCCGGTACCGATACAGAAGACAATATACTCGTACATACAAAGCGCGCTCGAGCAACGCACACATAGACACCGGTCACGGATCAATCGCCCGGTCGCACTCGTACAGTTCGGTGCAATGTTCTGACGTGTGTGCGATCACCTAGCGTAGGTATAAAAAGTGAAGTAAACATGACACAGCAACCGGCCCACGCTGAAAACCAGCGCTGTGAGCCCAACGCATTATGCGTGAGGCCGCAGCTTTATGCTGAGCGTTCGGCCGTTTTGCGCGGAGGAGACGCATATCTTCCCTATTTTGATGTTATGTTCTGTTACCTACTTTTAAGTTTGCGTTTTTAACGCGTAAATGAACTGTTTTTCTTTCTTTCTTTTTTTTAAGTCACGGACATGATATCTCGGAGCGCCTCGGCCCGGTCGACGAACAGTTCCGCTCATTAGTGTGCGTCCACCGAGCGTAAGTATCAAAAGTAAAGTACATACTACGAGGTTGACTTCTGTACCTATCTATTCAGAGTGGTAATTGTAAAAATTACCACTCCGTCTCTTTTAGTAGTGTAAGTGTTCGATGTATGCAATTTTATACCTTAATACGCAGGACACAGAGTCGAGTCTGGAGCCGATGTACGCGGCGGTGACTCCCGGCGCGTATGTCTCCAGTAGATGCGGCTCAGAAGCCTTGACGTAGGGCACGGACGCGACCATGCGCTGCCACAGAGAGAGCAGGTAGTGCACCGAGTTCGGAGCGAATTGCCACATCTGGAACAAAATTACATAGCATAAGCATAATCATGTCAGCCACATGCATAGGGACCACTGGGCGAGCGTCACCACACAGTGGGTCCCTACTGAAGTAAAGCGCCGTCGGGGTCGGCCTAGAAAGAGGTGGCGGGATGATCTGGACGCGTACCGCGAGGACTGGTTTGAGACGGCGCAGGAGAAGAAAGTTTGGAAGGACTTGGGGGAGGCCTTTGACAGCAACGGCTAGAAAAAAAAAGCATAATCATCTTTTTACACCACCTGCTCGATAATGCCGTTTTATACGTCATGCAAACATCACTTAAGAGCGACCATGTTTCGGCACCATATGTCATCACTGGCAACACGGACTGGTCAAAGACTTTCGTCTTGAGACACTGGGATTATTATTATTATTTTATAATGGATAGGCTCGCGTTTAACCACAATCTCACCTAATGGTAAGCGATGATGTGGCCGACGATGGAGCACGCTTGCCTAGAAGCAATCTATTCACTTTTGACTTAAAAATCCCTAGGTTATAGATATCAGGAAACACAGACTCCGGCAGGGAATTCCACTCCTTAGCCGTGCGCATAATAAATGTACTCCCAAAACGCTTTGTACGTACGGGTGGGATGTCCACCATGTACCGGTGGCGCAACGCCGTACGTCTTGTGGTCCGAAGATGGAACGGACTTGGCGGAATTAAATTGTGTCACTCCAGTGCACACTCCCCGAAGTGCAAACGATAGAAAACAGACAAGCTAGAAACTCGGCGTCGATGCTCAAGACTTTGGAGTTTTGACTTCACAAAAGCATCATTGCCTATGATCTTCTTGGCACGCTTTTCAATAGTGGTATATTGTGCTTCAATTCATCATTTTGCTAAAAATTATGAATGAGATGTGTAAGTACGAGTTTCTATAATGACGTGCTATGCACAGTGAAGTTGCGCAGTTCGCGATTTTCGATAAATGATGCTTACTTCAATTTAGTTCAACTTTCTTTTAACTGTTATTGTTTGTTTAAGTTTTCTGATTAGTTATTGCTGTAAGTTAATTAGTTTTGAGGTGATTAAAGTCTTAGTATCTTTGAAATGAATTCGGAAACGAATGTACTTAATTGTTTGATGTGAATAATGTGTGAAGACATTTTAAAATCAATATGTGCGAGTAAGGCGTTTATCTTACAGCCACGCAGCCCGCAGTGAGTTGTGTCTTAACGTTGCTTATAAGATCTCCGGTTGTATAGAAAACACGCACAGTCCAACACACTGAAAATGTATCCACGCGCGTTCTTGCAGATCACGCACCTACATGCGGAGGAAGACGCACACGCGCGTGGGTGCGGGCGGGACGAGAGGTGTAGCACACTGAGTCTCGTAGTGCCGTGCGTGATTTTGTATGAAATGAGTGCGTGCCTGCGTGAATTTACAAAACGCACCTACGCGCGTGTTTGCGTAAAAAACCGCACAACGATGCAGATCTGCACTCCTGCAAGTACGTGCGTAGGTGCGTTTTCATGGCAGTATCACACTGCCACACACTGATAACCACTTTATATGAGTGCCATAGCTCTTTCCATCCTACTTTCAAACTCACTTGTAAGCTCTGCACAGTGAACTTGGCGATGAGCTCGATGAGGCGCGGGTAGCTGTCCACCATGACCAGCTCGCCCAGCTGGTAGTTGGACTTCAGACGCGCCAGGAGCCGGCAAAACTCGTGGTAGTTCGTCGGGTCTGACAGGCCCTGGAACATGCAAAGTATGTCAATATGGGTTGATGAAGAAAGATCATAGTTTTTTTTTCCTTGATATAAACTGGTGATAAAGTGCTTGGCTGCGATCCCACCTGATGATAAGCAGTGATGCAATCGTTGATGGTGAGGCGGAATAGTTTAGTTTTTGCTTTTAATGTCGAACGCGTATAAAAACACGTCTCCACGTTTTCAGTGCTTAGCCAGACTGGAATATCGGTGCGGGGAGTGGAGCGCGTGCAGATTTTTTTGATACTTCAACACTTGTACATAATCTATCATTGCTCTTTGAAAGTCAAGATGTTGTGTATAATCTGTCTAATAAGTCAACCGACTTGGGAATTTTGTAAAAATACTTATATTCGATACTTTTCATAAGGTTCTTCTGTTAGTAAACAATGATCTCTATCTCTTAATCAACCTTGATTATTGAACCCGTGTTGACTACATCAGATTTCATTAAATCCTAATAATTAAACAAGTCGTTTAACTTATTAGACAGACTCTAACAATATTACTCCTAGTTGCTATAGCGGCGAGCGGTAACCCGCTCGCCGCTCGCGCACTCACTACGGCCACTTGTACATACAAGTGCCTCACTATGGCGTGAGTAGCCCGCCCACGGCCCGAGTTGAGCGAGCCGCGCTCTCGTGCCCACTGCGGACACTCAAATAAAGATTTTATGTTTGAGATTGTCGTGCCGCACTAGCGGTTCCAGTCTTTTTTTTTTATGGTGGGAAAAAATCATCGAATGACAACCCCCGCTCTTGGGCGGAGCGGGAGATAGTGTCGGACTCTTACTGACTAAAAGACCCACCCCGTTCCATCTAGCCTTCATACCGGGGCTGGAGCGCCCTTTCGGATAACCCCCAGTAGGCTTCGACCCGGCTGGGCCCCTGCTGTTGCTGACAACTCCTTGAGGCGCACGGGAACAGTGGGCGCCGTAGCGGTTCCAATCTGGCTGAACACTCGCACGATATTTTTTAGTGCGGGCCGCGACGCCCAACGGGTTGCGCGACGCTCCGCGTCTCCCGTAAACAAGCACTTATCGCAGGTAGCGATATCTACCAGAACACCTGGCCAGCTCGCCTCGCAGGTGGCGGTACAGCATCCTGCATGTGTTTACCTGCGTGTTGTCGAGTATCCGGAGCACCCCTGCAGCCAGCCTGTTGAGGAACTTGGCGCGCTCGTTGGAGCTGAAGAGCGAGCGGCGCACCGACGCCAGCTGCACCAGGCACGCCAGCGCCAGGCTGGCCAGCGAGCCGCGCAGCAGGTGGTACAGCTCGAAGAACAGGTCCAGGGTGCCGGACTCCAGGAATGTGGGACGCCATGATGTCGGTATCTGAGAAACATAATTAATTGTAAAGCATCTTAGCATAAGCAGCCTTAATGTTTCCACTGATGGGATTAAGGCCTCTCTCACAACTTTTTTGCTTTTAATGCCATCCTTATACCTATGGAATAAACGTCAAAATCGGTTGAAAGGACAGTAAAAAGAAATATAAATATAAAAATAATCAGAAAACATAATAAAATAAATATTGTCCTAACACAACAAAACAAACTGTCGAAGACAAATTCTTATTAGTAGATAGTTACTAATGACCTGCAATGACGCACCCACTGTGCGAGCGAGCCGGTTGAGCGAGCGAGACGGCACGCTCGTGACGTTGCGATCGCGCAGCGCCCGCGACGAAAGCCAAGACAGTCAAGATACGTAAACTGACGGTACCGCTTTATTGTAATCGGCTTTCGTTCGCGCCTAATCTCTCACCGCACATTCTCTTGCTTCTGCTTCTTTCCGTCTCTGTGCCTTTCGCTTCTTCTATCTCAAACTAAGTTGAACTCTTATGTAAATCTGTGAACTATCTATCTGTGCTTGTGCAAATAAACTTTCTTCCTCTCGTGTACTGTGGACTATCTATCTTCTACTTCTATCGTCTTACTTCTTCCTACTTCACACACACACCAAGACACCTAAACTAACAAGTCACCATGGTCTGAAATCTTCTTCTTCCTGCCCTTATCCCATATTACTTGGGGTCGGCGCAACACGTTTTCTTCTTCCATTCTGTCCTGTCACCCGTCAAACTATCACTAACTCCCTTTTCTTTCATATCACTTTTCACACAATCCATCCATCTTTTTTTCGGCCTTCCTCTCCCTCTCCATCCATCTACATGTATATTCAGAACTCTCTTAGTAATATGCGCTTCATCCGTCCTCTTCACATGACCATACCAAGACAACCGATTACCTTTCAACTTTCACCATGAAATAAAGTATTTATTATTATTTCCTTTATTTTTCTTATATTACATATTTTTGATATTTTAAATATTTTTCATTTATATATATATAAAAAAAGATTTAAAAATATAAAAACAGTAGTCCACCGATATCGGGAGCAGGGTCTAAGCTACCGGTGGTTAGAGCTCCAGAGACAGGAACTTCCTCACAATGCGAGCCGTATCGAGGAGTACTGCCTTCTGTATCAGGCCCTTGATCCAACCGCGCAACGACAACTTCGACAGATGGCCATCGAAGCTTTTGGCAATAAGACCATTGGCGGTTACGACATTATACGTACATATACATACATTATTATTATTATTATTAACATCTCACCTGCACTGTACACAGATCATCGCTGGACTCGTCACTGGTGGTTCCTATGAAGTCGAACGTGAGACAGTTGTGAGCCAGCCTCAGTAGGGCAGCAACCAGTGCATGCTGCCGTTCATCAGACAGCTCCAAGGGTTTGCCACGCATCGTGCCGAGGAGAGAGCAGGATAAACGGAACATCTCGAAGAGTTGCGTGTCCCTGGGAACAAATGCTTGAAGTCAGGATATGTAGAAAAAAAAAACTGGGCAAGTGCGAGTCGGAATCGCGCATTGAGGGTTTCGTGCAAACTACAATAGGGTAGTTTCCAAGGTCAAAATAATTAAATTTTATTTAGTCCGTATTTTAGATTATAAAAAAATATTGGACACGTATGTTTTCTTTTTTCGATTAAACAAAAAATAACAAAGATATAGCCCATTAAAGTTACGTGTGACGTCACCCCGTGCGAAAATTTATTCCCATACCTGTGCTATAAGATCTTGCTTTGTGCAGCATTTCAGGATTATGGGTTAATGGGAAGTACCCTATGAATTTCGATCTTTGAGAGTATCAAAACAAAAGTTTTTTGCGACATAAACGGGTGTATCTTTTTTATTCGTTAACTTAGAAGTTTGATTTTTTCACAGCTTGAAGGGATCGCATACCTGAGTATAGTTATCAGTACGAATATTGAGCGCTGGCTTCAAGTTGCGCAGTAGCCAAATATTCGGTCTCTTTAGTGGTGCGACGTTAAACGCAGGAGCGGGGAATGTCAGTGATTGGCTCGCCGCGCCATCGCGGCATAGACGTCACTTCGTTCCCTGCGCTTGCTGCATGTAGCTAACAACGACGAGGATTGGCTCGCCAATGTACGGAATGCGCAAAGCGATCCCCACTCTGGCGCCGAGCGCTCAATATTCGTGCCGATAACAATAAATGGTTTTAAAAAAGTCTTGTGGAAAGTTGTTCAGTTTCATCTACTGAGCAAGCCCTTGTGAAGTCAAAACTACAAAGTCTTGAGCATCGACGCCAAGTTACTAGCCTGTCTGTTTTCTATCGTTTACACTTCGGGGAGTGTGCACTGGAGTGACACGATTTAATTCCGCCAAGCCCTTTCCATCATCGGACCACAAGACGTACCTACGGCGTTGCGCCACCGGTACATGGTGGACATCCCACCTATACGTACAAAGCGTTTTGGGAACACATTCATTATACGTACAGCTAAGGAGTGCAATTCCTTGTCGGAGTCTGTGTTTCCTGATAGCTATAACCTAGGGGTCTTTACGTCAAGAGTGAATAGATTGCTTCTAGGCAAGCGTGTTCCACCGTCGGCCACATCATCGCTTACCATCAGATGAGAAAGTGGTCAAACGCGAGTTTATCCATAAAAAAAAAAACCAAATACTACTAATAAATTCATTCGTAACCGTCAACATATATTTTCGGTGTCCGATACTAAAATACGTACATAAAACTCGCCGAATGCATCCTCCTTTTTTTGAAGTCGGTTAGCAGAACAAGGGGAAATACCAGTAAAGTGACACAAAAGAAAAGAGATTTATATCTACACACCGAAGCTTTAAACTGCAATTTGCGGTTGGATTGCAGTTGAAATGCGGTCCGTCTGTTTAGACCCAAAAACGTCCACTGTTGGACATAGGCCTCCCCCAAGTGTCGCCGCAACGACCGGTCCTGTACGCCACGCATTCATCGGATTCACGCGACCATGACCAGGTCATCGGTCCACCTTGTTGGTGGCCTTCCAACGCTGCGCCTTTCGGTACGCGGTCGCCATCTGTTCTGCGAGCAATGTGCCCTGCCCAATGCCACTTAAGTTGCCATCTATACATTTAAATAAAATTGGAGTGTCTGTTTGAAATATTGAAATAACCGGTTTTTACTACATGCATTGATACCAAAATAACATTTTTTACAATTTTTGTCTGTCTGTCTGTTTGTTCCGGCTAATCTCTTAAATGGCTGGACCGATTTTGACAGGACTTTTTTAGGCAGGTAGCTGATATAATAACGAGGCTTAACTTAACTTAGGCTACTTTTATTTTAGAAAAAATAAATTCAAAATCCTGTAGTCCACGCGAACGAAGTCGCGGACACAGCTAGCCTACACTAATATTATAAAGTAGTAAAGTTTGTTTTTTTTCTTTTGTAGGAGGTAATCTCTGGAAGTACTGGTCCGATTGCTGAAATGTTTTCGCCTATCGAAAGCTTTATTCCTGAGTAACATAGGCTATATTTTATGTACGCGGGCGAAGCTGCGGGAAAAAGCTAGTATTTAATAAGTACAAAAAATGGTGAAGGAGCATTACCTTTCACTTTGATTTTGTCTTCTCCTGGCTTGATTATATATTTAATATTTATTAGTATATTTTTTGAAATGTATGTATGTATTTGTGTTGTTATTTCATATTTTTATTATTCTGATGTACACTGACAGCCCTATATCTTTCTCCTCTCTTTCAGTCCATCCAAAGGTTGTCTGTAAGAGATCGCCCTGTGCGATAAGACCGCCCATTGTACACTTATTTTGAATAATGTTTTTCCTGTATCTTTTCTGTTCATGCGGTGTACAATAAAGAATATAATAAATAATTATATTCACCTGAATGACGAGGCAATCTTCCTGTGCTTGGCGAGGGAACGGTTGGCGTCGGCTTCCGACACCTGGTTCATTTCCACCACCAGCTGCGACAGGAGCTGCACACCTATTGTGCATTGATCTTGACTCTGTGGGCAAAATATAGTGATAATCCAAACTAATATTATAAATGCGAAAGTAACTCTGTCTGTCTGTCTTTGCTTCACGCCTAAACTACTGAACCGATTTGTGTGAAATTTGGTACAGACATAGTTTGGAACTTGAGAAAGGACATAGGATAGTTTTTATTACAAAAAATAAAATAAAAAATAAAATTTATTCCAGACATACAGCGCCATAAACACTAAAAAAAAAATTGGCCAAGTGCCCAACTCGCACTTGGCCAATTTTTTTTTCTCTCACGCACTAAGGGTTCCGTAATTTCGTTAAGAAAATTCACCAATATAATCGCGTTTGTTGTATGGGAGCTCCCCTTAAATATTTATTTAATTATGTTTTTAGTATTTGTTGTTATAGCGGCAACAAAAATAAATAATTTGTATAAAATTTAACTGTCTATCTATCGCAGTTTTTGAGATACAGCCTGGTGACAGACAGACGGACAGACAGCAAAGTCTTAGTAATAGAGTCCTGTTTTTACCCTTTGAGTACGGACCCCTAAAAACTGGGCAAATGCCAGTCGGAGTCGCACCCTGATGGTGACTTAAATCAAAAATCCACCCTAATAGCGTATACACCGCGTTTATCAAAGGATTGGACCAATCTGCCTGCTTCGGTCTTCCCATCCGATTATAATTTGTCTTCCATGCAAGAGTAAATAGGCTCATAAACTAGTGCGCCTTTTTTTTTCGATGGGAAAAATCATCTTATGACAACCCCCGCTCTTGAGCGGAGCGGGAGATAGTGTCAGACTCTTACTGACTAAAAAACACATCCCGTTCCTTCTAGCCTTCGTACCGGGGCTCGAGCGCCCTTTCGGATAACCCTGGCCCCAGTAGGCTTCGACCCGGCTGGGCCCCTGCTGTTGCTGACAACTCCAAACTAGTGCGCCTCACCATCAGAGATTGCGTCACTGCATCCGTCAGGTGGGATCGCAGTCAAGCACTAGTGTGGACACTTACCCTTAGAAAGTTGGTGATATCGTTGATAACGTTTTGGAAGACATACTCCTCCTTGATCATGTCAAACCAGCTCAGCTTGGTGATGCGCGCGAACAGCGACACCAGCGACTGAGGACAACACATAGCATTGTTTAGCTTATTCAGATAGATAGACAGATAGATAGATAGATTGATTCTTTATTGTACACCAAAAATAAATATTACATGAGAAACTTAAAATTAATAGGGTGTCAGTGATTGGCTCGCCGCGCCATCGTGTCATAGACGTCACTCGTGATTCGTTCACTGCGCTTGCTGCATGTATGTAACAACGACGATTGACTCGCCAGTGTATGGAATGCGCAAAGCGATCCGCACTCTGACGCCGAGCGCTCAAGATCCGTGCCGATAATTGTAAATAAGTTTTCTTTGCAAACCGTACTTTTCACCCAACATTTGACAGATCAAGGTTATTGACTTTCATAATCTTATTTGGAATGCATAGTACGAGTCGTGGATCGCGCGCCTCAAAGCGATGCCAGCAAAACTAGAGGTCCTTCAGGACCGATGCCCTTTAGGGTCACGGGGAATTACTGAATAGGAAACTCGTAGTCCTAGAACGCAACGGACCAATAAAGCGCAGGCCACACCGGCAGCTAGCGGGCGGGCGGGCTAGGCGGGCGAACATCGTTTCACCTCTTTACATACTTCGGTTCACACCGCGAGCTACCGACGAACCTAACGAGCTAAGCTAACGAAATATCCGACGATTCCAGCGAAGCTACTCGTTCACCTCGTTGGCGCGCCCGCGCTTCGCTAGCTTAGCTCGGCCGCCAGCCCGCTCGCCCGGTTCGTTCGCCCGTCCTCCCCGTTTCGAGTAGACTAGTCGACGCTCGTCTTTCGAATAGCAGTGTAGTGTTTAGTTTGGGAACGATGAATATGTCATAAATCGACGAAAGTTCTGATGATGACTTAACTACAAATACTACCCCCGCTTCGCCCGCTTAGCCCGCTTCGCTCGTCGCTCGTCTTTCCGTAGTTTTCGGTGTGAACCCCATAGTTTAGTTCGCCAATATTTCGCGTAGTTTGTATAGTTTCCTTCGGTCGCTTCGCCCACCCGCCTAGCCCGCCCGCCCGCTAGCTGGCGGTGTGGCCTGCGCTCAAAGGAGACAGGTGTGGTATTCTACACAATCTACCCTAATATTATAAAGCGGTAAAGTTTGTTTTTATTTTTTTTTGTTTGTAGGAAGTAATCTCTGAAAGTACTGTAGCCCGATTCACGTAATGAAAACCGTAACGGTATCGTAGCGATTTAGTCGTTTAGACCATTTCCGTATTCACATCAATTAATCGAGTTTGAACGAGACCGATTTTAAAGTCATTTACATTTAGTCGATTTAAAAAAAAAACTGTATTGCATTATCCTGGTAGAATACTTATTAATGTAACTGGAAATAAGTCGATAGATCGTGAATACCGCTTTTGGATAGGACTTCGATCGAACGACTATAAAGCTTCAACGATATTTGGCTTGTTTGATTTTATGTGAATCAGGCTACTGGTTCGATTGCTAAATTTTTTTTATAGATAAAAAGCTGCTTTATTCCTGGCTGACATAGGCTATAATTTAAGTGCGCGGTCGAAGCCGCGGGCATAAGCTAGTAGTCAATAAAAAGCTTGACACCTCTCGCTCCATCATGGAAAAGAAGTCTTTGAGATGGAGCGAAAGAAAAAGTGTCGAGGTTTTACTAATTATTGGTGGCTTCGAATATTAATTTATAGTTATAGCCCTAGTTGACGGCTAATTGCCGGGCCGGGGCAGCGGTGGCTCATTATCATAGCGTTGAACATCGCGCCGCGCGTCGGCTGATGTTTTTTTATCGGAGTATTGTGGGTACTAAGTTATTTTATAGTTTTATCGTTTTATTCAATGAGGCACAAATTTTATTTTATAATATTGTGTTGTTACTTTTTATTTATCAAATAGTTATTTATGTATTTTATTTAAATAAAATTTTTCACCCGTAGGTACACTAAATCAATATCTATTACACTTATGAGTATATATATATATGCTTTACCCTAGTCCGTGCGTCACTGCGGGGTGCCAACTGAAAACCAGCGCTGGCTGTCCTACGTCCAGCTAATGCTGAGGTGGTCACCCTTTCGGTGCGGGCACGCTCGGCGTGCTTTGTACTTTCATTTAGTTTGTGTATAAATGTAACCGTTGTGCTGTGTCTGTACCGAATAAAAGTTTTTCTATTCTATTCTATTCTAATTAAAACCGACCAGTGTCCTACAGTGGCGCTTTGCGTTCTAAGGTCACGGTAACACTTTCGAAACACGTTGTTAGATTACCTGTATGACAAAATTGGCCAGCTTGGGCCTAGTTGCCAAGTAATTGAGAACATAGTTTCTGATATCCAGGCGCTGCTGTGTGGACAGGCTCGCTGTGGATCTAAAAATAAAAAGAAAGTGGAAGTAAATTATTAGTTATTTATTTATTTCCAACGTACAACTATCATTACAGAAACATACAACTATTATTAGAGAAATGAGTATATTAGGGGAAGTTTGATAGTGGCGCCAGTGACTGAGTTGGTACAGTCAATTGTTAATTCAGTTACTATCTTTTAATTATTTTACATTTTTATTTTATTATAGCCAATGTGCTCACATGATAGAAGCGACAAGTAATATGTAACCAAGCATTATATGTAACACATAATATGATTTAAAAGAGTGTCCATGGAGTTTCTTGCACATTCTTCTCCATAGAGATCTACGCTTTGGAACGTGCAATTTAGCTTCACTTTTCTTGGACTGACCGACATTTGACTATTCAAAAGTGCCTGCAAATGGTCTATTTGAAATAAATGCTTTGTTTTTGATTTTGCCCATGTGAAAAGGGTGGCCATCCCGAAACGCATGTTGCTAGCTCGAGCCCCGGTATGAAGGCTAGAAGGAACGGGGTGGGTCTTTTAGTCAGTAAGAGTCTGGCACTATCTCCCGCTCCGCCCAAGAGCGGGGGTTGTCATTGGATGATTTTTTCCCACCATAAAAAAGTCGTTTGACTTTTTAGACAGACTGACAGTTTTCTACAAACGTTACTATTGCAGATTAGCAACTTGACTAGGGATACTGTTTTCTTTTTTAGGGTTAAGAGCTGACGCGATGGAGTATTTGGTCGTGGATATGCGACCCTGGCGGAATACCTAACGCGACAGTTTCGTCATATCTGAAGTAGGCGGTCTTGTCGGATATATCTGCCCCCCTAGCCAAGTTACAACCGTTTCGCTTGCGTCGAACGCTTCGAGTTGGCTACGTCGCCGAATCTTTTGTTCTGACCACGTGACTGAGCGTTGAGATGACGTCATTCCAGTACATATGAAGCTTTCAGTACTAGAGTTAACTATTGCAGATTAGTAACTCGGCTAGGGGTACCGAAGCAGGCGGTTAAAGGGTTAGGATGTTTACCTGCTTATAAGCTTAGCTAATGTCGTGGCAGCCAGCAACTGGGAATAGCTGGAGTCTGCACGCTCCAACAACGCCTGGCATTTGCTGAGTGTGTCCGGCGACTCCTGTAAAATTTAAAATTGGTTTATAAAGAAACTGCTATTGGGCTATCTTTATCCACTCTCGTCACCCCACACATCCATCTCAATATTCTCATCTCTGCTTATCACAGACATGTACAGTACAATCCACGAATGATGACGGCCGTGAAGTTTGCGCAGAAGGCTGGGCAGTAACGTGTTTTAGGAACCAAATGGCGACGTGCGTGTGCGAGAAGAGTGTAGTATGCGCGAACGTTCGCAAAGGTTAAGTGCACGGCCGCCATCATTCGTGAATTGAACTGTATTATACAGGGTTATTTGCAAAAACACTGGTAACCTCTCAAGACTAATAATAATAATCATATAATATAATAATAATATTCCACAACTATCACACAACGCCGTCTAGTCCCAAGCTAAGCAGAGCTTGTGTTATGGGTACTAGACAACTGATAAACATACTTATATATTTCTAAATACAAACATATTATAGACAAATTACACCCAGACACAGAACAAATGATTGTGCTCATCACACAAACATTTTTCCTGGGTGGGAATCGAACCCACGACCTCCGGCATAGCAGTCAGGGTCACTAACCACTAGACCAATAGGCCAGTCAAGACTACGTTACTAACATCATAAACAACAACTTTTGTTCTATGACTTTTACAATACATGATTCAGGACTATCCTAAGAGGAACACACTTTTTCGATGTACCGCGCAGTAACACAAACCACGCTCAAAACTCTGTCATTGGCAGGATATTGAGGAATAATTTAAAAAATAAATTTTAATAAAAGTTATTAATGCTTGGCTCAATGCTGGTCCAGCTCCACTACTACTAGGGCGTACTAATTAGTTCATTAGTTGGAAACTAATATTATTTTTTTTTAATTTGAAAGACACAATTGCATTGTATAATGTAGAAGCACTTTTTCCAAGTTTGTGAATGTGAAGCACCATGGAGCATTTTTATTAGGTTACAACTTTTTATTTTTTTATTTTTGACATTACGAGCATGGCAGTTGAGAGTTTGTCATGCTCACTCAAATGTCTCGCTGTTGGTGGCACGTGTTATTGGGTCGTTCAGTTCCCTTCAAAATAGTTGAGCTGAGTGGGGCTGATGCACGCGTCATGGTCATCTCTTAGCTGCCAGTGGCTTAATTCAGTTTCTATCTTTTAATTATTTTACATTTTTATTTCACTATCGATATTGTGCTCACATGATAGAAGCAACAAATAATATGTAACCAAGCATTATATGTAACACATATATGATTTAAAAGAGTGTCCATGGAGTTTCTTGCACGTTCTTCTCCATAGAGACCTACTCTTTGGAACGTGCAATTTAGCTTCACTTTTCTTGGACTGACCGACATTTGACTATTCAAAAGTGCCTGTAAATGGTCTATTTGAAATAAATGCTTTGATTTGATTTGATTTGATTTGATTTAATAATAAGAAATTCTCTCATCTTGATTTATTTAATACCAAAAAACATACTTTCATGAAACTGCTGGTAACGTCTGTATGCGACGAATTAATCAATAATAATCTATATATATAAAAGAAAGTCGTGTTAGTTACACTATTTATAACTCAAGAACGACTGAACCGATTTGGTTGAAAATTGGTAGGGAGGTAGCTAAGAACTAGGAGAAGGACATAGGATATCCCGAATTTTATCCCGTTCCCGTCGTTCCCGTGGGACGTGACATAAGACGTGGTATAACAAAACGCTAAGTTGCGTTTACGCTAAGTAGGGTAGAGTAGGGTAATAGAGTAGGGTAGGGTAAGATAGAGTAGGGTAGAGTAGAGTAGGGTAGAGTAGGGTAGGGTAGAGTAGGGTATGGTAGAGTAGGGTAGGGTAGAGTAGGGTAGAGTAGGTAGAGTTGACAGCTTAGATAAAAGGTAACTATTAGGCGGTACGAAGTTTGCCGGGTCAGCTAGTAATTAATTAAAAGAATGATGGCGATTAACAACAGTATTCTATTCATACACCACATCAACTCTTCACACTCACTCCAACACACCCACTCACACCACTACTAGACTTGAATGGTACTAGCGTTTTATTCTGTTTGTTTCCGAGGCATAAATGTTTAGATAGTAAATTGTAAAACCTTAATTGGCTGTAACATTAGTTTATCTTTAAGTAAATTTTTTGTAAAAGAGCTGTGAATTTTGCGAATAAATAAATAAATAAGAGATTGCCAGTGTTTTAGAAATAACGCTGTATAAAAAGGCGACATCCCCCGCTCTTGGGCGGAGCGGGAGATAGTGTCAGACTCTTACTGACTAAAAAACCCATCCCGTTCCTTCAAGCCTTCACACCGGGGCTCGAGCGCCCTTTCGGATAACCCTCGGCCCCAGTAGGCTTCGACTCGGCTGGGCCCCTGCTGAAGTGACGTACCTGAAAGCCGACGACCGCCTTCTCTGCCTGCTCCCTGACGAGCGGGTCCTGCGATTCGTACAGCTGTTTGCATAGCAGCTCTATTTGAATCACCTCCTGCAAACATATACAATATAAATTCAATGATATTTTAAACAAATATTTTTAATAATATCCTACAGTTAAGGAACTAGAAATATAAATAAATTAAAAATGTTTTTTTTTTGTTTGTTTATTGATTGTGTTTTGTTTGTTTATTGATTGTTTTTTTTGTTTGTTTTTGATTGTTTGTTTATTGATTGTTTTTTTGATTGTTTTTTGTTTGTTTTTGTTTTTTTGTTGTTTGTTTATTGATTGTTCTTTTTTGTATATTAATTGTTTTTTGTTTATTTTTTTGTTTATTAAGTATCCTTACATATAGATAATACGACTACTTCTGCGTGTACCTTGTACATACACTAATTATATGTACATATAGGCGTAATGCATACTTTCTGAAAGTCAATCGCAATTTTAACATAATATAGGAACCCCACTTATATATTTATTTTATTCTGTTTTTCTATTTATTGTTATAGCAGCAACAGAAATACATCATTTGGGAGAATTTCAACTATCTATCTATCTACTATCACGGTTCATGAGATACGGTCTGGTGACAGACAGACAGACGAACGGACAGCGGAATCTTAGTAATGGGGCCCCATTTTACCCTTTGGTTACAAAACCTTAAAAACAACAGTATAGTTATCGTTATCATCATCATCATTTCAGCCGATACACGTCCACTGTTGTATATAGGCCTCCCCAAGTGTCGCCACAATGAACGATCCTGCGCGTTCCGCATCCATCGGATTCCCGCTACCTTCACCAGGTCATTGGTCCACCTTGTAGGAGGCCTTCCAACGCTACGTCTTCCGGTACGCGGTCGCCACTCCAGAACCATTTGACCCCAACGCCATATGTTCTGCGAGCATTGTGCCCTGCCCACTGCCACTTAAGTTTGGCTATTCTTCGTGCTATGTCGGCAACCTTGGTTCTCCTGCGGATATCTTCATTTCTGATTCGATCACGCAAGGTAACTCCGAGCATAGCCCTTTCTATTGCCCTTTGGGTGACTTTAAGCCTTCTGATGAGGTCCATTGTGAGCGACCACGTTTTGGAACCATATGTCACCACTGGCAAGTTGGCAACGCGCACTGGTCATTGACTTTCGTCTTGAGACACAGTGGTATGTTGAATGAAATGATATAGATATCGGCACGGATCTTGAGCGCTGGCTTAAAGTTGTGCAAAAGTCAAATATTCGGTCTCTTTAGTGGTGCGACGTGAGACGCGGGGGCGGGGTATGTCAGTGATTGGCTCGCCGCGCCATCTTGTCATAGACGTCACTCGTGATTCATTCCTTAGCTTGCTGCATGTATCTAACAACGATTACGATTGGCTCGCCAATGTATGGAATGCGCAAAGCGATCCCCACTCTAACGCCGAGCGCTCAAGATCCGTGCCGATAACTATACCGCGTAGATTTCCGAACGCTGCCCAGCCGAGTCGGATTTCCAACCGATCTGTCTGTCACTAAGCTTTATTTCATGAACCGATATAGCTAGACAGTTGAAAATTTTTAGATGATGTTTAACAGGATCTATTTCTCAAAGTGAGGCTCGGCCCCAGTATAAAAGGCAAGAAGGAACGGTTGGGTTTTTAGTCAGAGTTTGACATTATCTCCCGCTCCGCCCAAAGCCGGAAGATGTCATCTGAGACGTATATCTGTTGCCATTACAACATCAAATAAAAGAAAGAAATAAACATTTATTTAGGGCTTGATACAACAAACGTGATTTTTATCATTTTTTTTTCTTTTTGGGGTTGAAATGAGAGAATGAGAAATGAGAATTAAAATTATCTTATATTTTTTTTTAATTTTGCCGATTAGTGTCAAGTTGTATGTGAATTAAAATATGATTTGTGACCAAACCACTTACAGGTAAAACTATACTGGACAGCGAAATAATGGGTTTTTGGGGTAGGAGGGGGAGGGGGTGCTCCCTGCCCCCGAACCCCTCCCCCTCGAAACTAGTAAAAGCATAGATACTTTTTCAAGATTGAAATTTTGAGGTTAGGAATCAAAAATCGTTAATTTTATGCATTTTTGGGGCAAGTTCGGTTTAGGAAAAGGGTCACCCTCAACCCCTTGGTCCATTCACCCACAGTAGCAAATGTAAACATTAAGGTACATAAAATTTAAAAAAAAAAATTTGGTCAGGGATAAACATAGCATTGTATAAAAATATTTGTGCGCAAAAATATAGTTTTCTTAGTGGTTTAAAAAAATAACCACGAAGGTCGATCGGGGTCCTGAATAGCAAGGTAAACAAGAAACAGATGGTCTTATTCAGTAAAAGTCTGAGACACTCTCCCGATCCACCCTAGAGTGGGAGCAGACATTGCTTATTTCCCAGTTTAAACAAAAGGCATCGCCTAATGATGGATAACATCACCGTACACTGCACACTGAATAATCTCCACACAATAGCCATCACAGACAGTCCCCTGTGCAGAGCATGCTTGGACGGGAGAAGACTATTGCGCACGTGCTTGACTACCCTATGTTGTGTGTCACTAAAATACACACAAGAACTATAGGATCCCTTACTGAAGCCCTGAAAAACCTGATAAGACTAATCTGGTTTTGGAGAGAGGTGGGCATTTTTTATGATGTAATAATAATATAAAATAATATTCCACAACTATCACAAAACGCCATCTAGTCCCAAACTACGCAGAGCTTGCGTTATGAGTACCAGACAACTGATAAACACACATATATATTTCTAAATACATACATTTTATAGGTAAATTATACCCAGACACAGAACAAATGATCATGCTCGTCACACAAACATTTGTCCTAGGTGGAAACCGAACCCACGATCACCGGCATAGCAGTCAGGGTCACTAACTACTAGACCGACAGTCTACTGTTGTTAGATCATAAACTATAGAGGTAGGTGTGTTAATTAGTCATTAATATTAGTTTACTACATTAATTCATTAAACCCCAAGCAAACGCCAGCGTTTGCGCACCTATTGTCTTTCTATAGTGTCTGTGATTTCCACAATTGAAAGATTAATTGATTGTTTCTTAATTCCTTAAACTGCAAGCGAATGCCAGCATTCGCTCTCTCTTTGTCTTTCTACTGTTTCTAATCATGGTATTCGAAGGTTAATACTCGATATGTTTCCAAAACAAAAGTTCTACTTAAAAATTAGTAAAGGATTTAATGAGTAATGGAATTTTAGACAATCATGTACTTATCTAATGACTTAATTAACCTTATTTCTTTAATATTTTTTTATGGATGATAATAAAAGAAATTGTTCACTTCACAACTAACTGAGCACACAAAATAACATTGAAGAAACAACATGAAAATTTTTACATAGAAATACATTTTGTAATCAAGGAACCCAGTTGGCATTGAAATAATTGGTGTTCTTCAAAATTACTAAAACATGAACTAAATCTATTAAAATAATACGTAAAAAAATTACAAAAGTAATGATTGTTAACTATTAACACCTTATTAACATTGAAAATTGAAAGTAGAACACAACAATTCGTAAAACGCACTAGGGGGCAGAATTAGCGAATTCACCAACGTTAGATTTTGATTACATTCCAAGGATATGAAGTGTAAACATCGCAATATAACCAAATCGCCGGCAATATCACACAATACTATACTCCTAAACGTTAAACTGGTATATTTATAATAGATAAAATACTAAAATAACGCCTTAGAAGAGAATCTAACGCACAGAATATCACTACACGGACCAAACACAAAATAACAGACAAAATTAAGAAATTTGTGGCGGCATTTAAAAAAACTTAACACTATTTAAATTTGTGTGATTTAGAAATAGTATTTTAAGCAATATTCACAGTAAATTCATTTAAAATCATTTATAAATCATAATATTTTGGTTCTCACCTGTTCTTCAGCCATCTTTGTTATTTTCTTGCATTTGAAATGACGTTTTGTTACACCAAAGTTCTGTAATTAGGAAACATTGTTTGATTTGAACAATAATAAATCTAAAAATAGCACAGCTACGAAGTAGTAAAAATTACTATTCATGGTTAAAAGATTTGGACATTTTTATGAAATAAAGTTTAGACATAATCTGTAAACGTTATGTTCCCGTTTAAAACGTAGGGAAATCTCGTATTAAAAATATAGTTTTGTGTAAGAAGTAAGATGAAACGAAACGTTAACGTATCACAAAAAAGTCTCGTTCAATCAAATGCGTTCAAATTGGCATGTTTTATGTATTTCTCTTTCTCTGCTTCATGTAGAGTTTATTTGTACATAACTTAAATAGTCAATTTATTTATGTCACTTTGTCTAATCAACGTTGCGCTGTTTGGTACCTAGAGAGTCGGTCCTGTCTATGAGAAACTCAGTATAAAACTCTTCTTCGGCCAATGTAATGTTGCTGGCAGCATAGACTCAGAAGAGCCGCATTGAATAATAAAGCAAAAGATGAAATAAAAATTTCAATACAAAAACAGAACAAAACACATCAATTGTCATTTTTTTTGTAAGTTATTGACGAGAATTCAAAAAAATGTAAGAAATTATTTTCGCTGCCTATCACAATCTAAATTAAAGTGGTAATCCAACGATGTTACGCAATACTGCTTCAAGAGTTAAGAAGGTGTGTTCAGGGGCCCTTGTCCCTCGTATCCTGAAAGGAAATCACTGCTGTGAGCCGGGTGAGTTTGAATCTTTGAAATTTATGTATGAATTTACAGTGCGTTTCACTTAAGAAGTTCCTTCGCCTTAATGTTGGCTCCCCTGTCTGTCTACAGAAAAAAAAAGGAAAAGAGTTGCCTACTGTAGTCTAGTTGTTGCGCGAAATGCGAAACGAAATCGATTATAATGGTATTATGAGGGGAATGGGATTCTATTAAAAAACAAGCAGGTTTAAAAGGAAGTTGTCATTGGAGATGTACAATATTGTGGCGTGGCGTTTTCGGTATTTGAGAGAATTACAGGACAATCGAGATGGAGCCCAGCGTTGTATACATTATTCAAAAATAGTTTTTACAGTTTCCAAAAGAAAAAAAAAAGAAAATTATAAGGCAATTGTTAAAAGTAACGAAATATCAGTTAATCTCCCTAATATTAACTAATTTAATTACTTAAAATATAGCAACACTGTTTTTCCGTATTGCCAACATTACGGCGGGCGAAGGAACTCGAACTTCTAAACTAAAGAATCTATTACACTGCGCTGAATATCGCATGCGATATTCCGACTAGTACTATTTTTCATTCATAGAAAGACAAGTCTAACCCTTATTCGATATTCGAGATCGCACGCGATATTCAGCGCAGTGTAATAGGTCCTTAAGGGTTAGACTTTCTTTCAATGAATGAAAAATAGTACGAGTCGGAATATCGCATGCGATATTCAGCGCAGTGTAATAGGTCCTATCGCGAGCGGCGCTCGGCCACAATTCGGCGCCTCCTCAGACCATGTGCACCGGCCAGGACCTGATCTAGCTATTCAGCCGCTCTGGGCAAAGATAATTTTCGCCGCCCTTTACATACACAAAACCATATAATTATGTCATAAGTCTACCTTTCAATCGTGAGAATTACAGACAAAATAAAAAAACAATGGGAGCGCGAACGCAGGCGTTCGCTTGGGGTTTAATGAATTAAGTCTTATATATTTCCATTATCCAACCTGAAGTAGGTTGGAAGGTGGTACCTACATACAATTATTCTTAACCTATCAACTTGGGTGTAGATGGCTAGGTTGAAAGATAGGAATAAGTCAATTTTGCCGCCCTGGGCCTGTAAATGATAAATGACAAATGATCTTTATTTTGCAAGTAGGTTTTTTATAAACACTTTTACACGTCAATTTTTTTTTTTTTTGTTAATTATAACTAGATGAGGCCGGTGTTTCCTAACTGACTACCCTGAGAAGAAACACCGAAACAAACTCAGAGGTCAAAGTCTCTTTTAAAGTCTATACCTACAGCAAAACCATTACCAAACCATTACATGGTCAAAACATATGAGAACCATGCAGATTGAGCCTGAGATGGTCTTTTGAAGAAAGAACCACACAGTTCTAAGTAGACCTGTCCAGTCAGTGCAAGCATTTATCAGTATGCGTGTAGCTCAACTCAGGACTACTAAGGAGCTCAACGACTTGACGAACAATGCCAAAGAAAGCACATTTGGGCAGGCCGATCAAATACTCAAAACTGCCAGACGTCATGTGAAAATAAAAAAAGGAAAGAGTAATCCACATATTTCTCACATTCACAATAATAAAATTTACAAAAGTGTTAATATTGCAAATTGTAGAAAAAAGTATATAAAAAAATTGACAGTCAAATAGTGAAAATAAATATGTCATAAATGTAAAAAAAAAAATATCGATATAATAATTGTAAAACACCAACAACCGTCAATAAAAAAAAAAATATATATATATGTTACGGACCAAATGATAAATTTGGCATTATACATAATGCCCGGTCATTATGAAAAACGCCCAATATGAGAGTGCGAATTGATAATAATTATTCAAATAATCAAATTGACCGGGCATTATACATACGGCCCATCACCTTTTGGGCAGAGTAATACAAACATATTTAATTACCATTTTTTTTTATTGGATTTGTCATTTAACTTAAAATAAACTAAATATTAAACCATTAAAATAATCAGACTCTTATTTGGATTAATTATATCTCTATTATCTACCTTAAAACTCTGCCAGTTCGAAATAACGAATAATACCCACAATCTTTCGTAAAAATATGAATTTATTTTGATTGCACTTTGAACTGGGTAAAATAGGTTAGGTTAGGTTAGAACTGTGACCAACCGCGCGTGAGCCGAGCGAGCGTAGCGAGCGGTGCCGCGGCAGCGGCCGGCGAACGCTATGTCCAAGTTGTTTCGTCCATTCGAGATTTTACCTTTTTCTCCCCGCCCTAAATCGCGTCTTTAGCTTTATTATCAAATTGCCCAATTGTCATGTAGCAATATAATAATGACCGCGCAATGTGATAAATATTGAAGTTATGATAGTAATTAATCACTTGGTCCAATAGAGCTAGACATTATTCATAATGCTCGAACATTATTTATAATGCCCGCATTAATCACCCGGTCCATAACATATACATATATTATTATAATAATGAGAAAGGTAGTTAAAACAAAAAACATTCAAATGGTAACAATCCTAGTGAGATAGATACTGGAGCAGGTCAATCCCAAAGCCGTTTTATATACTATACTACATACGATACTCTTTTACAGTATAAAAAGCAAAGTTTTCGCTTTACAAATGTTTTGAATTTATTAATGCCAAGTTCCTGAATAGGACTGAGAAGCTTATTAGAAAAATGTATACTTTGGCATTTAAATGACCGTCCTATTTTTTTGAGCCTGGTTGCAGGAACCACTAACTTGTGAGATTGTATTAACGTTATGAATATCAAAGAGGAATAAAAAAGGGGCTTGCCCCCCTTAGATGTGTGTGTGTGTGATGGCCTCGTGAACCGCACACCCTGCATTATAGATAAAGCCAGCCCTAGACGTACATCCGCGATAAAATTAATTCTATGTTAGGATATAGAACCCATCATTCATATTCGAGATTTCTACAGGTCTACTGGTGTGCCTCTTTCAAATAATCTAATTCCGCCTAGCCCGTTCCATCATCGGACTACCAGACCGACGGCGATGCGCCACCGGTACATGGTCGACATCCCACCTACACGCACAAAACCTTTTGAGAACAAATTCATTGTGCGTGCAGCTAAGGAGTGGAATTCCTTGCCGGAGTCTTGTGTTTCCTGATAGGTACAACCCGGGAATCTTTAAGTCGAGAGTGTATAGGGTTCTTCTAGGTAAGCGCGTTCCATCGTCGACAGCATCGTCGCTTTCCATCAGGTGAGATAGCGGCCAAACGCGAACCTATCAACAATAAAAAAAAATGCGTTCAGCCATTTAGCATTGGTTTATAGGATATTCTTCCAGGGCCCCTAGCCCTGACTTGCTTTATTTTAGTGGTTTAGTGGGAAGTTATCTGTATTTTTACATACATTATAGAATTTTGAATCGGTCAATCATCATAGGTTGAACGCCAGAACACATTGTGGTATGCAGGGCCCAATAGGCTGACTCCCCCCCTCCTCCCCCAAGTCTGACACTATCTCCCGCTCCACCAAAGGGCGGTGGAAACAATTTATACAATTAGGTAGGATTTAGGTGACAGAAGGAATACAGCTAAAGGGGGCATTGTTTCGCCATCTTTCATTTGGTTTTTTCAAGAAATTATAACTCTTTTTCACAATATTTGTGTTCCTAGTTAATGTATCTACTTATTTCCGTTTGTTTAATTTTATAGCATTTAAAGATCTTATAAAATTTTGCTGTAATTTCAAACTATTTTGAAAGGCAAAGAAGAAAAATGGCGGAAAAAGCCTGTGGCTATAAGTTCAGTTAAAAATTCAAACTGAAATCTTTCTTAATCCTATTTTTTTATGCATGTTGACAAGCAAACTCATGGCTTCTTTCGCTATTTTTCAGTGTCATATGCTGTAGTAAGGGAAGCCCACACAAAATCCACAGACGATGGCAAACAAGATACCTTGGCATCAGAAGGCAATATCGAAAAAAAAAGCGATGAAGTTGTTAATCAGGGAGATAAAACCATAAATCAAAGTAAATCTATAATACCATCTAGCATTCCCCTAACACATCGCAAACGATGTCAGAGAATTATCGATAAAGCGTTTGGGCCTTGCGAACACACGGAAGCAAATGCAACGTTGACTCCACAATATTGTTCACATACCGTCAACCTTGAAGATACGAGGCGTGAAATCCTTGAATCCGAAAAGGCAAAACTGAAATTACAAGAACAAATGCAAATGAAAGACCCATTAACACCATATAGCCTTTACAAAATTACTCGCCAGCTAATTAAGGAGGACCATGAAGAAATCAAGGACTCCGTGTTAAAAGGACATTCTGAAAATAATCCCAAGGCTACAGCTGAAGAACCAGATTTAACTAAGAATTTGGAAAATATCGGAACCGCAGAAGAAACTGCAGCAATCATAGAACCTTATTTGACTAATGCTAAAGAAGACTTTGAGAAGTTTGCTAACAATCCAGAAACAATAGAAAATAAGACGCTTCGTGAAGATGACGCTGAAACAATCGAAATGGTTAAAGATGAAAGAAAAACTAATTTGTATCTAAAAGCAATATTTCCAGACCAAAAATATACTTTACTACCTTATACTAGAACACAGATTGGCGTTTACACATTGAATCGTGAAAACGAAAACCAAGATGAAATCGTACTCGTAGACAACTCGTTAAAAATGTTTCAAGATGTAGAAGGCCATCAATTTTCTGACAGGGAAAACCGTATGTTTGTTCATGCTACCACTGCTAAGGAGGACGAGGAACAACTAACTCAGAAACTGGAAACCATAGAAGAAACTCCTTTAGTTGAAGCACAAAAACCTAAACTCGAAGGGTTTAATGTAAGTCCAAGGGTTTTAGGAGACCAAAGTGTATTGAATTACAAGATCATAGAAAAAAATAAAAACAATTCTCCCAGAGTTAATTTGCCTGGTAACTTAGACGATGTGGCTAAACGATATCTGAACGCTCCAATTGCACAGATAGATGAAATGTTGCTAAATGAATTGGAGAAGCATCCTTCTACCAGTAAAATTGAAACCAAAACTCCCTCGAAATCTCTTCAAGGAGATGTCCTAGTTCAAATGGACGAAATAAAAAAACTACCAGACATTATCACTAAAGAGCAGGAACTTCATTATGAGAGCACAAAATTCGAGGAGACAAAGAAAGATGATTCCGAAGAATCGTATTTAACAGGATATTTTAGGCCAATATCACCCATTACTCTTGAATCTAGACTATCCGATTTAAATAAACAACCTGAAGAAAATTATTTAATAAAATCTAAAGATAGTCAACCGGCAGGAGAAATGGTAAAAGCAATCAAACAAGAAATAGAGAACACGTCACCATTAAAAAATACACCGATAAAAGAAGCCGTAGTAACAGAAATACATATTCTTGGATTAGATAAAATACAAGAATCTGAAAGAACTACAAATATGACAAATGCAAAAGCACCTCTATCAGAGGAAATTAAAAGAACTTACTTAAGCAAAGATGGACAATGCGATGCTGAAACAAAAGATATTTATACCGAAGTAACATATTTCAACTCGCCAAGTGATGCTACAAATAATATTATTAAGAATGACAAGCTCCTTAAATCAGGACACAATTCTAACTTCAAAGGAGTTTGTAAGCCTACATATTACAGTATGGTGAATGCATCAAAATATGCGATGAACGAATTACAATCTAAGCCTACATATTATGGGATGGAGAATGCATCAAAATATGCGATGAAAGAATCACAATCTAAAGATGTCAAAAGAAAAACTAATTCGCGTAGTTTGTCTGCCGCGTACATGTGGGGCCATAAGCAACAAGATGCATCCGATTCAAAAATAATATCTTTACAACAAGACAAAAATGAAAATCATAACTCAGCACCTCACGGTCAGTCCACTGAGGAACTAATGGCAGAAAATGAAGAAAGTACTGTAAATAAAGGATTTAGTAGAATACCATATTACAAAATTCCCTTATCACTAGTCCAACAATTGAATAGAAACGTAGAACTCTCACCTAAGGGAGAAAACATAACTCCACTATGTTGCCAAGAAAAGCCAGCAGAAGAATCACAACTGAAACCATGTCAGGAACATGAACAACAAAAAGTAAGTATAACAGATGAATTATTGAAGGAACATGCGCTAGACCCATACTATGTGTTAGCGTGCAATGAAACCTGCCCGATAGCACCTATATCTACCGTATCCACTTTTAATGATAGCGATTTTGTGGATACTACCCAGACAATATATATGAAGAAAAATATTTACGAATCTAAACGACCCAAGCTGCTACCTAATGATGTAATGAAATACGAGAAAATGCCGTCTGAAACAGAAGCACTGTACGAACTAGATGAGGAATTTGAGCCCGAACTCATTCCCGAGATTGAATATACGGTCAACCCAGAAAATAAATCTGTAGACACGAATGACGTAAATCTGCTGAAACTTAATGAGCAGGTATCTCTATCAGAGCTCCTAAAGAGGGTCAGGCAGCGCAACCGACTTGAGTTTATTAGCGATCTCAAAACATTGGCAGTTTCAGTGGATCCCACCGTAGGCAAATGCGACAGGAAGGCTCCTCGTTGCCAGCCCACAGCACCCAGGGCTCCAACTAATCAAGGTCCACGGCTCCCCTTTGAGCTACCCATGCTGAAACGGAGGCCACCTATCTGTAAGGGGCCGAAGAAGAAGTCAGGATGTAAATGCACCACCTGTGACATGGATAAGTTATGCGGTGTACGCATGGGAGAAATTGGTCCAGGAAAGGCTTACGAGCTGAATGAAGCTGAGACATGTGCTCTAAAGCCAAGCGCAGATTTGACAGAAGTTGTTGATCGTCTCAACAGTATGGGTAAAATAATGAGCGGTGTTTTGGATAAGGTGAGGTCGAATACAGAAACGTTTTTTGCTAGAGAATATGACCCCTGGACTCCGATCCCGTCTTGGCCAATACCAAAGAAAACGGAGAAGAAAAAATGGGAACCGGGGAAGAAATGCAATTATAAGTGCCCGGTCTACCCGAAACCGAGTGCGAGTATGAATCCTGAACCACCTTGTGATCTCAAGCCATGTCGAAGGTTCCCGACGAGAAGGTCCTTCTCTATGTTGGACTTCTTTGCAGTGTCCTTTTGAGGCAATGAAGGCCTCTGAACCACTTTCATTGTCAGGTAACTTGGGTAAACAGCGAAAATAAATTGATAGGACACCATTTCTGTTTTATTTATTTGATCATTCTATTCTGTGTAAAAAGTCAAACGATTTGGGAAATTTGTATAATATTTAATCATTTAAAAAATACTTATTCGTTACTTTTTTTAAGGTTCTTCTATTAGTAAATAATGATCAAGATCTCTTCATCAACCTTGATTATTGAACCGGCGTTGAATACATCAGAATTCATTTTACCCTGATAATTATTTTACCCAAGTCGTTTGGCTTGTTTAGGCAGAAACTACATAGGTACACGCATTTGAAGGATAAGCACTGATATACAGGGTTTTATAAAACACTGGTAACCTCTCAGGAGTGTTACTATCGAGGAGGAGTGGCAGGCGGTCTCCGATTTCTGCGAAGCAGTAATGCTCGCAAAGGAGGGGGCCGAACGCATCAGGCAACGGCGTTATCGCCGCCGCCGCCGCCGCCGGGATTCTGATCCCGATTTCCGGCCAACGTAGACGCGGGCTTGCGGACAGTGAGCAATGGGTAGCTCGCTGTCCGGCCGTCCGGTAACTGTTGACCGGACCAAGCCAAAGTCGTCGACGGCGCGCACTGTTCCCGCGCGCCTCGAGGAGTTGTCAGCGACAGCAGGGACCCAGCCGGGTCGAAGCCTACTGGGGCCAGGGTTATCCGAAAGGGAGCTCGAGCCCCGGTATGAAGGCCAGAAGGAACGGGGTGGGTGTTTTAGTCAGTAAGAGTCTGACACTATCTCCCGCTCCGCCCAAGAGCGGGGGATGTCAATGCATGATTTTTTCCCACCATAAAAAAAGGAGTGTTACTATCATCATAAACAGCAAG
Organism: Mythimna albipuncta; assembly: GCA_929112965.1. Lineage (NCBI taxonomy): Eukaryota > Metazoa > Arthropoda > Insecta > Lepidoptera > Noctuidae > Mythimna > Mythimna albipuncta. Next base: position 4,056,036 of record OV815988.1, read on the forward strand.
TTTTGTTCGAAGACTTTTGAAAATTAATCATATTTTAGTTTATCAGATCTTCATGCAAAAATAAAAATAATTAAAATGGGCGTTCTAAATATTACGAAGTCTATGCGAAGTGATGTGATAACTAGCGGTCGGGAGCGGAGATCGGGCGGCGATAATGCTTGTTGCGCTTGCGTCGGGTCATACACACGTAAGGGGTGCTATTCTCTAAGAAAGCGCAGCGCTGGCACAGCGACGAGTCGTGAGCGCAATACATTGAATTAACAATCCAATGTAAAGGGGCATTGGGTTGTTAATTCAATGTACTGCGCTGACGACTCGTCGCTGTGCCAGCGCTGCGCTTTCTTAGAGAATAGCACCCAAGTTCTTTGACACGCTTTTGGCCGTAGGGCGTGGTGTTCCGTCGCTTCCGCGGACAGGTGCCACAGAACAGCACGAAGTGAACTTAGTGCAATGTGAAGAGTTACTAACATAGTCTTATTTTACTAACGGCAAGTTGTTTTTACTCATTTATATATATATAATTATGTTAGTTTGTAAGGTACAGGGGCGTAACTATATACTAACACTGTGGGTGGCAAGGCTGGCAAAATGCCATGGGCCCCAGGGCCGACGGGGTCCCCGATCTGATGAATCGCGATTTTAAAAGAATTGACCTAACATTTTAACAAAAATAAGTTAAAATTATAGTAGTAATTAAAGTCTAAATAAATTATAATAATTTCGAATAGTATAAATTTCCCATGGTATTTTGCCAGCTTGGTAAGTTATAGTTACGCTACCGGGAAGCCACGTTCAGAGACAAAATAGAAAAATCTTCGTGTACCTTTTAGAGAACTTTAGTAAATAATAAAGAATAATTTCACTACTCCAGTGATTTCTTCAAAATAAATTACAACGTGATCAATTGATCATTTTTTGGGGCCTTATCGAATTATTTAGCCACGGGCTAAAAAAACGGTATAGCTACGCCACTGGTAAGGTATCTGTGGGCCAAGCTGCTTGATAATAAATTATTTATTATTATTATTATAGCAAAGTACAGACACAGTATAATATACTGTGGTACAGAGTTGAATATCAGATTGAACAACGAAATATTGAAGATTGTTTTTGGTAAATGAATTATGTTTTGTAAAAAAGTCATAGAACAAAGTTGTTGTTTTTATTGTTATTAATACAGTCATGCGTGTTTTTTAGTGTTTTACAAATAACCCCGTATAAAAAATACAACTAATAAAATGTTAACAGAATAAATTACTAACTAATGCGGGTTTTTCCTCATCACAAAAAGTATTTAGTGACACTTTTCCTGTTGTTACACATTCCATTTAGTTGATAACAAATGCACCCGCTATCTAATGCATAGTAAACAATTAGAAATGTTTATAAACATTGCAGAACCGTTTTATTATTCAAGCGCTATAAATAAAAATCGGCCAAGTGCGAGTTGAGCTAGCGCATGAAGTGTCCCGTAACGTAGAATAGCAAAAAACTGCAAAAAAATCATATTTTAAGGAAGCCCCCTTAAATATTTATTCTGTTTTTAGAGTTTCATACTTCAAAAGGAAAAAAAGGAACCCTTATGGGATCACTTAGTTTCCGTCCGTCTATCTGTCTGTCAAGACATTTTATCTCGGGAATGCGTAGAGGTATCGAGTTGAAATTAAAACCATGTACTCAGGTCTGCGGACTTGAAGCTGTAAAAAAATCAAAATTCTAAGTTAACGAGACAAAAAGATGCTCAGGGGTGCTATTCTCTAAGAAAGCGCAGCGCTGGCACAGCGACGAGTCGTAAGCGCAATACATTGAATTAAAAATCCAATGTAAAGGGGCATTAGGTTGTTAATTCAATGTACTGCGCTGACGACTCGTCGCTGTGCCAGCGCTGCGCTTTCTTAGAGAATAGCACCCCAGGTTTCCGTGGCAAAAACCGTGCATTTCGACACTCTCGCAGAAGTCGAACTTCATACTTATACTTTAAAGGTACTTCCCATTGACCCATCATCATCATCATCATCATATCAGCCGAAAGACGTCCACTGTTGGACATAGGCCTCCCCCAAGCGTCGCCACAACGACCGGTCCTGTGCGTCACGCATCCATCGGGTTCCCGCGACCCTGACCAGGTCATCGGTCCACCTTGTTGGAGGCCGTCCAACGCTGCGTCTTCCGGTACGTGGTCGCCACTCCAGAACCTTTCGTCCCCATCGACCATCCGTTCTGCGTGCAATGTGTCCCGCCCATTGCCACTTAAGTTTGGCGATTCTTCGAGCTACGTCGGTTACCTTGGTTCTCCTGCGGATATCTTCATTTCTGATGTGATCACGCAAGGAAACTCCAAGCATAGCCCTTTCCATCGCCCTTTGGGTGACTTTGAGTCTTCTTATGAGGCCCATTGTAAGTGACCACGTTTCGGAGCCATAAGTCATCACTGGCAACACGCACTGGTCATAGACTTTCGTCTTGAGACACTGTGGTATATTGGACGAGAAGACACCGCGCAGCTTCCCGAACGCGGCCCAGCCGAGTCGGATTCGTCGCTTTCTCGAAATTAGACCTACCCAACTGGACCGTCTGTCCCAGGTAAACGTAATCATCCACAACTTCGAGTGTACAGTCTCCGATCTTAATAGGAGTGGGCGCTACATGGATGTTAACCATAACTTTGGTTTTGTCCATGTTCATCTTAAGTCCCACTCTTTCGGAAGCTCTACTGAGGTCACCGAGCATTGTACTGAGTTCCTCCGTAGTCTCAGCCATGACTATTATGTCGTCGGCAAACCGAAGGTGAGTGATGTACTCGCCATTCACATTAATGCCTAGTCCTCTCCATTCCAGAACCTTGAAGACATCCTCCATTGCGGCCGTGAACAGTTTCGGAGAAATGACGTCTCCCTGTCTCACACCTCGCTGCAAGAGGATAGGTTTCGATGTCTGGTCTTGAAGTCGGACTGACATGGTGGCGTTTTTGTACAAACACTTCAGCACTTCGATGTACCGATAATCAATCTGGCACCGTTGGAGAGACTGCAGTACAGCCCACGTCTCGATCGAATCAAAGGCTTTCTCGTAGTCCACAAACGCTAAGCAAAGAGGCTGATTATACTCTTCAGTCTTCTGTATAATCTGACGCAGCGTATGTATGTGGTCCACGGTACTAAAGCCTTTTCGGAATCCGGCTTGTTCAGGAGGCTGGAAGTCGTCGAACCTGCGCGCGAGACGGTTCGTGATGACTCTGGAAAACAGCTTGTAGACATGGCTCAGAAGCGAGATGGGCCTGTAATTCTTAAGCAGGGCATTATCGCCCTTCTTAAAGAAAAGTACCACCACGCCTCTGCTCCATGCCTGTGGCGTTTTTCCCTCGAGTATGACGGAATTAAATAGCTTCTGAAGGGCCTTTAGGACCGGTTTTCCACCCGCCTTCAGGAGTTCGGCCGTAATTCCGTCCTCACCCGACGCCTTGTTGTTTTTCAGCTGCTTCAGGGCCATACTAATCTCATACAGGCTGACGTCCGGGATATCTTCGGTATAGTGTCGAGTCAATCTAGCTCTTGGGTCGTTTGCTAGATTTGCAGCGGGTTTAGTGATAGACGTGTATAACTGTCCATAAAAGGCCTCGATCTCTCCCAAAAGCTCCGATTTGGCGGAAATGACTCTGCCATCGTCGGTCTTCAGTTTTCTTAGCTGGCTTTGTCCAATAGACAAATCTCGTGAGAAAACTTTAGAGCCCTTGTTCTGCTCAATCGCCTCTTTAATCTTCTCGGTATTAAAGCGACGAAAGTCGCGTTTCAGAGATTTTGATATCTGTCTATTGAGTTGCCGGTATCTGTACGCATCGTCTGAAGACTGCAGAATCATCTCACGCCTCTCCCTCATGAGCTCGAGAGTCGGATCCGAGAGCCTTTTTTTCCTATTTGAACGGTGAGTCTTGAAAAATTTTGACCCGACCGTGTGGACAGCTTCCACAAACCCATCATTATATTCGTCCACGGAGCTCCCTAGGCACTCGAAACGGTTGTGGAGTTCCAGCTGAAAGCACTCGGAGTTTTGGATCTGGATCTGTGCTGGACGGAGCGTAGACTTCACCAGTCGAGACCTTTCAAGCTTGATGTTGATATTCAATGTGCCTCCTACCATGCGGTGATCGCTCCCAGTTTTCACCGACTAGAAATGAGATTGACTTCATCCTGTCGACGAAGAAGCAAATATTCAATGATGTCTCTGTGATCCCATTGACCCAGAATCCTGAAATTTGAGATAAAGCAAGGTCTTACAGCACAAGTACCTATATAGGGTGACTGGTAATTAGTGACCGATACCTACACACATGATTGTTTTTTTTTTTTATCTGTTATAAACTAGTACTTGACTGCGATCCTGCCTGATGGTAAGCAGTGATGCAATCGTGCTCATGATTACAAACAACTTTCCCAAAGAAACTTTTTTTTAGAAAAGCAAGTTCTTATAGCACAGGTATAGGCAAAAATCTGAAAACAGTAAAGTTGTTACCTACGTCACAAAAAAAAAAAATTCAAGTGGCCATGTAGGCCTATAAAATTTTGAATTTTGATTAATAAATGACAGACAGTACTTTATCATCGGGTTGGAAAATTATCCATTAACTTCTTCGTCTCTTTCTTCTCAATTAAAGAATTGAAGGTTATGGATAACATGCTACGTACACAGGGCCCCTGTAGCTTAAGAGGCCCTGCACCTTGGGCTGCCCCGCAGCTTGGCGGCCCTGTAGCTTGGGGGGGCTGTGCACCTTGGGCTGCCCTGCAGCTTGGGGTACCCTGTCGCTTGGGGTACCCTGCAGCTTGGAGTACCCTACAGCTTGGGTGCCCTGCAGCTTGGGGGCCCCGTATCTTTTATACGGCTGATACAGCGCAACGGTCTTTCCGCCCGATTATAATATTTAGATGTCTTCAAGGCTACAATGAATAGGCTTTTGATGAAGTAGTGTACTTCACCATCAACGATTACATCAGCTTACCATCACGTGGGAATGGTTTCAAAATCATTGATTGCTCTAGGTTAGAGCGTAAGGGCGTGTCAATCTTTTTGTGACAAAAACCCACTACTATGTTCCTTTATTGCTTTGCATTTCAGAACCCTGGGTTTTCCTTTCAGAAGCTAACCCATGGCTCCAGTAGGCTTCGAACCTGCTGGGCCCCTACGATTCTGCTGATCTCCTAGAGGCGCACGCGGAACTATTCGCCGTCGATGTTCGAGCTTGGTCCGGACAGTTGCCGGACAGTTATTTCCCGCCGTCTGCTAGCTTACGCCTAAGAAAACTGGAAATCAGGGTCGGGATCTCGGCTGGGGCGTGAGGGCCGTACCCTCACGCGTGCGGCCGCCTCCTTCACTAGCATTACTGCTTCGCAGAAGGAGCGCCTACCATTCCTCCTCGCTCCGGACCATGCCCGCAACAAGGTCCGACGCGAGAAGCCTTTGTAGTCGATCTCCTGCACATGGACACGGTGCGGTGCTCTGCCCAAGCGGGGCACAATCTAAGGGGAGGCAAGCCGGGCTTTTGCCCAGAGCGGCAAAAAAAGGGGCGCCAAAATTTACTTATTTATTAATTTATTTATTTATTTATTTATTTAAACTTCATGTACAATAGTGGTACATAGGCGGACTTAATGCCACAAGGCATTCTCTACCAGTCAACCTTTGGGTTAAAAAAGACAACACTGTGGTAGGTTTGCACAATAAACAAATACATAATAACAAATAGTTCAAATGGAAAAAATAAAATAAGTTATTTATAATAATAAAATACATACATATGCTAAAATAATAAACTAATAAATACTATGAAAAATATGAAATCACTATGAGAACTTAATAACAATACTGAACGAAGACCGAACTAAGGTTGAGAGGACTTCAAGTAGTAGTTCCGAATTTTACGTTTAAAGGATAATTTTTAATTTTTTTTTTTTTTTTTTTTTTTTTAAGGATAATTCTTCTTTCAACCTAGCCATTATCCATCCACACCCAAGTTGGCAGGTTGAGATATTCATGTGCCACCTTCCAACCTACTATAGGTTAGATAGTGGAAATATTGAAAACTTAAGACTCATGACTTATATGGTTTAGAGTATATTACCTAAGGGCCGCGAAAATTATCTTTGCCCGGAGCGGCTAAATAGCTAAAATCGGGCTCTACTAAGTGGGGCACACCTCTACCGTATGCAGGTACAGGTGGTGAGATCACAGTTAAGCACTGAAACAAAAATAATAGATTTAGAATGTATCATAAGACTTAAAACCAATTTTTATTGCAGTGACACATAGAGAAACGTTACAAGTACCTCGTAGATGTTTCTTCAAAACAGAATGGACTAAACCGAAATATGTGAACAAGCCATACACTACATCAAGAGAGAACACCGCCATCTTGGATAATAAGGAGTATGAAGAAACGCTAGTCCAACCTCACAGCGATATCGCCAATGAAATAGTCTCTGAACATACAATTTCAAAGTTCTCAAAACCCTCTTACCCCAGTTTGAAAATCCCAAATTGTTGCCAGTTAAAAAATCGCGTACCGCCAAACTTCTTTCATTTAAATTTGGAACGACTGTTGAACCCTCCAACGACATCTCTTGCATATGTCCTCGTTAGATACTTCGCTACAGATATCGGTGGTAATGAGGTGTTTTGGAGACCTAGAGCCAAGATCCCTGATGAGAATGAAATGGTAAGAAGATTGAGGGATCCAGATCCAGCTACGAGGAAGCAAGCTGAAAATGAGGCCAAATATTTATTTTTGAATTATGGCAACATGCAGTACATTAAAAAAAAAAACGCGGATTCACGTCAGGTCGAAGGAACCTCCGAAAACGAAAAGTCTGCGGTGTTAGACCAATAATTAAAACGTTTATAAGGCTTTTTTAATGTATATTTTGTAACAGGAATGGGCCAATTTGCAAAGTACTATATTATTTTGAAGTATTTACCATGTCGTTTTGTTATCAATACATACATTCTTAGATGAGAATAAACGGTCTATCAAAAATAAAATGTTTTTTACTCAAGCAGTAATCTGACTGTTTATTCCGGCTAATCTCCGAAACGGCTGGCTCGGTTTTAACGGGGATCTAAAACTGGAAGATAGTTGAATGTTATAGAAAGTAACTTAAGCTACTAGTTACTTGATGATACCAAGTGGGTTACTATGACGTTCAAAGTAACATCTCTTACCCACACTAAAATGAGAATAAAATAATCTTACTTTGACGTCGTAGGTCTTCTTTTTCCTGCCCTTGTCCCATTTTACTTGGGGTCGGCGCAACACGTTTTTTTCTTTCATTCTGTCCTGTCACTCGTCACGCTATCACTAACTCCCTTTTCTTTCATATCACTTCTCACACAATCCATTCATTTTTTCTTTGGCCTCCCTCTCCCTCTCCATCCATCCACATGTAAATTCATAACTCTTTCAGCAACATGCTTTTCATCTCTCCTCTTTACAAAACAAAAGATTTCCTTTCAACCTTTCAGTCACTGGCGCCACTTTCAAACTTCCCTTATTATACTCATTTCTCACTTTATCCATTCTCGTCACAACACATATCCATCTTAACATACAATTTTTACCAGTAAATATTTACTAAAGTTAAAATGAGATTATATTCGCCAAAGCTAAAGCGGAGATGTGTCTACTGTTTAGTGACACATCTTCGCTTAGAGTGGTTGCAATCTTTTTTATAGAGGTAGGACCAATGACTTCTCCCACTGGGTGGAGCGCGTTTCAGACATTTACTATGGGACCATCTCCACCAGCGAGATCGCGGCGATGCGACAAGTGGCTGAGTGCAAGTGAAGCGTCGTCTTACCTATCGCCGCGCGCCTGTTGCTGCTGACAGCGGGCCCGCCGTGCGCCTGTTGCTACTGACAGCGGGCCCGTCGCGCGCCTGTTGCTACTGACAGCGGGCCCGCCGTGCGCCTGTTGCTACTGACAGCGGGCCCGCCGCGCGCCTGTTGCTACTGACAGCGGGACCGACGCGTGCCTGTTGCTACTGACAGCGGGACCGCCGCGTGCCTGTTGCTACTGACAGCGGGCCCGCCGTGCGCCTGTTGCTACTGACAGCGGGCCCGCCGCGCGCCTGTTGCTACTGACAGCGGGCCCGCCGTGCGCCTGTTGCTACTGACAGCGGGCCCGCCGTGCGCCTGTTGCTACTGACAGCGGGCCCGCCGTGCGCCTGTTGCTACTGACAGCGGGCCCGCCGTGCGCCTGTTGCTACTGACAGCGGGCCCGCCGTGCGCCTGTTGCTACTGACAGCGGGCCCGCCGTGCGCCTGTTGCTACTGACAGCGGGCCCGCCGCGCGCCTGTTGCTACTGACAGCGGGCCCGCCGCGCGCCAGTTGCTACTTGCACAACACCTCGTCGCGGAAACGCGGAGATTAACTAGTTGCGACAGTACGCCGGCGGAATAATCGCTCGTTCGTGGAGACTATCCGCCGATAGAAGCACGAACTCGTTGCGAGTCTCTCGCTCGTGGAGATGGTCCATAAGCTAGCATCACTTCTTCGCAAAAGGAAGCGACCGCCTCCCATTCCATCTCGCTCCGGACCATAGCTTGAATCAGTGCCCGGCAAGAGAGATCACTGGCGCTGATCACCACGAAACCACATCAGTGTTTTCACGCATCCACCGGGTTCTTCATACCGTCCGCACAATGGTGGCACCCGTGCGTTTCTTCCTTCTAAATCCGGTACAGCAATCTCCCAACTTACTCATGTCCAGCGAGGACCTGCGTTATACAGAAGTTGAGGACGCCGTGTTGCCTCTCCAGCCACTCCTGAAAGCGGGGACTTACTACAGTAAAATGGGGTGAATAGAGACTTTTTTCTCGATATTTGAATATTTTTTGCAGCATTTAACTACCTATATGATTTTAATTATGAATTGTTATTCTACGGTATCAAAGTGAAAAACCAAACCAAAGTTTTGTCTCTATTCACCACGGTTTACGGTACCATCAGGTGAGATAGCGGTCAAGCGCGAACCTATACAATAAAAATAATAATATACGGCGTGCCAAAAATACACACACTGATATAAGTTAGGATGCGATCATGAATATAAGATTTTTTTTTATTTCTATGGATGCAATCTAAGGCTATCCCATTGGTGTTTTACGAGCGCTGGCGCTTCTCCAACGTCTACGCAGCGATAACGTTGCGCAGACGCTACGTTAACGTTGCGAGTTTCGAGCGCCAACGCTCGTAAAACGCTAGTGAGATAGAGGCCTAACTCTCATCAACCTTTAAGGGATTATCATACTAGCGGCTTGCGCGCTTCTTCAAAGCGGATCGTGTGCGAAACGAACACGCCGCGCATGCGCCGAGAATTTGTTCAAGGTGCGGGTCTCCGGCGTCTTCGAAGTACAAGCGTTGAAAACGTGGCGAATTTATCACGCGTCCGCGAAGTCTTCACTGTGCAGCCGCGGTTTGTTCGCGACGCATTCGCTGCGCGCCATGATAATCCAACGAAATAATTGACTTAGTTTTATCTAATCAAGATTATGACTGCAAAATTATCGCTAAAAAAACATGCCAGCAAAATTTTATTCGGGACTTCGCCACGATCCTTTTGGTTTTCGCGGGGCTCTTTTAAAAAACAAGCTTTAGATATTATTTTGTGTAACTTTCAAATATTTCCGTGGCGTTATCTTTCGTAGACATACATAATTATGTTTCAAATCAAATCGTAAGTTAGGGTCTGATTCGCATTTTTCAATATCGTGTTTTGATTTTTGCCCGGCGATTGGTAATATAGACAATTAAAAAAAAAATATTTTTCATGATGTTCTCTTTTATATTTGTGGATTGGATTTCCAGAGGTTTAAAAAAGCTCAAAATGAGTAGAACCTGACCTTAAGTTATTTTTGAACAGGCTCCAGGGCCCGTAGAATTCATGCCATTAGAATTCATAGTGCATCTAAGCACAAAATAGGTAGGTACAGAAATCAATGTCACGTATGTACATCACTTTTTATACCTACGCTAGGCGATCGCACACACGTAGCGCATTGCTACGAACCACAAAATAGATAGGTATAACTTAACTTTTTATACCTACGCTCGGTAGATGCACACTAATGAGCGTTTGAGCCGGAACTGTTCGACGAGCGCGCCGAGGCGCTCCGAGATATCGTTTCCGTGAGCGGTGTCTATGTGTGCGTTGTGAGAGCGCGCACAGTATGTAGATTGACTTCTGTTCTGTACCTATCTCCGGTATCGGTATCCGTCCGAACTGTAAGAGGACCGGGCGATTGAACCGAGGTTTATTTACTTATTTACAATTTACAAAAAAAAAAAAAAATTAGGGTAGTGTAAGATAGTGTAGGGTAGAATAAGGTATAGTAAGGTAGAGTAAGGTAGAGTAGGGTAGAGTAGGTTAGAGTAGGGTAGATTAGGGTAGAGTAGGGTAGAGTAGGTAAATAAAAAGACATAAAAAGATTGTTTACCTTAAGTTAACTACCTAGACCGATGGAGTATAGCTGATATGACCTTAGCCTTACTAATAGAGTCATAAAGAACAAAACAAAAGGAAAATTAGTACAAATGTAAAGCAGTTTCCTCCTCGCCTGGAGCCGGTGAATCCCAAGAGTAATGAATTGTAATGGATATGTAAATTAGTTATACCGTATGTGACGAATGTCAGCCCGTAGGTATTACTTGTTAGGGCTGCCATCTACCTTTTTCTTTTAATTTTGACATTTATTTGGCTTTTGAGAACTTATTGAAGGATTGTTGGTAAGGCCTTCCCCACAGTAGGCGCGCACGTTCCACGAGCGTGTCAGCGACGGTGAGCGTCGCGTTTTGCTGCCCTGCGGCGTGTGTGGAGAGTGCACGCGGCGCGCACGTAAGAAAGAAGAAAGAAAGAAAGAAAAAGTGTTTATTCGCGTCAAACATGACGCATACCATAACAACATAAATAAATAACAATATCGACTAAAAGTAGCACGTAAGATATGCGTCACATCCACGCAAAACGGCCAGCGCTCAGCAAAATGCTGGGGCTCATGAAAAACAGAGCCACAGCGCTGATTTTCAGCACCAGCCGTCGTCGACGATGAGACGCCGATCGGTCAGCAAGGATTTAAACTACTTGCAATCAATTAAAAAAAAAAATAAACAAATTAAAACATAAAATACCAATAAATCGAACAATAACCTTAATTATACATTAAACATAAAACAAAGATAAAGAAAAACACAAATTGACTAACAAACGAGAACTAGTCGATTATTTTGATCGATCAATGACCGATCGAACTTAGAACTAGAAATTGTCAGTGCGCAGTCACTTCGTCACATTTTGAGTCTGTGGGTGGTAACAAAAAAAAAAAGAGATGGCACGTTGCGTAAACTCTCCGAATTTTTGGTTCTAGGACACGCCCGGTTTCCTCACGATGTTTTCCTTCACAGTTTTGAGAGCAGTGGTAAAGAATTATTTCATTACACATTACACAAAGTAATGCGCATAGCAAGGTTTGAACTTGAACCGATGACCGACAACTCGTAAGTCGGAGCTAATACCACTCGGTCACCACGATCTTTATATACAAAATTTTATAACTGTATCATGAAAAACCGCAGTCATGCGGCTTGTTATTTTACCTGGTTGTCCGCACAACTACATGATTACCGGGCCATCCGGGCGACTGAGATGTTTTGCTCCCTCACCCAGCAGTGCGTTGGTACCTAATGCTTGCTATGACTTCCGTAACCTGTGCCGGTGCAGGTTTCCAACTTGTGAACTGGTTTTAAATATAATTGGGAAAAAAATATATTAACACTAGCTTTTGTCCGCGCGGCTTCGCTCCCGCTCTTCCCTACTTCAGCCTACTCTACCCTACCCTACTCTACTCTACCCTACTCTACCCTACTCTACCCTACTCTACCCTATTCTACCCTCCTCTACCTTACTCTACCCTACACTACCCTACTCTACCCTATACTACCCTAATTTTCATTTTTTTTTCCATAAGAACCTTCTCCTCATAATAACTAACACAACAAAAACAAAATTAGCGAAATCGGTCGAGGCGTTGTTGAGTTATGCGCTTACCAACACATTTTGCGATTCATTTTTATATTATAGATGGTGTAATTCTGTTTCTGATTCTGACAACCCTACATCAGACTGAGGTCATAGACTCTAAAGCAATTTAAACCTGTTAGTACCGTTTATCTCTTAAGATGTTACATTTACAGATTAATCGGTGCATCAATGTCAGTTAACGACATGAAATGAATTAAGCAATTCCTCATATTAGAATTTCTACCTACAATTATGAATTTCAGTCTGCATATTAAAAAAAAAATACGACCGACTTCAATGTTAATAAAACACTGAAAAGTACAAAATAACTTTAATTTCGGAAGTCAGTGTTTCTATAATAGTTTTGTCTCTTCATTATTTAACCGAATTTTGGGGGTATTTAAGGAACCGCTTACCCCCAAAATTTATTGTATTTTTTTTCCATTTTTGTGTGAAAATCTTAATGCGGCTTACAGAATACATCTACTCATTAAGTTTCATCAGTATAGCTCTTATAGTTTCGGAAAAAAAGTGGCTGTGACATACCTACGGACGGACAGACACAGACAGACAGACATGACGAATCTTTACGGGTTCCGTTCCGCAGAAGCTAGTATTAGTTAATCTAAGTGATCTGCAATAACTAAGTTTAATTTAGTTATAGGGCAGGGGCGCCGACTTTGTGGGTGCTCGGGGCTCGAGCACCCATGAAAAATAAAAACAGTGGGTGCCGAACACCCCTGAGAATAGACATCAAGAAACAGATCATTATGAAGTGTCAAAGTTCATGCAAAATAGCAGATTTTCAGAGTACTTTTTTACTGAATTAGTTTTACACAAAATAAATTGATTTCCATAGAAGCCTAGATAATGTCCACCAGATACTGTGTTTCCAAAATGTCAAATGAAAAACATCTAATAACGTCATATTCGATCGGTTGATCTCGTTTGTCAGGTAATAATTGTGATAGGGTACGATGCGATGGGACTGACATACGCTGTGCGTTATAAAAGTCCCTAAATTTTTAAAGAAATAAAGAAAAAAAAACCGGCCAAGACCGTGTCGGCCCTCGCTCAGTGTAGGGTTCCGTAGTTTCCCGTCCGTCACAATAAGTGTACCCACTTATGAGTTTAAAAAAATGCTTGCATATACGATTACACTACAAACTAAGTTCAGAAATTATTTTGTAGAAACTTTCCGAACCGAAACTTTGAAACCGGCGCTCTAAACCACTGCGCTAAACGGGTCTTCGGGTAATGAAAAAACGCCTATTCCTTAAAGGCGATTACTGATCAGTTTCTTGATGTCTATTCTCAGGGGAGCTTGGCTTGCGGACGGCAAGCAATGGGCAGCTCGCTGTCCGACTGTTCGGTAACTGTCCGGACCGAGCCCAAGTCGGCGACGGTGCGCACTGTTCCCGCGCGCCTCAAGGAGTTGTCAGCAACAGCAGGGTCGAGCCTACTGGGTTAGGGTTAGCTCCGAAAGGTAGCTCGGCCCCCCAGTATGAGAGGCAAGAAGGAACAGGCTGGGTTTTTTAGTCAGTAAAAGTCTGACACTATCTCCCGCGCCGCCAAAGGGCGTGGGATGTCATTCGGATGATTTTTACCCTTATAAGTAAGGAGCGCTCGGCGCCCATTGTTTATTTCTCATGGGTACTCGAGCCCCTGAGCACCCACGGAGTTGGCGCCCCTGGTCGAGGCACCAAAAGTAGCTGCAGGCATTTGGTTACAAACAGTCTGATGTATTACTTCAGTGCCGTACCCCGTAGCATACAAATGATCTTTATTTTTTGCAAGTAGATTTTATGAAAAAAAAAAACACTTTTACACGACAATTGAAAAGTTCTAAAAGTGATTTTTTATAAAACCTACTTGCCTCAGCATACACTTAGCCGAGTAAGTATTTGCAAACACATCTGCAAAGAAATTACGAATTTCTCGCTCCATCGCCATTTTTAAAGTGAATATAATATATAATGTCGAAGGGACTCCCAGTTAAGGCCCTTATAGTCCCTGAAATATCTGGCCCAGATAGAGCCCCGCTGACCTTTAATTCAATAAAGTCTAAGCGAACGCCGGCGTTCGCTCTCTCATTGTCTTTCTGTTGTGTCTCTAATTGCGGTATTCGTTAGGTTTTATTATAGGCCTACATGGGTTCTTATTATAATTAAATAATAACTTAAATAATTAAAAATAATATAAACACTAAATGCCTAGCTTAAATATGATGTCATAAAACTCCTCCGCATGGCTGTCGACTGGAAGTGTGCCCAAAGGCTGGCGGCATTGCCACTTTGTATGGCAATGCTTATTCTCTGAGCGAGGTAGAAGCCAGCCCTTGGGTCACGCGTAAGGTTAAATCGATATCCGTGGGTTACATCAATTTTCTTCGCGAAAGTTTATTAATTGATTTACATATAATGCTATGTACATTCTGAAGAACACTTAACAATTTTTTTTGTGTAAACATATTTCTAAAGATACAAGTCTTTTAAAAGGAGTAGGGAAAACAAGCGAAAAAATATCAAGTTGATAAAATTTTTTTTTGCAAAGTTCCTAGGAAAAAAATATTATTTATTTATTTATCTTCCTTACAACTATATCGTTACAGGTGTAATGCGATAGTGCGGTCTTAAAATTAACTTTAATACAATATAAAACTTGAAAACAAAAAATAATCTAGTAGTTACTTACATCGATACTTAAAAACATAACACTTAAAATATACAAATACCTATATAGCCTACTCTAATCAACCCTATAAAATAAACAATAGCGTTTTTGTGAATTCACTCGAGCTACATGTAAATATAGTGAAGCTGGTTAATAATTCGAATTGCACGGGTGAATGGCGTGTATTATAATAATATAATATTCCACAACTATCACACATCGCCGCCTAGTCCCAAGCTAAGCAGAGCTTGTGTTATATGGGTACTAGACAACTGATAAACATACTTATATATTTCTAAATACATACATATTATAGATAAATTACACCCAGACACAGAACAAATGATTATGCTCATCACACAAACATTTGTCCTGGGTGGGAATCGAACCCACGACCTCCGGCATAGCAGTCAGGGTCACTAACCACTAGACCAACAGGGCAGTCATATTGATAATGTTGTCCATGAATCTACGAGTATAATAAACTTATAATTTTTTCAAACCTATTTACCAGCTGGGTTACCATGACGTTCAAAGTTAGATTTTTATATTCTTATTCCAGTGTGCGTAAGAGACAGAGCTATACAGCTTGTCTAGCGCCATCTCTTACCCACACTGACATAAGAATGAAACAATCTTATTTTGAACGTCATGGTAACTGTCACAAAAAAAAAACCGCTTCTAGCTTCTTTTTTGCGGCAGATTTTTCGTGACCCGTGTGCGGGACATCAAGTCGTTAGTTTACCGAGAAGTAGGCTTCAGAAAGTCACTGTTTTATGGCACTGCTAGGGAGCTAGGGCCTTAAAGACCGTCCTTGAACACATGACTGGTTTGCACAGTTCAAGACACGAGTTCATGACTATTTACCTGTATTGCTAACTACCTACTTATGACGCGACAGACGTTCTGACGTCGCGCCTCGTAACGATATGTATGGGAAAAGGTTTTGGTATCTATATGTAACTGCAAGAACTTTTTTAAACCTCTGGATATCCACAAATAAAACCTAACACCATGAATTTTTTTTTAATTAAAATTGACTATAGAACCAACCGTCAATCTGGCCAAATGGGGTACAACTCTTAGACTACTTCCTATTAAGACTTACTTTGTTTGTTTTTTACTGAGATTTTTTTTATTGTGCTTTTGTGTACAATATTTGACTGGTCTACACTGTTCTTACATAATATCTCAATCTTGTATCATCAATATTGTAAAACAACCACTTTTTTAAAAGAGTAACCATGGAGTTTCTTGCCGGTTCTTCTCCATAGGAAACGACCAATTTGGAACCGTGCAACTAGCTTCAGACGTTTTTTAAGTGCCCATGTAGGCCTATGTAAAATAAAATATTTTTGATTTTGATTTTGATTGAGCATCGACACGAAAAAAAGAAGAAGAAAAACCAAACGTCGAGCAAAAATCAAAGTATGACATAGTTAGTTGGCTGGATAAATAAAATCGTGAATCTGACCCTAACTTACTATTATTTTCAAACGTGTATGTCTACGAGATTTTGGCACGGAAATATTTGGAAGCTAGACAAAAAATAATAAAGCTTTTGTTTTTTTAATTCATTAAACCCCAAGCGAACGCCGGCGTTCGCGCACCTATTGTCTTTCAATTGTGTCTGTAATTATCACAATTGAAAGGTTAATAAAAGGGCGTCGCAAAAACAAAAACATTGAATAGTCATTGTTTTTTTTATATAAAAATAAAACTGCTGTTACGGGGCTGCGAAATCAACAAATAGACCCGGACGGAGTTCACATAAAATACTCAGTGATTACAACCAAATGGCTACATAGTCTTTTGATCCCTTCATAAAACGAAACGAATGAACGTAAGTTTTCTAATAATGTTATCCTCCTCAGTATATTTGTGTGTACATAAATTGTAAATAAATAAATAAACGATAGGCATAAATATATTTTTTTCCCCAAAGTTCCGCCCAGGGGCGGGGGATGTCAATGCATGATTTATCCCACCATAAAAAAAAAGGTACGTAACCCTAAAACTAATAATGATGCATATGCGTTGGCTGTTTGATGGTTTTCTTAGTAATTGAGGAAAAACTTTGTTTATAGACACTGCTATGATTCAAATACCTAGATTGTACATGTACTCAGGACTCATTGTTAATTCCAGCACGATTGCAACATTTATGTACGTATGTATTAACTGATGTTATACCTCCTGCCTCTAGTTACTTAGTTGAATACTTTTGGTAGATAGTTTTAGTATGTGCGAAACAAACAATACATGTCTGATATTTTTATATAAAGAATCTATGTACAAAATTTCAAAACTGTATTAGAATAGAATAGAATAGAATAGTATTTATTCGGCGCAAGCAACACAATACACAACAACATAAAATAATAATAAAAAAACCGGCCAAGAGCATGTCGGGCCACGCTCAGTGTAGGGTTCCGTAGTTTCCCGTCCGTCACAATAGTTGTACCCACTTATAAGGTTAAAAAAATTCTTGCATATACCATTATACTACAAAGTTAGTCCAGAAATTATTTTGCAGAACCCTTTTGTCTTTTTTGTACAAAAACTGATCTTTCCATCAAGTTCAAAATAATTTTCCTAGAAAGTCCTTATAAAGTTCTACTTTTCAGATTTTTTTTCATATTATCTAAACTTATGGTTCAAAAGTTAGAGGGACACACACACATTGTTTTTCACTTTTGGAGCGATTATTTCCGAAATTATTGACATTATCAAAAAATGATTTCAGTAAACCCCTATTCATTTTTAAATACCTATCCAACGATATATCACATATTAGGGTTGAATTTAAAAAAAAAATCACTTCCTACTTTACATATAGGGGAGCTACCCTAATAAAACATTTTTTTCAAATTTTTATTTTACCACTTTGTCGGCGTGATTGATATACATATTGGTACTAAATTTCAGCTTTCTAGTGCTAACGGTCCCAGAGATTAAGCGAGGACGGACAGACAGACTCTACATGGTGAAACTATAAGGGTTCCTAGTTGACTACGGAACCCTAAAAAGAGTACAGACATACAATACAAGTTGCAGTGACTGTGCCTGAACCGAAAGGGTCACCAACTCAGCTATTGCTGGGCGTCAAAAACCCAGCGCTGATTTTCAGCTGGCACCCCGCAGTGACGCAAGGATGATGGTAAATAAAGTATACTTAAACAAACAAATATAATCTATATAAATATATATATGTATTATGAAAAATCACAAAGTTATAAGGTCGCTATGTCAGCAAAAATACATAGTCACCGGGCCATCCAGGCGAATGAGGAGGTAATCTCTTAAACTTACATCCAGCTGTTTGCTGGCAACTGCTCGCTATGACCTGCCGTGACCTGTGTTGTGCTTAATGTCGGTGGTGTCTAGTGTTGCCAGGTGTCCCGATTAGCGCGGGATGTCCGGATTTTTAGGGGTCTGGGAACGCGTCCCGATTTGCACCTGATCGGGACGCTAAATGTCCCGATAAATCAAAAACCCTGAAACTCAAAGAGCGACTGAAGAAGTCTGGGTTTTAGTCAGTAAAAATTTGACACGCCCTCTCGTTCCACCCCAGAGGGAAAAAGTCACTGGATAATTTCCCGAATAAAAAAAATCTTTACTAAAAAAAAAATATTTGTCCCGATTTAAAATCCTAAATCCCGATTTATTTACCATCTGTCCCGATTTTTATACAAACAGATCTGGCAACACTAGTGGTGTCCGACTTGTGAACTTTTTAAATGTTAAAAAACTATCGAAATCCATTCAGTTACTAATTCTGAATAAACTAAATTCAGGTTTTGCATATAAACTAATAATTTAAAGAACAAAAAATAAAACAAAAAATAAATATGCCATCACATTTAAAAAAAAGCGGTTGTTGAACTCCATTTTTTGCAGTTTAGCTGGCTAATTCCATTTGACACTGCAGTCGCAGAGAATACACAAGGCAATCCCTCATATTCATATTAGCATAATCAGCCTTTTAATGTTCTGCTTGGGCGGAGCATCGCCGTGCCCTCGTGGGGGCGATCGGCGGCGGAGACCTCTCGCGCCGGGCCTTGGTTAAGGAGCGAGCGAGGAGTGGCAGGCGGTCGCCGACTTCTGCGAAGCAGTAATGCTCGCAAAGGAGGAGGCCGAAGGCATCAGGCAACGGCGTTATCGCCGCCGCCGCCGCCGGGATTCTGATCCCGATTTCCGGCCAACGTAGGCGCGGGCTTGCGGCCAGTGAGCAATGGGTAGCTCACTGTCCGGCCGTCCGGTAACTGTCCGGACCAAGCCCAAGTCGTCGACGGCGCGCACTGTTCTCGCGCGCCTCAAGGAGTTGTCAGCAACAGCAGGGACCCAGCCGGGTCGAAGCCTACTGAAGCCAGGGTTATCCGAGGTATGAAGGCTAGAAGGAACGGGGTGGGTCTTGTAGTCAGTAAGAGTCTGACACTATCTCCCGCTCCGCCCAAGGGCGGGGGATGTCAATGCATGATTTTTTCCACCATAAAAAAAAGCCTTTTAATGTGCCCACTGCTGGGACTCAGCCCTCCTCTTTAAGAGAGGAAATGGGCCATAATCCACCACGCGGGCCTAGTGCGGGTTAGTGAATGTCACATAACTACGAAGTTTAATTTTGTGTGTATGAATGTTTATCACAGAATGGAAGAATTATGTTTATCATATACTAGCTGTTGCCAACAGCTTTACCTGTGTGCATAAAATACAGCCTTTATCACTCAGGAATAAAGCAGCTTTCTATTGGGGAAAACTCTAACAAACAAAAAAAAAACTTTAGCTCTTTATTATATTAGTGTAGATAGATATACATTTGTTCCCTTGTTTTCTTTCTTTCCTTTTTTTTATGCACCTAACATGCATGCATGTATGCAAGTTAGAGTATATCAAAGGGCCATATTTCACCGGGACGCCATGGCGGCACGACCAGTCGCTGCTACCAACAATATAATTATGCAGCTTTATAAACAGTTACTCACCTGGTGTCCGTTTGGTCGCGCAACCAATTTGGTTGCGCGACCAACTCGGACGTGTGACGACTCTGATGTCTGTATGGTGTCTAGTTTGGTAGGTTAACGCTATATTTCACCGGGACATCATGGCAGCGCGACCAGTCGCCGCTACCAACAAAATTTATGCAGCTCTATAGAGAGTTACTCACCTGGTGTCCGTTTGGTTGCGCAACCAATTTGGTGGTGCGACCAGCTCGGACGTGTGACGACTCTGATGTCTGTATGGTGTCTAATTTGGTAGCTTAACGCTATATTTCACAGGGACACCATGGCGGCGCGACCAGTCGCTGCTACCAACAAAATGCATACAGCTCTATAGAGAGTTACTCACCTGGTGTCCGTTTGGTCGCGCAACCAATTTGGTGGAGCGACCAGCTCGGACGTGTGGCGACTCTGATGTCTGTATGGTGTCTAGTTTGGTAGCTTAACGCTAAACACAGGGACACCATGGCAGCGCGACCAATCGCCGCTACCAACAAAATGTATGCAGCTCTATAGAGAGTTCCTCACCTGGTGTCCGTTTGATCGCGCAACCAATTTGGTGGCGCGACCAGCTCGGACGTGTGGTGACTCTGATGTCTGCATGGTGTCTAATTTGGTAGCTTAGGGCTATATTTCACCGGGACACCATGGCGGCACGACCAGTCGCCGCTACCAACAAAATGTATACAGCTCTATAGAGAGTTACTCACCTGGTGTCCGTTTGGTCGCGCGACCAATTTGGTGGCGCGACCAGCTCGGACGTGTGGCGACTCTGATGTCTATAAGGTGTCTAGTTTGGTAGCTTAACGCCATATTTCACAGGGACACCATGGCGGCGCCACCAATCGCCGCTACCAACAAAATGTATGCAGCTCTATAGAGAATTACTCACCTGGTGTCCGTTTGGTAGCACAACCAATTTGGTGGCACGACCAGCTCGGACGTGTGACGACTCTGATGTCTATAAGGTGTCTAGTTTGGTAGCTTAACGCTAAACACAGGGACACCATGGCAGCGCGACCAATCGCCGCTACCAACAAAATGTATGCAGCTATAGAGAAAGTTACTCATCTGGTGTCCGATTGGTCGCGCGACTAATTTGGTGGCGCGACCAGCTCGGACGTGTGGCGACTCTGATGTCTGTATGGTGTCTAGCTTGGTAGCTTAACGCTATATGTCACAGGGACACCATGGCAGCGCGACCAGTCGCCGCTACCAACAAAATATATGCAGCTCTCTAAAGAGTTACTCACCTGGTGTCCGTTTGGCTACGCAACCAATTTTGTGGCGCGACCAGCTCGCACGTGTGGCGACTCTGATGTCTGTGTGGTGTCTAGTTTGGTAGCTTAACGCTATATTTCACAGGGACACAATGGCGGCGCGACCAGTCGCCGCTACCAACAAAATATATACAGCTCTATAGAGAGTTACTCACCTGGTGTCCGTTTGGTCGCGCAACCAATTTGGTGGCGCGACCAGCTCGGGCTTGTGGCGAATCTGATGTCTGTCTGTATGGTGTCTAATTTGGTAGCTTATCGCTGTATTTCACCGGGAAACCAAGACGCGCAAGTGGTCGCGCCCGTCATGGTTTCCTGGTGAAATATTGTCCGCTTTTGTATGAAGTTTCAATAAAAATGAACGAAGTTTTAGTTCTAGAACACGCCGGTTTCCTCACGATGTTTTCCTCGACCGTCTTGAGAGAGCCGTCCCTCATTTAGTAAATATTATGATGGCATTCTTGTGATTCTGCCGGTGACAGTAAAGTCCCAACGGTTTAGGTACTCATGACACAGGTTATCAGCTGAGTATGCACCGCACTTTGCAACAACACACCGCATTGCAAGAAAGGGCAGAAAACCCATTATTACGTTATTATTTCCTTTGTTTTATAAACCTTTCATATTATTGATATTTTTAAATATTTCTTAAAACAAATACATAAAAAAATATAATAATATAGATTATTATAGTAAGTATTTTATGTATAACTAGCTTTTGCCCGCGACTTCGTCCGCGAACATAAACTATAGCCTATGTCATTCAGGAATAAAGCAGCTATCTATCGGTGTTATGAACACGTAGGTAATATTAATGCAGATATAGGTACCGGCATGAATCTTGAGCGCTCGGCGTCAGAGTGGAGATCGCTTTGCGCATTACATACATTGGCAAGCCAATCGTCGTCGTTGTTAGATACATGCAGCAAGCGCAGGGAACGAATCACAAGAGACGTCTATGACACGATGGCGCGGCGAGCTAATCACTGACACTCCCCGCCCCTGCGTCTCACTTCATACCACTAAATTGGCCCGATATTTGACTTCTGCGCAAGGGAAGGTCAGCGCTCAAGATTCGTGCCGGTACCTATATCAGTGACGATATAGCTTCAGCAAGTGAAGTCGTTGATCTCAGTCATCCCTAGATCTTTGACAGTTTTCACAGGTAGTTCGAAGAATCGCCGCCAAAATTAAGTGACAGCGGGCAGGGCACTTTGCACGCAGAAAAGATGGTCGATGGGGACAAAAGGTTCTGTAGTGGCGACCACGCACCGGAAAATGCAGCGTTAAAAGGCCTCCCACAAGGTGGACCGATGACCTGGTCAGGGTCGCGGGAATCCGATGAATGATGATGAATATTTTGGCGGTTTAGAAAAAAAAAAACAAAATAATATTCAAAGTCAACATGAAAATATCAACCAAAAAATACTAGAATATGGTATGTATATTTATTTTATTTTATTTTTATTTTATTTAGTACATGGAGGACTTACAGCTAATAAAACCAGACAAAAAAAGGAATCCATAATCACTAGAAAGCCAATTACAAGTCCTCACGTGTAGATATTATAGTTTAAATTAAATATGGTGTGAGCACAAAAACAAAAAGCTGCGCTTCTTGGTTACGTAGGATACAGCAAAAAGCTTGCACTTAAGAAACCAATTAACAAACTATTAAACCTAATGCTACTTGAAAAATTTGAGACTTAAGCTCCTTCTTAATAAATAAATATTATTTATTTATTAAATCTTTATGCACAAAAAACTGTACGAAGGCGGACTTAATGCCTTAGGCATTATCTGCCAGTCGACCTTAGGGTGGTGCAATATAATTTTGTGCAAAGTTGATCTTCTGAATTCAAACTTTGGTGCAAAATAACTGATTCATTTTTGTCTGATATATAAACTGGTACATTGCCTTGTAGTAGTGTAGTGCTCGACTAGCTGTGAAAGAGGTACGTGCCAACTTCAGTTTTTTAAATTATTTTATTTACTAGCTGAACCCGCGACTTCGTTCGCGTGGACTACATGATTTTGAATTTATTTTTTCTAAAATAAAAAGTAGCCTAAGTTACTTCTTATTACATCAGCTACCTGCCAAAAAAAAGGTCCCGTCAAAATCTGTCCAGCCGTTTCAGAGATTAGCCCGGACAAACAGACAGACAAAAATTTTAAAATATGTTATTTTGGTGTATGTACCGTATATATATTCATATGCATGTAGTAAAAAGCAGTTATTTCAATATTACAAACAGACACTCTAATTTTATTTATCTACCTATATGTATAGATGTATAATAGAGGGTTATTCGTAAAACACCGGCAACCTCTCAAGACTATGGTTCTGTTCTAACATCGTAAACAACAACTTTTGTTCTATGACTTTTAAAAATCTACACTAATATAATAATGAGGTAAAGTTTGTTTTTTTGTTAAAGTTCGTAACTAGGAGGTAATCTCTGAAACTACTGTAGCCCGATTCACGTAAAGAAAACCGTAACGATATCGTAGCGATTAAGTCGTTTAGACCATTTCCGTATTCACATCAATTAATCGAGTTTAAACGACATCGATTTTAAAGTCGTTTGAAATTCGTTGATTTAAAAAAATATCTGTATTACGTTATCCTGGTACAATACTTATTAATGTAACTGGAAATAAGTCGATAGATCGTGAATACTGCTTTTGGATAGGACTTCGATCGTACGACTATAAAACTTCAATGATATTTGGCTTGTTTGATTTTACGTGAATCAGGCTACTGGTCTGATTGCTAAAATTTTTTCAGCTATTGTAAGCTGCTTTATTCCTGAGTGACATAGGCTATGTTCTAAATACGCGGGCGAAGCCGCGGGCAAAAGCTAGTTTATCATATTTTAGTTCATTCGATTTTCATACAGAAATAAAAATATTTAAATTGAAAGTTCTGAATATTCGAAGTCTATGCGAAGCAAGCGATACCTAGTACAATAGCGGGAGGGGTGCTTGATGCGCTTGTTTGTATATCGATGCACAACACAAGAGCCTACTTGCGTGCGTTGCCTATTATATGCGTAGTTTATCTTTAATTATAATATTTATTTTCAGAAATCATGGCGCACGTTTTAAAGATTACTTTTTTGGTATTGGCAGTATGCTTCACTTTCTGTAAGTAAATATTTATTGACACTATTTTAATCTATCAAACAAAACGTTATTATAGGTCCTTATTTGAATGGTCTGTTGGTCTAGTGGTTAGTAGCCCTGACTGCTATGGCGGAGGTCGTGGGTTTGATTCCCACCCAGGACAAATGTTTGTGTGACGGGCACGATCATAATTTGTTCTGTGTCTGGGTGTAATCTAATATATATAAATCTCGTGTCACAATGTTTGTCCTCAATGGACTGCTAAACTACTTAACCGATTATAATAAAATTCGCACACCATGTGCAGTTCGATCCAACTTGAGAGATAGGATAGTTTAAATCTCAAATTATAGTCACAATTTTAATTTATTGCTAATTATTTGTCTTTTATTATTTGACAGTCACAATTATCTGTTAACTCCAAATGATTCTAACAGATGTCGATACCTTTCGACTGGGTTGAGTAAGTAATCAATAGATGGCGCTGCTATGTTTAGCCACAGCAACGCGTGGCCGAGTCAGCTAGTTTATCTATATATGTATGTATTTAGAAATATATAAGTATGTTTATCAGTTGTCTAGTACCCATAACAGAAGCTCTGCTTAACTTGGGATTAGACGACGTTGTGTGATAGTTGTGGAATATTATTATAATTATAATATTTAATTTAAATAGATAGGTACATTATTTATTAATAATGATGACAAAAGTAAATTAAAATGTCTTTATTTTATTAGCCTTCATCTTCTCTCTTATCTTTGCTGTGCCCGACAGTCCATATTGATCTTGAATATATTTGTATACCATCTATGTAACACAAGGTGTTAAAGGGCTTGCTCAGTAGATGAAACTGAACAAAATACCACAAAATTTTTTTTCAGGAAACGAAAAAAAAATTCGGCCTCTCCATACAAACTGTCCAATCAAGTTTATAATTTTGTATGGTGAGGTGGTTTTTTTTTTTTCGTTTCCTGAAAAAAAATATTTAAAAAAAATTGTGTGTAACTTGGTATATTACTTAGGCTTTGTTTCATCGCAGTCGGTTGATAAATCTAAAGATTCATTGACAGCCAGTACGAAGTTCGCCGGGTTAACTAATACGAAATTTATGCTAATTAAAATCGTTACAATCGTCTCCATTCGTCTAACCCTTATGAGTGGTTAGGTATTCCATAAAAAAGTCATTCAATACCTTAAATTAGTTAATATTTTCCCACCAAAAAGTCACAACAGTACATTTTGATACTAGTGGGGAAAGTTTATCTTTGCAACTGAGGTAGAATTCGCGATATTATGGAGGCGAGTGCTAAAGAGACTTTCCACGTGTATAAAACGACGATTTTCAATTTCAAATAAAATTTAAAAAATAAAGAGTTGCGCGTAAGCGACTCCTACGAGTCGTTTACGTTTAGCGCCAAGCGTGATACGATACATACAATCATTGCTCGGGTCCGAGCTCGAGCACTTTTCCGCACTAGGCCAGAAAACTGTCATTTGCGTGCTTGAAAGCGGTAGGTATAAAAAAATCCTGTAGAAGTATTTTTCATTCTTTATTTCCAATTTCTCTAACTTTTTGTCCTTCTCACAGGTGTATCTCACCCAGTTGAGAAGCAGGTTGATCCAGTGCTTAAGGACCAGATCGAGCCCAAACTACCAGTGCTGAAGGAACAGCCTACAGAGGTGCTGTTCAAGGCTGACAACTACTCCACAGTTCTGCTGGAGTGCACCACTGAGGGTCGGGAGAAGGATATCAAGTAAGTTATCTACCAGAAGGCTTAGCCAAGTACATAATGTTACGTACGTGGGTAATCAAATGCCGATTTACTGACGAGAGAACTTTATTCACCACAAACAATAACAAATTAGTCCAGTCAACAATAATCCGAATCGCAATTAACACTAGAGTACCTACCGTTACACTATCGCTTGGATCGTTAAGTAAAATCACTTCAAGTACTAGGGTAGTTCGCTCTTGATCGCAGTCGAAATCACAACTGACTCGTTTCCGGCCGGGGGCTCGTATTTATATGCGGAGCCAAGAAAATTCTAGATACCGACGTCTCCAGATCTATCCAGAATTCCAGAACAATTGAATCTCTTCTCGAAGTCATAAATCATTTTTATTGCTCGTAATAATAAGAGTCACTTTCATGCGATTTTCGGCTCTATTGTTAAAGACGGAAAGTGCCATTTCCTTATCAGTTAGATGATACCTATTACTACATGTACCTTGGTAGGTAGGTACCTTGTGAATGTTTCGAGATTTTTCTAAGTCTGACTACGCACAACTATTCTAAATCTTTCGAACAGCAATGCGTTTTAATTATTACGTGCTACTCTTTATTTTCTCGGAGATATGGCGTGTTCACGTTTAATGGCGTAACAATAATTTACAATCGTTAACGCTAGTAGAAAACTTCAAATGCATGGTAATGACATCATCTGAACGACGTCGTCGACGGCGTAGTGTCCCACGTCCGCCTCAAGGAGTTGTCAGCACCCGTCGGCCCAGCAGGGTCGAAGCATTCTGGGGACATGGGTGATGCGAAAGAGATCCCCGGGGCCCTGGAACATTGGCAAAGAAGGAACAGCAGTGGGTTTTTAGTCGGTAAAAGTCTGACACTAACTCCTGCAAGGGTGGGGCATGTCATTGGATGATTTTCCCACCTAAAAAAAAAAAACTACAGTGCTGAAGGACCTGCCTGCGGAGGTACTGTTCAAAGCTGACAACTACTCCACAGTTCTGTTGGAGTGCACCACTGAGGGTCGGGAGAAGGATATCAAGTAAGTCTACTTTCTGCCCTTTTCCCGTGTAAGTGTCGCCGCACATGGGCAGGGCCACGGGCAGGGCCTAGCTATTTAGCCGCGCTCGGCAAAGATAATTCATTCCGCCCTTTACACACACAAAACCATTTATGTCATGATTTCCACTATCCAAAGGTGGCACATAAAATTCTCAGATACCAGACGTACGGCTATGTGCCACCGGTACATGATGGATATCCCACCTACACGCACAAAACGTTTTGGGAACACATTCATTGTGCGTGCAGCTAGGGAGTGGAATTCCTTGCCGGAGTCTGTGTTCCCTGATAGCTACAACCCGGGAATCTTTAAGTCGAGAGTGAATAGGTTTCTTCTAGGTAAGCGCGTTCCATTGTCGACCGCATCGTCGCTTTCCATCAGGTGAGATAGCGGGCAAACGCGAACCTATCAACAATAAAAACAAAAACAATTTAAGACTAATAAGTCAATTTTTTGCCGCTCCGGACAAAAGTCCGGGTTTTGGGCCATGAATTTAGTATTAATATCTTTCGATATAGTTTACCAATTGCGATGAAACAAAGCCTAAGTAATAGGTATATCAAGTTACAGCTGCCACCACGAATATTGAACGCTGGCTTCAAGTTGCGCATAAGTCAAAAATCGGGTCTCTTTAGGTGGTGCGATGTGAGACGCGGGGGCGGGGAGCGACAATGATTGGTTCGCTGACTCGCACGTCATAGACGACACTCGTGATTCGTTCATTGCGGTTGCAGCATGTATCTAACAACGACGACGATTGGCTCGCCAATGTATGGAATGCGCAAAGCGATCCCCACTCTGACGCCGAGCGTTCAATATCCGTGGTAGCTGCTGCACACACAATTTTAATGTATAAAAGTTATTTACTTTGATTTCGTACATTTTACGTAATCCGCCCACAACTAAAGACTTATACAGCTTTATTATTATGTATGCCTAGATGAGAAAGGAAAAAAAAACAAAAAAAAAATATCTTATTGTTTCCTTATAGATCCACAAGTTATTTATCGTAGGTAAATTGAATCACTTTTTAAGGAAACTAACAAAGATTTCCTCAAAATAAAAACTTACGTGAGAAACCGCTCTCTTGAGGAAAATCTATTAATTTATTTCATTTTTATTGATTCATTGTAATGCAATCAACTTAAATTCTTTATCTTATTTAAGAACTGTTACATTGATTGCTTGGCTAGTTTAAGTGGTTGTTGCAATGTAAACGAGACTGACTAGAAAAAAAAAGAAAAAAGAGCATGTGCGTGTTTATTTTTGGCATTGACACACACCTATGATTCTATACAAGGTGTAAGGGACAGCCCTCCACAAACTTTAAGAGCTTGCTCAGTTGACGAAACTGAACAACCATCCACAAAAAAATTTTTCAGGAAACGAAAAAAAAATTCGGCCTCTCCATACAAACTGTCCAATCAAGTTTATAATATCGATGGTCATAGGTTGACAACTCGTAACCCACATTTTTTCGCAAAATGAGTCAAAATTTTTTAAATTAAGCGCCGAATCTTCCTATTGATAACTCGTAATAAACAAAAAATGTCACTCGAACAATTTGTTCTACAGTTGACAACCCACAAAGAAAAAGTATCAACCTGAGCTCACTAGTGCGCGAGTTACAAGGTGTCAACGCAAAATGCAGTTCGCAATAACAGAATAAGATTAGGCTACCATACTAAACAAATATCGGAACAGCAATAAAAATATCATCAGCTGAGGAAAAACAATTAAATAAGAGGCAGATGAAGGAAAATGCATCTTGTATGTTCTGTGAAAATATGTCATTATTATAGGAGCAAGCTTTTCCGAAGTCAACTCTGATACTCAGACAGGTCAGGCATCAGTTTTTGTTAGATGCATATTAGATTAGCTTTATGATATGATTTCCAATTCTGATGGCGAATTTGTAACAAAACCTATCATTATTTAGAGTGACGGTTGTGCACCTATCAAAATAGAATGCAGTGGTGGCCGAGTGGTAACGGCCCCGACTTACGAGTTGTAGATTGCGGGTTCGAACCCAGCCAGGCGACTGGGAGACTACTTTGTGTAATTTATTTCATCACCACTTCTCTCAAAACGGTGAAGGAAAACATCGTGAGGAAACCGGCATGTCCCAGAACCAAAAATTCGAAGACATGTGACATTCACCAACACGCACTGGGCCCGCGTGGTGGATTACGGCCCATTCCCTCTCTTAGAGAGGAGGCTTGAGTCCCAACAGTGGGAACATTAAAAAGGCTGGTGATGATGATTAGTAGCTAAATGCTCTAGCCAACTTTGCTGCCGTGAATAATGTGGTTATTTACCACTAATGTCTAAAACCTGAGCATAAGCAGATGAAAGTGGAAAGCATCATGCTGCTATCGAACGTGGCATAAAAAAATATGACGCTATTTATGTTCCATCTATCACCAATATGCAGACATAACTTGGATATCACGATAAGATCCATACGACAAATTTTAACAAAATCCAAAAGTGATTCGTCATGAAAGTATCAGGCTTGAAAAGAAAACAGGAGATCCTGCTGTCACAAATCTTGAAAGTTTTATTGTACAAACCAGATAGCAACAAAACTATTCTTTGTTGCCAAGCAGGCCAAGAAATCTTGGTTCTCCTGCGGATATCTTCATTTCCGATGTAATCACGCAAGGAAACTTCAAGCATAATCCTTTCCATAGCCCTTTGGTTGACTTTAAACCTACTGATGAGGTACATTGTCACTGGCAACACACACATACACAGTCATGGACTTTCATCTTGAGACACTGGTATATTGAACAAGAAGATACCGCGCAGTTTCCCAAAAGCTGCCCAGCCGAGTCGGATTAGACGATTGTTCTCTTTCTAGAAGTTAGACCTACCTAACTGAACAGTCTGTCTCAGGTAAACGTAGTCCAAAACTTCGAGTGTAGTCTCCGATCTTGATAGGAGTGGGTGCTACATGGATGTTTACCATGACTTTGGTTTTGTCCATGTTCATTTTATATCCCACTCTTTCGGAAGCTCTACTGAGGTCACCGAGCATTATACTGAGCTCCTCCGTAGGCCTTCCACAACCGATGACCTGGTGAGGGTTGCGGAAATCCGAGGGATGCGAGACGCACATGATTGGCCGTTATTGCGACACTTGGGGGAGGCTTATTTCCAAGAGTGAACGACGATGATTTGGTTGAAATAATGATGATGATGAGGCCAAGAAATATAAATTTTCCGGTAACAACCTACGAGCAACATTTTAAGAACTCGCATAAACTTTATAAAATTTTAATGACTTGCAAGCTCCTAAAACTGTACAACCTACTGATTATTACTTTTATTTACGATAATTAGTCGCAAATTTAATTGTTTCAATTTAATAAAATAGTGTTTATTTAAATTGACACCTCGCAAGTGTATGTTGACTGCTCGTAACTCGTCAGAAGTAAGGATTTTTTAATATTGTTTCCTCGCAATTGTTTGTATATTGAATAATTAATAAAAAATCTATGTGGGTATTTCATTTTTTTTAAATATATCAATAGATCACTTGATTTTCTACCAACTACTTTTTTATTTCATTTTTTTTAAATTTAATTTCGAAATTATACAGTTTTTTCCCTCTCCTGTAAAATTCTATGCATTACAGTTACGTGCTGTCAACCTATGACCATCGATATTCTATGGTGAGGCGGATTTTTTTTTCGTTTACAAATTTTTTGTGGAAGGTTGTTTAGTTTCGTCTACTGAGCAAGCCCTTAAAGTTTTTGGAGGGCTGTCCCTTACACCTTGTATAGAACATTTTGGTACAACTGCAGAAAGTTTGGCATTGCGAATACGGAATACGGGCTCATGCGTTATAATGCCGAGAGATGCAATGACAAAGCACGTGTGCAAACGAATTTTTTCAATGCACTTAAGTACGACTCTACGTGTTTGAACCGCGCCTCGTGGGGGTCGACGCGCGCCCATCCTCATACGATAAAATTTATCATTTAATATTTTTTAATTTAATTTTTTAATTTAATTTTTATTTTATTTTAATAATTTTTTTATAATAATATTTTTATTTAATATAATAAAATTATGGCGCGGGAGAGGTTAAACAAAAAGGTTTTAACTACATTATAGCACTAGTGCGTAATGGTAATCAAAATGTCACAGTTTGGTAGGTAACAAGTGTCATTGTATGTATACCTAAGTGCAGTGCGAGTACTTTATGAGTAAGAGTCACTTTATGAGTAAGTATTGAAAAACTGATTTATTCCATTGTTCCAGATACACCTGGCATAAAAATGGCCAGCCTTTCGACTGGGAGAAAGCCGGACACATAGCCCAGCGACCAGGCGAAGGAAGCATCATGTTCTTCAACCCACAACCACAAGACGAAGGGAAATACCAGTGCTTCGCGGAAACTCCTGCAGGCACAGCCAGCACTCGCCAAATCAGCCTGAGAAAGGCTTTCATCAACGCCCCACAAGTCAAAACTCAAGAGCATACACCAGTGGAAGGCAAGCCTTTTAAACTGGACTGTCCTATCCCAGAATCCTACCCTAAGCCTACGATCGTCTGGAAGACTCAACTCCGTTCCGACCCCACCATCCTTGAGACCTTCCTCAGCCGAAGAATCACCCTGTCCCCTGACGGTACCCTCTGGTTCTCTAATGTAACAGAGTCTGATATCAGTCCTAGCTTCAACTACGTCTGCTTTGCCCAAACTCCTGCATCTGCTGAAGATGTGGTGCTGGCTGAACATTTCTTGAAGGCTCTGGTTCAGGACAAGAACCCGAACAACGGGGAGCTGGTGCCTCAGTATGTGAGCAACGATATGATGGCCAAAGCTGGTGATGTTACCATGATCTACTGCATCTACGGTGGAACGTAAGTCTTTTTAGCTATATTTTATTATTATTTATTATAATCTTTATTGTACACCAAATAAACAAAAATACAGGACAAACATTTAAAAGAATAAGTGCACAATGGGCGGTCTTATCGCACAGGGCGATCTCTTACAGACAACCTTTGGATGGACTGAGAGAAAGGAGATAGATTAAGGGTTTGACAACACTGTTAGTATTATAACTGATGTTAGTACACTGACATGTACAAACATCAGATATAATAACTAACAAGATACATTAACACAAATACATACATACAATACAAAAAAAAAAAAAAATATCAAATAAGTATATAGTTGAACCAGGAGAAAGGCAGGCTTTTTAGTTATAACAGTTTAAAAAAAAACTGTCCAATGAACAGTTAAAATAACTTTTTTTTTGCTCAAAAATTCGGCAAAAAAGTTTGAAGACACGGTCTCAAACGATAGCACTCGAGCTCGCATTGAGCTGAATTGAGCCGAGATATCGTGTGAGCGGTGTCAATCTGTGCGTTGCTCGAGCTCGCTTTGTATGTAGATTGTCTTCTGTACCTATTTTTGAAAGTGTTCGATCGATGAATGGCTAAAGAATTCAAAACACAACACTAAGTAGTGCGATTATTAATATTAATAGAGAAATGTGTTAAAACATCATTTCTATTAACAAAATCCAATAATTCTCTAATAATACTTAAAACATTAATAAGTACAACAATGTAAGTCATAACAGTAGCCAGCCGTAACATTTGTGATATCAATCTAGTGAAAGTGGATTCATATTCTTCCATTTAGGAGGTAGTTGTTGCGTGTGGCAACACCGGAACATTGGCTGTCAAAATGAACGTACATCTTGTATTTTACGTTTTATACGTGAGCATGTTTCTTTTAAATCCGGCTAAAATTAAGGAAAATATTGTTCATTATCGTGTGGTAAATATTTACCTCGGTAGTAAGGAAGTTTAACGACATTTTTATACCTTGCTTAGTGTTCCAGTACAATTTTATGTCGCCATTTATATTTGAATTGTAGTCGTCATAATTATTTCATGTATTCAGTATTTATTAATATATTACATGAGTTTTGCGTGATAGCCCGGGAAATCCACAGAAATCAGAGGTCCATCTGCAAAACAAACTCTTGTTTTAGTTATTTCACCAGAAATATTTATATTTTGTTACCCTCTTCTATCCTATTCTACCATACTGTACCCTACTCTACCTTACACTGCCCTACACTACCCTAATTTTCATTTTTATATATACTCGTATTTAAATAAATAAGAATACCATTAGACCCTTCTCAAAATAACAAACACAACAAAAAAAGGAATTAGCGAAATCGGTTCAGCTGTTCTCGAGATTTGCGCTTAGCAACACATTTAGCGATTCATTTTTATATCATAGAAGATTTACAACAAATCGCTTTTAAAGCCGGTATTTCTGTTTATCCACTGTCCTCCTCTTAAACCAAGAAACATTTAGATACTGTTTTATTAATAGATATTTGGATAAATGGGGAAATTTTATGATAATTTGCGTCCATGTATAACTGACTAATAAAATGCAAGAACTATCCCCAATAGTTTGTTTCGCTCAATGATCAGTTATGGCCCATTGGCCTTTTCACACAGCATTGCGACGATCATAATAAACGTAATTCCAATGAGAATATTTAAAAAGATCGCAGAAATAATCTTTCTTAGGTTATTGAGAGCTGTCAATTTTGAATACCTACTGTCAAAGCTGAAGTTATAGTTATAAGAGCCAGATCAAAAAGTTTAAGGATCGTATCAGTCACTTTAGCTGAGTCAAAGTAGAATTTTATTTAGTAGAATTTAATAATATAAAAAGACCTCCTGAACTACTTCCTTCGACATCTCGACCCGCTAGCTACCCGCGTAGAACATTTTGCAAGTATTTGCAAAAACTGGTGAATTCCTTCATGCATACCTTGCTCTCTGCCAGAGTCAGCCCGAAATCACTCGCATTCAAAATAAATCCAATAAAAAAACTCCTTCAGCTTTGCGTGGTTTCTATAGATTTAAACCCACCATGTTCCTTAAGTTGTTTTCTGCGTCCCGGGGTTGCGATTTTTATTTCAGTCATAAGACATCCACTGATCAACAAAAGCTTCATCCTCATCTCGTCCATATCAAGCCCAACTGACAATAGATTTCTTCCACAGTCCTCTTGGTTCCACGAGCTGGTTCAAGGATGGTGTAGATAAGGAGGGCAAGCCTGGAGACAGGGTCACCTCCCACAACCGCACCAGTGGCAAGAGGCTGCTCATCAGGGAGACGCTGCCGGAGGACCAGGGCGAGTACAAGTGCGTGGTTGACAATGGCGTCGGGCAGAAGCAGACCCATACCATGAAGTTGACTGTAGTCAGTAAGTATCTAATAACTGCGATTATTGGAATAGAAAACCGTCTTATTTAAATACTAGCGGCCCGTACCGGCTTTGCACGGGCAACAAATACAGCCTATGTTACTCAGGGTGAATGTAGCTTTCCAATAGTGAAATTTTTGAAATCGTAGGAATAGTTATTGATTTTATTCATTACAAACATGACACACAAAAATACAAATTTTCCCGCTTTATAATATTATTTATGTAGATGTAGACATTAGTTATAGTATATACGAAACCCGAAACACGTTTCTAGTATTTTTATGTAAAGAATCTATGTATAAAACTTCATAACTGTATCATGAAATATCGATATATGGGTACAACCCAGCTGTTTGCTGGTGCCTACAGCTCACTATGACCTGCCGTGACCTGTGTTGTAGTTGTGTCGGTGGTGTCCAACTTGTGATCATTTTAAATATTTTTGGAAAAAAATATAACATGGTGTAAAAACTATTTTAATGGGTTCAGTTACTGATTTTGAACAAACTAGGTATGTTCAGGTTTCGCAATAACTAAAAACAATGTTGTATATGTTAATTCAATAAAGAAATAAACCAGGCCTAGCAATTTGCCAACTATATTGGGGTCAGATTGAGCCTTAACTTCATCATCATTATTCAACCGGAAGACTGATTACTTACGATG
The DNA here is from genome assembly GCA_929112965.1 of Mythimna albipuncta. NCBI lineage: Eukaryota > Metazoa > Arthropoda > Insecta > Lepidoptera > Noctuidae > Mythimna > Mythimna albipuncta. The sequence continues at coordinate 4,090,906 of OV815988.1, forward strand.
ATAATCACGATTTTGATGAAGACGCAGTAAGACTTTTTCGTCCAGCAGATTCCCATGACCTTCACCTAACCTGTGGTGTTGTCCCTTTTAGGCAACCTAACTGATTTATCCCTCGAGCGCCAAGAGGTCACTAAACCGAAAATTTTTTTTTTGGGTTTTTCTTGGAAAAACAAATAATATATATAGAATGATTATATAAGGCTTCGCTTACCATCAGGTGAGATAATGGTCAAACGCAAGCCTATAATAATAAAAAAATATATATATAAAGGAAAAACAAATAAGTTATTGGGCCGAAATTTTGGTTTCTATACAACCAAAATTTTCGACCCAACAACTTTCGTACAAACGTGTGAACAAAACGAAAATTAAGCGTTTTTCAATGACATCTAAGTTGTACAGACGTATGTACAATCGGCGTTCGAGGGTTTAATAATACTTGGAGACCATTGAAATCAGTCTGCAACTATATTGTTTCTCACTTTTTCAATTTTACAGGTGCACCAAAACTCGCCAAGAAATCAGAAAAGCAAGTCAACGTTAAGGAAGGTCAAGATGTGTCCATACCTTGCCAAGTAACTGGTCTACCAGAGCCGAAGGTCTCTTGGACATACAACGCTAAGGCCCTCGGTGAAAGAGCTACTTACAAAGATGGCGTTTTGACTATCAAGAACGCGAAAAAGGGAGATACAGGATACTACGGCTGCAAAGCTGTAAATGAACATGGCGATTTGTACGCAGAGACTCTAGTCCATGTCGCTTAGACTGATGAAATGTTATTTTATTTAGTTTTAAGATTATGTATTGAGCTGATGTCTATAGCCCGATTCACGTAATGAAAACTGCAACGATATCGTAGCGATTTACTCGTTTAGACCATTTTCGTATTCACATCCATCAATCGAATTTGAACGACACCGATTTTACAGACGTTTGAAATTCGTCGATTTAAAAAAAAAACTGTTTTACATTATCCTGGTAGAATACTTATTAATGTAACTGGAAATAAGTCGATAGATCGTGGATACCGCTTTTGGATAGTACTTCGATAGAACGGCTATAAAACTTCAACGATATTCGGCTTGTTTGATTTTACGTGAATCGGGCTACTGATCGTATTTCATTTTCATTTAAATAAAACCAATTATTTGCAAAGTGGAGTTGGGTTTTCTTTTGTTAAGTTTTTAGTGGAGCTGTGGATGACAAAGAATTCGTGTTTTTAATAATGACGTCACTTGAATTTTATACTTTCTGCTCAATTAGTATCGATTGGTAAATTTACAAGGGAGTAGAGCAGGTATAAAGAATATTCGTCATTGAATTTTGGAGGTATTATGTAACAATTTTCCAATGTCTAATTTATCTCCCCAGAACACTGACTCTGGGGGAGGTAAATTTAGCTTTTCGAAAGAGTCAGTTCGTACCCAATGTAACTTTTATTTATCATGGTTATTTTTTATGGTAAATTAAATATAATTTTAACACTACAATATTCTACTATTTCGTTGAAAGATACTTCAATTAGTAGGAATTAAAATCCTACGATATCAACACTATTTTGACAATGACATTGACGTTAATAACATTGTAATGACAACGCGTATAACCTAAAACTTATTTAAAAAATTCAAAACAAAAGTGTAAAAAAACAAAAAAAAACATGTTTTTCCTATATTTATTAGGTATTTTATCACTAGCCGTTCAGGCTATATTCATCACACTGGCTATTGGTAAGTAATGCACATAATTTTAAGTTAAAATCTGTAATTCAATTATTTTTTCGAAAAAGCGTTAATTATGTGATAAAATTATAGCCTAGGTACATAAAAGTACGTTTTTCCAGTAGCTAACATGTTAATAATATGGCATATGTGCTCTTTTATGGTTAAAAACTTAAAATACATTAACAAAACACTTCATTCATTATGTATTTCTTCCAAGAAGAAAATCGTAATTTATTTTTCGCTTATCATGGTCATATAAATGTCTCTTGACCGATAAAAAAATTGTTACAACATTTCTAAACTTATCGTAGAGTATTTAATTAAAGAAATTACTTCAAGTGTATTGTCTAGGAATATTTTTCCTTTTTATGACAGGAAAGTCTGGCAAGAATCCAGAAATAAATAATGGCAAAGTAAATTAATTAATCTGTTATTTATAAATTGGTTTGTAATTGGAACAGTTTCTAGCTCTGATGAAACTTTACAGTCTGTCTAAAAAGTTAACCGATTTGAGAAATTACTAGAGCAAAATAAAATCAGATATAGTCAACACTTGTTCAATAACTAAGGTTAATACATTAGTATCTAGTACAACTTAGGCACGCATAAGTACAAAAAAAGAATAAAATAAAACACAGCATTCAATTTGAGACAGATTTATCAAGCGACATGACTGGCATGTAGCTTTTATAATTTACATTGCTTACTGTTCGCAAGCCCGCGCCTTCCGGTGGCCGGAAATCGGGATCAGTATCCCGGCACCAGCGGCGGCGGCGATAACGCCGTTGCCTGATGCGTTCGGCCTCCTCCTTTGCGAGCATTACTGCTTCGCAGAAGTCGGCGACCGCCTGCATGAAGACTGGCCTGTTAGTGTAGTGGTCTGTGGCCCTGACTGCTATGCCGGAGGTCGTGGGTTCAATTCCCACCCAGGACAAATGTTTGTGTGATAAGCACAATCATTTGTTCTGTGTCTGGGAGGAATTAATCTATAATATGTATTTGGACAAGACAAGACTTGCAAAAGGCAGAGATAAATGGCGACAGTTGGAGGAGGCCTTTGTCAATCAGTGACATACAGGCAGTAGAAAATATATAGCATGAAATGTTTAGAAATAAGTTATATAAATTTGTTACAACATACTGCTTGAATAAAAGGCTTATTGTTATTATGTATTTAGAAAATATATACTTATGAGTATGTTGAGCAGTGGTGGCCGAGTGGTAATGGTCCCGACTACGAGTTGTAGAACGCGGGTTCGAACCCTGACAGGCGCATTACTTTGTGTACTCACAGTACACAAATAAAAGATAGGTACAGAAGTCAATCTACATACAAAGCGCGCTCGAGCAACGCACACATAAACACCGCTCACGGACACGATATCTCGGAGCGCCTCGGCCCGCTCGTCGAACAGTTCCGGCTCAAACGCTCATTAGTGTGCGTCCACCGAGCGTAGGTATAAAAAGTGAAGTACATACATCTACTGGGGCCAGGGTTATCCTACTGGGGCCAGGGTTATCCGAAAGGGCGCTCGAGCTCCGGTATGAAGGCTAGAAGGAACGGGGTGGGTCTTTTAGTCAGTAAGAGTCTGACACTATCTCCCGCTCCGCCCAAGGGCGGGGGATGTCAATGCGTGATTTTTTCCACCATAAAAAAAAAGTACATACATGAGATCTTTTGTACCTATCTATTTTGTGCTCGAGCTCTTAGTTGTCACCTTAATCTCAAAATAGATAGGTACAGAAGTCAATCTACATACAAAGCGCGCTCGAGCAACGCACACATAGACACCGCTCATAGACACGATGTCTCGGTTGCGTCTCGGATCACTCGTCGAACAATTCCGGCTCAAACGCCTGTCCACCGAGCGTAGGTATAAAAACATACATGAGATTGTCTTCTGTACCCATCTATTTTGTCTTAATTCTTTTGATTGCGAGAGGTGGTTTGTTATAACCAATATTATTGTTTTCAGCTGCCGGCCTATACTATTTAGCAGAATTAGTAGAAGAATACACAGTCATGGCCAAATATATTATCACATGGACTGTTATAGTAAGTATTGCTCTAGAGTTATATAGTTTTTATGACGTTTGTTTTATCGCGACGCAAGCGCATCAAGCCCCCGCTAATCGATCCCGCTCTCCTCCGCTATTGTACTATCATCAATATCAATATTTTTTATTTTTGTATAAAAATCTGATGAAATAAAAAAACTTTTTACAAAAAAAAAAAATAACCGACTTCATTAAAAAAAAACACTAAAACCATCAAAATAATTTTACTTTAGGAAGTCGGTGTTTCTCGATATTGTTTGTTCCTTATTTAACACCGACTTCCGAAATTAAAATTATTTTAATGGTTTTAGTGTTTTTTTTTATAGTCTGTTATTTTTTTTTTTGTGAAAAGTTTTTTTAGTTCATCAGATTTTATTCAAAAATAAAAAATGTAAACCTTTTTAGTTCAATATACTTACAACCAGAGTACCTTTTTCTCATGACAATTCCAATTATCTTAAACTTGCTAGGATTCATTGTTTTATCCCCGATGAAGTTCCCGTGTTTATCTTCCGGTTCAATCATCATCATCAGATCAGTTCTATAGTACCTACCTTATAGCCGAAGGTGCATCTCATGACAATTCTAATAAGCCCAAACACGGGTATAATACACTGATTAACTACGGAGTTCCGGTGCCTATCTTCTAGCTTCATCATCATCATCAGATCAGTTCGATAGTACCTTATAACCAAAGTGCATCTCATGACAATTCTAATAAGCCCAAACACGGCTAGGATACATTGATCAATTACGGAGTTCCGGTGCCTATCTTCGGCTCCATCATCATCATCAGGTCACTTCGATGATACCATTTTCAACAAACCTTTTCAGAACCATTTATTTATATGTATTATCGTAGTCGCATAACTATGTTCATTGTGATATCTGTGTGAGTATGAACTTCCGTTGGCCATTTCTGGTCTTCTTCACCAGTTCCACTTCATCAAATGTCATTTTTTGACTGTAAATGCTTAAGTCTTAGATGAAAATACCAAAAGAAATATATAGTTGCCTAGAATATTTGAGGAGTTCCCGCGATTTCGCCAAGATTCCATCATCAGATCCCGACTTGGTGACTATAGGACCATTTGGGAAGTATACCTTTTCCAACAAAAAAAGAATTTTTCAAATCGGTTGGCAAGCGACAAGATATGCGCGAACATACATAAAAACATGCGTTCAAAGTCGTTTGGACTATATCCGTATCCGTTCATCATAATCACCATCATATCAGCCGAAAGGACGAACGTCCACTGTTGGACATAGGCCTCCCCAAGCACGCCACAACGACCGGCCCTGTGCGTCACGCATCCATCGGATTCCCGCGCCCCTGACCAGGTCATCGGTCCACCTTGTTGGAGGCTGGAAGGCCTGCTGTGTCTTCCGGTACGCGGTCGCCACTCCAGAAGCTTTCGCCCCCATCGACCATCTGTTTTGCATGCAATGTGCCCTGCCCATTGCCACTTAAGTTTGGCGATTCTCCGTATCCGTTGCTTCAAAGCTATTCATCAAGACTGGCCTGTTGGTCTAGTAGTTAGTGACCCTGACTGCTATGCCGGAGATCGTGGGTTTGATTCCCACCCAGGACAAATGTTTGTGTGATGAGAATAATCATTTGTTCTGTATCTGGGTGTAATTTATCTATAATATGTATGTATTTAGAAATATATAAGTATGTTAATCAGTTGTCTAGTACCCATAACACAAGCTCTGCTTAGCTTGGGACTAGACGGCGTTGTGTGATAGTTGTGGAATATTATTATTATTATAAAAAACTCGATTTTTAGGTAACAGCCGCTATACACATAGGTCTCCAACTCTTCGAAGACATACCGCTCCACCTGAACGCGCTAGGTCTGGTACAGCAGGCGCTGCACGGGCTCCTGCTCCGAGACTTCCCAGTGGTCCGGGTCACCAGCATACCCTTCATCACGGCCATACTGACGCTGGTGCTGCATCATTACTTGGCTTTCAAGTTCTTTGGCACCATGTTTTATAATTTTTCCGAGGTTAGTTGTTAAATTTATACTAATATTAGGCACTTATCACACTGCCAAGCACCCCGCAGCGTAGTGCGTGAATGCGTGTCTTAATGTTGCTTGTAAGTATCTCCGTGTATAGAAAACACGCACAGTCCAACACACCAAAACTGCATCCACGCGCGTTCATGCAGATCACGCACCTACAAGCGGAGACACATTCGAACACGCGCGTGGGTGCGGGGCGACACGCAAAGTATGGCACACTGAGTCTCGTAGTGCCGTACGTGATTTTGTAATGAGTGCGTGCCTGCGGGAATTCACAAAACGCACCTACGCGCGTGAGTGCGTAAATAACCCGCACTATGATGCAGATCTGCACTCCCGCAAGTACGTGCGTAAGTGCGTTTTCACGCGTTAAGCTGCGTGGTGCGTGGAAGTGTGATAAAACGGGGTTGAGTGTCGTCATGTTCTCGGTAGATGGCGCTGATCCCAACATGTTTTAGCTCACCGTTTATGTCGCATAGAGGACTATGTTGATTGCTTTTTCTTTTCTTTTCAGTAATTTTAACGTATGTCTGGCAATTTGAGTATTTTCTGCGGCCTACCCAAATGTCCTTTCTTTGGTATTGTTCGTCAAGTCGTGGAGCTCCTTAGTAGTCCTAACTTGAGCTTTTCGAATACTGACAATTAATGCTTACACTGATTGGACAGGTCCACTCAAATCTGTATGGTTCTTTCTTCAAAATATCATCTCAGACAAATCTGGATGGTTCTCATATGATTTGACCATTACATATTTATTTATTTAAACTTCATGTACAGTAGTGGTACATAGGCGGACTTAATGCAACAAGGCATTCTCTACCAGTCAACCTTTTTTTATGTACTGTATGGACTTTAAAAGAGACTTTGACCCCTGAGTTTGTTTCGGTGTTTCTTCTCAGGGTAGTCAGCTAGGAAACACCGGCCTCATCTAGCATAAACTGACGAAAAAAAATTGACGTGTAAAATTGTTTTTTAATCCTATTTACAAAATAAATATCATTTATCATAGCTTCAGTATAGCACAATACTTAAGTACTATAGCTATATTACATGAACAATCAGAATTACTATGATAGTAGAGGATACGGTTAAGAACGACCTTCACCGGTTTGTTTAATAGATGAAACGTATTTTATGATAAATTTAGTATATTAAATAATAAGACGCAGGTGGGTTGCCTGAGAAATTCCTGGCCAACCAATTTTTTTTTTTTTTTGTGAAATGCTCCGGTGTGTTTAACGAATAAATTTAATACTAACCGAAAGAGTGAAGCCTTTAGAACATAAAAATATTGGGTTGCCTATTTGTTTCGTGGCATAACTATGGGTTGCCAGGTATAAACAGGTATGTATAAACAGGTGTGTTTATTTTGATATACAACAAATTCTATATCAAAATAATGCGGTTTTATTACGAATACGGTGTTATAGTGTTGTCTGCAAAAAAAATCTGGTATGAATAACGGTTGTGCATTTTTCTAAATAAAAAGTAAATTTTCAATTTTAAATTAATTATAGTCTGGCCAGGAATTTATTAGGCATCCCACCCGCGTTATATTATTTAATACACTAAATTTATCATAAAATACGTTTCATCCATTAAACAGACCGGTGAAGGTCGTTCTTAATCGGATCTTAGACTATGAGGCATACAGTTGCCATCACGGATCTTGAACGCTCGGCGTCAGAGTGGGGATCGCTTTGCGCATTCCATACATTGGCGAGCCAATCGTCTTCGTTGATACATGCAGCAACGCAGTGAACGAATGAGGAGTGACGTCTATTACGCGATGGCGCGGCTATCCAATCACTGACACTCCCCGCCCCCGCGTCGCACTTCAAAGCACCACTAGAAAGACCGAATATTTGACTTCTGCGCAAGTGTTCAAGATCGGTGATGGCAACTGTACATATGTTTTAATTTAAATTTCCAGGTGTTGGCGTACTTCACGCTGTGCCTGTGGGTGGTGCCTTTCGCCCTGTTCGTGTCACTATCAGCAAACGACTACGTTTTGCCCACTACTGGGGAAAAGCAACCGCTATTACTTGGTAAGGCTTTCATAATATGTACCATCAAAAACACTTCCGCCTGACCACAGCTAATTATAGATGATACGGTTAAGAACGACCTTCACCGGTTTGCTTAATGGATTAAACGTATTTTATGATAAATTTAGTATATTAAATAATATAACGCGGGTGGGTTGCCTGAGAAATTCCTGGGAGTGAAGCCTTTAGAACATAAAATAAAATAAAAATGTTGGGTTGCCTATTTGTTTCCTGGCATAACTATGGGTTGCCACTTGCCAGGTATAAACAGGCGTGTTTATTTTGATATACAACAAGTTCTGTATCAAAATAAACGCTGTATCATTACGAATACGATGTTATAGTGTTGTCTGCAAAAAAATCTGGTATGAATAACGATTGTGCATTTTTCAAAAAAAAGTAAATTTTCAATTAATAATAATCTGGCCAGGAATTTCTTAGGCAACCCACTTACACACTTTTCTTAGGCGACCGGTGAAGGTCGTTCTTAATCGGATCTTAGACTATAAGTTCATTTCTGCTTGCATTTGAAACGAAAACTTCAAAGGGTTTGGTTTGGCGCTGTGCCGCAGGATTCAAGCGAGATTTTTTCTAAATGATCAGGCAGAAATGACCGTGATGGTACACTTTCATTGGCGTATCCAAGGTTATTGTTCAGGGAGAGAGGTAGGGCGGTTCCTAACATGTTTGATTTTATATGAAGCTATAAATATTTTAGCACCCAAGATAGAATTTTGAAACGGTAGTCCAACATCCCGGGATGGGTGTTAAACCGAGAAGGTGTCGGTCCTTCCCGGACAGTCGGACGGCAAGCTACACATTGCTCGTCGTCCACAAGCACACGCCAACGGTGGTAGAGGATTGCCCTGTGATTCACAGGTCAGTCTTTCGCTCGCATTAGGTACTGCTTCGCAGAAGGAGGTGTCGCAAACTTATAATTATTTATTTCACATAGGCCTACATGGGCACTTAAAGAACGTCAGAAGCTAGTGCACGGTTCCAATTGGTCGTTTCCTATGGAGAAAAATCTGACGAACTAAAATATGATGGAATAATAAATAGGAGCAGTGGTGGCCGAGTGGTAACGGCCCCGACTTACGAGTTGTGGGTCGCGGGTTTAAACCCAGCCAGGCGCATTACTTTGTGTAATTTATTTCATCACCACTGCTCTCAAAACGGTGAAGGAAAACATCGTGAGGAAACCGGCATGTCCTAGAACCAAAAAATTCGAGCACAGGCCCAGGCCCGCATGGTGGATTACGGGCCATTCCCTTCTCCTAGAGAGGAGGCGTGAGTCCCAACAGTGGGAACATTGTAAGGCCGCCTATGCTATGTTAAAATATGATATTTTTTTTAAAGTCATTGAACAAAATTTGTTTATGGTGTTAGTAACATGGTCCTTCTGAGAGGTTGCCAGTGCCGGGCCTTGGTTGAGGCCATGGTCCGGAGCGAGGAGGAGTGGCAGGCGGTCGCCGACTTCTGTGAAGCAGTAATGCTCGCTAAGGAGGAGGCCGAACGCATCAGGCAATGGCGCTCTCGCCGCCGCCGGTCCCGATTTCCAGCCACCGTAGGCGCGGGCTTGCGGATAGTGAGCAATGGGTAGCACGCTGTCCGACCGTCCGGTAACTGTCCGGACCAAGCCCAAGTCGTCGACGGCGCGCACTGTTCCCGCGCGCCTCAAGGAGTTGTCAGCAACAGCTGGGGCCCAGCCGGGTCGAAGCCTACTGGGGCCAGGGTTATCCGAAAGGGAACTCGAGCCTCGGTATGAAGACTAGAAGGAACGGGGTGGGTTTTTTAGTCACTAAGAGTCTGACACTATCTCCTGCTCCGCCCAAGAGCAGGGGTTGTCATTGGATGATTTTCCCAACCAAAAAAAAGGGCTTGTCAGCGTTTTACAAATAATCCTGTATAATATACTATACTCCATTATCTTTTTCAGGTGACAGCAACGTGTTAACAGATTACTTATCAAGAAAATCAAAAAGATACAGTCTTCTATCTTTCTTCAGTTTCGCCAAGGAGTCTATATTACCGCAGCGGAGTAAGAAGGCCTTCTGAGGATAGAACGTTATTAATATAGTCTTAATTAATGCAATATTACCGTGCTACGAACATTGATTGTAGCTTCAAAATGTTAGTATTAGATGGTTATAACATTGCTACGCATCACGCTGCATACTTGTGAGAGTGCAGATCTGTATCGCGCGGGTTTTTTACGCACTCATGCGCGTAGGGGCGTTTTGTGAATTCACGCAGGCACTCACTCATTTCATACAAAATCACGCACGGCGCTACGAGACTCAGTGTGGCATACTTTGCAGAAGTACAAGAAGAAGTCAATCTACATACTGTGCGCGCGCTCGCAACGCACACATAGACACCGCTCACGGACACGATATCTCGGAGCGCCTCGGCCCGCTCGTCGAACAGTTCCGGCTCAAACGCTCATTAGTGTGCGTCCACCGAGCGTAGGTATAAAAAGTGAAGTAAATACATGAGATTGTCTTCTGTACCTACCTATTTTGTGTTGGGCTGTGCGTGTTTTCTATACAAACGGAGATACTAGCAACGTTAAGATACGCATTCACGCACTACGCTGCGGGGTGCGTGATAGTGTGATAGCCGCCTTATGTGAGCTTGGCTGAAGAAGAGAAAATACGGCGGATTATTTTACTTTTTTCATATCATAATTTGGTCATAGGATAAATCTATACAAGTTGCTAATTTATTAACCTTTTAAACGCTTACGTCGGAATTGTTCGACGACATTTTTTTTTTGATATATAACATTAGTTTTTACTATACACCAGGGATGTTATGGATATGAAATTTCGGATACGGATTGGATACGGATATAGAAATGATTATTATACCGGTTATGGATACGGATATGAAATTATTTCGGATTATCCGTTGGTTTCGGACAATTTCGGTTACGGATATTAGATTTTTAAAGAATTTCAGAAGTCAAATATACATACTATTTATTTACTACTATACTATTTATATTTTACGACGCGACACGTTATGACAGGCTGTCATAACGTGTCGCGTCGTAAAATAGGCTCCGCCCCTGTCCGATATTATCCGAAACTTTTATTTCGGATTCGGTTACGGTTATGGAGGTCCGTAACTTCCCTGCTATACACCGTGAAATTTTAATGTTTGTTTTTCCGCGGCAGAACTACTTGCCATAAAGAGTACTTTCGAAACATAGAGTAAAAATAAAATAAAATGTTTTTGTTTTAATACAATTACAAAAATATTCAACAACTCGAAAAAGTGAGAAAAAATAGTAACACTAGACGTTTGTAGGTACTCACGTCGCACGCGCCGGTGCTTCAAAGGAAAGCAATGCATAAATTAATGTTCAAACAAAAATAAGCTCCCGTGTGTGGTGATACGGCATAAAATAGCTCGCACGCAACAATGCAATGCAATTCTAATATTTTGAAACGATTATAATACTAAGACAAAACCATTTCGCTGCGGGAAAACAACAATTAAAATTTCACGGTGTATATGCGAAACCCTAAACTCTTGTCTAATATTTTTATGTAAATAATCGTATGTAAAAAGTTACATAACTGTGTTATGAAAAATCACTAAGTTATAAGCCTGTTATATCAGCAAAAATACAATTACCGGCACGGATCTTGAGCGCTGGCTTCAAGTTGCGCAGAAGTCAAATATTCGGTCACTTTAGTGGTTTGAAGTGAGACACGGGGGCGGGGAGTGCGCGCCGTCGACGACTTGGGCTTGGTCCGGACAGTTACCGGACGGCCGGACAGCGAGCTACCCATTGCTCACTGTCCGCAAGCAATATATTATATTAGCTTCCTTGGCCTCCTCCCTTGGCCTCCAAGGCGACGATATATTAAAAATAATGCTTGCCTGTGCTTGACTGCGATCCCGCCTGATGGTAAGCAGTGATGCAATAGTTGATGGTGAGGTGCACTAGTTTATAAAGAGCCACTTCACTCTAGCCTTCAAGACACCTAAATTATAATAGAACGGGTATTTCTATAGATACGCGACTTTTTTTGCCTACTGTATTTTTTTATTGTAGATAGGTTCGCGCTTGACCGCTATCTCACCTAATGGAAAGCGACGATAGAACGCGCTTACCTAGAAGAAACCTCTTCACTCTCGACTTAAAGATTCCCGGGTTGTAGCTATCAGGAAACACAGACTCCGGCAAGGAATTCCACTCCCTAGCTGCACGCCCAATGAATGTGTTCCCAAAACGTTTTGTGCGTGTAGGTGGGATATCCACCATGTACCGGTGGCGCATAGCCGTACGTCTGGTAGTCCGATGATGGAACGGGCTAGGCGGAATTAGGTTATGTAATTCCGATGCACACTCCCCGAAATTTTAAAATTTTCGTATTTTTTTTTTCATAATCTGTGAATGCTGTTTTGCTACCGAATCTTGGATCATTACTGAGCCGTCTTAAAAATATACCTGTAGGTATACTAAATTCAGCCTACTAGTCACCCTCCCGATTTCGCACTGGTGAAAATTTTATACGTAACCTTCCTTGTTCTTTGCTCTTAGTATTAGTGAAAACACATGTAAAGTTATAAAAGATACGGTCACTTAAGAATGAACTTAAAATACACGGTTATAAAATCGATAATTGAATTGGTGGCGGATTAAAATCTCAAATTTTAATGGAGGGAGAAGTTTAAAGTACAATAAAATTGCCGAAACGGATCTTGAGCGCTGGCTTCAAGTTGCGCAGAAGTCAAATGTTCGGTCTCTTTAGTGGTGCGAAGTGAGACGCGTGGGCGGGGAATGTCAGTAATTGGCTCGCCGCGCCATCGTGTCATAGACGTCACTCGTGATTCATTCCCTGCGTTGCTGCATGTATCTAACAATGACGTTGTACTAAACTTATTTAAAAAATTTAATATACTTATACTTAAAAAAAAATTGATTTGATAATGTTGTAAATGATTTTTTTTTCAAACCTATTAACCTGGCCGTTACCGAGGAGGCTTCAGAAAGTTACTGTTTTATGGCACTTTACGGGACCCTTAGTTTTTAGTAACTTATTGATGGATTTCAAACTTATTTATTACTGCTGATCTATATTTTAATTCCATTTCTGTAAATACGATATAAACAACATAATGACCTGGAAGACGCAGCGTTGGAAGGCCTCTCACAAGGTAGACCGATGACCTGGTGAGGGTCGCGGGAATCCGATGGATGCGAGACGCACAGGACCGATCGTTGTGGCGACACTTGGGGGAGGCCTATGTCCAATACTGGATATCTTTTGGCTGAAATGATAAACACAATGAAACTTCTCCATTCATACATATAGGGTGACTGGTAATTAGTGAACGATATTTAAACACGTGATTGTACCTAAGATTACAGACAAGTTTCCCAAAGAAACTTTTTTTTTGTATACTCATTAGTTTTATTTTTATCACAATTAGCACGGATGCAAAATTCAAACTTCTCGCTCGCGCCTTCACTCAGCTGTCAGTGACGAGGTGCTCACGCCCGCGTTATCAATGACGTAGGCCAGCCATACTCAAAGTGTGCTCCGCGGAACCCTAGGGCTCCGCAAAGCGGACACTACATCAATATCTATTTGAATTACACTTATGAGTATATATATATGCTTTACCCTAGTCCGTGCGTCACTGCGGGGTTCCAACTGAAAACCAGCGCTGGGTGTCTAACGTCCAGCAAATGCTGAGGTGGTCACCCTTTCGGTGCGGGCACGCTCGGCGTACTTTGTACTTTTATTTACTTTGTGTATAAATGTATCCGTTGTGCTGTGTCTGCACCGAATAAAAGTTTTTCTATTCTTCTTCTTACTATTCTATTCTAAAGCCTCTTTCAGGGCTCCGTGTGAATACAAATTATAATGTGGAAGAAGGTATAAAGATCAGGAGCCTTGCCAAAACGTGTTAAAATTACAATAATGCGAGCGAGAAAGAGAGTTATACCTCCATCTCTTAGTTTAGGTCATCAAATGGATCGCCTTATGAGGTCGTGGTAGGGTCTCAGTATTTCAATTTTGCCTTCCAATAGGGTACCGTTGGAAAAAAAGTTTGAGAACCGCTGACGTAGGCAATGTTGTAGAGAGCTTCACGTCCGGGGGGGACGTGAAGCTCTCTCCCCCCCAACTGTTTTATTATTGTGATAAAAATAAAACCAATGAGTATACAAAAAAGTTTCTTTGGGAAAGTTATTTGTGATTATGAATACAATCACGTGTTTAAATATCGTTCACTAATTACCAGTCACCTTGTATATATATGTTTTTTTTTAAAGGCCAAGTGACTTACAAAATTGTTCTTAGTATGGTTCTCTAGCTAATTTAGAATGCAATATTAATTATATATGTATAGATAAATGTAAATAACGAGTGTAAATATTGATATTACTTTGGGTGATAATTAAATGTATATTGAGTCGATGATGTATTGTTTTTATTATAATAATCTAAAATCCGTAAAAGAAATCTTTTCCCTTGTAGCGACATCTATGGCGCCACATAAGAACTACGAAGAAAGTACGAAATCCTGCGTCGCGCAATCACAGTTCTCCGCGCGATTTGAACATATACGACAGCCCGAAATCAAAGGCAGTCGCCCACCAGACTATAACACCTGTCTGGTCGGAGGATCCTCCCTTTTCAACGGAGGTTTGCGGGACTTTATTCTCTGTTCCGCACACCTCCAAAACTGGTGACCTCGACGTGATCTGAACACACAACCATCTGATCTGTTATTAGATTATGATAAATATTACGTGCTAGATTAAATATCAGATGATTATATTAAGGAGGAGGCCGACCGCATCAGGAAACTGCGCTCTCGCCGCAGCCGGGATTCCGATCCCGATCTCCAGCCACCGTAGGCGCGGGCTTGCGGACAGTGAGCAATGGGTAGTTGGCCGTCCGGTTACTGTCCGGACCAAGCTCAAGTCTTCGATGGCGCGCGCTGTTCCTGCGCGCCTCAAGGAGTTGTCAGCAACAGCAGGGGCCCAGCCGGGTCGAAGCCTACTGGGGCCAGGTTTATCCGAAAGGGCGCTTGAGCCCCGATATGAACGCTTGAAGGAACGGGATGGATTTTTTAGTCAGTAAGAGTCTGACACTATCTCCCGCTCCGCCCAAGAGCGGGGGTTGACACTAGATGATTTTTCCCAATAAAAAAAAGGGAGGAGGAAGGGTCAGGGTGTTTTTCAGTTCCTTGGGGCACATTCTTTCAGCTGATGCTCGACTTTCCCCAATAACAAATGAGGGGGTTGGTGGGGGTAATTGATATCAAAAATGTAACAACAAATTTTGTTTCTTAACATTATTAGCATCAGATTTAGATAACCTATTCGGAATGTCTTAATAAACGCGGTATATATTTGTCATAATCGAATAACAGATGAGGTAAGAGATTTCTTCAACGGATATCGTACTACCCTTTCTAATTACCAAGCACATTATAATTACAAGTCCCGGTACGAATCTTGAGCGCTCGTCGAAAGAGTCAGGATCAATTTGCGCAGCGTACACATCGTCGAACCAATCACTGTAATGAACTCCCAGCTCCCACGTCTCACTTCATACCACTAAAGAGACCCAATACTTCACTTCTCATTCAAGTCTGCGCCATTTCAAGTTCAAGTCAGCGCTCAAGATCCGTGCCAGTATTTGTATGTAGAACGTAGAACTGATGTGGCAGGATTCTGTGGCCATGAAAACTGATTACTTCTTGATATCGTTCGACAGTAATCGTAGCCATGGATGCACTGCCGTGTCCCCTTGGGGGGGGGGGGGAGCAGCGGCAACGAACTCTCGCGCCGGACCCTGGTACAGGCCATGGTCCGAATCGAGGAGGAGTGGCATGCGGTCGCAGGACTGTAGCTAGAGTCGAATTTGAAGTAGTGCAGCATTGGTTACAGGTAGGGCGTAAGTAAAAAAATTATCATAATTGATCTGCCCTCGAAGCACGGGCACCTAAATCCAATCACCATGTATATCACTGACTAGTGGGGATTGATCAGTGATGTACCATCGCGGTAATTTCTGCATGACCACTTTAAAAAAAATCGCTTGAATTCTGCAGCGCGGATCAAACCAAACCCTTTAAGTTTTCGTTTCGAGTGCAAGGAAAGCTATTAGTAGACAAAAAAAATCTGTGACAGAGCATGAGCATGGATATTAAATCCTCAATGATGAAGAATAAGTGAACAAGATGGTTGAACTTCCACATTTGAATGTAGGTAGAGGTCTAAGTCTGAGTGAGAGTGAGGTAGGGCATTGTGAATTCAAGGTGCCCCCCGCCCTAACTACGGCCGTGGGCGCTCGTCTCCGCGTGCGAAGCAGTAAAGCTAGCGAAGAAGGCGGTTGCACGTGTGAGGGAACGGCCCTAACGCCCCAGCCTTCGGAATCCTGACCCAGATTTCCAGCTACCGTAAGCGGGGCTTGCGGATGACGAGCAATGGGTACCTCTCCCATTACTCCTCCGTCCGGACCGAGTCAGAGTCATCCACGGCGCGTTTCACACGCGCCTCGAGCAGTAAAAACGTAGAGGCCCAGCAGGATCGAAGCCTACAGCTGGGGCCATGGGTTCTGAAGATTTGAGGTCCTGAAACGCCCTCCCGCACCAGCCTAGAGCGGAAGAATTCATTGGATGATTTTCCACCTATTAACACGAGGGTTAATAAGAGGCATTTGTGTTGCCATACTAACGAAATAAAAAACTTCCATAACTGAGCAATAAGTTTTATTATATTTATACAAATGGAAGAAAACTAACACTGCACCTAAATCATTGCCAAACCGCCCCTTCGGTCCCATGATGCACCCGCATATGCAGCTTCCAGCTGGTGACCTGGACGAACGCCCTCCCACACTCCTTACAGGCATACCTCTTATCATTTGTATGTATCCTTGTATGAATGTCCAAAGTCTTCTTCCTTTGAAAGGTTTTCTGACAAAATTTGCACTCGAAAGGCCTCGAGTCGTCATGGCGGACCATATGACGCTTCAACATGTCGTTATTGAAGACTTTAAAGCCACACACCTCGCAAGCAATGGATTTCTGTTTCTTATGCGTTCGTAATTGGTGTTGGACAAGCCGGCTCTTCATTGTGTAAACCTGCTCGCATTGGTCACAGCTGAACTGGAGCTTTTTGACATCATGCACCATCGCCAAGTGTCGTTTCTTCAAGTACTGCGATGACAGAATCTCCGGACACTTAGGGCATTTTAACGTCTCTTTTTTGTGGACCTGTTCGCAGTGTGTTTGTAAATTGTAGTAGTTTCTGAATACTTTGTCGCATTTCTGGCAGTGCAGTCCTGAGAGTGAGTGTATGTTTTTTATGTGGCTTATAACGTTAGCTTGAGCAACGAAACCTTGTCCACAAATCTCGCAAAGGAATGTCTTATATTTGTTATGGTATTTATGAGTGTGTTTCAGTAACGGACCGAAGAACATAAACTCTTGACCGCATTCATAACAAGACATTCCATCATCAGATAAGTTAAAAGCGAAAATGCTTTTGGCTATATCTATGTTGAATTTAAATTCGTGCGTCGTTGTTAAATGGGTCAAAAATTCGTCGAAAACTTGGAATTGATTACCGCACTTCTTGCAGATCATTTTTGAAGTATCTAACTTGACTCGACTGCTTCCTACAAGAGTTCTGAGGACGCTTTTCAGATTCGCGCCTTTATGTTCTTCTAATGTGTGTTCTCGAAGGTTTGAGCTATCGACAAAACCACAGCAGCAGTAGAAACACATGTACTTGTTAGCTGACCATCTAAACGGGAGGATTGATGAGTTTTCTATAATTATGGTGAGAAATCTAGTCAGATCATCTTTCCGTTGCTTCTCTGCAAGTCTCTCTTCAGTATCTTCGTAGTCTGAAACAAGAAGGTTGGGATTTAGAAAACTTATTTCCTACAAATCCCTATTTCAATGACC
Source organism: Mythimna albipuncta (assembly GCA_929112965.1). NCBI lineage: Eukaryota > Metazoa > Arthropoda > Insecta > Lepidoptera > Noctuidae > Mythimna > Mythimna albipuncta. Next base: position 4,108,717 of record OV815988.1, read on the forward strand.
TTCAATACCTACCTAATTGTTCTAAGCCAAAAACTTAAAAAAAAAACTGGTTTTACAAAATTATTTTGACCGTTAAAATAGCCATACACGCTAGGCTATACTGATAGGTTTGCCTGTACAGTTGAGTTGTGCAGGTAAACCGGGGCGTGTGTGTTGCACAACACATCTATGTACCGTAAAACGGGGTGAATAGAGACTTAGGGGTGAATAGAGACAAAACTTTGGTTTGATTTTTCACTTTGGTACTAGGTACAATATCGGCCTCTAACAAAGCATCGATTTTTTAGAATAACAATTTATTAAAAAATTGATTTATTTAAATGCTGCAAAAAATATTCAAATATCGAGAAAATACCCTTTAAAATTTTGCCTCTATTCACCCTTAAGTCTCTATTCACCCCATTTTACTGTAGTAAAATGGGGTGAATAGAGACATACACATTGATTTTTTAGAATAACAATTCATTAAAAAATTGATTTAGTTAAATGCTGCAAAAAATATTCTAATATCGAGAAAATACCCTTTAAAGTTTTGTCCCTATTCACCCCTAAGTCTCTATTCACCCTATTTTACTGTATGTAGGTTTCCACACAAGCTTACCTGACAGATATAACTGTGCAGACAAACTCGTCAGGAACACCCTAACGTGTATGGCTGGCTATAAATCGGTTATTTTCCCGAAGCATCCATGAATGGATCTGGATTTTAGGATTAAATAAAACAGCCAATAAGAAGTAAAAGATTTATTTTTATTCTTACAATCTAAAATACTATATGTATTGTTAGTTTTAAAACTTGAATATGATTGGGAAGTGTTTATTAGATTGACAAGTAGAAAAAATCATCTCCCAATGTTTATTTAAAATCAATTTGACTAGAGATTTTCCGCAGACATAAAATGTACTACGCGTTCCAAATGAGAATAGGACCGATTCCTATGTTTTGACGTCTCGTCGTACTGTCAAATCGAAGAAATTTTGGCAAAATTGAAGAACGTATAGATGAGTAAAATTGAAGAACTGGATTCTGATTAAACTTTTTTCGTTCACAGTTCATAAATGAATAAAAAAATTCGTAAATTAATTAATGTTTAAAATTTCTGTCCTCGATTTGACAGTAAATCGTGACGTCACAACATGGCGGGCGATCATATTCTCATTTGGAACGCATTGTAGGTATCAATATTTTAGTATCAGCCCCCGACGCTAGCGAAACGAAATGAAACCGTCGTAACTTGGCTACGGGGGCTAAACAACAAATGACAACGCGATCAACGATCGCAGATTCTATAGTGTGTTTCACATAAGAAGTTCTTTCGCCGTAATGTTGGTTCCCCTGTCTGTCTACAGAAAAAAGAAGGAAAAAAAGAAAAAGAAATGCGAATCGAAATCGATTTTAACGGTATAGTCTGTCAAAAAAGTCAAACGAACTGGGAATTTTTGGAAGAAATAAAAGTGTTGACTACATCAGATTTCCTTTTACCCTAATAATTACCGTAAAGTGGGGTTACTTTGGCCCTAAGGTATAACTTTGACCCGGACTCATTAACCAATAGGAACACAGTAGACACCGTTTCTCATGTTCCTATTGGTTAATAAGCTTAGCCAAAGTTACCCTACTTTACCCGGTACCCAAGTCGTTTGACTTTTTAGACCGACTCTAGTTGCAACACTTTTTGGAGAATTATAAGGGAATGGGATTTTATTAAACAAAAAGCAGGTCTAAAAGGAAGTTGTTAATAGAGAAGTACGATATTGGGGCGCGGCGTTTTCGGTATTTGAAAGAATTGCAGGACAATCGAAATGGAGCCCAGCGTCCTATATTTTTTATTTCGTTAGGTAATTTCATTGCTCAAAATATGGCAACACTATTTTTCCGTATTGCCAACGTTACGGCGAAGAAACTTCAGGGAAACGCACTGATAGATATTATTTACATAGCATGATCAGCAGGACGACAATATAAATCTTTAACATGAGAGAAAAGGATAGGTACTCGCAGCTACATTGTATGAAGCTAACAGCTAGCCCACACCATTCTAGAGAGCAAAGAATATACCTAGTTATTTTTAAATTATTATGATTTCTTTTTGTATTATCTTCTGTGAAGTTTTAAGTTACTTTTAACCTTTCAAATAGCGTTATTTAGAGACACAATAGAAACAATGTCAGCGCGAACGCCACAGCGCCAACGCGTTCGCTTGGGGTTTTATGAATCTTACTTGTAATATGAAAAATTTACACATAAGTACCCAAAAATGATCCAACTGTAGGATCAAACCCAGGGGCTTTACCATGACCTGTTAAAATGACACCAATGTCACCCTTCTCAGCTGGGTCGAAGCCTGCTGGGGTCAGGGTTAGCTCCAAAAGGTAGCTCGGCCCTGGTATGAAAGGCAAGAAGGAACGGGGTGGGTTTTTTAGTCAGTAAGAGTCTGACACTATCTTCCACTCCACCCAATGGCGGGGGATGTCATTGGGATGATTTTCACCCACCAAAAAAAAACCAATGTCACCCATTTTTTTTAGGTGGGAAATAATCCAATGACATCTCCCGTCCTTGGGCGGAGCATCAGGGTGCGTCAGACTTTTACTGACTAAAACCACAAAATATATAAGTACAGAAGTCAATCTACTTACAAAGCGCGCTTGAGCAACGCACACATAGAAACCGCTCACGGACACGATATCCCGGAGCGTCTCGGACCACTCATCGAACAGGTCCGGCTCAAACACTCATTAGTGTACGTCCACCGAGCGTAGGTATAAAAAGTGAAGTACATACATGAGATTGTCTTCTGTACCTATCTATTTTGTGCTAAAACCCACTCCTTTGCCTTCGTTCGAGGGCCTCGGAGTTCATTATCGCAAAAACCATGGCCCCAGTCATTAATGTCACCCTATGGTTTATAGCTGCATCCCTCTTTTTCACTTGCACTCCTGATATTTTAGCACGTCATAGTAACGCTCTTGTACATTGCATTGCACATAAGAAGTTCCTTCGCCGTAATGTTGGCACCCCTGTCTGTCTAAAGAAAAGAGAAAAGAGTTGCCTACTCTAACAAAATTGTTGCCTGAAATGCGAAACCAAATCGATTTTAACGGTAGTCGCACCACTTTATGAATTATGAGGGGAATGATATTTTATTTTAAAAAAAGCAGGTCTAAAGGGAAGTTGTCAATGGAGAGGTACCCGCGAAAGATCGACGCGGTAAAATAGCGAAATATCAGTTAATCTCCCTAAAATTAAGCAATTTCATTGATAAAAATATAGCAACACTATTTTTCCGTATTGCCAACATTACGGCAAAGTAACTTCTTATGTGAAACTCACTGTACAGTGCATTTCACTTAATAAAATATTAGGGAGATTAACTGATATTTCGTTATTTTTAACAATTGCCATATTATTTTCTTTTGGAAACTAAAAATTATTTTTGAATAAAGTATAGGACACTGGGCTCCATTTTGATTGTCCTGCAATTCTTTCAAATACCGAAAACGCCACGCCACACTATTGTACGTCCTCATTGATAACCTGACCCTGTCCTTTTAGAGCTGCTTTTTTTTTAATAAAATCCCATTCCTACATAGTTAAGTACACACACACCACACACCACCACACAGTACCACCCATTGTTACCACCACACCACATAATTAGTGCGATAAGACCGCCCCCATTGTGCACTTATTCTTTTAAATGTTTGTCCTATATTTTTGTTTATTTGGTGTACAATAAAGTTTATAATAAATAATAAATAAATAATAATAGTTCTCCAAAAAGTGTTGCAACTACTGTTAAAATTTAAAATCGATTCCGTTTCGCATTTCGGGCAACAATTTTGGTAGAGTAGGTAACTCTTTTCTTTTTTCCCTTCTTTTTGCTGTAGACAGACAGGGGAGCCAACATTACGGCGAAAGAACTTCTTAAGTGAAACGCACTGTATTTGCTGATCAAAAGTCTACTGTTGATAATATGAAACATCCCACAAAAGTAGCTTATTATACTTATTTAAAGACTTAAATTGCTATCGTCAATAGCAAATCTCATTTTGTTTCGATATTGAGATATGATAAATTCATGATAGCACAAGTAAACCTTAGTGGTTATTAGTTGCTATTTAACTTAGATAATCCTGTATTATTTTGTATAAATGATAAATAAATAAAAAAAGTTAATCCCATAAATAGAATTTTTAAATTATTATTGATAGGCTCGCGTTTGTCCACCATCTCACCTGATAGTAAACGATGATGTGGCCGACGATGGAGCACGCTTGCCTAGAAGTAACCTATTCACTAGTTTAGGTCGCGTTAATAGCTCGTATAAGTACCGGCACGAATCTTGAGCGCTCGGCGTCAGAGTGAGGATCGCTTTGCGTATTCCATACATTGGCGAGCCAATCACTGACACTCCCCGCCCCCGCGTCTCACTTCATACCACTAAAAAGGCCCGATACTAGACTTCTGCGCAAGTGAAAGTCAGCGCTAGGGCCTTAATTTAATTTTATCAACCAAGTATATACTCTTCAGTTTCCTTATGCTTATTCACATGAGCAACGAAAGTCTTCTCCATTCTAAACCTCTGGTCACAATGCGGGCATTTGAAATGTTTGCTAGGATCGTGCGTCTTCATGTGACGCCTCATTGCCTGCATATCATATGCCTTGTGCCCACAAACATGGCATGTCGTGAATTTCTCCTTCAAATGCACTATAGATACATGCTTCAAAAGCGTGCTTTTACGAGTAAAGATTTTGGGACATTTCTCGCAAGGAAACTGTAAACATTTCACGTTATGATCTAAAGCAATATGGTTTCTTTTCAGATACCTACTTTCGAATGTTTTAGGACACATATCGCAAATGAATTTTCCTGTTTTATGAGATTTTCGGCAGTGATTCGCTAATCTGGCTTTGCTTGGGTAGTTTTGACCGCAGTATTTGCAAGTTGTATTTACACCGGAATGCACGTTTCTTATATGGTGTGTTATTGTCCCTTTCAACGTGAAAGCTAATCCACAGTAATCACAAATATATTTGCGAGCGTTGTTATGGAATTTGTTGACATGTCTCAGTAATGGAGCGAAAAATTTGTAGCTCTCACAGCAATGAATGCAAAGCATTCCTTCGTCTGACAGATTGAAAACGTAGCAGCATTTGTCAAAGATATCTCGATCAATTTTAAGATCATGTGCTTCAGATATATGATTCAAATAATGATCGAAGTTTTGTATCGATTTAGGACATAGTTTGCAGGATATTTCAGAGATGTCCCACTTAATACGGGTATGGCGACCAATCTTTTGTAGGATATGGTTGATTTTTATTTCGTCATGTTTTTTTGTGTGTTCTTTCAACTTTGAGCAGTCGATAAAGATGTCGTCACAGTAGAAACACCGGTAGCGGTTACGGAACCACTTGAAAGGTATAATAGTGGAATGTCCTATGAATATCGTGAATATTCTGCGTAGTTCTTCCAGGGTTGAGATAAAAATTTCTGAAAAAAAAGAAAAAACGTATTCAGACTTTTTATTGTTTGAGATATGGAGTGGAACAGGGTGTAAGCTCAAGCGTGCGTTGAAAAGTGAGGGCTGTTGTATATGTCTTAATCGCGCGGACTACTCTAGGGCGATTATCACACTGCCACGCACCGCGCAGCGTAGCGCGTGAAAGCGTGTTTTAATGTTGCTTGTAAGTATCTCCGGTTGTTTAGAAAACACGCACAGTCCAACACCGCAAATGCAAATCACGCGCCTACATGCGGAGAAAAATGCGCCCACGCGCGCGGGTGCGGGCGACACGCAAGGTATGACACATTGAGTCTTGTAGTACCGTGCGTGATTTTGTATGAAATGAATGCGTGTTGCGTGAATTTACAAAATGCACCTATGCGTGTGAGTGTGTAAAAAACCCACTCTCGCAAGTACGCGCGTAGGTGCGTTGACACGCAAAATGCAGCGTGATGCGTGGCAGTTTGATAATCGCTTAAAAGCGCGATGCAGGATTTAAAATTTTAGTTCTTAGGGGTGTTTTTAATATCGTACGGATTTCATCACGCAAGCGGCTTTGCTCCGCACGCAGAAAATTTCAAAATGCAAAAAAAACGCGTCCCGCGTGCGTATTCCACGCATTACAATAAATACTTGTATGAAATGGAGATATGCGGGGGTCCCGCGTGGAGCAAACCGCATGTGTGGTGAAAACCGCACGATATTAAAAATACCTTTAAATGGCGTCATAGATGTCGCTATTTAAAAAAGAAGAAATTAATTACAGTTTCATCTATATAAAATATCCTTTCTAAATATATAGGGTGACTGGTAATTAGTGACCGATAGTAATACACGTGGCATGTACTCATGATTACAGACAGTTTTCCCAAAAAAACTTTTCTTTACACTCACTATTTAACTTATATTAGGTACCTACCTACACTGATTACATACACCGATGGGTTTGCAAGCGGCGCGGACACGAACAGCTGTTCGCGCAAAACCTTACCTATAAGTGTCAACTCACACCAAAAGAGCGTCGAAGCGCAGCGAAGCGGATCGCAGTTTCAGTGTAATATGAGTTTTAACTTTATTTTCATTGCTATAATACTTATTATCGCATGAGAAACTCGAACGAGTCGCGCGGATGCCCGCGGCGCCGCGGGAAGTCCAGCGAATTCTATGAACGGTAAACGGGTCGCTGCCCTTCGCCGCTCTTTCGGTGTGAGTTGACCCTAATAGTGTTAGAGCTTGCAAACCCATTGTTAGTTGTAATCAGCGTAGGTACTTATATGTTCCGGTTTGTTATTGTGATAAAACTAATAAGTATTAAAAAGTTTCTTTGGCAAAGTTGTTTGTAATCATGAGTACTAACGTGTATAACCTGGTTCATTAAAGAACGGAATCTTAAATGGCGGCGCTTATCATGTTCTCTCGCTCGCACACTAGTGCCGTCTATACTCACTCTCGCGCGTACCGTAAACAGAAAAAAAATAGTCTCGATTAGCTTCCACGCTGTTTTGACGCGCTCAGTGTTCCTTTTCATCAATATCTTGTTTTAGTTTTCTGTTATTTTTCCGTTGTTACCTGTTTGTTATTGTTGTTGAGTTGAGAAACTAGTTTGAAATTAATATGACCCAATCTTGTTTTTATTATTTTAAATTAAAAAAAAACTTTAATTTCAAATTTTATATGTTGTCTGTACTATCTGTCAACGCAAGTATATGGCCGCCATTTAAGATTCCTTTCTTTAATGCACCGACTTATATAAGTATCGGTCACTATTTACCAGTCACCCTACTCATCTCTTTTTTTTTCAGAACTATCGCACGTTATCTTTGCACCTATTTCTTTGTTTTCGTCTCCTTATATTTTTTATTCTATGTGTGTACATGAATTGTCAATGTTTAACCGCTTGCGTCGGATTAGTATTCACCAGGGTCGTGTTAGCGACTGGCTACTCCATCTCGTTTAGCTCTTCAATCCCCATAGGTGACAGAAGAGCTGACGAGATGGAGTATTTGGTCGTGGATGTGCGCCCCTGGCGGGATAAACAAGAGAGTGTCGGATATATCCGACGTAAGCGAGTTAAAGGTTAAATATATATCGATATACTGTTATTGTAATAATTCGGCTTTTATAATTTAACTAGGTATGATGGGACTGGCATACACGCCTGTGTAAAAGTCCCTAATAATAAATAAAGAGAAAAAAAAAACTAGCTTTCGCCCGCGGCTTTGCTCCTGCTCCACTCTACCCTACTATACCCTACCCTACACTATCCTACTCTACCTACACTACCCTAATTTTTTTTTCCCATACGAAGGAGAAGTCCTCACAATAACAAATACGACAAAAAAAATATTAGCGAAATCGGTTCAGCTGTTCTCGAGAGACTTAGCAAGACATTTAGCGATTCATTTTTATATTATAGAAGATGATTGGGCCGAGCCCTTTCAGAACTAGACCCTGGCCCTAGTAAAGTGGCTAGGTTCACTTGTGACGATTCAAAATAACCTACCTATGAAGAAGGAGTGACTTCCAACAATACCGCATCAAAATGATCTTCCTTCCACTTATTAGTTTCATGTCTCTGTACGTGACAAACCATATTCTTTTTTCTCCTAAACGTGACCCCGCAAATTTGACATTTGAAAGGTCTTTCGTCACTATGCACGACCATATGTCTTTTGAGACTTTCAGTGCTAAAAGATTTGTGTCCACAAATTTCACACGTGCAATTTTTTTCCTTATAATGCACTCGAAGTTTATGCTGAATGTATTTATTATTTCTTGTGAAAATCTTTGAACAGATTTCGCAGACTAGTTGAGCGCTTTTGCAGTCATGGACCAGCGCTAAGTGTCGCTTCTTTTGATAGCTATTAGCTAGTATTTCGGGACACATCGGACATTGAAGTTTATTAATCTCGTGTACATTTTCAACATGATTCCGAAGCGCGTACTGTGTTCGGAAAGTTTCATTACAATGCTTACAAGACTTGATGCCGTGATATTGTTTTATATGGTTTAGTACATTACATTTCTCATGGAATCCTTGTCCGCATATATCACATACGATGCTTTGGACGTGGTATTTATAAGTGTGTAAAAGTAGAGGTCCAAAGAATCTGAAATACTGTCCACATTCGAAACAGGACATGCCATCATCAGACAAATTGAAGCAGTCGAAGGCTTGAGACGCGTCTTTGTCTATACTGAGCACGTGTATATCTGATAGATGCTCCAAATACTCTTGAAAAGTATCGAATTGGTCAGCACAGGCGGTGCACCAAATGTTAGAGATATCTAACTTTATTCTGCCTGTTTTATTCTGTGTTCTTGTTATTATTTCTTCTATATCGACCTGTCTGTGTTCAGTATCTGCATGTTCCCTTAGTCGCACGCTTTCGACGAAGAAAGATTGGCAGTAGAAGCAGTAGTATTTGCTCATGTGCCATCTGAATGGCAGTATGGTTGAGTTTTGTATGATGAGAGTCAGTATAGTCGCGAGCTGGTTCTTTCGTTTCTCTTCATTGAGTTTCTTTGTTTGTTCTTGCAATATTAGTTCTGAAATGAAAGAATAATCGCGTTAGATGTCCTCTGTGATATATCCGGGTGGTTAAAATGCCTAGCCACCAGTGGTTTCAGCCCCCCTAGCCAAGTTACAACAGTTTCGCTTGCGCCGAACGCTTCGAGTTGGCCACGCCGCCATTTCTTTTGTTTTGATCACATGACTGAGCGTTGAGACGACGTCATTCCCGTACATTTGAAGCTTTCTGCTAGCGTTAACGATTGCAGATTAGCAACATGGCTAGGGGTACAGGTATTCCTGCTATTTTGTTGACTGTAGTAAGGAGAATATAAGAGAGAGGTATTCAGAATTTCGATTTTGTTTTTCTTTTATTTAGTGTCATCATTTAAGCATATAAATGCAGAGCAGTGGTGGCCGAGTGGTATCGGCCCCGACTTACGAGTTGTAGGTCGCGATTTCAAACCCAGTCAGGCACATTACTACGTGTAATGTATTTCATCACCACTGCTCTTAAAAACGGTGAAGAAAAATATCGTGAGGAAACCGGCATGTCCTAGAACCAAAAATTCGAAGACATGTAACATTCGCTAAACCGCACTGGGCGCGTAGTGGATTACGGCCCATTCCCTCTCCTATAGGGGAAGCCTGAGTCCCACCAATGGGAACATTATAAGGCCGACCATACTATATAAATGCATCCAGGACTATTGGATTGTTTAACGCCTCGAGCGCCGATTGTAGATGCGTCTGTACCACTTGAATGACCTTGAAAAACGCTTAATTGTCAAATGTTTGTACTAGTCTACGATCCGATTAAGAACGACCTTCACCGGTCTGTTTAATGGATGCAACTTATTTTATGATAAATTTAGTGTATTAAATAATATAACGAGGGTGGGTTGCCTAAGAAATTCCTGGCCAAACATTTGTTTTTTTGAAAATGCACCGGTTTGTATAACGAATTTTAATACTAACCGAAAGTATGAAGCCTTTAGAACATAAAAATGTTGGGTTGCCTATTTGTTTCCTGGCATAACTAAGGGTTGCCAGGTATAAACAGGTATGTATAAACAATTGTGTTTAGTTGATTCCTATTTTAAACAATAAAAAAAAAATTACAGAAACCGGTCCAGCCGTCACGCGTGATAGCGTGACCAAGGGAAATAGGTATTCATTTTTATATATATAGATAATAAAAACCATATTTTTTATTAAATATCTTTAATAATTAATTAAATAGTTAAAATAACAAAGTTTCAGCGAATTTATACCTATATCTAGGTATTCAGGTGCACAACTTTATAAAAATAATTCAAAATATAACATACTTAATAAATACCTAAATGTGAAAGTTTGTAATGTTCATGAATATGGTTGAACAAATACGGATAAAACTTGGCACAGGGGTAGACAAAGCTCCTGGAGCTCAAAGGGTAATAGAACAAGGTGGGTTTTAGACAGTAAAAGCACAAAATAATATAGGTACAGAAATCAATCTACATACAAAGCACACTCACACAACGCACACATAGACACCGCTCACGGACACGATATCTCGGAGCGCCTCGGCCCGCTCGTCGAACAGTTCCGGCTCAAACGCTCATTAGTGTGCGTCCACCGAGCGTAGGTATAAAAAGTGAAGTACATACATGAGATTGTCTTCTGTATCTATCTATTTTGTGCTTGAACAGCATGGCCCGATCTAGCTATTTAGTCGCTTCGGGCAAAGATAATTTTCACCGCCCTTTACATACATAAAACCATATAATTCATGAGTCTTAAGTCTTAAATATTTCCACTATCCAACCTGAAGTAGGTTGGAAGGTGGCACATAAAATTCTCAACCTGACAACTTGGGTGTGGATGTCTAATGGCTAGTTTGGAAGATAGGAATAAGTCAATTTTGCCGCCCCTCATTTTTTGCTGCTCTGGACAAATGCCCGGCTTGCTGGCTTTAGATCTAGCTGTGGATCGGGCCCTGTAGAACAGAAGTCAGTGGATGACATGTGAATGACTACCCACCACAAAAAAAAATGGTTTAGTTAGATCAAGCCTTTTTTTTATGGTGGGAAAAATCATGCATTGACATCCCCCGCCCTTGGGCGGAGCGGGAGATAGTGTCAGACTCTTACTGACTTAAAGACCCACCCCGTTCCTTCTTCTAGCCTTCGTACCGGGGCTCGAGCGCCCTTTCGGATAACCCTGGCCCCAGTAGGCAGTTAGATCAAGCTTTACATTAGGACACGGGATGCCCTGACTATCTCATAAAGATGTTTGCACTAACCCAGAGATGTACAGACCGTGGCCCCCCGGTAATATACTAGTGGCCCGCCAGCAAATTAGCTCTCACAAATAAATTTTCTAATTATAGTAAAATGACAAAAAAATTCAATAAAACTGCCGTTAAACTTTTCTTTGTCCAAAAGTTAGATATTTTATTACAATCTTTTCGTGAACTATTTTCCGAGTTTCAAAAAGTTAAGGCTTATAGTCCCTTGACCCATCTGGCCAAAATTATGTGAACGCACCTCTCGCACCCGCCTAGGCGGCAGTACGCAAATCTGTGCATTTATTTGCGGCCTACAGCGCCCAGAAAGCACGCGGCTGACCTTTAAATCAATTTTCTTTGAGAAATATTGATTGATTTACTTAAGCAATGTTCACTTTGAAGAAAATTTACCCACCAATTTTTATGTGTAAAAATGTTTCTAAAGATTGGATCTTGGCCGTTTCGAAGGAGTAGAGAAAAGTTGCGAAATTGCTAAATATTTTTTTTAAACAAAAGTATTAATAGCACGAAAAAATCAAATGTTGATAATGTTGTTCATGAATCTATAATAAACATATGTGTTTTTCAAACCTATTAACCGGGCCGTTACCGAGGAGTAGACTTCAGAAAGTCACTGTTTTATAGCACTTTTGGGCGCTTGGGCCTTAAGCCTCTATTGAACAAATTTAGCAATCCTTTCACCATTACAGTTGAAACTGCACTAAAGTTAATGCAGTTAGAATTAATCGATATTCAAAAGAATCAATATTTTTGCAACAAATTCTACGAAGGGGACTTGCCTGCTTTGCTTTTACCGCTGCATTGATAAAAACGCATAAATGCCCTGAAACGCGTCAGCTTATTTGGTTCTACTTATATACGTGAACCAACTTTTTCGGTATTGAATACACGTTGGCCGAGCGTTGCCGAGTGAAGACCAATTCCAACATCTAGACAGTAAGTTTGCGTTGTCATGCTATCGCTCGGTGTCGCTCGCCTAATTGGTTGAGTAAAAACAAGCGCCGACGTGTATAGACCTCATTTGGCCTAGCTTGTCACAACTCGCAGCCGCTCGCGATTACTTGCCTCACTTCGGAGCGGTGTCGGTTTTTCTGCACAAATCAAAGGCGCTCGCCCAACATGTGGGCGTCTCCTCAAAACTCGTCTAAGTTGGCCATTTGCATTGGTTTCCTTCAAACTTGCCGAACGTCTAGACAGTAGCGCTTGCCTTGTGTCAATTAGCCTGAATTTGCCTAGACTCGTATTGGCCTAAGCTCGGCCTACATGTATAGCTTTAGATTTTGTCTTCTACAAGTTTGGTCGTGTCTGTCTTCGGGACAGTTCGCCGCGAAATCTTCGGTTTTCCTTCCATGTGAACGGTTTTTAAATGACTTGACAACCCTTTTTTTGTTTTAAATGCCTTAGCACAAACATCGCAACTGAACTTCCTTTCATTACTGTGTTTCAACATGTGCATTTGCAGCCTGCTTGCTTCGAAACCTCGCCAGCCGCAAATACTACAAATGGCGTTCTTTTCTTTCAAATGCGTTTCTCTTAAGTGTTTCACCATGAAACTTCTATAAACAAAATCTAATGGACATTGAGGACATTTAATTCTTTCTTTATTCTTGTGCACATTCATCATATGCGATGATCTTTTATAATGCGTGTCAAAAACTTCATTACAATACATGCACTTATACGTCTTTCCGTGAACTCTTTGCATGTGAGTTCGTATCTTCGTTGGCGCCATTTTGTCATCACACAGTCTACATTTCACTGTTTTATGGTCATGTTTAATTTTTATATGTTCCTTTAATCTTTGTGTTGTACTAAAATGAGTACCACAAAGATCACATAGTACATTAGAAAGACCTTTATGATATTTATTTGTGTGGAAAAGCAACCGGCCAAAAGTTTGATAGATACCTTTGCATATGGCACATGAAACATTCATGTTATTTAGTATAAAAGGGTTCATCCCAATGCCTATATCTTTATTGAACTCAATCCCATGTTTTGTAATCAAATGATCCACTAAATAGTGTATATCGTCAATTTCTTCCGGACATAGTTTGCAAGAGATGTTTGAGACGTCTACATATACAGCCGGATCTAAAAAGGACTTCATTTTCTTGGATATTTCTTCAATTGTATGGATACTTTGGTGGTGTTTTAAATATTTGGGTTGTTGAAAGATTTCGTAGCAATAAAAACATCTGTATGCGTTTTTAAGCCATCTGAAAGGCATTATCGTCGATCTTTCAAGTACTTGGGTTACATTTACTCTCAGTATCTTTTGTGTTTCGAGTAGGCCATATGATTGTACTGTTTTGACTTCAGGAGTTGCGTCCTGCGATTTTTTCGTTATAGTAATATCCCCTTTATTTATTTCTGTTTTAGGTTGAGTCTCTTGAGGGCGTGCAATCTCTGAAAGAGAAAATTTTCTTCATAGAGTTGTGATATTACGTAGGTAGGTGCTCCTATGTCATATGCTAGTTCCAAAACGCTTGGTATTGTATATGGTCTCCGGTAGAACAAAAATTTGTTAAAAATCCAAAATTATAATAAATATTATTTAAAAAACATTTTTTATATTTCTATTGATAGAGGAGAAAAGATAGGTAAGTACCATCAAAGACACTTCCGCCTGACCACCCCTAAATTAATTTTTGCTTGCACTCGAAACGAAAACTTTATAGGGTTTGGTATAGCGCCGCGCCTCAGCATTCAAGCGATTTTTTTTAAAGGATCAAACAGAAATGGGTAAAATCTACAAGTCCGTGATAAGGCCTATACTTTCCATACTGTATGGAATGTTGGGCTGTGAAAAAGACGGATAAAAAAACATTGCATATAGCGGAGATGAGAATGTTAAGACGGATGTGTGGTGTGACAAGAATGGGTAAAGCGAGAAATTAGTATATATTAGGGGAAGTTTGAAAGTGGCGCTAGTGACTGAAAGGAAATTCAATCGCCAGTACTGTGTTATTAAAATATTGACGTCATTTAATCGAAGTATAAATACAAAATAGATAAGTACAGAAGACAATCTCATGTATGTACTTCACTTTTTATACCTACGCTCGGCTCGGTGGACGCACACTAATGAGCATTTGAGCCGGAACTGTTCGACGAGCGGGCCGAGACGCGACCGAGACATCGTTTCCGTGAGCGGTGTCTATGTGTGCGTTGTAAGAGCGCGCTTTGTATGTAGATTGACTTTTGTACCTATATATTTTGTGGTATGAAGGAAGAAGGCATTAAGTCCGCCTTTGTAAGTACCTTTATGTTGGATGAAATTTTAATAAATAAATAAGAACAGAAGAAATAATTACGATAACTTCTTAATTAATTTGATGATGTAATGGTACTCTTATACTCTTATAATTCAAATGAGTATATAAGAGTAACGTAGGTACCTACTAGTATGGAAGTATAAAGTTTATAAATGTGAAATAAAATACAGTTTTCAGATGAAATTCAGATATAATTGAATATCAATACAAGCTAAAAAACCCTTAAAAACAAACTTTCTTCTATCAAATTCAGGATTCGAGATAATGTGGTAGTTAACACTAGTTTAAATCAATAAAAAAAACTCGTTCAATATTATATCTCAACGAATCTGAGAAGTATCGTTTGACGTTTCATACTTTTCTATGAAATTACTTTTGTGCAGGCGTAACTCACACTATTTCTATTATTTTTCGTTTTTTTTTTTTAATAAATAGTCCATTATTATTTAGATATATTGGTACAAATCGCTTTTAAAACCCGCAATCTATGCGGATGGCAATAAATAATTATGAACTTATTTTTCATACTGTCAAATAGCCTATTTAGTTTTTTTACCCCTCGTATATTTAGTTGTTACAAATAGTATTTTTACATGAATAATATTGCTATACCGTTTAAAATTATTGCACTTAATATCGTCATTTATTAGTATTATAAGATCTTCCAAAAGATCTAAAAAATAACTTAGGTATCTTTACAACGCGTTCCAAATGAGAATAGGACCGATTCCTATGTTTTGACGTCTCGTCGTACTGTCAAATCGAAGACACTTTGGCAAAATTTAAGAACTCGGAGATGAGTAAAATTGAAGAACAGGATTCTGATTAAACTTTTTTCGTTCATAGCATATAAATAAACTAAATTTTTCGTAAATTAATTAATGTTTAAAAATTCCTTTCCTCGATTTGACAGTAAATCGTGACGTCACAACATGGCGGGCGATCCTATTCTCATTTGGAACGCATTGTACATAATACTATACTCCATCGGTTTAAGTAGTTAATTATGTGTAAACAATCTTATCAAGTCTTTTATCGAAAATATTGTCTAAAAAATTTATCTAAAAATGTTTACAATTAGGTATTTACCTATCCCAATGTTAGGTAATTAACTAAATTTAAATAATCTTTGTAAGTCTTTTATTTATTTATTATAATCTTTATTGTACACCAAATAAACAAAAATACAGGACAAACATTTAAAAGAATAAGTGCACAATGGGCGGTCTTATCGCACAGGGCGAGGGTCTTTTATACGATTTATTTTAAATAAAAAGACATATAGGTATCAAGATTGTTTACCTTTATTTAACTACCTACAGTGACTAGGAAGTTCCTTCGTCGTAATGTTGGCTCCCCTGTCTTACTACAGAAAAAAAAGAAGAGAACTACGGAACCCTAAAAAAGGAAAGAGTTCCCTACTCTACCAAAATTGTTGCACGAAATGCGAAACGAAATTGGTTTTAACGGTAGTTGCAACACTTTTTGGAGAATTATGACTTATGAGGGAATGGGATTTGATTTAAAAAAATCAGGTCTAAAAGGAAGTTGTTAACGTAGAGGTACGATATTGTGGTGTTGCTTTTTCGGTATTTGAAATAATTGCAGGACCATTAAAATTGAGCCCAGCGTCCTATATTTTATTACTGTACAGTGTTACAGTTTCCAAAACAAAAAACAAAAAAAAAACAATTCTTAAAAGTAATGAAATATCAGTTAATCTCCCTAATTTTAAGTAATTTCATTGCTCGATATATAGCAACACTGTTTTTTCGTATTGCCAACATAACGGCGGAAGAACTTCCTATGCGAAACGCACTGTAAACCGATGGAGTATAGCTGTGCTGCCAGTGCAGCTGTGGCTTCATTCGCATGAATGTAGAAAATACCAATAGATAAAATATGAGAAAGGTATCTGCATATAGTACTAGTCAGTATTCAATGTGTAAATCTAATTACTTAATCTAGATAAACTAACTTCAAATCAAAAGCATTTTTTTCAAATAGGAAGCATTCAAATCGTGCGTCAAATGGCTATTAGTCCAAGAAAAGTGAAGCTAAATTGCACGTTCCAAAGCGTAGATCTCTATGGAAAAGAACGTGCAAGATACTCCATGAACAATCGTTTAAATAAAAAAATTGAGTTACATATAATCTTGGTTACATACTTCAGACTCCAAAAACCACACAAAAAATATGTTTTTTGTTAACGCTCTCATTTTTTGTTACTACTTAGTTAAAATACTCTTATTGCAATAGGTCTACTCATACTTCAATGATTAAGATGAAAATAACAAAGCCATTAAAAAATATAACTACCTTTAATTGTTATGCGGTACACAGTTGAGTTACAAAATAGTCTGGTACAGAAGACAATCTACATACAAAGCGCGCTCGAGCAACGCACACATAGACACCGCTCACGGACACGATATCTCAGCTCAATTCTGAGCATTGCCAGCGTGTATGCATCCACTTAAGACACGCGTCTGTGAACTTTTTTTGAAATAATGGAGCAAAAAAAGTTACAACAGCCCCCCTAGCCAAGTTACAACCGTTTCGCTTGCGCCGAACGCTTCGAGTTGACCTTGCCGCCAATTCTTTTGTTCTGACCACGTGACTGAGCGATAAGACTGACGTCCATTACCGTACATTTGAAGCTTTCTACAAGCGTTAACTATTGCAGATAAGCAACTCTGCTAGGGGTACTGTTTAGCTTAGGTTTTTTTTAAATTTAACATTAAATGCTGAATTATCGTTTCCTAAGCTACCAGTTTTAAGACGTAATTAACACAAAATAGATAGGTACAGAAGACCATCTCATGTATGTACTTTACTTTTAATACCTACGCTCGGTGGACGCACACTAATGAGCGTTTGAGCCGGAACTGTTCGACGAGCGCGCCGAGGCGCTCCGAGATATCGTGTCCGTGAGCGGTGTCTATGTGTGCGTTGCTCGAGCGCACTTTGTATGTAGATTGACTTCTGTGCCTATTTTTTCTGTGTAATTAGGTACTTAGTTATTTGCTTGTAGTTCGATAGTTACTGACGTAACGCAGAAGAGTTAGGTAGGTTGATAAGTACATGACTTTGTAGCAATATAATATTTTTACAATTTATACCTATTAGGTATTTATCGCTGAGCCCGAGCGCGCTCAGACTGAGGAGCGCCGACCGTAGCGCAATTGTTGAGCGTAGGTATGAAAAGTGAAGTAGATACCAAGAGATTAACTTCTGTATATTCCTATCTATTTTGTGGGTGAGTACAGCTGCCCTATGGCTCGGCGCAAATGGGCCAACGACCACAGCCACCGGTGTCTGTCGCGCGCTATCGCCACATTTCTAAAAGTGTCAGAAGCGAGCGACAGCCACCGGTGTCTGGAAGCCGCCACATTTTATAACACCAAATAGCGGGACGTGAATGGATTTCCGATATGAATGTATTAACATCCATTGAGACGTCATGCTCCATGATGGTACGCGTGCGATACGTAAAACGTCGACGGTTAACTGCGCGGGGGGTGGAGCAATGCGACAATGGCGGGTGTCGGCGTTTTGTGTGGCACGTAGTGACCACTAGTGGCGAGTCGCGGACACTACTGTAGCGAGTGGCCGCCACCGGATACACGTGTGGCGGCGCGTCTATACAAAATATATTAAATGTGTGTTAAGTCGCCGTCGCTGGCCACCGGTGGCTGTGGTAGGTGGCCCATTTGCGCCGAGCCTAAATGAGATAATCTAAAAAATATGTTGAGATCTATAATTAAAACCACTATTACTTCATCATCTACCTGCCTTTATCCCATGTTACTTGTAGTTGGCGTAACATGTTTTTTTTCTTCCATTCTATCCTGTCACCCATCACGTTATCGCTAACCCTTTTCTTTCTCAACACTCCTCACACAATCCATCCATCTTTTCTTTGGCCTCACTCGCCCACTGTGTCCATCCCCATGTATATTCAAAAATGTAAAACTATATTGGGTCACGTAGATATGCTGATCTGCATACATCGATCTCCATACAATGCGTTCCAAATGAGAATAGGATCGTCCGCCATGTTGTGACGTCACGTTTTACTGTCAAATCGACGATAGAAATTTTGAAACATTAATTAATTTACAAAAAAAAATAATTTGTTTATGTACTGTGAACGAAAAAAGTTTAATCAGAATGCAGTTCTTCAATTTTACTCATCTCCAAGTTCTTCAATTATGCCAAAATTTCTTCGCTTTTACAGTACGACGAGACGTCAAAACGTAGGAATCGGTCCTATTCTCATTTGGGACGCGTAGTACATTTTATATGGCAACTAAACTTATAGAGCTACATTAGACCCACGCCACGCGATGCGACTTTTCTTACAAAACTGGCGTGGCACACGTGTACATAGGCCTAATGTAATTCCCGTTTAACTCTATTAGTAACTTGTGTTTCATCCCTCCTTTTTACATAATCATACCAAGACAAACGATTCCCCTTCAACTTTTCAGTCACTGGCGCTACTTTAAAACTTCCTCTAATATACTCTTTTCTCACTTAGTCCGTTTTCGTCACACCACACATCCATCTTGCTACATGCAATCTTTTTTCATCCGTCTGTTACACAGCCTAACATTCTGATCAATACTGTATTGCAGGTCTTTTCACGAACTTATCGATATTACCCTTTAACTTGAGCGGCATCCTAAGTCGCTAGTTAAACCACCATTACTTAAATTCTATAAATATTCAAACTTGTCCAATATACGGATTATCATATTGCATGATAGAAGGGTGAGGATTCTTGTGCATTCTAGCAAAATGAGCCTTCATAATCTTCTTCGTAGTGAACGCCTTGTCGCAAGCGTCACATTTGAAATTCTTTTCGCCACTATGCTTGTACATGTGATTTTTCAAACGATTGCTGTTAAAAGCTTTCCAGCCACACACTCCACAGATATGGTTACGGAATTTAAGATGGGAGTCCCGTAAATGTGTCATCATCATACTTCTAAAGACGAACGTCTTCGGGCAGTGAGGGCATTTGATTTCTTGCCGATTCTTATGCTCAGAGGCCATATGTCGGGACCTCTTGTAATGACTCTGAAACACTTCTGAGCAATCCGAACACTTATATTTCTTTTCCATATCATGGCTGTTCTTTTGATGAGTTTTTAGTTTAGATTTTGAGTCAAATTTTTCACCGCATTCAGTGCAAAGATACAGTGCGTTTTCATGAACAGATTTTACGTGAAGACGCAGTAAGCTCGCATCTTTGAAATGTTGACCGCAGACATCGCATAGTATGGCGGATGTTCCTTTGTGGTCCTTATTTGTGTGATGGAGTAAGGGTCCAAAGGTATAGAAATTAGCTCCGCAAGCGACACAGCTGACGTTAAAATTGTCAAGTTTGAACGCCACCATACATATTCCAATATCTTTGTTGTACTCAACGCCATGCATCGCGATTAAATGGTCAATCAGATCGTATAAATCGTTAATTTTTTCCGGACATAGACTGCAAGAGAGATTCGATACATCGATATAGACTACTGGCTCCCAGTAATTCTTCATGGCTTGCGCTTTGATCGCGTTCCCCGTATGGACTTCTTGATGATTTTTCAATTCAGAGGCCTCTTGGAAAATATCGTAGCAGTAAAAACATCTGTACGAACTTTTGAGCCAACGGAAAGGCATGACGTTTGATTTTGTTAGGACTTGTAGTACATTATTCCTCATGATATTTCTCTTGTCTTTTGCTGTTAAAGCCGGTTTACTAGTGGACTGTGTTATAGCAATTTCGTAGTCTTCTGGTGCTGTGTTGACGACCTGCTTTTCTGTCGTATCCTGGCGACCTCTGGGTTCTCCTGCAAGGAAAACACAGGGTTTTAGAGGTAGCCAGAATACGACATATAATTTTGTTCGTTTTAGAACATTGTTAGGTATTCTCTTGTTAATAAAGTGGCTTATACCAGGCAGGTCATAGTTATTTATGATGTAGTTAAATTTTCTTGATTTAGAAGTGCCTTAGGGACCAGGGCCCTAAGTCTGCTATTTTTATAAATTCGTCATTCCAACACGATCCTACTGTCATTTTGCTAAAAGTTATCTGCTAATTCATAATGATCGATCATTGATCGGTCAATGGTCTTGTAATAGAATTGTGGTGGAATGACAATATCGAGCTTAATAAAAGCACAAACTGCGCAATAACATGGTAGGTCATTGATCAAGGAACTGTCAAAATTTTTGCAGATTACCGCATACGTCAGATATTCATTTGTCATTATGTACGAGATTACCATTCTACTCGTGTGCCATTTCTTTCAATGGAGTGTCAGTGGTTGACCATCGGAAAGTGAAATGCCTACCAAAACTTGTCAAAATAAACAATTGTGAAATCAATGATAGACCATTCTGACACTATTGTAAGGGTCAACTCACACCAAAAGAGCGTCGAAGCGCAGCGAAGCGGATCGCAGTTTCAGTGTCATATGAGTTATAACTTTATTTTCATTGCTATAACACTTATTATCGCATGAGAAACTCGAACGAGTCACGCGGATGCCCGCGGCGCCGCGGGAATTCCAGTGAATTCTACATTGACACGTATGAACGGTAAACGGGTCGCTGCCCTTCGCCGCTCTTTCGGTGTGAGTTGACCCTAATAGCAGACTTGTGGCCCAGCTCCACGAGCGAGAGAATCGCGACGATATTATCGTCGTGCCACGAATTTCTATACGCACTGTTAGAACGTGTCTCTTAGCGCGCTGTCAACCTCAGGTCACTTCTGTGTTGCCTGTCTGCCAAGTAACGTATTGCACAATACCTCGTCCCGAAAACGCAGCAATTCCGTTACGACTCGCGACGATGCTCTGGCGAAATAATCGCTCGTTCGTGGAGACTGCACGGCGAAAGAAGCTATGACTCGTCGCGAGTTTCTCGCTCGTGGAGATGGTCCCTTAAAGAACCGAAAGACTGATTTTCGAGATCCACAATAGGGTTTCTATTAGGTCACCCCCTGGACAAAGTTAATGGGCGTTATTGGCATCGTCCAATGAGTGTAGCTATGTAGGTACAAGTTTTGTTTTTTCTGGGTTCATCCCATTAGAGATGTTGTTCATATGCATGAAGACTTTTCCTATTTGTAAATAAATTGAGATCCTCCTTGTATAGAACATTATTTTTAACCGACTTCAAAAGAAAAGGAGGTTATCAATTCGACCTGTATGTAGGTAATATTTCCAGAACTGCCCAGTTTTCGTATATGTTAGTCTATATCAGCGTCTGAACAAATGTGCCTAATTTCAAAAGTGTTTGTTTGTATGTTTTTATGTTTGTGTTCGCATATCTCCGGAACTACAAGTCTGATTTAAGTTAATCTTTTTTTTTTTGTTGTACTTGGTATTGTTCCACTTAGGGAATACGGCAAGTTTCATCAAAATCGGTTCAGTAGTTTTAGAGATAGGGAATTTTAACCGACTTCGGAAATTAAAGTTATTTTGTATTTTACAGTGTTTTTTTTTTTAACTTTGAAGTCGGTTATATTTTTTTTGTAAAAAGTTTTTTTATTAGAATATGCGAAACCTGAATATAGTTAGTTCAGAACCAGCAACTGAATTGATTCCAATATTTTTGGGTCGAAGCCTGCTGGGGCCAGGGTTATTCGAAAGGGAAGCTCGGCCCCGGTACGAAAGGCAAGAAGGAACGGGGTGGGATTTAGTCAGTAAGACATATCAAGCGTGCCCTAACCGAAAAAGCATATTACAAGGTTGAAGGACACGCTTGTTTGGCAATGACTACCTCTGCACATGTGGCCCCCTGGTAAATCATCAATATTTTGTCTATTAACTGCTCCACCTTTGTTTTAATAATTATATATACATTTTTTTTTCTCTGACACATTGCTTTTGCAATATTTTTATTTTTATTTCAACTGTCATAAATTTGTTAGTAATTTATTTTGTTAATATTTTATTGATAGTTGTAATTATTATATTATTCCTGTTTTTTTTTTATATATAGCCTCTTTTTGTATTGTAAATGTGAGAACACTGTATACTCCACGAACTCTTAGACTGCTTCCTATTACGACTTACTTTGTTTTTTACTGGGAGAGTTTTTATTGTGCTTTTGTGTACAATATTTGACTGGTCTACACTGTTCTTACATAACATCTATCAATATTGTAAAGCAACCACTTTTTTAAAAGAGTAACCATGGAGTTTCTTGCCGGTTCTTCTCCATAGGAAACGACCAATTTGGAACCGTGCGCTAGCTTCTGACGTTTTATAAGCGCCCATGTAGGCCTATGTGAAATAAAAATATTTTTGATTTTGATTTTGAAGAGTCTGACACTATCTCCCGCTCCGCTTAAGGCAGCGGATGTCATTTAGATAATTTTTACCCACCAAAAAAAAAACCACAATATTAAGGTGTTTTCAAAAATCTGGTTACAGTTGAAATCAATAATTTAAAGTTTTCAAATAGGTATGAAGAGAAACAAGCCATAAATATATTACATTTATAATTTAATACTTTATTATAAGACACAAAGATACGTATATTAATAGATAATCTATAGTAGACAGAACACGTTCATTCATGAATTACGTCTTAAAGGATTATTCAGAATGTCAAAGATGTATCGTGTACAATATATTATTGTTATTTTAATAATTAAATTGCTCAAAATGTCATGAATAAATTTTCAATACACTTGTTCAGGAAGTGACCCTTATTTCACTGCACTTAGGTATATAATGGCCCTTGTTACCAAACTGTGACATTTTGATTACCATTACGCACTAGTGCTATTATGTAGTTAAAACCTTATTGTTCAACCTCTCCCCCGCCATAATTATATTACATGTATTGTATCAGGCTGGCCGCAGGTCGTCCCCCACGAGTCGCCGGTCAACCCCCGTTTATTCATTTCAGTGAGTGTATTGAAAGGTAAATAAAAAAAATATATGAAAACAGATTTTTACCGCCACAAAAGTTTACTAGTTTTATAGTTATTTTCTTCACAAGTGTATTGAGAAACGTCGTATGATACACGTGAGTAATTAATGATAACCGTTCTCGGCCCTCTTAAGACCCTCGCCACAGCTCGGGTCTAAATACAGCCTCGTCGGTAATCACTAACATTACACACTTATATCTTAATGTACTATAATGTATCTGTGCTGCGCAAAATATAAATATTTTTATTATAAAAAACATGCCAAATGACATCTAAATTATTGCTTACATAAAATCTAACATTATAATCATGTTTAGGCTTTAGTTTATGTGTTCCCTATACTCTGTTCAAAATAACGTTAGACATTTATGAAAACCTATTATTACTGTCCGTTCAACCGATTTTGACTTTTATTACTTTGGTAGCATGACGAGTGGCGGCTGCAGTAAATAGTTGGTATTGTAACCACTTCTTTGCTTTTAATGCCATCCTTATGCCTACGAAATAGAAGTTAAAATCGGTTGAACAGACAGTAAAAATCGTTTCTTTAAATGTATAATCTTAACGCGAACAGGGTATCGTGATAGTGGAATTGACATTAGGGTCTAATAGATATATGAAATCAAAACCTTTAATATTTTTGAAACAAACAAAAAAAGAAACAACTAAAATACATATTCAAATCCGCAGCTCTTTCGACCATATTCTCAAGGACGCCTGAAATCTCTTCATGGACGAAGATATATAACCAACCGTTTTCTACTTGTACTGCACTTGCCTACATAGTTCGAAATAAAACATTATTTTTTATTAAGCCTCTCATAATATAATTGCACAATCAGCCTCATAATTTTCCCACTACTGGGAGTCAGGCCTCCTCACTAAAATATTCGTTAAAAGGTTCGTTCGGGAGGTTCCTGCATCGGATTCATGCGGAAGTGTCGCCCGGGTGTCGCTACTGTGCGAAATACCCGGAGGACACGGCGGAGCATCGCCGATCGGCGGCGGAGACCTCTCGCGTCGGGCCTTGGTTGAGTCCATGATCCGGAGCGAGGAGGAGTGGCAGGCGGTCGCCGACTTTTGCGAAGCAGTAATGCTCGCAAAGGAGGAGGGCGAACGCATCAGGCAATGGCGTTTTCGCCGACGCCGCCGCCGGGATCTCGATCCTGATTTCCGGCCACCGTAGGCGCGGGCTAGCGGACAGTGAGCAATGCGTAGATTGCTGTCCGGCCGTCAGGTAACTGTCCGGACCAAGCCCAAGTCGTCAACCACACGCACTGTTCTCGCGCGCCTCAACGAGTTGTTAGCAAGAGCAGGGACCCAGCCGGGTCGAAGCCTACTGGGGCCAGGGTTATCCGAAAGGGAACTCGAGCCCCGGTATGAAGGCTATAAGGAACGGGGTGGGCTTTTAGTCAGTAAGAGTCTGACACTACCTCCCGCTCCGCCCAAGATTGTCATTGGATGATTTTCACTAGGATAGGAAATGGGCAGTAATCTACCACGCGGCCGCAGTGGTGGAAGTCACATGTCTTTAGGTACTGTGTTCCTTCATCAAATACGTTTATAAACCCAATCAATGCTAAACCCATCGACTTATATTCTGGTGACAGACAAGCTCTTTCATGGAAACTATTTGTCAAAATACTGAAAAGTTAAAAGCTCGCTGCAGCGCTACATTAACATTATGTCGTCTAACAGAACTATTAAAACATGCAGCGCTAAGATAGCTTTTAAAGGAGACTTTTTCGCGACCAAAATGTCTTCAGCGCCATGAATTTCGTGGCACTCAGGGTCAGCGAAGACAGAGATGAATAATGGTCTCGGGTATTTTCTGACGGATGGCGTATGTCGAAAATACGCTTCCCGCGTATCTTCGAGGAGGCGCGAGCAATTTTTGGCAGGTTTAAGCTTATATCCACTTTATTTCAATAAATTTAAAGTTGATTTTGGAGTGCCTTAATAAAATCCTTTCCGCTGCGCTCCCTCCCTCCTGCGCTGTCCCTTACGCGTTTCCTTCAACCTAGTGTAATGTTCAAGGTGTACAGTCGACATTACACCTGAGTCCACTGAAGTGAGTATTTGGCACGCCTGATCTAGTGTGTACATGGCTAAACCAATGAACAAGAGAAAGTTCCAAGCAATTATTTTAACTTGTGACACCTAAGCCTCTTCTAAATAATGAAACTCAGCTGAATGAACATTCAAAGACTCCAAATCTGTAAAGCCTCTTCGACAGATTCGACAAACACGACCGGAAACTCCAGAATGGACCTTCATATGAGCCCGTAAGTTGCTAGACCTGCGAAAAGACCTCTCGCAAATACTACAAGCATAATCGCGATCCCCGAAATGCTTTTTCTTATGTAGAGTAATCAGCCATTTGATTCCGGTCTTATAATTGCAGAGATCACATTCGAATTTCGAGTGCGAGTGTTGAGATTGGACGTGAAGCATCATAGCTCCTTTAGTAGTGCAAATTTTAGGGCAATGCTCACATTTGATCCTGTACTTTTCCACATTGTGCATCTTCCCTAAATGTACTTTTAATTGGTATTGACTGTCGAAAATCGCACTGCAACGGTTGCACTCAAACGTCTTAGCTTGACCGTGCATTCTTTGCTTATGTTTATCCATTCTATGAGACGCGTTGAACAGTTTACCACAAACCGTACATCGGTATCCCACATGACTGTTACTGATATGTCTTTTGAGGCGAATCGTACTAATGAAGCTTAGACCACAGATCTGGCAGATGAAGGAATGTTTGAAGTGGTCTCTGTGCATATGACTGACCATACTCGTAAAATTGTCGTATTGATTCTCGCACTGAACACATTGCATTAGTTCCTTATTCAAAACGAAGGGTAACACGCAGATACCCAAAGATGTGTCATAATCCTTATTATGTGTAAAGATTATATGGGAAATCAATTCTTCTAAATCTTTCAAAGGTTTTGCGATACATAGCTTACACGCTAAATTAGTGACATCAATTTTGACAGGTATATCTTTTGAAATAATCTTTTTAGTAATGAAAGTTTCAAGGTCTATAGAATGTTTCTGTGTGTGTTCTTTGAGCGTATCACAGTCCCTCATGGGTTTTGAGCAGTAGAAACATCTGAATCCCTTGGTGTGCCAATTGAAAGGGATCACGTTGCTGTATTGAAGGATATGGAGTACGTTTCTTCTCTTTCTATTGAGTTGTTCGATGTACGATTCTTTGTTCGTCCGACGGCCTGAAAAGAGAGCCAAAGTTTACGCTTTCTTTCGTACGAATCTTTGTTTAACTTGCAATGTTTCTATGTGTAACGACTGTGACATCCAGCGCCATCATAAATGCCATCTACCGGCTAGTCAAGACACCTGGTGTAATGGAAGCTTGATCTACATAATCGTATAACCTGTACAACTCAAATGGGAATGAATTAGCGCCATCTATCAATTCATTGAGACACTAATACGATAAATGTATAATGTTAATTATTTCAAATCAATTGTAATTTAGTTTGTCAATTAATTAATTTATTTATTATTATAAGCAGATACAATTGTTTTAACAGGTATACCCAAGGTAACAAAAGTAGCCGCAAAATAGCCGAACACTCAGAGATACCACCCACAAACTGATCAGATATCCATTAGTGCATGCAACGTACATACATAATGAACAATCGATGTTCAGTCTCAAGCAGCACCCTGGAGAATCGGCACAAGTTACATAGACGACAACACACTTAGTGTCACCCTCTGGAATTCCGGCAATGTGCAAGAAAAAATGTCTAAGTACCCGTAATGAGACACTATTGAATATTTTCATCGCCCGAGTCACGGGTGCGAACTTTAACAAATTTGTGCGGGCTAACGGGACTTCAAACATCCTTTCCCTCGGTCCTGAGCGTAGTCTACTGTTGATTTATTTTACTTATTGAAATATGATGCGTTATTAAAGAAAGGGGATAGATAGCATTTGGACTTCCGGATTAGACGTTTTCAAGATGGAACAAGCGACGCTAGTAGCGGCTGGATTTTGATATATTGTGAAAGTAAAAAATATAAGAAACCTGAATGATGTCACTTCGTTTGATTTTCCCCCCATAACTCCTATCACATATGTACATATGTTTAAGGCGAGTCTTGCAAAACACAGCAAGGATTGTGTCTACACTACAATCTATTTGCCCTGTATATTTCTCTCCATTAGGCTAAGTGTTATTGAAAATTATTGTATGTATCAGTATGTCTCAGAGCCCTGAGGACCTTTGGAAGGCGATGAGGAGCCGAAAACAAATCGCAGAGACTCTTAGACACTTTTAATGGAACGTGGTTCCAACCGACGATAACCTTGTACGCGCTATGCTACTGCCTAGTGAAAAAGTTAAAAAAAATTGCGACATATGAAAAACTAAGCTATGGTTTTTGGAGTCTTAAGTGGTCTGGTTACCAGACACTGTTAATGCTATGGCTTCTGCCTGAATAATGTTATTAATATCCATCGATAAAAAGGCAGGGGGTGACTTGTACTCTCAATAAATGGACCCCCAAAAACGATCGCTAGCACAAAGTTACGTTAGGGTCAACTCACACCGAAAGAACGGCGGAGGCCAGCGCAGTTTCAGTGTCATATGAATTTTAACTTTATTTTCATTTCTATAATACTTTTTATCGCGACCCGTTTACCGTTCATAGAATTCGCTGGAATTCCCGCGGCGCCGCGGGCATCCGCGCGACTCGTTCGAGTTTCTCATGCGATAATAAGTATTATAGCAATGAAAATAAAGTTCAAACTCATATGACACTGAAACTGCGATCCGCTTCGCTGCGCTTCGACGCTCTTTTGGTGTGAGTGGACTCTTAGGCTTAAGTGTAATTGAAAATTATTGTGTGTATCAGTATATCTTAGAGCCCTGAGGACCCTTGGAAGGCGTATGAGGAGCCGAAAACAAATCGCAGAGACTCTTAGGCACTTTTAATGGAACGTGGTTCCAACCGACGATAACTTTGTACGCGCTATGCTACTGCCTGGTGAAAAAGTGAAAAAAAAAATTCGACATATGGAACTAAGCTATGGTTTTTGGAGTCTTAAGTGGTCTGGTTACCAGTCACTGTTAATCCTATGGCTTCTACTTGAACAATATTATTAATATTCATCGATAAAAAGGCAGGGGGTGACTTGTACTCTCAATAAATGGACCCCCAAAAACGCTCGCTAGCACAAAGTTACGTTACTTCGTGCTAGCGACCGCAACAAAAGATTATTATTATTTTGTTTAGTTCTTCCCGTATAAGTAAAATTAATAAACCTTACACACGGGCCGGGGTCACAAAATATATACGAACAGAAGTCAATTACGGACACCGCAAACGGATACATCTCGGAGCGCCTCGGCCCGCTCGTCGAACAGTTCCGGCTCAAACGCTCATTAGTGTGCGTCCATCGAGCGTAGGTATAAAAAGTGAATTACATACATGAGATTGTCTTCTGTACCTATCTATTTTGTGTCGGGGACATGTATGTAAGGCGGGGTTTAAGTGGAAAAGGTTCAATAGCTTCATGTAAAACTCGGGTATTCAATCGTATCCGGTTAAACTGGAAACTGTTGGGGTCAGTTTCCAGTTAGAAAGAGGTGTTTATGGTAAATTACAACAGTTTAGAATTCATAATTGTTTATTTATAAAATATCTACTAAATATTTACATAATTTAATAATAATGCTAGATGGTGGTAATACATTACTACCTATAAGATTTTTTTTTAAATTACATTTTAATTTTCGTTCTACAATGTTTTTTTTTTGGGCAACACTTTAGTAGCTGTCAAATAAATTGTCAGTGTTTCTACAGTAATAAATTTAATTTGCATCCTAATTTATGTCTGAGTTTCAAGTTATGATTATTGGAAATTCAAATAGTTATAGTATTTTAAGCACTTTAATTATCTAAGTCCATAAAGTTCTTTTTAATAGTGCTTTTGCATGACAGCTTTGCATGTACCTATAAGCTTACACTAATGTATTTTTTTTTAGTTCATGTGGTGTTTACTTCTAAGTGATTGTTGCACTGTTTAAAATCATATTCAAATTGTATTTTTGTTTCACTTTGTCGTGTAAACAATTTAAGGGTTAAAAGTGGATAAAGGTGTTATCAGAAAAATAAAAAATAAAATTTTATGAACGTAGTTTTTAACTGATGGTAAATCGATTCATGGATTGAACTCGCTCAGCTGACGTTTTCTTAATTTCGTACATGCGTAAATTAATGCGAGTTTTGAAAAAAAGGTACTTTTTTTTAAATTTTATCTTTACAAATCGATAGTGTTTCATGTATTGGATCGACCCACCACGGGATTAAAACGATTAAAATTTAACGGTGTATATTTCAGATTTGCATATGTGCTAACAGCAGAAATATTACCAGATAATTGTAATAGTAGCTAACACCTTTATCTACTTACCCCTTCAATTGTTGGTAGACCAAATAAACAATATAACATAAATAAAAATAATATCTCTTGTTAAATAATATTATTCGGGTTAATTTAACTTTTTTTTCTATTACGTATAAATTTTTAACGACACGTTCCTATATTAATATCATAATATTTTACAGTCTTTAATATCAATAATTAACAAAATAAAATATAAATCAGTAGATTGTTTAAAACAATAACATTTGACCTGTTTTTCCAATAATCTGATATGTGAAAAAGAAATATGGTGGTTTGGCATAATTATTTTCTTTACAATACCGTCAAACCGCCATATTTATTCCCGACTTACATCTGGATATTGAAAAAATCAGCCTTTAGAGTAGGTACCGGGCAAAATGGGGTAAATAGAAACAAGACTTCAAAGACTTCAAAGGGTATTTTCTCGATAATTGAATATTTTTTGCAGCATTTAACTTTATCAATTCATTAATGAATAATTGTTATTCTAAAAAGTCCACGCTTTGTTAGAGGCCGATAATAAGGTATCAAAGTGAAAAACCAAACCAAAGTTTTGTTTCAATTCACCCCTGACTTTCTATTCACCTCGTTTTACGGTACGTAAAGTTAATAATGGCAGATACCAAATTTCAAAATCATTATAATGCTAAATATACACCGTCGAATGTAATCTGTAGGTAATTTGTACGCAATGCAGTCGGCGACTACCTACAGGTCATCGGACTCGCTCAATTGACGTTTTCTTAAAGAAATTAATTTCGTACATGCGTAAATTAATATGAGTTTTGAAAAAAAGGTACTTTATTTTTTAATTTTATCTTTACAAATCGATAGTGTTTCATGTACCGGATCGACCCTCCACGGGATTAAAACGATCAAAATTTAGCGGTGTATATTTAATACTTACTGTATATTTTAACGACTTCTAAAGGCGTGTATGTCGTGACCAGTTCGTAGAGATTGATCATTTATGACCGAGTTAAACTGGCTATATCGCATTAAACGTTAAAGTTTGGTAATATGTCAAATCGTCAATATATATTTGTGTAACATTTCTTTCACTACGTAAGTTACGTTTGTAAGAGATGTCGTAAAGGCCCAGCAAGCCCGAAGCCTACCATTGCCACTTAAGTTTGGCGATTCTTCGTGCTATGCCGGTAGGTACCTTGGTTCTTATGCGGACATCCTCATTCCTGATTCGATCACGCAAAGAAACTCCGAGCACAGCCCTTTTCATTGCCCTTTGAGTGACTTTAAGTCTTCTGATGAGGCCCATTTTGAGCGACCACGTTTCGGAGCCATATGTCATTACTGGCACACACTGGTCATAGATTTTTGTCTTGAGACACTGTGGCATGTCAGTTCATTCCATTATGTAACCATATTCTATTATTATACCAGTTTTTACATCAGCAGATCATTTTTTTAGTAAACCACACACATTTATATCACACTAGCGTTCAAATAACCTTCAATTAACTGTCCTATTCACTACTTCGATGACTTTCACAGTCCAGTCTTATCTTTATAAGCCACTAAAGTGCATTTCCAGATTCAGAAACGTAGGTATTTTTTTCTGATATAAACTAGTGCTTGACTACGATCCCACCTGATGGTAAGCAGTGATGCAATCGTTGATGGTGAGGCGCATCAGTTTCTTAAGAGCCTATTCACTCTAGCATTGAAGACACCCAATATAATCGGACAGGAAGACCGCAGCAGGCAAATTGTTCCAGTCGACGAGGCGAAATACTTAGTTCGACCCGTAGGGGTTTCAACAGCGTAAGGGTGGATACTCGCCATACCTTGGGTTGTCCGATGGTAGAAATGAGATGGCGGAATCAAGTCATGTCATGAGGTACCATTAAACAAAGTTTAATTTACATTGAAGAGGATCTTAATAGTTTTGTCACGCAAAAACGACCTCTCTTTCACTCCAATAAAGCCGGTAAGAATATCCCAAGTGGATTTATTCCACAGTACTGTAATATCATTGAATGTATTGCCCTGCCACTTCTCCTTCTAACTCCTCCTGAATAATTTCCATTTGGACCATATCGCTTTCATCGATTTCGTCAACTATAGGAGCTAAATCGAACCGGCTGTGTCTATTCCGAATATGCATACGCAAATTTGTTTGATGAGCAAAAGCTTTGTTGCAGACCTCACAGACGTAGTCTTTCTCTTTAGTATGCAGTACCGCATGAGAGTTCAGGTTACTTCGCTTCGAGAATTTCTTTCCGCAAACCGAGCAAACAAATTTCTTTTCGCCATTATGCTTGACCATGTGGAGTTTCACATCGTACGGTCCGAAGAATTTATCTCCACACACTTCGCATTCCACATTCTTTTCTCTTAAATGAACTCTTCTCATATGACGGGACATTATCGATTCTTGTGGATAGACTTTCGGACAGAAAGGACACTTTATTTTGAGTTCTTCCACCTCATGGACATTTGCTAAATGTAGCTTCTTCAAGTAAGGACTTTTAAAGGTCTCCGGACAATGCGGACAGGTTGACAGATTGACTAAATGCACGTTCTTTTCGTGAAGAATCTTCTTGGATAGCGTAGCAAGACTGATTCCGCAGTATTCACACGTGTAACCGCCTTCTCTGTGGTAGTATCTATAGTGCATCTTCAAGTGATTCTCTCCCTGGAAACTGGTGCCACAAACATCGCAAATATAATGGTGGGACAGATGGTGTTTATTAGCGTGACGCAGAAGATATTCAAAGAAAACAAACTTCATATTGCAAGTTGGGCATGTGGGCTGGTCCTTATCTAATTTGAAGGGTAGGAGACAGTTAGGAACACTGACATCATATTCAGCATCATGTGCAATGATCAGATGATGAATCAGTTCTTCTAAATTCGTCACAGCTTGCGTACAAAGCTTGCAACGTATATTAGTGACGTCGATTTTTACTGCTGCGTCCTTATTGCGGTTATTTTTCGTTCTGTCAAATACTACCAGTTCTAGATTGGCAAATTGATGTGATTCGGTCGTGTGCTCTCGAAGAACGACGGGGTCTTTAGTTGTCTCGTTGCAGTAAAAGCATTTATATTTCCCCTTGTGCCACATGAAAGGTGTGACGTTGCTATACTGCAAGACATATTCGACATTGCGTCGTTTTATTAAGAGCTTACGGGCGACTTCCATTTTCTTATATTTGTCCTCCACTGTATTGAATTTTGAACCTGAAAAGAAATTCAGCTTTTACTTTTCTAGGTTTCTGTAGGTTGTTTGTTGTTCTTCATGAGTTTTTAGTTAGAGGTTCCGTTCGTTGAGACTAGTGGTTGGAATTTCGAACAGGCTAAGGTTATTATGTTATCAGAAAGATTAGGTCATACTCAGCCTGGGCTGCAGAAATGTTCAAAAGAGTTACCGTGGACCCAAAGAGCAATAGGCTAGTTGCCTTAAAAAATGTAATTTGTCCGTTCTTTAGATTGTTCAAAAATAAGGTACCTACACGTATTTTTTTTATTTGTATATCAGAATAAAAATGACCAAGATATAGCCCATTAAAGTTAATGTAACATCACGCCGTGCTACATTTTTTCGCACGGGGTGACGTCACACGTAACTTTAATGGGCTATTCTTTGTTATTTTTTGTTTAATCAAAAAAAGAAAAATTACGTGTCCAATATTTTTTTATAATCTAAAATACGGACTAAAAAAAATGTATTTATTTTGACCCTGGAACCTAACCCTATTGATGGAGCTCAGGTAGATTTTAGCCATTATAAATTTGATACTCCCTCTCACTCCACCTAGAGCTTCAGGGGTCATAGTTATCTGGAGATTTATCACTTAATATAAATACGGTTTAAGCTGTGTGTGTAGTCGGTCAGTTACTGAATGTTGTTAAGATTCTGCTTAATACTGTGGCGACTATGGAGGCTACGTGAATACTGTTAACTTGCAAACTGGCAAGATATACTCCTAAGGTTTATCGGTTTATGTCAAACCCCAAACGAATGCGGGCGTGATTTCGCGCCAGTTGGTTGAACGCTAATATTATTAAAAGTCCACGTAGATTATTAAAATTTTGAGCGTTTATTTATTGATTATTTATCTAGAAATGTAAATAAGAAATTCTTCATGAAGTGACTACTTCATGAAGAATAAATAAACGCATAAACAAGTAAAAACGCGTAAATAAGTAAATTTCGAAAATAAGCAACCCTTTCTATTTATACCTATTTAAATGCTTCGGTCTCAAGCGCCCGAAAAGTGCCATAAAACAGTGATTTTCTGAGGCCTACTCCTCCGTAACGGCTAGGTCAATTGGTTTGAAAAAAATATATGTTTATTATAGATTCATGAACAATTATACTACATTTGATTTTTTCGTGCAATTAATACATTTGTCAAAAAAAAAAATATTTAGCAATTTCGCAACTTTTCCCTACTCCTTCGAAACGGCTTGGACCTTTAGAAACATTTTTACACATAAAAATTGGTGGTTAAATATCCTTCAAAGTGAACATTGCATATGTAAATCAATCAATATCTCGCAGAGAAAATGGATTTAAAGCGCTTTCCGGGCGCTGCTGGCCGCAAATAAATGCACAGATTTGCGTACTGCCGCCTAGGCGAGTGCGAGAGTTGCGTTCACATAATTTCGGTCAGATGGTTTAAGGGACTATACGCCTTAAAGATTGATATTCAAAACTAGTATTGATTGGAGATGTTAACAAAAGTCTAGACGTATTTTTTTTGTATAAAATACATTTTATAGTGCTTCATAATTTGAACACGAAGCCTTTCTTTAGAGTTTCATCTCGTCTAATGTAGGGACTGTACCTCGATACTAAAAAAAATCTTAACTTATCCATGTAGGGTGGTATCATCGATTCTAAAGTCAGTGGGTCCTTATAGGACCATGGGTAGTACAAAAAGGAACCCAGAGGTCTTCGAATGCAAAGCAAAGAAGGAAAATAGGTGTGGTTATATTCAGTAAAAGTCTGACACGCCCTCCAATTCCACCCTAGTGCGAGAGAAATCATTGAATGAATCCAACTTTTAAAAAACGTGGGTTTAAGGAAAACTACGACAAATAAAATACAAATAAGTATATTCACAATTCATACATTCCGTTTGAGTATAGATATATCACAATATTTAAAAGTCTAGTCTTATTTATAATACCAATAAATTATTACATAATGAGGATCAGTCATGATTTTTGTATGCAGACTTAAAGCGTCAAAAAAAAAAAACAGTAATTACTGTGAAAAAAACATTTAAATCGGAGCAAAAAATATGAACATACAGAAATTTTAGTGTATTAGTTCTAAAAACGCGTCCGAAAATTAAGCGACTCACTGTGACGTCATCCATGCACGCGCGGCTCAAGACGCTCAAGTATCAATAGGCCAATGAATACGATCAAGCCGGTCGTCGCACGGATCATGACAAATGACGTCATCGTAAACAGTCTAGTGAGCGCGTGTTTTTAAGTAGCAGCACGCTTAGCCAAGTTGTTATTCTGCAATCGTTAACGCTGTCGAAAAGTGATGAAACGTATGGGAATGACGTCATCTCAACGTAAAGTCGCGTAGTCAGAAAAAACGAATACACAATTCGTAGCCAAGTTCACATCGTTCAAAATCGTTTCTACAATATTTAACACTACATCCTTTGTTATACAAACGCTACATTGTAGAACGAGCGGCCGACTCAGGCGCGTCAACATGGCTACCAACTTATCGTTTTCTACAGTTGCTGTCACCGAGGCGGTACCGATTAGAGAACGGAATTCGATTGTAACTTGGCTAGGGGGGCAGTTCAGAAAAACTTTAACAAATCCATCATTTTTTGACGAATTTTAATTATTTAAAAAAATTAATGCTCAATAAATTATTAAACATACGATGTACTCAGTAAAAATCGGATTTGCTATTACGTGATTGATCCTCATTGCTTGATTACACTAACACTTCGACACTAATGTTTTGAGAGGTCTACTGCAGTATTTCTTGAGAACTATAACTTAAACTCCATTCCCGTTAAGATTAAACACTTAAACAAAACTTTTGTACTGTCCATTCAACCGATTTTGACTTTTATTGCGTTGATGGTATGATAAATGGTAGTTGCAGTAAATAGTTGGTATTGTAACCACTTTTTTGCTTTTTATGCCATCCTTATGCCTACGGAATAGAAGTCAAAATCGTTTGAATGGATAAGTTATAAAGGGTTTCTTTAAATGTTTAATCTTAATATGTGTGGCGCATTTAAAGTGAAAGCATAATGTAGCCATTTTCTCGTTAGATGGCGTTAAATTCAACATTTCGAAACTAACATCGCTAGTCAGGGGTTAGTTGAGAAATATTTGGCAAATCAGATGGAATTTGGCTATGTTTAATAAAGTGGTATGTCTGGTTTTCGCGGATACATTTTTTTTTACCTAAAATGTAGCAGTTACACAAAAACAAAATAAATCTAAAATGTTGAATTTAGCGCCATCTAGTGAGAAAATAGGAAAACTCAGAACAATTTTGAAAAAAAAAAAATGTTAAAATTGAGAGGGAATGACTATTTAGTTGAATTAAATGCTTATTGATTAACTTTTTTAAAGTGAGCCACTGGTGTTTACTTGACAGTTGAAATGTTAAGGGTGACGTTCAAAAGTAGCCTGCGAAATTCATTCAATTATTGCTTCATGTTAGTTGAAAACGGGCTAATATCTTTATTATCTTTAGTCGATAACCTAGTATTGTGACATATACAAATAGTACATTTTCTAACTTAGCCTTACAATTATTCTAAATAATTTAATGGCTGCCATAGTGATTATAATAATGACAATGTTAGGAAATATTGATTTTTCTCGATATTTACAAAATGTTGACATAAAAATAAATGTATTTGAATTCATAATCTCTGATTTTTTTTTATTTTTCATCGCCATTTACTAAACTCTTTTAGCATTATGTATTTTAAGTTAATTTTTGATTGACCTATTTTATTAAACCTATTTTTTACCACGCGGGAATCCGATGGATGCGTGACGCACAGGACCGGTCGTTATGGCGACGCTTGGGGGAGGCCTATGTCCAATAGTGGACGTCTTTCTACTGAAATCATGATGATGAATTTTTTACAACTGTCGACTCATGTAGATACTTCACTTTTTATACCTACGCTCGGTGGACACTAATGAGCGTTTGAGCCAGAACTGTTCGACGAGCGAGCCGAGGCGCTCCGAGATATCGTGTCCGTGAGCGGTGTCTATGTGTGCGTCGCTTGAGCGAGCTTTGCATGTAGATTGACTTCTGTATCTATTTTGTGACGATACCTGCATCTTGAATACATATGTATAATAAATATATGCCTATACAGGCATCTGATTAGCTGTGATGAGTGTGTCTATTTGTCAAAACAAACTCAGATTATGAATTCAAATAGAGACAGATTTTTTATCTTCTGATTTTCAGACGAATGTAAAAAATATAATAAATAAATAAATTTCCCTACAGACTTAAAACGTTGTTCTAATTTCATTATCTTAATATTAGTGGATTAATAATTCATTCTAGGATCTGCCAGAGTCCAGATATATTTTGAGATCAATTTTTAACATCAAACATTTTTTAATACTATTTTTTTTTACATTATTTCTAGTCCAAACAATAAATTAAGTCGTGGTTGTTTGAGAAACATTGAATTTAAAAAAATATATAATAATTATACCTACTCTAAAAGGAATTCGCCGGATACCTATTTCTAGTATTTTTTTTTTATTGAGATAAACTAGTGCTTGACTGCGATCCCACCTGATGGTAAGTAGCGATGCAATCTTTAATGGTGAGGCGCACTAGTTTATTAAGAGCCTATTCACTCTAGCCTTGAAGACACCCAAATTATAATCGGACGGGAAGACCGCAGCAGGCAGCAGAAACACAGAATCAGATATTAAATTCTAAACGATTTATAAGTGCTACAATTAAATACTACACAATTAAATCTGTAACTGCACATGCCCATATTTTTTATGCATCTCCATATGCGAGCTCAAATTGCTTCGTCTCAGAAACGCTTTTCCACAAACAGTACAACTAAATTTCCTATCGCCCTCATGTTTTACCATATGCATTCTTAAAAGATAATTATCGAAAAACTTTTCATTACAAATGGAACAGGGTATATTCTTTTCTTTCAAATGCGTCCTTCTCACGTGGTCTTTCATGAACGAGTTCCTAGTGAACATTTTCCCGCAATAACTACATTTGTGACCGACGTTGTGCATTTTTATCAAATGTTTCTGTTTATGGTACTGTGATTGGAACTGCTCTGGGCATTTTGGGCACTTATGGTCCTTTGCATCGTGTGTTCTAGCTCTATGTCGCGCTAAACACCATTGATTCTTGTATTTAACACCACAAATGTCACATTCGCAAGAACCTGTATGCGCGTAAGTTATGTGTACGTTGAGATTCGCCGCGTTACGGAAGCTTCGACCGCAGAAGTCACATATCCGATTATTGTTGCTGTGTTCAGAATTCATATGTCGAAGTAAAATTCCGAAGTATCGGAAAACGGTGTCCGGACATATAGGACAGGGCATGCTGTCTTTTATTACCTTAAAAGGCTCTAAACAGCCGGAAATCGACGTATCATAATTCGCTTTATGTTCCGCTATCAAATGGGTGACCAGATCGTCTAAGTTTGGCATAGGGAGGCAACATATTTTACAAGCTAAAGCAGAAATATCGATTTTGACTGCTATCCTTTCTCCTTTGCATTTCTTCATGCATTTGGACTTCAAATCGCACACAGGGTGTTCCAAGCTACTATGGTGTCGTAACTCGTCAAATTCTACGAATTTCTTTGAGCAATAAAAACAGGAATATTTGGAAAAGAATTTGAAAGGCACAGCAGTCGACATGTTTAGTACGCACTGTATATTCTGTCTTATTTGCAGGATATTTTGCTTTTTCTTAGGTTCTATGTTACTATCGTTTAGAAAAGAAGTTTGAGGTTCGACCTGAGAAATTATTTTGACTTTACATTTGCTTATATGCTGTTTTAAACCTAAAGAAGTGTGAAACTCTTTGGAGCAGTAACTACACTTCATATTACTCTCATTTTGGGGATGATCCACTTGTACATGTTTTTGCAGCAGAGAAAGCGAAGCAAATCGCAAACCACAGCTTTTGCAATGTCTGAAATGCATATTATTTTGATGCCTCCGTAAAACGAGTCGTGTTTCGAAGTTCTTTAAACACAGATCACATGGATATCCTCCCTGTCTATGATAATTCCTTAAATGTATTGACAAGTCCCTTTTCTTGTTGAAAGTGACCCCACAATCGTCACAAATGAAACAGTTCTGCGGGTGAACGTTGTTGACGTGTTTAACTAAATATCCGAAGTAAGAAAACTGTTCTTCGCAGCGCAAACATCGAAAATCAACTAATCGGTACTCCTGGAAGGGTATATCAATGTTTTTGTTGTATTCCATATTATGTTTCGAGATTAAATGATCGATTATTTCCTCGAATCTGTTGAAGGTTTCATTGCAGACATCGCAACTAATTTCCGAGACGTCGATTTTAATTTCTACGTTATTTCCTTTGATTAGTTTGAGGGAGTAATCTTTAGTGGTGCATAGTCCGTGTGATTTTGTGTGTTTTCTAAATTCTGTGTACTCAGTATAGTTTTTTCCGCAGTAGAAGCAGAGGTATTTGCCTCGCCATTTAAAAGGCATGATCGTAGTGTGGTTGAACAGTATTTTCAAGTTTTTCCGTCGTCGCTCAGAAGTACAGCCTTCGTACGGTCCTTGCAGACCATCTGAAAACAAATTGTTCTTCTCTATAAATGTTCTGTTATTTCATCTTCTACTTCCTCACTTGGTTAGTTGCTTTGAGCGTTTTCGCCTACTATATTCCGTTAGTCATATCAATTCAGATCTTAGTTGTAAATTTTCTCGGACAAAGCTTCGGGCAAATTTATCAAATTGTAGCATTCACTTCTTCTAAAGAATATTCAAAGTTCACTAACGATATAACAGGCAGAATGCGTGTAGAGAAAAACTTTGTTAAGGCTTTCAATGGAAACCACGTTGCAGTGAAATCAGAACCAGTTACAGAACAACTGGTCAGTAATAGAAAAATTAACAGATAAATCAACAAAAAATGCTAGGTAATATTTCGGGAGGTCGCGTTCCGAATATGTGAAGCCATGTGACCTCTCAAATTCCTTTTCCACAAAAACTTTTTCCCACAAATATCACAATGGAAATTCCTCTCTCCTACGTGCTTAACCATGTGCATTTTTAGCCTCTGACTGTCGAAAAACTTTTCAAAACACACAGAACATTCGACATTCTTCTCTTTTAAATGAGATCGCCTTACATGGTTTACCATAAACGAATTTTTCGTAAAAAGTTTGTCACAGTATGTACACTTATGGCCTGTACCATGAGAAGTTATCAAGTGTCGTTGCATCGAATATTGCGAAGTGAATTTTTCGGAGCATTCGAAGCACTGAACTAGTTTTGTACCATGAACAGTTCCTTGATGATTTCTTAACGCACTGTTTGTAGGAAATTGTAGATCGCAACTAGTACATTTATGATTGTCGGCGGTTTTATGGCGCCTGGATACGTGGGCTCTGAGATTAGGGTCCGTCCTGAAGGCTTTGCCGCAGTACATGCATATGTGTTTATTGCCACTGTGAGACGCACTAACATGTTTGAGTAAGACGCCAAAATATCTGTACACTTCACCACAAATAGGACATGGATAGTTGTCTTTAATCAGTTTAAACGGTTGCAGGTTACTCTCGACAGTCATATCGCATTTAATTTTATGCTCTTTCGTCAAATGGTCGATCAAGTCGTTCAAATCCTGTAAAGCGATGTGGCATAGTCTACAGGATAATGATGAAGTGTCCACTTTGATTTGGACACCATCATATCTGTTACGCAACCTCATAGATTTAAAGGATATATCGCAGTGAGGATGTTCGCTCAATGAATGTTCTTTTAAATCCTCGCATGATGTAAAATCTTTAGTGCAGTAGAAACATCTTAACCTATTCATGAAGAATTTGAATGGAAGTGCAGTAGTCATGTTAAAGATTGCTGCCAAACTTTTTCTTATTTCTTTGACGGATACTTTTTTGTCTTCGTCATCAATTATAACGGTTTCTTCCTTAGGTTTATGTTCGCAATTTGCAGCATGTCGGATAAAAGCTTGTTTTGTTGTTAGAACTTTATTGCAGAATCCACATTGGGTTTGTTCGGTATCATGGTCAGATTTAAAATGAGCTAAACGCTTGCCGTCTGAAGAAAATACTTGGAAGCAAACGTTACACGTTGAAGAATGAGCGTTAGACCTATGGATCTGTAGCGCGGAGTGCGTTGGGAACGTTTCATCACATTTTGTACAAGAATGGTGCTTCTTGTGATGGAATCGTAAGTGCGAATCTAAGTCCCTCTTTTTGTTAAACGTCTTTTTACATTCGGAACACTCAAAGCTGTTATTTGGATGAGCAGTATTCATGTGGCTGATTAATTTACGTAAAAAGTTGAAAGTTTTATCGCAAAGAAGGCACTGAAGATCTACCAGCCTATACGCGGACAAAAGCATTTCTACATCTTTCACGTAAGGCAATTGGTGTTTAAAAATCAAATGATCGATAATTTCATCTAAAAAGGGGAAGCTTTCGGAACAAATTTCGCAAGTGACGTCAGAAACATCAATTTTGATTTCTACGTCAGCTGATTTAACTAGTCTTATAGCTCTGTCTCTTTCACTGCAAGGACCGTGGCCTTTCGTGTGTTTCCGGAGACGTTCAGGCGTGTTCGTATCGTCACCGCAATAGAAACAGAGGTATTTTCCCCGCCATTTAAAGGGTATTAAAGTTGTATTGTTGAGTAATATTTGTAGATTCCTCCTCCTTAGATAACTAGCACTGTGCTTTGTCACCTCTGTTTCCAAATCTGAAAAGAAATGACTGTTTTGTACTTTCGAGATAACAAAGGCAGTGCATGGAGGGATGGCAAGTATGAGATTTTTTTAATAAGCTATTAGAAGTCACGCTTTGACTGCTTAATTTTTGTTACCGATTATGATTTTTATTCTAGATCTGTGTAGCTTTATTAAGCGTAAAGTTCAAGAGCGGTTGCGATTGGTGACTATAATATACACCCCTGCCTGAGCTTGGGATATATCCCAATATCGGATTAAGCATTTGAAGTTGATTATTTCTCAAACTGTGGTCTGAAAAGTCGTCAGAATTTGGCTTTAAAGTACGGTTTGAGACGTAATTAACTCAAAATAAATCACTTACAATACAGCTTAAATTCTATGATTAAATATGGCACTTAAAAGTTACACATATAAAATTAATTACTCCTAAAAGTCACTAATGGATCGCAAGTAACTTTGTAGAATTTTGTTTTTACAATATCATAATGAAATTTATTTCAATTGAGGAAAACATCGTGAGGAAACCGACATGACCTAGAACCCAAAAATTCAAAGACGTGGAATCCACCAACCTGCACTGGGCTCGCGTGGTGGTTTACGGCCCATTTCGTCTCCTAGAGAGGAGGCCTGAGTCCCAACAGTGGGAACATTATAAGGCCGACTATGCTATGCTATTGTGTATGCTAATGAAACTTATGAAGATATTTTTGATGAGTTAATAAATGTGAATATAACTGATTTTTGTAACGATGCTGACGACAGGAAGTATACATTTTTGGCAGCGTTTTTTTTTCTCAGATCATGTGGAGGTGTCGATTGTGGTGTAGTCCTGGGTACAGTAACCCACAAGGAAATAAATCTGAAAGATGAACATTTTGAGTACCTACCTCACAACCTACTCTATTAAAAAACTTTTATGATTTTGGTACGGTTACATAAAAGCAAAAAGAATCCCTATCTGTATTTTATAGTTGGTGAAAAAGCGGTTACAGGAAACCCGTAGTTTTAGAACGCAAAGGCAAATGAAGGACGCGTGTGGTTTTAGACAGTAAAAGTCTGACCTCCATTCCAGAGCGGGAGAAGTAGTTGAAGGATTAGCGAACTAAAAAAAAGACGTCTTGTAAATGGCCAGTCCTTCGCGATTTATATCACATCAACGGGTAAAATTGACATAACCGAAGGAAATTGATACTATATATCATTGCAAACGTCATACAATCTCTTTATAACCCCCTCGCGTCTTGGTATAGTTGGTATAACTGGAGGCGGAGGAGGGGGAGGGTTAGTCTGCCGAGCATGCAGCCTCTCTCGATGTGTCTTCATAGTTTTGCGCCAATAGAACCGTTCCCCACAGATTTCGCAAGAATATTTCTTCTGTCCACTGTGCTTCAACATATGCTTCTTCAAAAGGACTGTGTTAAAGAACTTTGTAAAGCAAACTTGACATTCATACTTCTTCTCCTTCATATGAGTTCTTCTTAAATGGTTATTCATGAATGACATTCTGGTGAAAAGCTTCCCGCAGACAGAGCATTTGTGGCCAGAATTATGGGCGTTTATCAAATGCTTCTGCCTTTCATACTGTGTTGAGAAAGACTCGGGGCATTTCGGACATTTAGCAGCTTTAACACCGTGAGCTTCAGCCATGTGCATGTATAGACGAGACGGAATGTTGCACTCAGCATCACAAATGTTACATTTAAACCTCCCAACCCTGTGATGCCGCCAAATGTGAACACGCAAGTTTTGGTCCCTACGGAACGTTTGGCCGCAGTAAACACAAATTATATTGTTGTTCGTATGTTCCGTATTCATGTGTTTTAAAAGTGTCCCAAAGAAGTTGAATACTACATCTGTGCAAAGTGGACAGGCCATGTTATCTTTGGCCAGTTTATAAGGTTGCAGACATGTGGTTATCGATTTATCGTAATTAGCATTGTGTTTGACTATTAAGTGATCGATTAGATGGTCTAAATCGGTCAGTGTCTCATAGCAGACTTTACAAGCGAGTTTCGAAACATCGATTTTGACGCAAGCGACGGATTCCCTACATTTCCTAATACATTTTGCTTTGACATCGCAAAATGGATGTTCTAACTCAGCATGTTCTCTCAACAATTCCGAATCGATGAAATCTTTGGAGCAGTAAAAGCAGTTGAACCTATTCTTGTAAAAATTAAATGGTATTGCGGTAGACATGTTTATAACTGTGACAATATTTTGCCTGATTTGTTTCACGCAAGTTTTGTTGGATCGATCTTCGTAATTTAAGTCTAAGTCCATAGCAACGTGTTCCTCTTTGATGACGACTCCGAATATATCTTCCCCTTTACATTTCCTTGAGTGCATCTTTAGGCCTTGTTTCGTATGGAACTCTTTCAAGCAGGCGTCACATTGCAGAGACCCATCGTCCGGATGTTCTAGTTCGAGGTGTTTCTGCCTCAAAGCAGCTGACGGTAGCTTCAAATTGCATATGTTGCATCGCGTTAAATGTCTGTTATTTCGGTGTTTTCTCAAAATATTTAATGAGCTAAAGGTTTGGGGGCACATTTCACATTGATATCCTCCTTCTCTGTG
Organism: Mythimna albipuncta; assembly: GCA_929112965.1. Classification (NCBI taxonomy): domain Eukaryota; kingdom Metazoa; phylum Arthropoda; class Insecta; order Lepidoptera; family Noctuidae; genus Mythimna; species Mythimna albipuncta. Next base: position 4,153,228 of record OV815988.1, read on the forward strand.
ATAGTTTTTCATGTGAGAGAATAGATCTCTCGTTTTATTGAACTTTTGATTGCATTTTTCGCAAACATGACAGTTCTTTGGATGTGTGTTATTGACATGGGAGACTAGGTAACCGAAGTACGTGAATTTCTCAGAGCATCCGGTGCAACTGAGATCAGCAAGTTTGTATTCTTCTATAGCCATTTCTACTTCCTTATCGTACTCAAGTTCATGTTTGTCGAACAAATGATTGATGATTTCATCGAAAGTAGCTAACGTTTCCGTACATACTTCACAATTGATAAACGAAATGTCTATTTTGATTTCCATGTTTTTGCCTCCTTTGAGGACTTTAAGGGAATGGTCGTTTATGGAACAGTTGCCATGTTGTTTCGTATGGTTTCTCAACTCAGTATATTCAGCGACGTCTTTGCTGCAAAAGAAACACAAGTACTTCCCCCGCCATTTAAAAGGAATTATAGATGTGTTGTTGAATAGAATTTGTAGGTTCCGTCGCCTCCTCATCGACGATGATTCTTTATTTTCCTTGCTTTTCCGCGGTTTTTTATCTGAAAAGAAATTGCTCTACTGTAAAGGTACCCTTAGTATTTCAAAAAATATTCAGGCTCTAAAATTGTCTACTTTGTTCAACACACGTAAGAAATGATAATTTTGTGGTTAGGGTACATTTAAAGTTTTTTTTTTTACGGAAGAATTCTCAAACGCAACCCGTGTAAAAAATTAAAAACGACGTTATAAACATGTCGTTTCTTATAACATGTTGGGCCCCTACAGTTGCTAACAAATCTTAAGAGGCGCGCGGGAACAGTACGCGCCGGCGACGTCTTGGGATCGGCCCGGACGATTACCGGACGGTCGGACAGCGAGCTAAACATGTCGTTTGAGAATTCTGATGAAAAGTTACTTTATTTTAAGCACAACAGGAGAATAAACATTTGCTAAAAAAATTCACGACGCTTCCGTAAGTAAGTTTCTGAATGATTTCAGAGATGGCGCTAGTAGTTTTAGTGTGTCGATAACGTATGCCACGTCACTGGCACACGACGCCTTGACACAACCGAGCGTTAGTGCGATGTAAGTCGACTAAGGTCGAGCAGTATGACCGGAGACTCGGTAGATATCGCATGTGCACGTTACGGATTTGATTGAGCGTCTTAATCGTATTGCCTAATTTGTTGTAACATCATTATTTTTATTTATACCCTTAGATTGATCAGCTAGTCGAACCGAAGGATTATTTTGTTGCTAAATAACTGTGTTGTGAATGCCAGACAAAATGTAGCTTTATGTGAAATTCTAGTGTCGGACCGAATTTTCGGTTTCGGCTCAAAAAAACTAGTTACGGTTTCGATAGCAAACAGCAACAAAAGCTGAAACTACGACCAAAACTGATACTGCACTCGGGAGTTCTCGTGCTGTGATCGGTCATGTTCAGCGCGTTAAATTCTTTCCAAGCGAGTAAGTAACGAAGACATTTTGCCGTGTCCACGTGCCTAATCAAGTCATGACTGGCTTGTTTGCTGTTCGTTTTACCTATACCCAAACTAAAATCGAGTGCAGTAAAATTCATGATAGTCAACGAATATAAGTTACCTGAATATGAAATTCATTATAAACAAGGATTGACTGATTGTAATAACGATTTCTTTATTCCCTCAAAACATGATCCTTGCAAGGATGTTCCGAATTTCGGCAAGTCTCATTTTCGGCTTCGGCCGACTTGCCGAAATTCGGTTTCGGCCGACTTGCCGAAATTCGGTTTCGGTTGAAGAACTAGTTTCGGTCGGTTACTAATTGTTTTGTGAAATAAATCATTATTACAAGCCTGTTGGTTTTTTTGACAGGCCTGTTGGTCTAGTGGTTAGTGACCCTGACACCAGGAGGTCGTGGGTTCGATTCCCACCCAGGACAAATGTTTGTGTGATGAGCATAATCATTTGTTCTATGTCTGGGTGTAATTTATCTATTTATAATATGTATGTATTTAGAAATATGTAAGTATGTTTATCAGTTGTCTAGTACCCATAACACAAGCTCTGCTTAGCTTGGGACTAGATGGCGTTGTGTGATAGTTGTGGAATATTATTATTATTTAGTTTCACCTGTCCCGATCTTTGTCTCGTCATCAAATCCTGCAAGTTAAATTTGATCCACTTCCCGGTTACCGATTGAGCTGAAATTTTGTATGCACGTGTAAAGTGCGTGACAATGCAATATTATGTTGACATGGAGCTGATCTGATGATGGAACCGAAAGGTCGCTATAGGAACTTGGTAATTATACGACACAACCCCATCGAGTTTGGGCTCGTATGATTTGTCTTGAAGAGTATTAATTAATTATATAGGTACCGAGCTAGAAAAGTTTGCTATGAAAAAATGATTTTCATTAACAGCTTGTTAGTAGCCATGGTGATACGTCAAAAATGATCAATTGTAACCGTGCACTAGCTTCTGACGTTTTTAAGTGCCCATGAAGGCTTATGTAAAAACAAAAATCATTTTAATTTCATTTGTTTATTTCTTTACGTTTGAATGGCCTACCAGATTGTAGGTCGCGGTTTCAAACCCTGCCTGCCAGGCGCATTACTTTATGTAATTGATTTCTAATACCACTGCTCTCAAAACGGTGAAGGAAAACATCATGAGGAAACCGACATGTTCTAGAACCAAAAATTCGAAGACATGTGACATTCACCAACCCGCACTGGGCCTGCGTGGTGGATTACGGCCCATTCCCTTCTCCTAGAGAGGAGGCCTGAGTCCCAGCTGTGGGAACAAATAAAAAGGCTGATGATTATGATGACCTACCAGATTTATTTTAGTTTTCTACTCGGGTAAACCTTGGACCCGTATTGCCACGGTCGGGACAACAGTGTATAATGTAAATAAAAATCGATTATTTAAAATTATGTTACATTATTATTATTGTTTAATGTCATAAAGGAATACAAAAATAAATGTCTTAATTATTATTAATACTATCGCTTAGTCTTTATAAAGAATACGTTAAATATAATCAGAAGTATGTAAATCTAAATTTAACTTAAAAAGATAAATGCTTTAGTTGAAAATTTACAAATGCTGCTTCAGCCTCTTTTATCATGCTATATTGCACCTTTATACAACACATAATCCTAACTAATATTATAAATGTGAAAGTGTGGATGTTTGTTACTTAATTATGCAAAAACGGCTGAATGGCTTTAAATGAAATTTGGCATGCCTCTCCTAGAGAGGAGGCCTGAGTCCCAACAGTGGGAACATTATAAGCCCGACTATGCAAAGCTGAGGTTGCATCATTTCGTATAAAAATTGATTTTCTTTCAAAGCCACCAGCAAAATCTAGTGCCGTAATTAGAGACACAACTAACCTCTCAAGGACCGCCATTATTTACATCAACCAATATTAATAATCAGTAAAATATTATCTGCCGTCGAGAACATTCGTTCAGAAACGATTTTAAGACTTATCTTTACTAAAAATACAGTTTTAAATCGGCGGGTTTGGTGGCACAAATTTGTGCGAGCGGGGCGCAACGGTAATACTTGTTTACTGGCACGTTTTTGTGCCACTGGGGCTCTAGAGGTTAAAAAGTTATTGTGTCCGGCGTGGATCCGCGTTCCGGACATACAACAGGTTAAGTAAGTACTTCAGGATGATGTACCTTCATATGCAACCTCAAACTATTATTCTGTACAAAGCCCTGACTGCAAACACTACAAACGAACTTGGATTCATTACTGTGTATCCTCATATGATCTCTTAGAGTTTGCTTTCTAGCATAAGACTTCTTGCAGACTTCACACTGATGCACCCTCTCCCCAAAATGTCTGATCATGTGTTTCTGCACATGCGTCTTTGAAAAAAACTTTTGTTCGCACATTGAACAAGAGAAATTCTTCTCCCTAATATGAACCTCTTTTAAATGCACCTTCATTTTACTCATAATTTGAAAGCTCTTGCTACAAACTGGACACGAAAACTCTTGAACTTTAATATCGTGTATTAAATTGTGATGTCTCTTTCGTTGGTTATAATTCTGGAATGTTTCAGCACAATAAAAACATCGTAGTAACTTATCCTTGTTATGAATTTTCGATTCGTGATTATTTTTCTGAGTCAATGAATCAAAAGTTTCAGGACATAAATTGCAATGGAACCCCGAGCCATGCGTTAAAGAATGACACCGTAAACGATCCTGGCTTAAAAAGGACTTTCCGCATAATTCGCAAATATAATTGCCATAGTGCTCATTCATATGCTGGTTTAACTTCATGAAGTATTGGAACTCTTCTTTGCAAACTGCGCAATGATAGACATCGTTCTGTAAAAAATACGGAATGAGACCGTAACCGCATTCTTCTGTGAATTTTATATCATGTGCTGTTTTTAAGTGTTCTATAAGAGCGTTCAGGTCCTCGAATTTATCGTTGCACGACCGACATTCCAGAACAGAGACGTCAATTTTGACTTTCTCGTCTCTTCTTAAATATGATACAGCAGCTTTTATATTAGATTTCTTGTGTTGATTTCTAGTATGTTCTTTGAGTAAATCGGTGTCTTTAAAAGTGAGATGGCAGAAGAAACAGAGGTAGTTCTGTCTATGCCATTTGAAGGGTATGACGGTGGACGCCTCTAGTACTATGATAGCGTTAGTCTTCATGAGTTTGTTGCGTTTTGTGGATGTCATTGAGGACTTACTCGAGGCCTCTGTGGTGCGCCGATTCTCACCTAAAAAGTGAAATTTTTGCATGAGATATCTTGGCGCTTTTCTCTTTGCTCATAGTGAAGTTGTTTTTTTTAACCGACTTCTAAAAAAGGAGGAGGTTCTCAATCCGGATGTTTGTATTTCTTTTATATATTATGTTTGTTCGAGCATAACTTCGTCGCTTGCCAACCGATTTGAAGAATTATTTTTTTTGTTGGAAAATGAATACGGGAAGTATTGCAGTCCGGTGGGTTTGAGTCAGTAAAAGTCTCGACACTCCCTCTCTCTCTGCCCAGAGCTGGAGGAATCATTTTATAACGCCCCACGTAAAAAAGCGTGTTCTCTCGGTTGCCGCAATCATAGTAACATAATAACATTAACATATAATAATCATAGTAACATTTTTCGCATTAATTGATGGATCTTTTTACATTAATAAGGTAAAATAATCTCCAAAAGCAAGTGTTCAACATCAAACTACGAAACGAGGTCGCATCATAAAACTGTACGAGCTCACACGACACGTCGCACAAAATGTCCAATCATCGATATAATGTACTACGCTCTAAATTAGGCGTTTCGAACACTCACTTCAGTCGACTCAGGTGTAATGTAGACTGTATACCTTGAACATTACACTATGTTGAACGAAACGCGTAAGTGCCACGAAATTCATGGCGCTTAAGACATTTTGGTCACGAAATAAGTATCCTTTAAAAAAGCGTTTTGTAGTACGTTTTACTAGTTATGTTAGACGGCAATGCCAATAATGTAGCGGCTGCAGCAACTTTTGTTTTAACTTTTCATTATTTTGACAAATAGTTTCCATAAAAGGGCTTGACTATCACTAGAATATAAGTCGATGTTTCCAATTGACTCGTATCGCACATTGTATGGTCATCTAAATCGATACTGAGCCGCACGATTTATTTTTTATTTTGTTTCGGTTTGTGCATTTCCACGATGGCTCCATCGTCGAAACTCTTGCGTACAAGTAACCTATTTAACTGGAGAGGAGGCCTAAGCCCCAGCAGTGGGGACATTAAAAAGGCTGGTGTCACGCTCACATACACACACACAGCTGCATCAATCCCTCGCTTATTTTCGTTAAACAAAGATAGGTTAATTAGATATTCCGCAAACGAATTATCAATACGCGTCAACTTGCAATCGCGAGTGTCCTTCTTAAGATTTCTTAGTCAAGTTACAAAAAACTTAAGTATTAAAGATGTATTTTAGGCCTACTGTCAACCAGGGATGTAACGGAGGTAATTATATCGGAACCGAAGGCGGAGTCGGAGTTTTTAAATTTGATTTATCGGAGTCTGAACCGGAATCGGAACCGGAGTCGAAACCGGAGGCGGAAGAGGGCCAGAAGTGGTGGCAGGAGAGAGATGTAAAGAAGATGGATGTGTCGTGTGCAAACTAACAACAAGTGAAAAAATAAATGACAATAAAGTTCACGTAGCGGGAGTCAGGAGGAGTCCGGACCTCCGATTAAAACCTCCGATTTAAAAGTATCGGAGCCGAAGTCGGAACCGAAGGTGTAATAATATCGGAAGTTCCGACTTAACGGAGTCGGAGTCGAAGCTCCGTAACATCCCTGCTGTCAACGGACGCGTAGCTTTATAGACGCGTATTGGTCATTATACGTTTGGTGTACGCCTGCTCACTTTGTCGGCGAAGCTGCAACGACACGACGGCATCATGTTGCCACTTCGACGACAGAGTTCCATAATTCTGTATGTAAGCTTCACGCAGGCGTACACCAAGCGTATAATGACGAATACGCGTCTATGAAGCTACGCGTCCGTGAACAGTAAACCTTAAAGTATCTTTAACGCCGTGACGTCATTTGTTACGGGTTTAACTGGTATAAGTATGTATAGGTATAATATGTACTCATTAAAAGCACGGGGCATTATCTGCCCCGTGCTATGCGCGGATACTTCAACACTTTTTTACTATAAAAAATTGTGGAAGCAGTATTTCAGATCTACCAACACTGGACAAAAACGTTGTGCCAAATCGGTGTTTTATTTTTAAAGGACATGAATAAACGTGTATTTCGAATGTTTGCTAACAAATATACTTCCGTGATTGTACATATATCACATGCGCGAGGTTTACCATGGTACAATTGCCGAAACGGATCTTGAGCGCTCGGCGTCAGAGTGGGGATCGCTTTGCGCATTCCATACATTGGCGAGCCAATCGTCTTCATTGTTAGATACTTGCAGCAACGCAGGCAACGAATCACGAGTGACGTCTGTGACACGATGGCACAGCGAGCCAATCACTGACACTCCTCGCCCCCGCATCTCACTTCGCACCACTAAAGAGACCGAATAATTGACTTCTACGCAACTTGAAGCCAACGCTCAAGATCCGTGACGGTAATTGTACCAGGCGACTTTATTACTGATGTTAAAAGATCAGTCGTGAGAGCGAGAAAAAGGGATGCGAGCTAAACGCCAGCCATACACAGACAGCTTGAAGCAATCAGGATGGACTGCTTCAAGCTGCAACTGCATAATGAACTACAGTATTGTATATACGTACCTACAGATACATGGAACCGTTCGAGTAGTTGCGACAGCTTAGGGTCTAAACAGACGGACTGCATTTCAACTGCAATCCAACTGCAAATTGCAGTTTAACTGCAGTTGACACGACTGCAATACAACTGCAAACACGACTGCAATAGAACTGCACACCAAATGCGCGGGAGGGCGGAGCGAGTACCCACCCGCCCGCACGCTCCGCCCTCCCTCGCATGTTGCAGTTCGGATGCAGTCGGTGTGCAGTTCACGCGACTGCAATCGGACCGCACGTTTGGTTTGCAGTTCTATTGCAGCCGTGTCAACTGCATTCAAACTGCACTTGAACTGCAATTTGCAGTTGGATTGCAGTTGAAATGCGGTCCCTCTGTTTAGACCCTTAGGGCGGTTGGCAGCGCAGTGAAATTTCATCGTGCGGTCAAGCAGTCGCCAGGCTTACACTGGCTGCTCGAGCTGTCGACTGCTCTATAGCAATATTGGATGAACCCACCATTTTCTATTACTACAACGCCGCCTTCGTCGTCTAAGAAAAAGTAGCAGTAGTAAAAAGTAGCAGTAGTAATACTTCCTCCATCCATGTTGCTAATGATTTTAATGAAATTGAAATTGTGACTTGATCAGTTCTTACTAACTGCTGCAGTAGTTGAAATAAACTGTAGCCCGATTCACGTAATGAAAACCGTAACGATATCGTAGCGATTTTGTCGTTTAGACCATTTCCGTATACACATCCATCAATCGAGTTTGAACGACACCGATTTTAAAGTCGTTTGAAATTCATCGATTAAAAAAAGACGTGTGGCACTCGGGGACTGCCGCGGTAAAGCTATTGCATAGCATTTTTATCAACTTATGCAATTATAATTATTTATTTATTTTATTTATGCAGTATTTATTTCCTTTGTTTTTTTTTTCTTTGATATTAATTGAAGTTACACTTTCACACATTAAATTGAATTTTGATTGATTGTTCACTTATTTGTTTTCTTATCGGTCACCACGCTCAAAAAACAAATGAGTGCGGGGTGTTAGGTTATTTTCGTTACGGAATTTCTGGATTCGGTCTCCACGCTCAAGGCCCAAGCCAAGGATAGAAGCTATGCAATAGCTTTAAAAGAATCTGTATTAAGTTGTCCTGGTAGAATACGTAACAACGTATAACTGGAAATAAGTCGATAGATCGTGAATACCGTTTTTGGATAGGACTTCGATCGAACGACTATAAAACTTCAACGATATTTGGCTTGTTTGATTTTACGTGAATCAGGCTACTGGTCTAGCAGTTATGACTGGCTGTTGACTCAGACTGCAGAGCACTCCGTACATGTTGGTTACGGGTTAACAGCTCAGGCTGTCTGTGTATTGCCGGCCAAACACCACGTATAGCTCGAACCCTTTATCAATTCAATTTAGGACGTACAATGGATAGCGCAAAAACTCATGGTAACAATACAGCAGTACATTTCTTTACTCATACTGGGCTACACCTCAGTAATTTTACTGTCAATGGTTTTCATTTTGCGGATTTTTTTTTTTAATCTCTTAACAAGTTTTATAATAAATCTAATGTAAAAGTATCGTATTTAATTTTGAAAAAATTTATAGTTGCCTATTAATTTTGAAAAGTTGCACATGTGAAAAAGACAAAAATGAAAATCAAAACATGTATTTCTGAAAGGCCAAATCATTTGTGATTTATTAAAAAAAAACGTCAGATTTTGTTCGGGCATAGTCCTTTCATCTCTCTTCTTGTGAATTATATAATATAATTATTATATGAAACTGTTTATTATAATTCTATCCAAATATTTTTTTGTCCCTCTCCTGGATAAAGGACTACCTACTAATGATATAACGAATATTCGCATTCGCAATCGCAAATATTCGCACATTTTTTGATATTCAAATTCGAATTCACAAGAAACGTGCGATATTTGGCATTTTTTTTTACTATACTTTCAAACTAATACTTTAACACCTTTTTGTTTGTCAAATATATATTCGCAAAAGTGAATATTCGTTACATCACTACTACCTATACAAAACACTAACTCCTAGATTAATGGTGTTTTAAATAACACAGGAATGATTTTGCCTTTTAGAATTTTAAGAAGAAAAAACATATTGACAATACTTCTAATAAAATTTCAGTGAAGGCAGACCACGAAGAAAATGGCGGGACGACTTAGAAGTCTTCCTTAATTGGCAAGAAGCGGCCCAGAGCAGTGGAAGCTTTTGCCCAATAGTGGGACAGAACTGTAGCTCTATCATGAGTTTAAAGCAAGAGTATTTGTCGATACTCTATACGGACTACGTAAATATTTTGTATAGCAAATTTTACAGCGCCTCTAACGGTCACTGACCGAACCTTTGTACAAATACTATACCGGTACTTGGTGGACATCCCACCTATACGTACAAAGCGTTTTGGGAGTACATTCATTATGCGTACAGCTAAGGAATGGAATTCCCTGCCGGAGTGTTTCCTGATAGCTATAACCTAGGGGTCTTTAAGTCAAGAGTGAATAGATTGCTTCTAGGCAAGCGTGTTCCATCGTCGGCCACATCATCGCTTACCATTAGGTGAGATTGTGGTCAAACGCGAGCCTATCCAATATAAAAAAAAAAAAAACTATTGCTTTAAACTCAAGGTACTGGCCAAAAAATTCGTATCAGAAATATTCTCAAAATGATAAAAAACGAGTGTAAGTGTTGTGATTTTGTAAATCAAGATATTTGTAGGAGGTAATCTTTGGAAGTGTTGGTCCGATTGCTACAATTTTTTTCACTAGCTGCTTCATTACTAAAAGCTGCTTTATTCCTGAGTGACATAGGGCACAATTTAAGGAATGCACTGCCAGTTTCATAAAACGCGCGCAGTACTACTACTACTACATATACTACTACATATATTATATTCAAATCACTTGTGAAGGAATAGCACTTGTCATCTGTATTAATTGTAGTTATCACTTGATTTCTTGCCTGTATTATTATTTAGTAATAGTTTTTGCACGCGGTTTCACTCCCACTTTACCCTACTCCACCCTACAATTACCGGCATGGATCTTGAGCGCTGGCTTCAAGTTGCGCAGAAGTCAAATATTCAGTCTCTTTAGTGGTGCAAAGTGAGACGCGGGGACTGGGCGGGTGTTATTGGCTCGCCGCGCCATCGTGTCATAGAAGTCACTGCAGATACGTTCCCTGCGTTGCTGCATGCATCTAACAACGAAGACGATTGGCTCGCCAATGTATGGAATGCGCAAAGCGATACCCACTCTGACGCCGAGCGCTAAGATCCGTTCCGGTAGTTGTACTATACCTTACTTTACCCTATTCTACCCTACAGTACCCTAATTTTCATTTTTTTTTCCATAAGAACCTTCTCCTCACAATAACAAAAAAAGAATTAGCGAAATCGGTTCAGCTGTTCTCGAGATTTGCGCTTCATTTATTTTTTATTTTTTTTAGCGATTCATTTTTATATTATAGAAGATTTTGTAATACTTGTTATAAATAATATTTTCCTTCTTTTTGGACTTGCCTTTTAGTCTCTGCACTACCCTAGGTTGACTGGAAGAGAATGCCTAAGGCATTAAGTTCGCCCTTGTATCTTTTTCTGCATGAAGATTAAATCTATACATATAAATACAATTGGAGTGTCTGTTTGTAATATTGAAATAACTGCTTTTTACTACACGCATATGAATATATTTACGGTACATACACCAAAATAACATTTTTTACAATTTTTGCTTGTGTCTTTTTGTCCGGGCTAATCTCTGAAATGGCTGGACCGATTTTGACGGGATTTTTTTTGGCAGGTAGCTGAGGTAATAAGGAGTAACATAGGCTACTTTTATTTTAGAAAAAACAAATTCAAAATTCTGTAGTCCACGCGAACGAAGTCGCGAGCACAGCTAGTAAATAAATAAATGACCTAAGTACACTTCAGAGAAGGACGGAACCAGGTTGCAAATGATGTTAGTAATAATTTTCTTTAAAAAATCACAACACGCACACTCCAGTACACATTTAACCAGCTATCGACCTACCTTTAGCAACTGCCTTCGAAGCCCTGGCCTTGTCTTCGAGCTTGGGGACCTTCGCTCTCCTCTCTGGCTTCAATGTTGCGTTCTTGCGTGGTCGGCCGCGTTTACCCTTGACGGGTAACGCTACCGGGATCTCTGACACTGAAGGCTGTGTTAAATCGCCTTTCAATTCATCTGGAAGGGAAAATCGTAATGTTAGAATCGAATAAAAAAAAAACTGCAGTCACACGGTAGGGGCCGTTAAAGTATTACGTAAGCAGATTTTTTGCAAATATTAAGTCCCCTCTCCCCCTTGTCAGCAAAAGTAAGCAAAGCTCGCACCCCCTCTCCCCCATGCTTACGTAAACATTGGTATAAGTAATTTATGAGCATTAGTTGTAAGTCTACAAATAATTAACAGTCCTGAGTCCATGATACACGAATCCATGACTCTAAATCTTTAACGACGTTAGATGTTTGCTGCTCAGTGATGTGTCTGCTCACTTTCTTGTAATTATGGAACATCGAAATCATTCTCTTAAAAAACTAAGAAAAATATATACTGCTGACGTAATCACCATCTAGACCCCCCTATCCCCCATGTCATCAAAAATAAGCAATGCTAACCCCCCCTCCCTCCCACCATAGTGCTTACGTAACACTTGAATGTCCACTTATTACTGTATTGATTGGTACCTGTAACGTGTGACTGCGGCTTTTTTAATTTCAGAATCCTAAAAATTTTGCTTCATATTTTTTCAGCGTCGTTTTTTTTTTTTTGTCGTAGTCGGGTTTGTTTTTTATTTTTTCTATTTAAACAATTTTGGTGAGTTTTTGTCCGCTAGAGAGCGTCACTTCAAACTTGAGCAATATTTTGCAAATGTACAAGTGAAGCCCATTCAAATAATAATAATAATATGCCTTATTTTTCTCACTACAATAAACAGTAATTATCAAACATTTTAATGAGTATACAAAAAAAAAAAACAAGATAGATAAATCTTCTACAATTAATCAATCAATCAATTATACATATACAAGGTGCAGTTTTAAAACTGCACAATATTTTAGGAGGTTGTAATAAAACTCATACATAATCATGTGTAAAAACGATGCCTGGTCAATAATCAGTAATACTTGTTATTTTATTTTTTAATTATACTAAACTAATTCGATTGATCGATGGCCGCGGGGGCGTGGCTAGGGTGTGGCGTGCGGGATGATGATTGGATGATACATTATTTATGAAACTATCGTTGCGAGTTAGTGTGTGTGAAAACGCCCTTTATTGTTCCGTGTTTGTGTGTGTGAAAGAAAGCGCGGTTATAAGGCAGGTACCAGACTGGCTGCTTTTTAAGACACGTAGTTCACACATGCCGATTTCCATAAATAAATAAAAAAAATAAAAATTAATTACCTACTCATTTTATTATTGATTCGGGTCGAGAATCACTAACATAATTACCTCCTGAAATATTTTGCAGCTTCAAAACGACACCTTGTATATTGTAAGAGACTGGTGCCTAAGCTAGGCTCTAGGCCTGTGTTTCAGGACACCAGGTTCTAACCCCTTAACTTTTTAAATGATACCAAACACGGTGTATTTATTTCATTTTTATTACATTACTTTTTGTCTGCTAAAGGGTGCCTTATATGATGGTAAGTTATCGATTAGGTACTAACTGTTTCTACCCGTGAGGACCTGTAATTGGCTTAATGTTTCTTATTCCTTTTGTTTACTCCTATCATTAAATAAACATATCGAGTTTTGTGACACACATATCCTTTGTTTAGCGGACGATTAAGACGGTTCTAAGGTTACCTCATATGTCAAGCTCCGATAGAGAGATTAGGAGCTATGAGGGAACAGATGAACATACTCGCATACATAGCCTGTCAAAATCATAACTCTCCTTCGGCTTTGCCATAGTTAGGTAAAAAAGATAAAATCATAATCAAAGCATTTATTTCAAATAGACCATTTGCAGGCACTTTTGAATAGTCAAATGTCGGTCAGTCCAAGAAAATTGAAGCTAAATTGCATGTTCCAAAGCATAGGTATCTATGAAGAAGAACGCGCAGGAAACTCCATGGACACTCTTTTAAATCATATTATGTTATTATTATAGTCAAAGACATCCAGACAGCCACTACATTGCTTGTACAAATGAAAATGCTTAAAATTAGTTAAGTAAGTTACGCACCATCACCGAAATCGATATCATCTTCAAGATATTCAATGTCCGCATCCTCCACAGGGTCTTCTGTTGCAGTTGGATCTTCACATTTCATCTGCGCTTGATAGATTAGCACTGCAAAAGAATTTATAAACATTATACCTTTACTAACATCTGCTCTCTGTATTTGCACATAAAGTTTTTTGTACCAAGCAGTAACTTTCTATGGGATAAAAAAGATCCTGTATCCATATTTTTATAGCAGCTGACCAATAGTCCGTCTTTTAGATTATTCAAAAATAAGGGACACATATTTTTTTTATTTGCTTAAACCAAAAATGACAAAGATATGTCCCTTTAAAGTTATGTGTGACGTCACGCCGTGCTGCATTTTTTCGCACGGTGTGACGTCACACGTAACTTTAATGGGCTATATCTTTGTTATTTTTTGTTTAATCGAAAAAAGAAAAAAATACTTGTCCAATATTTTTTTATAATCTAAAATACGTACTAAATAAAATGTAATTATTTTGACCTTGGACACTACCCTATTATTTATTTATTTAAAGCTTTATGCACATAATACTATACAAGGGTGGACTTAATGTCTTATGCATTAATTCATTAAACCCCAAGCGAACGCCGGCGTTCGCGCACCTATTGTCTTTCAATTGTGTCTGCAATTATCACAATTGAAAGGTTAAATGCTACACGTTTTGGCTGCTGTACGTTTTATTCTGTAAATTTGTAAAATAATTATTGTAGCGTTAACCAAATAAGGTTTAGAAAAAGGTAGAGATTCATAATTATCAAAATACTTACTCTTAGGCCTAAACTCGCCCCTACCCATCATATCAATGAATTTCTTCTCCGAATCCATAACTTGTTTCTTGAAGTTACAAGCATCCCGCAGCCGTGTGATGCAAACCTCACAGATGAGCCGGTTAGGACCATTGGGACCTTCATTGTGCTGGGTAATCTGGATTGACAAGCAATTATTACTGGTAAATGGTAACATTAAAAAAAAATTAACTCTTATTGTAATAATTGTTGTTGCTTTTTTCTAATGTAGCATATCTATGATAAATGGTAGGAAGACAATAAATGTCACAAAATAAATAAACAACCGGCATTCCTACGGCTATGGATCTTGTAAGAAACGACACGAACTAGAATCAATATTGTGAGTAACAATGAAAAAAACAGAAACATGTCTGGTTGTAAAGAAGATAAACTCACGCTAATATCGAAGCATTCCAGCAGCATATCAGCATAAACTTCGGTTTCATTCATCCAATTATATTCAGTTCCCAGATCCTTGTAACATCCTTCAGAGAGACAACACCGGCACAGCCCCGGGCTCTCCTTCACCACTATCTCGTCGAACTCCATCATCACAACACTACACTAACATTTCCACAACGAGAAGCAATATATTTTCACGTTTTCAGTGAAAATTTTGTAAATTTTACATAGCGTCAATACCACCGCAAATCAATGGACAACGGCGGCCATTTTGTTTCGGTACCTGCAGAATTGCAGGCAGGCAGACTGCGCGCCCGCGGTGCAGTTTTTATTTTCTTACTAGGCAACATTTATAATTTCACTTCAGTCAAAAGAAAGATTTAAAAGTAAACAGAGTAGAATTTTAATTCGGCGCACTAAATTTAATGTTATGTTTCATGATACGGAAACGGCTGCAACAGATACACACAGTTCTAAGTACAGTCATACAAGTCATTTTCTACTAAGTACTCAGCCTTTCACATTATACACAAAAAATCCAGACTTTCTTATGGGAAATGACATTACTCCTACCTACGTATTACATACATGAAGAAAACTTCAAGAAACTAAAAATTATAGGTACAAAAAGCACAACAGAAGATACTTTTTGAGTTTTTGAGTATATTTTTGAGTATTGTAAAACATTAATTTAATTGCCATATTTGAAGTAAAAATCAATAACATACCGACTAATTGCAAAAGCTTGGTAAAAACGAAACTTTCAAGATTCAAATTCAAATTCAAATTCAAATTCAAATTCAAATTCAAAATCATTTATTTCAAATAGACCATTTGCAGGCACTTTTGAATAGTCAAATGTCGGTCAGTCCAAGAAAAGTGAAGCTAAATTGCACGTTCCAAAACGTAGGTCTCTATGGAGAAGAACGTGCAAGAAACTCCATGGACACTCTTTTTAAAATATATTGAGTTACATAAATCTTGGTTACATATTTCTTGTCGCTTCTAATATGTGAGCACAATGTTGGTAGATACATAATAATAATAGTTTATTATTCTTTTTATTAAATGTAATTAAAAATAGAAACCGAATTAAGCCACTGGCAGCCAAGAGATGACCAGTCTCAACCGATGGCACCCGTTCACGGGCATGACACGTGCATCAGCCCCACTCAGCTCAACCATTTTAAAGGGAACCGAATGACCCAATAACACGTGCCACCACCAGCAAGACATTTGGGTGAGCATGACAAACTCAAGAATTATTGTAGAAATGAAACTGAGGCACAGACTTATATTGTCCCAGAGGTGTGGCTTACTCAAAGATTTTACATATGTCCAGTAGGATTTATAAAATCTTTGGGCTTATTTACCTACTTGATTCTTGTTATTAGCGTGGTTTTAGGACTTTTTGTTTCGTGTCTGGCAGCCCCAAAAAATAAAAAAAAACAAGACTATCTGTCAAAAATCAAGATTTCCAGTTTACATGTTATATTTTCTTCGAATTTTCACAAAATACGAGAAATACTTACAAAATTGTTAGCTTGAATGTAAAGAAAGCCAAAATAATGGAAGTGGTCGGTGTCTGCCGCTGCTGCCTCGCACAAGGCCTGAATAAAGACTTACATTCAAATTACTTTTGGCTAAACAAAAAAGAGAACTATGGTCAAATGTTGAAGGAATGCTTCAATATTATCGTAAGTTTATTTTCTATGTGTAGATTTAGATACGTAATATTCCTAAACTTAATTCACAACCTTTCACCATGTAATTACTAGCGAAACTTGGGTTTTTCGTGTGATAAAAGATAATTTTTTTGTGACTAGGTTCCAGCTTACCGCGAAAATGCCGGTCGTAATGATAATATTATGATTGGCGGTATAAGGATAAGCAGCAATACTCTAAATAGTTTCTAATTTGAATATAAATTGCTCTAAAAAACTTATTGGAATCTAAATTTACCAATTATTATCAATACTGATTACCTTATAAATGTCAAGGACAAATATTATCTTATTTGTTAATTTTATCAGTATTTAGAATTCTAATATAATAATATATATACCACAACTACCACACAATGCCGTCTATTCTCAAGCTAAGCAGAACTGTGTTATGAGTACTAGACAACTGATAAACATACTTATATATTTCTGAATACACCCAGACACAGAACAAATGATCGTGTTCATGGCACAAACATTTGTCCTGGGTGGGAATCGAACCCACAACCTCCAGTATGGCAGTCAGGGCCACTAACCACTAGACCGACAGGCCAGTCATAATCTAATTTATGTAATGGTTGCAAGTGTAACCATTCCCTGCCGGAGTCTGTGTTTCTTGATAGCCACAACCTAGGGGTCTTTAAGTCAAGAGTGAATAGGTTATTTCTAGGCAAGCTTGCTCCATCGTCGGCCACATCATCACTTACCATCAGGTGAGATAGTGGCCAAATGCGAGCCTATCGATAATAAAAAAAAAAACACTGAGATTTTGGTATTTTTAGGGTTCCTTAGAAAAGGGTTGCAAATAAGTTTTCTTTGCAAACCATATATTTCAATCAACATTCAAACTCCCTCCAAATTTTAATCGTTTTAATCCCGTGGAGGGGCAATCTGGTACATGAAACACTATCGATATGTAAAGATATAAAATTGAAAAAATAAAGTTCCTTTTTTTGCAAAACTCGTATTAATTTACGCATGTACAAAATTAATTTCTATAAGAAAACATCAACTGAGCGAGTCCAATGACCTGTAGGTAGTTTGTACGCAACGCCGACTAATATACTATTGTCACTTTGTTAATTAAACCTGTAAATTGCATGCCTCGAAGTGGTAGCACTAGTTTCTTTTTTATTTGATACTAGCTTTTGCCCGCGATTTCGTCTGCGTACATAAAATATAGCCTATGTCACTCAGGAATAAAGCAGCTTTCTAGCAGTGAAAGAATTTTAGCAATCGGACCAGTACTTGGAAGTACTGGTCCAATGTAGAGTTTACCACCAACATAGAAAAAACAAAAACTTTACCTCTTTATTATATGTATTAGTGTAGATAAACTAGTCCTGGACTGCGATTCCACCTGATGGTAAGCAGTGATGCAATCGTTGATGGTGAGGCGCACTAGTTTATTACGGGCCTATTCACTGTAGCTTTGAAGACATCCAAATTATAATCGGATGGGAAGATTAGCAGGCAAATTGTTCCAGTCCTTCGACATACGTGGTATAATCGATGAGGTGAAACATTTAGTCTGAACTGTAGAGGTTTCAACAATGAGGCCGTTTACAGAAAGAAAGCTGGCAGCCTGCATCGATCTATCAGCATTTATCGGCACTGTTCCACTCAAGTAACAGCTACAGCAAGCAGGTTGAAGCAGGCGTATCTATTGCAATGCCTTTTATCTGTTTTGTCCCACACAGGTGGTTTACGAAATGCAAATGAAATCAACATGTCACTATCCATTTTTACATTTACTTATTTATATGGACAAAACAATATGCGTGTTATAAATGTCGCAGCCATCTGGTTAAATTAGCCATCCAATTGGACACCTAGGGCGTTCGTTAAAACACCGGCCATCCAATTGGATGCCTAGGCTGACAGTTGTTTGAACTAAAATTACTCAACGTTTAACAGATTGGCGTATTGAAAGTTAGCCCTTTCGAAATGACTGATCAAGACTCAGCCAAGTGATTCAAATTTAGTTCCGCTATTTATTGATTTAATAATATTTTACTATTACTTGGTGGACACTATTACTAAAAGTAGTTTTATGTAATTTATAAACTCATGATCCCCCTACTAAACTAAATGACTACACAAAGTTCAGCTATCTGGTTAAACGTTGCGGTCAACGACATGGCTAGTTGTTCTTCAGCCATTTCATTGGATGCCTGCGTTAACGCCCTAGTCGTTCAATTGGATAGCTACTTTAACCAGATGACTGCGACATAGATATTAAAATAAATGAATAAATGGCGGCGCCAGCGCTATACCTGTCGACGACTTTCGGCGCTTATCGGTACTTTTTTTTTTATGGTGGGAAAAATCATGCATTGACATCCCCCGCCCTTGGGCGGAGCGGGAGATAGTGTCAGACTCTTACTGACTAAAAGACCCACCCCGTTCCTTCTAGCCTTCATACCGGGGCTCGAGCGCCCTTTCGGATAACCCTGGCCCCAGTAGGCTTCGACCCGACTGGGTCCCTGCTGTTGCTGACAACTCCTTGAGGCGCGCGGGAACAGTGCGCGCCGTCGACGACTTGAGCTTGGTCCGGACAGTTACCGGACGGCCGGACAGCGAGCTACCCATTGCTCACTGTCCGCAAGCCCGCGTCTACGATGGCCGGAAATCGGGATCAGAATCCCGGCGACGGCGGCGGCGATAACGCCGTTGCCTGATGCGCTCGGCCTCCTCCTTTGCGAGCATTACTGCTTCACAGAAGTCGGCGACCGCCTGCCACTCCTCCTCGCTCCGGACCATGGCCTCAACCAAGGCCCGGCGGGAGAGGTCTCCGCCGCCGATCGCCCCCACGAGGGCACGGCGATGCTCCGCACAAGCAGGGCACACCTCGACTGTGTGCTCCACCGTGTCCTCCGGGCGCGCTTATCGGTACTGGTTTTGAGCATTGTATAGAAACACGGCGCCTATTATCTGCGCAGATTACCCGCGCCGGCCGGTTCCGATAGGCGCTGTTAGATCGGCGCACGCTGCCGGCTTTCTTTCTGTATACGGCCATAACTAAGCCGTTAACAGTTGTCAAATCGTCGAATTGACCAGTAGGCGGCCAGCAGGGGGCTCAGCCGGGTCGAAGTCTACTGGGGCCAGGGTTATCCGAAAGGGCGCTCGAGCCCCGGTATGAAGGCTTGAAGGAACGGGATGGGTTTTTTAGTCAGTAAGAGTCTGACACTATCTCCCGCTCCGCCCAAGAGCGGGGGTTGTCATTAGATGATTTTCCCATCGAAAAAAACAAAAAAACCAGTTGGCGGCCGTTTCACGGCTGGTTATGGTTTGGTTATCGTTATAGTTAAATGGTGCAACTCACCCTAAGAGTGGATAATCGCCATACTACTACGTCTGTTAATAGAAAGATATTGGGTTTTATGAGTAAATTTATTAATAAATAAATAACAACTTTTTGCAGTTAAGACCTTCGGATGGGGGGCCCATTGGTATCTGTGATACATGCATCAAAAGTCTTCGCAACTCGTTCAACTTCAAGCAGCAAGTACTGAGCGCAGACAAGGAATTCTTTAAGAAAATTGAAGCTGTTGAAAAAGGTAGTCTCTCAGTCCAGTTGAGGACTTCATTGTCATTACAGCCAAAAAAAAATTATGTCCTGATAAACTTATATAAATACGGTAGCGGCACGGATCTTGAGCGCTGGCTTCAAGTTGCGCAAAAGTCAAATATCGGGCCTATTTAGTGGTATGAAGTGAGACGCGGGGGCGGGGAGTGTCAGTGATTGGCTCGCCGCGCCATCGTGTCATAGACGTCACTCGTTATTCGTTGCCTGCGTTTGCTGCTAACAACGACGACGATTGGCTCGCCAATGTATGGAATGCGCAAAGCGATCCCCACTCTGACGCCGAGCGCTCAAGAATCGTGCCGGTACCTATAACTAGCTTTTGTTCGCAGCGTCGCCCGCGTACATAAAATATAGCCTATGTCACTCTACGAATAAAGCAGCTTACTAACGGTAAAAAAAAATTAGCAATCGGACAAGTATGTTCAGAGATTACCTCCTACAACCAAAAAAAAACAAACTATCTCTTTAATATATTTGTGTAGATATTAAAGTTATAGGTTTTACGCTTTCAGATGAGAAAATTGAAATTAAAATAGAGCCGAAACACGACAGCGGAGATGATTCTGATGACTACTATCTGATAGATGCGGGTGAGTTCAGCTTCCTATAGTTTTTTTTCTTCTTTTTAGGGTTCCGTAGTCAACTAGGAACCCTTATAGTTTCGCCAAGTCTGTCTGTCCGTCTGTCTGTCTATCCGTCTGTCTGTCTGTCCGTCTGTCCGTCCTCGCTTAATCTCTGTGACCGTTAGCACTAGAAAGCTTAAATTCGGTACGCAATATGTATATCAATCACGCCGACAAAGTGGTACTTAAAATAAAAATTGGAAAAAATGTTTTATTAGGGTAGCCCCTATGTAAAGTGGGAAGTTATTTTTTTTTTTTAATTTCAACCCTAACGTGTGATATATTGTTGGATAGGTATTATAAATAAATAGGGGTTTACTAAATTAATTTTTTGATAATGTCAATCATTTCGGAAATAATCGCTCCAAAAGTAAAAAACAAAGTGTCCCCCCCTCTAACTTTTGAACCATAAGTTTAGAAAATATGAAAAAAATCTGAAAGCTTTCTATGGGCTTTCTAGGAAAATCATTTTGAACTTGATGGAAAGAACAGTTTTTGTACAAAAGGTTCTACTTTTGTACAAAAACTGTTCCGATTATACTACAAACTTACTCCAAAAATTATTTTGGAGTAAGTTTGTAGTATAATCGTATATGCAAGCATTTTGTTTTAAACTCATTAGTGGGTACACTTATTGTAACGGACGGGAAACTACGGAACCCTACACTGAGCGTGGCCCGACACGCTCTTGGCCGGTTTTTTTTATCTTCTCCCTCTTTAGGGGGAGGGTAGGGAGAGTGGAAACTTTGGCTCACACTAGTGTTCATCTGGTTGCCTTTTGTGTTCTGGGACCACGAGTATCCCTTTTAGTGTCTGACCGAATGTTTCGGTTGAGTTTCGGCAAAAAAGCGTGTTAGGCTGTTTACACATTATGCCACAGCGGCAGCGGCTCCGGCGCCGTTGCGCTAGTCTCCCTTGGATTTGTGTGGAGCCTTACGGCGTTTACACATTATGCCGCAGTGGTAGCGGTACCGCCGCCGCTGCACTGGACGCGGTGCATAGGCGGTGTTTGTGTCACTGGTTCTGCGATGAAACACCGCAGCTCTTGCGGCACCGCGGCGGCGAAAAACGCTGCCGCTGCAGCATAATGTGTAAATGCCCTTACGGTTTCGGTGGCAAACCTGCCGAAACTACGACCGAAACCGAAGTTGCACTCGGGAGTTCTCGCCCTGTGATCGGTCATGTTCAGCGCGTTAAATTCCTTCCAAGCGAGTAAGCAACGAAGACATTTCGCCGTGTCAACATGCTTCGTCATGTCGTGACTGAATTGTGTTTGCAGTTCGTTTTACCTACTCCCAAACTAAAATCGAGTGCAGTAGGGCTTAGCCCAGGGTGTCTCCTGTCGCGGTAGCTGGGGCGAGAAAATGTACGTTCCCTACGCTATAGAGCATTCCAATCCTTCTCGCACCGGGTCATAGCCTGAACCAAGGCACAAGGACGCGGAGGTGTTCCGCCCAAGTAGGGCACATCTCCACCGTGTCCTCCGGGCGGTCCGCACAATGGTGACAGGTGTTTTTTTTGCCTGAAGCCGGAACAATACTCCCGAACTTACCATGTCAGGTGAGGAACTATGCCATGACGCTGTTGTGCCTCTCCAGCTATAGATACCGGCATGATTGGGTCGCCGCGCCATCGTGTCATAGACGACACTCGTGATTCGTTCCCTGTGCTTGCTACATGTATCTAACAACGACGACGATTGGCTTGCCAATGTATGGAATGCGCAAAGCGATCCCCACTCTGATGCCGAGCGCTCAAGATTCGTGCCGGTAAGAGGTGACTTACCGCTGAGATCGTAAGTTGTCACAGTTGCTGTCGCCATTTCGCCATGAGATCCTGCTGGAACTCTGTCCGCCATTCAACTGTTTCGCGGCATACCTTCTGCGAAGCAGGCAGGCAGGGAATTCCACTCCATCCATCCATTTCCATTCCACTCCATATAGAAGTCATTTGATCATTTCCACCCTTATAAAGACAAATCCTGTTGCGGCAGCGAATTTCCTTACACGTTCCGTCGTTTTAATTTTAATCTGATCCTTTTTCCAGCCAGTGTAGCTTCACAAGAGACAATCAAGATCGAAAAGCTACCACCAGTAAAAAAGAAAAGTGAACTGAAGCGTACGAAACCTAGTGACAAGCCTAGTGGCCAGCTTAAGAGGAGCGCAGTGAAGAAGACAGCGACCTCTGACGGTGGGTGGAAGAACGACAAGATCAAGACCTTGGTATCTAGGCTTGCTACTTCCATCAGTGAGTTTAATTTAATTCAAATTCAAATATTTATTTCAGATAATTATCCATGTGTTAGTAGTAGTACAAACTTAGCCTAATGTTAGTATTTAATAAAATAAAATAATAATAAACAACCAATGAATCATTGCACGAGCAGTTCAATGGTTCATTAGTTCACCTTCGTAAGAGGAGTCCCACCTGTCTGAAAACACATTCAGGATGCCATTGGAGGAAGAGCGCAGGCTCGCCAACATGGAAGCGAATCGCTTCCGCATGATTGCGGCGGACCCGTCAACACATGCGTCCGCGAACATCCCTGATGCGCTACATCGCCACGGCAACCCCAAAAGCACCCTGATTGCGTTATTGTACTGTACGCGCAGGTCGCTGTATGCCCGCTGGGTATACTTGGTCCACACACACACAGGCTGCACGTGTAAAACGACTGACAGAACGCCTTAAAGAGTCAGTACCTACAGCGTGCTAACCTGCGGGCCAGCATGTTGCAGCGGACAGCCAGCGATCAGCGCTCACTATCTATATCAATATTATCTTTAAAGTCATCAGTGACCCAATGACCGCAACTTGAACTTTGAAACCCGAATTAAAAGAGACCCAGAGAGTAAGAGTTTAGGCAACTGTTTGTAGGTTAAAGAACCCAATTTAAAAACTAACCATTAACTCTTATCGATTCTGTACTCAAAGGGTAAAGGGTAATCGGGACCCTGTTACTACTTCTGTCAGTCCATCTGTCACCAGACTGTATCTCAAAAATCGTGATAGTTAGACAGTTGCAATTTTCACAGATTATGTATTTCTGTTGCTGTTATATACTTAGAAATATATAAGTATGTTTATCAGTTGTCTAGTACTCGCAACACAAGCTCTGCTTAGCTTGAGACTAGACGGCGTTGTGTGATAGTTGTGTGTGGAATATTATATTACTGGCCTGTTGGTCTAGTGGTTAGTGACCCTGACTGCTATGCCGCAGGTTCGATTCCCACCCAGGACAAATGTTTGTGTGATGAGCACGATCATTTGTTCTGTGTGTGGGTGTAATTTATCTATAATATGTATGTATTTAGAAATATATAAGTATGTTTATCAGTTGTCTAGTACCCATAACACAAGTTCTGCTTAGCTTGGGACTTAGCGGCGTTGTGCGATAGTTGTGGAATATTATATTAATATTCCCACTTCACTAGGCATAGCATTCAGGGCCACTCAGGCCCACTAACAACAAGACCGACAGGCCAGTCATAACTTAAATCATTTTCCTTTCTCTCCACAGAAGACTGCGAAATACCAGACATAAAACCTACAAAAAAGACTGAGAAGAAACCGAAAAAAACGAGATTAAAACTGTCCGTCCCCAGCGAATCAAAAATAAACATACTATGGTCCGGACAAGCTTGTCGAGATGACAAGTTGAAACATAAAGAGAACTTGCAAACTATATTAAAGTACTCCAACGCTACTCCATTTTCCAATAAAACCTTGCTAGGATACTCATGTGGGTACTGCGACCTATCATATCCCGATCCAGCAGATTTGAGACAACATACAGAAAAAGAACATTTAAAAGAACGTCTCCACTTCAAATCCCACTTCGATATGGCTGAATGCAACGTCAAAATCGACGTTGCAGACTTAACCTGCAACATTTGCAATGAAAAAATGGACAGCCTGGCCATTTTCAAAGAGCATATAGTCAAAACACACGGAAAAACCATACATAATGACATTAAAGATCATATACAACAATTTAAATTAAAAAAAGGAGATGTATATGATTGTATCATGTGTACAGCTACGTATGAGACTTTTAAAATGCTTAAACAGCATATGAATAAGCATTATAGTAACTATACTTGTTCGGTATGCGATGCTGCCTTTGTCACAAAACGGTCTTTGAACGCACACCGTACAACGCACCAAGATGGTAGTTTTAAGTGTGACCACTGTGAAAAAGTTTTCGCTAGTCGAACTAAGAAGCATTACCATGAGAAAATGAAGCATTTGGGAGCAAGAAATATATCAAACTGTCCGTATTGTAACGTCCCCTTCCGCAGTTACTACCAACGGAATCAACACTTAGTGAGAGTTCATAATTCTGAAGCTCCGTACAAATGTAATGTGTGTAGCAAGACTTATATTTTAAAGAGTTTATTAATGTGTCATATAAAGAAATGTCATTTGATGGAAAGGAACTGTCAGTGTTCGACATGTGGATTCCGTTTCTTCAGTAAAAAGGCTTTGAAAGCTCATATGGTGAAGCATACTGGGGAGAGGAAATATGCATGTGAAGTCTGCCACAAGTCGTATGCTAGGAAGTATACTTTGAGAGAGCATATGCGGATACATAACAATGATAGGAGATTTCAATGCGAGGTATGTAATATGACTTTTGTGCAAAAATGTAGCTTGAAGAGTCATTTGTTGTCTAATCATGGGATCAGTGTGGCTGCCAGTGAAATTATGGAGAAAACGGAAAATTAGATATCCAGGTAGGTAGAATAAGTCAGCCAGGCGCATTACTTTGTGTAATTTATTTCATCACCACTGCTCTCAAAACGGTGAAGGGAAACATCGTGAGGAAACCGGCACGTCCTAGAACCAAAAAAATTCGAAGTCATGTGACGTTTACCAACCCGCACTGGGCCCGCTTGGTGATTACGGCCCATTCTCTCTCCTAGAGAGGACGCCTGAGTCCCAGCAGTGGGAACATTAAAAAGGCTGATAATGTTGATGATGAGGTATCGACAGTGCTTTTCTTTGGTGGGAAATCATCCAGTAATCTCGCGCTCTTGGGTAGAGCCGGAGGGTGTGTCAGAGTTTTACTGACTAAAACCCAGTCCTGTTCCTTCTTGCCTTCGTTCTAAGGTCCCGGGGTTCTTTTTCACACCTAGGCTTCGACCCTGCTATATCCCTACGGTTTGCCGACATCTCCTTGAGGCGTGCGTGGAAGACTACGCGCCGTGACGACGGGGTCGGTATGGTTGGACGGCGAGCTACCCATTGCTCACTGTCCGCAAGCCCACGCCTTCGTATAAACTGGAAATAGGGGTCGGGATCTCGGCGGTTGGGGCGTGAGGGATCTTGTCAAGAGCTCATGGTAGCTCTATTGACCCTTATTGCACACTGCGCTACTGACTGGGGTATCCTTGAGGTGAAAACTACAAGCTTAAGGCCGTATACAGAGAGAAAGCTGTCAGCCTGCACCGATCTACCAGCGCTTATCAACGCTGGTCCACTAAGTAACAGCTACACAGCAAGCAGGTTGAAGCAGGCGTATCTATTGCAATGCCTTTTATCTGTTTTGCCCCCACATAGGTGGTTTACTAAATACTAACGAAATCAACAAGTCACTATCCATTTTTTCCATTTACTTATGTATAATGACAAAACGATATGCGTGTTGTGCATAGTAAAATAAATTAATAAATGGCGGCGCCAGCGCTGACCTGCGCGTGTCGAAGCTGGTCGGAACCTGTCGGAGACGTTCGGCGCTTATCGGTACTGGTTTTTTGCATTGTATAGAAACTCGGCGCCTATTACCTGCGCCGTTCGGTTCCGATAGGCGCTGTTAGATCGGCGCAGGCCGCCAGCTTTCTCTCTGTATACGACCTAATGTAGCTCTGTCCTCGCTAGATGGAGTTAAATTCAACATTTCTAATTTATTTAGTTTTTAGTGTATGGAAGAATTATTGCTTTTTTATATTAGGTTTAGGTCTGTGATATTCTAAAGTAGTAATAATTATGTTGTATTTATTTAACACGCATATTTTTTTAATTAGTACAAAAAAATGGGGCTCTATTTGTGGCCATTACTGATCGCTTTTCAAAAGTCAAATGTAAAACTAAAGAAATTCTATAATTTCCCACAAAAAAATGTCATAATAGGGTAGTGTCCAGGGTCAAAATAATTACATTTTATTTAGTCCATAATTTAGATGATAAAAATTATTTTTTTTGCATTTTGTACGGCAACTAGCCTATTGCCCACAAAAAGTCATAATTGGTAAATTCATAACAATTGAAGGGGTAACTAAAAAAAGTACTACGTGCAGTATTTTCCATTCATAGTCAATATTATTATTCCATATATTATGTACATATTATTTACATTTTTAAATATTTCTTAAAAAGAACATTAAAAATAACATTTAAAAATATAAAAAATAGTAGCCCACCGGCATCGGGAACAGGGTCCAAGCTGCCGGCGGTCAGGGCTCTTGAGAGAGGAACCTCCGGACAATACGCGCCGTGTTTAGGATTACTGCCTTCTGAATCAAGCCCTTGATCCAACTGCCTAACGAGAGCTTCCGCAGATGTTGGTCGAGGCTCTTGGCAATTAAGCCATTGGCCGTCACGACTATCGGCACAATGATTGCTCTATCCACTTATTATTATTATTATTATTTATTTAAATCAGATACATCCATATTATGTTAGTAGCACTTAAAAACTACGTTAGTAACAATAGTCTGTACAATATTTCCATAAATTGACATTTTGGGATATAAACAAATGCTTAATAACTTTGCTGTTTATTATTTATTGAGACTACTTAAATAATTTCAAAGCCTTTTCTAATAAGTCCTTTAAGTATTTGTACTAATTAAAAATTGGTGGTTTAATTATCTCAGAGGATAAAATAGCATAGGATTTTGATGATGACATTGCATAATACACTTTATTTTTATAGGTATAAGGTTGAGAGTTGTGTTAACGTTGATGCAACTATTAAACGGTTCTTCATATGTTAGCACGCTCACGTTTCAGCGCTGCTGGTCGGTTTAAACACAAAATAGATAGGTACAGAAGACAATCTCATGTATGTACTTCACTTTTTATACGTACGCTCGGTGTACGCACACTAATGAGCGTTTGAGCCGGAACTGTTCGACGAGCGGGCCGAGGCGCTCCGAGATATCGTGTCCGTGAGCGGTGTCTATGTGTGCGTTGTGAGAGCGCGCACAGTATTTACATTGACTTCTGTACCTATCTATTTTGTGGTTTAAATTTTTTTAAGGGCTAAAACAGTGTAAATAAATAATAGAAAAGTTATATTATTTCTAAATAATTATGTGCATAATAGTAACATTCATTTGATTTTAAAAATTGAGGTAATGTACAGGTTTTGTAAGTTTTTGTATCATATTTATTGATTTTTATAGCTGTTAATATGTTTTAGTGTAAAAATAAATGTATATCAATTTATTTTTTGTTTTTTATTCCATACATATCAACTTTTTTTTTTGCTGGGAAGACAACAAATAGGTAACTTTTTATCGCTTTTGGTGGCGCGAGAGACCTATTTACTTCCCTCGCTCCCACGGCCGGCCCTACGGCTGCGGCCGTAGCTAGGGGAAGGGGGGCATTGTGGGGCAATCCCCTACCTTGAAAACACCATACCCTCCCTCACTCTCACTCAGATATGGACCTCTACATCCAAATGTGGAAGTTCAACCATCTTGGTCACCTGTTCTTCATCATTGAGGATTTAATATCCACGATCCATGCTCATGCTGTCACATTTTTTTTTGTCTACGAATAGCTTTGATTTTCAGTCTGATCTAGAGACGGACCTAGAGGTCAGTGATATATATATGGGAGTAGATGTAGGAGCCCGTGATTCGAGACATGATCATGCTACCCTACCTCAAAGACTAGCTACAGACCTGCTCACTCCCCCGGGTTTTAACACGCCTGTGTTCTTTCCGTTGCCATTTACATTCCAAGGCCACGGTAATATAAGCTATCAGATCCCAGAACGATCTGAAGTAACTTATTTTCACATGAATGAAACCTAAAGGTGAAGATTGACTTGTAACATTTTGGTGTAATGTATCGCGTTCGTGTAACAGAAACTAAGGAATGACTTGTAACGTTAGTTTGTAATGTATCATTCGCGGCGAGCGCCGCGTGCAATTCGGTTTTTTAGCGAATCCCTTTGAATGTTACAGTACACGTCGCGTCGTCGCAAGAGCTGTAGCCCGATTCACGTAATGAAAACCGTAACGATATCGTAGCGATTTAGTCGTTTAGACCATTTCCGTATTCACATCTATCCATCGAGCTTGAACGACACCGATATTAAAGTCGTTTGAAATTCGTCGATTAAAAAAAAATCTGTATTACATTATCCTGGTAGAATACTTTACTTTTAGAATACTTTACTGTAACTGGAAATAAGTCGATAGATCGTGAATACCGCTTTTGGATAGAACTTCGATCGAACGACTATAAAACTTCAACGATATTTAAAAAAAATAATAATATATAAATATACAAACACACATTACAAGTCAGTCTGTGTCGCCGTATTGTAACAAGATCGCCTCGAATGACACAAACAAACGGTAGGTATAAGTCAGTGTCCGCCTTTAGGTTCTCAGTAGCGTCTCATGTTCTTTGAATACCTGTGTGTGTGGAGTTCCCCCTAGGGGAATCGTGGCAAACATCCATTCAGTGCAAGAAAACCTGAGGTTTCATTCGAAAATAAGTTACTTCAGATCGCTCTGGGGTCTTGGGACTATAAGTCTTTTGAACAATCACACAGATATGCCGTCTACCTTGTATCTGTGTTACTAGTATACTCAATGTGAGTGCGGTGCGCTGTTCAGAACATGATCTAAAAGAGAGTGCTTCAAGAGCCCATACACCTGCACTTTGGAGGTCTTTAATACCATCAATCAACCGGTGCTGCAGACGACGCAGCCACTTACTGAGCCAAAACAATTGAAGGAGTTTACTATTGACTCTGAAAAAGAAATAGGGTGAGTTGCACCATTTAACTATAACGATAACAAAGCCGTTAACAGCTGTCAAATCGTCGAATTGACCGATAGGCGGCCGTTTACGGCTGGTTATGGTTTGGTTATCGTTATAGTTAAATGGTGCAACTCACCCTAAGATTAAGACTGGCAGCGGGAGTAACGGGACAAAATGTCCCCCAAGAGCAACACGTCGTGTTGGGGGACTTTACCCACAAATGAATGTACATGTCCCGCGTCAAATGTTGGAGGATAAGTGAATCATGGTGACTTCGCGCATGCTGGTTGTAATTAAGATACATTAAGGGCAGAGATACATTAGAGGACATTTTTAACAACTTAATGTTTAACACTCAATCTAAATGAAGTTTGCAGCTTCATTGCCCAGTGTCCCGAGATTTGCGCCCCTTAATTTTTACGACACTTTCAACCGCGTGACGTAAATATGTCGTAAAATGGCATGTACAAGAATTTGATGGCTTAGCGCGCCAACTTGGGGGACATGTCTCCAAGTGTATCTGAAGGTTTAGGTACACATCTCGATTTTTCTGAGGGATGCTATAGAGTAAAAAAATACAAATATTTTACTTAAAATCTTTGTTTATTTATTTAACAAAATAAATTATCAACCTGTACATGTTAAAACTGTAACAACTGAATCGATTTCTTACACTTTAACAACGTAAATTATCTTACTTAACGGCTCGTTCACAATCTTGCCGCTGCGAGCGATAAGAACAAAAGAATTTTACAAATGTTTGAAGCACGGCTCGAGACACCGCTCAAAGCGCCCTCGCGCCCAAGTACCGAAGTCGCACGGGTCGCGGCTACGGGCAAAGTCGTGAGCAGGGCCCCAAGTCTGCTATTTTTATAAATTCGTCATTCCAACACGATTCCATTGTAATTTTGCTAGAAGTTGGTAATCTGCTAACTCATAATGATTGATCACTGAGAGTTGTGGTAGAATGACAATATCGAGCATAATAAAAACAATGACTGCACTATGACGTTCTATTGGTAGGTCACTGATCAAAGGAACTTCAAATTTTTTGCAGATTCCTGCTTACGTTAGATATTCGATTGTCAATAGGTACGAGATTACCATTCTATGTCACCTCTTTCAATGGAGTGTCAGTGGTTGACCATTGGAAAGTCATAATGGTGCCATTATATTAGTAGATTACTAGGTAATGTGGTCAAAATCAACAATTATGAAATCAATGACAGACCATTCTGACAGTATTTTAATATCAGACTTGAGGCCCTGGTAGTAATATAAAAAAATGCCACTGACGTAGGGAGATAGGTAAGTACCATCAAAGACACTTCCGCTTGACCACCGCTAGTTCATTTTTGCTTGCGAACGAAAACTTCAAATGCTTTGGCGCCGTGAAGTAAGATTCAAGCGATTTTTACATAAGTGATCATGCAGAAATGACCGCTATAGTACCTATATGTATGGAAATGTAACCAGAGGCCCTACCACGAGTGCGCGATACTCATGATCTTGTCAACTTTCCCAAAGAAACTTTTTTTATACTATTTTTTTTGTCATGGAAAATTTTTGTAATATGTTAGTCTTAAGTTTGCGCATTTTCCGGCAAATAAAAAGCATTTCTTTCTTTCATTCGTTTTATCATAATAACAAAACTTTTTGAAATTCGCGAACGCGCGTCTGCGAGTTGCGACCGATCAACTGTTACCCGCGTTTTGTTATTGTGATAAAACATAAAACGAATGAGTAAAAAGAAAAGTTTCTTTGGGAAAGTTGTTAATAATCATGATTACAATCACGTGTTTAAATATCGGTCACTAATTACCAATCACCCTATATGATCAAATCGCGCGGAGAAATCTAATTGCGCGATGCAGGATTTTGTAATTCATATGTGGCGCCATAGATGTCGCTACAATTCCATATATCTTTCTCGCTCGCTCAACGGACATTTTAACATGTAAGGCCCAGCCAAATTACACTTTAGCACTCACACCGCTAGGCTTGGGAATAAGTTGGTTTTAATCAGAAAATGTCTGACAATCTCAGGTCAATTTATACTAGCGCAGAGTCGAAGCGCATCGAAGTGTCTATCCAAAACTGAACATAACAAATTCAACATTAACTCCACAGTGTAACGCATACTTTACTTCTGAGATTTTAAAAAGACAATTTTGATTGGTGTGCGCGCATTCTCGCGTATCCATGCGCCCACTAGCGAACCTACGCGTCATCAGTCGGAAATTGGCCGATTCAATAGCATTGCTGTTGATGCTCATTACTGCAAGTAAAAGAATGCGCGCGTATTCTCGCGCATTCGTGCGGCTTCGCTTTAGTTGTAAAGACTTTGACGCTTCGATGCACTTTGACTCTGCGCTAGTATAAATTGACCCTTAGAACCCTGTCAGCTATAGCAGTATATATACACCGTTAAATTTTGATCGTTTTATTCCCGTGGAGGGTTAGTCCAATGACCTGTAGAAAGTTTGTACGCAACGCTGACTACTACCTACAGGTCATTGGACTCGCTCAGCTGACGTTTTCTTAAAGAAATTAATTTCGTACATGCGTAAATTAATACGAGTTTTGAAAAACTAGTACTTTATTTTTTAATTTTATCTTTAAAAATCGTTAGTGTTTCATGTACCGGATCGACCCTCCACGGGATTAAAACGATCAAAATTTAGCGGTGTAGTGTCCTCTGGTTCCAAAGTAATCATTAATTCAATACAATAATAGACAGGGTGTAAGGGACAGCCCTCCACAAACTTTAAGGGCTTGCTCAGTAGACGAAGCTGAACAACCTTCCACAAGACTTTAAAAAAATCACCCGCACCATACAAAATTAAAAACTTGATTGGACAGTTTGTATGGAGAGGCCGATTTTTCTTCGTTTCCTGAAAAAAAGTCTACTGGAAGGTTCTTCAGTTTCGTCTCCTGAGCAAGCCCTTAAAGTTTATGTAAGGCTGTCCCCTACATCCTGTATAATGATAGGGAATACGCATGCATTTTTTTTCGCATTTGCTAATTTAAATACTTTTTAGGCTCTGGTTAACAAATATGAAAAAGAAATATCTTCTAAAACAACGAAGTTATAAAGCTTCAAAGAAGTCCGACATGGTCTTTGACGTCATAGTGCCTGTATATTACTTGGCTCGCTTCGCTCAATATCGATCTTTTTTTCCCATAATGAATATTCTATTTGTAGACAAACTGTTTAATTAATTAATTAATATTTTTCTCGTACACATTCCCTATTAATTAAAAGGCAGTAACTAGACTTATACAACAATTATTGCTTAATATTCGTTTGGTCTTCTCCTAACTATATGTACAAAATTATTCTGCTATGGACCATATTTCAGAGCAACCCGCAAAAATCAAATTTTCTCAAGTCGAGGCCCGTGTATGTTCAACTGCGATTTGCAACCGTAATGGTAGAACTACATTGCGTACACGTGTGCCACACATCTGTAGCCTGATCCACGTAATGAAGACCGTAACGATATCGTAGCGATTTAGTCGTTTAGACCATTTCCGTATTCACATCCATCAATCTAGTTTGAACGACACCGATTTTAAAGTCGTTTGAAATTTCTCAATTTAAAAAAAAAACATTTGTATTACATTATCCTGGTAGAATACTTATTAATGTAACTGGAAATAAGTCGATAGATCGTGAATACCGCTTTTGGATAGGACTTCGATCGAACGACTATAAAACTTCAACGATATTTGGCTTGTTTGATTTTACGTGAATCAGGCTACTGGGCGCGTCGCTCGATACATTTTACATGGTAACTAGACTTGTAGAGCTACACTAGATCCACGCCACGCGACGTTGTTCTACGTACAAATCAGGCGTGTTACACGTGTGCGGTCTAATGTAGTTCTAGTTTTAATGTATTAGGCTGCCCGCTCACGTCAGACTTTTTGTAGGACAAGATAATCAGACCGATTTTGTATACAAGGTGTAAGGGACAGCCCTCCACAAACTTTAAGGGCTTGCTCAGTAGACGAAACTGAACTACCTTCCACAATTTTTTTTTTCAGGAATCGAAAAAAAAATTCTGCCTCGCCATACAAATTGTCCAATCAAGTTTATCACTTTGTATAGTGAGGTTGATTTTATTTTTCGTTTTCTAAAAAAAAAAAATTGTGGAAGGTTGTTCAGTTTCGTCTACTGAGCAAGCCCTTAAAGTTTGTGGAGGGCTGTCCCTTACACCTTTTATTTGTAACATTATTCTGTATATTTCTGACCAACTTATTGTTGGACGTGTGCGTTGCACTATTGCTATCAGTGTGTTCTATTTTTCTCCTACAAAAAATCGGTCACCGATTATCGGACGTGAGCGGGCAGCCTTACACGTGAGCAAGCAATTACATATATTAAAATTATCAATACCGGGTTGTATACTGTTTTTTCCAACTAGCTTTGGGTCGGCTTCCAGTCTAACCGAATAAGGCTTCGTAAATCATATAATTTTTTAATCAACAAAAAAACTTTAAATACCCTGCAAAATGCAAAAAAAAAACTTAAGAACATTCAAATTTAGCGGGCTACTCACATCTTTCGTTGAATCCCCACACCATTTCCTTGTAACGTCTCAAAAGGACCATAAAACCACATATCTATACTCTATTCGCGTTAAGATTATACATTTAAAGAAACCTTTTTTATTGTCTGTTCAACCGATTTTAAATTCTATTTTGCAGACATAAGGATGGCATCCACCGTAGGCGCGGGCTTGCGGACAGTGAGCAATGGGTAGCTCGCTGTTCGGCCGTCCGGTAACTGTCCGGACCAAGCCCAAGTCGTCGACGGCGCGCACTGTTCCCGCGTGCCTCAAGGAGTTGTCAGAAACAGCAGGGACCCAGCCGGGTCGAAGCCTACTGGGGCCAGGGTTATCCGAAAGGGCGCTCGAGCCCCGGTATGAAGGCTTGAAGGAACGGGATGGGTTTTTTAGTCAGTAAGAATCTGACACTATCTCCCGCTCCGCCCAAGAGCGTGGGTTGTCATAGGATAAAAAAGACATAAGGATGGCATTAAAAGCAAAGAAGTGGTTACAATACCAACTATTGCAGCTGCCATTTGACATATTACCAACGCAATAAAAGTCAAAATCGGTTGAACGGACAGTAATAAAAGGTTTTCATAAATGTCTAATGTTATTTTGAACAGAGTATAAATATCTTTGATTTATATACACCGAGGCCATACCACAAAATATATAGGTACAGAAGACAATCTGATGTATGTACATCACTTTTTATACCTACGCTCGGTGGACGCACACTAATGAGCGTTTGAGCCGGAACTGTTCGACGAGCGGGCCGAGGCGCTCCGAGATATCGTGTCCGTGAGCGGTGTCTATGTGTGCGTTGTGAGAGCGCGCACAGTATGTAGATTGACTTCTGTACCAATCTATTTTGTGGCCATACGATCCAGCCGAAAATTGGCCGAAACAGATTAAACAATTTAAATACTTACATAGTTTTTATTGCACCAGAACTAGATCCATGTTTATGTACTGAATCTAGCATTATCTGGAAAGTAAAAAACGGTGAAGACCGAGTCGGGCGCTCACCTATCGAGACTCGGGCTAAGGGAACGTTTGAAAGAGTTACCGTGATCCTAGAACGTAGTGTAAATGAAGGAACACAGGTGGCATCGATATAAAGGGTGTAAGGGACAGCCCTCCACAAACTTTAAGGGCTTGCTCAGTAGACGAAACTGAACAACCTTCCATAAAAATTTTTTTCAGGGAGCGTAAAAAAAAATCGGCCTCTCCGTACAAACTGTCCAATCAAGTTTATAATTTTGTATGGTGAGGCGGATTTTTTTTTTCGTTTCCTGAAAAAACGTCTTGTGGAAGGTTGTTCAGATTCGTCTACTGAGCAAGCCCTTAAAGTTTGTGGAGGGCTGTCCCTTACACCTTGTATATGTACTACGCACTAGATTAGGCGTGCCGAACACTCACTTCAATCGACTCAGGTGTAATGTAGTCCGTACACGTTAAACATTACCAGTGGTCGGAATTAGGTATACTTATATTGATTGAATACTGCGAAAGAATGAAGTGGATATGCCCCAAATCCCAAGATTAATTTTATAGACCGCATTTTTTTTTATGACTCTATCAGTTATAATAGCAGAAAAAAAAATCTTTCTGCATTAATGACGAGAGAGGAAGTGTATAAGTTTATTATTAACCTCACTTCAGTTGATGTAGAGAGATCTTTTTCAATAAAAATTGTATGTTAATTAACTTTGTTTTATTTGTCGTATCTATCTCTGAGGTTATTATTATTTATTTGTAATATTGTTGGCCACACGGATTTTTTTATTAGAAATCCCGGGAAGATCCATATTAATATCAACATTTCGATGCAAGTACATAAATAACTCTACCTAATTCCGACCTCTGAACATTACACTATGTTGAACGAAACGCGTAAATGCCACGAAGTTCATGGCGCTTAAGACATTTTGGTCGCGAAAAAAGTATCCTCTAAAAGCTATCTTAGCGCTGCCTGTTTTAATAGTTCTGTTAGACGACATAATGCCAATGTAGCGCTGCAGTGAACTTTGGTTTAAACTTTTCAGTATTTTGACAAATAGTTTCTATGAAAAGGCTTGTCTATCACTAGAATATAAGTCAATGATAGGTTTTATTTTTATTTTGGTGGGTAAAAATCATCCCAATGACATCCCCCGCCCTTAGGCGGAGCGGGAGATAGCGTCAGACTCTTACTGACTAAAAAACCCACCCCATTCCTTTTTGCCTTCATACCGGAGCCGAGCTACCTTACGGAACTGACCCTGGCCCCAGTAAGCTTCGACCCAGTTGAGCCTCTGCTATTACTGCCAACTCCTCGAGGCGCGCGGGAACAGTGCGACGACGACTTGGCCTCGGTCCGGGCAGTTACCAGACCCATTGCTCGCCGTCCGCAGATGATAAGTGGATATTCACTAAGTCTACGTATCCCTCTTTTTGCGTTCTAGACCCTTGGGTAACTCTTTCTAACAATCCTTCACCCCTTCCAGAAGAAAATTCGATAAGCATAACCATTATTTGCTCATACATAACGACTAAACACTAATACTGTCCTATCAAGCATTCTCATATTCCGCGAGCGTAATGCCATGATTCGACAGCATATGGCTTTTCAAACTACACTTCTGTACGAACGCCAGCGCGCACACACCGCATTTGAACCTCCGATCATTATTATGGATCCTCATATGTTCCCTTAACGTCTTTTTTCTTGCATACGCCTTCGAACAAACGTTGCATTTGAACACTCTTTCACCATTATGTTTAATCATATGTTCGTCTAACGATTGTTTAATAAAGAACCCCTGTCCACACTCCGGGCATATGTGATTCCGCTCCATCAAGTGTACTTTTTTTATATGTGAAGTTAGTTTGGATTTTAAAATGAATGATTTGTCACAAATGTTACATTTGTAAGTTGCTGCGGCAATGTTGTGTTCAACAGCCATATGACGATTTCTTCTGTAGTAGCTAGTAAACGATTGTTCGCAATGTGGACAACTTGTTGTATATCTAGCGCTAGGATTGTGGGTGTATTTCTCATGACACAGCTTCCTAACTCTAGTACTGAAGACTTTCTCACAGAATGAGCAGTTGAAGCTGCCGATTTCGTGTGTTCTTTGATGGTTTCTTAACTTATGCTGGTTTATGAAGCCTAGATCGCAAATTTCGCAGATATAGTTCCTGTAATGTCCGTTCATGTGTTGTAGTAACATTTTGAAAGTTTCGAATTTTGAGTGGCAGAGGGCGCAGTTTAAAATTTCTCCATCTGTTAGTTTGAACTCCATGACGTAGTCGTTCACGTCTGGGTAGAATTTGATGTCGTGTTCCATCGTGAGATGTTTTTTTAAGTTGGTTATGGTGTCTAAGTGGGCGTTGCATAGGTTGCATCTGAGGTCCGTGATGTCCATTTTGATGGATAAGTTGTTTTTATCCATCCGTTTGTTCTCAATGAGGTTGTCTTTGCCGTGTTCTGCTAGTATGTGTGTGCGGAGGTGGGGCAGGTCCCGGTAGGTAGTCTTGCAGTACGCGCAGAGGATTCCTGGAAAGATGAAGAGAGAATTTTCTAGTAATATCAGAAAAAATACAACATTCTTTTTTTTTTTAATTGATGTAAACTAGTGCTTGACTGCGATCCCACCTGACGGTAAGTAGCGATGTAATCGTTGATGGTGAGGCGCACTAGTTTATTAAGAGCCTATTCACTCTAGCCTTGAAGACACCCAAATTATAATCGGACGGGAAGACCGTAGCAGGCAGACTGTTCCAGTCATTCTTCATGAAAAAATGCGGAATTATTCAAACTTCATACAGGGTGATGGTAATTAGTGACCGATACTTACACACGATATTGTACTCATGATTACAATCAACTTTCCCAAAGAAACTTTTTTTTTTTAATCATTAGTTTTATCACAATAACAAAACAGCTGTTCGCGCAAATTCGCGCGCGCTTGCGACCTCTCAGCTGTTAGCCACGTAACAACGTTGTCTCATGTACCTTACCTACAATAGTGATAGTGCACCCGCGCCGCTTGCAAACCCATCGGTGTATGTAATCAGTGTAGGTACCTACATGTTCCGGTTAAGTAATATAAGTTAAATAATACGTTTAAAAAAAAAGTTTCTTTGGGAAAGTTGTTTGTAACCATGAGTACAATCACGTGTTTAATTATCGGTCACTAATTACCAGTCACCCTTTACAGCACAAGTACAGTCGCCGGCACGTAAGTACACATCCGAGGACCTTTTCGTACGTCCTCGGATGGCCCTGACCAATCCATCGTATTGTACAGATACCGGCACGGATCTTGAGCGCTGGCTGTAAGTTGCGCAGAAATCAAATATTCGGTATCTTTACGAAGTGAGACGCGGAGGCGGGGAGTGTCAGTGATTGGCTCGCCGCGCTCGTCATAGACGTCACTCGTGATTCGTTTGCTGTTCTCGCTGCATGTATCTAACAAGGACAACAATTGGCTATCCCCAATCTGACGCCGAGCGCTCAAGATTCGTGCCGGTACCTGTACATTCCACTGTTTACAGCTATGAGATGAACAAAGTTATATCTTACCAGCGATAGTCTTGTTCGCGAAGGGCGTACAGTTGGAGTACTTCAGCAGTGTGTCCACGTTCACTCTGTTCTTACACGCGTCGCTGATCAGACGTTTGCCTGCGCCGGATATCTAAGAAAACAAGATTAGAATATGATAAATATAGCGTCGGTGGGGAGCGAATTATTATTATTATTAGCGTTACGATTCGAACGATCACGATCGGACAGTTAAATGTTCAGAAAAACAGCTTTAGCACAAAGAATAGGCTTGACAAACTCACTTAGATTGTATAGAATAGAATTATTATTATTGTGGTCTATGGCCGCCATTTTAAGATGCGCGTGGTTTTTGGCTTGAATTATTCGAAATTCAGTGGCTATATTAATTAAATTAAATACTACCAAATCATTACATAATGATACATGCGTATTCCCCTAGGGGTAAATAAAAAAATTATGCTCGCACATATGAAAACAAATTTTTACCGCCTTATCACCAAAAAAAAAAACTAGTTTTACTGTTATTTTCTTCACAAGTGAATTAAAAAAACGTCGTATGATGTGTATCATGAGTAATTAATGATTACCGTTCTCGGCTCTCTTAAGACCCTCGCCACGGCTCGGGTCTAAATACCGCCTCGACTGTAATCACTAACATTACACACTTACAACCTAATGTACTATTACAGTTTGCAAAAGAAAAAAAAAGAAAATGATAAGGCAATAAATTGTTCAAACTAATAATTAATATCAGTTAATCTCTCTATTATTAATTTAATTTCATTGCTAAAAATACAGCAACACTGTTTTCCCGTAGTGCCAACATTACGGCAAAGGGAATGTCTTTCGGAAAACGTACTGTACTCAGAGCGGGAGAAGATACATAATGTATAACATGACGATTGCCCATCCCAAAAAAGCTGTGAATTACACAGCTTTTTTTGGGGTGGCAATCGTATTTTAAATACACTTGCTCATAAAGTGACTCTTATTGCACTGCACTTAGGTATATAATGACACTTGTTACCAAACTGTGACATTTTGATTACCATTACGCACTCGTGCTATGATGTAGTTAAAACCTATTTGTTCAACCTCTCCTCCGCCATAATTTTATTACATTTATCGTATCAGGCTGGACGCGCGTCGTCCCCCACGAGGAAAAGAAAAAAAAAACATTGGCGCGCCGCGCATATGACAATACATATTTACCGCCACAAAAGTTTAATAGTTTTACAGTTATTTTCTTCAGAAGTGTATTGAAAAACGTCGTATGATACACGCGAGTAATTAATGATTACCGTTCTCGACTCTCTTAAGACCCTCACCATGGCTCGGGTCTAAATACCGCCTCGACGGTAATCACTAACATTACACACTAATGTACTATTTGAGCCTAATATAAAAGAATGTCATACCTTAACTGGCTTCAAAATTTTTTTCATCATGACCTCTTGCTGAGTTAAAGCGCGAAGGGATAACTTCATGGCACTCCTTTTAGATTTCAGTTCTGTAAAAGAAAAAAAAACTTTATTTTTAAGTTATTTTGTTCGTGTGACGTAATCTCTGAAAGTACTGGTCCGATTGCTATAATTTTTTCACCGATAGAAAGCTGCTTTATTCATGAGAGACATAGGCTATTATGAATATAAGTAAGTCAAGTCAGTCAAGCACTAGTTTATCTGAATTTAAAAAAATAAAATAAAAAATAAGTGCTTTCAAGCGCATTTGATAAAATAATGCTAGTTTTATTACAAAAAAAGTTGTGAAGGGAGCGAGCATGCGCACTTTTCCACGCTAGTGCGAAAAACAGTTAATTGCGTGCCTAAAAGCGATTGGGATAAGAGTGGATTATCGAGTAAGGCCGAACGTTGCGTTACACAGGCGCTTGCGCAGTCCTATACACACATAGTACACATGAAACCTTGGGCCTTAAGGTTTATAGTCCCTTGAACCATCTGGCCGAAATTAAATGGTCACTACCCGCGCGACAGTACGACTATCTGTGCATTTGTTTGCGGCCAGCTACGCCCGGACAGAACCCCACTGACTTTTAAATCCATTTTCTTTGCGAAATACTGACTGATTTACATTATGTATGGAGTTGCGGAATTGCTAAATATTTTTTTTTTAGATAAAAGTTTTAATCGTATGAAAAAATCAAATGTTGATAATGTTATTCATGAATCTATAATAAACATATATTTTTTTCAAACCTATTAACCTGGCCGTTACAGAGAAGTAGTCTTCAGAAAGTCACTGTTTTAGGGTCAACTCACACCGAAAGAGCGGCGAAGGGCAGCGAAGCGGAGCGCAGTTTCAGTTTCATATGAATTTTAATTTTATTATCATTACCATTATACTTATTATCGCATGAGAAACTCAAACGAGTCGCGCGGATGCCCGCGGCGCCGCAGGAATTCCGGGGAATTCTATCCGCGCGACTCGTTCGCCGCTCTTTCGGTGTGAGTTGACCCTTATGGCACTTTTCGGGCGCTTATGCCTTAATGCAGCGTTGGCCTTAAGTGTACTGAAAAACAATAAGTAACCGTACCTTTCCCAGTATTATCAAGAAGCAGTCGTTTCTTGCTCCTGCGCTTATCGGACCTCTTCTTGATGGTGACGTCATTAAAGCCGAACATCTCCGCCAGCTTCTTGTTGTCGTCCTCGTCTTTGAAATCATCGAAATCGTCAGAGATTTCGTCTTTTAATTCTGTAAAACCAAAAAAAAAAAGATTTAATTGTAAATTATACAAATTACTACACATTTATATGGCAAATTATATTTTCTCTTATCATAGCCTACAAGACGCTCCGTGGCACTGTTGACGCGTCTGACTTACTGTGCTGGCACGTTTCTTTATCCCGGAGAATTACTGCCGCGGCAAGAAGCACAGAATATTTGCTGTGCCTCAGTGTCGCACTGTTGCCCGTGCTCAGTCTCCAATACCTCGCACTTTGGCTGCACTAAATGATCTCTTGGATTCTTAGCCAACAAACGATTTGTTTGCGGATGAATGGAAGATGATTTTGTTGGCATGTCAGAAGTACTGTGAGAGGGATTGATGTAAGTGTTGTTTATACTTTTACTTACTTATACTATAGGAACGAAGTTCCTTATCACGTGTTGTGAAAGGGGGCTAGACAGAAAAAATCTCACGAAAAGTTGTAACGACTTTTTCTCTGTCTGTCTCTCTCTCTCTCTTATAGAAAGCAAGCTATTGTAAGCCGTGCGGCGTAAATAAATGATTCGGGGTCCCTATTGCTTATTGCTAAGATTCCTCGGCGGTCTGACACCAGGCTGTATCTCATTAAACAGTTCAGTTCAACGGGATCAGTTGAATACATCCCCCCCCCTTTTCTGTCAGTCATCGACTACACGTATAAACATAACTTTACTTGTAACCACAGTTCTGCTGTGATTCTATGAGGAGTTCTGTACCATATATCTTCGAAGTTCATAATCAGATCATAACAATATTTATATGGGACCAACTTGGAAGCATAACCTATCAATCAAAATAAGAATTTTCCAAATCAGTCCACAATTTACAGAGATATCGGTGAACATACATAAAAAAAACATACATTCAGCCGAACATAGAATCTCCTCCTTTTCGAAGTCGGTTAAAAAAGGAAGCAAACCTACAGTTTTTTAGTTCCTTGGGGCACATTCTGTCAGCTCGACTTACCCAAATAACAAATGAGGGATAATTGATGTCTAAAATATAACAACAAATTTAATTGACAACAGATTTAGCTAGGCAACCTATGCGCAATGATTTAATAAACGCATTATCTAGTATATAATATTTTATGATAAATAAACAACAGATGAGGCAAGATATTTCTTTTATCAGATCTTAGATCATGACGTGTCTTTGAGGCGCTCCTGGAATACAACGCACTGTCGAATC
Organism: Mythimna albipuncta; assembly: GCA_929112965.1. Lineage (NCBI taxonomy): Eukaryota > Metazoa > Arthropoda > Insecta > Lepidoptera > Noctuidae > Mythimna > Mythimna albipuncta. The sequence continues at coordinate 4,195,920 of OV815988.1, forward strand.
AGGTTTGGTCCCGATCGGACGGCGAGCTACTGATAAAAAACTTAATAAATATAATAATAAATATATATATAAATATAATAAAAAACTTACCTAGAAAATATATCCCATTGTCTTCGTCCAGTTCCAAATATTCCTGTTTCACTTTCGGACTTGTTTCATCTGTAAGATTAAAAAAAAAATGCAATAAATTAAATTAGTTAAGGTAGCCATAAGGCGCGGGCCAGACAGAAGAGACGTAAGACGCAGGCGGGGCGCGGACATTTGTCTCTACCGCGTCCCTTTCATACAAAATGTATAGAAGCGTCGCGACGCGAAACATACAGAAGAGACGGGGCGCGGGCGCAGCGCTTTTACGTCTGCGCCCTTTGTTCAAAACACACAGGAGAGACGGGGCGCAGACGCGGCGAAGACGAGGACGGGATGCGGCGGGGGCGAAGACGGGGCGCGGGGTGGTGTGCTAGCCGCGCCGCGCCGGCCGAGCGGTCTCACTCTCCCGCACGTGTGCTGTCTTGAGGTTGAATGCTGACTACGCGACTGCGTCGCATCTCCGCCCCGTCTCTTCTATATAATTTTAAAAGTCGCGTCCGTGTCTCATCTCCGCCCCGTCCGCGACGCATCCTAGTCTTACGTCTCTTCTGTGTGGCCCGCGCCTAAGGCGCATAAGCTGCTTGAGAATGTAATTTTGCGCCCAGATTGGCTTCAGCATCTATGTATATAAAAATGAATCCCTATTTGCCTTGGTCACGCCATCACGCGTGAACAGCTGGACCGATTTCGCTAATTATTTTTTTGTTGTGTTCTTTTGGAAAAAAAATATGAAAAGTAGTGTGGTGTAGGGTAGAGTAGGGTACAGTACGGTAGAGTAGGGTATAGTGGGGCGGAGTAGGGAAGAGCGGGAGCGAAGCCACGCGGGCAAAAGCTAGTAGTTTATGAATGAGAATCTTGTTATTTATTTTATTTTATTTTATTTATTTGGGACAAAAAACAGTTATACAATACAGAATCAATTTACAGTAGTTTTCACAGGAGTAAAAAAAAAGTATAACCCACACCATTGTCCACGGAATAATACGTGAAGTAGGATAACGAACGCGTGTCAAGAGTTAAAGTATTTTAAAGGAATATACTCTTACAATATTGTAAGAGAGAAAAACAAATACATATGACTCCACCTTAAGGGCGGTGAGCCAGCAGATGACAAGCCATTCTTCTAAATTTAGATTGAGAAAGCGCGAAAATATCTAAATCTATAAAATGTGAGTTATATGTTGCCACCAGTTGGCGGAGAGGCGCCCGTACCCCAGCATTCGTCCTACAACGTGCAGTGTAGAACAATCGAGGTACGCGCACCTCCCGCCGGATAATAGTTCTAGGTACTAAATAACATAACTCGTTGGAGAGTTCAATACAGTTGAACTTATTGTTACAAATACCATATAGCATCATAACCATGATTAATGAACGTCTAGAATCCAAGCTTAATATTTTGTAATGCTTCAACAAATCTGTATAAGATATTTTTGTGCGGAAACACTTGTAGTGGGTGGCACGAAGAAACCTCTTCTGTACCATTTCTATAGCACTCTTATATTTTTCGTAAAAGGGACACCAAATGGGTACCGCGTATTCTAGTTGGGAACGGATTAGCGTTTTGTATAGGAAGAGAAATGTGGAAGGTTTCTTGAATTCCCTGCATGACCGCATGACAAAACCATACATCTGAAAGGCTTTATTAATTCTATTGTCGACATGGGTATCCAAATGTAACTTGCAGTCTAGTAATACGCCAAGGTCACGCGTGCACTCAGTTTTATTTAATTTTATATCGTTCAGAGTGTACTGGTAATCTATTTGTTTTTTGTTTTTAGTAAACGATATAAAACAACATTTAGGAAGACTAAGATGAAGTTTATTATCAAGACAATACTGTGAAAGCCTACATAAGTCCTCTTGCAGTAGCAAGCAATCTTGAACGGTCGTACAGGCCTTATAGATTTTAATGTCATCGGCATACATTAAGAATTTAGAATTAATTATACAAGATTTTATGTCGTTTATAAATAATATAAAAAGTAATGGGCCTAAGACAGATCCCTGAGGCACACCTGACTCGACAACTACATAATCAGATTCGAACCCATTGACAACAACTTTTTGTGTTCTACGAAAAATGTAGGATGCAAACCATCTAAGTAAATTGCCTCTAATGCCATTGAAGGCAATTTTATCGAGGAGTAGTTTGTGGTCCACCTTGTCAAAAGCCTTCTGAAAGTCAGTGTAAACAGCATCAACTTGCGTGCGCATGTCCATGTTTTCAAACAAAAATTGGGTAAAGATCATTAAATTTGTGGTAGTTGACCTAGATTTGACGAAGCCATGCTGTTCAGGTATAATAAGGTGACTCATCTGTGGAAATAAGTGGCTATGCACTAAACTCTCAAAAAGCTTAGACAAGGTGGACAAGATAGATATGGGTCGATAGTTTTCGACGTTACTTTTGTCTCCACTTTTGTGAATGGGAGTGATAAAAGCCCTCTTCCAAACACATGGAAAGACCCCCTCCCTAAGGCATTTATTAAATAAAATATGTAATGGAACACAGATGCTTTGTGACGTGTTCTTAAAGAAAGAAGGAGGCAGACCATCCGGTCCAGCACCTTTAGTCAAGTCTAGTGTGGAAAGAGCTTTCAGTATGACACTCTTTTCGAGATAAATATCCGGAATACATGCAGAATTGTCATGTGTATCAGGGGGTGTCCACGTATCAGGGTCAAATGTTGAGGGCTCGTACACAGAGTTAAAGAAAGCAGAAAACAGTGAACATATCTCACTGGGGCAGTTGGATGACTCATTTTTGTATTGCATGTTTGCTGGGAGTCCCGAACCTTTCTTACGGTTAGAAATGTATGACCAGAAGTGCTTGACATTAGAAGGAATGCTATCCTCTACCGATTTTATATATTTACTATAACACTGTTCACAGATTAGTTTGAAATGTTTACGATGACAAGAGAACCTTTCATAGTCAGATAAGTTGCGTAGCTTTTTCCACTTTACCCATGCGCGTTCTTTATTTTTGAATATTTTATGGATTCCCAGTTTTGAATTTCTACCCATAGAGACCCCTATATTGTATTCGGGAAGTTCCTGTACCAGATTCGTGCGGAAATGACGCCCGGGTGTCGCCACTGTGCGGAAGTGATGCCCGGGTGTCGCCACATGATCGCAAAGGAGGCCGACCGCATCAGGCCACGGCGCTCTCGCCGCCGCCGGGATTCCGATCCGCCACCGTAGACGCGGCCTCGCTGTCCAACCGTCCGGTAACTGTCCGGACCGAGCCCAAGTCTTCCACGGCGCGCACTGTTCCCGCGCGACTCAAGGAGTTGTCAGCAACAGTAGGGTCGAAGTCTACCGGGGCCAGGGTTAGTTTCGAAACTAACAACTCTAGCTCCGGTATGAAGGCATGAAGTAACGGGGTGGGTTTTTAGTCAGTACGAGTCTGACACTATCTCCCGCTCCACCCAAGCGCGAGGGTTTGTCATGATGATTTTCCCACCATAAAAAAACCTTATATTGTAAGTTGGTCAACTAGTAATTAATAAGTAATTAGTACCTTTAACACTAAACTCGTTCAATTTAGTCAAAAATTCCTTCTGACACTGCAGGACTTGCTCTTTGAAGTCACATGCGTCCCGTAGTCTTGTGATGCATACCTCACATATACCGCCTTCGGTATCAGTTGCGTTCAGAGACATCTGTAATAGGTTAAGAAGATATATTATAGCAACAACTGTCCCCAGCTGCCGGGATTCCAACCCTGATTTTCAGCTACCGCAGGTGCGGGCTTGCGGACAGTGGGCAATGGATAACTCGCTTTCCCATCCGGACCGAGCCGAAGATGTTGACGGTGCGTAGTGATCCACGCGTGCCTCTAGGAGTTGTCAGCAACCGTAGGGGCAGCAGGGTCAAAGCCTACTGGGGCCATTGGTGATGCGAAAGATATCCATGCAGTCCGGGAACAATGACAAAAAAGGAACCGGAGTGGGGGTTATAGTCAGTAAAAGTCTGACACGCCCTCTTGCACCGCCGAAGAGCGGGAGATGTCATTAGATGATTTTCCCACCTAAACTAAAAAAAAAACAAAAATAGCGACTACTTTAGCAGCATCTTTTAGGTTGGAAATCATTTTTTTTTTTTTTTATTATACACATCAATAGAATTTTAGTTCTATGAATTAGGTCAATAATACAATCCACCACTAATTACCGCACACTATCTACGCCAAATGTTTAGATATGATTTTTGAAGTTTTATAAGTCTTTGTGCTAAATTATACGCACAAATCAATAGAAGGGTTTAGCTAGTTGTAATTTATATTACAAAGAAGTTGTGTTTTAGCAATATTTACCTGAATTTCGAAGCATTCCTTCAGCATATCGGCGTAAACTTCCGACTTGCCCAATATTGAATACTCAGTTTTCAGGTCTTTGTCAGGAGCTCGCAATAGGCAGCAACGGCAAGCGATGCCGTACGACATGGCGTTTAAACACTGAAACGACTTTTAGTTAGCTATTAACTATTAATTTTCTATAAAATTATCTACGAGCACAAACTCGGAGCTATTATCTTGATGACAATAATGTCCGATAGCGAAATATTATGATATTCAACATTATTTGAAATTTTATCCCGTTCATTTAAGGTCAAAGAGGCATGATCTTTTACTTTTTGATGCTAAAATCTACTAAAATACAAATTCTGGAACGCAATTTGATGACAGCACTCAACTTTTTAATTTTTATCTGGCTGCGAACCATAGGCCATTAACATTTTTGGTATCATAATCCGTTTATCTTAGTCCCCAGAAATTATTTGCAACTAGCTAATTTGCTATTATTGAAACGCTTATTTATTACAAAAGTCCAATTTTTTTTATTAATAATAATACTAGATGTGGCTGTGTGTGATGCTGCCCCATTGCCTGCATCTCATTTCCTTCCAAGCAAACTGAAAAGAAAAAAAATAACTAACAGAAAATGGCGGAGCTTCGAAGTCGTAGCGTCCTTTAGCTTTTTCTAATTAATTTTAAGATTTTTAACTGTAAATGATAGTGAAGTATCTTTAAAAATGATGGAGTCTGCAGTGAATCCCGGTATGTGTCGGTGCTGTGCATCGGAGGGGGCTTTTAAAGACATTAAAAGCACGTATCATTGGATGGGCGAAGAAGAGATTTATGCGGACATGTTGAGAGAATGTTTCGACATTATCGTAAGTAAAATGCTCTTGTAAACATATGAAAACTGCAAGAAAAAATATCATAAACATATACATTAGCTAATGTATTCTTACATTGGTAAAGATCTTTCTTAGTCGGCTGTTTAACTTCTGCATATTTGCTCGAGTCTAGTTCCCACAATGGAAGCCGCTGTCGCCGATTCGATTTGGCTAGATAAAGCTCAACGTAATGTATTCATTGTGTCGTTGACTACATTTACTTAATGGAAACAAGTAAATATAAAATTAAAAATATTTAGTTATTAGGCCCAAATATCTGACCAGTTCTTTATAAGAATCTGGTGGCGCACCCATACCTGAACTTTATTGTATCATTATAATTCGAACTCTACTATTTTATCTTTTTTTAATAGTACAATTTTAAGCATCATGCAGTTCAAATATATCCTTTATTAAATTGGATAATATTTATTGTTTTTTTTTTTTATCTTAAAATACTTAATGTGTACTTGGTAAAGATTATAAAAGACTAGCTTTTGCCCGCAGTTTTGCCCGCGTACTTAAAAATATAGCCTATGCCACTCTGGAGTAAAACCGCTTTCTATTGGCTCCGGACCGCAATCTGACCAGTACTTTCAGAGATTACCTACTACAAACAAAAAACAAATGTTACCTCTTTATTATAATATTGTAGATATTGTAGATTTCTACCTATCACCTGTTCAAACTTGCTGAAAATTGAAAATATTTACAAAATGTAACAATTAGTAATTAGCGCCTTTATAATTTACTAGCGGTCCGTCCCGGCTTCGCACGGGCAATAAATATAGCCCACAGTAGTTTTTGATATTTACTTTATTCGTTACATACAAAAGTACAAATCTTTCCTCTTTATAATATTAATATAGATAAATCCTAACAAACATTGAAGATATTTCATTCCAAGGTTGTTTGGTGGATAACACTGTCAGTGATAAGACCATCATTATACCCATAGATTTGTTTGTATATGTATAAGTTATGTTACTTTTTGGTGTACAAGTGAATACAGACAGACAGACGGTCGGCCAGACAGCAGAGGCCGTAACAATGAAAAATATTATATGAAACATTAAAAATGCACTGTTAACACTTCTAGTTAGGCTGTCTGTATACTTTTGACTGCATATCAAATGCATCGCCAATGGTTGCCACTGATAAGGCTGTATATCCCACTAAAATGTGGAAACGAAGGCTTTTTAAATACTAAGATTCTCCAAGAGCGAGATAGACTTAGATAATATTTCCATATTTTTTTTTATGTGGGATATCATAAAATAACTTTTGACGTTCTGGGGTCCGTCAGTCGCCATTTATTGCAAGGGCTGCCGTGACTCCTTCCTCATCCTCAAGCCTGGCCGTCATTGGTCCTAACTGGTACCATTAATTTTGCTAACAACTCTTTGAGGTGCATGTGGAACATAGCAGTCACAGTGGTCTTTTTCAGATGGCCAGATAGCAATCCACTGCCAATAAATTTTTTTGCCTGTTCTTCTTTGTAAGTGAAATCCTGGCTAAGTTTTATGTGTTAGGATTTATTATCAATATTATTTTTAGTTTTCAATTTTATAAATATTTGTACGCCGATACTTATGGCATAAACATAACTGGACTCAAACAATAAACCTATATCTTGCATGCTTTTGTATGTATACAATGTTTAAACAAATAAAGAATATCTTATCTTATCTTATCTATAAAACTGATAATACAGGGTTATTTGTAAAACACTAAAAACCTCGCAGTACTTTATTATTTATTTATTGAATTATTATATTATTAATTGTGCATCACATAAATAAAAAAATAAATAGAGTAAAAAATTTAATAGGAAACCATTTATTTTTTTCTTTATTTTTCCATTTTAATACGAGAAACTTTATTTTGTCGCCAATTTTTCTATTTGATTTTAATATTGGATTAGGGAACCTTTCTTTCGTATGCGAGTCCGACTCGCGCTTGGCCAGTTTTTTGTACATATTTTGATGTTAGACTGGAGTTTATGCAAAGTTAATTTACTGCTAGAAGGTATGACATATTTATGACACTAGCTTTTTCCGAGGCTTCACTCACGTACATTTAATATAGCCTATGTCACTCAGGATTATAGCAGCTTTCTATTGGTGGGCGCGGTGAATTAAGATCGCTCGGTGAAAGTAGTGGGGGCAATCGGCGCATGTGTACAATTGCGCACAGAAATTCTTAGTATGTTCTTGGGATTTTATTTTTAATTTCGTATGTTTGAACCTTAGTAACATAACTTATAATAACACTAGTTTTTGCTTGTAATTTATCTTGTAAGTAGGTAAATTCAGAAAAATTAATATTTTTAAAATTAAAATCAAAAATAATAATTTCGTTAGTTTCTTTCTTAACCTAACAATTCACGTCGTAAACCATTTTTCTGGCTTGCCGTTTTAAAACTTTATTTTTAACCATTTTTTTTACGACTACGTATTACTAATACAATAACGCAAGCTGTACGCAACAGTACCCAAGTACAACAGTATCCAATGAGACACGAGAACGCAACGCGGGAATTGAAGAGCGACTCTATCTACCAATGACGTGTTGCTGTCGGCGCACACCCGCCCTCACGTCGCCAAATACACCTTAGAATGTAATACTGCGCATGCCCCTTCCACTTTTGCCGAGCGATCTTGATTCACCGCGTGACCTGTACCCAACCTTTTATAAATTACTGCCCCTTTACAAGAAAACAAAATTCCAACACCCCCCTTTACATAATAGTTAATTATACCCATTATATATATATGTCTATTATCTATAAATAGTCACAAATTCTATAACATGTTGACATAACGCCCCTCATTTGCCTTTGGAACCGACAGTATGGGAGGTACTTCTTTGAGAATCTGAGCTGCTAGTGTGTCTTACCAAATAATAATATAATTTAATCACACAAACTTATCTTTGTTCACAGTTAAATGTGTCGGGGCAGGGAGAAGATGGCGGCATCTGCGAGGTCTGCATCACTCAGCTGAGGAACGCGATCAACTTCAAGAAACAAGTGCTACACACTGAGAAGCAATTCCAAAAACATTTACAGAACAAGACTCTTTTTAGACGTAAGTACTTAGAAACGATAATACAGATTTTTATACATCATCTTCGTCATTGGGCATGCCACAAAATAGATAGGTACAGAAGTCAATCTCATGTATGTACTTCACTTTTTATACCTGCGCTAGGCACACACGTCAGCGCATTGCTACGAACTGTACTGCCAGCCATACACGGTCAAACCTGTCGTCCAATCGGTATGACGGTACATGTTTGATCAAACAGATTTGACCGTGTGTGGGAGTGGATCAGTATGGCCATTATCAGATTGGACTGCCCCATACATGGTCCAATCGGTATGATCAAACCAAAAGAAGTGAAATTCGATTGTGCCGTCAAACATGTTGGTCATTGGACGACAGGTTTGACCATGTATGGCTGGCATAAGAGTGCGACCGAGCGATTGAGCCGAGATATCGTGTCCGTGAGCGGTGTCTATGTGTGCGTTGCTCGAACGCACTTTGTATGTAGATTGTCTTCTATCTATTTTGTGGCAATGCTCTGTTTCCCCGTAGGCAGCGGCCCTACTAGGTCCATGAGGTATTGTTGACATCTCGTTAAGCCTGCAATACACTTTAGCCGAGCGATGCCGAGTAAGACCAATACCAACATCTAGACAGTTTTGTCTTGTCTTGCTATCGCTCGATGTCGCTCGCCTAGTTGGTTGAGTAAAGACAAGCGTCGAAGTGTATAGATCTCATTTGGCGTAGCTTGTCGCAACTCGCAGCCGCTCGCGATCACTTGCCTCGCCTCGGAGCGGTGTCGGTTTTTCTGCACAAATCAAAGGCGCTCGCCTAACATGTGGGCGTCTCCTCAAAACTCGTCTAAGTTGGCCATTTGCATTGGTTTCCTTCAAACTTGCCGAACGTCTAAACAGTAGCGCTTGCCTTGTGTCAATTAGCTTGAATATGCCTAGGCTCGCATTGGCCTAAGCTAGGCCAACATGTATTGCAGGCTTTAGAAATTGTACATTAGTGTCAGTGACCACAGCCATAATAAAAATAACCTAGAGCAACTTTTGTTTATACAGCTAATATAGTGAAGGTGGAAGTGCCGGGAGATGAAGAATCTGATGATAACATGGCTTCTGGCGACGAGGGGTTTTCGGGGACCGGTAAGTTCATTCAACATACTTTTTTATTTTCTCATATAAGGGTGTAAACATAAAGGTACGGTATTTCGGTCCCAATATGTTGGTGCGGGTCGGTACCGACGTATTGGATAGATATACAAACCACTTTTTTTCAAAATATTACACAAACATAACATATTTACATGTCTAAGTGCGCCAGAGCAAAAAGGTAACCTGTTTCATAGAAGTCTGTGTACCTTCGAAATCATGTGCTTATAAGTTAATACAATAAAAAAAAATACCTGGATAGGGCAAATTTAAACGGACAAAAAAAAACAGAAAAGTTTAGATAAATCAGGTAAATCTGTATGTGTAAAACACTACACTGGCCGACGCTTAAACCCGTATGACTCGGTCCAGGTAGTCGGTATCGAAAAGTACACACGGGAGAATTATACCTGCACCGATCGGTACCGACCTGCACAGACTCGCCTGCACCGGTAACCTGTTTCTTTATGTCTGCACCCTTAGAAAGAAAGAAATGAAAGAAAAAGTATCTTGGCGCAAAAAAAAACATTGTAGACAACAAAAACTTAAGACAAACCTTAGTCCATACCCCTGCAATAAAATCTACGCGGGTAGGATATTGCTTATTAGACTAATCGCACGTGGGTGCGGTGCGGCAATGAGAGAAGCGAACCGGTCGGCTATATTATCATTCCAGACTAAAGACGTCCACTGTTGGCCATAGGCCTCCCCAAGTGTCGCCATAACGACCGATCCTGTGCGTCTCGCACCCATCGGATTCACGGCCGTCACTAGGTTATCAGTCTATCTTGTGTGAGGCCTTCTAACGTTGCGTCTTCCAGTACGTGGTTGCGATCATGTGGTTTGGCATTTTCGCGTGAACTTTTGCGCTGTGTTGATATATTTTATATAAATGAGGGCTAAAGCGGCGACTTCGCGCGTTCGTAGGAAATAGCTACCTCGTCAAGCATTGGGCTCGCGTGGTAGATTAGGCCGCTTTTACCCGTTAACAAAAGTCCCAGGCCTAAACAAGAGTTCTTGTACATTCTACACACGAACTGTCTACACTGTTTTGGCGTTGACCAAGAAACTTGATTCGCATTCATCCGAGTACCGCGACCCTTACTAGTCATCGGTCCAACTAAAGGCTGATATGCTATTTAATTCATGTGGCAAGTGCTTTGGCATTACTTGGTGTAATATATTTCATCACCACTGCTCTCAAAACGGTGAAGGAAAACATCGTGAGGAAACCGGCATGTCCTAGAATAATTCTTCTGTAAGATAATTGTAAAGACCTTACGGGCGGCATGGCAAAGGGTTTTGCCTCCAGTCAGCGCACAGCCGCTTAGATATCGTGGCATTTTAGCGCCTTGCCACGACATGCTGACCAGAATCTACATAAACACCGCTAAATTTTGATCGTTATAATCCCGTGGAGGGTCGATCCGGTACATGAAACACTATCGATTTGTAAAGATAAAAATAAAGTACCTTTTTTTCAAAACTCGTATTAATTTACGCATGTACGAAATTAATTTCTTTAAGAAAACGTCAACTAAGCGAGTGCATTGATCTGTAGATAGTTTGTACGCAACGCCAACTACTACCGACGGATCATTGGAGTGTGTGCGAGTTTACACAATATAAACCATTAAACAATTTCTTTTCTAGAATACGAAGTCCCAATAAAAACGGAGCTGGACGATCCGAAACCGAAAAAGCGAGGAGCGAAAGCTTCGGCAACGACAACCCGCGCTGCCGCCAAAAAGGCGAAAACCGATAACGGCGAGACGTCAACCAAACGTAAGTTCTAACAATAAGTTTCTTACGGGACTTTGGCCGAGTGTGCACGCAACTGTAGGATTCTTTTACATGTGTATTTTGTGTACCTGTATTTCATTTTTGTGTACCTGTATTTCTTTTATGTGTAATTTAGGTTCGGTACGAAGATTTTTTTTAAATACAGGAATTAAAATTCGTAACAACGAAATTGTACACTGGATCCCATTCCTCTATTGTCATCTCATCTTAAAAATCGTTTGCTGGAAGAAAACTCAACTTTGAGTTAAGCTCGTCCATGTATATGAACTTTGCTATCCACTTATAAGTTGTTATGGTGTACAGTAAAGTACTAAAGAAGGAAAGTGGACTGGATTTCCATACCAACATCGTAAATACAGATTGATTCCGATTGTTGAACCAAGAGTGGTGAAAAGATGCAGGTCAGAATGAAAAAGCTACAACTACATGGCTTAAATTGAAAATTTTTAAGGGATTTAAAATGAGAGAAAACTATTGATTTTGGAATGAATCACAAAATGTTTAACAATATTGAGCTTATACTAAACGGACAAGCTGTCTTCTATGCTCACGTGTTTGAAGAAAAAGACAGCTACAATGAAAACCGAACGTTAATGGGGCAAAAGCCTTAAAAGACAAGAAATAAAGTCTAATGGAAAAATACCATCACTAATTTCAAAATTAAGCAGACAAAAATTTGACTTCTTCAAAAGCATTAAAAAAAAAAAATTCAAGCAACGATTATAAACGACTCCGTGAAAATGCGATTGACTTCGTGAAATTCGTTTCCGTCTTTCATTACAGACTCGTCTAAAGCCCACTATGATAAGTATACCTGTATAATTTAATTTTACTTGTAACTTTTTAATTATACCTACTTGCATTTTCGTAACAAGTGTTCTTGTATTTTCTATAACTGTTTTTTTTTGTTTCAAGTACCTGTATTTCTAAAACAAGTATACCTGTATTTATCATTACAAGTATACTTGTATTTTTTACAAGTGTATTAGTATTTTACAAGTAAAACTCTGTTTCAAGAGGCTGGTATACGTTGTCAAGTGGGTTTGAGACACAACAGTCCAATGGTAAATATATCCAATAAGTATTCACCATTGAACTCAGTAACTTCTCCTAACTTAGCTTTTCGGCTTAGTTGGAGGGGTCGACAGAAATACAAGTAATGTGTTAAACATTAAACATTGCTAGTATTCTCATCATTCGTCTACACCTGGCATAAGTTGTGTTGGGGCCTTACTATGATGTGTTAAAATGTCTCGCGTGCGAGCGATAAAGGGATACAGCTATACACTATACAGGGTTATTTTTACACTGGCAATTTCTCAGGACTATGGTTCTAAAATCATTAATAACAACTTTTGTTCTATGACTTTAAAATTTATCATATTTTAGTTCATCAGATTTTCATACAAAAATAAAAATATTTAAATTGTACGTTCTAAATATTACGAAGTCTATGCGAAGCAAGCGATAGTACAATAGCGGAGGGGAGCGGGGATCGAGTGGTGGTGTTGCTTGTTGAGCTTGCGTCGCGTCTTACAGACGTAGGTAGGTATATATAGAAAAATACAAGAGTTGAAATGTGTTAGATAGAACAACTAAATCTTGAAGTTTGGTTTTTGGTAAATGAATTATGTTTTGTAAAAAGTTATAGAACAAAGTTGTTTTTTATGGTATTAGTAATACAGTCCTGCAAGGTTGTTAGTGTTTTACAAATAACCCTCTGTATAGCTCCATCGTTCTAACAGTTCAGTTCAGGTCGTAAAATGGATCGCGTTAAGAGCTCGTGGTAGGGCCTCTGATCAAATATTTGTGATGCATATTTTCGCAGGTGTACGTTTAAGTTGCTTGCACACACGGTCAATTGTTTCACTATGAAATGTGTTAAAAAAGATGTTTTTAATCTCTATACAAAGTGGTCAGGAATATAGGCTAGTGGTTTTCCAATAGTTGATTTGTAAATAAGTTTTTTATAAACACTTTTGCACGTCAAATTTTTCGTCAATTTAAACTAGATGAGGCCGGTGTTTCCTAGTAGTCTAAGATCCGATTAAGAACGACCTTCACCGGTCTGTTTAATGGATGAAACTTATTTTATGATAAATTTAGTGTATTAAATAATATAACGCGGGTGGGTTGCCTAAGAAATTCCTGGCCAGACTAATTAAACATTGAAAATTTATTTTATTTTTAGAAAAATGCACAACCGTTATCCATAGCAGATTTCTTTCAGGCAACACTATAACATCGTATTCGTAATGAAACAGCGTTTATTTTGATATAGAATTTGTTGTATACAAAAAAAAAACACACCTGTTTATGCATACCTGTTTATACCTGGCAAACCCAACATTTTTATGTTCTAAAGGCTTCACTCTTTCGGTTAGTATCAAATTTATTCGTTAAACACACCGGTGAGTGTTACAAAAAAAAAAAAAAATTGTTTGGCCAGGAATTTCTCAGGCAACCCACCCGCGTTATATTATTTATTACACAAAATTTATCATAAAATAGGTTTCATCCATTAAACAAACCGGTAAAGGTCGTCCTTAACCGTATCCTGTACTATAGCTGACTACCCTGAGAAGAAACACCGAAACAAACTCAGGGGTCAAAGTCTCTTTTAAAGTCCATACAGCAAACATGGTCAAATCATATGAGAACAATGCAGATTGAGCCTGATATGGTATTTTGAAGAAAGAACCACACAGTTCTAAGTGGACCTGTTCAGTCAGTACAAGCATTTGTTAGTATGCGTGTAGCTCAACTCAGGACTACTAATCTACTATTCCTTACATCTCCATCATATCATCAACCATATCCTCGCTTACCATTAGGTAAGGTCGTATACAGAAAAAAAATTGGCAGTCTGCGTCGATCTACCAGCGCTTATCGGCGCTGGTCCACTCAAGTAACAGCTACACAGCAAGCAGGTTGAAGCAGGCGTATCTATTGCAATGCCATTTATCTGTTATGTCCCACACATGTGGTATACTAAATACTAACGAAATCAACATGTCACTATCCATTTTTACATTTACTTACGTATAATGACAAAACAATATGCGTGTTGTGCATAGTAAAATGAATGAATAAATTGCGGCGCCAGCGTTGACCTGCGCGTGTCGAAGCTTGTCGGAATCTGTCGGAGACGTTCGGCGCTTATCGGTACTGCCCCCCTAGCCATGTTACAACCGTTTCGCTTGCGCCGAACGCTTCGCGTTGACCTTGCCGCTAATTCTTTTGTTCTAACCACGTGACTGAGCGTTAAGACGAAGTCATTCCCGTACATTTGAAGCTTTCTACTAGCGTTAACTATTGCAGATTTGCAACTTGCCTAGGGGTACTGGTTTTGTGCATTGTATAGAAACTCGGCGCCTATCACCTGCGCAGTTTACCCGCGCCGGCCAGTTCCGATAAGCGCTGGTAGAGCGTCCCAGGCTACCAGCTTTCTGCATACGGTCTACAGTCAATGAATGTAGTATAAATATATCTTTCGATATATAATTCAACCGATTGCGATGAAACAAAGCCTAAGTAGTAATCAAGTCACACACAAGTTATCTACGGCGATTTCGTACATTTTACGTGGTGTGCGCACAACTGAAAACTTTCCCCGTCCTTGCGTCGTACTGACCTGCGTGCTAATCTTGCGTTGCCTGAGGGTCGTGACCTCCCTGCTTCATCATTTTCCTTCATCTATTTCTGTCACTGGCAGTCTGAAGGGCAATGTGAAGCGTAGAATCGGGAGCGAAAAACTCGTCGATTTATATCTACTAGGCACTAGATTAGGCGTACCGAACACTCACTACAGTCGACTCAGCGGTGCTATTCTCTAAGAAAACAGCTTTGAATGCAGCGCTGGCCGCAGTGACTAGTCGAAAGCGCAGTACATTGAATTAACAATCCAATGTATAAGCACATTGGATTGCTAATCCAATGTACATAATCGGATTTCGTCGCTACAGCCAGCGCTGCTCTCAAAACTGTTTTTTTTTTAGAGAATAGCACGCCAGGTGTAATTTGGACTGTACTGACTGTGTGCCACGAAACTCATGGTGCTTAAGACATTTTGGTCGCGAAAAAAGTATCATCTAAAAGCTATCTTAGGGCTGTATGTTTAAATAATTCTGTTGGAAGACAAAATGTCCAATATAGCACTGCAGTGAACTTTTGTTTTAACTTTTCACTATTTTGACAAATAGTTTACATGAAAGGGGTTGTCTATCACTAGAATATAAGATGGAAAACTTTACAGATAGATATGTATACATGAAAAAAACACCGTTTTTAACACATTTCTGTTTTAATGTCTATATGTTAGCTATAAGTTGTATCGGTATTGCAAAGTTAAAAAATGCTGCTATCATATCCAAGCTTGCGAAGAGGTTCCGTTATTTTTTTCAGCTTGGAAATCCTGCGAGACATTGGGACAAATATTGTCATTATTTTTTTTTATACCATTGAATTGATCAGCTAGTCGAACCGAGGGGTTATCTTGTTGGTAAATAACTATGTTGTGAATGCCAGAAAGACTAGCTCTACATCCTGTGCGGATTAACATGGCACCGAATGAATGACGTTTGAAATTTTGAATGCATTGAATTTTATTTTAGACTAGCTGTGCCCCGCGGTTTCACCCGCGTTTTTCTCGTTTCCGTGGAAATACCGAGATAAAATATTGCCTATAATTGCCGCCCATAACTCATTAATAGGTACCAACTCTTAACATCTTACACACGTGATAACTTTTAAACGAAATATCCGATTGAGATGAAACAAAAATTATTTTACTTCTACATAAATACTCTTGATAACATAATGCTTAATTTCGATAAAGATTAATATTACGTTACGATACATATCTAAGGTAGTTTATTTTTCTTCAGACGATTTAATAATTATTTTGAACACAAAATCGGTTATTGTGATTAAACCATGATAGCTAGATATGTTCTCGCGGACTTTTTTGCAGGTCTTAATAGGATCTATAAACCCATAGTACATCATTTTGTTCTATTGTCAATAGATTTTGCAGCGCACGCAAAAATAGGTTTTCGATTTTACACCTTGTGTTACCAAATAGCAATTTTATTACGGATCCCTAATTTTGAAACATAAAAAACATAGCCTTTCTCGATAAATGGACTACCCAACACTGAAAGAATCATTCAAATCGGACCAGTAGTTCCAGGGATTAGCGCGTTCAAACAAACAAACAAACAAACAAACTCTTCAGCTTTATAATATTAGTATAGATTTTTGAATATCAACAATTATTTTGCTCTGAGTAGTGTCTCATGACTTACTACTTTACGATGCTTTAAACGTGACAATACAAACTATTTTTGAGTATTCAATGTGGCAACTGTTTTCGAGCCAGGTGCCATAATTACTGGGGCCAGGGTTATCCGAAAGGGCGCTCGAGCCCCGGTATGAAGGCTAGAAGGAACGGGGTGGGTCTTTTAGTCAGTAAGAGTAACACTATCTCCCGCTCCGCCCAAGAGCGAGGGATGTCATTTGATGATTTTAGGTGCCATGTTAATGCGCTCGGGTTGTATGTGAAATTCTAGTAGGGTAACATACCTGACGAAACTACGACCGAAATCAAAACTGCACTCGGGAGTTCTCGCTCTGAGATCGTTCATGTTCAGCGCGTTAAATTCCTTCCAAGCGAGTAAGCAACGAAGACATTTTGCCGAGTCCACGCGCCTAATCATGTCGTGACTGGCTTGTGTTTGCAGTTCGTTTTACTTACTCCTAAACTAAAATCGAGTGCAGTAAAATTCATGATAGTCAACGAATATCACCATCGTCATCATCATTTCAGTCGAAAGATATCCACTGTTGGACATAGGCCTCCCCCAAGCGTCGCCACAACGAGCGGTCCTATAAACGAATATAAATACCTAAATTTAAATTTTATAAAAAGAAAAATAAGGACGGACTTATTGTAATAACGTTTTCTTTATTTTTCCCTCAGAACATGACCCTTGTAAGGAAGTTTTGTTTTCGGCCGAAAGACTTGCCGAAATTCGGTGACGATATCGGTTGAAAAACCAATTACGGCTGGACACTAAAATTTAGTTTTCTACTCTATCCGGTTAAACAGGAAGCCGCCCTCAACATAGTATCCCCACGGGGAATTTCTGAAAGAAAAACCGTAATCCTTGAACGCCAAAGTCAACCGTAGGTCACAGGTGTGGTTATAGTTCAGTGCTAACTGGGGTCAAGGGCCTGCTTCTCAGCAGGGGCCCATCTGGGTCGAAGTCTACTTGGGCCAAGATTAGCTCCGAAAGGTAGCTCAGCCCGGTATGAAAGGCAAGAAGGAACGGGGTGGGTTTTTTTAGTCAGTAAGAGTCTTACACTATCTCCCGCTCCGCCCAAGGGCGGGGGATGTCATTGGACGATTTTCCTACCTAAGGAGGTGCTGTCCGACCGTCCGGTAACTGTCCGGACCGAGCCCAAGTCGTCGACGGCATGCACTGTTCCTTCCGCACTGTTCCCGCGCGCCTCAAGGAGTTGTCAGCAACCGTTAGGGGCCCAGATGGTCCGAAGCCTACTGGGCCCAAGGGTCTGCTTCCGCAAGAAAGGCTCGGCCTCGTTATGAAAGGCAAGAAGGAACGGGGTGGGTTTTTTAGTCGGTAAGAGTCTGACATTATCTCCCGCTCCGTGCAAAGGCCGGGGGATGTCATTTGGAGATTTTTTTACAATCAAAAAAAAAAAAACTCCAAGTATGACGGGACAAGAGCAGGAAGATGATGAAAAGAAGCAGCATTTATCATTTTACATATTGTAGTCCCAGTGTGGTGGGAATACCTCGCCATCTCTTTTTAGCAAACGTAACCTAATGGCAGTGACGTCACATTTCAGTATGTGCTTCCTCCTTATACTGTTATTTGACAGTTTTCTCTACCACCAAAGAAAGGTTAACTTCATTAAAATTGAACGAATTTGAAATTTTCTTTCTATTTGCGATTTTTAATAGTATTGACATGAAGAGAAGTTTAATGACCCCGACGAGTTGACATGTGACATTTACCAAAACACTGACCCCGCGTGGTGGCTTACGCCCCATTCCCTCTCCAAGAGAGGAGGCCTGAGTCCCAGCAGTGGGAAAATTAAAAAGGCTGATGATGATGATAAATTATTGATACAAACAATATAAAAAAAATTTAGTCAAGTATCTAATTATCTTGAAGCAGAAATGTATGTATGTGATCCGCCACATTTCCAACGTTTTTCAGATGCCACGAATCCAAAGGAAAAATAAGGTAAGTAACATACGGAACCTCTATGTCAAACACTTAATCGCTTGGATATTGATACTTGTGAAAATAAAAATTAATTAAAAGCGTTTTTTAACTCTGGAATACTCTTTCTGTGTTTGCATGTGTACTTTTTAGATATTTTTGACTCTTGAAAACATTATAAACTTAAATTGAATTACGCTATTTAATCTTACTTGACTGTAACAAATACCCATTGACTACTTATGGGCCTACCACACGCATTATTCAGAAAACTGTAGATATGTGTTTTACCAACCACACGCACGGTGTTCCGTGAACAAATCGGCCTGCGCAGGCAAAACTGCGGTGAAGCTTGTGCGTGTGATAGGCCCTGAAACAAATTAACTTATTAAAGACCTCTAACCAACTATTAAAAAAAAAACACGGCAATAATTGAACGGGTGAATTGGTGACAAGGAATGTAATTTTATTGACGTACTTAATCCAGCGAAAAGGAAGACTAAGGGTGTTACCACACCAATCGATCGATAGTTGATCGATGCCATCGAACGATGGCAGAATGGATTAGTCGACGTCGATAGCATCCAGAGTCTTCTGCGTTGGCGTCTCCGTAATAATAGTACGGGCAGCATCAATAGTATGATTCACAAGAGGATTTCACATTTCGAAAGAAACTGATAGCATATAGCCGGGATTAATCGATCAATGTCGATCGAGGCTATCGACCGACAATCGATCAATTGGATAGTCGACTGGTATTCGTCGATCAGCTACTCGTACTATATCAATCAACCGATGTCGATCGATGACACCGATTGACGAGCGATCGATTGGTGTGGTAATACCCTAAATGAGTTTCTCTGTCACACTAAGATAAATCATCACACGTGACACGTCACTCTAAACCAGTAGCGCCGCTCTACGCAGCGCAGACGCCGCGATAACGCGACGCAGGCGTCTCGTTGTTGCGACGTTTCCTCTGGAGTCAATTGAACGCCGCAATCACGCGACGCCTACGCCGCGTTGTCGCGGCATCTGCGCTGCGTATACGTTAGACAAACGCTAGTGTGAAGGCGCTCTAAACAACTAGCGCCATGTTATCTTGAAAACGAATTTTGATATAAAAGCATCCTTAACATGGGATCTGGACCAAATTCCACCCGTTTGACTATTGCCGTGTCCCCTCCTTGTATATGCTCTGTGCTTACTTGGAGTGGTTACAAGGAATACTAGTAATATGCTAAACATATTGCTAGTAGTCTTCCTAGGTTTTTACTATTTTTATTATTAAACTTAAATATTTGTCTTTGAACACCACGTCTGGCGACATGGGTCACTTAGACCCTCATAAATTGCCCTTGTGAAAGAAACAATTACAAAATTTTTTGGATACCTTACTTTATAATATTAAACCAATTGTATTCTTCAAATTGCGTTTGTATCTAGTTTTAAATTGTTTTTAAAGTGGGTTATCTTCTCCTGCTCTGGGAGAAGCTAAAGGGAGTGTCAGACTCATACTGACTAAAACCCACCTGTGTTCTTTCATTAGCCCTTTACATTCTAGGGACGTGTTAAATATTTCGATCGGCTCCATTGCCCTGGCAGGTTTCGGTCCTAGCCTCATCAATCATACATGTTGTGCTCATTCAATATGGTGCGTCCAGATCTGGCGAATGCGCCGCTCGCGAACAGCTTGCGAACGGCGCGCGTGCATTTCGCGACTAGTTCGTAATCGGCCCCTGCGCCGCGCGCACTTTGTTAAGGTGGCGGTTCGCGCCGCAGCAGAGACAAGCGACCGAGACAGGAGACCGCGACCGTAGACCGCGACCGTTTCTTGACGTTAGGCAATGTATGAGCGACAGTTCTCCTGTCTCTGTCTCGCTCGCGAACTGTCGCTTATACATTGCGTAACGTCAAGTAACGGTCGCAGTTTTCGGTCGCGGTCTCCTTTCTCGGTCGCCTGTCTCTGTCTCGGCGCGAACCACCACCTTTACGAACATGAAATGCATGCGCGCAGTTTGCAAGTGGTTCGCGAACGGCTCGCGAACAGTGCATTTGCCAGATCTATAAATTTTTATAGGCTTTATCTCATCATTTTTATTGAACTGCGAACGTTGACTATTTAATCATCGAAATAAACACGTAAGAAATTACTTTTGCTGTGATAAAACACTGTCTTTAAGCATATAAAAGTTAAATCTGGAGAGAACCCCTCTCTAAAAACACATGTGAAAAAACGTTGTATGCTTTTAACAAAAAACAAACCAAATCGAACTCTCAATGGTTTTTGTAATCTGTAATGTAATGTCTTCATAACTTAACAGAGTTCGTGTCGCTATATATTTTTTACTTACTACTAAATTTTGTTTTCCAAACTATTTTATGCTATCAGAGAACTTGCTTATAGTTGTGCCTGTACCTATTATATTATTCCTGCTCCTATAAAATACTCAGAACGTGTGTATACGTCAAAACAATCAACGAACATTATGAAATCCTTAAACCCTTCCAAATACTGAAAATAAAACCCAAAAATCAGAAAGAGATAATTGATTGACCCAAAAATGCACGCCCGTCCTCAAGAAGATAATCCTAATGTAAGAAGAAATAGAAAAGACGGAGATAATGAGATGTGCTCGTTTGTTGTAGGAACGGACGAGGACGGGCCCAAACGCAGGAAAAGGAAAAAGAAATCGGACGAAAGCGCGACCCCCGAGCGCGTAGAACACAGAGTCAACCTTACCGCCATACTGCAATACTCCAATGCGAGCCCATTCCGAGACAAAACCATCCGAGGCTTCTCCTGTCTCTATTGCTCTAAAGCTTTCCCCGATATACATGCACTACGCGAACACACCGCCCAAAAATCAGAAAAAGACAAAATAAACACTATCATAGACTACAAATTAAGCTATAACCCCATTAAAGTAGACATAACTAACCTTCAATGCACCGTTTGCAACTTAGGAATGAGAGATCTCAATGATCTCAAGGACCATTTAGTAGCTATACATAACAAAACTATTTACAAGCACATTAAAGACATTATACTCCCTTTTCGTTTAGAAGACGGACATAATTTTACCTGTGTCGTCTGCTCTGTAGTACACATATCTTTTAAGAACCTCTATCATCATATGAGCAGTCACTATAGGAATTATTGCTGTAAGAAATGCGGAGCTGGATACATAACGATTGCAGCCTTGAGAAAGCATGGCAAGACCCACGCTCAGGGCATATTCCCTTGCGATTTCTGCGATAAGTCTTATACCTCGCTAACGAAGAAAAGGAACCATGAGAAGGGTGTTCACACCGGAGGCTGGTTAAGGAATAAATGTCCTCACTGTCCAGAAATTTTCGTCAGCTATTACGATCGAAGCGAGCATCTTGTCAAAGTGCACAATCAGACACCAGTAATATATCCTTGCAACGCATGTAACAAGACTTATAAGAAGAAATTTGAACTTAATAGGCATATCAAACATCATCACTTGCAGCAGAGGAGTTTCTTATGCGATAAATGCAATGCAAAGTTCTTTTCTAAGCGCGGTCTTGCAGATCACCTCTCAAGGCACACTGGAGGCGAAGTATGCTCCTGCGATGTCTGTGGCAAAGCTTTTTCGAGAGCGAGAACTCTAAAAGAACACATGAAGATACACGAAGATGATAAAAGATTCCAGTGCGAGATTTGTCACAAGACGTTCATGCAGAAATGCAGTTTGAAGAGCCATGTACGACTGCATCAAGACGATTTGGACATCTTCAAAGAGTTTGACGATGTTAAGCATCTGATAGATAACAGGGAGCTTACTCTTAAACAGATAGCGGCTGAAAGTAAGATTAAAGCGCAAGCGGAGAAAGCTAAAGAAGAAAAAGAATTTGAGTAGTGTAAAATATTGGTTATGGGACATTCCGCAACCGAAAGGACCTAATTTTATAGTAATAAAGACTTTAGAATATAACATTATGTTCTCATGTAGAATAAGGAATCAAGTTTTTTTTTTTAATCTTACCGTATTTTGCATATACTTTACACTGACTTTCAAAACGTAATTGACATCTGTTATAAATTATTAGGGTTCATATTTAAATGCCAGCCGTCATAATGACACTATGTATGATGATCGTCGAAAGACACTGTGTTTTAGTCTGTATATATAAAAGGCAAAGTCCTCACTTGTTTGCAAATCATCGCCCCCAGCCTAAACCCTTGGACCTAAAAAATTTTGCACAGTAATTCTTTTTGTAAGGTGTACATTTACACAAGGAATAAAAAAAGGATTGTTTACGCTAATTCGCTGATTTTCTTTACATTCGAAAGTTCGGGCTACTATTTTTATTTAATGGAAATATTCACAATACTTTCTATATTAAGAATAAACAATTCGTTGTTGTGCCCACAACCCGCCTCCCGAGATGAGAGTTAAAATGGCGGGTGTAACTCAGCGCTACATACACGTAGTGCTACAACGAGCTGTTAACGCGATCCATTTTACGACCTAAACTGAACTGTTATAGTACATTATGATATAAGTGTGTAATGTTAGTGATTACTGTCGAGGCGGTATTTAGACCCGGGCCATGGCGAGGGTCTCAAGAGAGCCGAGAACGGTAATCATTAGTTCATTAAACCCCAACCGAACGCCGGCGTTCGCACACCAATTGTCTTTCTATTGTGTCTCTAATTACCGAGATTGAAAGGTTAATTACTCACGTGTATCATAAGACGTTTTTATCAATACACTTGTGAAGAAAATAACTGTAAAATAAGTTAACTTTTGTGGCGGTCGGTGTGGTGGTAAAAATCTGTTTTCATATGCACGCCCATTTTTTATTTTTCTTTTCCTCGTGTGGGACGACGCGCTCCCCGTCTGATACGATAAATTTAACAAAATAATGGCGGGGGAGAGGTTGAATAAAAAGGTTTTAACTACATTATAGCACTAGTGCGTAATGGTAATCAAAATGTCACAGTTTGGTAACAAATGCCATTATATACTTCAGTGCAGTGCAATAAGAGTCACTTTATGAGCAAGTGTATTGAAAAAAACTATATTATTTGGTGAAATTTTATCACTTCATGGTTAGTAATCTGTGTTCATGCTGAGAAACTGACTGAATAAAACAGAATCAAAGTACGCTAAGTATATATTTCTACAACCCGTATTACTGGGAGGACACCGAACCGAACCAAGGATGGCACCGAATGTGTTATAATTATTTAAATTTTCTTTCTACATGAAATATTATTTTATCCAAATGTCATAATTATTTACTTTACAATTTTCGTTTCCGATAATAGGTTGGCCTAAAAAATGTAAATAGTCCGTTTTTTAGATTATTCAAAAATAAGGGACACGTATTTTTTTATTTGTAAATTAAACCAAAAATGACAAAGATTATAGCCCGTTAAAGTTACGTGTGACGTCACGCCGTGCTGCATTTTTTTCGCACGGGGTGACGTCACACGTAACTTTAATGGGCTATATCTTTGTTAGTTTTTGTTTAATCGAAAAAAGAAAAAATACGTGTCCAATATTTTTTTTTATAATCTAAAATACGGAACTAAATAAAATGTAATTATTGTGACCCTGGAAACTACCATATTCTGCAGCTATTTTTATTAATATTTTTAGCTTTACTACGAAGTACTAAAATAAATATGTATTATAATTTTATTTTAGTTTTGTTTATACACTTCCACAAAAATGGTAGAATCACATCTCAATATCATTGCGGGAACGCATAAGTAAATCGAATTAATGATCATGTTCGGGTTAAAAAAAATATATAGTTTTATTTACCTCGGCAAATTAATTATTAAAAAACATCTGACACGTATTTTTGCTTTATCTAGTCTATAGGTACCGGCACGAATCTTGAGCGCTCGGTGCGAGAGTGGGCATCGATTTGCGCATTCTATAAATCGGCGAGCCAATTTATTTATTTATTTAATCTTCATGCAACACAAAGTACATAGGCGGACTTAATGCCTTAGGCATTCTCTACCAGTCAACCTAGGGTGGTGAAGAGACAATATGGTAGGTGCACAAAAAGAAAACTTAGTTAGCCAATCGTCGTCGTTGTTAAATACATGCAGCAAGTGCAGGGAATGAACCACGAGTGACATCACTGACACTCCCGCCCCGCGTCTCACTTCGCACCACTTAAGAGACCGAATATTTGACTTCTGCGCAACTTAAAGCCAGCGCTCAAGAACCGTGGCGGTATTTATACCTCTCCTTCTTCTTGGTCGTACACTCTTGACAGAGTGGTCGTGGTATGTCTCGGTCAAGTCCCGCAGCACCGCCTGTCTCGCGATACGACGCCAACCAGCTCTGTTTGGCGACTTGGGAGCCTTCATTTACGCTGCACGCTGTCACGGTTTTAATGAGGTCTGTCCACCGTGTTGGAAAGCGTCCACGAAATCTTTTGCCTTCGTCTTTCCCTTGCACCACCCAACCGTTACGGATGATATGCCCGAAGAACTTGAGACTGCCTATCCTACTGCTTGGCAACGGTCTCTCTATTCCTTTCCTTGTTGCCGGTTCTAAGCCACAAAATCGCATCAAAGTTTAAAAATGGTGGCTTGTTCGTGACGTCACTTCTATGTGACTTTGATTACACTTTTTACATATTCGTGATGTCTTAAAAGACAACGCGCTATCTCGTCTTAATATTTCATTAGGTACCTACCATCAAAGACACTTCCGCCTGACCACCGCTAAGTTCATTTTTGCTTGCACTCGAAACGAAAACTTAAAAGGGTTTGGTCTAGCGCCGCGCCGTAGGATTCAAGCGAAAAATTTAATTTTATTGATTAGACAGAAATGACCGCGATGGTATGTGTCAAATATTTTTTAGTATCTAGTATTAACTGTCGAGCTAAAATATTTTTTTCTAGAAACTTCCCCTTATTGTAAAAATTTAACACGTAACCCTATATTTTTATGTGTTTTCCCGTCAATCGAGATTGGACCGCATATCATCGCCTTTATAAGCCAAACGTCATATATTTGTTTTTCTTGAATATGTAATTAAATAAATTCAGTAAAACTTAACTGTTACCCTATGAGTACAGTCACAAAAGAAAGATGTACATGAAACGATGTATGTAATTATGTTCTACCATGACACGGTATAGATGTATTTAAAATAAACAATCATTATATTTCAATGTTTCGGTTTTTTATTTATCATTGATACCGTAAAAATATAAGAATTTTAGATGTGATCACTGCCCCCTTGAAATTGTCCTTTGTAATAGAAAGCTGCAACGAATGGCTTGTTTTCCACCCCATTAAAAAAACAAGGCCGACAAGGGCACTCATAAAACGTCACAAGCTAGTGCACGGTTCCAAATTGGTCGTTTCCTATGGAGCAGGACCGGCAAGAAACTCCATGGTTACTCTTTTAAAAAAGTGGTTGATGTTACAATATTCCCACAATAGATATTATGTAAGAATAACACACAAATCGGACAGAGCAGACTAAAAACCTCCACAATATCCATCGTATCGTAAAATTACCTTCGAAGCGGGTAAAACCTTAGTCCAGATATAAGCAATTAAATATCAAGTTTTGACGAACTAAAAATTGCCCACGATTTCATGCAAGGATTATTATTTATAGCAGGTGCAATAATTACGTTTGTCCTATAGATACATTAACCTATTCATATTAACAAAAAACTGTAAACCTATGATTATGTACTTTAATCAAAAATAATTACATGTAGCTTTAGCCCTTTGAGACACAGGGTATATTCTATTTTTAATATGAACGTCTATCGCCTATACTTCGAACCCCATGCCTCAAGACAGAAAGCTGCTAGATTTAATACTAAAAAGACCTGAACCGCGTGTGAAAGAATTATTTTTCTTTTATAGGCGATACCGGAGCAACAAAAAAACACCGCAAACGCGCTGTTAAGGAGGAAACCGACGATGAGGCATTGAGTCGTTTAATGTATCGCGAAACACATCTACCAGAAATGAAGAAACAGTGGCATAATCTCACCACCTTGCTCAAGTATTCTAATGCTACCCCTTTCAAGGATAGGAACGATGCAGGGTTCGTCTGTGCTTACTGTTTCAAGACCTTCCCCGACCCTGAAGTTTTAAGAACCCACACACACAATGATCACGCTAAAGAAAAACCCACATACAAAGCCAGTACAGTCTTGTCTAGTTTTGTCGCCCTTCTCGATATAGTTGACCTCAAATGCACACTCTGCGAACAACCAATGGAAACACTGCAAACACTAGCTGAACATTTAGTCTCGGTGCACGATAAAAAATACTACTTCGGACTCACAGACTACTTCCAAACTTTCAAATTGTCGATCGAACAGCAAATGAACTGCTGCCTCTGCAACGAAGCCTTCCACACCATGAAACTGCTGATGCAACACATGAATAACCACCATAGGAACTTTATTTGCACCACGTGTGGTGCTGGCTTTGTCAATTCATTTCGTCTCAACCGACATGAAACAACGCATAGCAAGAAGAAATCCACCTACCCTTGCAGACATTGTGGCCAAGTGTTCACAGCAGAATCCAAGAAGAAAGCTCATGTGAACACAGAACACAAAGGTATAGCTGGTGATAGTGTCTGCCAGATTTGTAAAGCACGCTTCAAGAATTACTATCAGAAGACAAGACATATGATCACAGTGCATAACGTTGAAGGTGTCAAATGCGACCTTTGTGATAAGAAATTCAATTTAAAGTCAAATTTGATGCTGCACATGCGAAGTGTCCATTTAAAAGAGAGACCATACGAATGTTCGGTGTGCAGCATGGGTTTCTTTATCAAAAGGCATATGTTAGGACATTATATGGCGACTCATACGAACGAGAGAAAGTTCAAATGTGAAGTTTGTGGGAAAGGGTATGCGACGCAGAATAGTAAAAGGAAGCATTTGAAGAAGAATCATGGGATTTCTTTAACTAAGAATAATATGATGGTGCCAACTATGGCGAAGTAAATTTACGAGAAACATGTAATATCACAATGTAAACTACAAGTATTTATGAGCGAGTATTCTAACTTTGTTACGAAAAACAAAACGGACTAAATGAAATGTAGTTTTTTTTTAATAATAGACTTGTAAATGACTAGAGTCTGATATGAACTGTTCACTCGGTACTGATACTGGCAGGTATCGGAACAAGCCTACGAAAGATCAATGTCGTGATGAAGTTACACAGGATTAAAAGCGTCAACTCAAAGAAGGTTGTAACCGATAAGCAATAATTATGGTTATTTCTGTGCGGTATTAAGAGTATTAGGAGGTTTACTAGTGGTTGATGTGAATATGTTCTACTTTCATATAGATTTCAAAAATGTAGTTCCACTAGGCACTTGTACTACTAGTTTAACGTATGCTCGCTATCGGAATAAAACTAATATTTTAAATATCATTGAAAACTAGATTGGCAGCTGTATTGATTGCAATGTGATTATAGTTCGCATTTAATCGTGATATATGTATATGTACTGGTGATATTTGTAAGTTAGGTTTAAATGATTATACTATGATAACTAATTGCTGTTTATTTTTATTCTCTGTGACAAAATGGTTGGCGCCATTTACTCATAGATTAGCTGTCCTCCTCAATTTCACCTGCATCTTTATTTACTGTTTCGATTTCGTGCGTCGTAGCTTCATTTCCTGTAGCCTATACTATTGATCATGAACCTGGCTATCCCATTATCCCAGAAACATTTATTCTAATCCGACTGGAAGTTATTAGTCAAAGGACATGTTGCTTCACTTCAAATCTCGCAGACAGGCCGACGTCGACCCTACTCAAGCTTTTATTGGATCGGTCCATCATAATTTGCAGTCACCGTTCCATTGACATTAATGTTAAACGTTGGACCCCGCTTTGTAGAAAATCGAGCTGAACGTGAAGTAGCCGCGTTACATTGCAGCGAAGTTTTTCAATGCGACGAGCCTTGTTGTAATATGGCGTGTAATACCATACGGCTGCGACATAGATATAGATGTCTCGTTCTTATTGGCTGATTGTGATTGGCTGTCATAGCCAAAACTTGCGTACAGTAAGCCATTGCAAATATCGTGTAGGTATTTTAAAACATAATCGCAAAAGACCTAATTATAGACCTAATTGTCTACTTTCTATTTAGAATCTTTTAGGACTATAAATAGAAAGTAGACAATTAGGTCTAATTGTTTATTCTTTGACACATCTCACGTCGATCAATATACATACTACAAAATGATTTTTTGTACGTCTTGGTGTCTAAAATATATCAACGAAGCTAGGCAGCTAGTCGGTCATGTATGAAGATTTTAATGAAAACTTTTGTTTGTAGGTCTCGGCTGCGATACTGAAATAAAATTAGAACCAAGAGTAAGTGAATTATTGAAAACACTCTTAAAACCGAGATCTACAAAAGTAAAAGGCAAAAAGAATGACTGGACGGTTACAGTTACTAAACAAAATAGCAATCGGAAGTTCACTGAGAAAATATTTAAGGTGCAACAATTTAAAGAAGCAGAAAAACGGGAAAAAGAAATAGACAAACATTTGGAGAATATTCGAAACGTACTGTTATATTCAAATGCCACTCCTATTACAAGTCACACAGGGAATGGTTATGTCTGCGGGTTCTGTACAGAAAACTTTACCTTACCGAGCGATCTCAAGACACATACTCTAGAAAATCATGACGACTCAAGAAAGAGCACTTTTATGAAAGGCTGCACTTTGTCGTCTTATATTGTAAAACTTGACATCACTGGCCTCAAATGCGATATATGCGGACAGGATATTGACGGACTAGAACCATTAATGAATCATTTACAATTCATACATAGTAAAATAATACACACGGACATCAAAAATCATATCTTACCTTTTAAATTTGTAGGAGACATTTTGAAGTGCGTGCTTTGCCCTGAAATTAGTGACCATTTTAAGTTACTACAAAACCACATGAATATACATTATGACAATCATAATTGTGGTATTTGTAACTCTCCCTTTGTTAATAAAAGAGCTCTTAAAAATCACATGGATAGGCATAAGCAAGGAGAGTTTTCTTGTCAGTATTGTTCAAAAGTGTTCGACACAAATGACAAAAAAAGTTGCCATGAAAAATACGTACATATTCATGGCTATAAAAAAAACAAATGTGTACATTGCGATGAGAAATTCACTTCTTACTCGCAGAGGAATGAACATATGGTGAAAGTTCATGGTGTACAGCCCCGTATCCTCAAATGCATGGCTTGCGAAAAGACATTTACTTCAAAAGAAGCTTTGACTAGACATACCAAACGAGATCACTTACTAGAAAGAAAACACGAGTGCGAACACTGTGATATGAAGTTTTATGGTAAGAAGCAACTTAGATTTCACATGTTAAAGCACACTGGTGAAAAGCAGCATAAGTGCGATGTCTGTCTCAAAGCTTTTGGACGCAAATATACTTTAAAAGAGCATTTAAGAATACATGCTGGTGACAGGAGATTCAAATGTGAACAGTGTGATCAAGCGTTTGTACAGAAATGCAGTTGGAAAAACCATATGTGGACGCGGCATCATGAGCGTGTTTAATTTACGAAAAAAAAAAGTAGGTAGGCGTTCTCCACTTAGACTTTCCTTAACGATTGTTGATCGCAACCACATACTAGACTAGACCACGCGGCACATATTGCCTCCAGCAAGAAGAAATGGCATAAAGTTACCCAGAACCAGGAACAATGGAAGGATTGGACGGAGGATTTGCCCAGCGGTGGAACAATATAGGCTAGATATAAAAATAATGTTACATTTTGTTCAAATAATATACATTTTTCGTAATCCATCATATATCAGTTATATAACAATGAAAATCATTTATTTACAAAAAGCTGATGGGTAATCTGTAAGCATTTTCTTTTTATAAACTTTCAGTTTAAATCCAGCTTGAAAATTAATTAAGTAATCTTGTTTAACCTCTCAAACCCCAAGCGAACGACGGTGTTCGCATGAATGCGTAATTTCGCGCCATTCGGTTAACACTAAGATTAATTCATGAAACCCTAAGCGAACTGCTTTCGCGCATCTATTGTCTTACTAGGTATTGTGTCTCAAATTGACGGTATCTGAAAGGTTAAATAGATTGCAGACTAGTCTATAAAATCGTACAGTATATTTCGATAAAAAAATCTCAATGTGGTGAACTGGGATGGATAAGCCGAAATGATAAACCCGATCATAATGGCCCCGATAACGTATTTTACTTGTTTTTATATATAAGTCCTAGACAACGCTTTACCCACCAAATAACACACATAGCTTAGCATTTAAATGATTAATACGATTATGCAGCGTGAAAATCTATGTCAACGTAAGTTTTCCTTATTACATGAACCTAGAATGGCTGCTAAATCGATCTTCATCTTTAAACACAAGATTTAAAATAATCTTTTCTTTAAACCACGATCACTCCTGACAAAAAAAAAAAACTTAAACTGGCAATAGAACAACGATATGTTTTTGGCTTCTATTGAATTTAACAAAACCACAATGTCTTGGTCTGTCAAACTAATATTTTTTTCTTGAAACAATTACAGACTTTTTAGAATAATACATCTGTTGCTACGCATGAATACATTAGATGTTGAAATTATGTAGATAGTTATAAACTGAACGCTATCGCAGTAAATATTTTGTAGATTTTAATTCAGAACTTTTGTTTGTAGGTCTCAGCTGTGATACAGAACTTAAATTAGACACAGATGTAAGTAAAATATTAAGAGCAATTAAGTCACCAGGATTTGCAAAAGCTAACCGTACAATAATTGACGAGGTGGTTACAGTTAATAGCGATCAGGCGCTCGAAGAAGAAATACTCGAGGAGCGACCAATTAAAACAGACCAAAGACAGATAGACAAGCATTTGCACAATATTCGTAATATACTATTTTATTCTAATGCTACTCCTATCAAAAAACACTCGGGGAGTGGTTATTCGTGTGCCTTCTGTCCAGAGAACTTTACCATGCCGAGAGACCTCAAGACACATACACTACAATATGATAACGAAACAAAAAGCAGTTTCATGGAAGGCGTCACTCTCTATTTCTACGTCGTTAAACTAGACATCACTGATTTGAAGTGTACAATATGCGAACAAGATATTAACGGATTAGAGCCTCTGATGAATCATTTGCAATTTGATCATCATAAAATCATACATAAAGATATCGCAAATCACATTTTACCTTTTAAATTTAAAGGGGATAGATTACAGTGCGCGCTTTGCCCAAACTTCTTCGAACATTTTAAGCTGTTACAAGAGCATATGAATGTGCACTACAACAATTATATTTGTGAAATCTGCAGCTCGACCTTTGTTAATAAAAGTTGCCTTACAAATCATTTGGCAAGGCACAAACAAGGAGATTTCCCATGTTCGTTTTGTTCAAAAGTTTTTGATACAAATGTCAGGAAGTTATGCCACGAAAAGTTCACACATACTCTTGACAATAGACGAAACAAATGTCTACATTGCGATCAAAAATTCATTTCGTACTCACAGAGGAATGAACATATGATGATAGAGCATGGTATAGAGAAACGAATCCACCAGTGTCTGGCTTGTGACCAGAAGTTTACTACAAGAGAGTCGTTGACCCGACACACTCAGAGGGTCCACTTACTTGAGAAAAATGTCGAGTGTGAAATTTGTGATATGAAATTTTATAAAAAGAAAGATCTGAATGTTCACTTGTTAACGCATACTGGCCAAAAGCTGCACACTTGCGATATCTGTTTGAAAGCTTTTGGGCGGAAAGATCATTTAAACCAGCATTTTAAAATACATATGGATGACAGGAGATACATGTGCGAACATTGTGGACTAGCGTTTGTTCAGAAATGCACCTGGAGGAAACATATGCGAAAGCGACATGACGAGGAAGTTTAAATATGGATTTACGTAAATTTAAGCTTTTGTGAAATTCTGAACTCTTAATATTATCTAAACTTAAATAAATAGGGTCTCAAATTATTCTATTTCGGTCTGATTCTAGTACTGTGCTCGTATGAATAAGCCAAACGGCGCGTCGAAAGTAATTAGCAGGTAATAATTATATCAAACTTTTGTTTGTAGGTCTCGGCTGCGATACAGAAATTAAATTAGAAACTCATGTAAGTAAAACATTTAACGTATTCAATGCACCGAGATCTGCAAAAACAAATGATTGGACTGTAACTGTATCGAAAAAAAGTAACAAACAAATCTTTAAAGAAGAAATAGTAAGGGTCCGTTCCCTTAAAGAGATAGACAAACATTTGCATAATATTCGCAACATACTCTTACTTTCTAATGCTACTCCTATAAGAAGTCACTCAGGGAATGGTTATTTGTGCGGCTTCTGTCCAGAGCACTTCGCCGTGCCGAGGGACCTCAAGAAACACACACTACAAACACATGAAAATCAAACAAAAAGCACTTTCATGAAAGGATACCCTTTAAATTCATACGTCGTTAAAATAGACATCACTGGTCTAAAGTGTGAATTATGCCGACAGGATATTGACGGACTTGAGTCACTGATGAATCATTTACAATTTGAACACAATATAATTATATATAGAGATGTAAAAAATCATATTTTGCCTTTCAAATTTGAAGGGGACACGTTCAACTGCATACTATGCCCGAAAATGTACGAACGCTTTAAACTTTTACAAGAACATATGAACATACACTATAATAATTATAATTGTGAAATTTGCAATTCCCCTTTCGTGAATAAAAGAACTCTCACAAGCCATTTGGCTAGGCACAAACAAGGAGAGTTTTCATGTTCATTTTGTTCAAAAGTATTTGACACAAATGGCAAGAAGTTATGCCACGAGAAATTTGTACATATAGGAGATCATAGAAGAAATAAATGTCCTCATTGTCATGAAAAATTCACGACTTATGCAAAGAAAAATGAACATATGGTGAAAGAACATGGTGCAGATGTTCGTGTCCTCAAATGTATGGCTTGTGAAAAGACATTTACTAGAAGAGACAGATTGACTCGACACACTAAACGAGATCACCTACTCGAAAGAAAAAATGAGTGCGAGCATTGTGATATGAAATTTTATGGAAAGAAAGAACTTAATATGCATATGTTAAAACATACTGGCGAAAAAAAGTACAGGTGCGATGTTTGTTTTAAAGCTTTTGGACGAAAACATACATTGAGAGAGCATTTGAGAATACATGCGGATGACAGAAGATTTAAATGTGAACAGTGTGGACAGGCGTTTGTACAGAAATGTAGCTGGAAAAACCATATGAAATCGAGACACGACCAATTGGTTTAGCTTAGTGTATTCAAATATCTAACGTTTGTGAAATGAAACTTGTAAATACTCTATTGTAAAAAGTTTAGGTAAATGAATGGAATTTTTTTAAAAGAATAATTATATAATCCGGCAACTTAGACCGAATGTTTTTATACAGAATTTAAAAATAGCAAAATTTTCAATTGTCAAGAATAATTATATAATCCGGCAACTTAGGACCGAATGTTACTGTAGAGAATTTGAAAAATAGCAAAATTTTACCAAAATTTTTTTTCGCATTACTAACGATTAGATGACAACCAGATAAACTGAAGTTCAAGCATTAGAAAAGTAACAAATAGCAAAAAACTTTGTCCACTTGTGCACGAACCGTATAATTTTTCATTGGCATTTTAAAATCGTATCTAGTCAACTTAATTACTTAACAAACTTTTTACAGGTAAGTACAGTAAGTCTCGACTGCGGTTGAGAAGTTAAATTAGAAACTCATTTAAGTGAACTAATAAATACACCCATTGAATCTAATTGCAGCAAAGCAGTTGACAGTATTAACCACTGATTAAACTAGAAATAACTGAAAGCATCAAATGTAGATGATAAATACATATATTTATCCTAATTAACTTTTACACAAATACTTATAATACAAGGAAAATTGACCCAATTAAAATCAAAGGAGTCGGGCAACGAGTCCGAGACGAGAAACATCATAATGTAATGTAATATACACCCCTACTTTTTAATTAGTACACAAAAAAATGGGGATCTATCTGTACCCGTCACTGATCATATTTTTGTTGTCAAAAGTAGAAAAAACCGAAATCCTAAAATTGACCACGAAAAGGTAAATTCATCATAGATTCAATAATACATAACAATTGCTAGTAGAAAATACTGCGGGCAGTGTTTTTCCTTAATAACTGTCACTTATTCATTCATTAATTCATTAAACCCCAAGCGAACGCCGGCGTTCGCGCACCTATTGTCTTTCAATTGTGTCTGTCATTATCACGATTGAAAGGTTAATCAATAGCCTGCACAAATTGAGTGACATTTTGGGACATAAACCAACGCTAATAACTTTGCTGTTTATGAATATTATTTATTGAGATTTTATGTACTAATTAAAAAATTGTGGTGTATAATATGCCATAAACCTGCTGGGCTGAAACAAACATTAAAAGAGCATAGGTAACCAATGTTTGTGTAACAATGCAACTGGAAAATCCACTACGATCAAAACATGAGATAATATGATTTTGTTAATAGATAAACGTCTAAGTAATATTTTTACTATAATATGTAAATTTGATGTAAGTCATTTTCATTTAAAACTGAACGATTTTGATTGAAAACTTGGTTGTTGTAATGTTTACTTAAAGTAATAAGAATCTTATCAATCTGTACTTGATATTATTTGAAATTGCCGTATATTTCTTTTAATGGTAGATGATAGATCTGTGATGTATTGCTATTTTTTTGTGAGTCTTGTTGATTTATATCAGACTATATTTGTTAATTGTTTTTGTATATTGGTATTTTAAATTAAAATCAATTATTTCAATACCACCATCAATAGATACCACCGTTTTTATATTATTGTGGATGCTGCAGCTGATTTGTATTTTACCGATCATCAAATATATAATTTAATCTAAATCTAAGAATCGAAATAGATAAACATAAATATCTTTCTCAAAGTTAGCTTTTAAGATAGAATCCTACACAAAATTAAGATGTAACCCTACATTCCGTTGGCAAATGTCTCCGAATATCAATGTATCAATAAACTTAATCAACAATATTTTAAAATAGACACTTAATAATTATTACAATCCATTTAAATTACTATTAAGTAACGTATACAGTACATAATATAAAAGTTTTGTTAGTTGCCGAACATAAGTTGAGCTACTTACTGAAATCATGTTTACTTTCAATTTAATTTAATAAAGATTGTTCCAAAATACACCGTGTCTTGTGTCTTATTATTAATAACTAGATTTTGCCCGCAGCTTCGCCTAGCCTATGTCACTCTGGAATAAAACAGCTTTCTATCGGTGAAAGAATTTTAGCAATCGGACCAGTACTTCCAGAGATTACCTCATACAAACAAAAAAACAAACTTTACCACTTTATTAAACTAATGTAAATAATCCACATTACCTGATGTCATCTAGCTAACGGAGAGTATTTGCATAGGCACTACCTTTAGCCAGGATTGATCCATGATATCCAGTAACATGCTTCTAAAATACTCTCTTGTGGAATTGGACGTACTACAGGAATTTGTCCGAACCAGTTCTCGATAATGGTCCTATTACTCTGTACGAAAATTGGTCCATTATCTCTGATAGAATTATTGTAGCCAATAAACATGATATAGTGGTGGTGGACCGAATAGAGAGGTGCGCAGTGATTGATATAATCGCTCCGCATGGTATGAATGATAAGCAAATCGGGTGAGTTACTATGACGTTCAAAGTAAGATTGTTTCATTCTTAAGTCAGTGTGGGTAAGAGATGGCGCTAGATATCCTGTATAGCTCAGTCTCCTACCCACACTGGAACAAAAATAAAACAATCTTACTTTGAACGTCATGGTAACCCAGGAAGCATCTTGATAGGCTCACGAGTTTGTTGACTTGTGGCGTCTAGATTCGGCGATCATGTAGGTACCGATAGTAATACTTACTAAAAATTTAAACAACAACCCTGTTTGTATTTGTTACAAACACTATTGATAAAGTTCATACAACAAGCAAACACATTATTACAATCAGTAACCTGATACATACACGAACATTTATGTTACTCTCTGTTGTTAAGTCATTGCGTGCTTCTTCCGGTCTACATGACAAAAACCGAACGCTACTGAAAAAACAGTACCCCTAGCTAAGTTGCTAAACTGCAATAGTTAACGCTATTAGAAAGCTTCAAATGTACGGAAATGACGTCATCTCAACGTTCAGTCACGTGGTCAGAACAAAAGAATTGGCGGCATGGCCAACTCGAAGCGTTCGACGCAAGCGAAACGGTTGTAACTTGGCTAGGGGGGCAGGATTATGAACGCAATCTTTATACGTGATTCGTATTACCCTTACTTTTTACTTGGAAATATTTTTAACTAACAACAAACTAATTTACGCGTTTTTCTGACATCTCATGTATTTTTAGTAAAATACATAATATCAGAATCATTACTAAATATGCCTACGATTGGTGACTTTGTTTTGTACGCTTTGGCCATAATTTAACTGAAATAGTCTTTAGGTTTTATCGTCAAAATCAAGCAGATGAAGGGTTGACGACGTAAACAAAAACTAATCTCTGTCACTTAAATTTTAACCTTTCGACCTACAAATTGAAAAAAATAGAAAAGTTTTTAAGTTGTGCTAACATTACAAAGCCGTATAAATGTTTCTAAGAATAACACTAATCGAATTTTACCGGCTTTACAAGTTTTCCATGTAGTAAACATCCAAAAATTACAAAATAATGTTTTCTTTGTAGGTCGAAATGAAGCGGCAGATCTTGCCATGAAAATAATAACCGACACCAAAGAACGACGGATTACTCCAAAAAAACAGACAGCATTTACAACATCGAACGTAGTTGAAAAGAAAAATATTAACAGAAGCATGCCTCAATCAGAAGAAACTGCTGAAGACGATGGTAAAATAAGTAAAAAGAGTCAAAAACAAAACGAAGAAGATTTGTTTAAACAACGTTATAATATTAGAGAAATTCTTCTATGTAGTAATGCGTCGCCAATTCGTAAGTACGATATTGGATATGTGTGCTGTTTCTGCGAGAAACAGTACCCTCATGCTAAAGAACTAAAGACACATACTATCACAGAGCACGATGACAGTGATAAACTAGACTTCATGAAAAGACAGCGCATGTTGCGCTTCTTAGTTAAGTTAGATATTACTGCACTAAAGTGTACCTTGTGCGACACAGACGTAGATTCTGTAGAAGACCTTCTCCAACATTTGAGGAACGAACATGAAAAGCCAATGTTTACGGGAATAAAGAATTATATCATACCATTCAAGTTTAAAGACTCAGAACTGAAGTGCACCTTCTGCCCCCGAATATTCAACAGATTTAAAGTTCTGCAAGAGCACATGTACACACACTATAGAAACTTTGTTTGTGACGTATGCGACAAAGGTTTTGTTAACGAGAAAATGCTTAACACACACAGTGACAGTCATAAAATAGGAGTTTTTAAATGTGGACATTGTCTCGAAGAATTCGAAACTCCCAGAAAAAAGAAATACCATGAAAAAACTGTTCATTTGTTAGCTTTAAACAAATGTGGGTATTGTGACGAAAAGTTTATGTGGTACCGTCAGAAATGTGCTCACATGGCTGAGGTGCATGGCGTTGTTGTAATTCAACCGAAGGAATGCAAAGCGTGCGATAAAATCTTTCCTTCTGATTCGAAACTACAACTTCATGTTAGAAGAGATCACTTGCTTGAACGTAGATTTAAATGTACTGTATGTGATATGGAGTTCTTTACCAAAGAGTCGCTAAATGACCACATGGTCAAACATACGGGCATCAAAATGTTTTCTTGCAAGGTTTGCTATAAGTCTTACGGGCTAAAAAAAGCGTTAAGGGAGCATATGAGAATACATGACAATGATAGGAGATTCAGATGCGATAAATGTGATCAGACGTTCGTGCAAAAATGTAGCTGGAAAGGGCATATGCGGTCTAAACACGGAATTACTATTTCATAAAATAGTATAGTTTAAACCTTTGAAAGGCAAAAAAATCTAGAAACTCATTTAAAGGTTTATAAATAACTGTTAAATTTAAATCAATGTGAAGAGCTAATTACAGGAAAACTATGGAGATATATGAATACCTTTATTATTTTTATAGTATTGTAAGAAACAATAAACAGTGACCTTAGGAAAGAGGCTACTTCGTGCATTGTAGATGCTGTGAGCCCGAGAAGTTCCACTACATATTTCATCTTCATACATATAAATCTATCATGTCACATAGACCATTAAGGGGTTGCGATTCGACGTTCATCAATTGTTTTTCATACAACCGCTCTTACTCGATTATGACGTTATTAAACATTATTCATTAGATATTTTGGACACACAGTATCTCGTGAATATTATCTTTGGCTTCTATTCAAATCAATTTATAAATTTTTATAAAAACTAATCCAGTAAAGACCTCTGAAAATGTGCTATTTTACATGAACTTTGACACTTTATAATTTACTCAAAAAAAGTCCAAAAAGTATAACAATAGAAGCCTTGTAAATTGTATAAAAATTCTAAATGACGATATTTCTTTTCAAAAACTTCTATCTGCTCAAAAAAGTATTTCCTGGAACAAATTTAGTAAAATATTCGAGTAAATCACGGAATTTCAAATTCTAATAGAGTTCTCCGGCGTTATCTCTTTTTTCGCGTTGCCTTTCGTCAAATATCGCGTTGGATTGCGTTGGATGAAGTAACAAGCTTTTAAATCATGCTCGATGTTGACGATAGGCGAGTGGAAAAGCAGCCTGTTAAGACTTTCTAACAAACAAAGCCGATGATGTTGCAGTTTAGAGCCTGGCAACAAGATTCTTAATTTAACTATTAACTAAAATATCTCTTTACCTTATAATTTATTAAACTAATATACAGCATTTAATATACAATGTTATTTAGGCTACATAGATCTACCTAAGATTTTTTTTTTGTGTTCAATTTAAGGCTTATAGTCCCTTGAACCATCTGGCCAGAATTATGTGGACGTACGCAACCACGACGACCTCCGTACGCAAATCTGTGCGTATTTTCGGCCAACAGCCCGGAAAGTGCGCGGCTGACCTTTAAATCCATTTTCTTTGCGAAATATTGGTTGATTTACATATGCAATGTTCACTTTGAAGAATATTTAACCACCTATTTTTATGTGTGAAAATGTTTCTAAAG
This sequence comes from Mythimna albipuncta, assembly GCA_929112965.1. Taxonomy (NCBI): domain Eukaryota; kingdom Metazoa; phylum Arthropoda; class Insecta; order Lepidoptera; family Noctuidae; genus Mythimna; species Mythimna albipuncta. The sequence goes on from OV815988.1 coordinate 4,235,745, forward strand.
ATCCAAGCCGTTTCGAAGGAGTAGGGAAAAGTTGCGATATTGCTAAATAAAACCTATTAACCTAGCCTTTACCGAGGAGTAGGCTTCACAAAGTCACTGTTTTATGGCACTTTTCGGGCGCTTGGGCCTTAAGTGGTTTTGTATTAATGCTGTATTCGATTTGTTCAATAAATAATTTACGTCGTTCTATTACATTAACCTTTTGATTTTATTCTACCTCTGGCGTCTTTCCTCACCTAAACCCGAGTTTCTAGCCTATGTTCATCTGTATTAATAGATATACCTTTGTAGTTAGTACAAAGGATATTTTTTTCATATGATTCAACTAATTAACTCTCTGTAATATTAGTATAGATTACTCGGTGACTTCGTTTTGATCTGAAATCAAACATTGTGGTTTCATAAGCCAATAACAACATCAAACCTGTAAATTGAAAATAAGAAAAGATCCTGAAAAATGAATGGTGCAAATAATACAAGCAGTCAGGAAGAAAACGTCTCCGAAATATTCAATAACCGTTTCCTTTTCTTTGTAGGTGTTCAACGTAACGTGAACGCCAAGATTGAGACGGATTGTGACAAAAGAGTGACTCGCAAATGTACCCGAAGAAAAGTCGAACAAGATGTGGACCTTAAAATCAATGAATTAATAAAACAAAGAAGCAATATACGTCTTATCTTGCAATGTTCCAACGCGACACCAATACGATGCAGAGGAGGCATCGGATATGCCTGCTGTTTTTGCGCGGAAGAGTTCCCTGACCCTACAGACTTAAAAAAACATACCCTAGAAGGTCACGACGATAAAACTAAACTTAAGTTCATGGTCGGCAAAATGATGTTTTCATTCCTTGTCAAATTAGACATCACTAACCTTACGTGTAAGATATGCGAAAACAAAATAGATTCTTTAAAACAACTTGAAGATCATTTGATCAATACACATGGCAAAAAGATTTACACTGACATTAAAAGTCATATAATGCCGTTTAAGTTCGACGATGATACACTGAGATGCATGTTTTGCCAAAACGTCTTCAATAAATTCAAAAACTTGCAACAGCATATGAACGTTCATTGCAGAAATTATATTTGTGAATTTTGTGATGCAGGATTTATAAATAAACACATCTTAGCTTGCCACGCAGAAGGGCATAAAACGGGTACATTCAAATGCGATTTGTGTTCAAAAGTGTTCGACACACACCGAAAGAAGAAGAGTCACGAAAAATCCGTTCATATCCACGCAAACTTGCTTAGTAAATGTGGGTACTGTAATGAGAAGTTTACGAATTACAAAAGAAGAGATGACCACATGGCGCAAGCTCACGGAGTTCAAATTAAAGCAGTGAAATGTAACGCGTGTGACAAGACGTTTGATCACAAAGGAGCACTAACAATCCACACCAAACGAGATCATCTGATGGAGAGACGGTACAAATGTCCGCAGTGCGACATGAATTTCTTCGGATCAAACGAATTAAAACTTCACATGGTAAAACATACAGGGGTTCGAGAGTTTAAATGTACAGTGTGCTTCAAGTCTTATGGCCGAAAGAAAACTTTGAAAGAACACATGAGAATACACAATGACGATAGAAGATTTAAGTGCGAACACTGTGGTCAAGCATTTGTGCAGAAATGCAGCTGGAAAGGGCACATGAGAAATAGGCACGGCGAACTAATCTAAATATTTTTTTCTTGCAATATCTTACACTAAGCAATAAGGTTTCTGTTAATGTGAATGTTAAGTAGTTAATATTTTAGTTGGGAAATATAAAAACGTTTTTATAATAACTGTTTGATTTAAGTTACCTGCGTTATTAAACCTTAGACAAATGACATTCCTTACTTGGCTGAATACTTCTACTGTTACAAATGTTATTAAACTCATATTACACGGACGGTGAAAAATCAATTAAAAAAGCGTTTTCTTTATAGGTACTCCTGATAAATCTATCAAGGATATTAAAACAACAGAAGAAGATAATCAAAAACGAAAGACCAAGAAAAAAATTGCTACAGAGATTGGTAAAGCTAGGATAGAAATGATGCAAGAGATGAAAAAACACTACTCGAATCTAAAACAAATCTTAAGTTGCTCTAATGCCACCCCTTTTCACGGAGTAAACTGTCGAGGCATTGTGTGTTGTTACTGCTATACACAGTTTCCAGACGCTGCAGCACTGAAGACACATACTTTTGAAAATCATCAGATCTTAAACCACTCTATAACTTCTGTTGACAATAAAAGTAGGATACATGAGTTTTGTGTTAAGCTGGACATAACTGATTTACGATGTACACTCTGCGATACTGATATAGATTCACTAGAAAACTTAATAAAACATTTAGAAAGTGACCACAAAAGGGATATACACACAGATATTAAAAACCAACTCTTACCATTCAAGTTTGATAGCGATACCATAAAATGTTGCATATGCCCAAATGTTTACGCAAAGTTCAGAAGTTTACAAGAACACATGCACACTCATTATAGAAATTTTATTTGCGACGAATGTGACATGGGTTTCGTCACCAACAAATGTCTGAAGGCACACGTCACAGGTACACATAAAAAAGGTGTTTTCAAATGTAGTCAGTGCCCTAAAACTTTTGAAACTAAGCGAAGAGCACAATGTCATGAACAATTTGTTCACGTACAAAAGGGTATGATTAGAAAATGTAGTTATTGTAATGAAAGATTTAGCAGTGCTGTGAGGAGAGATCAACACTTGGTGGAAGTGCATGGAGTCCAGTTGAAAGTTGTTAAATGCCAAGCATGCGACAGGACGTTTCCTAACACAGGCGCACTAAGGATCCATACGAGACGCGATCACTTGATGGAGAGACGGTTCAAATGTACACTATGCGATAAAGCATTCTTCAAAGCTGTCGATTTAAAGTTTCACACGGTAACGCACACAAAAACAAGAGAGTTCCAATGTACTGTTTGTCTGAAGTCGTACTGCCGGAAGGAAACTTTGAGGCAGCATATGGAAATACACAGTGACACCAAACGGTTTAAATGTGAGCATTGTGGTCAGGCTTTTGTGAAAAGATCTTGCTGGAAAGGACACATGAAGAGTAGGCACGGCGAAACAGTTTAAAATAAAAATCTTGATACTTGCGATGTGAAACTGCGGACGCTTACCTTTAGCACGCCTAATATAAATTTAATTTTACTAGTAATGTTATGGAAAGAGCGAAAGATTAGCGGTAGTTAGCACGCACATTGCCCAATACTGTAAATTTTGAAATGCACATTTGTTTAATTTGAGGACTAAAATAAATAGTTTGATAAAATACAACGTTCCGTCATATTTTATTTACTAACTTCTGTGTTTTGCCACATACGATAACATGTTCAAGAAGATTCTAATCGTGGGCATTATTTGCTCGTGCGCAGAGTTTTATCAAATAGTCTCCACTTCAATGGATACGATTGAGCAAAGGAAAGAAGATGTAAACAGAACAACAAATCGAAAGAGACGTGAGCTATGCCTTTCAGGCATGTGACGGCGCACAGCTAATATAATTGGAAATGCGTGCTGTATGGGCGAGTATATATCAGAATAGAATAAACCTAATTGTACACCAAATATATGCTAGTACTAGCTTTTGCCTGAAATTGAACTTTTGCTCACTACTTATCAATGTAGATTACAACATGAAATTGAAGTCAGATGCGTACAGACATCGCGAGGCGTGCGTCGCGAATGGTTCGTCTCGCATGCCTCGGGCTGTGTGGACGAGTGTGCTCACAGTAAGCATTCGCGTCGTATGACCGTTGCGAACGCCGCCTCGGTACGAACCGTGCGCTCCGTGTGGACGGACAGGTGTGGTTTGTGTTTTCTACTAACGAACCCTGTGCGTGGTGGTTTGCGTGCTCAACTTGAACATGTGTCGTTCTTGACGTACGCATAAATTTACCGTCGTATGCCTCAGGTTGAGGCAAGCTTGACGAACCTTTCGCGGCGCACGCCTCTTAATGTCTGTAAGGGGCTTGAAAAGTAACCTATGTCTTCGTCTAAGTTTGTGGTTTAAGCACCCGTACCGAAATTCTTCAAATTTTTAACCGTGATAGTGTAGCTGACAGTCATTATTTTCACACTTATAATATTGGTATGAATAGATTATAACATATATCTTACACACACACATATACTTAAATCTGTGACTACAATGGCGGTCTTATCGCTGACAGCAAAATCTACCAGAAAACCTTTGGATTAATCATAACTTAAAATAATAAAAGAGATCAGATTCTAATCTGACCTCTCTCGGCTTGACCATTTGACATTGAAATATTTTATTCCAATATAAAGGTTATTTTTTTAAATTAGCTTGTTTTTTTTATAGTTGTGCTTTTTTTGTGCGTGGACCTTTAATTTGCCCCGTAAAGGTGTTGATGTTATTAGGTCCTTTAATATTAAGTTGTATTCTGTTTTTGAACGGAACTATAACATTCTTGGACCTTATAAAACGGTTTTAAAACCAATTACATTTACAACAATGATGATCACAAATCAATTAAAACCGTTTTCTTTGTAGGTCCTCGAGACAAATCTATCCGGAAACCTATAACGGATACGGACTACGAGTACAAACCAAAATCTTGGGACAAGTACAAACCAAAAGAGCTTACTGAGATCGGTAAAGCTCGCATAGAAATGATGAAAGAAATGACGAAACACCACGACAATCTAAAAGAAATCGTAAATTGTTCCAATGCCACGCCATTCCACGGAATAAGCTATCGAGGGTATGTGTGTTTCTACTGTGATTTAGCGTTTTTAGACCCAATAGTCTTGAAGAAGCATACTCTTGCCCAACATACAATTCACTACATACCACGTAAAATTAAAAATGGTTTTAACAGATTGGACGAGTATTTCATGAGGCTGGATATTACTGACTTGCGGTGCGCACTCTGTGGCACTAACTTAGACACGTTAGAAGACTTTATTAAACACTTAGAAACCGAACACAAAAAGGCTTTACACAATGTCAAAAACCAACTTGTGCCATTCAAGTTTGATAATGATGCGTTAAAATGTTGTATTTGTCCAAACAAATTTGATAACTTTAGAATTTTGCAAAGCCATATGAACAGGCATTACAGGAACTTTGTTTGCGACACGTGTGACGCAGGTTTCGTCACGAAAGGATCTCTCAGGACACACCTCGGTCGACATGCAGCAACGGGCGTTTTCAAATGCAATTTGTGTCCTAAAACTTTTGAAACTAAAGTGAAGGCGCAGCGTCATGAACTTGTAGTCCACGTATACAAGAATTTGGTAACCAAGTGTGGATACTGCAACGAGAAGTTTACGAGGAGTTCCAAGAGAGATGATCACGTTATGAAAGTTCACGGCATTCAGACAAAAAAGAATTTCAAATGTAATGCTTGTGATAAAACGTACAATTCACAAAATGCTGTACGGATCCACACGAGGCGAGATCACTTGATGGAGAGACGGTTTAAATGTACTGTATGCGAAAAGGCATTTTTCCAAGCTGCTGATTTAAAGTTTCACATGGTAACGCATACGAAAGCAAGAGATTTCCAATGTACTGTGTGTCTGAAGTTGTTTACCCGGAAGGAAACTTTAAGGCAGCATATGGAAATACACAGTGACACCAGACGGTTTAAATGTGAGCATTGTGGTCGTGCGTTCGTACAGAAAATCTGTTGGAAAGGACATATGAAGAGTAAGCACGGCGTAGTAGTTTAAAATATGGGTGTAGCAGCAAAACTGTTCTTTCTGTTACGAAAAATATCTAAATTGTTTCTATCGCCGAATGACTCTTTCTGAAAAGTTCACTTTCTCACTATGCCTCTTTTGTAAAATGTCTAGTTATTTTTCCCCTTTTAGACAATTGAGCCGGTGTCGACTATTCGGTAGTCGTGAAATGTCGCGTTATTAACTTAAATTAAAGGAGGATGCAAATCCATCTTTCAATAGGCATTTTTGAGCTGAATGTGAAGTAATTAGGATTTAATGCTACTTGAAAAACTGATCAAGTAAAACACCTCTCTAGTCTACCTATTAATCCGACCACATATACAAAGGTGTATACCCTTACATCATTATTTGGCCAGATTTAAAAGAAGTTGTTTTTTTTTACGAGTTTTACAATTTATTAATTATAACAATTTTATCACAAAAAAATCGTGAGGAAACTAGCATGTCCCAGAACCAAAAATTCGAAGACATGTGACATTCACCAACCCGCACTGGGCCCGCGTGGTGGATTACGGTCCATTCCCTCCTAGAGAGGAGATCTGAGTCCAAGCAGTGGGAACAGGGCCAAGCGCCCGAAAAGTGCCATAAAACAGTGATTTTCTGAGGCCTACTCCTCCGTAACGGCTTGGTCAATTGTTTTGAAAACAACATATGTTTATTATAGATTCATGAACAATAATATCAACATTTGATTTTTTCGTGCAGTTAATAATTTTGTCAAAAAAAAAAAAAATTTTTTTGCAATTTCGCAACTTTTCGCAACTTTTCCTTACTCTTTCCAAACGGCTTGGACCTTTAGAAACATTTTTACACATAAAAATTGGTGGTTAAATATCCTTCAAAGTGAACATTGCATATGTAAATCAATCAATATCTCGCAGAGAAAATGGATTCAAAGCACTTTCCGGGCCCTGCTGGCCGCAAATAAATGCACAGATTAGCGTACTGCCGCCTAGGCGAGTGCGAGAGTTGCGTTCACATAATTTCGGTCAGATGGTTCAAGGGACTATACGCCTTAAAGAGACTGTTGGTGATGATGATTACAAAAAAAAGTAAAACCTGGAAATTGCAAAAAAAAAACATGTTTTTAAACACATTATAAGTTATTAACGCGATATTTTGTGAAAGGGACAGTCTGCGAAAGTGACCTTTTTTAGTGAGTCATTCTGCGAAAGTGACAATATGAGAAATAGACAATCAAGACGTTATGTGACAAAACCAAAATATAAATTACGATCAAATAACTTTGACCAACGGTTAAAACGTGTCTTTAGTAAATAAAAAGGCTGAGGTTACACTTACGACATTTCGGTACCCTCATTGCACTATACTAAATATGTGGAACATTAATATAATAAATGTTGTTTTGATGATTCAAATAAATGATTTGACTAAATTCAATGTTGTTTTCATATTTCAGTTTCACCTTATGGTTAAATAGCTAGTAATTAGAATTTATTATAGTAGAAGAAACCTACCCCCCTAGCCAAGATACAACCGTTTCTCTTGCGTTAAATGCCTTGAGTTGGCCACGCCCCCGATTCTTTTGTTTTGACCACGTGACTGAATGTTGAGATGACGTCATTCCCGTACATTTGAAGTTTTCTACTAGCGTCAACGATTGTTGATTATCAACTTGGCTAGGGGTACTAAAGCCAAAATATTTAACATGGTATGCAGTTATTTGACAATTCATGTCCAAAGGTGAGCTTAAAACAATGAATTTTCTCACGGTAAACCTTTGAGTAACATAGAGAGATCATCGTTACGGATTAAGAAAAGAAGATTCTAATCGCGAACATTATTAGAGTTTTATCGAAGTCTCCATTTCAATTGATGCGATGGAGCAGAGGAAAGGAGATGTCTTATAAACAAAACAACAAATAAAAGATACAAATACCGGCACGAATCTTGAGCGCTCGTCGATAGAGTCAGGAATCGAACACATCGTCGAACCAATTACTGTAACTACAAAGACGTACTCCCAGCTCCCGCGTCTCACTTCTTACCACTAAAGAGACCCAATACTTCACTTCTCATTCAAGTCCGCGCGATTTCAAGTTCAAGTCAGCGCTCAAGATCCGTGCCGGTATTTGTACGTGAGCTGTGCCTGGCGCCATGCGACGGAGCACAGCTAAGATAATTGGAATTGAGTGCAGTAGTAGCGAGTAGGTATATCAGAATAGAATAAACTTAGTTGTACACCAAAAATATGCTAGTACTAGCTTTTGCCTAAAATAGAACTTTTGCTCACTACTTATCAATGTCGATTACAGCACGAAGTCGGAGCCAGATAAAAAGTAGCTCATGTCTTCCTCGAAGTTCAAGTATCCGTACCGAATTTCGTTAAAATCGGTTCAATAGTCTAACCTAACTACTAACAGTTAAAACTGACAGACAGTTATTTTCTCAATTTTAATATGAGTGGATTAAAATATATCTTATAAACAGGCTTAAATTTAGTGTCTACAATGGCAGTCTTATCGCTGACAGAAAAATCTACCAGACACCTTTGGATGAATCGTAACTTGAAATAATAAAAGAGATCAGATTCTAATTTGACCTCTTGGTTTGACTAAAATTATCATCATCATCAGCCTTTTTAATGTTCCCACTGCTGGGACTCAGGCCTCCTCTCTGGGAGAGGGAATGGGCCGTAATCCACCACACGGGCCCAATGCGGGTTAGTGGATATAACATGTCTTCAAATTTTTATTTCTAGCACATGCCGATTTCCTCATGATGTTTTCCTTCATCGTTTTGAGAGCATTGGTAATGAAATAAATTACACGAAAGTAATGCGCCTTGCAGTGTTAGAACCCGCGACCTACAACTCGTAAGTCGGAGCCATTACCACTCGGCCTTCATTGCTTCACCAAAACTGACCAAAATGCATTGAAATATTTTATTCTTTAAGAATAATATCAATAAAGGATATTTTTTTGAAATTAATTTTAAGTCTTTTTTTATTTAATATATACTTTATTCTACACCATTACACTTACAAAAAGGAAACTATAACTAAAACACATACATACAATGGGCGGCCTTATGCGGTTGATGTTATTGGGTGTATTAATATTAAGTTGTATTCTGTATTTGAATTATTAGTTATTTACATTGGAAGTAAGACTAAAAAAATATATCTTTTGAATACGGAACTATAACATTCTTGGACCTTCTAAAACAGTTTTAAAACCAATTACCTACATTTACCACAGTGATGATCACAAATCAATTAAAACCATTTTCTTTATAGGTATCCGGAAACCCAAAACAGATTCGGACGACGAGTACATACCAAACTCTCTGGCCAAATACAAACCAAAAGAATTTACCGAGATCGGTAAAGCTCGCATAGAAATGATGAAAGAAATGACGAAACACCACGACAATCTAAAAGAAATTGTAAATTGTTCCAATGCCACGCCATTCGACGGAATAAGCTATCGAGGGTATGTGTGTTTCTACTGCGATTCAGCGTTTTTAGACCCAATAGTCTTGAAGAAGCATACTCTTGCCCAACATACAACTCACTACATACCACGTAAAATTAAATATAGTTTTAACAGATTGGACGAGTATTTCATGAGGCTGGATATTACTGACTTGCGGTGCGCACTTTGTGACACTAACTTAGACAAGTTAGAAGACTTCATAAAACATTTAGAGAGCAAACACAAAAAGGCTTTACATAATGTCAAAAACCAACTTGTGCCATTCAAGTTTGACAACGATATGTTAAAATGTTGTATTTGTCCAAACAAATTTGACAGCTTTAGAATTTTGCAAAGCCATATGAACAGGCATTACAGAAACTTTGTTTGCGACACGTGTGACGCAGGTTTCGTCACAAAAGCATCTCTCAGGACACACCTCGGTGGACATGCAGCAACGGGCGTTTTCAAATGCAATTTGTGTCCTAAAACTTTCGAAACTAAGGCGAAGGTACGTCGTCATGAAAATGTTGTCCACATTGTCAAGAATATGGTAACCAAGTGTGGATACTGCAACGAGAAGTTTACGAGGAGTTCCAAGAGAGATGATCACGTTATGAAAGTTCACGGCATTCAGAAAAAGAAGAATTTCAAATGTAATGCTTGTGATAAAACGTATAACTCACAATATGCATTACGGATTCACACGAGGCGAGATCACTTGATGGAGAGACGGTTTAAATGTACTGAATGCGAAAAAGCATTTTTCCAAGCTGCTGATTTAAAGTTTCACATGGTAACGCATACGAAAGCTAGAGATTTCCCATGTACTGTGTGTCTGAAGTTATTTTCGCGGAAGGTAACTTTAAGGCAGCATATGGAGATACATAGTGACACCAGACGGTTTAAATGTGAGCATTGTGGTCGTGCGTTCGTACAGAAAATCAGTTGGAAAGGACATATGAAGAGTAAGCACGGCGTAGTAGTTTAAAATATGGGTGTAGCAGCATAACTGTTCTTTCTGTTACGAAAAATATCTAAATTGTTTCTATCGCCGAATGACTCTTTCTGAAAAGGTCACTTTCTCACTATGCCTCTTTTGCAAAATGTCTAGTTTTTTTTGCCCCTTTTAGACAATTGAGCCGGTGTCGACTATTCGGTAGTCGTGAAACGTCGAGTTATTAACTTATATTAAAGAAAGTTGCAAATCCATCTTTCAATAGGCATTATTGAGCTGAATATATGTTATTAACTTAAATTATAGGAGGATGCAAATTTATCTTTCAATAGTCATTTTTGAGCTGAATGTAAAGTTCCTAACTAATGAACTAATTAGGATTTAATGCTACTTGAAAAAATGATCAAGCAAAACACCTCACTAGTCTACCTATTAATCCGACCACATATACAAAGGTGACATCATTATTTGGCCAGATTTAAAAAAAGTTGTTTTTTTTTTACGAGTTTTTCAATTTATTAATTATAGCAATTTTGTTACAAAAAAATCGTAAGGAAACCAAAAATTCGAAGACATGTGACATTCACCAAACCGCACTGGGCCCGCGTGGTGGATTACGGCCCATTCCTTCTCCTAGAGAGGAGGCCTGAATCCCAGCTGTGGGAACATTAAAAAGGCTGATGATGAAAAAAACATGTTTTTAAACACATTATAAGTTACTAATGCGATATTTTGTGAAAGGGACAATCTGCGAAAGTGACCTTTTTTAGAGAGTCATTCTGCGAAAGTGACAATATGAGAAAGAGACAATTAAGACGTTATGTGACAAAACCAAAATATAAATTACGATCAAATAACTTTGACCAACGCTTAAAACGTGTCTTTAGTAAATAAAATGGCTGAGGTTACACTTGCGACATTTTGGTACCCTCATTGCACTATACTAAATATGTGGAACACTAATATAATAAATGTTGTTTTGATAATTCAATAAATGATTTGACTAAATGCAATGTTGTTTTCCTATTTCTTTTACTAGGAGTTTTACCTTAAGGTTAAATCGCTAGTAATTACAATTATAGTAGAAGAAACCTACCCCCTAAAGACTATTTCAGTTAAATTATGGCCAAAGCTTACAAAACAAAGTAACCAATCGTAGGCATATTTAGTAATGATTCTGATATTATGTATTTTACTAAAAATACATAAGATGTCAGAAAACGCGTAAATTAGTTTGTTGTTAGTTAAAAATATTTCCAAGTAAAAAGTAAGGTTAATACGAATCACGTATAACGATTGCGTTCATAATCCTGCCCCCCTAGCCAAGTTACAACCGTTTCTCTTGCGTCGAACGCCTCGAGTTGGCCACGCCCCCGATTCTTTTTTCCTGACCACGTTACTGAATGTTGAGATGACGACTTTCCCTTACATTTGAAGTTTTTTACTACCGTAAACGATTGCAGATTATCAACTTGGCTAGGGGTACTAAAGCCAAATTATTTAACATGATATGCTGTTACTTGACAATCCATGTCCAAAGGTGAGCTTAAAACTTAAGTTTTCTCATAGTAAACCTTTGAGTAACAGAGAGATCATCGTTACGGATTAAGAAAAGAAGATTCTAATCGCGGATATGAGTTTTATTAAACTCTCCATTTCAATAGATACGATGGAGCTGAGGCTAGGAGATGTCTTGTAAACAGAATAACAAATCAAATGATACGTGAGCTGTGCCTGGCAGGCATGCGACGCAGCACAGCTAAGATAATTGGAAATGCGTGCCGTATTGGGCCAATACGGCATATCAGAATAGAATAAACTTTTCACTTGCTCAGAAAGTGACTCTTATTGCACTGCACTTAGGTCCATAATGGCCCTTGTTACCAAACTGACATTTTGATTACCATTACGCACTAGTGCTATAATGTAGTTAAAACCTTATTGTTCAACCTCTCCCCCGCCATAATTATATTACATGTATCGTATCAGGATGGGCGCAGGTCGTCCCTCACGACTTGCCGGTCAACAATCAATTCATTCATTTCAGTTAGTGTATTGAAAGGTAAATAAAAAAAAAATATAGGCTCGCATATGAAAACAATTTTTTATCGCCTCAAAAGTTTACTAGTTTTATAGTTATTTTCTTCACAAGTGTATTGAAAAACGTCGTATGATATACGTGAGTAATTAATGCCGTTCTCCGGTCTCTTAAGACCCTCGCCAAGGCTCGGGTCTAAATACCGCCTCAACGGTAATCACTAACATTACAAACTTGTATCATAATGTACTATTATTGTACACCAAACATATACTAGTACTAGCGTTTGCTTTAAATATAACTTTTGCTCACTACTTATCAATGTCGATTATAACACGAAATCGGAGCCAGATAAAAAGTAGCTCATGTCTTCCTCGAAGTTCAAGCATCCGAACCGAATTTCGTCAAAATTGGTTCAATAGTTTAACCTAACTACTAACAGTTAAAACTGACAGACAGCTATTTTCACACTTTAAATATTGGTATGAGTGTATTAATAAAACGTATCTTATACACAAGCCTAAATCTAGTGTCTACAATGGCGGTCTTATTGCTGACAGCAAAATCTACCAGACACCTTTGGATGAATCGTAACTTTAAATAATAAAAGAGATCAGATTCTTATTTGACCTCTCGATTTGATCAATATAATCATCATCATCATCAGCCTTTTTAAGGGCCAAGCGCCCGAAAAGTGCCATAAAACAGTGATTTTCTGAGGCCTACTCCTCCGTAACGGCTAGGTCAATTGGTTTGAAAAAAATAAATGTTTATTATAGATTCATGAACAATAATTAATATCAACATTTGATTTTTTCGTGCAATTAATACTTTTGTCAGAAAAAAATATTTAGCAATTTCGCAACTTTTCCCTACTCCTTCGAAACGGCTTGGGCCTTAAGAAACATTTTTACACATAAAAATTGGTGGTTAAATATTCTTTAAAGTGAACATTGCATATGTAAATCAATCAATATCTCGCAGAGAAAATGGATTTAAAGCGCTTTCCGGGCGCTGCTGGCCGCAAATAAATGCACAGATTAGCGTACTGCCGCCTAGGCTAATCCACCATGCGGGCCCAATGCGGGTTGGTGAATGTCACATGTCTTCAAATTTTTATTTCTAGCACATGCCGATTTCCTCATAATGTTTTCCTTCACCGTTTTGGGAGCAGTGGTGTTGAAATAAATTACACAAAGTAACGCGCCTGGCAGGGTTTGAACCCGCGACCTACAACTCGTAAGTCGGAGCCATTACCACTCGGCCTTCATTGCTCCACCAAAGCTGACCAAAATACATTGAAATATTTTATTCTATACAAATAATATCATAATGGATATTTTTTTGAAATTAGTTTTAAATAAAAAGTTGAGTTTTTTTTATAATTGTGCTTTCTTGAGCCTGAACTTTACCCAGTAACGGTATTTATTTATTTAATATATACTTTATTCTACACCATTACACTTACAAAAAGGAAACTATAACTAAAAAACATACATACAATGGCCGCCTTATGCGGTTGATGTTATTGGGTCTTTTAATATTAACTTGTATTCTGTATTTGAATTATTAGTTATTTACATTAAAAGTAAGACCAAAAAAAAAAAAAAATCTTTTGATTACGGAACTATAACATTCTTGGACCTTCTAAAACAGTTTTAAAACCAACTACCTACATTTACTACAGTGATGATCACAAATCAATTAAAACCGTTTTCTTTATAGGTATCCGGAAACCCAAAACAGATTCGGACGACGAGTACATACCAAACTCTTTGGCCAAATACAAACCAAAACAACTTACTGAGATCGGTAAAGCTCGCATAGAAATGATGAAAGAAATGGCGAAACACCACGACAATCTAAAAGAAATTGTAAATTGTTCCAATGCCACGCCATTCGACGGAATAAGCTATCGAGGGTATGTGTGTTTCTACTGCGATTCAGCGTTTTTGGACCCAATAGTCTTGAAGAAGCATACTCTTGCCCAACATACAACTCACTACATACCACGTAAAATTAAAAATAGTTTTAACAGATTGGACGAGTATTTCATGAGGCTGGATATTACTGACTTGCGGTGCGCACTCTGCGACACTAACTTAGACACGTTAGAAGACTTTATAAAACATTTAGAGAGCAAACACAAAAAGGCTTTACATGATGTCAAAAACCAACTTGTGCCATTCAAGTTTGAAAATGGTATGTTAAAATGTTGCATTTGTACAAACAAATTTAAAAACTTTAGAATTTTGCAAAGCCATATGAACAGGCATTACAGGAACTTTGTTTGCCAGACGTGTGACGCAGGTTTCGTCACAAAAGCATCTCTCAGGACACACCTCGGTGGACATGCAGCAACGGGCGTTTTCAAATGCAATATATGTCCTAAATCTTTCAAAACTAAGGCGAAGGCACGTCGTCATGAAACCGTTGTCCACTTAAACAAGAATTTTGTAACCAAGTGTGAATACTGCAACGAGAAGTTTACGAGGAGTTCCAAGAAAGATGATCACGTTATGAAAGTTCACGGCATTCAGACAAAGAAGAATTTCAAATGTAATGCTTGTGACAAAACGTATAACTCCAATTATGGAGTACTGACTCACACGAGGCGACACCACTTAATGGAGAAACGGTTTAAATGTACTGAATGCGAAAAAGCATTTTTCAAAGCTGCTGATTTAAAGTTTCACATGGTAACGCATACGAAAGCTAGAGATTTCCAATGTACTGTGTGTCTGAAGTTTTTTACCCGAAAGGAAACTTTAAGGCAGCATATGGAAATACACAGTGACACCAGACGGTTTAAATGTGAGCATTGTGGTCGTGCGTTCGTACAGAAAATCAGTTGGAAAGGACATATGAAGAGTAAGCACGGCGTTGTAGTTTAAAATATAGGTGTAGTAGCAAAACGTCTGTTTAGGAAAATATCTACTGGTTGTAAATTATCTCTTGCTCATCTCTTCTGCAGAATTGGCTCTTCCCCAAAAGGTCATTTTCTCAATATATCTTTTGTAAAATATTGCGTTAGTAAGTAGATTATAAGGAGGTTGTAAGACCTGGGTCCACCGACTTATATTCTAGTGATAGACAAGCCCTTTCATAGAAACTATTTGTCAAAATAGTGAAAAGTTAAAACAGAAGTTCGTTGCAGCGCTACATTGGCATTATGTCGTCTAACAGAACTATTAAAACATGCAGCGCTAAGATAGCTTTTAGAGGATAATTTTTTCGCGACCAAATGTCAAATCATGGTAATCGCCATGAATATCGTGGCACTTACGCGTTTCGTTCAACATAGTTCAAGGTATACTGTCTACATTACACCAGAGTCGACTGAAGTGAGTGAAGTAAATATCTAAAACCATAAGTGAGTGTTCGGCGCGCCTAATCTAGTGCGCAGTACATGCATATCGATGCATGGGTTCATCTTCTAATAGCTATGTATTGAGCTAAATATAAAATTCCAAACAAATTAGGATTTAAAGCTACTTGCAAAACGGATCAAGTAAAACACCTCACTCGTCTACCTATTCCGTACATATAAAGTTGAAATTACACGCATCATTCTTTGACCTGAAAAAGTTTAGATTTTTTTTTTTATAAATTTTTACTATTTATTAATTATAACAATTTTAGTACAAACAAATTGTAAAAGTTGGTAATCGCAAAAAATAAACTTTTTTTAAACAGTACATTTTGTTCTAAGTTACTAACGCGACAATTTGCGAAAGGGGACCGTTTGCGAAAGTGACCTTTATAGCGAGTCATTCTGCGAAAGCGACAATATGCGAAAGTGACCTTTATAGAGAGTCATTCTGCGAAAGCGACAATAATGCAAAAGAGACAATCAAGACGTTTTGTGACAAAACCAAAATGAAAATTACGATGAGGTAACTGATCAATGGTTAACATGTATCTTTAGTAAGTAAAATGGCCGAGGTCACTCTTGCGACATTTCGGTGCACCCACTGCACAATATTAAAAATGTGGAACACTAATATAATTGTTGTTGTTTTGAAGATTCAAATAAATGATTGGACTAAATACAATGTTTTTTTCATATTTAATTTACTAGTAGTTTCACCTTAAGGTTTAATCGCTAGTAATTAGAATCATAGTAGAAGAAATCTACCCCTAGCCAAGTTACAGACCACGTGCCTGAGTGTTGAGATGACGTCAAATGTACGGGACATTTGAAGTTTTCTACTAGCGTAAACGATTGCAGATTAGCAACTTGTAAATTGCTATGACATCAATAGGTGTAGTAAATGGATGTAATCATCACTACATAGTATAAAACAAAGTCGCTTTCTCTGTCCCTATGTCCCTTTGTATGCTTAAATCTTTGAAACTACGCAACGGATTTAGATGCGGTTTTTTTTTAATAGATAGAGTGATTCAAGAGGAAGGTTTATATGTATAATAACATCCATTAAATAGTGGAGAAGTACTGTTATTTTTGAGGTTTCTATTGTGATGTCGTAAATAATTACATTTTTTCCGCTTACATTGCAAACGCAGGCTGAACCCTACGAGTTTTATCAAAATAATGTACTAAGTATTGTACACATTGAAAAGGTCTACAGAAAAGTCCGTGATGGAATATGTCTATCTCTTATGGATAACCCACAGTAACTTTTTTTTGTCATTTACTTTTTACGACAAATAATGGCTAATTTTCGAAGCGATTTTAACCAATACAGCATTAATCCTTAACCAATTAAATACCTTGAATACATTGTTCATTTAATACAGGAAAAGTTTTTAACCACTGCGTAAATTTTTTTTGGTGGCTCAGTGTAAGTAATAGAACACATTTCCATTTTTAGTTTATAACTTTTTTTTTCACATTTTTCCACCTTGTCCCATTTTGAAATAAGCATAACATGGACATAATTTAATCGTAATACTATTAAATACTATGAATGAAAACGCGCTGGCCGCCGCCCGTTGTACGAGACGGGTGCGGGGGGAAGGGGGCGGGGGTATGCAGCGCCGGCGGCGGCCTTTGATGTGCGGATCTGCAGTACGTCACTTGCGGAAGCGGGGTTCGGACGTTCGCTCATATTCATCTCTGCGCGCGTGTGTGCCGCGTACTCGTGTCGTCACGATGTCGAACTTTACTCACCGCGAATACTACGAAATGGTGCGAGTGTATCTACTTAGCCACGAAAATTTACGAGCAGCACGAAGAAGATATGAGAGGGAGAGCGTACCTCGTATGCGAGCCCAAGGGATCCGTAATCCTACGGTACCTAATGAAAGGACAATTCTTGCAGCAAATCAAAGGCTGCTTGATCACGGCCAGTTCAGAACCCCGAGCCATGCACTAGGGTCTGGCAGACCTCGACTGGCAGTCGAAGCCGAAGACGCCATATTTGATTTTTTTGAGCGTAATCCGAGAGCCAGTACCTACGACGCGGAACGTCGTTTTGGTGTGAGCCAACACGCAGTATGGAAGCTGCTAAATACAGCCGGACTCCATCCATACCACTTCCAGCCGGTACAACAACTCCATGACCCAGACCCAGCACCACGTCGAGCCTTTTGTGAGTGGCTTTTAAATCACCCTGATGTAAATATCTTGTGGACGGATGAGGCATTATTCACACGTGTGGGACTCTACAATGTCCATAATGAGCACTGGTGGTCTTTCAATAATCCCCATTTAGTACGAGAGACGCATCACCAAATACGTTTCAGCGCAAACGTATGGGCGGGTGTTATTAAAAATAAAATAATAGGTCCCATTTTTATCGAAGGCGCCTTGACCGGGACTCGTTATTTAGAAATGCTCGACACCACCATCGAAGAATTAATCGATGAAGTCCCATTGAGCTACAATAATAACTTTTATTACCAGCACGACGGCGCTCCGCCACATTACGCCATAGCGGTACGAAATTATTTAAATGAAAAATACGGGGAAAATTGGATCGGTCGGGGTGGTCCCGTACCATGGCCGGCTAGGTCCCCAGACCTCACTCCCTGTGATTTTTATCTCTGGGGAGAAGTGAAACGTCGGGTGTATGTAGAAGAGGCTCAGAGCCTAGATGACTTAAAACAAAAAATAAATAACGCTTTCAATGAAGTGAAAAGTGATAGTAGTGTCCTAAACAAACTAAATGCAAACTTATTTAAACGTGCACGTTTATGTCTGGAAAAAGGAGGAGGTCACTTCGAACAATACCTTAAATACTGTGATTAACGAAATGTAGAGGTAAGAAATTATAAACAATCTTAGTGTGTTAGGTTCTTTTTGATTGGAAATTGTTGTAAATAGGTAGTTGATTCCAATTTTTTAAATACGCCAGAATGCAATTTTTTCAATTCAAATTTTATCATGAGTAATTATCATACATAAATGTTTTAATTTGAATGTAAAAATTATTACTTGATTTATTTTCTGCATTTTGATGGTCCTAAGCCCATGAAAGTATGAAGGAAAAATTGGAATTACCTAAACTTAAAAAAGTAGCACGAAATTGCGGTCAGTAACCGCACCGCGTAGGTACTTACGTCGGCGCCGTCGCATCGAGCGAACGCACATAAGTACTTACCTACAACTCAGCTGATACCAGCTTGCCGGTCGAGCGACCAGTCGACGCATGAGTCGGTCAACCGGGCGCCCGACTGGCAAGCGACCATAAAATAAATTTCTATGTAAATAAGTCTCGTAAGCGATAACTTTATTTTTTACTATTAACACATATCAAAATAAAAAATACGTGTTTATTAAAATATATTCAAGTTTATAATGTCAAAATTTGCGCACTGGTTAAAAACTTTTCCTGTATAGATCTATATGGCCCTTTACACCGTATGATTTAAGTGAATATTTTCGAAGATATTACAGATTTAAAAATTGCGGGACGTAGCGTTTGCGGCGGTACCGGCCGACCGCCCGGTGCGGCAAGAGCATTGCACCCGTGCGAAGCCGGGGCGGGTCGCTAGTTGGAATTAAAAGAAATATTTCAACTTCATTCGCGCTTCGCTCGCGTGAATGTAGTTTTCTCCATACAAAGTTTCGACCTTAATTTCATCCTCTAAGAGGTTGAATTTTGTTAAATCCTTTCTTAGTGCTAGCCTACGTCATAAAAGGAAGCCTGGTGCAAAATTTTATGCTCCTATATCCAGTAGTTTAGGATGTGCATTGATAGTCAGTCAGTTTGTACTTTTATACACCGCTAAATTTTAATCGTTTTAATCCCTTGGAGGGTCGATCCGTCGGCTCGGATCGTCAGTATGTACGCAACGCTGACTATTACCTAAAGGTCATTGAACTCGCTCAGCTGACGTTTTCTTAATGAAATTAATTTCGTACATGCGTAAATTAATACGGATTTTGAAAAAAAGGTTTTTATTTTTTCATCTTTAACTTTACAAATGATAGTGTTTCTTGTACCGACCGACCCTCCAAGGGATTAAAACGATTAAAATTTAGCGGTGTGTATAGATGTATACATACTGTGTGTAGGTACTTAAATTGTAAAATAAATAAATAAATGGATTAAAATTATGATGGATTGTCAGTTTAAGCTATGATTTGCAACCAGGTGGGTCTGTGTTGGTAACGTGACTGGAAAATAAACTTCAATAAAATTCTATACAGTGAACTATTATTAGGTTGGTACAATCAACAAAACGTTGGACAGTCCCAGTGCGTCTTCACGCTGAGACGGCCTGGCTGAGAGTGTCCGCTGCCCTGGTGGATCCTCCTCAACATCGTAGCAAAACGGAAATGCCTGATTGTACCAAAAGCGCGCCAACTCTAGTTCTTCTAGTTGCCACAAGATGGCGTAACTGGTTTTCAATAAATCAACTGCCGGATACGACACATATAAATAGTTCGTATTGTATGTATTTTATTAGTTAAGTATTGTATGTAAACAGTACTTCAAGAACTACCTGCGTATTTTTTTTCTCCTCTGTCAAATCCATCGAAAGCTTGTTTGTAAAAAATCACTTTTAGCGATAAGACCGCCCATATTTGGTACATCGTATTAATTTTAAGCTCCTGCTGTTTTTTCTATGGTCTACAATAAAAAGTAGGTACCTACTACATATCTACAATAATGCAAAATTAACAATCACTTTAAAATTGCTTTTGGCTCAATTTACACCGCCGCGGAAAGGTATGGAAGCGACTTTTTGCAACGAAATTGTACATAGCATAATGAACTTTATGTTAATTGTATAATATACAAACTAAATACGAGCCAAAAAATGTTCTTCCGGGGGAATCCTTGCGCATTCTCGATAATTCCCCTAGCGCGAATTCTCTCGTTGTTTTGAGATTTCAAAATAGAAAGATGCTCAACACAGCCTTTTTATTCGCGTGACCAAAGAAATTAAATGTTTTTTATCTTTATTTTGTAGAAACAACACTGTTTCGTGCTGTTTAACTGTGACATCATTTAAAAGTGAAACTAATGTTCTTCGAGGATTAAATTACATTAGCATAGTAAATAAAGTACATAAACAGCCAAAAACACAATTGTAAAATCTTATAGCTTTGTTAACTTAATTAATAAAAAAAATATGTGACAGTGACATATCAATAAAATTTACGTTTCCTTTATAGGTACTCAAGAAAAACTTATCCAGGATCCTAATAAAAATGCTGAAGAAAGCATTGTTGATGAACAACAGTTCTACACAGAGCTACACCAGTATTTCAGCGGATACAAAGAGAAAAGTAAAAAGTTTGAATGGAGTATTGACCGTATATTAACTGTGATCAAACTTATTGAAGACTATAATTTAGCTAAAGCCCAAGGAAAGAAACCAACCAGCCAACAATATCATCATGCAAATAAGTACGATGTTAAGATTACTAACAACAAAAAAGTATTAATATTTAAGAAAAAATCTCAATCCGGCCAGCACGTGCAAATAATACCAAGTTCCGAATATTACCAAAGACTACTTGAAGCTCATATCGCTACGGGCCATGGGCGCAGAGACAAAATTGTGCGAACATTTAAAAAGGAACACATCGTTGTACCCCGATTTGTCATTTCAATTTTCCTTAATTTATGCAAAGTGTGTCTGGCTTCAAAAGGTTACCCGAGATCCGCACTAGCCGTGAAGCCATTGATTTCAGACTTTAAGAAAAGGGGACAAGTCAATGTTGTGGATTTGCAAAATTCTCCTGATAAAGAGTATAAATGTCTCATGCAATATCAAGACCATTTGACCAAATTCTGTTTTTTGCGACCGTTAAAAAGTAAGGAAATTAAAGAAGTAGCAATCGAGCTACTTAAAATATTTTTGGAATTTGGCTGTCCCAATATACTTCAAAGTGGTAATGGGCGTAAATACACTGCGTCTGTGTTACATGAAATCTTGAGTTTATGGCCAATGTGTAGAATTGTTAATGGAAAATTACCAAATGTGCAAAGTCAAGAAGAAAGCACCGAACATTCGATTCAGGACGTGAAAAATACGATTCGGGATTGGATGATCGATAACAATTCTACTAATTGGTCCTTAGGTTGTTACTTCGCCCAGTTCCAGAAAAATTCGTCGAACCATCCCATGATTGCGACAACTCCATATAAAGCTATGTTTGGACATGATTCAAGACTTGGTCTGTTCTCCACCCATTTACCCAAACACATTACAAACAAATTTGAAACTGAAGAGGATTTGGAGAATTATTTTGAGGAAGTCAATAATACTGAACATGATAACACACATGATCAGAGTAACGAACGTGAAGAAATTTGGTTGGAAGAAGCTGACTACGGCTTTTAGTTATAAACGAGAACTTTTAATGCTGATATTTTTTTTCTGCATAAAATAGTTTGTGATGTATTTCATTTAAAAAGTATTCTTACATTAATTAGTTTTAGTAGTTTATACGTACTTATATACAATAAAAAAATATAAATTGTGTTGTTTTTTTTTTAAATGTCTTGAGTCAAAACAAAACATGGCTATTGGTAAAACGAACCTAATAGCGGCAGATCTTGAATTTGGATCTTCTAGACCAGAACCTATCGCCGTGAGTCAAACATCTTAAGGGCCGATTCACATGAATAGCAGCGGCGGGTAGTGATGCGAAGAGGCGAGGGGAGCAGGAGCAGGCTGATCGCTTGACTGCTTGCGGTGCGTTTTTGAACCTTTCTAGCGATACCGGTCTTTAAATTATGAAAATGAAAAATTTTAATGGAAATTATTTCACTCTAAAAGTGCTCGGCCGCTGCCGTTACTGCATTAATCGGCCCTAAATGTACGTACCGCGTACCGAAAGACGCTGCGTTGGAAGGCCACAAGGTGGACCGATGACCAGTAGCCCGATTCACGTAATGGATATCGTAGCGATTTAGTCGTTTAGACTTTAGACTATTTCCGCATCCATCAAACGAGTTTGAACGACACCGATTTTATAGTCGTTTGAAATTCGTCGATTAAAAAAAAACATCTGTATTACATTATCCTCGTAGAGTACTTATTTAACTGGAAATAAGTCTATGGATCGTGAATACCACTTTTGGATAGAGTGCGTCTACTGAAAGCGTAACCTGGAGTTTTTTTTTTTAAATTAAATTGGCAACATTGTTTTGCCAAAAAAAATCACGTCAAAGTCTATGGTTGCAATTGTCAGTTTTTGGAAACTAATATTTATTTTTCAAGAATAATTGCTTAATTGTGGGAAAAACAATAAACAGTAACGTGCAAAAACTGCTACACACTATGGTTAATAAGTTCAAACAAAAACAAGAAGAGAAAGAAGGTGTTTTCAATGAAAACCAACATTGTTTACATACGATTTTTGATTTTTAAGTTAGTATGACGTTATAATCTTGATCATTGTCGACTAATATTATTAGATAGTTATATTAAGGATGTAATGATATTTTTTTTTCTTATATATTTAGATAATCTGACATATTGCGAATTTCATAATGGACAAAAACATCGAATAACGAAGGCTTTTGGTAAATCGACTCAATCAAAAACACATGCTAGTGAGTGGTAGAATGCGTTCAAAAGCAGTTGAGATGTAATGAAAGATTTGCCTGACTCTGTCTGGTAGTGCATGAAAGTCTGCAACTAAAGTTAAAATCGCAAAAATCCGAGTTCAAGTTTGAGAGAGACGCTGTTGCAGCAGCTGCTGAATATTTTGTGTCTCACGAGTCGATCCGTATCATTTGAAACAATCACTGGAGTATAAAACATGTTCCCACTTGACTAATCCCAAAAGATCTGAATTTTCTCTATGCTAAAACGGATCCAATTCTAACCCAACAATCTTGAAACACATTAATAGTGTTGGCGAGACGTGATGAAGTTGAAATCATGTTGACTATTTTATTTGACTATCACGGTGTTATGCACTTGGTATTCTTGCCAGAACGCCAAATGGAAAATAAAGAATATTATTTAAATATTATACAGCAACTTTTGACAGATCAGATAAAATAAAATAATTTGGAGTACTATCTAACATTTTGTGTGTTATTGACATTTGCCATACACCCACCAAATAATTAAGTCTACACACATGTTTTTGACTAGGATTTAAGTTCTTGTACAACTATTCTAAAATTGTCTTAAATACAAAAAATACTCTAGTATCAAAACTTTTTTCTCCTACTATTTCAACAATACCACATTCAAAATTTTTGGTTGTAACCTCCTTTTCTCAGGTCACGCTTTCATTAGACGGACTCTAGGACTTCGATCGAACGACTATAAAACTTCAACGATATTTGGATTGTTTGATTTAACACGAATCAGTTAAAGGTCGCGGGAATCCGATGGATGCGAGACTCACAGGACTGTTACTTGTGGCGACACTTGGGGAGGCCTACGTCCAAAAGTAGATTTCTATCGGCTGAAATGATGATGATGATGATGCTGATAAACTGTACATACCATAGCTGTACCGACATAATCAGATTACCACACCAGAGCTTTCCTTTTTCGGAATATAGGCTTAAGGGCTAAGCGCCCGAAAAGTACCATAAAACAGTGTCTTTCTGAGCCTACTTCTCTGTAACGGCCAGGTAATAGGTTTAAAAAAATATATATTTATTAAAGATTCATGAACAACATTATCAACATTTGATTTTTTCGTGATAGTGTAATACTTTTTACAAAAAAAAAAAAAAAAATAGCAATTTCGCAACTTTTCCCTACTCCATCGAAACGGTTTGGACCTTTAGAAACATTTTTACACATAAAAATTGGTGGTAAAATATTCTTTAAAGTGAACATTGCATGTGTAAATCAATCAATATCTCGCAGAGAAAGTGGATTTAAAGCGCTTTCCGGGCGCTGCTGGCCGCAAATAAATGCACAGATTTGCGTACTGCCTCCTAGGCGAGTGAGAGAGTTGCGTCCACCTAATTTCGGTCAGAGGGTTCAAGTGACTATACGCCTTAATAAACTAGTGCGACTCACCATCAACGATTGCACCATACTTACCATCAGGTGGGATTGCATTGAAGCACTAGTTTATATCAATTAAAAAAAATATATCCTTCTGTCGATTACTCGATTATTGTGAGTTCGCGCTCATTCATATCTACTTAACCAAGTTTTCAATTGGATTTAGTAATGCTTCGTTTGACGCTACTACCTCTGTCTTCGATTCTGGGTCCGATTCCGATAAACTAAATTTAAAATCTGCTTCCGAATTCGGTTCTATATCACCACTTCCTTTAGTTACTAGTGATAACTCTGATTTCTGTTATAAAAGATTGATGACCTTTTTTATCATTTAAGTGATGGATTTTGTTTATAAATACGATTTACCAAAATTAACCGAAGATTAACCAAAGCTTTTTGGTTTCAACCAGTAAACCTCTATAGTTAATTCATTAAACGCCGGCGTTCGCGCACTTATGGTCTTACTATTGTGTCTCAAATTGACGGTATTTGAAATGAAATTGATCCTCACAAAATAAAAAACCATTAGTATTTTGTAAGTTTGCATGAATATTTTAATTGGTATTGCATTTCACTGAAATGTTATCGTTATTATTTTGTAGTACACGAAGGCTAACCATTTACTTAACACAATTAATATAATATTCAGTAAACAGTTAACAATCTATCCTTTTACGAACAAATCACTGTGCAGAGTCGGTGGGTACTCATCAGTTGCTTTTCGATATCTAAGGGTTAGTTTCTGAACTGTATATTGTAATTTAAGAACGTGCCAGATCCTACTTCAAGGTACTTTTTGACAGCTTTACAGGGTAAACTTTAGGACTCGATATTCTAAATGCTGAATTCATAAATCGGAGGAAAGTCTAACGTATAAAACCAACGTACTTTTTATCTTTCCTCCAGGATGGATGGTGACAAATTAATTATAATAGGTATCGTTTTCGTTATAGGTACTCAGGATAACCCTATCAAGGATCCTAAATCAACTAACAAAGAAGTATCAAACCGGAGAAAACGAAAACAAGCAGCTTTTCCTAAAATCACCAAAGAAAGATTAGTAGAAACGAGGGAAGAAATGAAGAAACACCATGCGAATCTAAAAGAAATTTTAATTAGTTCTAATGCTACACCTTTTCTCGGAGTAAATTATCGAGGTTATGTGTGTTGCTACTGCGATTCGATGTGCTCAGATGCTGCAGACCTGAAGAAACATACTCTTGAAAATCATAAACAATCCCACGAAACTGTAATACCAAACGCTAATAAGAACACTTTAGATGAATTTAGTATGAGGCTAGACATTACTGATTTGCGATGCACACTCTGCCACACTGACATAGAATCGTTAGAAAATCTGCTGAAACATCTAGAAATTGATCACAAAAGAGGAATACACACAGAAATTCGAAACCAACTCTTGCCATTTAAGTTTGACAGCGAAACGATGAAGTGTTGTATATGTTCAAGGGTTTTCGAAAAGTTTAGAAGTCTGCTGGAACATATGCACATTCACTATAGGAATTTTATTTGCAATGAGTGTGATAAGGGATTCTTAACCAAAGGAAGTCTTAAAACACACATCACCAAACATGCAACGGGTGTTTTCAAATGTGAATTTTGCTCCAAAACCTTTGAAACTAAATTGAATGCGAAACGCCATGAAAAAGCTGTTCACGTGTATAAAAGTTTTATTCATAAGTGTGGGTACTGCACCGATAGATTTCAGAATAGTGTTAAAAGAGACGAGCACATGGAAGAGGTCCACGGTATCAAGTTGAAGGTTGTTAAATGCCGGGCGTGCGACAAGACGTTTCCTAACGCAGGGGCACTAAGGATCCATACGAGACGAGATCACTTGATGGAGAGAAAGTATAAGTGTACAGTATGCGATAAGGCATTTTTCCAAGCTACCCGTGTAAAGATTCACATGGCAACGCACACAAAAACAAAAGAGTTCCAATGTACTGTGTGTCTGAAGTCGTATGGCCGGAAAGAAACTTTAAGGCAGCATATGGAAATACACAGTGATACTAGAAGGTTTAAATGTGAGCACTGTGGTCAGGCGTTTGTTCAGAAAGCCAGCTGGAAGGGGCACATGAAGAGCAGGCACAACCAGATTGTCTGAATTACAAGACAGGCTCCACAATAGTATTCCCCGTCGACGATGACTAACTTACTTCTATAGAAACTGCAATCCTCTACTTTTTTTAAATTGATTAAACTAGTTTTTCACTGCAACCCCACCTGATGGTAAGCAGTAATACAATCGTGTATGGTTAAGCGCACTAATTTATTGAGAGCTTATTCACTCTAGCCTTAAGTTGGACCCTAAAGAGGATGAACTTTGAGACATTTTAACACTACCTTTATCAGAAATAAGAAAACGGACGGAGAAGAATTAGCCAGAAGGCATTATACATCCATTTAAACGTGAAAATTCAGAACTTTTGAGAAGCTACCACAACAACCTTTTTTAATAATCACTTCATCATCCATAAACGCGTAGATACGAATTTCAATATAGTGACAGATATAAACCGATTGCGGGTTAAATTTGGCCAGTATTCTATTAATGATTTTATTCGCTTAAAGTCGTCTACCTATTAGAAATGTTCAATTTACTCGTAGGTACGTCAATTAATAATAGTATCTCTTTTTGTATTGCTTGTAAGAATGAAATGAAAGAGGTTCGATGTCGATGTCGCACTTGTCGATGTTGTTCAGAACTTTCAATGGCGTGTAATCTGAAAAGCTTAAAGTAGATGGTGCCAGTGAACTTGGAGGTCACGTTACGATCACGGTACGATCTGTCAAACTCAATTGATTTTTAAGGAAATATTGTGTTTTCAAGTAAATAACCATCGTTTTTGTAGAAAAAAAATGCCCCAGTGTTGTGTTGTGCCTTTATGCTTACCGAGAACATCGGGAGAAATTTTCAAGGCTTGCCTTTCAATAAGGTCTTCCTTTATTCCTGTTAACCTTGCATTTCTTCGTCTTAATTCTTTTTTTAATTCACAAACAGTTAAAGATCTGTATTTTTCTACCATAATTCACATAAATTAACAGCAAACAAACCACCATACAACGATACAAGGAGCTGTCAAAATGAATTACCTCCAAACACGCAGGCGCCAACTAGCGGAAGAAAGAGCTACCATTGATTTTGCACCTTCGATTCCGATTTTGCTTCCGATAAATTTTAATCAGAAGTTATATCATCGAGGTACAAACAAGTTTCTGCTTATCGCGCGGGTAACCCTCTCCTCATGGCTTCTGTCGATTACTCTTTTACTTTTTATGTTTCTTAACTAGCATGTTGTGAGTTCGCTTTTCATTTATACTTAACCGAGTTATCAATTACTGTTAGTTGTGTTTCGTTTGTCGCTTCTAACTGCGCTCCTAACTGGTTTCGATTCTGATTCCGGGTCTGGTTCCGATTCCCATAAACCAAATTTTAAAACTGCTTCCGAATTTGATTCATATTCCATAACCACTTCCTTTACAACCTTAGTTACTAGTAATAACTCTGTTTTGTGTAATAAATGATTGATGACTTGCTGTAAATATCTTTTTATCAGATTAGTGATGTATTTTGTGAACTGGGCATTTATTCTATATTAACAATAGTGGTTTGTTTACAGATAAAATAAACCATTCTAAAATTGAAGAGTTTTCTCTTAGTTTCAACCAGTAGACCACTATAGTTAAATTGCTGCTAGTTTATCATTGAACGCTTTATATGAAAGGCCTTCTTTTACTTATTTAATACTCAGTAAATAATCAACAAATTATCCGTTTTACGAACAAATTAATGTACAGAGTCGGTGAATATTCGTCAGCGTCTTTAGATATTGTCTTAGGGCTGGTTTTTGAATTGAGGATTATGATTTAAGGAATGTGTCGCTGTAAGGTTAAATTTTGACAGGTTTTCAGGTTAAAGTTTGAAAAATATTCCAAATGCTGAATTCAGAAATCGGGATTGAAAGTCTGAAAACCAATATGTGTTTTACCAGTTTTAATATCGTTTTCTTTATAGGTACTCAGGATAACCATATCGAGAATCCTAAACCAACTAGCGAAGGAAAATCAAACCAGAAAAAACTAAAACAAGCAGCTTTTCCTAATATCACCAAAGAAAGGTTAAAAATGAAGGAAGAAGTAAAGAAACACCACACGAACCTAAAAGAAATTTTAAGTTGTTCCAATGCTTCACCCTTTGTCGGAGTAAATTATCGAGGCTATGGGTGTTGCTACTGCGATTCGGTGTACTCAGATGCTGCAGACCTGAAGAAACATACTCTGGAAGATCATAAACAATCAAACGAAACAATAATAACAACCGCTAATAAGAACACTCTAGATGAATTTAGTATGAGGCTAGACATAACTGATTTGCGATGCACACTCTGCCACACTGACATAGACTCGTTAGAAAACTTGCTGAAACATCTAGAAATTGATCACAAAAGAGGAATACACACAGAACTTCGAAACCAACTCTTGCCATTTAAGTTTGACAGCGAAACGATAAAGTGTTGTATATGTTCAAGGGTTTTCGAAAAATTTAAAGGTCTGCTAGAACACATGCACATTCACTATAAGAATTTTATTTGTGACGTGTGTGATATGGGATTTCTAACTAAAGGAAGTCTTAGGACACATATCATCGAACATTCAACAGGTGTTTTCAAATGTCAATCTTGCCCTAAAACCTTTGATACTAAAAGTAAGGTACAACGCCATCAGAAAGTTGTTCACGTATATAAAGGCTTTAGGAGTAAATGCGGCTACTGTAATGACAGATTTAAAACCAATATGAAAAGAGATGAACATTTGGTAGCGATACACGGAGCGAAGTTAAAAGTTGTAAAATGCCGGGCGTGCGATCGGACGTTTCCTAACACATCGGCTCTAAGGATCCATACGAGACGAGATCACTTGATGGAGAGAAAGTATAAGTGTACAGTATGCGATAAGGGATTTTTCCAACCTGCCCTTGTAAAAAATCACATGGCAACGCACACTAAAAAAAAAGAATTGCAATGTACTGTGTGTCTGAAGTCGTACGGCAGGAAAGAAACTTTAAGGCAGCATATGGAAATACACAGTGATACTAGAAAGTTTAAATGTGAGCACTGTGGTCAGGCGTTTGTACAGAAATGCAGCTGGAAGGGGCACATGAGAAGCAGGCACAGCCAAATTATATGAATTATACAGTACAAGACCGGTCCTTCAAGAGTATTGCCGGTCGACGAAGACTACCTTCTATAGAAACATTCATACTCCAATTAACACCATCTGTGGACGCTTTTTCTTCTTTAAGAAATTTAAGCTTAACATCTACCGGAACGAGCCAAAAGGTTGAAGCAGCCATTTCAATGTAAAAGTTTAAAACTGTGGAGAAGGTACCGCAAAACCTTCAAGCTCCAACGCCACCAACCTCAAACGCGTGTCCACGAATTTCATTACATTAATCGATATGACAATTCTGTCAACCGATTGCAAGCTAAGATTGGCCAGTATTCTTTGGACTGGTTTTATGTTGAGGCTTTTCGCAAACAGATATGCCCATTAGATATATATTATTGGTTGAAAGAACTACAGTTCGTAGTTTTATAACTAACTACACGTAAACATTTTTGTCATTTAATTGATTTATTTTGTGAACTGTGTGGTCGTTCTATGTATATTTGTGATTGCGCTTTCGCTTTTAACTAATCGGTTCAGAATTGAAATGTTTTCTTTTAGTTTTAAGCAGATCTCTAGACTTAAATCGCTCTTCGTTTGTCAGCGAACATTGTAAAATGCCTTCAGTATTTTGTAATATTTTGTTTTTGTTTTTAGTTATATTTAATTTCACTGGTTGTCTTATAATTTTGCAAAAAAAAAATATCCGAGGCCTAACCTGTTACTTAGCTTAATAAAATGTCAACAAACCATTGTTTTGCAAAAACATTACTCTTTAGCGTCAATGGCTACTGTCAGTGACTTTAGATACCGTCTCAGGGCTGGTTTCTGAACTTAGTATTTTGATTGAAGAACGTGTCAAACCCTACTTCAAGGTAAAATTATGACAGGTTTTCAGGCTATAATTTGAGGAATAATCAACTTCAAATACTTAATTCAGAAATCGTAGGAATTTCATAAAGCCAACTTACGTTTATCTTTCGTACCAACTTGGTCAAAAATAAATTACAATATCGTTTTCTTTATAGGTACTCAGGATAACTCTATCAAGGATCCTAAATCAACTAACGAAGAAAAATCAAACCCGAAAAAACGAAAACAAGCAGCTTTATCTAATATCAACAAAGAAAGGTTAGAAATAATGGAAGAAATGAAGAAACACCACGAAAACCTAAAAGAAATTTTAAGTTGTTCCAATGCTACACCTTTGTTCGGAGTAAATTATCGAGGGTATGTGTGTAGCTACTGCGATTCAATGTACTCAGACGCTGCAGACCTGAAGAAACATACTCTGGAAGATCATAAACAATCAAACGAAATAGTAATAAAAACCGCTAATAAGAGCACTCTAGATGAATTTAGTATGAGGCTAGACATAACTGATTTGCGATGCACACTCTGCCACACTGACATAGACTCGTTGGAAAATCTGCTGAAACATCTAGAAATTGATCACAAAAGAGGAATACACACAGAACTTCGAAACCAACTCTTGCCATTTAAGTTTGACAGCGAAACGATGAAGTGTTGTATATGTTCAAGGGTTTTCGAAAAATTTAAAGGTATGCTAGAACATATGCACATTCACTATAAGAATTTTATTTGTGACGTGTGTGATATGGGATTTCTAACTAAAGGAAGTCTTAGGAAACATATCATCGAACATTCAACAGGTGTTTTCAAATGTCAATCTTGCCCTAAAACCTTTGATACTAAAAGTAAGGTACAACGCCATCAGAAAGTTGTTCACGTGTATAAAGGCTTTAGGAGTAAATGCGGCTACTGTAATGACAGATTTAAAACCAATATGAAAAGAGATGAACATTTGGTAGCAATACACGGAGCGAAGTTAAAAGTTGTAAAATGCCGGGCGTGCGATAGGACGTTTCCTAACACATCGGCTCTAAGGATCCATACGAGACGAGATCACTTGATGGAGAGAAAGTATAAGTGTACAGTATGCGATAAGGGATTTTTCCAACCTGCCCTTGTAAAAAATCACATGGCAACGCACACTAAAAAAAAAGAATTCCAATGTACTGTGTGTCTGAAGTCGTTTGGCCGGAAAGAAACTTTAAGGCAGCATATGGAAATACACAGTGACACTAGAAGGTTTAAATGTGAGCACTGTGGTCAGGCGTTTGTACAGAAATGCAGCTGGAAAGGGCACATGAGGAGCAGGCACAGCCAAATTATATGAATTATACAGTACAAGACCGGTCCCTCAATAGTATTGCCGGTCGACGAAGACTATCTTCGATAGAAACATTCATACTCCAATTAACACCATCTGTGGACGCATTTACTTCTTTAAGAAATTTAAACGTAACATCTACCGGATACAAGAATGCGGATGTTGCGGAACAAGCCTAAAGGTTGAAGCAGCCATTTCAATGTAAAAGTTTAGAACTGTGGAGAAGCTACCACAAAACCTTCAACTTCCAACGCCACCAACCTCAAACGCGTGTCCACGAATTTCATTACAGTAATCGATATGACCATTCTGTCAACCGATTGCAGGCTAAGATTGGCCAGTATTCTTTGGACTGGTTTTATGTTGAGGCTTTTCGCAAACAGATATGCCCATTAGATATATATTATTGGTTGAAAGAACTACAGTTCGTAGTTTTATAACAAACTACACGTAAACATTTTTGTCTTTTAATTGATTTATTTTGTGAACTGTGTGGTCGTTCTATGTATATTTGTGATTGCGCTTTCGCTTTTAACTAATCGGTTCAGAATTGAAATGTTTTCTTTTAGTTTTAAGCAGATCTCTAGACTTAAATCGCTCTTCGTTTGTCAGCGAACATTGTAAAATGCCTTCAGTATTTTGTAATATTTTGTTTTTGTTTTTAGTTATATTTAATTTCACTGGTTGTCTTATAATTTTGCAAAAAAAAAATATCCGAGGCCTAACCTGTTACTTAGCTTAATAAAATGTCAACAAACCATTGTTTTGCGAAAACATTACTCTTTAGAGTCAATGGCTACTGTCAGTGACTTTAGATACCGTCTCGGGCTGGTTTCTGAACTTAGTATTTTGATTGAAGAACGTGTCAAACCCTACTTCAAGGTAAAATTTTGACAGGTTTTCAGGCTAAAATTTGAGGAATAATCAACTTCGAATGCTTAATTCAGAAATCGTAGGAATTTCATAAAGCCAACTTACGTTTATCTTTCGTACCAACTTGGTCAAAAATAAATTACAATATCGTTTTCTTTATAGGTACTCAGGATAACTCTATCAAGGATCCTAAATCAACTAACGAAGAAAAATCAAACCCGAAAAAACGAAAACAAGCAGCTTTATCTAATATCAACAAAGAAAGGTTAGAAATAATGGAAGAAATGAAGAAACACCACGAGAACCTAAATGAAATTTTAAGTTGTTCCAATGCTACACCTTTGTTCGGAGTAAATTATCGAGGGTATGTGTGTAGCTACTGCGATTCAATGTACTCAGACGCTGCAGACCTGAAGAAACATACTCTGGAAGATCATAAACAATCCCACGAAACGGTAATACCAAACGCTAACAAGAGCACTCTAGATGAATTTAGTATGAGGCTAGACATAACTGATTTGCGATGCACACTCTGCCTTACTGACATAGACTCGTTAGAAAACTTGCTGAAACATCTAGAAATTGATCACAAAAGAGGAATACACACAGAAATTCGAAACCAACTCTTACCATTTAAGTTTGACAGCGAAACGATGAAGTGTTGTATATGCTCAAGTGTTTTCGAAAAATTTAGAGGTCTGCTGGAACATATGCACATTCACTATAGGAATTTTATTTGTGATGTGTGTGATATGGGATTCTTAACTAAAGGAAGTCTTAGAATACACATCATCAAACATGCAACAGGTGTTTTCAAATGTCAATCTTGCCCTAAAACCTTTGATACTAAAAGTAAGGTACAACGCCATCAGACAGTTGTTCACGTGTTTAAAGGCTTTAGGAGTAAATGCGGCTACTGTAATGACAGATTTAAGAACCATATGAGAAGAGATGAACACTTGGTAGCTGTACACGGTGTCAAGTTAAAGGTAGTTAAATGCCGGGCGTGCGATAGGACATTTCCTAACACTGCTGCTTTAAGAATCCACACGAGACGTGATCACTTGATGGAGAGACGGTTCAAATGTACACTATGCGATAAGGCATTTTTCCAGGCTGCTGAAGCAAAGTTTCACATGATAACGCATACGAAAACGAGAGAGTTCCAATGTAATGTATGTCTTAAACTGTATACACGAAAGGAAACTTTAAGAACGCATATGGATATTCATAATGATACTAGACGGTTTAAATGTGAGCACTGTGGTCAGGCGTTCATACAGAAAGCTAGCTGGAAAGGACATATGAAGAGTAAGCACTTCGAATTGGTCTGAATTGAGAGTACTCTAGAGATGTAATGGAAGTGGTTATATAGGAACCGAATTCGGAAACGAAGTTTTTTAACCTTTCAATCGTGCTAATTAGAGACACAATAAAAAGACAATTAAAAAGAAATTCGTTCGCTTGGGGTTTAATGTACCAGAACCAGATTTAATTATCTGGTTTGTCGTCAAACGAAACACTACTAAAGCTATTCAATAAATTAGTTATATGGGGTGACTGGTAATTAGTGACCGATAATTACACACGTGAATGTACTCATGATTACGTACAACTTTCCTAAAGAAACTTTTTTTTATACTCATTATTTAACCTATATTATTTAACCGGAACATGTTGATACCTACACTGATTACGTACACAGATGGGTTTGCAAGCGGCGCGGGTGCATTATCATTATTGTAGGTAAGGTACATGAGACAACGGCGTTACGCGGCTAATAGCTGAGAGATCGAGAGCGTGCGCGCGAATTTGCGCGAACAGCTGTTTTGTGATAAAACTAATGAATATAAAAAAAATTTTCTTTGGGAAAGTTGTTTGTAATCATCAGTATAATCACGTGTTTAAGTATCGGTCACTAATTACCAGTCACCCTATATATATAAATGAAGAACGAACTCACAACATTCCAAATAATATAAGTCAAAACAACTTTCAAAAAAGTAATCGACATGATTTCATGTCGCTCAGGGTAACACCCTAAGTGACATCGACAAACCAGTCGATCGATCGTCGATCGATAGTTTCTACCAGACCAATTGATCGATTGTAGAATACGTCCTCTTGTTAATACATTTTGAAAGAAACTGATGGAATATAGCCGAGGTTAATCGATCAACGTCGACCGATGCCATCGACCGGCAATCGATCGATTGGTTAGTCGACCGCTATCCGTCAATCAATTAAAGCTACCACGCCAATCGATCAACGTCGACCGATGTCGATCGATGCTATCAATCGACGATCGATCGATTGGTGTGTTAACACCCTTACTCTTTCATATGTTGTCTGACATACAACAAAATTTAAAAAAGAATGTATGATGTAGTTGTAAATAATTCCAAAGTGACTTAGGTTTAAATTAGCTTTCATTATTAAGGCGTATAGTCCCTTGAACCATCTGACCGAAATTATGTGAACGCAACTCTCGCACTCGCCTAGGCGGCAGTACGCAAAGCTGTGCACTTGTTTGCGGTCAGCAGCGCCCGGAGAGCGCTTTAAATCCATTTTCTCTGCGAGATATTGATTGATTTACATATGCAATGTTCACTTTGAAGAATGTTTAACCACCAATTTTTAGGTTTAAAAATGTTTCTAAAGGTCCAAGCCGTTCCGAAGGAGTAGGGAAAAGTTGCGAAAAGTTGTGAAATTGCTGAATATTTTTTTTTTACAAAAGTAATAATTGCACGAAAAAATCAAATGTTGATATTATTGTTCATAAATGTATAATAAACATAATTATATTTTTTTCAAACCAATTGACCTAGCCGTTACGGAGGAGTAGGCTTCGGAAAATCACTGTTTTATGACACTTTTCGCGCGCTTGGCCCTTAAGATGACATATATTTTATTAAATAATAGACTAAGACTCGTCATGGCTGCCCTTATTTATTTTTGTGCAAATTATGACTAGAGTCTGTCTAATAAGTTAAACGACTTGGGTATTTATTAGGATTTAATTAAATCTGATGTAGTCAACACGGGTTCAATAATCAAGGTTAATAAAGAGATAGAGATCATTGTTTACTAACAGAAGAAACTTATGAAAAGTATCGAATATATGTATTTTTAAAATGATTAAATATTGTACAAAGTTCCCAAGTCGGTTGACTTATTAGACAGACTATAACTTGTTTTGGTACTTTATAGAACATCATTCTTCTACTTAACATCTTGATTTAGGCTATCTCTGGCTTCAGGAATTTAAGGAGGAAGTTATTTCTCACAATAGTGGTTTAAAATCTCAAAATATGTCTAGTGACAGATAACATTAACTTGTAAATAGTACTTATATTTATCTAATATAACATTTTTTCAATAACTTGTGTTTTGATTATCTCACAGAAGGTGTAAAAATTAGAGTATCCAACATGAGGATAAAGCTGTCTTTGTTTTGGCTGGTTTGAATTCGTCACTTTACTCAGGTTTCTATATTAACTCCCTCGCAGTGTTCGGGAGTTAATTATACAGGGTCATTTGTAAAACACTAAGAACCTTGCAGGACTGTATTACTAACATCATATACAACAACTTTTGTTCTATGACTTTTTACAAAACTGACATTTACCAAAAACAAACCTTTAAGATTTCGTTGTTCTATCTAACACAATTCAATTCTGTATTTTGCCGTGTCTACTTACGCCTCCCACGCACTGTTCTTGTAGTAATAGGGCTTTCGAAACATTGTCATCACACCTAGCAAACATGCGCA
Organism: Mythimna albipuncta; assembly: GCA_929112965.1. Lineage (NCBI taxonomy): Eukaryota > Metazoa > Arthropoda > Insecta > Lepidoptera > Noctuidae > Mythimna > Mythimna albipuncta. The sequence goes on from OV815988.1 coordinate 4,272,368, forward strand.
CCATTTCTGTGTACTCGGCATTAGAATATTGATACACCCTCATGTAAAGATAATTACGTCCGCACTGCCGAATTTCGCCATAAGAACACGTATGACGCGACACGAGCGCAAAGCGACCGACCGACTAGTGAGCGGCCCTCACGTAAATAGGTCAAGTTTATGTTCAGCTACCCTCCGCTATTGTACTAGGCATAGACTTCGTAATATTTAGAACGTTCAATTTAAATATTTTTATTTTTGTATGAAAATCTGATGAACTAAAATATATGTAAAATTTAAAAAAACCATAGAACAAAAGTTGTTGTTTATGATGTTAGTAACAGTCCTGAGAGGTTGCTAGTGTTTTACGAATAACCCTGTACAAATACCTCACTGCGTTCGGGATTAAAACTTCAACGAAGACAGACTTTCGTTGCGTTCGGACCTCAACATGCCTTTGGTGACTTTAAGACACTGCTTTGTCGTCTAGTCATGTAATCTACTATTCTGTTCTTACTTTGTACTTCTAAGAATCTTATTCTTTTATTATTATTTACAATAATTAAATAAATTAAACAATAAAATACACTTAAATAATTATAAAAAATATATACACTAAATGCCTAGCTAAATATGACGTCATATAGTCTGTCTAATAAGTCAACCGACTTGGGAATTTTGTATAATATGTAATCATTTTAAAAATACTTATATTCGATACTTTTCATAAGGTTCTTCTGTTAGTAAACAATGATCTCTATATCTTAATTAATCTTGATTATTGAACCCGTGTTGACTACATCTGATTTCATTTTATCCTAATAATTACCCAAGTCGTTTAACTTATTAGACAGACTCTATAACTTCTACGCATCGCTGTCTACTGGAAGTGTGCCCAAAAGATTGACGGCATTGCCACGTTGTATTGCCATGCTTAATCGCTGACCAAGGTAGAATCAAGCCCTTGGGTCACGCGAAGAGTCAACTAAGCGTTTTGATAAATCTTTAAAAAGCATATGAGCACCCGGACCCAACGGCCCAAGAGTTTCAACCCCAAACGGCTCAAGAATATAACTGCCGACGAGGCTGTTATATTTCCGCCGCTTGAGGTTCTCTGCAACCGCCGCGGCAGCACCAGCACAGCACGATGAGCTAGGAAGATGGGATGGCGCAAGAGTATCGACACAGGTAGCGTCCCACACTAAAGGCCTACCCATCTTCCAAGGAAATAAAGAAATACCGTCTGATCTCTTACCATCGTCGCGTGCCAGGCCATGAGGTTCCAAAACAGCCGGAACGCCGACGGTGACAAGGGCTCGTCGGATGATGTCGTTAATGTTCGCGTGCCGCGCTATGCGTCCCGCACTTCGACTGCATGACAGGCCGTGGTGACCGAGGCTGTTGACAACTTCGTCACAGTGGCAGCGATGAGGAGAACAACAAGGAGCACCTAGACGTAGGGCAACAGCTAGCGGAAAGTGGTATCGTCGAAAAACGTGCTTTTTACTGTATCTGTACTGATCTGTGTACTGAGTCCACGTACCAAGATTGATCAAAATTGTTTCATTCATTTGGCATAAAATCTTGACAATTTGTATGATATTCCGTGATTAGTTAACGCTCTTAAGACCCTAAATGGGTACTTAACTCAAATGTATGAGGATAACTTATAGATATTAAATATTGAAATCTTTATGGATACCTACTTTACTGCCGTTAACCTAACTACTAATTTCTCTCTACTTTTTGTTCGCCTTCTTCATTTTTCTATTTTGATGAGCTTAATAAGTAAGTAATGTCTGTGAACGTTTTTTAGTTACTATTGCAATCATATATTGCATGAATAGACTACAATGGGTTTACTTGTACCAAACAAAAGGTCATTTGACTAAAAATAAGTTACAATTAAACTATAACCTAAAAATTTTCTTTATAGGAATCCAAGAAACAATGAAAACGGAAAATGTTGAGCCAGCTGTGTTAGTAATCATAGAACCACAGGGAAACTCGAGATTAAAGGTAAATAGTACACTCCAGCCCTATGTGAGTGAATTGGATAAACATCGCCACAACGTCAGACAAGTCATACAATTTAGTAACGCTACACCCATACTACGTCGCGGAGGCGTGGGTTACGTGTGCAGTTACTGTTTCCAAGAATTTCCTGAACCTATGGATTTAAAGATGCATACACTGGAAACTCATGATTCTGAATTAAACCCTGTAATTGGATATTCTAAGAGCGCTCAATTAGCAGAATATAATGTCAAAATGGACATCACCGACCTCGAGTGTACGGAATGTTCAAAATTCATAGAAAGTCTGGAAGATTTGTTCAACCATCTGCAAGATGACCATAATAAATTGATATACAATGACATCCGAAATCGTATCATACCATTTAAATTTGAAACAGAAAAACTAACTTGCTGCATGTGCCCCAATACTTTCGATAAGTTTAAAAAATTACACGAACATATGCACTCGCATTACAGGAATTACGTTTGCAATGTCTGTGATGCTGGGTTTATTACCCAGGGAAGTCTGACCCGACATAAAAGTACACACTCAAAAGGAGTATTCCCCTGCAGCTACTGTACTAAGGTCTATGATACGCAGCTGAAAAAGAAATCTCACGAGAGATGTAACCATACTCACACCGATGTGATTAATAGGTGTGGATATTGCAACAAAGGATTTAGAGATTACCATTGTAAAGAACTACATATCTCTGAAGTACACGGAGTGAAGCCAATATTATACAAGTGTAATGCTTGCGATAAGTCATACACCTCAAAACGTAAACTGAGACTCCACGAGAAGAGAGACCATCTCTTAGAGAGGAGATTCAAATGTCTGACTTGTGACATGAGATTCTTTTCATCCTATGATCTTAAGAAACATATGATAACGCACACAGGAGAAAAGGATTTCAAATGCGAAATATGTCTAAAAGCATTTGGAAGAAAATCCACTCTAAATAGCCATATGAGAATACATAACAACGATCGACGATTCAAATGTGAATATTGCGGGATGGCGTTTGTTCAAAAAAGTAGCTGGAAAGCCCATATGATGACGCAGCATAAGAAGATAGTCTGAATTTTAGTTGTGGGTTACATTTCACAGCCACAAACGCCGGATAAGAGCGGAAACTGAAGCATGTGATAGCTACTTGTGGTCCGTAGCTGCTATTTTTTTTAAACCATACACGCAGCATCAGAATGGACTCTGACGAAAAAGTTTTAAATGTGCGAGTGGTGTGTGACGGCGTTTAGTAGCCGGTTCGGGCCATAAGAATCGAGCAGCGGCGATTTAACGTGTGGCGGTCACCAGCGTCTACCGTGTGCGGCGAATCCATATAAAACGTCTGAAACCTACAAAAACTATGCTGGTGGCCAGGGACTTAAAAACACCTTCATAAAGGTTACAGAATTATAAGTGTTACATGTTGAATTGGTAACAGAATGAAATATGTAACACTTATTAATGTGTTAACCCAAAACACTTACAAAAGTGTAACCCTAACATATCTGTAACAGATATAAAAGTGTTAACAGTGTTAATAAATGTAACAGGTAAACGCAGCGTTGTCAAAGTTACAATTTACAAAGTTATACTTACTAATTAAACTGATTATTTCAGTTACACATATTAACACTTATTAACACACATAAACAGGTTACAGTTTGATTCGGTTGCACTCCATAACACATATAAAAGGTTACAGTTTCATTCGGTAACATTATTGTATCTGTTACATTTAAAAGTGTTTTTCTGTTAAAACTGTTTTAAAAAACAGTGTTAAAACCCATTATTACGGTTACAGTATGAGTCCCTGCCGTGCGCGGCGACTCTGCCTAGCCTTTTCAGGCGCTCATACTCAAATCACTATTCCATCTATAAAGGGTGACTGGCAATTAGTGTACGATACTTAAACACGTGATTGTGCTCATGATAACAAACAATTTTTACTATGGGAGCAAAGCCGAAATCGCGAAAAATGAATCAACTGTTCAGTACATTAGGCAAACGTAAATGCAACAGCTGATTTTTTTTCGCGATTTCAGGTTAGTTCCCATAGTAAAAGTTGTTGGTTATCTTGAGCATAATCACGTGTTTAAATATCGTACACTAATTACCAGTCACCCTATATAATCAAACGAAATGAAGGAAGTAATTTGATCAAATTCTTAAAATTTTAGCATTATTAGCAAAGTAGTATCTCTATTATAGCTGTTTGTATATGGATCTCTTAAAGCATGGCCAAAATTGGATCGAGTCGGTCGGAAAAGCGCGGAATCCCGTCGGACATTCAAAATGTAAGAGTTCCGCGGCTATAGAGAAAACGTGTAAAACTAATATTACCAAGCTGCCCGTTGGTATCTTTTCGTTTGCATGGTTCAGCCCTAGCCAAGTTAGCCGTTTCGCTTGCGTCGAACGCCTCGAGTTGGTCACGCCCCCGATTCTTTTGTTCTGACCACGTGACTGAGCCGATAGTACCATCTGTCATTCCGTAATATATTTATATTACCAAGATGTATTTGTTCATGTTTTTTTATGTTTTCTAAATTGTTTACTTACAATCTTTAAAAATATTGTAATAAGGGATGGTAAATATTGTATATATTAATATTATATCCTCCTTAGCTTCGATATTATAATTAGGTAATAGATATTAAGTAAAAGTATTTAGATTTAGGAAGTACATGGTAGAGTTCCTTACAGCAGTTGGCAACACAGATAGGGATTTCGGAGACCTGTTGACGTTTTCATGATTAGATTAGACTATAAAATTATTCGATAGAATAAATAATCAAAATAACTGGTATGATAAATAATAGTATTGCTAAATGAATTGCACACTTTCAAGTACTAGCGAAATAAACTTTTGACTTATAGTTGTTATATCTTGGATTGTCTATGGAAAATATTCAACAAGTTCTATGAAGTCATCGATATAAATGTACTACGCACTAGATTAGGTGAACACTCATTTCAGTTGACTGAGGTATAATGTTTTCCGTACACCTTAAACATTATACTGTGTTGAACGAAACGCGTAAGTGCCACAAAATTCGTGGCGCTTTGGTCGCGAAAAAAGTATCCTCTAAAAGTTATGTTAGCGCTGTATGTTTTAATAGTTCTGTTAGACGACATAATGCCAATGTAGTGCTGCAGTGAACTTGATAACCGCTGGATCTAAATATATCCTATAAAGGGGTCGCTTTGACAGAAGTTGATTCAGTTAAATTTCTTGGAATAACCCTAGATAAATATTGCTCATGGAAACATCATATTAGTGACATTTGCGCCAAAATAAATAGTTTTATTTACCCCTTGAGGCGTATTAGCTGCGAGGTATCGAGAAATGCTGCAATAACAGCTTTCCATGGCTATATAACTTCCGTCCTAAGGTACGGTATTATCCTATGGGGTCGTTGTGTGGAGATTGATCAAGCATTTGTAATGCAGAAAAAATGTGTGAGAGCTATTTTTGGGTTAAAACAAATAGAGTCATGTCGTCCACTTTTTAGAAAACATAAAATTTTAACACTGCCATGTATTTATATATTAGAATCCTGTATATTTGTTTTCAAACACAAGAGACTTTTCGAGCAGGCTACAAGCTACTATACGCCACGATCTATGTATACTAATAAGTTGTTTCAACCGAGGACAAATCTCACCTTAACAGGTAACAATAGTTATATTATGTGTATAAAAATGTACAATAATTTACCAAATTCTATTAAAACGTTACCTTTTTCTAGATTTAAAAGTAGCTTGACGAGGTTTTTAATTGAAAAGTGTTTCTATAGTGTACACGAGTTTTTAGGTTACAAATTGTAAGTTTTGACATTATTATTATATTTGACATGGGTATTATTGACATGATTTTATTATTGACATGATTATTGACATTTTTGATATTATTATTGTAAGTTCTTTTGTTATATTGACATTTTTTAAATCAACAACACAATTGTAATGAAATAGAAATTTTTGGATAATGAGTGCATGATTTTAGGCAAATAATTAATTTAATTTTTTTTACTATGATTTATATTTGCACGCCGAAATTAAAGGCAGAATAAGAGATCAATTTTATTTATATAGTCAACCTTCTGTACCTTATTTACGCAAATAAACGATTTATTATTATTATTATTATTATTCCATGAATTTTCTTATCTATCACTAGTATATAAGTCGATGTATGAAGTTATGTTACGTGTGTTACACAACTACCCCGCTGTTTTACTAATAGTCCTGATAGCGCCGTCTGTGTATCAGTAAAAAATAGATAGGTACAGAAGTCAATCTACATACAAAGCGCGCTCGAGCAACGCACACATAGACACCGTTCACAGACACGATGTCTCGGTCGCGTCTCGGACCACTCGTCGAACAGTTCCGGCTCAAACGCTCATTAGTGCGTCAACCGAGCTTAGGTATAGAAAGTGAAGTACATACATGTCTTATGTACCCATATTGTTGTTGAAGCGTCTACTACTGATAGCCATGGAGGTTGTATTCTCCCACTCTCTTTCTGCCTCCCCCTTTGCGACCTCGCAGGAGGTGACGACGTCCCACGCGCTCCGTCTGTGAACTTGTTTCTTAGGTAACGTCTTCTGTTCCTATCTATTTTGTGGCAACGTAGTTGGCATTACAAAAAAAGAAAAACTTTCGCACACTCTATCTCATTTACTACGGCCATGGGGAAAAATACGAAAAATGATACCCGTGGTCCAAAAACGCAACTGAAGAGGCATAGGTATGGCTTTAGACGGTAAAAGTCTCACACGCCTTCCTGCTTCACCTAAGAGCGGGAGAAGATAGTACTTATATGAATACTCACCTTAAAAAAAACACACTACTAAGGGTGTTTTTGTGTGCGAATTTCATCACGCATGCGAGATTTCTCCGCACGCGTAGTCCTTCTACTTGCATCTTCCTTCCTACAAGTATATATTGTAATGCGTGATATACGCACGCGTGATATCAGGCGCCAATTCCGTATGCGGAGCAATTCCGCATGCGTGATGAAATACGCAGAATATAAAAACATCCTTATCATTAAATGTAAAAAAAAAACCGTTTTAACAAGGTTTACAGACAATCAAGTTGCTGTAATCAAACGGTTCGCCCGAACTGCTGTATAAAGTTATAAGTAACATTAATCTTAGGGTAACACCCGGTTTCTGAATTGAAAATTTCAAGTTGTTGAAATCTGAGAAACGAATGTATTGTTTAGTTAAGGTACCTTTTTTTTAATGAATTATATATTCGGAAAAGAGGGTAGTCTTAGATATATGTAAATAGTAATTAAAGAAGTAAGATTGGTCTGATCTTGATACATTTGTCTTTTATTGTATACCTTTGTTTTCAACTAAAATATATACACGATTCTACACTTGTAACTTGAACTGTATTGTAATATTACATACATAGCGATACCATTCTAATTTTATAACAATTTCAAATATTATGTACCAGCCCCTTTGTGTGAGAAATAAAACAATTTTGGAAGAAATTACATACCTGCATTTTATTTATACAGTACAATTCACGAATGATGGCAGCCGTGAAGTTTGCGCAGAAGGCTGCGTAGTAACGTGTTTTAGGAACCAAATGGCGACGTGCGTGTGCGAGAAGAGTGTAGTATGCGCGAACGTTCGCAAAGACTAACTTCACGGCCGCCATAATTCGTGAATTGTAATGTACTTCTTCTGTTTTATTGTTCAATTTCTCTAATAGCTTAAATACAAACCAATTCGTACTAAGCACACTGAAAGAACTATAAAGAAAATGCTAAAAATCAACGTATCATAAGTACAGTATTCTTGAAACACAAGCTGGATGATCGAGCCTATACAGCGATTTTAAAGAACCTCAGTTTTACTCGCGTCTCGTTGGTGCTGATCGACACGCGGTTTTGAACGAGAAGCCGAGTAAAAAATGAAGCAGCCATGACGAGCCGCGAGCCGGTCTCCTAAACTCCTAAAACCATATTGTAATGATACACCAGCGAACTGTATCGACGAACCATGTGACTGCGGTTTTAATCGCTCGTCGATCAGGGATGTAGTGTTTAAGAAGGAACGGGGTGGGTTTAGTCAGTAAGAGTCTGACACTATCTCGCGCTCCGCCCAAGGGCGGGGGATGTCAATGCATGATTTTTTCCCACATTAAAAAAAAAGGCATTTAGTGTTTGTCTCGTGATTACGGGTGCTATTGAGTCAGTCGTGTTCGGGCCGTTGGCAAGGACTGACGTAGCCGCTGGTGACGCAACGAGCCAATGTGTTTAGTCCCTGTGTCAGAGCCTTCACTACAAGGGCCTTAGTGCGAAGAACTGCCATTTCATTTTATTGCTAAATAGAGTGTGTTAACTGAAGAGTTTTCTAGGAGATCAGAAAATTGGTAATTTTAAATGAATTTCGATTTGCACGTGTTTACGTTATAGATTTGTATCTTTACTGCCTGAGCCATATTGGAAAACATCGATATAAATGAGATATTGTCAAAAAATTGATTTATAGAAACAATTTTTTGACAATATCTCATTTACGGCTCATTTTACGATGAAATCAATTGATTAAGACATCTAAACTTGCAGAGAGCACATTAAACCTCAGCAACCCTAAAAAACGACCTCGCAATAAGAGACTTCTACACAAGCATCTATATAATCTGAAAATTATCTTAGAATCCACTAATGCCACTATGATACTCAAACACGGTGATATGGGATATTTATGCTGCCATTGTACGGAAGGTTTCGAAGAGCCCATGGATTTGAAAGTACACACTTTAACAGAACATCGAAATGAAAAAACATTCCACGGTAACATCAATGCCGATGGACCTTCTGCGTTCTTAGTCAAACTTGACATCACGGACTTGAAATGTGTACTTTGCAGCACCAATACTGATACTCTCGAAGAAATAATCGTCCATTTGACTGAGAAAGATAACAAAAACTTCCATACTGATATAAAAAATCAAATATTCCCTTTTAAGTTTAATGCGAAACAACTGAAATGCTGCCATGGTGCAAGTAACGTCGTTTTCGCCACATTCATAGCTATAAAAGAGCATATGAACAAACATTACCGATACTTCGTTTGTACAGATTGTGATGCTGGGTTTATCAATCATAAGTCGCTATTTAGACACAGTATCACTCACAAAAAAGGGACTTTTCCCTGCCGTCATTGTCCTGTTGTATTCGACAATGTGTTCAGGTGTAGCAATCATAAGCTACATAGCTACAGTTGAACTGGACATTCAAGTAGATGCCATTTATGTAATGAAAGTTTTAGAGAATATATTGAAAAGAAAGCACATCTGTCTACAGTTCACGGAGTTGCAACACCGATATATGAATGCACCGCGTGTGACAAGAGCTTTTTTACCAATAGTATTCTCCGGGCACATGTCAGGCGGGTCCACTTGATGAAAAAAAGACACAAGTGTTCAGAGTGCGATAAAGCTTTCTTTGATGGTTGCCATCTAAAGAAACATATGTTGAATCATACGGGAGCAAAAGACTTCAAATGCGAAGTCTGTTTAAAGTTTTTTGCTGAGAAATCTACTCTGAATCAGCATATGAGGATTCAAAACAATGATAGGCGTTTCAAATGTACAATATGTGATAAGGCGTTTGTACAAAAACCGAGTTTGACCTGGCACATGAAGGCAACGCACGCCAATGCTTATTCTACCAAATATGCATGATTCTAAAGAAAAATCATAATTGTCAGAACTAAGCCCAGCTTGTCTAAAAACTTTGAAAATAATATTATTTAAAAGTACCTAATAATAGAAATATTACTGTAGCGGTAAGTAATTGTAGGAGCTAAATAGAAGTTGAACCGTCTTTTTATTTTCTGTGTACATTTATAAAAGTTTGAGTTACAACAGAATTTAATTATAACAACTAATAAACAATTTAGTTTCATAAGTCGCGCTTGTCGTTTGTATAAACAAACCAGACAGATGAAGAATTCATTGAACATCAAAAGTTCATCAACGTTGCTGTCGATTAAAAAATGCCCTGAATACTGGCTGCACTGCCACATTGAAAGGTAATGCTGTTTAACTGACCGAAAAGGAGTCAGTCACGTCATGTCCACGAGTTCATGTTTGTTGATGTCCCGAAAAACTAGATGAGCAACCCAAAAACAGTTGAAACATAAATCCCGATAAAGATTATTTATTTATGCCTTTGAGATTTTCTGCACCTTCAGCAATCACTGCAGCTCAGTTTGCTGCACTAAAAAGATGATATACTGTAAGCATGTTGATGCAATTGTTGCATCCCACACTAAAAAGCTGCCTAATTTCTGAAGTATTACGGTCATCTCATCTTTTCATGCCATTAGTTTCTAAAATTATTGACACCCAGACACTGATAAGAGTTCGGCGGAAGATGCCATTAAAATAACTGGTGTGCAGTGCTATTTACCAATTGAATTACAATCTGAAAAAAATATATAAACTGGGATTCCAGTGTTAATGTCCATAAAGACTATGTCGGTAGCTTGTATACATTTTAAGTATCACAAAAGTTGGTTAATTTTGAATATAAGAATAGACTTATAAACACAATGTTACGGTGCGCGTAAGGTATTTTTTATGACAGCCTAGGCACACGGAAAAAATGTACAGTAACCTACTCAAACTTCTAAGATCAACCTGTGTTGGTAAGAAGGAACAACTATGTAATACCAAAATTATATCGTTTTTAATATAAACTGCGGTTATCCGTAACCTTGAGGCATCGCTAAACCAAATATACAGCTTTTAGACCGTATCTCACGTGAATTTGTGAGCATAAGATTAAAATTCTACTACTAAGTAGTTAGAAAAAAGTGACTACTGTTCAGTTTTAAATATGACCAAGTAAGTTTTCGTATTAAACCAATGTAGATATTTTAGGTGAAAATCGTGACAATAACTGAATTATTTTCTTTATAGATAAACAAGAAAAAGTGGCAACAACTAAGGAAAGTAAAGAAGAGTCGAAAGTTGAAACTGTTTTACCTAAGAAAGACCAAAAAGAAACTTTCGTACATAAGAAAGGGAAAAAAGAGCCTGTAGTATCTAATGAAGAGCAAATACAAATGAAACCAGAGACAGCGCCTCGACCACGTATAAAGCGATTACTACATAAGCATCTACACAACCTGAAAATAATTTTAGAATCTACTGATGCCACTATGATACTCAAACATGGAGATAAAGGTTATTTGTGCTGCTATTGCACAGAAGGTTTTGAAGAACCCATGGATTTGAAAGTACACACTTTAACGAAACATCAAAATGCTGAAACTTTTTACGGAAATCTTAAAGCGAGAGGACCGTCTATGTTCTTAGTCAAACTTGACATCACGAATCTGAAATGCATGCTTTGCAGCACTAATATTGATACTCTTGAAGACGCAATCGTCCATTTAACAGATAAACATAATAAGAAATTCCATACTGATATTAAAAATCAAATATTTCCATTCAAATTTAATGCGAAGCAGCTGAAATGCTACCAATGTGCCAATGACGTCGTTTTCGCCACATTCAGGGCGTTACATGAGCATATGAACAAACATTACCGATACTTCGTTTGTTCCGAATGTGATGCTGGTTTCATAAATCAATTGTCATTATTCAGTCATCGCCTCACTCACACGAAAGGGAATTTCCCCTGCAGACATTGTTCGGTCGTGTTCGACAACATGCTGAAGAGAAGCAGTCACGAGCTGCGTAGCCACAGTCGAACTGGACATTCAAGTAGATGCCATTTATGTAATGAAAGTTTTAGGGAACACATTGAAAAGAAATTTCATTTGTCTACAGTTCACGGAATTTCAACACCGATATATGAATGCACCGCGTGTGACAAGAGCTTTTTTACAAATAGTATTCTCCGGGCACATGTCAGGCGGGTCCACTTGATGGAAAAGAAACACAAGTGTTCAGAGTGCGACAAGGCTTTTTTCGATGGTTGCGATCTGAAGAAACATATGTTGACTCATACGGGAGCAAAAGACTTCAAATGCGAAGTCTGTTCAAAGTTTTTTGCTGATAAATCTACCCTGAATCAGCATATGAGGATTCACAATAATGATAGGCGTTTCAAATGTACAATATGTGATAAGGCGTTTGTACAAAAACCAAGTTTGACCTGGCACATGAAGGCAACGCACGCAAATGCTTATACTACTTAAAATGCATGCTACCGAAGTAAAATGATCAGCACAGACGCATCTAGTGAAATAAAAACATTATTTCTGCCTTAAGTCTATTTATTATTGTTATTACTGTTTTTTTAGCAATAATAACTACACAAATTGGTTTTAGAGGATAAGCAACCCTTTCCGAGGTTAATCCGTGGATAGGAGACCATCCATTGCTTACCGGTCCGAGACTGTCCCGGCAAGCTCGTTAAACCGATACTCTCGGTGACCATTCTTTTGTGTGTCCATTGTCTTGATAATATTAACCCTGTTGGCGTAAAATAGTTTGACATAACGTTTTTACGTAACTTTTATTAGCATAAAAATACTGCTGCATAATAATACTTTGACATAATGCAAAGGTTAGGTTAGTATGTATGTATGTGTAAGTGAGTATGTTCATCTGTTCCCACGTAGCTCCTAATCTACTTATCGGAACTCGGAATATGAGGTATCGTTAGAGCAACATGCCTAATAATATTATGCGTAATGATCATTATGCTGAAAATCATTAAGCCAATGTAAATTATAACAATACATTTTATGCTTATCATTAGTAAACCCTTTTAGAGGATACTTTTTGCGTGACCAAAATCTCTTAAGCGCTGTGAATTTCGTGGCACTTACGTGTTTCGGTCAAAATATCAACGTTACATACCTACACCTAAGTCGATTGAAGTGAGTGTTCGGCACGCGTAATCTAGTGCGTAGTACATATATGTCGATGCACCTATTTATTAAACTTGATTTACTCATACCAAATATGAAAAAAAAATTTAAACCTTTTAAACCCTCGACACCATCCCGAGTTTTCATTTTAATCCTGTGTATTTTAATTTCATTTTTCAACAAAGCCCATAAAAAGTAAATCCCATACTTTTTACCGCAATTCTAAAATTTGTCAACCATCTCGAAACCTCAATAAAAATGTACAGTGTAGAAAAAAAAGTGAATGCGTAAAACTAGGATAGCTTTAAATACTATTGTAATGTTTAATCAGCAATATTGTACCTTTGTTCATTCGTCCTGTCACATTTCACAACTTCTATAAATAAATTTTAAACGTATATCAGTCATGTCTTCCTGATTTGTTTTTTTAAGATTTTTTGTTTATTTAAAAGTAATATTCCTTATAGAAAACTGCAAACCAAGGCGAAAATTCATGTATTCTTCGAACGCAACAGGAATTTCTTTGGAAAATTCTATATAACCTGACGGATCCCAGGTACGATCTAGATCGTTCGGGAGTTTCCTGCACGGGATTCATGCTGAGGTGACACCCGGGTGTCGCCACTGTGCGGAACGCCCGGAGGACACGGTGGAGCACACAGTCGAGCTGTGTCCTACTTGGGCGGAGCATCGCCGTGCCCTCGTGGGGGCGATCGGCGGCAGAGACCTCTCGCGCCGGGTCTTGGTTGAAGCCATGGTCCGGAGCGAGGAGGAGTGGCAGGCGGTCGCCGACTTCTGCGAAGCAGTAATGCTCGCAAAGGAGGAGGCCGAACGCATCAGGCAACGGCGTTATCGACGCCGCCGTCGCCGTCGCCGGGATTCTGATCCCGATTTCCGGTCAACGTAGACGCGGGCTTGCGGACAGTGAGCAATGGGTAGCTCACTGTCCGGCCGTCCGGTAACTGTCCGGACCAAGCCCAAGTCGTCGACGGCGCGCACTGTTCCCGCACGCCTCAAAGAGTTGTCAGCAACAGCAGGGACCCAGCCGGGTCGAAGCCTACTGGGGCCAGGGTTATCCGAAAGGGCGCTCGAGCTCCGGTATGAAGGCTAGAAGGAACGGGGTGGGTCTTTTAGTCAGTAAGAGTCTGACACTATCTCCCGCTCCGCCCAAGGGCGGGGGATGTCACTGCATGATTTTTCCCACCATAAAAAAAAGAATGTACGATCTAGATAAAAGAAAAACCAAGATAATGCTCGGTGTCGTAAATGCCGATAATCCAAAATAAATTATCAAAGCTAGTAAAACCTCATCCAAATACAAAATATCAAGTTAAGAAGTACAAAGTGCACACACAGAAAAACACAAAACTAAATTTATTGTATACTCTTAATGGATAAGCGAAGAATTTGACTATAACGTAATCATTTTCTTTATAGATAAACAAGAGGCTACAGTTGTGGAAATCGAAATAGACACGAAAGCTGAAGAATCTGTATCACCGGTTCAAGCTGTAGCTCCACGAAAATATAACTGCATCGCGTGTGACAGGAGCTACCTAACACGCAGTTTCCTCAGCGCACATTTCAGACGTTTCCATCTGAAAGAAAAAAGCCATGGCTGCTCAGACTGTGGTAGAGCGTTCTTCAGAAATACCGACCTCAAAAAGCATATGCTGATTCATACAGGGGCTAAAGATTTTAAATGTGAAATCTGCACAAAGTCTTTTGCTACGAAATCGAATCTGAATCAGCATGCGAGGATTCATAACAATGATAAGCGTTTTAGATGCGACCTGTGTGATCAAGCGTTTGTGCAAAAACCTAGTTTAACCTACCATATGAGGGCAAAGCACGAAGATGTACTGTTTGTTTAATTTAGTGAAGACAGATTGTAAAAGTCATGCATTATGTAGATACAGCAAACTAACAGCTGAGCTAAAATGATTACTAGCATTTTTGTTGTAAAAAAACCTGTCAACTGAACCAGTCAAATTATCAAGTAATGTTCTTATGGGATGAACAAAAATATACGAAATACGTGGCGCTTATGAAAGTGAGCTAAAAATATATAAACTTTAGCCTTCAATATCTCCGTAACCTGACGGTTCTCAAGTACATAATAAATGCAATAGAAGAATGATTGAGGAATTTTCGATTTCGCAAATTTATGTACAATAATCTGATTGAGAGGACATGATCATAAAACTACTCCAAAAACAATTGTTATTTTTTAACTAAAACAGATAAGCGAAGACGTTGACTATAACTTGATCATGTTCTTCATCAAGAGAAACTGGCTACAGCTATAAAAATTAATACAGAACCGAAAATTGAAGATACTGTGTCACCCAAGAAAAAACAAATAAAAGTAAATCCAGAGGCAGTGCCTCGAACACGCACGAAGCGACTAAGGACTACATAAACATCTACACAATCTGAAAATAATCTTAGATTTTACAAATGCCATTATGATACTCAAACATGGCGATAAGGGATACTATTGCTGCTATTGCAACGGAAATCTTCCAAAATCCTATGGATTTGAAAGTACACAATATGACGAAATATGCAAATGAAATTCTATGGCAACATCACAGCTAATGGACCGTATATATTCTTAGTCAAACTATCACGAACCTGAAATATATTCTATGCAGCAATAATATAGCTTCTCTTGAAGATATATTCGTCCATACGTCAGAGAAACACAATAAGAAATTTCGTACCTACTGATATATGAAATCAAATATTCCCCTTCAAGTTCGATGCGAATCAACTGAAATGCTGTCTATGTACTAATAACGTTGTTTTTGCCTCGTTTAGTTCATTAAATGACATTTATTTTGCAAATAGGTTTTAAAAAACACTTTTACGTGTCATTTTTTTTTCGTCAGTTTAAACTAGATGAGGCCGAAGAGTCAGATCAAACTGCATGCAGTTAAATATATGCAGTCCATCTGATGGCAGCCTAACCTGCTTCGCCCAACTTTTCTATTTTACCAATCTGTTATAAATTCTTATGCAGCTTTGATATTAGATAGGGTGTCATATTTTCTTTATTATCTCTTTGAATGCCGTAATTAGAGACACAATAGAAAGACAATTGCTTATGTCGAACTGTGTAACATAAGACATTCAAAAGGTTAATTGAACTTTCTCCAACTGTTAATAGATGAAAATGTTTGGGTGCTTAATCGCAAAAATAGATCACATTGTGATCTCCTGCCGGAAATACGTTGAGTTATCATTGTTACCAATAAGCGTGATTAAAAAGTTTATAATCCGTGAAACCCGGTACTCAGGGATGTTACTTGAATTTAATATTTTATGAATTTAAGTCAAGTATAACTTAGAACTTTGTTTGTAAGAAAATTGTACAATTTCAAATAAGTTGCCAGTTTTAATTTACATTGTATGTTGCCAGTATTTAATTTACATTGTATGGCTTACGTAAAATTAAAAATTTTCTTATGAAAACAAGGTGAACATTGGGTTCACCAAAATTTCGTTTTCGGCAACATTGCCAGCACAGAGACATATTTTTCTTCGCATATATTTTTTTGTTTAAGCCCAGCATTACTACTTTTGTAATAAACATAATTCTCCCTGTGTTCTCTCTTTAAATGACTTTAAAATCTTTAAATTAAAGTTACTTTCGTGGGCTCTAAGTAGATTTATAAGGTTTATTGATAAGCTTTCAATTGTCTGTTATTGTACAAAACTGTATATTTGTGTAAAGAGCCAGAAAATAATTTGGCCCATGACTTTGGATTTAAACTAACATAATTGTTAGTTGTTCAATGTGATGTGTCTGCTCACTTTTGTGTGATTTTGGAACATCGATATCTTCTCATAGAAAACTAAAAAATACACAGGGTGTCTCTGACATCGACGCATAAACGAATACCACTTATCCTGGACATGATTCTCGACTCCCCAGTGGTGGAATTTTTCGTCGGCTTTTTGTTTAAACTTCACGTACAGTAGTAGTACATAGGCGGACTAAATGCGACAAGGCATTCTCTCCCAGTCAACCTTTGGGTTAAAAAAGAGATCACTATGGTAGGTTTGCACAATAAACGAATAACAAATAATGAAAACGGAAAAAAAGTTATTTATATATAATAAATAATAAAATACATAAATATGCTAAAATAATAAACTAATAAATACTATGAAAAATATAAAATCTTAAAGAGAACTTAATAACAATTCTGACGAAGAACAAACTAAGGTTGAGACGTCTAATTAAAAAAAAAACCGTTATTTTTTAATTTAAACTGTAAATTCGTTATTCTAACCAACACCGATGATATTTTTAGTAAAAATACAAAAAACATTGATTTTAAAATTAATTAATTAAAAAGTCATCGGGGTAGATAAAATCGTTAGTCTAATCAATCCTGATGACATTATTAATTTCAAAGGTGATTCATTAATTTTTTCACAAAAAATGTTAAAATAACTATTTTATACAATTTAAATTAAATAACGTAAAAAAAAAAAATGAAAAAACCGACGAAAAATTCCACCACTGGGGGGTCCAGAATCATATACTGGATCCTTGGTATTCGTTTGTTCGTCGATGTCAAAGACACCCTGGGGTGCTATTCTCTAAGAAAGCGCAGCGCTGGCACAGCGACGAGTCGGCAGCGCAGTACATTGAATTAACAATCCAATGTAAAGGGGCATTGGGTTGTTAATTCAATGTACTGCGCTGCCGACTCGTCGCTGTGCCAGCGCTGCGCTTTCTTAGAGAATAGCAACCCTGTATACTACTGGCGTAAAACTTGAATGGCCCCTGTGTAGTGGTCTATGAGGCCTTTGCCTTGCACTGTCTTGTAATATATTTAAGTTAATTATTATACTTACTTTCTGTATAACTTAGATATGTTCCACCGTGAAATTTTCCTGTCGACCACTTTTGCCCATACGCTCAAAGCAAAAAACTTGCAAAAGGTCGACAAGAATATTTCTCAGGTGAACAATGGGTAATTTGAATTATATTTAAAATAATTAGATATCTAAGTATTTTTCTGTGTAATTCAATGTGGATAATACATAATAGTAAATAACTAATAAATGTTTTATTTCGATAGATCGGAATATGAAGTGATGACCTTGATTTCCCAAAAAAATTTACATGCTAAAAAAACACTTAAATATTACACTTTATTTAGATCTAGCTTTTCCCGCGGCATCCCCCGCGTACTTAAAATATAGCCTATGTCACTTAAGAATAAAGCAGCTTTCTTTCAGTAAAAAAAATTACCAATCGGACCAGTACTTCCAAAGATTACCCTAATAAACTTACCTCTTAATAATATTAGTATGGAAGTATAGTGTATTATCACTAAAAAAACCTTAAGAACTAGCTTAAAGTAATCAAAGACATAGTCAAAAAACTCCTCCGCATCGCTGTCGACTGCTATGTACACAAAAGGCTGGCGACATTGCACGCTGTATGGCAATGCCAATCTTCTGCCTAAGGTAAAAGCCATCCCTCGGGTCGCGCAAAGTGTCCACAAGGCGTTAGGAAAGCTTGGTACAACCAGGTCTGCTACACGCCAAATCTCTCATAGAAGGCTAATCACAAAAACGAACTGCCGAGCTTCTTGAGCTTAGCAGGACGAACATCTGTGCGATAGCCCGCGCCTTAACCGGCCACTGCAAACTAAGCAGGCACCAATTTCACATAAAACTGAGTGACACTGATGTTTGCCGGTACTGCAATCAGGAGTGGGAGACGCCTAAGCACCTCTTGTGTGAATGCGGGCCCCTTATCCACAAACGCAACGCATCCATCTGGGCCGACACATTATTCGCCCGGAGGAGATTAAAACTCTAAAAGCTAGGAGTATTCTAAATTTCTTGGAAGCCTCCGGGCTAAAAGAGTTACTCTAACAAGGTGGCGAGTCACAATAGATCTTTTAGGTCGCAGTGACTACATCCCCTACACTATTAGTGATGCATAGCCCCTTATCTTCTAAATAATAATAATAGGAAAGGTCTTCTCTAGACAAATAGATTTAGATTATTTTATTATTAGTTGTGTGTCTATAGTCCAGAATACTCCTATACCTCCTCTTCTTCTTCTTTCTGTCCTTATCCCATATTACTTGGGCTACACATTTTCTTCTTCCATTCTGTCCTGTCACCCGTCAAACTATCACTAACTACCTTTTCTTTCATATCACTTCTCACACAATCCATCCATCTCCTATACCTCCTAATAAGTTATATTTTTATTCAGATTTTATGTAGCTAGTACTAGAACGAGTGAGCTATAAAATTAGAACATCCTTTCGTAAGTCATTCACTACGAGGTTTTTATCAATGGAATTTTTTTGTGATGTTACTGAATTTTTCACACGTAAGGGTTCCCTGTAATGTTATGTAACCCGGGAGCATATCATTGAATCGGCTGATAGTGGTTGCTCCTGAAGTCGTACCTACCTTAAGTTGGCATGAAGGAACAGCTGTCTAGCTGAAAACAAGTAGAAAGTCCTATAAGACCGCGAACTCGCTTAGTATATTGCTGGGGTTGGAGCTAACATCCCTCCGCAGTGTCGTAGGTACATTGCTTCCTCATTGGGCTACTTCGAGCATTAAAAAAACAGCACTCTAAAGATGTTGTTATATTCAGCAAACTACAAGTCTTTGGTCGTGTAACATAAAACTAAAGAAGTCTTACAAAATACTCATTAACTATATCCGATCTTCACAAAAAAGAGGTGTGTATAAGCAAGACGAACCATCTCACTAATAATGCAAACATAATATTTGAAGCTTCAAGTTTTATCCAAGAAACTGCAAAATCTAAACCTATAAATTATTTTTGACTGATTTATCTTTTTCTTTGTAGGTGATCAACTTAAAACTGTTGTAACAGAAGAAACAAAGGACATACCTATAGAAATTATAGATGATAAAAATTTTGAAAACACGGAAAAAGAACTACAAAAAACACCTCGAACCGAACTGTTAAAACACCGAAATGCCATTAAAGAAATACTTCTACACTCTAATGCAACACCTATAAGAAGGTATGGAGGGATCGGATATACGTGCAGCTACTGTCCAAAACAGTTCGAGAACCCTGGAGATCTAAAAAAACATACTCTGGATAGTCACAAAAATATCTCAGAGGCAAACTTTATGAAGAAAATGAACATGTCCGAATATGTCGTAAAGTTAGACATAACCGCACTAAAGTGTAAGCTATGCGATAACGATATGGATACTCTAGATTCCTTTATACAACATCTTCATAATGTGCATGATAAGAAAATATATAAAGACCATATAAACCACATCTTTCCGTTTAAATTCGGTGACGATTTACTAAAATGCATATTTTGCCCAAACACTTACAGTAAGTATAAAACTCTTGTCGGCCATATGCATGCCCATTTCAGGAATTATATTTGCACTATTTGTGACAACGGATTCGTGAACAGAAACTCCTTGACACAACATACAGTAAACCACAAAACAGGAGCGTATGTTTGTGACTATTGCCCAAAAGTCTATCCCACTCAAGTAAAGAAACGATTGCACGAAAGAACATCTCATACACACGTAAACACTACATACAAATGTGGGTATTGTAAAGAAGCTTTTAAAGATTATGGACAAAAGGAAGTCCATATAGCTTCCGTACATAATGTTGCATCATTGGAAGCTGCATGTCAAGCTTGCAACAAAGTATTTCCCAATAGAAAGAGACTAAACATTCATGTAAAGAAATACCATTTAATGGAGAGACCACATAAATGTAAAGAATGTGATATGGCATTTTTTTCCACGACTGGGCTTAAAAGCCACATGGTCGGGCATACTGGGTTAAAGGAATTTCAGTGTTCAGTCTGCCTAAAGCACTATGGAAGGAAAAAGACACTGAATGCTCATATGCGTACACATGCTGAAGAGAAGATGTTTAAATGTGAGCACTGTGGACAGAACTTTACGCAGAAAAGCACTTTGAGAGGTCATATGAGATCTAAACATAGTGATATTGTTTAAAAGAATTTGTGAAGACTTGTTGCGGAACAGTAGTTGGAAGAAAAACAGGATCTAAAAGTCGTGTAGTGAATTCCTAGCATAGAAACTGTAAATTGATATTTGTAAGGTTTTGTCGTTCATTAAATAAGTATCATAAAACTTTTAGTTTTTTATTTGGTTACTGAAAACTGAAACTTAGGAATTTAGTATCTATACAATCTATAATAATAATAATAATATAGATAGAGCAATCATTGTGCCGATAGTCGTGACGGCCAATGGCTTAATAGCCAAGAGCCTCGATCAACATCTGCGGAGGCTCTCGTTAGGCAGTTGGATCAAGGGCTTGATCCAGAAGGCAGTACTCCTTGACACGGCGCGTATTTTCCGGAGGTTCCTCTCTCAGGAGCCCTGACCACCGGTAGCTTGGACCCTGTTCCCGATGCCGGTGGGCTACTATTTTTTGTATTTTTAAATGTTTTTTTTTTTTTAATATCCGTTTTATAAGAAATATTTTAAAATATAATTAATATGTTTAAATATAAATAAATGAAATAATAATATATCTTTATTTCATAAAAATACAGATTTGACATGTTTTACATAAAAAAAGACAACCTGAGTGAGCTTTTGGTAGAAACACAATACAATACAATATATATGGACTGTAATCTGTACACAATAATGGAAAAGCCTGCCTCTCAAACTAGGGTGGAACCTGTATCTTGAGAGACAGTCTGTAACACTTCCGCGCCTTTGCAGCGGTGGATTTAATTTCATTTGCAGTAGGTATACCCTTAAACATTAGAACAGCGTGGCGTTTAAAGAAACTATCTTTGAAACCAAATATCAAGAATGTATTCAATTAATATGTTAAAATGTATTCAATTTTTGATCGTCAAAGTTAAACATAATTACGGCTCCCCAACACACCCACTCACTATACGACCTAATTTGAAATTCAGCAGAGAAAGATCAAACGAGGTTACTGGTAACTCCGTAGCGTGGATCCAAGTACCATTAAACACCCAATGCTAGCCTGCAAGAGTAATTTATTTTATTGATACCAAACAATTATTTTTTGTGCAACATAATTTTGCACTCACCTGAGTATCGAAATTCATTAAATTAACTTAAAATGTCTTCCGAATTCGTTCTCAAGGCAAATTGTGAGCACATTTAAGTTTCTTATGTAAATATAAGGCGGTCTGAAATAACTGTGGTCGCGGTGAAGCTAAGTTTGTCAATTAATTAAATCACATGCAAGATAACTAAACACTATTAAAATTTAACTTTATGTAGAGTACTTTACAAAAAAAAAACAAAATGAATTAATTTTTGTGCGATAGTGTGAATGCATGAAATATAATTATACTTTTCTTTATAGGTCCTCAAGCAGAAACAGTCGAAATTAAAATAGAAGTCGAACCAGATGAAGATGAGACAGGAAATAATACACCATTAATAATTGCTGATATAAGTGTAACAAACCCTACTATAGCAAGTGGTTCATGCAAAACTCCCCGAGTGTCAAAAAGGTTAAGTAAAGAAGTTAACAAACATAAATCGAATATTATAGAAATAATGCGTTGGTCCAACGCAACTCCAATAAAACTTTGGGGAGATATGGGTTACATGTGTTGTCACTGTGAAGAACAGTACCATGAACCCGAAGATCTCAAGAAACACACCCTACAGGTCCATAAGGATGTTACCAAAGCCACCTTCTTAAGTAACATGAGCATGTATAATTATATCATCAAGTTAGACATCACTGGTTTGCAGTGCAAGCTATGTACCAAAAGCATCGACACTGCAGAAGAATTGATGGATCACTTAAAGAATGAACACAAGAAAGTAATATTTACTGATATCAAAAATCACATAGTCCCTTTCAAGTTTAACTCAAAATCTCTGGAATGTTTTGTTTGCAAGAATGTTTTTAACAAATTCAAATTACTATTGATACATATGTCTATACATTATAGGAACTACATATGTGATATCTGCGATGCCGGTTTCGTAAATTACTGTGGACTTAAAGTACATAAGTCTAGGCATAAAATTGAAAGCTTCAACTGTAGCACATGTTCTATGAAATTCGAAACATTGGCTGAGAGAAACCAGCATGTGAAGAGCAAGCATAGCAAAAAAGTCCGCCACACATGTGGGTACTGTAAGGAAACTTTCAATGATTATAGGAAAAAGGAAGCTCATCTGATATCAGCACATGGACTGAAAAAGCAAAAGTCGTCTTGCAACGCTTGTGATAAAGTATTTACACACCGCAAACATTTATCTGTTCATGTAAAAAGAGATCATTTGATGGAGAGACCACATGTTTGCGAAGTATGTCAAAAGGCATTTTTCTCTTCAAGTGAACTGAAGACTCATATGACAAAGCATACAGGAGCTAAACCGTTTAAGTGTGAAATTTGTTTGAAGTCTTATGGATTTGCAAAGACCTTAAGAGAACATATGAGGATTCATAATGATGACAGACGTTTTAAATGTCGACATTGTGGACAGGCTTTCGTTCAGAAATGCAGCTGGAGAAGTCACATGAAATCTAAGCATGGAGACATTGTATAAATGTATGTTATTACTCATTAAAGAGCTTAAAAGTTACTGCTTATTTCAATTGCATATCTATAGGGTGACTGGCAATTAGTGTACGATACTTAAACCCGTGATTGTGCTCATGACAACAAACAATTTTTATTACGGGAGCAAAGCCGAAATCGCGAAAAAAATATCAGCTGTTCAGTACATTAGGCAAACATAAATGTACTGAACAGCTGATTTTTTTTCGCGCATTTTGGTTTGTTACTAGAGTAAAAGTTGTTGGTTATCTTGAGCACAATCACGTGTTTAAGTATCGTACACTAATTACCAGTCACTCTTTATACTGATTATAATAAAGTATCAGTTTTTTTTTACATTTATTTGTTTGTTTAAACGCGCCAATCTCTGGAACTACCAGCCAGATTAGTAAAAATCTTTTCTGCGTGGGATAGCTAAATTTATGAAGAATATTATATACTCTGGAAACGTTTTTATACCATACAAATTATAAATGAAAAAGGGTTCGTGGATATGACGGTGAACAATTACCTACAACCTTTTCAGACCTACTGAAAATGCTGAATAAAAAATCATAAAAATGGGTTAAGCTGTTTCGGAGGAGTTCGATAAGAAACATAGTAACACAAAATTTTTATATATCAGGTATAAGAATAAACAAGAACGTACGTAAACGGGGTAGTAACATAGATGCGGATGAACATTTGTATTTTCAGAACTGATATTTGTTCAGTTTTTAGGTTTTTGAAAGAAATTGGTATATTGTAGATTTATACCAATGTCCTTTTTCCATCAATGTTTCATTTAAAAAAATTTAAAGTAGGCATATTGGCATAGTGATGTGTGCGTAAGCCTCGTCAGCGTGATAAAGCTTTATTATGAGAAAATGCACTGCTGGATTAAAAATATGCCGAGTTTCATTAAAATCGCCTTCGAGGTGTATTATTTTTTAACACTTACGTATTTATTTCCACGTTTATAATATTTTTGTGAAATTAATATAAATTATAACAGAGCAAAACATGATGTATTAAAGCTAAACAGAGCATTATAATACAATAATGTAAAATTTCTCTTTGTAGGTCACGGACGGGGAACTAGGATTATCAAAATAGAAAAACCGACAAAAGCATCCGTTGAATTGAAGTTCATCTCAAAACTAACAACGAGAAACCCAAATGCAATCCTAAAAGGCTCAACATCAGAAATTATGAAGAACCAAATTAATCTAAAAAATATATTACTCAACTCTAACGCTAACCCCATAAGATGTAAAGATGGTCATGGATATGGCTGTTCTTTCTGTCCAAAACAGTTTCAGGAGCCGACTACTCTCAAAAAGCACTTTCTGGAAGAACACAACAATGATAAACTGATAAAGTACAAGACCGCTAAGCTATTTGAACACGTCATCAAGCTAGATATAACGTATTTGAACTGTGCTCTTTGTGACAAAGACGTAAAACATTTGGACGACCTTGTAAAACATCTGAAGGACGAACACAACAAGCCGATGTATCTAGACGCCAAAAGCCAAATCGTTCCGTTCAGATTCGACACCCCCGAACTAAAATGTGTCATATGCTCCACAGAATTCAGTTCATTCAAACTTTTGCAGGAACATATGAATTCACATTTCGGTAATTACATTTGTGAAATATGTGGAACTGGTTTTGTAACGGATAGATTGCTGCTAAATCACGTCAGACGGCATGATAGCGGAGAATATAAATGTGAACAATGCGACAAAACTTTTAAGAACCAGATTAAAATGCGCGAACACATACAGCGAACACACTTAGGTCAGAGTAAAAGAAACAGATGCAATTACTGCGAGGAAAGATTCGTTGATTATTGGAAGAAGATGGACCATATGGTGAAAGAGCATGGAATGCCTCCTGTCGTCCTTAAATGTTCCGCTTGTGATCTAACTTTTAGTAACCAAAGGTCCTTATCGCGGCACACGAAGAAAGACCACCTTCTAGAGAGAAAACACAAGTGTAGTGAATGTGATATGAGGTTCTTTGGAAAGAGTGGTTTACAGAAACATATGGTCAAGCACACGGGGCTGAGGCAGTTCAGATGTGAAGTTTGCTTAAAGGCTTATGGAAGGAAGAATACGCTTAGAGAGCATATGAGGATTCATGCGAATGATAGGAGATTCTCTTGTACTCACTGTGGCCAAGCGTTCGTCCAAAAGTGTAGCTGGCGGAGTCATATGCGTTCTAAACACGGGGAAGAAGTGTAAGAGTAGTAGACATTATGGAGAGTTAATGTTATTGTGTAGTCTTAATATAGATTTTTAATTGTTAAATGATTTATTTTTAAAGTCTATGCTTAGTCATAATTTCTTTGACTTATTGATAAATTGAAATATTGTTTTATTATTTTATAGTTTTGCTCTCATGTGATCTTTCAACGAATTATTTTATAACGAGCCTATGTAGATGTTAGAGCGCTAATCGATACGTAATCTCGAGAATTGAACTGATTAGTATTGAAAGCATTTATTTGTTCATAGGTGAACAACGGAACACACCGTATAAAGAAGATAATTTTACTACAGGGGAACCTGTAATGAAAACTCAACCAACCTCTGAAAAATCACGCAAAGAAACAAACAGAAGCTCCGACGTTTTAAAAACAATACTTCTATATTCTAATGCAACTTTAATTAGAAATAAAGATAACAATGGATACCGCTGTAATTTCTGCCCGAAGAAATTCGAAGATCCGAAAAATTTAAAGACTCATTCTTTAGAAGAACATTCCGACATACAAAGTTTGCGAATGCCAAAATCTTTTGAATACCTTATAAAAGTTGACATAACTGATTTGAAATGCAAAATTTGCAATAAAAGTCTTCCAACGTTAGATGGTTTTGTCGCACATTTAAAAACTGATCATAGAAAAAAGATAAGCACAGATATGAACGAAATTATTCCATTCAAATTCGACACTGAGAAATTTCACTGCGCTGTTTGTAGAACGGAATACTCAACATTCAAAATATTACAAGAACACATGCACCATCATTTCAGAAACTATATTTGCGAAGTGTGCAATGCAGGCTTCATAACACGACGGTTACTAATCTGTCATAAGAGAAGACACGCAAAAGGTGAATTTAAATGCAGTCAATGTGATAAAACTTTCATTTGCGATCAAAAAAGAAGAGATCACGAACAGAGAATACATTTAGGCCTTAAAAAGAGGAACAAATGCAAAGTATGCGAAGAAAAATTTGAAGATTATTGGACAAAAATGCACCACATGGTCAAGAAACATGGAGCTCCTCCAATATCCTTAAATTGTACTGCTTGTGACCGTATATTCACAAACAGGCGATCTCTGGCACGCCATGTTAAAAAAGATCACTTGATGGAAAGACAGCATGTCTGTACAATTTGCAATATGCAGTTCTTCTTAAAACATGACCTAGTAGAACATATGAGAGTACATACAGGGATTAAGAAGTTTCAATGTCATGTGTGTACGAAACACTATGCGACTAAAAAATCGTTGCAACAGCATCTTCGGTCGCATGCTGACGATCGTCGGTTTGCTTGCTCTGTCTGTAGTCAAGCGTTTGTACAAAAACGTACGTTGAAAAGTCACATGAAAGCAAAGCATGGAGACACAGTAGTATAGAATTAAATACTGTCGACTTAATTTTGTTTTTAGGTAGGTATTAAAGTTAAATTTGAATGATGCGTTTGTTTTTTTTTGTACCTGAAGATTTGAGCTTTATTAAAATCAATCCTTTTTTACCTCTTATACAATTTAAGACATTTTAAGAAGGATCTCAGAATACTGCTTATGGTACAGAAGACAATCTCATGTATGTACTTCACTTTTTATACCTACGCTCGGTGGACGCACACTGATGAGCGTTTGAGCCGGAACTGTTCGACGAGCGGGCCGAGGCGCTCCGAGATATCGTGTCCGTGAGCGGTGTCTATGTGTGCGTTGTGAGAGCGCGCACAGTATCTAGATTGACTTCTGTACCTATAGGTACAATATTTTGTGCCTAGACTGAAAGAAGTCATTGGATGATTTCACACTTAAAAGAATATATCATATACGTTTATACCTGTTCAGTTTTCACGTAGGAACCTAATGACAGCATCAGCGGACTGCATTGCCGTGGCCGAATTATGGGCCAGGCAAGGAATTTAACTAGTTTTGCTATCGTTAAAAAAAACCACAAGTGAACTTGCTTTGACAACTATACAATTGCGGTCACGGATCTTGAGCGCTGGCTTCAAGTTGCGCAGAAGTCAAATATTCGGTTAGTTTAGTCTTTAGTGGTGCGAAGTGAGACGTGAGGGCGGGGAGCGTCAGTGATTGGCTCGCCGCGCCATCTTGCCATAGACGTCACTCCTGATTCGCTCCCTGCGTTGCTGCATGTATCGATTGGCTTGTCAATGTATGAAATGCGCAAAGCGATCCCCACTCTGACGCCAAGCGCTCAAGATCCGTTTTGGCAATTGTACATCTGTGACCACAATTACGCCAGTTACAAAGAAGGACCACCTCGGAGCGAGGAGGGATGGCAGGCGGTTGCCTTCTTCTGCGAAGTAGTAATTCTAGCGAAGGAGGTGGCCGCACGCGCGAGGGAACGGATCTCACGCTCCAGCCGCCGCGATCCCGGTGCTAATTTCTAGCCACAGTAGACGTAGGCAGGCACCGATCTAGCAATTCAGCCGCTCCGGGCAAAAATAGTTTTCGCCGCCCTTTACATACACAAAACCATATAAGTCATGAGTCTTAAGTCTTAAATATTTCCACTATCCAACCTGAAGTAGGTTGGAAGGTGGCACATAAAATTCTCAACCTGCCAACATGGGTGTGGATGGCTAATAGGGGCTTTCTTCAAAAATTCTGTTTTCTTCAAAACACCATCTCAGACTAATCTGCATGGTTCTCATGTGATTTGACCATTACATATTTACTGACTTTAAAAGAGACTTTGACCCTTGCGTTTGTTTCGGTGTTTCTTCTCAGGGTAGTCGGCCAGGAATCACCGGCCTCATCTAGCTTAAACGGACGAAAAAAAAAATTTGACGTGTAAAAGTGTTTTTTAAACCTATTTGCAAAATAAATATCATTTATCATTTACTGACAAATGCTTGCATTGACTGGACAGGTCCACTCAAATCTGTGTGGTTCTTCCCTCAAAATACCATCTGTGACACTAATTTGCATAGCTTTCATATGATTTGACCATTACATGTTCTTTACTGTATAGACTTTAAAAGAGACTTTGACCCCTGAGTTAGTTTCGGTGTTTTTTCTCAGGGTAGTCAGCTAGGAAACACCGGCCTCATCTAGTTTAAACTGACTGAAAACAAAATTGACGTGTAAAAGTGTTTTTTTTAAACCTATTTGCAAAATAAAGATCATTTAACAATAATTAAAAAATACCGCATCACTGGACTCAGTTGAACAACTCAACAACATCGACTTCATGTGGAAACTTCTTATCAATTTCGTATACTTTAAAACAATATTTTACTCATTATTTCCAGGTCTTCGCTCCAGAACTATTCCCGAATCTCCAATAATCTTCGAAGAGGAAGAGAAAAGCATTACTTTAGATAGAAAACTGAACTATGCTTGCTTCGTATCCATCCGACCGGTAGGCAAGAAGACGATACCTTGGGTCCGCGAACAGCAGAAGAAAGCTGCCCAAGAGAGAAGATTAACGGAACTGGACTGGCAGTTCGACAACATTAAGACTGTCCTAAAATGCTCCAACGCGACACCAGTTCGCTGTCGAGTAGGCAGTAGATTCGCTTGCAGTTACTGCCTTGACCAATTCCAAAACCCGACCGAATTGAGAAACCATTCTTTGGAAATCCACAGTAATGACAGGCCAGAGTTCTTCAACGCAAGATCTTTGTCCAGACATATTGTTTATTTGGACATTACTGGATTGGAATGTAAGGTTTGTAATCAGCCTATGGATGGATTGGATCAATTGATGGATCATTTGAAGACTGAGCATGAATCGTTGATTTATAAACAGATAAAGAATCAGATCGTTCCTTTTAAGTATGATGGCAGGAAGCTTCTGTGCGGAGTTTGCGCAGCCGACATCGGGGAGTACAGCGATTTCCAAGATCACATGTCAGAACATTACCGAAACTATATTTGTGGATTCTGTGATGCTGGTTTCGTTATTCGCAGTAAAATGCTTGAGCATAAGAAAGCAGTCCATTTAGTTTAATGTCTATTACTAAGAATATTACTTAGAGTCAATTTATACAACGCAGAGTCGAAGCGCATCGAAGCTTCTATCCAAAATTGACCTTAAAATTGATTTAACCTTAACTCCACAGCGTAAATACACGTTACTTTTGAGATTTTAAAAAGACGCGTGCATTTTTCGGAATTTACGCGTCTGCGCGTGAACAACAGTGATTGGTGCGCGCGCATTCTCGCGTATCCATGCGCCCACTACTGAACCTACGCGTCATCAGTCGGAAATTGGCTAATTCAATAGCACTGCTGTTGATGTCCATTACTACACGTAAAAGAATGCGCGCGTATTCTGGCAAACACGCGCGCATTCGTGCGGTTTCGCGTTAGTTATAAAGATTTAGACGCTTCGACTCTGCGTTAGTATACATTGACCCTTAAGGTGCAGGCAAACTTGTCAGGTACACCCTAGCGTGTATGGCTTCAGATACTAAATCAGTAAGTTGTCAAATAAGTTTTGATTTTGTACGTCTAACATTTTTCTTGTAACCTCTGTGTGATGTTGTGCTCGTACTTTTTAATTAGATTGTAGTGTCTTACATTATGATAGACGTTTTATATTAGTAAGTATTATTACCATTCCTAATATTTTTAATAAATGTAACTGCTTGATTACTTGGAAGAGTGTGTTTTTTTTTCGTCACCACATGCTATCCGGTACTCATTTCAAAATTATGTAGATAGGTTGTTCAAAATCACGTTTTGCCCCTTCAGTGTAAAACAATTTTTTGTTTTTGAAGGAGCGTAGTAAAAGACTTTCATAAATATATCGTTTTAAAATTAGTTCTTATGTATCCCAATCTAGCTTAAATAGAAATTGATATATACCGGTAAGAGTCTTATATTTCGACCGTGAATTTGGCATTAGCTAAATGGCCTTTTGCGTTCTTATTAAGAGAAAAGATTTCGTCAACTTTGATTTAAGAAATAACTAGCTTTTGCCCGCGGCTTCGCTCCCGCTCCCGCTCTACCCTACTCCACCCTACTATATCTTACTCTACCCTACTCTATCCTACTATACCCTAATTTTGATTTTTTTCATACGAATCTTCTCCTCACAATAACAAACAACAAAAAAAGAATTAGCGAAATCGGTTCAGCTGTTCTCGAGATTTGCGCTTAGCAACACATTTAGCGATTTATAGATAGAGAAATAATAATAGCAAAAATTTGAAAAGCATTTTAATACAATGCGCGACATTCTTTGAGCTTGTGGATAAAACTACTGTACTTAGCGAACGAAATGAAATATACAAAAAATATCTCTTAAATACTCCTGTAGCTCATTTAGGCTCAGAATTTTGTTATGCCAGCGAGTACAATTTCAAGAAACAAAAAATTAAATAACATTAAAAATCTTACAACAGCCTAAGTTAACTGGGAATTTCTCCTGAACTAATATTATTAAATAAACGTAATTTACAAAAAAAAAAAACCGTGTATATGAAATAATAAATAGCGGCTATATGGAGTGTAAACTATAGTCGGATACGCAAAGAATTCGATAGTAATATATACGTCAAAACGGATAAGTAAGATTTTTTTTCCGTGGAACAAATCTAAGTAGTCGTATCTTCAGCAAGTCATAATTTTCTGTCCGTTATATGATCTAGAATATCAAAAATGTCAGCTTCATCGCATCAATAAAAAGTAGTATCTTTTTTTTTATTGTTAAGATTATTTTAAACTACCCTCATTTGTATGCGATGTTATCAACCATTAAACAATCGCTTTTTTTGTAGGTATCGACCCGGAGTCCATACTGATCGAGATAGAGGTCGACACTTCATCATTTTTCACTTTCGAAGACGAGACTGAAGTCTCTACGCTCAACGAAGTCGATAAACACAGAGAGAATATCCGAACAATTCTCCTTGCTAGCAATGCCACGCCGATCGGAAGATACGGAAGTCTTGGGTACAACTGTTGCTACTGCACTGAAGTCTACTCAGCTCCCAGGGAACTCAAAAAGCACACAATCGATCGACACGATGAGGAAAACATCTCTTCTTATATGAATAACTATACAATGCTCAACTACATCGTCAAACTAGACATCACTGGTCTCCGCTGCGAAATGTGCATGAAACCTTTCAACGAACTCCAAGGAATTATTGATCACCTCACGGTAGAGCACCAGAAGACCTTTCACACCGATATTGGGAGTCACATTGTTCCTTTTCGGTTCGATTCCGAAGTCCTGCAATGTGTTGATTGCTCGTTAGAATACAAAAACTTTAAGGGCTTACTCGAACATATGAATACTCATTACGGTAACCATATTTGTGACGTCTGTGAAGCTGGCTTTGTGAATAGAAGGATGTTGCAAGCTCACATGTATAGACACAGAACTGGAATCTTCAAATGTGGCTTTTGCGCAAAAGTTTTTGATACTCGAATCAAGATGAAAGTGCATGAACGAATGGTCCATCTGTACGTTAAAAAACGACCAAAGTGTACTATTTGTGAGAGGAAGTTCAGTGACTTCCAGAAGATGATACAACATGAAGCTGATGATCACGGTCTTAAGAGAGAATTTAAGTGTGAAACGTGTAGCAAAATGTTTACTACACAACGATCTTTTACGATTCACAAAAAGTTCTACTGTGTTACTAATGATTAGAAGAAAAATCTTACTGGAATTGAATTCTTTAGTAAAAAAAGCGACAGATGCACTGAAGTAACAACACAAACCTTCTAATAGTTCGTTTCACTGTGGTGGCGTTATTTTCTTGAATATAGCAGTGATATCACTTTCAGTTTTGACGAACATGCGTCTGAAAACGCAAACAGTATTTAACCTATAAGATAGCAATTAAAATATTTCTATCGCTACAATAGGCCTTAAAGTTAAAGAGATGGCAGACGAAGAAGAAGAAGAAGCATTTTACGACCTAAACTGACCTAGTGATGGAGCTAAACAAGGTGTAGGTATAGCTCTATCACTCTATCGCTCGCACGATTGACATTTTAACACGTAGTCATAGTCAGACCCCTGCGCTGAGTTAGTCATTATCCTAACTAATATTATAAATGTGAGTGTGGATGTTTGGATGTTTGCAAAAACGGCTGAACGTATTTGGATGAAATTTTGCATGCATATAACCTTTGTCATGGAAAAGACCATAGGCTACTTTTTATCCCGGAAAAACATCTTTTTCCTACAGGAAAACACGTTTAGAGTGCGATAACCGAAGTACACGCGGACGAAGTCGCGGGCGGACAGCTAGTTATACGTAAATATTAATTAACTAGCTTTTGCCCGCTGCTTCACTCCCACTCTACCCTACTATACCTTACTCTACCCTATTCTACCCTCCACAAACCTAATTTTATTTTTTTTCCATAAGACCTTCTCACAATAACAAACAAGAAAAAAAGAATTAGCGAAATCGGTTCAACTGTTCTCGAGATTTGCGCTTAGCAACACATTTAGCGATTCATTTTCATATTATAGACAAAGACATCCAATATATTTACAGCCAGTTTTTTCATCAACAACTAAAACTATCAGTAAAAGTATTAACTTTTACTTGACTATTACTGATAATATAGCAAATGAGTTTCTTCATCCAAGTAACAGCTAAACTAAAAGTCAATAGAGTTACCATAACACAAGCAGCATAATTACCCCAAAAAAACGTGGGGAGCTTTTTTTACGCATGACAACATCGCAATATCTTCTGTCAAGTAGTGTCAAAAAGTCGAATGTCATTTGATTCTGTTTATACGAACGCCACTTTATTTACCTGGGCTCCAATATTAGTAACGATGGGTCGTGCGAGTGGGAAGTTCGCAGGAGAATTGGCATGGCTAAGAGCGCTGTGTCTCAGCTTAGTAAAGTCTGGAGGGATCGCAACATCTCCGTAAAGACCAAAACCAAACTGGTACGGACACTAGTCTTCTCGATCTTCTCGTATGGCGCTGAGACTTGGTCGCTAAAAGCTGCAGACCGCAAACGCATCGACGCCTTTGAGATGTGGTGCTGGAGAAGGATGCTCCGTGTCCCTTGGACAGCATTTCGGACCAACGTATCCATTTTACAAGAACTTAAAATCGCCTCACGGCTATCGTCCGAGTGTCTTCGCAAGGTTCTGCAATACTTCGGTCACATTGCAAGAAAGGACGGTGGCAACCTCGAAAGGCTCATTTTGACCGGTAAAGTGGATGGAAAAAGGCCTCGCGGGCGCAGCCCAATACGTTGGTCCGACCAGATTCGCACCGCTCTTGACTCTACGATGTACAATGCCCTTCACACCGCCAGAGACAGAAACAGATGGAAGAACATCATAAAGGCTAAAGTGATGAAGCAGGGAGGTCACGACCCTCAGCATTGAGGAATACGACGCAAGGAGGAGGATACGAACGCCAATGAACGAATGTTTTTAGAATTGAATTGATAAATAATAACATAAGTAAATGATTTAAAAAAATAAATGCTATTAGTTGTTGTTATTGCTATTAACAACTGTTATTGGCTTTTTTTTTAACCGTTATTTTTATACGTTTAGGTACACAAGCGCTAAAGGTCGCAGAGCCTAACTTCACACTCGCCAAGATAGAACGGCCATACTGTACATTAGTTAATTTAACGTAGTCGTATTAAATACAAACTGAAAATAAACTTACTTTTCTGTGGTTGGCGTCAGTTTATCTTGTAACAACAGGCTGAAGTATGTAACTGTTTCCTTTGAAATTCTGTATCGGAACAGAAAATCAGCGTCGTCCCATACGAAATGATCTTTGCGAGCATTAAACTTTTTACGTCTACGCGTTAAATAACTAACGATAAGTTCATTGTCTGATGAACTTGAACTTTCACTGGACGAAGTTTTTATTTATGGTGGGATAAATCATGCATTGACATCCCCCGCCCTTGGGCGGAGCGGGAGATAGTGTCAGACTCTTACTGACTAAAAGACCCACCCCGTTCCTTCTAGCCTTCATACCGGGGCTCGAGCGCCCTTTCGGATAACCCTGGCCCTAGTAGGCTTCGACCCGGCTGGGTCCCTGCTATTGCTGACAACTCCTTGGGGCGCGCGGGAACAGTGCGCGCCGTCGACGACTTGGGCTTGGTCCGGACAGTTACCGGACGGCCGAAAAGCGAGCTACCCATTGCTCACTGTCCTCAAGCCCGCGTCTACGTTGGCCGGAAATCGGGATCAGAATCCCGGCGACGGCTGCGGCGATAACGCCGTTGCCTAATGCGTTCGGCCTCCTCCTTTGCGAGCATTACTGCTTCGCAGAAGTCGGCGACCGCCTGCCACTCCTCCTCGCTCCGGACCATGGCCTCAACCAACTGGACGAAGTTCGTGATAACATATTAGTGAAACCTAAATAATCTACAACTTTATCAAAATGACAGTGACTTTAGCTTTAGCAGCCCCCTAATGACTAGTAAAAGTTAAAGGCAAAAGTAACAGTTAAACCAACAGTTAAAATTGTGAAGAAACGAATTTGACCGTTACTTTTACTTTATGACGTTACTTTGGCTGTTACTTTAGATGAAGAAACTGGCTATTGATTATAGATAACAAAAGCTAGAATAATGAGGTTATTCGAATTTTTCGATTGGCAAACGCAAAATCATTATATGGTTCACTTACGTTTACGTGAACAATTCACCTATTTAGAATAATAGTCACACTAACTAAAGTACAATCCAAATTGCTGTTTTCAGTATTATATTTGATCAATACCAGTAAATTTTACATACAGTAATTTTACATAGGTTTGAAGCTAAGAATTCAGTGCTTATTAGAAAAGTTTAATTCAAATAGACCAATTACAGGCACTTTTGAACTGTCAAAATGTCGGTCAGTCAAAAAAAGTGAAGCTAAATGGCACATTCCAAAGCGTATATCTCTATGGAGAAGAACGTGCAAGAAACTCTATGGACACTTTTGTAAATCATATTATAAGTAACATAGAGCTTGGTTACATATTTTTTGTGGCTTCTAATATCGCATAGAACTAAGAAGATAGCATAGCTTAGAAAATAAATCATTAAAAATTTTATTTATTTATTAAAACTTCGTGTAATAAAAAAGGTATAAAGGAGTATTTAATGCCTAAGGCATTGGAAATACTTGCCAGGTGAATAAAAAAAAAAAAATACCGGCGCGAGGCGGAAAAAAAAGATCTCATTGATTAATAGATATTATAGTACCTATTTTCCTAATGACTGTAGGTGTTGTAGAAAAATAAATGTTTTTAATATTAAATTAACGTGTGGAATGTGGATCCCAGTAGGATTTTGACGGAATTTTTTTGAAAAGGAAAGTACAGTGTCTATTTTAAATAAATATTAGCGAATTGTGTCCTAGTTTATATTGTAATGTAAAATTTGTGTAGTTTTGCATCTGAAGTGTCTACACAACTGATTTATCTCAGCAAAATTAAGTACCTTCTTTGATAGATAAAGTAAAAAAGTAAATTTAAATAAAATTCCATAAACGGCTGATAGCCATTAGAATGTTTTACGTCGGGATTGTATTCCTTGGCCCTCGTGACTTCGCCATCTTGTAAGGATCACGCGAGCAGGTAATTTAAAGTTTTAAATAAATCAAGTAATTTTAAAACAATTCCTAATCGATTGATTAATGTTTATTTTT
Organism: Mythimna albipuncta; assembly: GCA_929112965.1. NCBI lineage: Eukaryota > Metazoa > Arthropoda > Insecta > Lepidoptera > Noctuidae > Mythimna > Mythimna albipuncta. Next base: position 4,308,720 of record OV815988.1, read on the forward strand.
TTTTGTTTTTGAATTTACATTTAACTGGCTTTATGACGTGACGTGTAACGTGACGAGGGCGAAATTCACGTAAACGGCCAATGTTGCCGCTTTCTGGATAAAATAATACTGTTTATGAATCTGATAGATTTAATATAATGTTTATGTATGTTCACTTAATGATGCACTTTATATGTAAGTATTTAGTTTGGAAAAATTAAGAAGATATCTCAATTTTTTTGATCTCAAAAACCTGATGTACCTATATTTAGATATATTTGTAAGCAATCAAAGTGTCGATGGAATTTGGTCTGTAAGAAAAAAAATACAATTCGTCTTATTTATAACTTATCGTGTTATCTTTTGTGTCTATCATTATCTACATTGGAGTAGACATAGCAAAAATGATAAAATATTTAGAAAAAATAAATACGTCGTCAACATAGCACATGTTTGATTTACTACCTGCTATTTTTTATTTTCTTCTCGAAACAAGCTTAAAATGTGACGGGCTGATTGTTTTAATAAGCAGCGTCCTTACAGTGTCGCCACTCCTGCTAATAAGCACGCACTGCCATCACTAGTAATATTTTACGTTGGGTCATAATAACTTGGCGGTATCCCTTATTGAATTCTACTGTAGCAGATGTTAAAATATTCATGTAAAGCAATAAAGTGTATTTTGTATAGTGAGTTTTATGAATGATAGTATTTCATCATTCATTCAATGCAACACAGAAAATGAACAGACAAGGACAACAAAATTAAAAAAATAAGCACCTAAATAAAAATACTAATAATATTATTATTCTATTCTTTCTAATTTTTCTGCGATAAAAGTACTCATCTATGTGAAAGTTGGTTTGTTTTGATGTTTGTTAATCAACAATGCCTTAATGGAAGAACACACTAATAAAATATTTTAACAATTGATACCTACCAGGGTTGGAATCCAAAGGCAACTGAAGGTATACGGGTGGTATTAAATCAGTAAAAGTCTTACACTTCTCGCTCAAAAACGGGAGAAGTTATTAATTTGAAGCTTTCCTACCTAGCTTTCATAAAAAAACCTTGGTAAAACTGATTCAGAAATAAATACTAACACTCACTATTTTCTATTTTATAGGAGCAACAAGGAAACCGAAGAAACACATCATAACAATTAATGAAAAAAAGACAAGGCGTAAGAAGAAAGACATCATTGTTATTAATCCTAGCAACACAACTAAAGCACAGGTAAAATTAAAAAGAAAAACTGAAGTGGAGAAACACAAAGATAACATTAGAACTATTTTGTGTCATTCTAATGCTACGCCGATAGGAAAATATGCTGGAATCGGATACTCTTGCAGCTTTTGTACCCAACAATTTGTAACTACCACTGAACTTAAGACTCACACTATAACAGAACACAGCAACTCAAAATCAACGTTCATGGAAGCAAAAGCAATGTATAATTACATAATTAAACTAGACATCACTAATTTAAAATGTGACATCTGCCAAACGAATCTCGATACTTTAGACCAATTAATAGAACACCTGAAATCAGTACACCAAAAATTCTTCCATGAAGGACTAAACAATCATATCGTACCGTTTAAATTCGATACAGATATGGCAAAATGCGTGTTCTGTGGCAACGAATATGGAAACTTTAAAGTATTATTAGAACATATGAATTCACATTATAGAAATTATATCTGTAATGTATGTGATGCCGGGTTTGTAAATAAAAAAACATTACTTACACACTCGTATAGACATAAAACTGGTGTTTTTAACTGCTCATATTGCTCTAAAGTTTTTAACAACAATATTAAGAAAAGGGATCATGAAAAAGCTGTACACATTTGTATGAACAAAAGGAATAAGTGTGGTTACTGTGGAGAAAAATTTAATGATTATACGAAGAAGAATTTTCACGAAGTACTAGTGCATGGCGCAAAACCTACAGTTTTGAAATGTCAAGCTTGTGACAAGACATTTGACAACCAGAGGTCTTTGACAAGTCATACAAAGGCCTATCATATGATGGAGAAACATACCTCAAAATAGACGGTATTTGTGAAAGTCTGTTGTTTTATTTCTTACAGCCCCCTTTAAAGTCGTAGCCAAGCTGCACGGGCTAACATTTTTTCGAATCAACCTCACCATAAGGCTGCCATAAGTGCGACGGAAGTTAGTTCATATGGCAAAGAGATGAATTCTGCCATTCCTCTTGCGTAGAGCACATAAACTAACTCCTTAAAAGATTTCTATTATCGCCCCATTCACCATGAGCATAATTCTAATTGAAGCCGCAAACATCTAGCTAACTCACCAGCTTCCCCAGCGCTTGATCAAGGTAAGATAAGGTTCCATAGGAGAACATCGAGGACGCCAGCAGAGCTACTCCAGAAGCAAACGCCTGTAATACTGACGTTGTACGTGTGTAAGTAAAACTCCAAAATAATAACAGAACAATATATATTAAACATACTCCGGGTGTCTTTTAGTAATGTGGTATTTTAAACTCGTCTGCTGTACAAACGCATTCTGACAAACAGGACACACATGTCTCCTCTCATCCATGTGCATCATTGTGTGAGTTCTTAAATTCTTCTTCCATTTAAAAGACTTATCACAAATATCACACTTGTGCACTCTTACACCAGAATGCTTTATCATATGCTGTGACAGATTAGCTTGAGACGTAAACCTCAAGTCACATTCACTGCAACCAAATTTTTTTTCTCCCATGTGGTAATTTTTTTGGTGTCGCAACACTTGGAAGGGGTATGCGAACTTTTTGCCACAAGCGTTGCATGTTGGAGCTGGTATCCCATGTTCTTTTTCGAGATGAAAGGCGCGGGCGTGTCCTGGTACTTTGATTTCGCAGTAATAGCAAGATCTTAATTTCGGTCTTAAATTAAGATGTACGTGTCGATAATGTTGGACTACACTCGCATTGGATTTATATGTTTTAGTACAGGATGTGCAGGCGTAGTTTTTTGATCCATCTTCTTGGTCTTCTAACGTGTAGTAAGATGCAGTTAATGTAGCATAATCTAGAACAAAATTATTAAGTTAATCTAGGTTGATTTTCGAAGAAATATTGAGGTAGGTGTTTTTCGAGGTTGGTGATTTTTCGTAAATCTTAATTATAATAGTCATAATCATCATCATCAGCCTTTTTAATGTTCCCACTGCTGGGATTTAAGCCTGCTTTCTAGGAGAGGGAATGGGCCGTAATCCACCACGCGGACCCCGTGCGGTTTGGTGAATGTCACATGTCTGCGAATGTTTAGTTTTGGAAAAGCAGGTTTCCTCACGATGTTTTTCAGCATCGTTTTGAGAGCAGTGGTGATGAAATAAATTACACAAAGTAATGCGCCTGGCAGGGTTTGAACTCGCGACCTACAACTCGTAATTCGGAGCCATAACCACTCGGCCACCACTGCTCTCACCTGAAACTATTGAACCTGGAAATTGAAACTTGAAATCTCTTTAGCAACCGGCTCAATACTGACAGCGTAATTATAATAGTAGTGAGATGGAAAAAACAATCTATTTTTTAACGCCACCTTCTCGATAGATAATACCCTTTTATGTGTCATACAACCCTCGCCTAAATAAAGCAAGTAATTCTATCGCTAGGGATGGTCATGTGAAAAGGAGGGATGAAACGCATGTTGTTAAAAAAGTTATGAATGTACATGTGGATGGATGGAGGGGAAGAGGGAGGCCAAAGAAAAGATGGATGGATTGTGTGAGAAGCGATATGAAAGAAAAGGGAGTTAGTGATAGCGTGACGAGTGACAGGACAAAATGGAAGAAAAAACGTATTGCGCCGACCTCAAATAAAACAGGACTAGGGCAGGAAGATGATGATGAGCTTTCCCTAGGCAATAATGAGAAACTTACGAGCCACACTTGAACTAAAACAGCTCTGCACACAGTACACTTTCTTCTTATATCTCTTAATAGATCCGGATCGTAGAACAACTGTGAGTGTTTGTCATATAGACTGCTGGCTGTCCCACCTTTTGTACAGGTCGACTGTTGAAAAGCGGAAGGGAAGGCCCGCCCGCAGCAACTTTAACGGTAACATGTTGGGCTGTTTCCGCTTCTCAATCAATTTTAGCAGCACCTCCCCAGAAATGATGTTGTAGTCTATGAGCAACTGGCAAAAGGCATAGTAGACCATCTTGATGGTACCATTGCCAGTTACGTATTTTAGAATCTTAAATACATAAATAAGATCATAATAGAATATAGCAATAAGGTTGTCCGGTAGATATCGCTGTCAGCGATAAGACCACCTATACCATGTACTCAAAGATTTTGCCACTTCAAAACATTGAGTACAAGATCTTTGAAAATTAAATTGCATAAGTGGTTAAATGAATGTAGTTTTTACAATTTAAAAGAATTTATGGATAAAAAATGTTGATTCAATTTATTATATTATATACAATATTTTGCTTCTAGCTATAATCTTCATAAAACTTTCAAATTTCAATTTTTGCATGCTATATAAAATAGCTAAACATGTTTGTACCATTGCAATTCTATGTAACACCATTTTATACCATGTTTTTACGCAAATAAAGAATTATTATTATTATTATTAAGTTAGTGTAAAAGTTATGTTACTATTTTGGTGTACAATAAAAATTATTCTATTATATTCTAATGAGTTTGTGCAATCTCGCTACCGAGGCGGTGATAAGTCGGTTTAAAGCTAAGAAATTGGCCCAAAATAACTCCAAGATGTTTTATTTGATCTGTACGGGTGCGCCGTTAAAGACAGGGATAGTTGGGGGTAGCGTGTTTGATCAAAGCGAGAATGTTACGAGAATATACCTACTTGTTTTTGTTTTTTTTTACATTGGAGTGTCAATGTTATTGTCACATTGTTATTCAACCACTCAGTAAACTGTGTCAAATGCCTTTGCTGAGTCCAGGAACACCGTGAGACATTTTTTTTTCCTATCCAAAATTGTTATAGCCGATGGAGCTCATTGATTCGTGCGTATCGCAGCATTGGTAGACTTGCTTTGCCGGAAGCTCCGACAAGGCAAGTCTAGTGGTTTCCGGCCGGAACCCAAACTTAGAAGATGAAAAAAGATTGTTCCCCTCGAAGAAACTGATTTACCAGTTATTCATTAGGTGCTCTAGTACCTTTCAGTGTTGGAAGGATAGAAATGGGTCTAAAGTTGTGGACATAGTCCCTGTCGTCACCTTTATGTATGGTTTTATAACTGGAGATTTGAACGCCAGTGGAAATTTCCCCATAGATATGGCGTCATTACAGATATGAGCAATAGCGAGGCAGAGAACCTGAGCATATCTTTTCAGCAACTGGCTCAATACTGAGTTACTGACATCGCTATTATCCCTTGATCCGTCAATGCATTGAAGAATCTCAGATTTATCTCTAACCAAAGAATGACGAATTCATATCTCGCAAGATAACTCAATTATTCCGTGTTCCTTTGCTGAATGTGCGGTTCGGAGGTAGCCGAGGATTCGCTTGTCACATTTCGGGTATTTTCGGTCATTCTGTTTCGTTTTATTAATGTTTTTGGCTTGGATACTAAGCCCTTTAAGCCATGTTTTGGTATGAATAGTCAATATTTTTACCATTACAATATCATCATCATCATTTCAGCCGAAAGCCCACTGTTGCAGATAGGCCTCCCCCAAGTGTCGCCACAATGAACGGTCCAATAGTGAATGAGGTGTGTTTGTGGTGTGTACTTGTGTGAGGTCAGAAATTATGCAGGCGCTCTTCAATGATTTACTTCTTATTAATGTTGTTGCCGCTCCCCACTCCCGCGCCCGCGCCTTCCCCGCGGTCGCCTGTCGTCTATGTTGTGAATTTGTGATAGTGTGCGCGGCTCAAGGCGTATGTGCGTGAACAAGGTGGACTGATGACTTGGTAAGGGTATTCGATGGACGCGAGACCCACAGGACCGTTCATTACAATATAGATGTACACATTAATGATTTACATGATTTTACAGATAAAACGAGGGTCTAAAGTTTGTTTTTTTGTGAGGACTGGAGGAGATTTTCTTTTATGAGGACGAAACTGCTGGCAGAATGTAGTCTTTCAATAAAACAAAAATGCGTATCAATAAATTTTTGTATTCAAATGGTATGAATTCCAAAATTTGATAGAAGTGGATAAAAGTTGTCATTGCGTCCGAGGTGGAATATACGCCCGAGCCGAAGGCGAGGTCTTTTGGTCTTTGTTATCAGATCTATCAGGCAACAGACTCCCCAAGTGAGTTACCTGCAGGTTACACCTTAAGGCGGTTGAAGCGTCTACAACGGATAGATCTCTCTCTCTTCCTGCCAACGGATAGATATGGAGGTTGTATTCTCCCACTCTCTTTCTGCCTCCCCCTTTGCGACCACGCAGGTACAACTTGTTTGACACTACGAGCATGGCAGTTGAGAGATTGTCATTGGCTCCCTTCAAAATGGTTGAGCTGAGTGGGGCTGATGCACGCGTCATGCGACTGGTCATCTATGCACAGGCAACTGCCAGTGACTTATTCAATTTTTTTTTTTACTTTGTATAAACGTTGTGTTGTGTCTGTACTGTACCTCTACCATGAGTTTAAAGCAATAGTATTTGTCGATACTCTATACAGACTACGTAAATATTTTGTATAGCAAATTTTGGTTCCGTAAATGACCGCTAGAGGCGCTGTAAAATTTGCCATACAAAATATTTACGTTGATAGGTGATCTATCACGAAATATCAACTCCTGGATGATTTCTCGCAGCATGTTGCTTCAGGGTAGACTTTTGAACAAAAGCCTTCTCGCACACAGGACAAACAAATCGTTTATCACCCGAATGTATTCTCAAATGATCCCTTAAATTGTTTTCCCATCGGAACTCTTTTTCACACACCTCACATTTAAACCTTCTTGCAGCAGAATGCGTAGACATATGCAATTTCAAACTGATCTTATTAAAAAAACTCTTATCGCATACTTGGCATATTTCTGTTTTTTCGCCCATGTGCACCTTTTTCTGGTGTTGAATCACGTTACAAGGGAATCTAAACTTTTTGCCGCATATTCCGCAAGATGGCGCAGGTATTCCGTGTTCCTTTTCCAAATGTGCTGTGCGGAGGTAGTCGGGGATTCGCTCGTCACACTTCGGGCATTTTCGGTCTTTCGGGCGACGTTTGAGGTGAACGAACCGATAGTGTTGAGATACGAGCGGTTGCGAAGCGTATGTTTTACCGCAGATATTGCATTGGTATTCATTTTCAATGATCGTGTAGTATGTGGGTGGGCCTAGAAAGAAAAATAGGGTCAGTCTTCTTTCTTCTTTTAGCTCATATTATTAGGAATGAAGCTAAACATCCTGTAAGCAAGTGATACTGTTTACCTCATTTAGGATCTATATTAAGTTGATAGTTACCAGAAAATCGTACAAAGTTTAGTTGCAAAACTATACTAAAGTATTAGTAGTATAGCTTTTAAAAGGAAATATTTGTAACGGCCGAGATCGCAATGATGGCAACATCCCCCCTCCCTAAACTTTTAAAGAGCATGTCGCCATTATTGCGCTCTCAGTTGTTAACCGACGTTTGTGGAGTTAACATCCTGTGATTTCTATTTGATATTGTATCATATTGTTTTTCTGTGCTAATATTTGCGAGTAAAACTACATAGAATATTAACTAAAATTAAGAATAAAAGTGTAACGTATTATTAAATGAGATTTGTTCTCAAAAAAGCTTCGTTATTAATTTTAGTAACAATAAACCTCAGTGCATAATGAACTAGTCTTTGTTTTATTCCACAATCCTATAGCCACAAAATAGACAGGTAAATACAGAAGTCAATCTCATGTATGCAGGTATTTCACTTTTCATACCTACGTTCAGCAATTACGCTAGGGTCAGCGCCGTTCTATATAAATAGGTACCTAATATAAATTATAAAAATATTACATGGCCACAAATTCTTCTATCTACCAAACTTTTCTGCGTTACGTAAAAACAAATTATCAAAGTACAAGGAAATACCTACGTAATTACGTCTTAAAACTCGTAGCTTGAAAAAACGATACCTAATTCAGCAATTAATGTTGAATCTAAAAAATCGTTTACTAAACAGTTATAACTATTTTTTTGCTCCATTACTTCACAAAAATTTTCATAGACGCGTGTCTCAAGCGGATGCATACGCGATCGCAATGAGCTGAATTGAGTCGAGACATCGTGTCTGTGAGCGGTGTCTATGTGTGCGTTGCACGAGCGTGCTTTGTTACATTGACTTCTGGGCCTTGGTTGAGGCCATGGTCCGGAGCGAGGAGGAGTGGCAGGCAGTCGCCGACTTCTGCGGAGCAGTAATGCTCCAAAAGGAGGAGGCCGAACGCATCAGGCAACGGCGTTATCGCCGCCGCCGCCGCCGGGATTCTGATCCCGATTTCCGGCCACCGTAGGCGCGCACTGTTCCCGCGCGCCTCAAGGAGTTGTCAGCAATAGCAGGGACCCAGCCAGGTCGAAGCCTACTGAGGCCAGGGTTATCCGAAAGGGGGCTCGAGCCCGGTATGAAGGCTAGAAGAAACGGGGTGGGTCTTTTAGTCAGTAAGAGTCTGACACTATCTCCCGCTCCGCCCAAGAGCGGGGGATGTCATTGGATAATTTTTTTCCCATAACAAAAAATGGCATTGACTTCTGTACCTGTCTATTTTGTGCTACAGCTCCGTCCCTTTATCAGTTCAGTTTTGGTCGTAAAATGGATCGTGTTAAGAGCTTTTGTTTGGGCCTCAGAAAGCGGTAATTTTGGACATGACTCGTATCTCGCGGAGGTTCCTCTCTTTGAAGTCCTAACCGCCAATAGATCGGATCCTACGGGGTTACCATGACGTTCAAAGTAAGATTGTAAAACAGTGTTTGTTTCAGTTTGGGTAAGAGATGGCGCTAGACAACCTGTATAGCTCTGTCTCTTATACACTGAAACAAGATAAAAACAATCTTACTTTAAACGTCATGGTCTAGGCACAAAATAGATAGGTACAGAATTCGATCTACATACAAACCGCGCTCGAGCAACGCGCATATAGACACCGCTCACGGACACGACATCTCGGAGCGCCTCGGCCCGCTCGTCAAACAGTTCCTGCTCAAACGCTCATTAGTGTGCGTCCACCGAGCGTAAGTATAAAAAGTGAAGTACATGAGATTGTCTTCTGTACCTATCTATTTTGTGGTTTATGTCTCTCGATACCGGTTAGCTACCATTTTTATATGTTTCATAATGTTAATACTTATTTAAAAATGTTATTAATAAGAAAATGCTATGAATAAACGGAATAATTTATTTCAATAGACAGAGTTCATAAATGTTAGTAGATTTTTTTTTATCAATTTATGTTAGAAGGTACAAAATAATTACTAATACAAAACAAATATGTAGGTAACTGAATCCAAACACAAAACTGCGATGCTGAAAATGATGGTGGTACGTTATGTATTTTTTAGTTCATGATTAATTTAGTAGAAACTTTGAATAGAGCCATTTTATGTGATTAAAAGTGGTTGTTAAATAGGGCCGGCATTTGTCCATTTTAGCGCCGACTCGAGCGTTTTTACAACACTACCACGGACGAGTAGCTTCATAGACGCAACGACACGATGGCACGACCTTGCTGCTTGGTCGATAGCAGGGACTTAAAAACACCTTCATAAAGGTTACAGAATTATAAGTGTTACATGTTGAATTGGTAACAGAATCAAATATGTAACACTTATTAATGTTTTTTCAACGTGTTAACCCAAAACACTTACAAAAGACCCTAACATATCTGTAACAGATATAAAAGTGTTAACAGTGTTAATAAGTGTAACAGCTAAAAGCAGCGTTGCCAAAGTTACAATTTACAAAGCAACACTAGAACTGATTATTTCAGTTACACATATTAACACTTATTATCACATATAAACAGGTAACTGTTAGAGTCTGTTGCACTCCATAACACATATAAAAGGTTACAGTTTCATTCGGTAACATTATTGTATCTGTTACATTTAAAAGTGTTTTTCTGTTAAAACTGTTTTAAAAAACTGTGTTAAAACACTTTATTACGATTACAGTTTAAGTCCCTGGTCGACAATTTCATAGTTTTGCGTACAACCACGAACACACGTCTATAAAGCTACGCATCCGTGGACAGAACCTTACATGTCTCAAACCAAATTGGTGATCCAGATTTGGTTAAGTCCAAGCACAGGCGTCGGGTAGCCAGCCTTTCGGTGTTCTACAGGATGCATTTTGAAGAGTGTGCGCAGGAATTGCATGACTTGATTCCGCCATCGCAATTCTACCATCGGACAACCCGACGTACGGCGAATATTCACCCTTACGTTGTTGAAGCCTCTAAGGTCCGGAATAAGCGTTTAGCTTCGTCGTTTATACCGCGTACGTCGAAGGACTGGAACAGTTTGCCTGCTACTGTCTTCCAGTCCGATTATGATTTGGGTGTCTTCAAGGCTAGAGTGAGTAGGCTCTTAATAAACTAGTGCGCCTCACCTTCAAAGATTGCATCGCTGCTTTCCATCAGGTGGGATCGCAGTCAAGCACTAGTTTATATCAATTGAAAAAAAAAAGCCTGTAGTTTTGTTAATCAAATATTATTATTATTGTTACTTTTCAGCGTTTCACTAATACCAATTTTAGAAAGTATTAGTTTTTAATACAGAATGCTGTTACATTGTTCACCATTATAATGACATTTGGAAATGATTAGGAAGCAAATCTGTCGAGTTTGCCGAGAAGGCTGACTTCACATTTATTTTCAGAAGGACTTTAGAAACCTTGTGTGTTAAATATTAAAATACATATGTTACCTACTAAAACTTGACCCCAGGATGGTATTTCGTCATGTGATAGTTCAAACTTGCTTTTTGCACAAACGCCTGTCCACAAACACTGCAGACCTTCCTCCGATCACCCGTGTGTATCTTCTCATGCTGTCTCAACGTTGTCCTCTTCTTAAAAGACTTCTTACAAAACCTACAGTGGTACTCCCTCACAGTCACATGTACAAACATATGTCTTGACACATTATCTTTAGAATACGACTCATAGTTACAATTCCTGCACTTGTGCTTTTCACCCAACATGTGGTACACCTTGATATGCTTCTTAAGCTGTAGTTTCGTATTGAAAAGTTTATCGCACGCACTACATTGAACTCTATCGTCCACATTATGCACTTTGAGTTTGTGAGCAGTCAATGGCGCCTCCGTCATGAATTCTTCAATGCAAACTGAACATTTGAATTTCATAATCTTATAATGTTTCATCTTTACATGGTATCTCACAGTTTCCCTTGAGGCATATTTTTCGTCGCATCTAGCACAATGGTATACGTCGCCGACTACTTTATAATCTTCGCCTTTTTTTAAATAAAATTTCGGCGTCCCGTCTCGGCCTGTAGACAGAAAAACATTTAAGTTGCATTTATATCTTCGACTTTTTGCGTTCTTTGGACTTCTTTGTCAGTTTCGTCATAGTTACGAGATAATTTATCAATGTTTTCAGTTTAATATCATCCACGAGTGATTACAGGTACTATAAGTGCGTGCGGCGCATTTCGGACCATCGGTCCTTTCCTAACAGTTTTTTTTTTTGTAACAGCCTTTTCATTGCTCAATCATTTTGATTTTAGGGGCTAGTCTATATTTGTATGATAAAATCAGTACCACTTTTCGTTGTAATTTTATAACTCAAGAACGGGTTCACCTATCCATATCAAATGTTTAGGCTTTGTTCAAACTATTTAGTAGATGGTTTATGTGAAGTTTGATAGGGTAGAGTAGTGTGTGTGTAAGTAGGGAAGAGCGGGCGAAGTCGCGCGGGCAAAAGCTAGTAGAATATAAATCCTTAGAAACTAAATTAAAATCGTTGACACCGGTGACTGTTAAGAACGTCCCAGACGGATGTAATTCAGTGTCCCAACAGAGATGGCCTTTTTTGTTGCAATTTATTTAGACAGCAGAGACGGTTGTCAGGAAAAAACTTGGGAGATATTACTCCAAAAAATTTAGATGGCTGAGAATCATTGCGCAAAACTGCTAAAGCAAAGCCCACTTTTTGAAATTTAGTCATATTTTGAGCCATTTGAACAACACGATACGATAAGAGATTTCATCATGTCGTGCCAAAAGATGACTCGGACTTGACTTTTTAGATAGACTCTACTAACAATCCCCCTGAATGACTTCCGAAGCAAGGTCGCCATGTAACTGTCATGTATGTACTAAATTGTAGGTATAGTCTGTCTAATAAGTCAACCGACTTGGGAATTTTGCATAATATTTAATAATTTAAAAATACATTCTTGGTTTCTTGTAAGGTTCTTCTGTTAGTAAACAATGATCTCTATCTCATAATCAACCTTGATTATTGAACCCGTGTTGAATACATCAGATTTCATTAAATCTTAATAATTACCCAAGTCGTTTAACTTATTAGACAGACTTTACTACTAATTATAATTTTTATTAATTTGTCCCTTGATTTGCTTGAAGCACACCGCAGACTACCCCCTTATCTAGTTTAAGTTCTTATATTCCATCCCAAGGTTGTCTGGAAGACATCGCTTTCAGCGATAAGACCGCCGCTGTGCACATAGGTTTAAGTTTCTGTGAAATTGTTACTATTTTGGTGTACAATAAAGTTTATTCTATTCTATTCTATTCTATTCTATAAGGTTGTATAATAACTGGCAACACTAATTGTTGTTAGCCGCCATCTTGTTACACATTAAAAAGGTCTACTGCCGTGACTGCGTGCTTTTATTTATTCCCGTGCGTGTCTCGTATCCAGAGTGCTTCACAATCCAAGAATTGTTCAGTAACGTTGGGTTTCATAGAGATGATTTCAAAGGAAACAACCAGATGTATTAAATACTACTTAAATATTTATTTTGAGAAACAAAAATGACATATTAACAAGATCTTATACAGGTAGGTAATTTTCTAGACATTAAATTCTGTGTATGGTACGTTTCACATAAGAAGTTGCTTCGCCGTAATGTTGGCAATTCGGAAAAACAGTGTTGCTATGTTTTTCGCAATGAAATAACTTAATATTAGGGAGATTAACTGATGTTTCGTTACTTTTAACAATTGCTTTATACATTTTTTCTTTTGGAAACTGTCAACGACTACGCTAGACTCCATTTCGATTGTCCTGCAATTCTTTCAAATACCAAAAACGCCACGCGTCAATATCGTAACTCTCCATTAACACTTCCCATTTAAATCTGCTATTTTTTATAATAAAATCCCATTCCTCTCATAATAGGCTAGTTGCCGTAAAAAATATAATTAGTCCGTCTTTTAGATTACTGAAAAATAAGTGACACGTCGTGTTTTTTTATTTGTAAATTAAACCAAAAATGACAAAGATATTGCTCATTAAAGTTACGTGTAACGTCACGCCGTGCTGCATTTTTTCGCACGGGGTGACGTCACACGTAACTTTAATGGGCTATAATATCTGTTACTTTTTGTTAATCGAAAAAAAAAAAATACGTGTCCAATATTTTTTTTATACCTAATCTAAAATACGGACTAAATAAAATGTAATTATTTTGACCCTGGAAACTAACCTATTATCCATAAAGTGGTGCGGCTACCGTTAAAATCGATTTCGTTTCATATTTCATGCAACAATTTTGCTAGAGTAGGCAACTCTTTTCTTTTCTCGTTAAACAGACAGGGGAGCCAACAACGGCGAAGGGATTTCATAAGTGAAACCACAAAGTAGATAGGTTTAGAAGACAATCTCATGTATGTACTTCACTTTTTATACCTACGCTCGGTGGACGCACACTAATGAGCGTTTGAGCCGGAACTGTTCGCGGGCCGAGACTCGTGCCGAGATATCGTGTGAGCAGTGTCTATGTGTGCGTTGTGAGAGCACGCACAGTATGTAGATAGACTTCTGTACCTATCTATTATGTGGTGAAACGCACTGTAAATATGTCAATTAAAGGCGTCCACAACTTAAAAAATTTGACAATACATATAAATTATTATTTTATAAATTGAATGATAAAATTGATTAAATTAATAATAATAAAATAAGCGTACATGAGGTGAACTCAGTACACATGATCAGTTATAAAGAAATAAATGCAATTAATTTATTTACCACAACATAAGCTCACAAACCATTGTTAGTTAAAACATGAAACAAAAAAAAAGGATCAAAAATATTATGTACAATGAATGTAAAGACATGTGCTTACTCACTAAAGTTAACGATAATACATTAAATTCTTACACTTCAACGACTTAAACATGTTGGGTCACCGTCCACAACCACAAAACGCCGCCACCGGCCATATTTCTGTGGCCCTAGTGAAAAAGGATCTAAGTCCAAAAATGCAACTTTACAGGAGACGTAAAAAAACACTCTGCGTGCTTCAAATTCGTGTTTGACCTCGTGTGTCATTCAAACCGCTACCAAATGAAATACATGTGATGTTTTTTATAGGTAAACAATTTATGCTCTTTGCTATTATTGGGTTATTTTTTATGTAAAGTTAATAGTTAAGATAGTGACTTATACCAATCACAAAATGAATTCCATAAGGGTATAAAATAAGTTAGACCCGTTCTCCCATAAGTTAAATATTAATTCATGCACGTGAAAGGGGATACGCATTTGAAATTATTTTTAATAACTTATTACCTGATGGAAAGAAATATTTTTTCTCTTTATTTCGGTGAAAACGGATATAAGTCTAATAATATCCTTTCTAACTTAAACCATTTTTATGGACTAAGTGTTGTTGTATCGATAAACACTAACCAAATTGAAATGTGGTTGATTTATGTTAATTTAGATTAAAAAACACAAAAGAAAGTTTTTATTTTTCCGTTTAAAACAATATAAATGGACTTGAAACCAACTTGCGTGGTTTTTTTGGTGTCAATTGAATCCTTTTGCACAAAGTAACTTCCTTATTTTTAGGGCTAGCTTAGATCTCTTTTCACCAAACGATAGAGTATTTTTTTCTGATCATTTTGGTTTACTTAACTCATTTTCGACAAAATCGGATATACCCCTTTTCACTAGGGCCACAGATTTCGTGTAGCTTTCGTACTTTCTCTATGGATTCGCCGCACACAGTTGACGCCAGTGGCCGCCACACGTTACAAACCGCCGCTGCTCGCTTCTTGTGGCCACTAAACGCTATCATAAGCCACTCGCGCATTTAAACCTTCTTCATCAGAGTACATTATGATACTGCGCGTATGAGTTTAAAAACAAGTATCAGCTACCGGCCACAAGTGGCTGTCACGCGCTTCAGCTTCCTTTGTAGTTGCTTTTTTTTTATTGTTCATAGGTTCATGCTTGACTGCTATCTCGCTTAATGGGAAGCGACGATGCGGTCGACGATGGATCGCGCTTACCTAGAAGAAACCTATATTCACTTTCGACTGAAAGATTCTCGGGTTGTAGCCAGGAAACGGGTTCCTTCTATTTGGCAGAATCTTGATACTCCGATTTTTATTTGGCATAACTCACATGGCATAATCTTATTTAATCGAATATTTTTAAGGCATAAAAATTATTTAGCATAAATTTTGTTTGGCAGAATATTTACGTGTCCGAATTTACAATGGCATACTTTTATCTTGGCAGAATTTTGTTTCGCATAATTACCTTTGCCATAATTAATATTATGCATAATTTTGTTTAGCATAACATTTATTTAGAGATACGATTATTTGGTATGGGTGCATATTTGAACATCAAAAATTAAAATAGATATATCTTCTTGTAAAAATTAGTGTTCAAAACATCAAAAACTTATAATATATGGAATAAAACTGATAATTTAAATAAAGTAAATTTATGCTGTCGAATGGTTAGATAACCTACGTGCAATGTATTTAAAATCGAATGGTCTGCAAAAGTGACATAGAATGTTCTAAATATAGCATGTATTGGTAGCATTTTCAATATTAAATTAAATTTGTGTCATAAAAAGTCAATACGTTGTGCTGCAAAATTTTGTGACAGAAACGAATCGCTGCGAAACCGACTTTACGCAGTCTTGTCTGCCCTACCCCTAGAGTGTAATTTAAACCCGCGTAGGCGCGGAGGGGTAGGGCGGCCCGCGAGCTGAGGAGCAGGTGGTTTGAAGGCCCGCCACCGCGGCTGAGGCTGGCCGGCTAAGCCGGCCAGCAAGCCGAAGCTGCGGTGGTGAGCGTTAAAACCATCTGTGACGATAAGCTCGCGTGGCGCCGCCCAAACCCCGCAGCGCCGGAGCCGTGACAGAAACAATGCTTGCTGCATGTTGCATGCCTGCTTGCATGCTGCATGCATGCTGCATGTTGCATGCCTGCTTGCATGCTGCATGTTGCATGCCTGCTTGCATGTTGTATGCCTGTTTGCATGCTACATGCATCCAAGCCGACAATATTTTTGTAATTAGCATTTAGGTTAGCGTTTTGATATTAGTAGTAATATCATGGTGTATTCTTGTTTGCATGTTTGAATGCTTCTTACAAGGAACTAAAAACAACTTATTTTCACAATGATATAAAATGTATGCCAAAAGACGATTCTGACTGTGAATTTTCTGCGATGTGATGGTTCTGCTTTTTAATTATTATGGATATAAACATTATGCCTAAAGATGATTCTGACTAACGAAATTATGAGTTTTGAAGGTATGACAACTGAGTGTATGCGAAATGATTTTCTGCGAAATGAAGTTTATGCTATCCGTTGTTATGCAAAACAATATTATGACGTAAAAAGTTCTGCTATAAAAGGTAGACCCCCAGGAAACACAGACTCCGGCAAGCAATTCCACTCCTTAGCTGCACGCACAATGAATGTGTTTTTTTTTTATCTGTTATAAACTAGTACTTGACTGCGATCCCACCTGATGATAAGCAGTGATGCAATCGTTGATAGTGAGAAGACACCAAAATTATAAGCAGACGGGAAGACCGCAGCAGGAAAATTGTTCCAGTCCTTCGATATACGCGGTATAAACGATAAGGCGAAACGCTTAGTCCGGACCGTAGAGGTTTCAACAACGTAAGGGTGGATACTCGCCGTACGTCGGTTTGTCCGATGGTAGAAATGTGTTCCCAAAACGGCTTCTATTAGCTTCTCGTGGCGGCCATTTGTGGCTGGGGAATGTAGACCATATGCGAAAACACTAACATAAAACCAAATTCGCATTAGACACTAGGACTTAAATAACGACGAGTGATTCAATGACGTATGTGTGACCATACTAAAAACTGATATCTGGATGATATTTCATCATGTGATAATTCAAACTTGCTTTTTGCACAAACGCTTGTCCACATTCAGTGCAAACTTTGGTCCGTTCGCCCGTGTGTATCCTCTCATGCAATCTCATCGTTGAGTTCCTCATAAAAGACTTCTTACAGTATGAACATTGGTAATCCTTTACTGTCTTATGCCTAAACATATGTTTATACATAGCATGAGACTTGAAGGTCTCGTAATCACATAGTTCACACTTGAACCTCTGGCCAACTTCTCCAAGCATATGGAAATTGTTGATATGTACAGTTAATTGCACATTTGAATTGAATATTTTATTGCACACATTACATTTGACTCTCTCGTCGATACCATGCACTTTCAGTTTATGAACAGCTAAAGGAGCTTTCCTCTCATATCCGACGGTACACATTGAGCATCTGTATTTAGGAATTTTGTAATGTTTCGCCTTAAGATGGTGTCTCAGCGAGTCTGTTCCACTGTACATCTTGTCGCATTTCGTACAACTGTATTTATCGCCGACCATTTTATAGTCTTCTTCTCTTATGAAAAATTTCGGCTTCACAACCCGGCCTGCAGACAGAAAACACAGTTGAATTTCATATATATCTTCGACGACTTTCGCTGGTCTTCGGGAATCGGGAGTCTTTAATATTTTCATGGAAGTTGTGGTATTTGTACTGACACAGGGGGCAAACACATTGGCTCTTTACGTCATCGCTAGGTAGGGTCAACACGTGCGTCTCCGTCAAAGGATCGCATGCAACTGACTGCCACTAGTCGTGCTCTCGAGATAAGTAGGTATACAAAAACTACGATGAGGCGGTTTGACATTTTTTTTTCTGTTTTGCTGCCTCTACGAATCGTTAAGGTACGTGTGATATAAAACATATATATGTATGTAAAAATAAATAGCTGTTCGTTAGTCTCGCTAAAACTCGAGAACAACTGGACCCATTTGGATAATTTGTCTTAAACTATTCGTGACAGTCCAGGAAAGGTTTGAACAAATCCAAACACTACGTTAAATAGGGCAGTTTCCAGGGTCAAAATAATTACATTTTATTTAATCCATATTTTAGATTATTCAAAAATATTGGGTATGTATTTTTTCTATTTTCCGATTAAACAAAAAATAACAAAGATATAGCCCATTAAAGTTACGTGTGACGTCAACTCGAGCGAAAAAATGCAGCAAGGCGTGACGCCACACGTAAATTTAATGGGCTATATCTTTGTCATTTTTTGGTTTAATTTACAAATAAAAAAAAACCTGTCCCTTATTGTTTAATAATCTAAAAGACGGACTAATTACATATTTTAGAAAGAAAGAAAGAAGAAAGAATTTTACGGCAGCTAGCCTATTAAAATGTCATTTTAAAATGAATTATGCTGATTCTGTGTATACCAGTAGATGGTTTTATCCTTTGACAGTTATAGTCTGTCTACAAAGTCAAACGACTTGGGAATTTTATCTAATATTTAATCATTTAAAAAATACTTATATTTGATACTTTTTATAAGGTTCTTTATTAGTAAACAATGATCAAGATCTCCTAATCAACCTTTTTTTTATGGTGGGAAAAATCATCCAATGTCAACCTCCGCTCTTGGGCGGAGCGGGAGATAGTGTCAGACTCTTACTGACTAAAAGTCAACCCCGTTCCTTCTAGCCTTCACACCAGGGCTCGAGTTTCCTTTCGGATAACCCTGGTCACAGTAGGCTTCGACCCGGCTGGGTTATTGCTTTTAATTTGTTACGAGACAGCATTGATTGAATCTAGTCTCTCCATTAGATTTCGTATTAGGATATAGATCAGGGGCCCAAGTCTGCAATTTTATAAATTCATCATTCCAACAGAATCCCATTGTCATTTTGCTAAAAGTTCGTAATCTGCTAATTCATTATGATCGATCATTGATAGGTCAATTGTCTCGTCATAGAGTTGCGGTAGAATGACTATATCGAACTTATTTTAAGCAATAACTGCTTAATGACGTTCTAATGGCAGGTCTCTGATCAAAGGAACTGACAAAACTTTAGCAGATTACCGCGAACGTCAGACATTCATTTGTCATTATGTGATTACCATTCTATGCCATTTCTTTCAATGGAGTGTTAGTGGTTGACCATTGGAAAGTCATAATGACGCCATTATATTAGTAGATTACCAAACTTGTCAAAATCAACAATTATGAAATCAATAATAGACCATTCTGACACTATTGTAATAGCAGACTTGAGGCCCAGGTATATTTTCAGAAAGGTTATAAAGTCCAATGGCTTAGGAATATTTGAATATTCATCATATCAATTAAAAATATAACCGAATTGAGAACCACCTCCTGTTTTTGGAATTTGATTAGTAAAAACTTATATTCGATACTTTTATTAGATTCTTCTATAAGTAAACAATGATCAAGATCTCTTAATCAACCTTGATTATTGAACCAGTGTTGACTACAACAGATTTCATTTTACCCTAATAATTTTATAAGTCGGTTGACTTTTTAGGCAGATTATCAAGCTACATATCAGTCATTTCGCTTGATAAATCTGTCTCAAATTGAATGCTGTATTTTATTTTATCCTTTTTTTTGTACTTATGCGTGCCTAAGTTGTACTAGATACTAATATAGTTTTTAAGTTGTTTTGATAATACTAACACCTTTTGGCCTACGGTGCCTGAGAAAAAAAATGAATTTTATTTTATTTATTATTTTTATAGAAACCTTAGTTACCGTTTGGCCTGCCATTAAATATGTCATGTTATACACTAAATAATAATAGAGAACAAAATATATATCACTGTTAGTTAGCAAATAAAGAAGATTTTGAAACTATTATTTAATTACCTGTTTTTTTCCAGCCGGATATAATATGGTGGCTCGTTAACTTAGAGTCAGCTGTCTCCCCTATAAGGAAAAATATGTTTTTATTAGAAATACAGAAAGACGCTTCAATCACAGGTTGAAGTAGCGTCGGTGAGATGGGATTTTTGCGGGATTCTCGAGCACGTCAGAAATTATATGGGGAGAAATCTTGCACCTCGTAATGTATCCCTATTACATATGGACTCTTAATATGATGGGGTACGTTGAGGGCAGTCCGACAAGTTGGTAAAAAAAAATTGATCCTCGGAAAAACTTGAGCGCGTCAGATTAAAGGCTTCTGCACATGTAGGTACCACAACCACGCCAATTCAATTCAATTATTTATTATCACATGTGTTACATAAGATCTTAAAAATTGTTTAACAAGTGCACATGGACTCTATCGGGCACAGCAATTTCATAGAAGTAGTTAGAGTAACATTTTTAGAAGTTAAAGCTTAGTGAATAAAAAATTTAAAAATGATTTGGATTTACAAATCAAATAAGATAAAATAGTCAAAGTAAGGTAAAAGTCAGTAAAATAATAAATAGTAAATGTCACAAAATAAAATCGTCAAAAAAATCATAAATGTCAACGTAAATTATATATATTTCGTATTGAAAACTAATTAGGGCTATTCACCGGTACATTTTGCAGTCGTTATTGACCGTGTGTGTCATACCGACCACATCGCAACCTCCAGCGACACTGCGAACTAGTGGCCGACCACAACGCAACCACATCGACATTTTGTCGGCACCACAACGCAACCACAAAACGCAGCAGCGACACTATTCACACGTAACCACTGCTTGACAGGGTTTTGTCGTTGCGACGTGGTGTGCTTGTGGTACGTGTGAAGAAGCCCTTAGACAATAAATAAGGAAATTTTACACTTATCGATGGTTTTAGATACATAGTCCCATGAAAACCGCCAGATTAGGCCCCAAGTCTGCTATTTTTATAAATTCGTCATTCCAACACGATCCCAATGTTATTTTGCTAAAAGTTTGTAATCTGCTAATTCATAATGATCGATCATTGATCGGTCAATGGTCTTGTTATAGAATTGTGGTAGAATGACAAAATCGGGCTTATTAAAAGCACTAATTGCGCAATGACGTCTTAATGGTAGGTCACTGATCAAAGGAACTGTCAAAATTTTTGCAGACTACCACATACGTCAGATATTCATTTGTCATTATGTATGAGATTACCATTCTATGCCATTTCAATGGAGTCTCAGTGGTTGACCATTGGAAAGTCATAATGACGCCATTATATTAGTAGATTACCAAACTTGTCAAAATCGACAATTATGACATCAATGATAGACCATTCTGACACTATTGTAATAACAGATCCACAAAGGCCATTAATTAAAATTTGAAGTAATAACAGACTTGAGGCCCAGTAGTAATATTTAAATAAAAAAAAAAAAAAAAAAAATCAATCGCTCCCAAGTATTACATGGTTAGGTTTTTTTTTACATTTTTTTTAATTCTTGCACACTCTCCCCCGATAAAATGGAAACTTGTGATAGACTTTTCATCGTTTTAGAACCGAATCTTCACAATGCAATAGGTCCCCATGGCGCTTTAGTAACTGCGGACATCAGTCCCAAAAAAAACATCCCCCCTCCCCTACTATTGGGGTGAAAAACGCGGGAGTAAAACCACTGTGTGTCCTGGACCCAGGAAGAGGAAAAACTTCATATCAACATCCTAGAACTTCATGCAACATTTTTTAAATCTAAGAAGTTTTGCAAAAAATATGTACAATAGGGTGGTGTCCAGGGTTAAAATAATTACATTTTATTTAGTCCGTATTTTTGATTATAAAAAAATATTGGACAAGTATTTTTTCTTTTTTCGATTAAACAAAAAAGAACAAAGAAATAGCCCATTAAAGTTACGTGTGACGTCACCCCGTGCGAAAAAATGGATCACGGCGTGACGTTACACGTATGTAACTTTAATGGGCTATAGCTTTGTCATTTTTGGTTAAATTTACAAATAAAAAAAAACATGTCCCTTATTTTTGAATAATCTAAAAGACGGAATAATTACATTTTTTACGGCAACTAGCCAATTGTGACGGATTGATGATAATTATAATACACTAGCTTTTGTCTGCGCGGCTTCGCTCCCGCTCTTCCCTACTCCACCCTACTATACCCTACTCTACCCTACCAAACTTCACATAAACTATGTACTAAATAGTCCGAACAAAGCCTAAACATTTGGTGTGGATAGGTGAGCCCGTTCTTGAGTTATAAAATAACAACGAAAAGTGGCATTGATTTATATATACAAGGTGTAAGGAACAGCCCTCCACAAACTTTAAGGGCTTGCTCAGTAGACGAAATTGAACAAACTCCCACAATTTTTTTTATCAGGAAGCGAAAAAAAAATTTGGCCTCTCTATACAAACTGTTCAATCAAGTTTATAATTTTCAGGTGGTGAAGGTTGTTCAGTTTCGTCTACTGAGCAAGCCCTTAAAGTTTGTGGAGGGCTGTCCCTTACACCTTGTATATAGATTGATATATGGTAATTATTATGGTAAAATGAAATCAGATGTAGTCAACACTGGTTATTAATAACACTGGTAATTGGTTGCACAACATTTCAGCCGAAAGACGTCTAATGTTGGACATAGGGCTCCCCCAAGCGTCGCCACAACGAACGATCATGTGCGTCCCGCATCCATCGGATTCCCGCTACCTTCACCAGATCGTCAGTCCACCTTGTAGGAGGCCTTCCAACGCTTCGTTTTCCGATACGCGATCGCCACTCCAGAACCTTTCGGCACCAACGGCCATCTGTTTTGCGAGCAACGTTGCCACTTAAGTTTTGCGATTCTTCGTGCTATATCAGCAACCTTGGTTTGTTTCGGTGTTTCTTCTCAGGGTAGTCAGAAATATAAAAATTATCGAATATAAGTAGGTAAGTACCTACTTTTTAAATTATTAAATATTAATAGGGGACTTTTTAATAAAAAATGCAAAAGATTTTTATTTAGAATGTGTATAGAATACGATATTCTTATTAAAAAAGTACGATGCATTTGCAGAGATGTAATAGTGTCATAAGTAAGTATAAAATAACAGCATAAATCTGGAATAGCTATTTCTTTAATAGTTCAGTTTAGGTCGTCAAATGGATAGCGTTAAATATTCGTGGGAGGGTCAGGTCGTAAAAGTAAACCACGCTCAAGATTAAAAAAGAAACAAAACTGGTTTATTACATTAACGCAATTTATTCAAACATTTTACAATAGGTATTTTTTTACAAAGTTAGTGCTAATGTTGAGTGATGCACGAGATGATGTAACATTTTTATTTTTTACAATTTCTTAGAGGGCTAAAACAAACCTATCAAAAATAAAAAAAGAAGGTAGACCTACATGGGTCATACATGGTACATGATGGTACGTGGGTCACGTACGCCGATCTGGGCGCATCGGTCTCCATACATTTTATATGGCAACTAGACTTGTAGAGCTACATTAGATCCACGCCACGCGACGCAACTCTACGTACAAATCACGCGTGGCCCAAGTGTGCGTCGTTCGGTCTAATGTAGTTCCCCCTTAAGAGGCTACTTTTCCACTCGCCTATCATAAACATCGAGCTTGGTTTAAAAGCTTGTTGCTTCATCTAACGCAATCCAACGCGATGTTTTACGAGAAGGCAACGCGAAAAAAGAGAAATAACGCCTGAAAACTCTGTTATCATTCGGTAATTCCGTGATTTACTTGAATACTTTATAAACTTGTTCCAGGAAATACGTGTTTTTTTTAAACCCTTAAACTTTTTGAAATAACTGTCGTCATTTAGAATCTTGATATCGCAACGCTTCTATAGTTATACTGTTTTGAGTTTTTTAATTTTTGAGTAAATTATGAAGTGTCAAAGTTCACGCAAAATAGCAGATTTTCAGAGGTTTTTACTGGATTCGTTTTCATTTAATTTATAAATTGATTTCAATAGAAGCCTAGATAATATCCACAAGATACTGTGTTTCCAAAATATCTAATGAAAAATGTGTACTTATTAACATCATTATCGCTTAAGAACAGTTGTATGAAAAACAGTGAAAATGTATGTCGAGTTGCATCCCACTAAGATTAAAAAAGAAACAAAACTAGTTTACATTAACGCAATTTGTTAAAATTTTATACAAAGTAGTTTTTTTACAAAGAGTATTTTATACACTTAAGATATGAGAGACAATGTTACATTTTGTTTTTTACATATTACAGAGCTAAAGTAAGAACTACACTGGGCACACGTGAGCCACGTAAAACTGTTGGGTGGCAACTTGCGGGACACTTTAAAATGTTGTAGAACGACTTAGATAGAGCGCCGAGTCAAGTTGGGGGACGTTTTGTCCCTAAATGTATCTGAGGCTTTAAATTAACGTTATTTTGTTTTAAACATTTGTATTTTAGTTATGCTTATTGTTATCAAAAGACTAGTAGGTAGAGTAATTTATTAGTGTTAATAATCAATTGTATAAGCCTAGGTTTAAGTAAGTATTGGAGAAGGTTTGAAAGTGGCGGAAGTGACTGAAAAGTTGAAGAGGAATCATTTATTTTGTGTGTAAAAGAGTTATGAGTAGAGTGGTTGGATGGAGAGGTAGAGGGAGGCCAAACAAAAGATGGCTGGATTGTGTGAACAGTGATATGAAAGAAAACAGTGTGACAGGACCGAATGGAAGAAAAAAACGTGTTGCACCGACTCCAAATAATACGGGACAATGGCAGGAAGGTGATGTTGATGCCTACACTACATTTGCTATAGAATGATGATTGATGGTGCGGATGACAGTTGTTGGATTTATACGATGTAGCTACCTATCCTTTTCTCTGATGTTAAAGGATGCATATTTCCGTCCTGCTGTCATCCTATCCATACTATGTAAAAAAGACCTTAGGTTGAGGGACACTGAATCTGGTTATCATAGCTTAATCAGGGGCCCAGCTGGGTCGAAGCCTACTGAGGCCAGGGTTAGCTCCGAAAGGTAGCTCAGCCCCGGTATGAAAGGCAAGAAGGAACGGGGTGGGATTTTTAGTCAGTAAGAGTCTGAGACTATCTCTCGCTCCGCCCAAGGGCGTATATCATTTGTATGATTTTTACCCACTAAAAAAAAATCATAGACTAATTTAGGTGATTCTTTCAATAATCGAACGTCAACGCTGATAAAATTGCTCACTAAAAATTAACCTGAGGATGATACTTCGTCATGTGATAATTCAAACTCGCTTTTTGCACAAACGCTTGTCCACATTCAGCGCAAACCTTCCTCCGATCACCAGTGTGTATCCTCTCATGGAAATCCAACGTCGTCTTTCTCTTAAAAGATTTCTTACAAAACTTACAATGATAATCCTTGACAGTTTTGTGTTTAAACTTATGTTTGTACATTGGAGCATAATGGAAGGACACGTAATCACAAAATTCACATGTGTACCTCTTTCCTACATCGCCATGCATGTGGAAAAATTTGAGATGACTCTTCAGTTGCATTTCTGTATTGAACATTTTGTCGCATACACTGCATTTGACTCGATCGTCTATGTTGTGCGCTTCTAACTTGTGAATGGTTAAGGGCGGTAGTGTCATGAATTTATCGTTACAAACGGAACATTTGTATCTTGGAATCTTGTAATGTTTCATCTTCACGTGGCAACTCAGTGAGTGCAGTCCACTGTATGTCTTGTCGCATCTTGCACAATGGTATATATCGCCGACTTTTTTATAGTCCTCGTATTTTACGTAAAATTTCGGCGTGACGACTCGGTCTGCAGACAGAAAACACATTTGAGTTTCATTTATATCTTCTTTGATTATAGATTGACGGTTTTCGATATTTTGAGCTCGCTCTGCTTGCTCTAGTGATCCTATTCTTTCGTGTTTCTCAAAGTGTTTCTGTTTGTAAGACCGGCAACTCTGACTGAAGTTATTTTTTGTTGGGTAAAAATTTACACGTTTCACTATATATTATTCACACTATATTCGGGCAATATTGCGCGAAGTGGGAATATTGCTAGCTATTTCCACCAATACGCATACTTCGGGCAATATTGCCGGCAGCGGCACATCTCTAAGTACCACAGTATGAGTGTATTTAACTCCGGCCAGATGTAAGAAGTCCCTAGTCGCATTAACTTTTTGATTGTCTTAAGTTACACAGTTCGACATAAGCAAGTCTTTCGATTGTGTCTCTATTTACGGCATTCGATGAGTTAATAAAGAAAACACTATGGATAAACAAAATAAAATTTATTTTATTAATTCAAAACAAATTAATCACACAAAAATACTATTTCATACTAGGCAAGTAATATATTTTTTTATATTTATACTAGGAGAATGTAATACTTAATAACTATGCTCTTTCATATAATACAATTCGATTCAAATAAGAATAGGAACGTCAATGACCTCGTATCTGTTAAATGTTACTTGAAAAGTACGGTTTGCAAAAAAAAAACTTATTTGCGTATCAATAAAGGTTCTTTTTAGATTGTTCAACCGAATCTTGGTTAAATATAAGTGAACAAAAACGTGCTTTTTAATCTCAAAATATTATTATTTAAGTCATAATTCGTTAGAAAAACTGTTTTCTTTCTTATTTTCAGTGTTGGCAACAATACTTCTATTCACTGTTACTCAGGCAATTAACACAGTCATGTGAAGACGAGCACAACTGAAGAACTAGACTTGTTCGTAAATAAATTTAATTAAAAAAAAACTTGCTTTGCTCACCCTACCAAATTTAATTTGGCAACTATGACGTCATAACATGGCGCTTAGTTGACAATATTCTTATTTGAAACGCAAAGTATAATTAAGATTAGCTACTCGTATTAATAAATTACCTACCTAAGCTACAATAAATCAAATGCCATAGTCTACTTATATTAAATCATTATAATTAAGAGAATCCTAACTAATATTATAAATGTGAAAGTGTGGATGTCTGTTACTTAATCACGCAAAAAAGGCCGAACGGCATGCATATAGCTTTTGACATGGAAAAGAACATAGGCTACCTTTTATACCGATTCCTTAAGTACCTAATGGCGCGCGGGCTAAGCCGCGGGCAAAAGCTAATACGAAATATAATAATAATGACGGAGCCGGAGATCAAATTAAGTTTGAGAAGACTTTAAGTAGTAGTTCCGAATTTTATGTTAAATAAATAATTAAGGTATTGTGCACACGTGGACCACGTACGCCGATCTGGGCGCATCGGTCTCCATACATTTTATATGGCAACTAGACTTGTAGAGCTACATTAGATCCACGCCACGCGACGCAACTCTACGTACTGAGGCGTGGCCCACGTGGGCATCGGTCTAATGTAGTCACCGCTTTACTCTTCATTTTTTTTATGTCAAGGGGAAGCACATTTCAGAGTTATTATGTTGTTACAGAAGGGAAGTTGATGGAGACTTTATTTGTAAATTTTATAAGTTTGTTTTTCAATAGAGGCAAATCGGAATAACACGGTACTTTCGACATTAAAGGTAGATTTATATTGAGCACACGACGGCCACGTACCTACGCCGATCTGGGCGCGTCGGTCTCCATACATTTTATATGGCAACTAGACTTGTATAGCTACATTAGATCCACGTAACGCGACGCAACTCTACGTACTCAGGCGTGGCCCACGTGGGCATCGGTCTAATGTAGTTTCCGCTTTAGTTTTTGAAATATTAATAGTTGAAACAATGTAACAATGAATTAAAATTCGCTCGAAAATCGCATAAAAATAATAAAATTTTACTATGAAAACACAAACTGTTTTTTTAAGGTTGGAAATCAATTTGTCAAAGAGTGATTGAAAATATTGACGAAAGTATCGACATATGTAAGCGTAGCCGTAATGGATATTTGTCCAAATTAATTTTCCATTTAGAGCTTTTTTTTTGTAGGAGAGAAAATCATCTAATGAAATTGCCAAGATTTTGGGTGGAGCGGGAGATAGTGTCAGACTTTTACTGACTGAAAGCCCTCTCCTGTTCCTTCATTGCCTTTCGTACCGCGATCGAATCTTCCTTTCAGAAGCAGACTTTTGGCCCCAGCAGGCTTCGACCCAGCTGGGCCCTTACGTTTCATTAATAGATGCCAAACATTACTCCCTCAATACTTACAACAAAAATTGTTTTTATTTTAATAATTCTTGTTAAAAAACCCCGTATTTTGATCAGTATTGGGCAACATAAAATCTCACTACTGATTACTAACTACGACTTCATATTCTAGTTAGTAATCATAACTAGAAATTACATTAAATAATCGTAAAGAGTAGTCAAACATTTTGATTAATAACTACAAATTGTAGCTGCAATCACGATTACGAGATAACTTTTTATAACTACCAACGCATTTAAAGTCTGATTATTTGATAACTTACTTGTCAATCAACTCAATAATACCTAATGTGTAATAAATAAAAGTACATAATCATCTACGACTTCGAGCCTTGTAAGGTGTATTCAATTATTCATGAAAGTCAATAAACGAGATTTTTTATACTGTTTCTCCAAAACTTAAAGAAAAAAAAGGGTGATTATATAGAGATTGATAAATCAATAATTCCAACACATATTTATTTAAAAATATAAGTTCTCAGTACTCAAATAATCAGTAATTAGAACTACTCGATTACAGTAATCAAATTAACAACTACTTCATGTAGTT
Source organism: Mythimna albipuncta (assembly GCA_929112965.1). Taxonomy (NCBI): domain Eukaryota; kingdom Metazoa; phylum Arthropoda; class Insecta; order Lepidoptera; family Noctuidae; genus Mythimna; species Mythimna albipuncta. The sequence goes on from OV815988.1 coordinate 4,337,604, forward strand.
TGACTACTGTAGTTAAATTACATATTATCATAACTCCGCGTAGTTAACTACTTTTAATCGTAATAAGATCTGATTACAAAATAGTAGTTAACTACGCCCTACACCGATTGTGGTGAACAATAAAGGACATATTCTTTTCTTCTATTTTAAATATTTCACATACTAAAACTTGACGTCTGGATGATATCTCATCATATGATAATTCAAGCTCGCTTTTTGCACAAACGCTTGGCCACATTCATTGCAAACCTTCCTCCTATCATTATTATGTATCCTTTCATGCAATCGCAAAGCAGTCTTTCTTTTGAACGACTTCGTACAAACGTCACAATGGAATTCGTTCTTAGTCTTATGCTTATAACTATGTTTGGTCAGAGCTTTCGCTGTAAACGTTTGAAAATCACAAAATTCGCAATTATATCTCTTTCCAACCTCCCCAAGCAAGTGTACATCTTTGACATGTCTGTTTAAATAGATATTTGTATAGAATATTTTGCCGCATGCAGTGCACGTGACTCTAAGATCAACATTATGTACTTGCAATTTATGAATGACCAAGGGAGTTTGCGTCGTAAACCCATCGTTACAGATTGAGCACTTGTATTTCAGAATCGTGTGGTGTTTCATCTTCACGTGAACTCTCATTGAATCTAGATTGGTGTATGTCTTGTCGCATCGGACGCAACGGTAGGCTTCGTTGGCTACTTTATAGTGTTCGTTTAATTTTAGGAAAAATCTCGGCACCACGCCTTTGCCTGCAGAAAGAAAACATACTTGATGATTCAGAATATGCAGGGTTATTTGAAAACACTGGCAACTCTCAATACCATGTTACTAACATCATAAACAACAACTTTTGTTCTATGACTTTTAAAAATTTATCATATTTTAGTTTATCAGATTTTCATACAAAAATAAAAATATTTAAATTGAACGCTCTAAATATTACGAAGTCTATACGAAGCAAGCGATAGTACAATAGGCTAGTTGCTGTAAAAAATGTAATTAGTCGATCTTTTAGATTATTCAAAAATAAGGGACACGTATTTTTTTATTTGTAAATTAAACCAAAAATGACAAAGATATAGCCCATTAAAGTTACGTGTAACGTCACGCCGTGCTGCATTTTTTCGCACGGGGTGACGTCACACGTAACTTAATGGGCTATATCTTTGTTAATTTTTTGTTTAATCGGAAAATAGAAAAAATACATGCCCAATATTTTTGAATAATCTAAAATACGGACTAAATAAAATGTAATTATTTATGGATGTGGATTGGGCTGCGGGGGTGTTTGATGCATTTACGTCGCGTCATACAGACGTAGGTAGGTATAACAAAATACAAAGTTGAAATGTGTTAGATAGAACAACGAAATCTTGAAGGTTTGTTTTTGGTAAATGTATTATGTTTTGTAAAAAGTTATAAAACAAAAGTTGTTGTTTACGATTTAAGTAACATAGTCCTGAGGGGTTGTTAGTGTTTTAAAAATAACCGTGTATTTTTTTTTTATATTAGCCCTTACTGTCCCACTGCTGGGCAAAGGCCTCCTCCAAGTCCTTGCGCATAACCGTGTATACACTACTAATTTTTAATTAGTACAAATACTTAAACTTTTTAACAGAAAAGGTCTTGTTATTATATAAGTAAACTCTCAATAAATAATATTCATTAAAAGCTAAGTTATGAGCTTCTGTTTACATCCCAAAATGTCAACGGCACGCACTGTTCCCGCGCGCCTCAAGGAGTTGTCAGCAACAGCAGGGACCCAGCCGGGTCGAAGCCTACTGGGGCCAGGGTTAGTTTTGAAAGACAGCTCGAACCCCGGTATGAAGGCTAGAAGGAACGGGGTGGGTCTTTTATTCAGTAAGAGTCTGACCCTATCTCCAGCTCCGCCCAAGAGCGGGGGTTGTCATTGGATGATTTTTTCCCACCATAAAAAAAACCCAAAATGTCAAACAGTATTTTCTTTATGTAATTGTAATATAAACTAGTGCTTGACTGCGATCCCACCTCATGGTAAGCAGTTAACTTGTAAATAATACTTATATTTCTTTAAAATAATATATATTTTAGTAAATTGTTTTTTAATTATTTCACACATGGTGTAAAAAGTAGAGTATGCAACACGGGGATAAAGCTGTCCTTATCTTGGGCGGCTTGAATGCCACACTTCAATCAGGTTTCTATATTTACCCTCGCGATGCTCGGGAGTTAATTATATTAATCCCTCACTAACGCTCGGGATTAAAACTTATCAACCTTAGTTTTGTTCGGAATTCAACATGCCGCTAACGACATAAAAACACTGCTATATCTCATAAACTGTCTTCAAAATAACATAAGACATAGAAAACCTTTTATTACTGTCCGTTCAAACGATTTTGACTTTTATTACGTTGGTGGCTTGACAAATGGTGGCTGCAGTAAATAGTTGGTATTGTAACCACTTTTTTACTTTTAATACCATCCTTATGCCTACGAAATAGAGGTTAAAATCGGTTGAACAAACAGTAAAAGTTTCTGTAAATGTCTAATCTTAACGCGAATAGGGTATAGACACAGTCTACTATTTTGTTAACATACATCCAAAATCGAGCTGCAAATTGGAAAATACTTTAAAAATTAGAATTATATAATAATACATTGGAGCTCTTTTAAATTGAGACCTCATTTTGTTTCAAATACCGAAGGAATAATACTGCGTTTAAAATACTTTTAACTCTTCGAGCACCAGGGGTTCATTGACCCGGAAAATTGCACTGTTTACGTAAATCACAAAAAAAAAATATTTAAAAAAATGTTGGACTTTTCTAGGAAAAATAATAATAATATAATAGATATAGAATAATATGTATAGAAACCAAAGTTTTTGGCCAAATACCTTTCATACGAACATGTGTGCAATTACCGAAACGGATCTTGAGCGCTCGGCGTCAGAGATCGCTTTGCGCATTCCATACATTGGCGTGCCAATCGTCTTCGTTGTTAGATACATGCAGCAACGCAGGGAACGCATCAGCAGTGACGTCTATAACACGATGGCGCAGCGAGCCAATAACTGACACTCCCCGCCCCCGCGTCTCTCTTTGCACCACTAAAGAGACCGAATATTTGACTTCTGCGCAACTTGAAGCCAGCGTTCAAGATCCGTGCCGGTAATTGTACAAAACGAAAATTTAGCGTTTTTCGAGGACATCAAGTTGTACAGACGTATGTATAATCAGCGCTCGAGGGGCTAACATTAAATACCAACTCGTAAATCGAGGCGATCACCACGGCTCAGAAACCCTAATCACGAGTTCTTAACGCGATCTATTTTACGACCTAAATTGAGCGTCCTTTTCGAGATACTTTTTCATATAACCGCTCTTACTGTGATTATGTCATTACTTACACATCTTTCTCTATATATTTTGGACACACAGCTATCTTGTGGATATTATCTAGGCTTCTATAGCAATCATAACATACATTTGTGTGAAACTAATCTAGTAAAGACCTCTGAAAATCTGCTATTTTACGTGAACTTTAGCCCTCCATACTGTATTCATTATATAGGTGAAACTTTTAGAACTTTTTTCAATTCACTGTTTGGAACTGATTTCAAATAAAATTCATCGCGAATAGACCAGGGTAGATGCCTTCAAAAATAATAAAAAGTGAAAAATAATAATAGTAGGATGAAACCCATCACAAAAGCATCGCATCGCATTTTAGGTCACTCAGGTATATATAAGTTATCTAAAAATAGTTATAAATAGGCATCTACGCATATAACTTAAAGAAGATTCGACTCCTTTCTCCAAATATTGTAGACGTCTTATTAAGTATTAATTTTATCAACTTATTTGTTTGTTAATTATAGTACTATATTTTGATTTGCATTTTTTTTTTGTTATCTATGTAACATGTAATTTTACGTTTTTCGAGTAATTAAAGTGTAAATTTTAATAAATAGCTCTACATTCAATATAATAATTGAAAAAAAATTTCGAATTCCAGTTTTTTTCGATTTTTTTCATTTGCTGAGAAGATTTACTATGGTAACATATATATTTTTTTTCACCATCGGAAAGTAGAGATTTCAACGAACAGACACCATATAAACTTTTTGAAAAAAAAAAGACATTTTGACGGGAGAATTTTCGATTGAAAATTAGGGTGATTTTTCGATATTTATTCAAAATAAGGTGAAAAAATAAATATTTCTAATCAAATAAATTACAGCGTATTTGGGACATAAAAAGGTAAGTTTTCACCAAATTTCGTGATAAAATATTGTTTTTTGAAAGAGATAAAAATAAAAAACCAAAAACATGGTTTTTTGAATTTTTCACATAAATTTTGAGGTTATGTGAAAAAAGTGTTAATGCAAAAGTTTTAGGTCTTTTTATTACCTACAACTTTGCCATTTAACTTTTTTCCATAGGACTTTTAGTTTGGCCGGAAATCGAGAAAAACCGTTTTTTCCCCTTAAAAAGTCACCCCCACCCCCTTCCCGACCTCAGATCGCCCGTAAATTATTTTTCCTTTCATTTTTATAATATTCTCCTCCTTTTGTGATGGGTTTCATCCTACTATTCGTTTTTTTGGTTTTAAAAATTATCGACACTGGTCTAGAACCTAGTCAACTCGCGGAAAATCTTAACACCGAGATGTAGAAATCGACGCTCAACTAACAGCGCCATCTTTTAGTCAAAAAACAAACAATTATTTCCAACAGGGTTACTTGTAAAACACTAACAACCTTGCAAGACTGTTTTACTAACATCATAAACAACAACTTTTGTTCTATGACTTTTTGCAAAACATAACACATTTACCAAAAACAAACCTTCAAGATTTCGTTGTCCTCTCTAACACATTTCAAGTCTGTATCTTCTACTTACGGCTCCCGCACACTGTTCTCGTAATGATAGTAAGCAGGGCTTGCGAAACATTCCGTGAACTCGACATTAGAATATTGATACACCATCATGTAAAGATAATGGCGTGTAATCTGAGAAGCTCAAAGTAGATGGCGCCAGTGAACTTGGAGGTCATACTATCTGTCAAACTCAATTGGTTTTCAAGGAAATATTGTGTTTTCAAGTAAATAACCATCGTTTTTGTAAAAATAAAATGTCCCAGTGTTGTGTTGTGCCTTTATGCTCATCGAAAACATCGGGATACAGGTTTCGCAAAGTTAATCATCTGAGCTGATAATATATAATAATTTCTTCGTCTTAATTCTTTTTTTAATTCACGAACAGTCCAAGATCCCTATTTTTCTACCATAATTCACATAAACAAATAAACCACCATATAACTATACAAGGAGCTGTCAAAATGAATGACCTCCAAACACACAGGCCCCAACCACAGTAGATAAATATACAGTAAAACATCTTCATACAAACGTGCCGCTCTCGGTTTGAATGTGTGCGTGCGCGCCGCGCGCCATGTCGGCACGCGATTTCACGCACACGCTAGCATAATACATGGGGGAATAAGGTGGCGGCAGTGCGGGCTGTGCAGCGCGACTGTGAGCACGCGCGTACGCTACATGACCGCTTGCGTTCGTCAACTCTCGCCGGCGCGGGCGGCGGACACTTGTCGTAAATTACGAGTATCATGACTTCAAAAAGGGGAAAAAAATATTGTAGTGTTTTCGGGTGCCTCAATAATGATTTCGCAAACCCGGACTTATCATTCTTCATACTTCCTACTCAACCAGAAATGTAAGTACCTACTTATACTTAAATATTATTAGAAAATATGGTATTGTATTGTTTATTTCACAGTTTATTTGCTTTATTATGAGCGTAGCCGAGTCGCATTTTTCTGAATACTATGTTTAGAGCTAAAGTTTATTTTAAGAAGTCTAGTTTTACTATAAAATAGAGGATTGAGTACGAAACATCGTTTTGGTAAACATATTTTTCGCGTAGGTATAGTTGTAATAAGGGCATAGACAATTTGCACATCAAAATATTCGTTACAATGTCTACTTTCACATAAAATAATAATCTTTTGCATAACTCAACATATAAAAAAGTTTCTAGAACAAAAACTGCAAAAGATACATTTTCGGTCATGTTTTGAAACACAAATCTTTCGATTTCTCACCCAATATTATACCAATTGTCAATCTAATGGCTATATTATCATTTTTTAGTTAAGTTTTAACTAGGAATACAGTAATGGTGAGAATTGGACACAAAATAAAAAAGGTAAACATCAGTTTACAATTACGTAAGCGGGATCGCGAACACTACAAAATTCGATCATTTCCAAAACTATGCTATCTTGAATCTATGGTTCCTAATATACTATATCAGACTTAAAAACATTAATTAACCACATGGAACATCTATCAGGTACCAACAACATAGATAAAATCTCTTTCAAAATAGTTAACTAACAAATTTACATTTTCACTAATAAGTTCGCACTTTCTTATTCATTCTTATTGGAATCTTATTAGTTATTCTATCTTGAACCTTACTAAATTAGGAAATCGTTAATTAGAGGCAAAACAGAGACATAAACTAACATAATTTTGCCTATACTTTCGTAAACGTAACATAAACAAAACAAAACTTAGAAATATGTTACACGAGGCTATCCACATCAACATTAAAATTACACTACCACGTCAACATTAAAATTGGCCGGTCAATTTACGATTAACTGAATGATGTAGAATTTAAGATGCCCTGTCCATGCTTTCCCAAAAGCTTTTTGCAAAAACTTTACATAAGAATGAGAATTTACTTTACATTAACGAATAATAATAAAGCGTTCCGGACGTGCAGAAACAGGAGAAAAATTTTCTCGGTATCAAATTTGTAACTTAGTATAATAAATGTTATGTGAATAAAAGCTTTTTATTTTTACTAAATTTATAAATTGGTAAAATATTCAATCATAATATGCTTTTTATTTTATAAATTTAGATCAAGTGCTGCTTGTTCGAAAATATTAACTAAAAGTAAATGTGACAACCCTGGGTATCAACGCAAGAGTAGGCTAATAACTCGGCGGGCGGCCTTAGATAACCTACTGTATATTTATCTACTGTGCCCCAACTATCGGGAGAAAGAGCGGACATAGCTGCCATTACGTCAGCACTGCCGAATTTCGCTACAAGAACACGCATGACGCGACGCAAGCGCAAGGCGACCGATCAACTAATGATCGTCGCCCGTAAATAGGTCAAGTTCATGTTCAACTACCCTCCGGTATTGTAATATCGCTTGCTTACAGCTACAGTTTGAAAATGGCGCCACTTTCAAACTTCCTCTAATATGTGATAGTGACTGAAAAGTTGAAAGGTAATCGGTTGTCTTGGTATGGTCATGTGAAGCGGAGGGATGAAGCGCATATCTATCTAATTACTAAAAGAGTTCTGAGTATACATGTACATGGATGGAGAGGGAGAGGAAGGCCGAAAAAAAGATGGATGGATTGTGTGAGAAGTGATATGAAAGAAAAGGGAGTTAGTAATAATTTGACGGGTGACAGGACAGAATGGAAGAAGAAAACGTGTTGCGCCGACCCCAAGTAATATGGGATAAGGGCAGGAAGAAGAAGAAGAACATAGTCTTAAGAGATTACTAGTGTTTTACAAATAACACTGTATTAAGAATATAAAAAAGTACATCAATAGAAGCCTTGCACATTTAATCGAGATTCCGAATGACGACAATTTTTCTAAAAAACTTTTAAGGCTTTATAAAACACGTATTTCCTGCAACAAGTTTTGTGAAATATTCGAGTAAATCATGGAGTTACTGAATGCCAACAGTTTTCAGGCGTAATCTCTCTACTGGGACTAGGGTTATCCGAAAGGGCGCTCGAGCCCCGGTATGAAGGCTAGAAGGAACGGGGTGGGTCTTTTAGTCAGTAAGAGTCTGACACTATCTCCCGCTCCGCCCAAGGGCGGGGGATGTCATTGGATGATTTTATCCACCATAAAAAAAAGGCGCCATCTCTCTTTTTTGCGTTGCCTCTTCGTCAAACATCGCGTTGGATTGCGTTAGATGAAGTAACAAGCTTTTAAACCATGCTCGATGTTGACGACAGGCGAGTGGAGAAGTACCCTCAAGGACACGTCAAAGAAGTCGTTATGTTTGAATTCGCAGGCCGTGAACTATAGGGCCTCGTACACTATACACCGTTAAATTTTAATCGTTTTAATACCGTGGAGGCTCGATCCGGTACATGAAACACTATCGATTTGTAAAGATAAAATTAAAAAATAAAGTACTATTTTTTCAAAACTCGTATTAATTTACGCATGTACGAAATTAATTTCTTTAAGAAAACGTCAGCTGAGCGAATTCAATGACCTGTAGATAGTTTGTACGCAACGCCGACTACTAATATTAAAATTTAGCAGTGTAATTTCCTTTTATTATAGTGAATGGGAGGACTATGTTGAATACTTTTTTTCTCGTAACCGTATGTCTGGCAACTTGAGTATTTTCCGCGGCCTACCCTAATGTCCCTTCTTCCTTGGTATTGTTCGTCAAGTCGTTGAGCTCCTTAATAATCCTTAGTTGAGCTTTGCGAATACTGACAAATGCTTACACTGACTAGACGGGTCCACTCAAATCTGTATGGTTCTTTCTTCAAAAGACCATCTCAGACTAATCTGCATGGTTCTCATGTGATTTGACCATTACATATTAACTGTATGGACCTTAAAAGAGACTTTGACCCCTGAGTTTGTTTCGGTGTTTCTTCTCAGGATTGTTAGTTAGGAAACACCGGCCTCATCTAGCTTGAATTGACGAAAATAAAATTTGACTTGTAAATGTGTTTTTTAAATCTATTTGCAAAAATAAATATCATTTATCATCATTATTTATCATTTACACGACCCGATATTCAGACAGTCTTACTCAATGTCGCGTAGTGTAATAAGCAGAGGTCGGAGTAGGTAGATTGATTTATATACTTGCGTCAAGAAGTTATAATATGGACATGTCATTTTATCCATAATGTGCGGGGAGTACCGGAAAAAGTTCCGGGATTGGAATTATGGAATAAAATAAAATAAAAAACATACATATAGGCTAACAAAATCGTTTATTATATGAATGATTGATTGAATTAAATGAACAATTATTTTTAATTTGTATAAAATAAAATACTGATTTCTTTCACACTGGCAGCGTAGATTGATATTATTAATACGTTTTTCACCTTAATTCATTAAACCCCAAGCGAACGCCGGCGTTCGCGCACCTATTGTCTTTCAATTGTATCTGTAATTATCACGATCGAATGGTTAAACACAAATTCGTGCTAATTTCAAAATTCCGGAATAAAAATAACAATAAATATGAAGTTCCGGTATTTTGGAGGCATATCCATATTATCCTCTACGTTTGACGTCAACGACCTTAAATCAATCTACCTACTCCGACCTCTGGTAATAAAGGTCAGACTGTCTTAATCGGAATTAAGGTCTGAATAACGCATAGTGTATTAGGCCCTAAGTCCAAAACGCCTATTCTACTTTTTAATTTCACAAAATAGATAGGTACAGAAGTCAATCTCTTGTATGTACTCCACTTTTTATACCTACGCTAGACGATCACGCTAGGGTCAGCGCATTGCTCCGAACTGTACGAGTGCGACTAGGCGATTGAGCCGAGATGTCGTGTCCGTGAGCGGTGTCTAAGTGTGCGTTGCTCGAGCGCGCCGTTTGTAGACTGTCATCTGTACCTATCTATTGTTTTGGTAATTGTCAAGAGGAAATGGCATTTAAAATGCAATAATAACCCCTTATCGTTTGAGAAGCCTATCAGAAACTGGATTTCGCCGCTGCTTCCTTCCTAAAAGTTGACATGGGGATGGTACTTCGTCATGTGATAATTCAAACTCGCTTTTTGCACAAACGCTTGTCCACATTCAGCGCAAACCTTCCTCCGATCACCCGTGTGTATCCTCTCATGGAAATCCAACGTCGTCTTTCTCTTAAAAGCCTTCTTACAAAACTTACAGTGATAGTTCTTTACTGTTTTATGCACAACCTTATGTTTCCGCATGTTTTTTGCTTTAAAAGTCACGTAATCACACAATTTGCACTTATATCTCTTCCCAGTTTCTCCAAGCATGTGAAAGTCTTTGATGTGCCTCGTCAAATGCGCTTTTATATTGAATATCTGATTACACAGACCGCATGTTTTTCTGACGTCCACATTATGCACTTCCAATTTGTGAATTGTCAAAGGTACTAGCTCCGTAAACGGATCATTGCATATAGAACATCGGTACCGCGGAATCTTGAAATGTTTTATAGCCACATGTGACGTCATTGTTCTCAAGTCTCCGTACGTCTTCTCGCATCTCGTACAATGAAATCTTTTATCGATTTTTTTATAGTCTTCTTCTATTTTTAGGATAATTTTCGGTCCCATATCTTGACCTGTTAACAGAAAACAAACTTGAGTTTCTTTTATATCTTCGACTTTGTTCGTTACTCTTCGGACTTCGGGATTACTTCGACGATTTCGTCATAGTTATGAGACAATTTATCAGGATTTTTCGTCTACCCTCCACGAATATAAATAGAGTTTCTTGCACGTTCTTCTCCATAGAAATCTACGCTTTGGAACGTGCAATTTGGCTTCACTTTTCTTGGACTGATCGACATTTGACTATTCAAAAGTGCCTGCAAATGGTCTATTTGAAATAAAAGAGTTTTGATAGGAGGTAATCTGTGAGATAACTAGCCACGCTAGATTGGATTGCATTCCTACGGTATTACTGCGTGTTTTCTGTCATCTTCATATTTCTACCACTCCTACGCTAGTGTTGTGACTGTGCAGTAAACTTTCTTTCTTTCTCTTGTGCACGTGGAACTTTTTTCTATTCCTTGTTTCTTTAGTCACCGATATAATCAAAACAGCGAAAGATACGTGACTCGCCTCTAGTGCGTGGACCGCTGAAATCAGGATTGTTTGTCACAGTTTCACTCAGTCACAATCGGCGAGTGAATGGGAAGTGACATAAACGAGGGTGTTACGCAAAAATATTATATATTATTTTATATATATATATATATTTTTTTTGTTTCAAGTGGGATAATGGTTATCAAAATGCCTTCTTATGCTTTTATGCGTTTTACAAATTCTTCAAATAAAAAAAATAACAAATCACATGGAGTCACATTTCACTCGTAAGTACGTGAATTTTTTTTGATATTTCTAATTTCGCTTATTGTTGTGGTTGCCATTTTGCGAAGCGAGATAGTTAGAGCTATTTTTCGTAAACATTCGGCGGCTAACGCGATTTCACTCGCACGACAGCGCCGGCTCTTATCTCTGTCCTTTTCTATCAGTGAATGTTTGCGACTGTGATGACACTGATCATAGATGTGTGCCTTTCGAGTGCGGGTTTTCTTGTTGGATTGTTAGCGCGTAACGTATCTTCCGTTTTACAGGTTTATTTGTGAAACACTAGCAACCTGTCAGGACAGTGTTACTAACATCATAAACAACCACATTGTTCTTAAAAATTCAACTCAACTTCAAACTTCAAATTCATATTTTAGTTCATCAGATTTTCATACAAAAATAAAAATATTTTAATTGAACACTCTAAATATCACGAAGTCTATGCGAAGCAAGCGATAGTACAGTAGTGGAAAGGAGTGGGGATCGGGTGGCGGGGATGCTTGACGAGCTTGCATCGCATCTTACAGATGTAGGTAGGTATAACAACATACAGAGTTGAAATGTGTTAGGTAGAACAACGAAATCTTGAAGGTTTGTTTTGTAAAAAGTCATAGAACAAAAGTTGTTGTTTATGATGTTGGTAATGCAGTCCTGCAAGGTTATTAGTGTTTTACAAATAACCCTGTATATCAATGTTATACAGAAAAACAACGTAATACACCGCGGTACAGACGCATGTACCGTCGCCGGGATTCTGATCCCGATTTCCGGCCAACGTAGACGCGGGCTTGCGAACAGTGAGCAATGGGTAGCTCGCTGTCCGGCCGTCCGGTAACTGTCCGGACCAAGCCCAAGTCGTCGACGGCGCGCGCCTCAAGGAGTTGTCAGCAACAGCAGGGACCCAGCCGCGTCGAAGCCTACTGGGGCCAGGGTTATCCGAAAGGGCACTCGAGCCCCGGTATGAAGGCTAGAAGGAACGGGGTGGGTCTTTTAGTCAGTAAGAGTCTGACACTATCTCCCGCTCCGCCCAAGGGCGGGGGATGTCAATGCATGATTTTTTCCCACCATAAAAAAAGGCAGTTCATGTACAAAGGCGAGCTTAACTCAGTAATCAGTTTTCTCCTAGCAAACCTTTGAGTTATAGAGAGAATATATTCGAGGGTAAGATCCAGTGCACAATATAAACCTATATGTACAATCATCATACTAATATTATTGTGTCAATAATGAAAGAAAGTGCTTTTAAGTTTCCTCTTGAAGACATCCAGAGAAGATCTGTCGCGAAGGAAGTGTGGCAGAGTTCTAGAGTCGCACTGCAGTTACAAAAAATGAGCGCTCCTCCGCGGTCCAAATATACAACGTTAAGGACCTATTACACTACGCGTTATTCAGACTCGTTTTGTCTATGGTTCGACGTATCGCGCACTGTAATAGGGGTTAGACTATCTTTCTGTGAATGAAAAATAGTACGAGTCGGAATATCGCACGCGATATTCAGCGCAGTGTAATGGATCCTTTATTTTTAGTAAGGCTCTCTTAAGACAAGACTACTTACGGCGGGTTTCTGAATTGAGTATTTTGATTTAAGAACGTCTTAAACCATACTTAAGAGTCAAATTTTGACAGGTTTTAAGGCTTAAGTGGAGTTTGAGAAATACTCAACTTCAAATGCTTAAATCAGAAATCGGGGGTGAGACAGAGTTGTCTAAAACGTCTCAGACAAATCTGAGATGTCTTAAACAAAACAGTTTTGTCTACGACACGGAGCGTTAGGGCTGTTGATAAAATAACGATATTATCGCAGTACTCAAACAGCTAAACATATAAACTAAACATGTAAACCACTTGAGAAATATTGGTACGCATAAATATTTTATTAAAATTGAAGAATAATTACTGAGAACGGTACATTTTCATAAATTTGTTTAATAAATATCATAAATTATAAATTGAGTAAATTATTTTTGAGCCGACTTACGATTGTTTTTTAAGACAAAGCCGATAAAATAAATTCGAAAAAAATATCGATAAGTATATCGATCATATATCAACAACCCTTTTTTTATGATGGGAAAAAATCATCCAATGACAACCCCCGCTCTTGGGCGGAGCGGGAGATAGTGTCAGACTCTTACTGACTAAAAGACCCACCCCGTTCCTTCTAGCCTTCATACCGGGGCACGAGCGCCCTTTCGGATAACCCTGGCCCCAGTAGGCTTCGACCCGGCTGGGTCCCTGCTGTTGCTGACAACTCCTTGAGGCGCGCGGGAACAGTGCGCGCCGTCGACGACTTGGGCTTGGTCCGGACAGTTACCTTCATCCGGACAGTTACATATATCAACAGCCACAGCGCACCGTGTCGTAGACAATATGGTTTTGTTTAAGACGTCTCAGACTTGTCTGAGAGTACGCTCGGTGGATGCACACTCATGAACGTTTGAGATGGAACTGTTCGACGAGTAGTCCAAGACGCTCCGAGATATCGTGTCCGTGAGCGGTGTCTATGTGTGCGTTGCTCGAGCGCGCTTTATATGTAGATTGACTTCAGTATCTATCTATTTTGTGTCTATAGTCTAAGCCAGCAGGACTTGAAAAATATAAACAAACGTACCAATTTCACCTCTTTATTATATTAATATTCGATTCAATGTATGATGTATTTATGCAAAACAATTATGTGAATTATATATTACAAATATTTATTTAGCACCTTTCAGTAAACTAACAATTTGCTTTAAGCCAAGTGCAGACTTGTAATGTAACATGTAATGTAACACGCCATGAAAGAATTTGCCGTCCACACTGTCGCAATGTATCGTGTAATGTAACAGAATTCTCGTAGCGTGCATGCCTTGAGTGCGCAAACCGTGCACATTAGATGCGCAAACAGAGCATTTCAACTATAATAATAACTAGCTGACCCGGCAAACGTTGTTTTGCGGGTATGAAAAATAGATGTTGGCTGATTCTCAGACCTACTCAATATGCTCACAAAATTTAATGAGAATCGGTCAAGCCGTTTCGGAGGAGTACGGGAACGAACATTGTGACACGAGAATTTTATTTAAAAGATAATATTAAGTGGCGGTCGAAACCTACTGGGGCCAGGGTTATCCGAAAGGGACGTTCGAGCCCCGGTATGAAGGCTAGAAGGAACGGGGTGAGTCTTTTAGTCAGTAAGAGTCTGACACTATCTCCCGCTCCGCCCAAGGGCGGGGGATGACAATGCATGATTTTTTCCCACCATAAAAAAAAAGTGGCGGTGGACCGAAGCGAGAGGCGTGCAATGATTGTTGACATATCCATCCCGCATGACGAGAATCTCGTGAAAGCTGAGAAAGAAACAAATCAAATATCTCGACTTAGCACACGAGGTTGTCGACATGTGGAGTGTGGACTCGGCTGTCATTGTGCCGATTGTCGTAACCGCCAATGGCCTTATAGCCAAAAGCTTCGACGACCATCTGTCGGAGCTGTCGTTGCGCGGTTGGATTAAGGGCCTGGGGGCCTACTTGCTTTCTCCGAAACGCAATTTTCGTAAACGAACGATATTCAAACGAAGTTTCGTTAGTGCACCTACTCTGTTTCATTTTCGGATACACACAAGAAGTTCGGACCCACAGACAATCTTCGTGACCGAATAGAATGAACTATATGATTTGGGTCTTTTTATATGTCATTTAAAGTAAATTACGGTTTTTAAATTAATTTTAAATCTTGCTTTATTTTAAAATTTTGCATTTATGAGGTGGTTTATTAAATATTTCTTGTAATATTTATAGATAAAACATAAATATGTCGAAAAAAATAATTTTCGATAAAATACAAAAAGACACCATAAAACAACCTTTTCTACGGTCATCGTTAACCGACTTATTTATAGAGCGCTACTTTACTTCAATCATCGGTACTAACGTATGACAACTAAAAATATCTGTATAATCACACGAAACATGTCAATCTTTTAATGTCAACTTGAATTTGACTTTTAGTTTGAATTTTGAAAAAAATACCATGCTGCCAGTGCTTTTTTACATGACACATTACGTAAGAAAGTCGGACTGTCGCAGTCTACCTTTTTGGGCCACGACAACTTTTCTTTACATTTAATACCTCTTTGATGTGATTAAATATTTCTTGTAATATTTATGCATAGAATACAAATGAAACTAAAAAAAACGTATTTATTATTGATGATGAGGCGGTATGGTCTAAGACCTTAGCCGGCCCAAATGGGGCAGAAAAAAAACAATGTGTAACTTGTCAACATTGTCAACTTCAGTGCTGCCAATTTAGTATTATTATGGCTAAATTTAGCATTTTTCTAAGTAATTTAGCATGTATAAATTCAGTTTAGCATATTTTTAGCATTTTACTCGGAAAATTTGAACATTATTTCTAAATGCAAAATAAAATCTTGATATTTCTGTTGTTTGTGAACGCGACCCTAGTGGTTAGGGGAATCCCGCTTGGATTGAATCACATATGGTTTATTGCATCACTCGACGTTGTTATCAAAGGTAATTTAGTTTTGTTTGATTCTTATTTGGCTACGTGCGTTGAATAAGAGTTATTAAATTCACAATGTCAATAAATAACCTATAACCAACTTTATCGTGCAGAGTGGGAATTGATGTCCGATTTGAAAGAATGGCTTCTTCCGCTCTGCTCAGACATCATACGAAGAGGATACACACGAGGGTCCAGTTATCAGCATAGTATTTAGCATTTACCGAAAATTTTGGCATGCATTTGGCATTTTTTGAATGCAGATTTAGCAGAAAATAATTTAAGGAGTTGGCAGCACTGGTCAACTTGCATTGTTAATTTTGAAATCAAAAGATTTTTATTTGGACTTTACCTATACTTAACTCAAGTTACAAATAGGTATATTTTAATATACATATTTTGTCATCACGGTACGCTTTCTGTAAGAAAGTTTCAAGTAGAACTGTGGATGTCGCAGTCTTCCACAAGTTTTGTTGTGGATCTTTGATCTTTGTAAGTAATATTATCATAATTATACAATATAGTATGTACCATGTATGTACCTATTTGTTTTTAGTCGTGGGTAGTCATTCGTAGAATTCTTTTATTTACCATCTTAGTTGTGTCCAAATTTTGTTTTAAACAATAACAATTGATTTTATTACCACATAGTATTAAAAGTAAATTCTATCAATTCTTACCTATTTAATTTCAATATTTTATGATTCTATTAGGTATTCAATCTGTTTTATTTTCAGATCAATGAACCAATACCATCCACCTCCAGGCAATCAAGCTAACCTCCAAACTTTTCACAGCCCGAGGTAGCTGTGGAATACGACCCTGCCAGGAAATCGACCACTAGTGACATGAAAATCTCTGAATCCTACAGGATTCAAGTTAATAAAAAATATAAATGTATTTTTTAGTCTTTTATTAAAGTCTTTTTAAGAGGTTAAACAATAACAATTTAAGACAGTCACAGACACAGTACCCTGCAAACACCATAGTACTCCACTTCCAGTGCTTTGCTGAGGAGAAGCCTACAGAGGCTTTTTGGAGGTAATAAAGGCATTATTTCCTGTTACAACTCCCCAAATAATTACCGACTGTGTCTCACATTATTCACAACATGTAAGTCAGGAATTTGCGTGATGTTGAGCAGAAAACATCACAGTAGTACTCTACTTCCTAATGCTTTGCTGAGGAGAAGCCTACTGAGGCTTTTTGGAGGTAATAAACGCACTATTTTCTGGTACAACTCTTCAAATAATTGTCGATTGAGTCCCTCATTTCCCACAAACTGTGTGTCAGGAATTTGCATAATGTTGAGCTGAAAACATCGCAGTAGTAGTCCACTTCCTAGTGCTTTGCTAAGGAGAAGCCTTTGGAGGCTTCTTGAAGGTAATAAAGGCACTATTTCCTGGTACAACTTCTCATATAATTGCCGACTGAGTCTAACATTATCCACAACGTGTAAGTCAGGAATTTGAGCTGGTTGCCGGGTCTTTGTACGCTCTAAACATTCGTAATGTAGAGCTGCTTCAATTAAAAGCATTTTTGAGGCCATTTTTAGCACTTTTCTTACAAAATCAACACAAACGAAAATGAAAAGGTAAGGTTTTTGGTTTCGTCAATTTGACGTTAAAATTGCAAAATATTCGTATGTCATGATCATATTTTTTTTCGAAATATAACTAATTAGAGTAGGTTTAGAGATTCGGTACGTCAAATAATTTTCGTTCGTACGAAATTTCGGGAACGAAATGAACCATGGTAGGAAACACGCCGAATTTCAAGCGAAACTTCGTTTTTCGGAGAAAGCGAGTAGACCCCCTTATACAGAAGGCAGTACTCCTCGATACGGCTCGCATTGTGAGGAGGTTCCTGTCTCAGGAGCCCTAACCACCGGTAGCTTGGACCCTGCTCCCGACACTGGTGGAGGACTAAGTTTGGTATTTTTAAATGTTTGCTTTTGTTAAAAAAATATTTTAAAATGTAATACAATGTGTAAAAAATGAATAAAAAGAATAATAATAATGACCACAGGTAGCTTGAACCCTGTTCCCGATTCTGGTGGGATACTATTTTTTATATTTTTTTAAATGATTTTTAATGTGTTTTTTTTTTTTAAGAAATACTTACCTAATAAGGAATAATAATAATATTTCACAACTTTCACACAGCGCCATCTAGTCTCAAACTAAGCAGAGCTTGTGGTATAAGTTCTGTAAAGCTGATAAACATACTTTTACGTATATTTCTAAATACATACATATTATAGATAAATTATACCCGGACACATAACAAATGATTGTGCTCATCACATTGACATTTGTCCTGGGTGGAAATCGAACCCACTACCTCCGACATGGCAGTCAGGGTCACTAACCACTAAACCAACGCCAGTCAAGACTATGTAAGTAAGTACATGCTCGGTTCGTGCGTGCGTTGCGTCCACACTTATGAAATGCTCCTTTCATGTTACGTTACAATAGTCTGTACCCGGTTTACAAAATGATGCTTAAGAGGACTGCAGGACCTAATCGCGAGTTTCATAATGCACAAAAGTATTCTGCCTTCGTAATAGAAAACACAGTATCTTTACTTACTGTGTTTTCACTTTTTTTTATTATCGTAACGAGACAGAACTCCACGCGGTAAAATTTTCGGTTTATTTTTAACGCTTCTGGTTCCAGAGATACGGTCATTAAAAACACAATAACTTTTACAAACTAAGCTTTACGCTCGTTTTTCCCAAAACGATTTTTTCAAAGTTCATTAGAAAAATATATGTTATTATTCAGGATAAATGCTATATGCTGTAAAAGTGTTTTTACTAAAACCTATTTGCAAAATAAATATAATCTATAATTTAATACAGCTAATTTAGTACTATAGAAAAAAAACAAGAAAATGCCTCAAAAAATTACTTTTATAGACTAAATCGGACTAATACACATGCAATCATTCTGATTGCTTGTACGATTATTTTACTAGAAACGTTTTACTGTTATACTGTTTTAATTTCATGTTTAAATCTGTAGTTTTTTTAGGAAATCGCTAAAATGCTCTATGTTTGCAAGCTTTGTCTTTTCAGGTTTCCGTATCTCAAAACAACTCAAACTTTATCTCGGGTACGCGTGGAGTTATAGAGTTAAAATGAAAACCATATACTCAAGTTGGCGATCCTTTGAAGCTGTGAAAAAATAACATTTCTAAGAAATCGAAAAAAAAAAATACATACGGCCGTTTATGTCGCAAAAAAACGACACTCAATGGAAACAAAATTCATAGCGTACTTCCCTTTGACTGAGAATCCAGAAATTTGGCATAAAGCAAGATCTTATAACACAGATATAGGAATATATCTGAAAACAGTAAATTTTTTGTAAAGTCATTTTTTTTTTCGTTGTTCGGAAAAATCTTCGACACTCCATTTATAAATTGAAATATTTATTTTTGTGCACTGCGAGAGCGACCGCGATTAAGTCATGTAATCCTCTTAAATATCCAGCAAATAATTGTATAAAAACCTAATATGTAACTATTTTTCTTATAATACTACGTGTAATATTGTTTCATCCATTTTGAGTAGATAAGGGACCATTTATGAAGACCCTACTAACGCTTGTTAATCGCATTTGGAACGCGCTACAGAAGCGATGCCAACGCGCCAATAACGCGCTACAGCATCGCGACTGAACGATGCGAACGCGCGACATCTTCGCTACAAAAAGTCGCCGTGGGCTTGGGGCCTTAAGGTCTGTGCACACCACGTTTATTAAAAGCGCCGTCGACGTCGCGTTTTTATCCTATAAAGCAGTTTTTTGTCGTTGGTATCGATTCAAACGCGCGGCATCGGCGCGTCTCTATCGATACACACGCGTATATACCAGGTGTAAGGGACAGCCCTCCACAAACTTTAAGGGCTTGATCAGTAGACAATACTGAACAACATTCCACAAAAAATTTTTTCAGGAAACGAAAAAAAAATCCGCCGCGGCGGATTTTTTTTTCTGCAAGAATTATAAACTTTTCTCAAGAATTATAAACTTGATTGGACAGTTTGTGTGGAGAGGTCGAACTTTTTTCGGTTCCTGAAAAAAATTTTTGTGGAATGTTGTTCAGTATCGTCTACTGAGCAAGCCCTTAAAGTTTGTGGAGGGCTGTCCCTTACACCTTGTATGTAGTATAGCGTTTGTTTCGATTCAAAGGGTAAAGTGACTTTTGACGAGGTTCTGCTTAAAAACGCAAGATGCCAGCGCGTTTGTTTCGAAACACGCGCGTTTGCATCGTGACTGTATCGCTACACACGCGCGTCTGATTCGATTGAAACGCGTATTTGAATTTAAACAGGTGTGCAAATAATATAATAATAATATAATATAATATTCCACAACTATCACACAACGCCGTCTAGTCCCAAGCTAAGCAGAGCTTGTGTTATGGGTACTAGACAACTGATAAACATACTTATATATTTCTAAATACATACATATTATAGATAAATTAGACCCAGACACAGAACAAATGATTATGCTCATCACACAAACATTTGTCCTGGGTGGGAATCGAACCCACGACCTCCGGCATAGCAGTCAGGGCCACTAACCACTAGACCAACAGGCCCGCCAAAAATGTCTACAGGCTGCTTCTGACTTGCGTGAGTATCGCGTCTGTAACGTTACAAACGCGCGTTTAAAAAGCGTGGTGTGCACAGGCCCTAAGGCCTCTGCCTCGAATCTTGCGGGCAGCGGGGCGGCGGCGGCGGCGCAAAATTCGAGGCAGAGGCCTTAAAGTTGCTATAGCGCCAAGTCCCAAATCTTAGTCCGTTCAGAGTTATTCTAATGCTTTTTTTTATATAGATGGCATTACTTAATTATAGGCAAAACTAAAATGTTAAATCTAAACTAATATTATAGAGAAATATTTGCTTTGTTGTTTGTTTGTATGTTACGATTTAAATCAAAAATTACTGGACCGATTTTAAAAATTCTTTCACCATTCTAAAGCTCGATTTTCACTGAGTACACGTGGCCGAAGCCGTTGGCAAAAGCTAGTAAAGAATAACGTTGAAGAAAGCAAGCTTTGGAATTTGGCACCGTAGTAACTTTTATTTAGTTCAAAAACATCTATCCAACGATGTAACACGTACTACGCGTTCCAAATGAGAATAGGACGGATTCCTTTGTTTTGACGTCTCGTCGTACTGTCAAATCGAAGAAATTTAGGAAAAATTGAAGAACTTAGAGGTGAGTAAAATTTAATAACTGGATTTTGATTTAAACTTTTTTCGTTCACAGTTCACCATCAAAGATTGCATCGCTACTTACCATCAGGTGGGATCGCAGTCAAGCACTAGTTTATCTCAATTAAAAAAAAAAATTTTTCGTAAATTAATTTTTGCTTAAAATTTTCTTTCCTCGATTTGACAGTAAATCGTGACATCACAACATGGCGGGCGATCCTATTCTCATTTGGAACGCATTGGAAGGTCGTTCAAGATTTGCATATTCCATTATTAAAAAAAAAAAACAAACATGTGACAGCTGCCTTTGATTCTATGTGACTTAATTTTGTTTGCTGCCAATTATATTAAAAAATCAAAGTAAAAACTTGTATCATAATTATATATTTTTACTATTCATTTAAAAATCACTAAAAATTAAACAATATTTATTTGCAAATAAAAGATTTTAAAAAAATAAATATATATACATAATAAGTTTGTAACAGTCTTCTATACCATAAAACCACTCAAATACTAGAAATTCTTGTTTGTATACAACAACATAAATAACATTATGTTGTTGTAAACAAACATTAGGGGGACATAGTGTCTTCTAATTATTTGAAGCTTAAGGTTAACTTCAATTTGAAATTATAAGGGCAAAGCGGTATTTCAACGCGCGGATTTATTTCCGCACCGCACCGCGTCAAATCTGTAAGAAATCACAGAATTTTTTATCGCGCGTTTTTTTTATCGCCTGTGCAGAAACTGCCATAAGTTTCAATGTGCTACAGAATAACGAAAAAAAAACCGCGCAGTGAAATACCGCTGTGCGGACAGGCTTAGAAACCCTTAAGTGAGAACTACATTAGACCTACACACACGTGGGCGACGCCTGAGTACGTAGCATCGCGTAGCGTGGCGTGGATCCAGTGTAGCTCTACAAGTCTAGTTGCCATATAAAATGTATGGAGACCGACGCGCTCAGTAGCCTGATTCACGTAAAATCAAACAAGCCAAATATCGTTGAAGTTTTATAGTCGTTCGATCGAAGTCCTATCCAAAAGCGGTATTCACGATCTATCGACTCATTTCCAGTTACATTAATAAGTATTCTAGAAAGATAATGTAACACAGATTTTTTTTTAAATCGACAAATTTTAAACGGCTTTAAAATCGGTGTCGTTCAAACTCGATTGATGGATGTGAATACGGAAATGGTCTAAACGACTAAATCGCTGCGATATCGTTATGGTTTTCATTACGTGAATCGAGCTACAGATCGCCGTACGTGACTCACGTTGGCCCAATGTAGTTCCACCTTAAGTATCATATGATCTAAGATCCGTGGAAGAAATATCTTTCCTCATCTGTTATTCGATTATGATAAATATTATAAACAATGTCGGTTAATCTCCCTAAATTTTATTAGCAATGAAATTACTTATCATCAGGGAGATTAAAAAGTATTTCGATACTTTTAACAATTGCCTTATAATTTTCTTTTGCATACTGTAAAAACTATGTAATTAGTGCATGGCATGCGCGCAGCCTGTTGGTGGAACTTGGCCTGCGCACTGCCGTACGCTTAGATTTCTGAATAAAGTATAAGACGCTGGGCTCCATTTCTATTGTCCCTGCAAAAAACGCCACGCCACAATATTGTATCTCTTCATTATTACATTCTTCCTTTTAGACCTGCTTTTTTAAATAAAATCACATTTTTCATAATTCTCCACAAAGTGTTTCGACTACCGTTAAAATCGATTTTGTGTAACAATTTTACATAGACTATGCAACTCTTCTTTTTTTCTGTAGACAGACAGGGGAGCCAACATTACGACGAAGGCAATTCTTCCGTCAAACGCACTATAACTTTTAAGCACAAAATAGATAGGTACAGAAGTCAATGTACATACTGTGCGCGTTCTCACAACGCACACATAGACACCGTTCACGTACACGATATCTCAGAGCGCTTCGGCCCGCTCGTCGAACAGTTCCGGCTCAAACGCTCATTAGTGTGCGTCCACTGAGCGTAGGTATAAAAAGTAAAGTGCATACATGAGATTGTCTTCTGTACCTATCTGTTTTGTGGTTCAAGCGTATACGTAAACACAGGTGCACTCTTTGTCCCTTGAATCTCACAGTCCCATAGGTCCACACACTTATACTCCTCAGCCAAATGTACGAAGGAACTGGTTCTTCTGCCTGCTAAAAATTTACTTCCGGATGGTACTTCGTCATATGATAATTCAAACTTGCTTTTTGCACAAACGCTTGTCCACAAACACTGCAAATTTTTCTCCGATCGCCTGTATGGATCCTCTCATGTAAATCTAAAGTAGTCTTCCTCAAAAACGACTTTCTACAAAATTTACAATGGTAATCTTTCACGGTCTTATGCTTAAACTTGTGTTTATACATCCCTTCAAAGCTGAAAGATTCGTAGTCACAAAATTCGCACTTATATCTCTCTCCAAGCATATGGAAGTTATTGATGTGTTTCCGTAACTGCACTTTAGTATTGAATATTTTGTTGCACGCTCTACAGTTGAATCTATCGTCTACGTTATGTACTTCGAGTTTGTGTATGGTCAAAGGAGCGGGCGTCATGAAATCCTTCATACAAATCGAGCATTTGTATCGTGGAATCTTATAGTGTTTAGTCTTCAAATGAAACTTCAGTGTGGTTAGTTTATCGTACGTCTTGTCGCATTTCGCACACTGGTACGTATCGCCGATTTGTTTATAGTCATCGTCGAGCAGGCGAAATTTCGGCGCCGCAACTCGGCCTGCAGACAGAAAACACACTTGAGTTTCATTTTATTTCTTCGGTCATCTTCGGTCTTCGGACTTCGGAATTCTTTGCTTTTTATTTGGATTATTGTAAGGCTCGCATTTGACCACAATCTCGCCTGATGGTAAGCTATGACGTTTCATTTTTTTGTGCCGTTTCATTCTTTTTAATGACACAAACTAGTGCTTGACTGCGATCCCAGCTAATGGTAAGCAGTTATCCAATCATTGATGGTGAAGCGCACTAGTTTTTAAGAGCCCTCTAGCCTTGAAGACACCTAAATTATCGGACGGAAACACAGCAGCAGGCAAATTGTTCCAATCCTTCGATGTACGCGGTATAAACGCTTACTCAGGACCGTAGAGGTGTCAACCATTTCATGCATGAGTAGCGATGCGAAAATACAATTTTTTGGACGATATAAAGTTGGATACACTGCTACAACCAATCACAGTACAGAACCATCGATAACCACGCATAATTATAGTTATTGTGAACGATGTCTGGACCTTACAACATTAGAGGGTTTCTATCACAGAATAAAGTTTTGAAGCGCCAGCATAAACATATTTTAATCGGCCTTATAATATTCCCACTGTTGGGATTCAGGCCTTTTTTATGGTTTATAAATCACCTAGTGACAACCCCCGCTCTTGGGCGGAGCGAGAGATAGTATCAGACTCTTACTAAAAGACCCACCCCGTTCCTTCTAGCCTTCATACCGGGGCTTAAGCTATCTTTTGAAACTAACCCTGGCCCCGGTAGGCTTCAACCCAGCTGGGCCCCTGCTGTTGCTTCCAACTCCTTGAGGCGCGCAGGAACAGTGCGCGCTGTCGACGACTTGAGCAATTTCCTTATTTATTTATTTAACACACTAGCGACCCGTTCCGGCTTCGCACGGGCAATAAATAAAGCCTATGTTACTCAGGGTGAATGTAGCTTTCCAATGGTGAAAGAATTTTTGAAATCAGTACAGTAGTTTTTGAGTTTATTCATTACAAACATACACACAAAAATACAAATTTTCCCTCTTTATAATATTAGTATTTTGTATTGTAAATGTAGATTAAGCACACACACAATAATTTAGTAACTTATTCAGTTAATTTTTTTTCTGTAGCACCACCACCCTAAGGTCGATTGGCAGATAATGCCTAAGGCAAAACGGCGGACTTAATCCGCCTTTGTACAGTGTTAAATGCGTATAGCTTTAAATAAATAGATACAAAAAGAAGAAAACAGAAAAGTAAGTACAAAACCATCAACACTCTTCGTGTATAACGCAATCAGGATTATAATGTTCCCACTGTTGGGACTCAGGCGTCTCTAGGTAAAGGAATGAGCAATAATAGGCTAGTGGCCGTAAAAAATGTAATTAGTCCGTCTTTTAGACTATTCATAAATAAGGAACACGTATTTTTTTATTTGTAAATCAAACCAAAAATGACAAAGATACAGCCTATTAAACTTACGGGTGACGTCACGCCATGCTGCATTTTTTCGCACGGGGTGACGTCACACGTAACTTTAATGGGCTATATCTTTGTTATTTTTTGTTTAATCGAAAAAAGAAAAAATACGTGTCCAATATTTTTTATAATCTAAAATACAGACTAAATAAAATGTAATTATTTTGACCCTGGACACTACCCCATTATGGGGGCGTTGTAAGACGTTATGTCTTCGAATTTTCGATTTAAAACATGCTGGTTGTTTCAATTTGATTTCCGTTACCATTTTTCAAAATTCTTCGTGTATTAACAGAAAATATTTTCCGCAATTTGGATGATGCATTTTAAATGAAGGGCATGCCCCAATACTCAGTAACTGTGTACCCATAATGACTGTAAGGCTCTAGGCTCAAGCGCCCGAGAAGTGCCATAGAACAGTAACTTTCTGAAGCCAGCCAAAACGGCCAGGTTAATAAGTTTGAAAAAAGAACAAGATTCACGAAGAACATTAACAAGTATTGATTTTTTCGTGCGATTAATACTTTTGTAAATTTTTCCCTACTCTTTCGAAACGGCTTCGAACTTTAAAAACATTTTTACACATAAAAATTGGTGGTTAAATATTCTTCAAAGTTAACATAGCATAATATGTAAATCAATCAATATTTCGCAAAAGAAATGGATATTTACGTCAGCGGGAATCTATCCGAGCGCAGCTGGCCGGAATTGAATGCAGACATACTCGTACTGCCGTCTAGGCGGGTACGAGTGTTGTGTCCATTTAATTTCGACCAGATGGTCGCCGAAAGATCGTCGGGACCGACGGCGTAGCGTTTCTTGCGAGCAGGCATTGGTTGCCTCGTAAAGAATTGATCACACATCCACGTTAGTATCTTACCTACCTTGATAGCTGATGCTTAGAGTAACGACACAAAATAGATAGGTACAGAAGTCAATCTTATGTATGTACTTTACTTTTTATACCAACGCTAGACGGTCGCACACACATCAGCGCGTTGCGCCGAACTGTATGAGAGCGACCGGGCGATTGAGCCGAGATATCGTGTCCGTGAGCGGTGTCTATGTGTGCGTTGTGAGAGCGCGCTTCGTATGTAGATTGTCTTCTGTACCTATCTGTTTTGTGGTAGCGACTTATCTGCGAAACGTACGGCGCTGAACGTTCGGTTGAATACGCTCGCAATGTTTCTCAAACTCCCTGACACAGCCAAAATTACGTCGCGTTAATGAAAAAGTGACACATCCCGACTGAAAGTTCGGCGACGCGGTAAACGACAGAAAGTTGGGTGCCTGTTGCATTTTCCTTCTTCTAAGCCTTATATAATAGCCACAGAAAAGATGAACGAGCTTAGAAAGGAAATACTTTCCAATCTGTACCTACTACAACGAGAATCGTCGCTTGTTTCCCATCCTTCAATTGCGCTACAGGCAATAAACCAATACGAACTCGCATTACGCAACTAACAGACCACGCACACTTAGATCGCAAGTTTGCTATTGGTAATTAAACTATGAGCATTGCCCTACTTTGAGGTACTCCTGCCCACCGGACCATTCAAACCGCTATAATCTATTCTGTGATATATGCCAATATTGTGATAAAATCTATTTTGCTTGGCAATTCAATACAAGATACCGACTGACGACTAGGCTTATCAAAACTCGTTTTTATTTAAGTATATTATTGATAGGCTCGCGTTTGACCACCGTCTCACCAGATGGTAAGCGATGATGTGGCTGAAGATGGAACAAGCTTGCCTAGAAGTAACCTATTCACTCTTGACTTAAAGACCTCTAAGTTGTAGCTATCAGGAAACACAGACTCCGGCGGGGAATTCCACTTCTTGGCTGTACGCACAATAAATGTGTACCCAAAACGCTTTGTGCGTATGGGTGGGATATCCACCATGTACCGGTGGCGCAATGCAGTACGTCTGGTCGCGTTTGGTTTGTCATGCCAACCGAATACTACAAACGATAATATTTTCGACGTCGTAAGTTCCGCAGATGTTTCGCAACCAATTATCACGATCATGAGTCACACAAACACATTGATACCAAAAAATAGATAGGTACAGAAGACAATCTCATGTATGTACTTCACTTTTTATACCTAAGCTCAGTGGACGCACACTAATGAGCGTTTGAGCCGGAACTGTTCGACGAGTGGTCCGAGACGCGACCAAGACATCGTGTCCGTGAGCGGTGTCTATGTGTGCGTTGTGAGAGCGCGCTTTAAATGTAGATTGACTTCTGTATCTATATATTTTGCGGCGATACCTCCTAAGTGTAAGGTCGTAAGGCAAAAAATGCACTTTTTCAGAAGCTTATTTTCGTAATTATTAATGATATAAGTAATTCATGAAACACTTTTAACCGCCTCTGTGAGATATATTCAACAAACACTCGAGTTTATTCCGACAGCGTCGCGGGGACCAATCTAGCTATTTAGCTGTTCCGGGCAAAGACAATTTTCGCCGCCCTTTACATACATAAAACCATATTAGTCTTAAGTCTTAAATATTTCCACTATCCAACCTGCAGTAGGTTGGAAGGTGGCACATGAAATTCTCAACCTGTCAACTTAGGGTGTGTGATGGCTAGGTGGAAAGATAAGTAAATTCTGCCGACCCTCATTTTTTGCCGCTCTGAACAAGTGCCCGGCTTGCCCCCCCCCCCCCCCCCCAGATCGGGCCATGCAGGGTCGTACAACCAAATAATATTCCACAACTACCACACAACGCCATCTAGTCCCAAGCTAAGCAGAGCTTGTGTTATGGGTACTAGACAACTGATAAACATACTTATATATTTCTAAATACATACATGTTATAGATAAATTACACCCAGACACAGAACAAATGATTATGCTCATCACACAAACATTTGTCCTGGGTGGGAATCGAACCCACGACCTCCGGCATAGCAGTCAGGTTCACTAACCACTAGACCAACAGGCCAGTCATACTCCACCTCATCAGCTCACCTTCTGTCACCTATGGGGATTGAAGAGTTAAACGAGATGGAGTACCCAGTCGCGAACACACGACCCTGGCGTATAGAACACTAACTACACTCGTTGGGGGTTAACCAATGTTTTTGCATTATGTAATCAATAATTAATTTAAGATCACAGTACCAGACGGCGGTAGTAATAAAAATTTTTTTTTCAGAATACAATGTTACTCAAAAAAATCTTACGACTTTATATGTAGGAGGTATCAAAAGTATAACTGCTAAAGCTGTTACGTTTAACTATGGCAATAGAGGTTTTCATAATGCATTGAGTTTTTTATTAAGTTACCGTATTATGAAACTTATAATTACTAGTTCACTAAAAAATAACATAAGTACATAAAAAAAGCATACATTCAACCGAACATAGAGCCTCCTCCTTTTCGAAGTCGGTTAAAAACTGGCGAAGTGCGAGTGGGACTCGCGTTTGTTGTATGGCCCCCTTAAATATTTATTTTATTTTGAATTAGTTGTTATAGCGGCAACAGAAATACATAATTTGTGAAACTTTCAGCTGTCTAGCTATCGCAGTTCTTGAGATAAAGCCTGGTGACAGACAGACGGACAGACAGCGAAGTCTTAGTAGTAGGATTCCGTTCCCTTTGGGTAAGGAACCCCTAAAAAAAAAAATTTATTCCATTCACAGAGCGTGTCTGATACGGATGGCACTCGCGCTCGCACCGAGATATCGTGTCCGTGAGCGGTGTCTATGTGTGCGTTGCTCGAGTGCGCTTTGTATGTAAATTGTCTTCTCAAAATTGTTTTTGTTGATAAATTTTTGCACAAAAAAGTTCACAGATGCTTGTCTCAGGCGGATGGCACTCGTCCTAACCGAACAGAGATATCGTGTCCGTGAGCGGTGTCTATGTGTGCGTTGCTCGAGCGCGCACAGTATGTAGATTGACATCAAAATTGAGAACAAACGCGGACCAAATCGCGGGCAACTGTAAGTTCAAAATCTATGCAAGTATATCAAAATGAACCCGGTGTTTTTCCTGGTCACGCTATAAGTTAAGAACGGCTAGAATAAATTTTAAACATACTTTTTTTTATTTTGTTCTCTGTTCACCGTTTTGTGTAGGGTAGGGTAGGTAACTAGGCAGGATAGGGTAGAGTAGAGTAGGGTAGGGTAGAGCAGAGAAAAGTAAGGTAGAGTAGGGTAGAGTAGAGTAAAATAGAGTAGGGTAGAGCAGATAAAAGTAAGATAGAGTAGGGTAGAATGGGATAGAGTAGAATACAGTAGTCAGCTAGTTGACGGGAGCGAAGCCGCGGACAAAAGCTAGTAAAGGTAATATTTGCTGTCTAGTTTGTCAGAATGAAATTTTATAATTCTTACTAATATTATAAAAGCGAAAGTGAGTTTGTTTGTTTGTTACGTCTTCATGCCTAAATGGCAAACCCGTTATTGATGAATTTTGGTACAGAGATAGTTGGACCCTGGAGACGGACTAGTGAAAGCTAGTTAATTAATGAAATTGCACACCTCATTAGGTCTTAGTACAGCGCACCTATTATATCTGTATGTAACACCTTTTTATACAAGTATTATGCAAATAAATACGTTTATTATGATTGATTGATTGATTGTAAATGTGAGGACTATGTTGATTGCTTTTTCTTTTCTTTTCAGTAATTTTAACGTATGTCTGGCAATTTGAGTATTTTCTGCGGCCTACCCAAATGTCCTTTCTTTGGTATTGTTCGTCAAGTCGTGGAGCTCCTTAGTAGTCCTAAGTTGAGCTTTTCAAATACTGACAAATGCTTACACTGATTGGACAGGTCCACTCAAATCTGTATGGTTCTTTCTTCAAAAGACCATCTCAGACAAATCTGCATGGTTCTCATTTGATTTGACCATTACATATTTACTGAATGAACTTTAAAAAGAGACTTTGACCCCTGAGTTTGTTTCGGTGTTTCTTCTCAGGGTAGTCAGATAGGAAACACCGGCCTCATCTAGCATAAACTGACGAAAAAAAATTGACGTGTAAAAGTGACGTGAACACACGGCAGGCTAAATCTAAGCTCCTTCAAGTGCCACGCAAAAATAACATTTATGGCAAGCGTACAGCTTCTTATTCAATACCTAATCTAATAAATCAGATACCTGTAGACATCAGATGCTCATTCAATACCAAAAACATAAAGCGTAAATTGAAGGATTACTATATCGAGTCAATTGGACCTTGACAGTTTATAGCGCGTTGACTAATTGTCAGGTTGTGGCACGCTGAGACAGACCCCAGGGGTCTAATTGTGTGCCTTTTTGTAAACTTAAGGAAAACCTTTGTTTTTATAAATAAATAAATAAATAAAAAAAGTGTTTTTTAAACCTATTTACAAAATAAATATAAATTATCATTTATTGAAATAATAAATAACCGCTATTGCCAAATTTAAACGGTACAACTTTAGTAAAAAAAACTTGTGAAAGATAATGTCCTACCTTGTTTCTTCTCAGCCTCATTCTCGTCATCGGCTGTATCAGCTGTGTCCACCTTCGCATTCTTCCGTTTCGACTTCTTGGTGGGCTTGCATTTCACTGTTTTCTTCGTTTTACACTTCCGTTTCTTCGTTGCTTCCACCTTGTCGGGTTTTGATTTTTCTTCTTCTTCTGAAAAATTTACTTTTGTAAGCGTTAAATGTATGTACAAATACCGGAACGGATCTTGAGCGCTGACTTGAATGAGAAGTGAAGTATTGGGTCTCTTTAGTGTTTACAACACAGTTCACGGCAGATCATAGCAGGAATTAGGCGCCAGCAAACAGCTGGGTGCAAGTGGTTTGCTGGCGCTGGCTTGTTTGATTTTACGTGAATCAAGCTACTGAACTGGCAAGAGGAACCCTTCTTGGTGTTACGCTGACATCAACACTCAACTTTGGGCCATACATCGAAGCAAAGGCTCAACTGGCTGCAAAAAAGCTGGGAATCCTCGCAAAGGTCAGACAGTACTTCACGCCGGAACAGCTGCTCAAACTTTATCAAGCGCAAGTTCGATCGTGTATGGAGTATTGCTCTCATCTTTGGGACGGATCTGCCCGATACCAGCTTGATGCACTTGAGGCAATTGAGAGGCGAGCCAGAAGGATAATTGGCGATGATGCAGTCGTCGAGTCGAGGCTTCAAGTCTTGAGCATCGACGCAGAGTCGCTAGCCTGTCGGTTTTCTACCAGTTGCATTTCGGGGAGTGTGCGTCGGAATTGCATAACCTAATTCCGCCTAGCCCGTTCCATCATCGGACTACCAGACGTACGGCGATGCGCCACCGGTACATGGTGGACATCCCACCTACACGCACAAAACGTTTTGGGAACACATTCATTATGCGTGCGACTAGGGAGTGGAATTCCTTGCCGGAGTCTGTTTCCTGGTAGCTACAACCCGGGAATCTTTAAGTCGAGTGAATAGGTTACTTCTAGGTAAGAGCACAAAATAGGAAGCCAGTCCCGCGAAAGATGAAAAGAATGGAGAGAGGCCTTTCCTCAGGAGTGGGACAAAACAGCGTAACAAAAAAAAAAAAAACATCGTACGACTGATAAGCGATGATGTGGTCGACTCCATCGTCGACCACATCATCGCTTACCATCAGGTGAGATGGTGGTCAAACGCAAGTCTATCAATATTTTTTTTTAAAAGTAACATACCATCTTCACTAATTTGTATATCTATTGATTCGTTGTAATCATCATCGTCGTCGTTATCTTGCGATATCTCCACTTTGAAGGTACCTGTGAAAGAATATTACAGTTAAGTTTGCACGCAACGCCGACTACTACCTACAGGTCATTGGACTCGCTCAGCTGACGTTTTCTTAAAGAAATTAATTACGTACATACGTAAATTAATACGAGTTTTGAAAAAAAGGTACTTTATTTTTTAATTTTATCTTTACAAATCGATAGTTTTTCATGTGTCGGATCGACCCTCCACGGGATTAAAACGATTAAAATTTAACGGTCTATAATTCTAGCTTTTGCCCGCGGCTTCGCTGTCGCTCTACAATACTCTACCCTACTATACCTTACTCTACCCTTACACTACCCTAATTTTCATTTTTTTTTTTCCAAAGAAATCTGCATGAACACGCGTGGATGCATTTTCGGTGTGTTGGACTGTGCGTGTTTTCTATACAAACGGAGATACAAGCAACGTTAAGGCGTATAGTCCCTTGAACCATCTGGCCGAAATTTTGTGAACGCAACTCTCGCACTCGCCTAGGCGGCAGTACGCAAATCTGTGCATTTATTTGCGGCCAGCAGCGCCCGGAAAGCGCTATAAATCCATTTTCTCTGCGTGATATTGTTTGATTTACATTTGCAATGTTCACTTTGAAGAATATTTAACCACCAATTTTTATGTGTAAAAATGTTTTTAAAGGTCCATGCCGTTTCGAAGGAGTAGGGAAAAGTTGCGAAATTGCTAATTTTTTTTTTTTTTTTTTTTGACAAATGTTTTAATTGCACGAAAAAATCAAAAGTTGATATTATTGTTCATGAATCTATAATAAACATATATTTTTTCAAACCAATTGACCTAGCCGTTACGGAGGAGTAAGCCTCAGAAAATCACTGTTTTATGGCACTTTTCGGGCGCTTGGCCCTTAAGGCACGCATTCACGCACTACGCTGCGGGGTGAATGGCAGTGTTATAACCGCCTTACGCAGCGTCGACCCTAATTTTTATTGAAGTCACTTACCACGAGGTTCCACTTCTACTTCTGGCATTTCTTGCTTCACCTCAACATCTATAAGCGTAGTAGACGCTGAAAAAAAAAAAGTTGTTAGCAGTGTTTAACAAGGTAATCTATATATCTATATAATCTTTATTAGCTGTGCCCGCAACTTCGTTCGGGTGGACTACAGGATTTTGAATTTATTTTTTCTAAAATAAAAGTAGCCTATGTTACTCCTTACTACATCAGCTACCTTCCAAAAAAGGCCCGTCAAAACCGGTCCAGCCATTTCAGAGGTTGGCCCGGACAAACAGACAGACAAAAATTGTAAAAAATGTTATTATGGTGTATCATCATCATTATCATATCAGCCGCAAGACGTCCACTGTTGGACATAGGCCTCCCCCAAGCGTCGCCACAACGACCGGTCCTGTGCATCACGCATCCATCGGATCTACCTTTCCGACCATTATTATTATATTATATTATTATTATTATATTATTTTATGGTGGGAAAAATCATGCAATGACATCCACCGCTCTTGGGCGGAGCGGAAGATATTGTCAGACTCTTACTGACTAAAAGACCCACCCCGTTCCTTCTAGCCTTCATACCGGGGCTCGAGCACCCTTTCGGATAACCCTGGCCCCAGTAAACTTATACTGTGATGCTGGACAAATCCAACAATCTACAGTGCTGGATATTCGTTCGATCAAGTCCTATCCAAAAGCGGTATTCACGATCTATCGACTTATTTCCAGTTACATTAATAAGTATTCTACCAGGATAATATAATAGTTTTTTTTTTTTAATTGACGAATTTCAAACGACTTTAAAATCGGTGTCGTTCACTCGATTGATAGATGTGAATACGGAAATGGTTTAAACGAATAAATCGCTACGATATCGTTACGGTCTTCATTACGTGAATCGGGTTACAGGACTTACTAACATTATAAATAACAACTTTTGTTCTATGACTTTTAAAGATTTCCATCATTATCAGCCTTTTTGTAAATGTTCATATTCACAGCTGTATTTAAACGACATCTTGTAGGTTTGTTTTTAGATTCAGATTCGTTTATTCATTGTAAAACATAGGTAGGTACATTTTAAGTTGTTATAGATTTGGTAAATGAATTATCTATACTTATATTATAAAGCTAATAATATATTAATAATATAAAGAAAAATATAGCGTCGCACAATGACTGTTGATATAGCGGTCCCTCATGACGAGAACCTCGTGAAAGCTGAGAAAGATAAACAAACTAAGTATCTTGACTTGGCTCGCGAGGTTGTCGACATGTGGGAAGTGGATAGAGCAATCATTGTGACGACAGTCGTGACGGCCAATGGCTTAATAGCCAAGAGCCTCGACCAACATCTGCAGGGGCTCTCGTTAGGCAGTTGGATCTAGGGCTTGATCCAGAAGGCTTGAAGGAACGGGATGGGTTTTTTAGTCAGTAAGAGTCTGACACTATCTCCCGCTCCGCCCAAGAGCGGGGGTTGTCGGGGGTTGTCATAAGATGATTTTTCCCATCGAAAAAAAAAAAAAAAACTTTATAAGTTGAGCAACGGCCTATTCTTGCCTAGATGCGACGCACAATTTGAATGTCTATCTCGAGGCGGCCGGCATCGCACAGATTATATATATTATTACGCTTGTTTTAATAGACAACCTAGACAATAAAGTTGTCTATGGTTCCAATCTGTTAGGCCTGGTCGGTCTACACTTGACGTTATGGCAACTAATTTTTATTTTGTTTTTCTTTTAATAATTTTTATTTTGTATTTATTTGTGTGTCTATACGGGCAGAATAAACATGTTTCCTTTCTTTCTTTTCTTTCTAATATAAAACTTCAACGATATTTGGTTTGTTTGTTTTTACGTGAATCAGGCTATTGATAGGTTGCCGGTGTTTTAAATAACGCTGTGCAAAAAAAAAAATCCTTACCTCTTATAATGTTCTTATTATACAAATCTTTAAAGCGCTCTTCACATGTTAGTACTTGTTTCTTGAACTCAGATGCATCTCGCAGTCGAATAACACAGATTTCACATATTGTAAATGTGGCTGCACTTAACAACCCTGGGACTGGAGCCATCTGTAATATTTAATATTGTAATATTCCACAACTATCAACACAACACCGT
Source organism: Mythimna albipuncta (assembly GCA_929112965.1). Classification (NCBI taxonomy): domain Eukaryota; kingdom Metazoa; phylum Arthropoda; class Insecta; order Lepidoptera; family Noctuidae; genus Mythimna; species Mythimna albipuncta. Next base: position 4,372,615 of record OV815988.1, read on the forward strand.
CTAGTCCCAAGCTAAGCAGAGCTTGTGTTATGAGTACTAGACAACTGATAAACATCTATATAATATAAAAATGAATCCCTATTTCCTTGGTCACGCCATTGTGCGTGAACGGCTGGACCGATTTCGCTAATTCTTTTTTTGTTGAAAAAAAGGAAAAACAAAGAATAAAAGAAAAAACGAAGAAAGAAAGAACATATCTATCTATCCTAAAGTCTACTGGTGGAAACTAAATGAAAAATAATTCAATATTTTTTGAGTTTATCGCTTGTCATACTGTATGCAGGGCCCAATGTAGATATTTAGCCGCTCCGGTCAAAAATAATTTTGCAACCCTTTACTTAAACAAAACCATATTATACTGAAGCCTACTGGGGCCAGGGTTATTCGAAAGGGCGCTTGAGCCCCGGTATGAAGGCTAGAAGGAACAGGATGGGTCTTTTAGTCAGTAAGAGTCTGACACTATCTCCCGCTCCGGCCAAGAGCGGTTGATGTCATTGCATGATTTTTCCCACCATAAACAAAATAAATAAAAAATATTGTAATTAAGTTTTAAGTCTTAAATATTTCCACTATTCAACCTGCAGTAGGTTGGAAGGTGGCACAAAAATACTCAACCTGCCAACTTGGTTGTGGATGGCTAATGGCTAGGTTGGAAGATAAGTCAATTTTGCCGCTCTGGGTAAATTCCCGGCTTGCCCCCCCTTAATATCGGGCCTAGACTATATGGATAGTGATGACAAACAATAATTTATTTTTTTATTATTATTGATAGGCTCGCGTTTGACCACAATCTCACCTGATGGTAAGCGATGATGTGGCCGACGATGAAGTATGCTTGCCTAGAAGTAACCTATTCACTCTTGACTTAAATAAATATTATAACATGAAAAATACTACAAGCAGTGGAGATGAGAATGTTAAGATTAGATGAAAAGTAATATTTATTTAAAGACAACAGAGTAAAGCTTTTCAGAAAATCATAGCGCATTTGTTGAAAATTAATTAGAAAAATAGCTTCATATCCAAAAGCTTGTAATTTTACAGACCAACCAAGCAAAATAGGTTTGTTTGGCGTCTCCTTCTGGCCTTTGGTAAGTATTTTTTGGTTATATTTAGATAAAAATTGTAAACAACAACCCAAAGACGTATGGTTTACAAAGACATTTTTCACTTCATAAGTATAAATAAGGCGAACATTACACGGCCATGCAATGTGTCTATCAATTCCATCAATCATGAATTATGGTTTTCGTCAATCAGTACTAAAAATCGTCAATCTTCGCATTAAGCGATAGGTTTTTCGTCAATCAAAACATTGACTGAAACTGACAGAAAAACCTACCGTGTAATATTCGCCTAATCATTTGTGCATAATACTCACATCAATATCGAAACATTCATTCAACATATCCGCATAAATTTCAGATAAACCTCCACTTTGGGCCGGTTCAGCCAAGTTTTTAAAACTTCCCTCACTGTGACAGCACCTACACAAGTCCTTCTCTAATTTCCAACTTTCTGACGACATTTTGAGTGTTCGGTGACATTTAACTACTACTAAATCTTATTTAACTAATACTATCTAATGTAAACAACACATCAACAATGAATCGTGGATATTTAATATAAACAAGGGACGTAAAATATAAACAATGTACGTTTTGGTACTGTAGCCGCCATATTGTTTTTTTTTTTTAATTTAACTACAAATGTTGCCATACGTGGTGTACGTTCCGTTTTGGTCAGATTCGACGATTCGACGTTTTTGATTGGCGCAATTCGGAACCCAGGGCCTGATATAAATGTATTTAACAAGCATGTAAGGTTAGGTACATATCCTTTTTCCTGCTCTTTCTTTACCCTACATTATGTTAAAGTTAGAGCAGCAATGGTATAGTTTTGTCGCAATAAATTCGACTCAAAGCTCAATACAAGATCCTTAAAGCTCACAGATTCTATCGGTCGTAGAAATAAATCCCATGAAATACTGTGAATTGTCAATTGTCGGAATTGTCAAACTTAAAAACATAGGTAATTACATTTAATATTACTTCTAATTATTTTTTAAACTTGGTTTACAGGTAGATAAGTATGTTATTTAGTTTTTTAATACGTAAAATATAAAATACTGTAACTGCTCAACTGATCACGGAACAAAAAACAAAAAGGAAAATGTGAACACCTTATGACAAGTTTGCCATCATCTATTTTTAGAACAAGTCGATAATAAATGACAAATAAAACATTGTCACACAGAAAAGTTTTGAATCAGTTTTTTTTATTGGTCTAAACTAGTGCTAGACTGCAATCCCACCTAATGGCAAGCAGATTTCTATAAGCTTAAAAGTTGTTGTTGAAAATAGTTAAGAGCTAATAATTATGTATTATTAAAACCTTAAATTAAATACTGTGTGTCTACAATGTGACTTGCGAGGAAGTAATGACTGGAGCCGAAAGTAAGTCCAAATTGCAGTTAACAATTAATGTAGGTAGGTAGTATTTAATTTTGATAGACACTTGCGCATTGATAGCATTGGTTTAATTAGGTTATTTTTTCTTGGGGTCTGGCCTTTGACTTGCTTGATTTTTGTGTGAACTTATCAGTATCTTCGCATCTGTCATAGAATATCGCGGAATGCGATAAGGCCGCCCATTGTATGTATGTTTTGGTTTTCTTTTTGTATTTGTAAAGGTGTACAGTATAGTATATAAAAATAAATAATATCAAACCGGTATTGCAACATCCTAAGGTAATATACCGAGGATTGAGGAGGTACGCATTCAACATCATAGATGGCGTTACAAGTTTCGAATCAAAATTTTGTGTGGTGCATTATTTTCTGTTACGAGCTTTTCTTTCCGGAAATATATGTAATAAAAATACAACTACTGGCACGAATATTGAGCGCTCGGTGTCAGAGTGGGGATCGCTTTGCGCATTCCATACATTCCCTTATATTGACATGATCCTGTGGTATACACATTAAATGTAGGACAAGTCAAGAGGCTGACGCCACGACAGTCGAGATCCCACAGAGCTCACGACTAGACGTCACTCCTTGGTTTGCTTGCTTACTGACAATTTGGTTGTTTAATTTACTATAAACCTAAATCCCTAACAAGTGATTTTAGTGAACACCACATTGGCGACGAGTAAAAGCGCAGTAAGTAAAGTGATCTTAACTCAAATAATGTACTACTTACGGACATTGGTCAGCAACAACATTAATTTTATACAGCAGTTTAAAAAAAAAAAAAAAAAAAAATAAGGGACCGATACCTGAGTGAAATTCTGTAAATATTTCATATATTGATCAGCAAGAAAAGTAAAATTTTACAGCACAAAGTGCTTTGAAAGAAAAAATAAAAATAAGTGACCGTTTTCTACATTAAATTGAAATTCAGTAAATCTTAGTTTCATAAAATGTCCATACTTTGGTCGTTACTTAGCTATGTATGAGCGATCTGCGTCAGTAATTAGCTGAGAGATGCGCAATATAAATCGATGAAATCATTTCGTCATTTAATACATAAACGGTACCGTATACTTTATCGGAATGTGATTAGGGCATACAAAATGTCCCTACATTTCGAAAATAAATAAAAATTCCAAATACAATGTTTGTTGACCAAATTCGTTTGTGGCTACATAATATCGAAATAAAAGTGCCAACGAGAGTCGTTAAATGATCAGTACCAACGAGTGTTCGTTAAATGATCGAAACAAAATAAAAATATTCGATCTAAAGTTCCAGCGATAACACGTTTACTTATAAATGCTAATCTTATCGAAAGATATTATTAGATCCAAAAATGAAATGTGCCAACGTGATTATCGTCAAGTACCAGTTTTAACGCCAATTACCACTTCGATACTTCGAAGCAATATGATGCCTGGCTAGGTATCACTTTATAGTTAAAACTAAAGTGTCCTAAAATCCTTAAGGCTAATTAAATAAAATACATTTTGCACTGGCTTTATCCACCAAACAAAGAATTTGTCACACGCGTTATAACGCCCGATGTGGTTGGTTCTTCAATCTCTATTTCAAGTGGCCGTTTTGCTGAGTAGCATGGCGCGGCACTCCGGCGCAGGTACCTATTAATGGACCCTTGTGCGACTTGCTAGCTAAAGTTTGTTTATTTAAATGTTATAGGAACAGTGCCCATAGAGCTCTTATCTTAACTGGCTACAATCAATTCAGGGTTATAAATAAATTAACGATGTGTTGTGTACCTATATTATTCTTGCATTTTAGTTGAAAACAAGAATAAGAAAAAAAAAAAACTTATTTGAATTGTGGGTACAATTCTTGATTCTAGTTCAAATATGATTTTGAATTGTAGATTTAGTTCTGGATTCAATTCCCTAAAGAATATGTGGAAGATTATCACAATGAAAAATCATAATCCTTTAAAAACAGCAATCCCGTCATTGAGCTAATCCACGATAGCCAGAGTCAAAGTGCAATAAGTACCTGCCATAATGGAGTTGACACTGAACAAAAAACTGTTGTCCATGCGGCAACTAAAATCACAAACGTGATAAAAGTACCTTTCCTGTAAATCTATTGCTAACGTGTTTTCAAATTATATTTCCAGAAACACTGCAAAACAAGGACAAATAAGAAAAAATGGCACTAACTTCGTGTCAAATAATAACAATGAGTTGTATGCTATCATGCATGTCATGAAAATTCAATAATCACAAAAGTGATTACTTAAAGTTCGAGCAATTAATGAAAATTCAGTTATGCCCGCCCTATAATTAACGCAATGGCATAAAGAGACTCGTACCAACCTCTTGTCAAATAACAACAATGAATTTGGTTGCTATAATGCAAATCATGTAAATTGTGGCAATCACAAAAATGATTATAAGTTCGAGCAATTGATGAAAATTCAGTTAATGCCCTATAATTAATGCAAATGGCATAAATAGGTTTTTTGAGTATTATTTGCAGAATAACACGAAATGAGAGACAATAAAAGAGAAAATAATAAGTCTGCCTCTCGTCAAATGATAACAATAAAGTAAAAATATTAAAAAAAAACAAAGTACTAAACAAAACATCTAGGTAGGTAGGTTTACACCTACTTAACTAATTTGCCACGAGTCGATGAAAATTTAACAATTGGAATTGATGGTCACGTGCTACACAATAACAAAGTGCAAGGGTTATTACATATACAAAAAAAAAAAATAGCTCTAAAGTATTACTAGCAAAGCCTATGGTCACAAAAATGTTTTAAGAAATCGATTATAAAATTTAAAAAAAGGCTTTGATCTGAATTCGATTGCCAACTTAAAGATCTTTATTGATTAAAAAAAAAAAAGTCCAACGGCTATTTGATTCCTAATAGCTTAAATAGCAAAAAGACGAGCTAGTCAAACTGTATGGACCTGGCTTGTAAATAAAACAATATTTCATCTTTTCGGGTACCTCTGGTGATCCCGGATGCCTGATGATCAATAATATTATACTAAAATATCAATGCTGATGATGGTATACGTATTTATCTGCAGATACGTGAGACCTAGATAAACATAATAAGTACTAGCGTAGTATTACTTAAAACGCTATGTACATGTTTTAAATCAAAGTTCATAAATACTTAAGAAGTCAATCAGTAAATGCTTTACATTCAACTAAAAATAAAAAATTAAGTTGAAAAAGATATCTATAGTACCATAGGGAAACTCTATGTACATATTGTTTCAAATAAAAGTTCATAAATACTTAGGAAGTCAATCAGTAAACGCTATACATTCAACTAAAAATAAAAAAAAAAGTTGATAAAGATATAGTGCCATAGCAAAGGAATTGTTGATTTTACTTACAACATAGTGATATAACATAAAAAAAGACTGGAAGAATTAGAAATATACACTCGCAGCACTTTTAAGTTAATTTGTGATGCGTTGTTAAATAATTTCCAGAAACCCGTAAGTATTTAAACAACTATAAAGTCAAAATAAACAAAAATGAAATATTTAATATCAATTGAAACTTCAGTGCCATCAGGTTTCAAACTAGTTAACAATAAGTCAGTCTGACTTTCACATGGAAATGTTGATGAAATTCAATGTTTTCTGGATCAATTTCATTGAATAATTTAACTCCAACTTTCAACCCTAAAAATCAATGGGTTTAAGAAAAAAAATATCCAACGGCTATAATGACAATAGATCGTACAATCGTACCCAACTAGAACTAATTGTAGTTCTGTTAACTTTGGAGACAGAATCTGACAGATGTAAAAAAATGAAACTGTCAGACTAAAACAAAGTATAGTCGTGTATCTAATTGAATTCATGAATTGATTTGAATTCAATACAAATTTGCATTTTGAACAAGCAAGAAGCTCTACGGACACTTGAATCAATAAATAATTACTTATATCGATAATGCATACATTTAAAATATCCGTATTAAAAATACAAATAATGAAAACCAATCATAGCAAATTACAAAATGACAAGCCTAATTGCGAGATGACCTGTCCTAACTATGACTCGTGTACTAGCACAATTCAGCTCAACTCTTCTGAAGGAAACCGAGTCATCATCAGCAAAATATGTGAGCATGCATGACATTCTAACTGCCAGAGCACATCCAAGTCAAAGGCCAGCCAGTAATACTAATTGATGTACCTAGTACTCACTTATTTCGAAATCCAACTGACTAAAAAAAAAAAAAAAAAAAAAACTAATAAAGCTTAGGTCATATACTGATTCCTTAGCCACAGGAACAAAAACCTAAGACAAAAAAAAAAAAAAAAAAAATTGGCACAAACATAAGTTCATTGAATATTAAATTTAGGTTAAAATCGAAACCAAATAACATAATTACGTCATATTAAGGTAAAAGAAACCAATTGCTGATTCTTATAACTCACAAGTGGAATCGTAAAACTTCTAGATAGAACAAAATACCTAATAGAGTTAAAATGTATTGTATTTCGAAGGCGCAAATCTTAAATTGGCTTACAGATGTTGTTCTGAGTCTGAGAGTCATGTACATGGAAATTTACATTTCTGTAAACACACAATACAAGAGTAACTCATAATTTGGAGCAAAGAAATAAAAGAACATCTGATAACGGTAGTCAATCTGTAATCAAGGTTATACAGTATTAAACGAGAAATAATATCGTTTTAATAAGTACCTACTGAATTCCGAATCCGGAATTAAAAAAAACAGTCAAAGCAAAAATAGATGGACATCAGACCTTAAGAAATATCCAAGTCGAGATATTAAAGAAGCCTACAAGAAAATTAATCGATTCATGTTTCCTTTGTACCATACTTCCAAAATAAGCAGTTAGGCACAAAAATAATAATAATCAAAACATAAAAACAAAACAACGATACGCCTCACCCCTTCGGAACTGGACAAAAGAACATGAGGAACATCAGACTAATAGAGACCACAAATATAGAAAGTAGGAAGCATTGGATATGCTTCTTCAAAAAATTAAATAATAACACTACATTATTAAAGGCTTATTTGTAAGCCTAATACAAATGCTAAATGTACTCAAATCTGTGTGGTTCTCTAGTCAAAAGATCATCTCAGAAACTTCAAAACTGCGTAGATACACAGTTCTAATGATTAGATCATTACAGTGGATTTTGAAAGAGACTTTGACCTCTGAGTTTGTTTCTGTGTTTCTTCTCAGAGCAGTCAGCTAGGAAACACAGGCCTCATCTAGAAAAAACAAAATAAAAAAAAAAAACGAGTAAATGTAAAAAAAAAAATGCGAAATAAATATCTTCATTTTGAATTTTTTTAATTTGGGTCTAAAAAAAAAAAATTATATATATATTGATTATTGTTGTTTTAAAACTTCTCAAATTGTGTTTAATTACAAAACATAGTAAAATGTGTTAAACGCAATTCATTTCAAAATCTAAATATTATAATTGCACTTAAAATCTAAATAATTTTATAAAAAGAAAGAGATGTGGGATACACATTAAAAGTCCTAAATATATAATTGTACTTAAAAAAAAAAACAAACTACCGATTTTTGTAAATTATAATCTAAGTGTGATAAATATTGTAATATAATTATTGTACTTCAATAACCAAACTAGCGATTTTTGTAAATTATAATCTAAGTGCTAAATATTGTAAGTATGCTTGAAATGTAAATCATTTTATAAAAAGGAAGAGATGTGGTATACACATTAAATGTAGGACAAGTCAAGAGGCTGACGCCACGACAGTCGAGATCCCACAGAGCTCACGACTAGACGTCACTCCTTGGTTTGCTTGCTTACTGACAATTTGGTTGTTTAATTTACTATAAACCTAAATCCCTAACAAGTGATTTTAGTGAACACCACAGATCCCATTATCATTTTGTTAAAAGTTTGTAATCTGCTAATTCATAATGATCGATCATTGATCGGTCATTGGTAGTATGACAATATTGAGCTTATTAAAAGTAGGTACTAATTGCGCAATGACGTCATAATGGTAGGTCACTGATCAAAGGAACTGTCGAAATTTTTGCAGATTACCAAATATGTCAGATATTCATTTGTCAATAGTATGAGATTACCATTATTCTTCAAAGTGTATTCAAGAAATAATGTCATTTGTAAAGATTTTTTTCACTTTAAAAGTATTTTAATTCATTAAACCCCAAGCACAGCCCCAAGCGAACGCTGGCGTTCGCGCTGTCATTGTTTTTCTATTGTGTCTTATTGCCACGATTAAAAGAAAGATATAGAAAGTATTTTCTAGCACTATGATCTAATTACTGAAATGTTTTTCTTTTTCAGATCCACTAGTATTTTGAAACTCTTCGTTGAAGATTGCAAGTCATAGATAAGACACGTCCAGTTTGTTGGAGTTCCCGTATTGCCAAGACTGTGGCGTACAACTTCTGAGGCGTCGTTTTTTAACCGTGCATGGTAACCCTGGTGCTAAGAAAATAAACATCACTTCTGTAGGCTTCTTCTCTTATTCTTCGATAGTAACATACTTTCGTGCATCATGTCTAACATAACGTATCCAAAGCGCTCCAGAACGTCAGGCATCCGAGGACAGCTGTACGAAACAAAACTTATTAGCTTAATAAATTTTAGAGCCAAAAACAATGAACATATTGAAGAGTATGCTTTAGCTACAAATATGGATAACATCGGGATTTTTGACGACATTTGTTTAAGATTTAAAGTAAAGACGTTAGATAAGCCTCTCGCCGTGTTCATACAAGCCAAGCACAGGGAAAACGATACACTACTCAAGAATGACTGGGCCACATATTTTGATAGCTATATCAAAATAAAGCAAGCTTTCAAAGCATCTAACACAGACTTGATTTTCAAAGGAGAATACGATGAAATAGAATGTTTCTTTGTAATATACACGACCGCAAGAGGAGACAATAGTAACGAAGCGTTTGAGAGCTCTTATGCCAGTCTATTGAACAATGTTATAGGCACAGCTGACGGTGGCCAACCGACAACTGTTAAAAACAAAGATGTCGAATATTTGTATAAAATTATAATTAAAGAACAAGTCACACAACTTGCCAAACCGATAGCGAAATTATTTTATGATGAAGTAACTGATTTTCAGATTTTTTATGAATAATGAATATGTCTTTAACTATCATGTCATTTTAGCTCAAAGTTTTTTTGAAGTCTCTGACATTAAACCCGGAAGATATCGATTGGCGCGCGTTCGACAAGAGTTCTTTGATTTTGACGATGAAATTCTGATGACATTCAAACGTGCATTGTACAAGGAAGTAATAGAAAAACGAAGGGTTAGAGATAGTGAATTCAAAACCCTAGTAGCCCTGTTTTTTGAGAATCCAGTTGATGTTACAATTTTAAGTAAAGTAATTGGATGTGTCATAAGATATAAAAATGGTAAGTTAGAATTTGTCAATAATAAAATGATAAACGACGACTTAAAGCACAAATTAAGAAAAGTACATATCCCAGATGTGATACTAGATCAAGCTGTAGACATAGCGGGAAGAGAAATTTTAACTTCAAAACTAAACTTTAAAGTTCCAGTAGCTTTTGGGAATAAGGATTTGATTGTAAGCAAAGATGAAAGAGTTACATATTTAGCATCGAAAATTCTCCTTCTGATTGGCAAATCCGATCATAACAATGTCATAACTATAGATGAATCTGTTGACAAGGGATTTCTTAAACTCAACGGGGGCATAGCAAGCGCTGTCGGTAATTTATTAGTTTTAGATGAAAACTCTAAGATGTTGAAGTTCAATGAGAACATTCAAGAACTAGGAGATAATGCTAAACGTTTATTGACTATAATAAAACAAAATGAAATCGATAATTTAAACAAATATAGATTAGACATAAAGATTAAAACGTTCCCTAAACTGACATTCGACTGTGGTGATCATGACAAGAAAGTGGCACAAGATTTTTTTGAAAGACTTCTTTTATAAACGAATCAAACTGACGAAAACGGCACAGGAAAGATACTAAAACAAGAAATAGAAAAATACCAATCATTTAATTATTTGGTAGTTAAAAAGAATAGTTTTCTATCCCACATGATATATTTAAAATACCACGATGACATACAAAATTGGTGGATGACACCCAATAAAGCTTTATATCTTACAGAAGAAAGTAAGATTTATGAAAATGCTATGAACACCGTTATAAATGAATCTCCTATGACAGTTATGAACAAAATGTACGAGGTAAAAAATGGGGAAGCAAATCTCACATTTAATAATAATGTTATGGATTCTTTAGAGCTCACTGAACAGCCGGGATATATCGTCATAACTGAAAGTATCTTATTAACTTTATACAAATTGAAACAGTATTTACAGAGAAAGGATCATATCGTACTAGACATGAACTATATTTCGGAACTACCAAAAAGCGATTATGAGACGTTGATCACCGAATTAGTAACAATTAGCAAAGATAAAATAATCATCGTCGTATTTCATAACATTCTCGAAATTGATTACGATCCAAAAGAGAAATTCGAGAAAATTGCAAATAAACTAAAGAACAGGTTGATGATTATAATCACAGATAGTAAGCTACTTCAAATAGTTCAAAACGTATTTATAACATTGTGCTTGACAATAAAACGAATTTACCAGATTTGACTGACGACTCACAACATAGTATCCTGCAAAAGAAAATACGTTTTCAAGGACAAGAAATAAAATTAAAATCGATCGTTGACGAAATTTCAAAGTTATTTATAAAAGGGGATGTGTTAAATAAAATAATTCATAACGAAACTATCTTGCTAGGCGAAACGGCCCACATGTTAAATTACGATAAAGTGAACAATATGTACATTGGTAGACGCGTTATTCGTAATAAGAAACGAGATCTACCAGTAATGAGGATTCAGACGGAAGACGATACTTTGATTCGCCTGAAACATCTGCAGTATGCAACATGTACTACACAAATAAAAGAGAAAAATACAGAATCGCTTAAGTCTAATCTTGACGAACAGCAGCAGGAGTCTCTTCATATCGACACACTTCAAGATATAGATGACGATGTTGTCGTTTTGACGACTAAACCTGGGATGGGCAAGTCAACCTTATTCACACACTTATTCCTGCAAACAAAGAAAGTTGATCAAACGATGTGGATAGTCAGAATTAACTTGGTAGAACATTGTAGACAATTCTCAAGGTGGAAGCAAAATAAAACAAAGATTGATATTTTAGAATGTATAAAATTTATATGTTTAGTGATACTCGGAAAAACACATCGTGACGTAACATTTGAGCTCCAAAAACAAAATAATGATCTGTCCTTAGACTATTGTACTGGTGATGAATTGTTGATATTTGAACTCAAAATGTTCCTACATTTTTATAATAGAAAAAAGCTGGTATTCCTATTCGATGGATTGGACGAAATCTGGCCAAATTATGCGGATGAGGTGCTAACATTATTAAAAATATTAAAGACTTATCCTAAATATATAAAACATAAAATTTGGATCACAAGCAGACCACATGCGAATATAAAAACGATTTTAGAAAATGAGTTCGATGTGTCGTATGATTTAGAAAACTATTCTTGGATCGAACAGAACATGTTTTTGTACATGTTCTGGATAAAAAACGAGATCCTTCTGAACAACAATGAAACCCAACTCGAAAACATTTACGACTTAATAAACTTTATGTCACAAAGTCCTGACATGAATTTGTTTTTACAGAACAACAGACCCTCAGAACTGAACGAGAAGCCTCATCTGTCAGTATACATCAACTTTATTTGTTATTTAAAAGTAGAACTGAGATCTGCTCCACCACGCATAATGACTGCTCTTAGTGCACTTTACGACAGATGTCTCGCATATATATCACATTTATGAATGATTTTATGACAACTCCTTTAAATCTGTACTTAATCATTATTTCCTTAATCAATTAAAAGGCACTAGAATGAGATCGGAAAATTGGCATTTCGAAATCAACCCCTTAAAATTTTATGTTGATTTTCTGATTAACAAACTAGAATCAATAAGTTTGAAACATTTGGAAGTTGATTATATCGTGAGATTATCATCATAATTTAAACCTATCCGGAAAGAGTACACGCAAGTAATTTCCTATGACCCTCAGAGGAATCATGACATACACGAGAAATTAGCTGCATATGCTGTTTTTCACGTAAATTTAGTCACAATTTTTGGTTTGGATGATTTAGAGGACATTAATTTTTTTTATTGAAATGTTAAAATATGGAAATCAAAAGACTGGTATTATACGTAATGTTGTGAACGATATCCCAGTCTTTATACACGAAACTATCGCGGAATACCTAGCTGTGGAATATTTATGTGATAAACTTAAAACAGAAGATCTGAATCTGATTGTCGAATTAATATTGGGCGTGTTGGATGGAAGACCGAGCGTTAAAATGATGTTTGAAAGTCAATTAAAATTAGACAGTGAGCTAAAAGCTGTTGTAGACAGAAATAAAAAAGGGATGTAATGTTTGAAAATGAGAACAAAAGGATGAAATTAACTTAGGTAAATACAAGGTGTAGGGGACAGCCCTCCACAAACTTTAAGGGCTTGCTCAGTAGACGAAACTGAACAACCTTCCACAAAAAATTTGAAGCCAACCACAAATTTTAAGGGCTTGCTTAGTAGACGAAACTGAACAACCTTCCACAAAAATTTTTTTCAGGAAACGAAAAATAAATTCGGCCTCTCCATACAAAATGTCCAATCAAGTTTATAATTTTCTATGGTGAGGCGGATTTTTTTTTTCGTTTCCTGAAAAAACATTTTGTGGGTGGTTGTTCAGTTTCGTCTACTGAGCAACCCCTTAAAATTTGTGGAGGGCTGTCCCTTACACTTTGTATATCGTCGCTTTGTGAAGTGCAAGTGATACGAAGAAGTGAATACGAAAAAGTGGGAAAGAGCTATATATCATACACAACATTAGTTTTTAGTATATACGAAACCTGTGCCAAGTATTTTTATCTCAAGAATCTATGTACAACATTTCACAACTCTCATAAAAAATTACAAAGTTATACGTAAGCTTCTTTTGACAGCAAAAAAAAATACGAATATATTCTTCAAAGTGAACATTGCATATGTAAATCAATCAATATCTCGCAGAGAAATGGATTTAAAGCGCTTTCCGGGCGCTGCTGGCCGCAAATAAATGCACAGATTTGCTTACTGCCGCCTAGGCGAGTGCGAGAGTTGCGTTCACATAATTTCGGCCAGATGGTTCAAGGGACTATACGCCTTAAGATCTCGTAATAGCATAGCAGAACCTTAGGTTTGGATGTCCACTGTTTACAATTTAACACATCTCATATCGAATTGTTTATCGATTTTGTTTTGTTTTTATTCTATTTATCATATTTATACCCCACTAATTTCTAATTAGTACAAATACTTAAAGGGCTTACTAGAAAAGCCCTTGTTATTATTTAAGTCTCAATAAATAATATTCATAAACAGCAAAGTTATTAGCGTTTGTGTTTATACCAAAATGTCTCTCAATTAATTGAAATATTGTACAGGCTATTGATTTGAATGAATAAATGACGATTAAAATGGAAAAAACGCTGCCCGCATTATTTTCTACTAGCAATTGTTATGTATGATTGAATCTATGATATTTGAATACAAAAATATGATCAGTAACGGGTACAGATACAGCCCCATTTTTTTTTTGTGTACTAATTAAATAGTAGAGGTGTATATCTCACGTTGTTAATAAGTACAGTTACGGACCCTGTGGGATCTTCAGACTTCTAGTTAAAGAATCTACTACGTGACGGGTCAAGTCTCAAATTGTTTCTAAAGGCCGTATCACGTTTTTAAGTCTTAATGTAATAAATGATAATTTATGCTTTTATGTAGTTTTACTTGCTGTATACATGTAATAATGTCTATTATGCTCTTAATACTATCTAAATTGATAATTCTGTTTATTATTATTTCTGTACTAAGCTAGATGTTATTAATTACATTACTTTTAATGGTTTAATTACTTTTAATTTAAGTTGAACCTATTTAGTTATAATTTAGATGATGGTGCTAATGAAAAATGAAATTATTTAATACATATGCCTGACTTTTATTTTCTAATTTTAGTAACAGAAATACCGAAACAAACACAGGGGTCAAAATTTCTTTTAAAGTCCATACAGCAAACATGTAATGGTCAAATCATATGAGAATCTTGCAGATTGGTCTGAGATGGTATTTTAAGGAAAAACCCACAAAGATTTAAGTGAACCTGTCCAGTCAGTGCAAGCATAAATAAAATAAAATTACAACAACTGTAGGGCATACTGGATCAAATCAATCCCAAGCCTTTTTGTCCTCGAGATAGTCCTTTACAGTATAAAAAGCCTTTTGCAAAAGTTTTCGCTTTATAAATTATTTGAATTAATTAAGGCTTAGTTCTTGAATATGACTAGGAAGTTTATTATAACATGCATATATGCAAATGCATTGTCATCTGAATGAGTCCCCTGTTTTGTAACAGGAGCTACAAATTTACGTTCCTTTTTAGTATTAAAATCATGAATATATGTATTTCAACATTTATTTTTATTTTTATGGGCATACAAAATATTCTCGTAAATGTATTAAGAGGATTTTTTTTTTTATGGTGGGAAACTCATCAATGACAACCCTCGCTCTTGGGCGGAGCGGGAGATAGTGTCACTCTTACTGACTAAAAACCCACCCCGTTCCTTCAAGCCTTCATAACGGGGCTCGAGCTGTCTTTAGAAACTAACCCTGGCCCCGGTAGACTTCGACCCAGCTGGGCCCTTGCTGTTGCAGAGAACATCTTGAGGCGCGCGGGAACAGTGCGCGCCGTCGACGAATATATTGAGAGGGTATAGTCATTTAAATATTAATGTCTCTAAATCTTTAAGGTAGGTAGTATCTGGGACTTAATTTATTTATTAATAAATCTTTAAAAGAGACTTTGACCCCTGAGTTTGTTTCGGTGTTTCTTCTCAGGGTTGTCAGGTAGGAAACACCGGCCTCATCTAGCATTAATAGACGAAAAAAAAAAATTGACGTGTAAAAGTGTTTTAATAAAACCTACTTGCAAAATAAAGATCATTTATCATTTAACGAATAGCCCTTTTCTGCAAAACCTAATTTGTCTGAATATCAGCGGCCTTTCCCCTCAATAGAATATTGTAACTAAACTAAACGGGCTGTCTCTACGTCAGTTAGATTTCGAATTTTTCTAACAGCGTATACAGCTGAGCTGGGTTTTTTCAATAATCTATCTATATATGGGTTACATTGAAGTTTATTTAAATATATGGGGAATTAGAAAACGATTGAATAAAAAGTCGATGAAAAACAACTGATGATGAGATACTGTTTTAATAACTTGAGCGGTATAAATTTGAGAAAGCGTCAAATTAATTAAACTAACGACAAATATTGATCAATATAAAATCCAGAACGAGCTTACTAAAAGTGGGTTATTGATATCCTAGCTAAGCGACTAAATTAGTAAGCGAGCGACTAAATTATTAAGTGAGCGACTAGAAATAAAATTGAGGTTTTACATTACGAACTACTAAGTGAACTTTCACTTGAAGAAATGTTCACCATTGTCGAATTATCTAGTCGCAGATAGATTCATCATATGAATTGGGTGAAATAGGTCAGGTTAGGTTAGAACTGTGACCAATCGCGCTACGTCTATGTTGCTCGCAGATTTTAGTTTCACAATTTTCTAACTATCCGGGCTTTCGCCATATCCGAATTATCAAATTATCTTGTGGCATACATAATACATATAAATAGCGATATTTAGGACATTCTGTACTCTCAACTCCGATATTCAGGACATTCAAAACACTTCATTTAAGATAAAATCCAGTATAAATAAATAATTTGCCCAATTATTAAAAAAAAATTAAGTAGTACGCAACGCTAACACTCAAAATCAAACCAATATTAGGTCGCTCAAATATTATGAAGCTTCTCATTTTGTATTTTAAATAAGTCAAATTGATGTTTGTAAGTTGCTGTTCCATTGATTTCTCGTCACTCGCAGTCAGTCGCTCACTTATTAATCCTCCTAAAATATTTATATTTGTTACTTAAATCTTTAATTTACTTCACTCGTTTAAATACTACCCTTTATTTATATTTAAATCAGGCAGATTATTACCCATAAAATCCTTAGTATTACTAAACCTATGTTAGTTTAATCTATGCTATGTTAATATAATCAACAACAACAACAACTTAGCATCCAAAGTGCCCAAAAACACTGTAGTATCTATAGGATTCAACTCTTTACTTTTTATTAACACACTACTTTCTACTTGCCTAACATTAGGCATGGTAAACTTAATACATTTAGTATTTTTTTTCATAAAGTAGCAAGTTAATTAAATTATAATATATACTATTTTTGAAAGAGCGATATTGAAATCGTCAGTAATCGGCTGCTGAAGTTTAAGTTTAAACAAAAGTGAAGTGTCGTCTGCGAACCATACTATATCCTTAATGAGGTAAGGCAAGTCGTTAATATAAATAAGAAACAAATAGGGACCTAGAATCAAGCCCTGCGGGACACCCATTTTTACTACAGACCCGGGAGATATTTTGTTGTTAACGTCAACTCTTGAACGAGGCGGGGTATCTTAGAATTTTTGTGGTCAATATTTACGTCAGCAACTTTTCTTTTCATCGAGCTCCATATTAATTCGATGGGGTTGAAATCACAATGATAGGGGAGGTAAGTACAAGCATTTGTGTCCATTTTCTTCTAATATTTTTTCAAGTTTTTATACAGGTTCAAGCTTATTTTTCTTAATTATTTCTAACAGCTGAGGTTTCGTCAACTCCTCTCCGTAGTCAATTTTATTTTGTATCAACCATAATTGCATATCTTTCTTTAAAGAATTAGTAGGTATTTGGTATTTTATTTACACAAATACGGTCATAAGAGGCATTATCCATTACTATTATTGATGGCTCTTGTAAATTAGGCACAAGTTTTTCAATAACCCACTTTTTTAAGTTAAAATTCATGTCGTCATGATAGTTACCACTTTTTGTGTTAGACTTCAAAACTAGAAGAGCATTTTGGACAAATCCGGTACCTATCCCCTCCCACTTGAACAATTTTATATCTTTGCTCTTTTAATACAGGCTCTAACACTCCATCTACACCCTCTCCTTGCCAGCATTTACCTGATGTATGCGATGAATGTATAAAGGTTTCATGTAAATAAATTAGCGGCCGAGGCTGTGGTGGGTCCTGAACGACACATGCTCAACCTTAGCACGCAAACCACCTCGCACGATGTTCGTCAGTAGAAAACGCAAACAACACCGGTCCGTCCACACGGAGCATGGCGCGTATGGTCACTGTGAGCACACACATCCACACAGCCCAAGGCATGCGAGACGAAATATTCGCGACGCACGCCTCGCGATGTGTGTACGCGATTTAAGGCGAACATTACACGATAGGTTTTGCCGTCAGTTTTGTTTTGATTGACGAAAAACCTACCGTCTAATGCGTTGCATGACGGTTTTTAGTACTGATTGACGAAAACCATCATTCACCATCATTCATGATTGATGGAATTTATTGACGCTTGCAGGACCATGTAATGTTCGCCTATCAGCGGAAAAATTTAGCAACCAGTCAAGTGCTTTCAGAGATTACATACCTCTTATAAATAAATAAAACCGGCCAAGAGCGTGTCGGGCCACGCTCAGTGTAGGGTTCCGTAGTTTCCCATCCGTCACAATAAGTGTACCCACTTATGAGTTTAAAAAATGCTTATAAATAATCGTATATCGATTAAACTACAAACTTAGTCCATAAATTATTTTTCATTACTCATACTCTGAAAGTAGGTCTGAAGTTGCCTGAGGAGCGGGCTGAAAGTGATACTTTTCATCCCTAGGGAGTTTTACTTTACAACTGACAGCTGTCAAATTATTAAAAAAAAAACTAGTTCTATCTTCACGTTTCTATTGAACCACGTTCCAATTTTCCATACAGCCAGTCAATCACAGCGCGATGTAAAATTGAAATAATTTAAAGATAAGTATTAAATAAATAATATTATATTTTTAAGTGATTTATTTATTAACTATTTCTTTAAAATGCTTTATTTTTAAAAGATTACAATTAATTTCTAATTTTTCACTAATGAGGCTGAATAGCTGGCCGGCCGCAGAAAAAAAAAAACAAAATGGCGGGAAAGTGGCAATCAGTCGTTGGTTTTTTCGAGTTTCGTTTACATTTCCGTACAACAGAGATTTGTATTAACACGTTATGTTTATCAGATTAAAATAGTGGTTTAACGAATAATTTCATAAGAGAAGAGGCTAAAGCAGTAGTGGAATACCTTTTACCACCTAAATCAGAAGAAAGATACCTACTTAAAATCATAGGTACGACGACTCAGGTTTTACAAATTTTTTATTTTATTTTTAGTTTCCTCGTATTCGTAATGAAAAGCACAGTGTTTACCTCGGGGTGAAAGTAACCCATTTAACCCCTCGAATTAGCGACCTCGCTTCGCTCGCCCGCAAACTCCTTCTCGGGACGAAATGAGTTACTTTCACCCCTAGTGTAACAATGTACTATTGTAGAACACTTTTGTCTTTTTTGTACAAAAACTGTTCTTTCCATCAAGTTCAAAATAATGTTCCTAGAAAGTTCTTATAAAGTTCTACTATTCAGATTTTTTTCATATTTTCTAAACTTATGGTTCAAAAGTTAGAGGGGGGGACACATTGTTTTTTACTTTTAGAGCGATTATTTCCGAAATTATTGCCTTTATCAAAAAATGATTTTAGTAAACCCCTATTCGTTTTTAAATACCTATCCAACGATATATCACACGTTAGAATTGAAATTAAAAAAAAAATCACTTCTCACTTTACATATAGGGGGGCTACCCTAATAAAACATTTTTTTCCAATTTTTATTTTACCACTTTGTCGGCGGTATTGATATACATATTGATACCAAATTTCAGCTTTCTAGTGGTCACAGAGATTAAGCGAGGACGGACAGACAGACAGACAGACATGGCGAAACTATAAGGGTTCCTAGTTGACTACGGAACCCTAAAAATCAAACTTTACCTTCTTACAATATTAGTGTTTATTACAGCCGTACGGGTCAACTTACCCGTATGGCTGTAGCACAAAATAGATAGGTACAGAAGACAATCTCATGTATCTACATAAATGTACTTCATTTTTTATACTTACCTGTGACCATCCTGTGACATACAATGTTACTTTTTTTTTTTTTTTGTTTTGTGTCTTAAGTTTTTGTTGTCTACAATGTTTTGTGCACCAATAAATACTTTTCTTACTTTCTTTCTACGCTCAGTGGACGCACATTAGTGATCTTTTGAGCTGGAACTGTTCGACGAGCGGACCGAGGCAGTCAGCAGTCTCCGAGCCAGTGTGCAGTTAATTACATTGACATTGTCAACTTTATTTTGAGGCACTTAAAGATCAAATCATACACTAAGCTCCCGGGCTAGATGCGTGGCGCCAACTGCGTAAAGTCAGATCAAACTGCATGCAGTTGAGTATACACCGCTAAATTTTGATCGTTTTAATCCCGTGGAGGGTCGATCTGGTACATGAAACACTATCGATTTGTAAAGATAAAATTAAAAAATAAAGTACCTGTTTTTCACAACTCATATTAATTTACGCATGTACGAAATTAATTTCTTTAAGAAAATGTCAACTAAGCGAGTGCATTGATCTGTAGATAGTTTGTACGCAACGCCGACTACTACCTACGGGTCATTGGACTCGCTCAGCTGACGTATTCTTAAAGAAATTAATTTCGTACATGGGTAAATTAATACGAGTTTTGAAAAACAGGTACTTTATTTTTTTTTCTTTACAAATCGATATTGTTTCATGTACCGGATCGAGCCTCTACGGGATTAAAACTATCAAAATTTAGCGGTGTATATGGACTGCCTGCGGTTGCTGCGATCCAGTCCGTCTGATGGCAGCCTTATGTAAACATTACTTCGTGGCTACTAGTATCTACCACGATACCTAAAAATTAAAAAAAAAAACAAGGGAAAAAAAAATCTTTTTATTTCAGACACTTAGTCCATACTAGGCATTAAATTATCCATTACATTTCCACTATTAATTTATTATTTTAGTATAAGTTTCTTTTATTAATTTAGTATAGGTAAGTATACCAATTCATTTTAAGTACTAATTATGTCATTACATTACATTGATTAATCATTAAGTATTAATTTAAAAAAAAAAAGTCGGTCGTAAATATAAAATTGCTCTTAATCACATTTTTAATTAGCACCATCATCTAAATTATGCTAAACTTAAATTAAAATGAATAAAACAATCAAAAATATTTTAAACAGTAACATTATAACTAGCTCAGTACAAGAATAATATTAAATAAATACAAGAAGCTCTTTTTTAACAGCAAGTAAAACTCTAAATTGTCATTTAACCTCGAAAGCAGAATATATTAAAATTCTTCTTCAAATGTACATAATTACGCTTTTAGGAGAAGATTTAATACATCTATATAATAATTAAAAAAAAATGAATCCCTATTTCCCTTGGTCAACACGCGTGAAAGGCTGGACCGATTTCGCTAAACCATTTTTGTTGTGTTTGTTATTGTGAGGAGAATGTTCTTATGAAAAAAAAAAAAATAGTGTAGTGTAGGGTAGAGTAGAGTAGGGTAGTGTAGGGTAGAGTAGAGTAGGGTAGAGTAGGGTATAGTAGAGTAGGGTAGGGTAGAGTAGAGTTTAATTTTATTTCTAGTCACTCACTTAGCAATTTAGTCGCTCACTTATTAATTTAGTCGCTCACATACTAATTTAGTCGCTCATTTACTAATTTAGTCACTCATTTACCAATTAAGTCGCTTAGTTAGAATTTCAATAACCCACTCTTAGTAAGCTTGTTCTGGATTTTATTATTGATCAAGAAAGTAGTAACAATTGTGTTTATCCCAGCGTCACCTATAAACGCCATCTACCGGCTAATCAAGACACCAGGGCCTCAAGTCTGCTATTACAATAGTGTCAGAATGTTCTATCATTCATTTCATAATTGTTGATTTTGACAAGGTCTGATAATCTTATTAGATAATGGCGTCATTATGACTTTCCGATGGTCAACCACTGACACTTCATTGAAAGAAATGGCATAGAATGGTAATCTAGTACATAATGACAAAAACAAATGAATACCTATCCGACGTATGCGATAATCTGCAAAAATTTTGACAGTTCCTTTGATCACTGACCTACCATTAGAACGTCACTGTGCAGTCATTGCTTTTATTAAGCTCGAAATTGTCATTTTACCACAACTCTATTACAAGACCATTGCTCGATCAATGATCCATCATTATGAATTAGCAGGAACTTTTAGCAAAATGACAATGGGATCGTGTTGGAACGACGAATTTATAAAAATAGCAGACTTAGGCCCCTGGTGTAATGGAAGCTCTATCTAAATATTCATATAATCTGTACAACTCACAATAGCGGCATCTATCAATTCATTGAGACAACAATAATAGTATAATCAAGTTAATTAGTTTAAATGTTTAATTGTCTTTGCATTAATTGGTTACCTTGGAAATATGTATTGTTAATCATATCTGATTATAATATTTTAGTTTAATTTATATACCAACAGCTTTTATTAATGTAAATAATTGTAATAAAATAGTTAATTTATGTGACTTATTGAAATATGTTGTGTTATTAATGAAAGGGGATACCATTTTGACTTCAGGGTTAGACAGTTTTGAAGATGTTGAGCGATGGTAGTAGTGTGGACTGGATTTAGATATAATGTGAATTTGTGAAAAATATAAGAAAACATGAATGATATCACTTCGTTTGATTTCGCACGTGAACTCCTATCACAGTATCTCATCAGTAGTGGCAAAATTATTTTTGATTTCCCCTTTTGAAATGTTCTTCAAACATCCTTTTAAGACTTGGTTTTTCATTCAACACATTCAATATAAATTTAGGATTCAGGTTGAATTCTTTAACTTTATCACATACAAATTCCGCAGCTAAGAATTCTGCGATAGTGTCATGTATAAAAATTGGGATATTGTTCACAACATTACATATAATACCTGTCTTTTGATTTCCGAGTTTTAACGTTTCAATAAAATTTTTAATTTGTTTCAAATCAGAAGCTGTGAATAAATTTCTGTCAAAAATAATATAAGCAGCTAATTTCTTATGAATATCATAATTTTGTTGAGAATCATAAAAAACTGCTTTCGTATTATGTGTGCTGATAGGTGCATGCCAGGTTTTTTGAAAATTCTCAAAATAATAATCAATTTCCAAATACCTTAACTTTATTGATTTCAGTTTTTCGTATTCTGTCGCTTTATTAAATTTGCTAGAAATGCAACTTACACGTTCGCGTAGTGCCCGTCTTTGGTTTGATGCACGTTCAGAACGATTCTCCTCAACAATTTTCAAATGTTTCAACCATATTGATTTTAGTTTGTTATTTACAAACTTCACATAAAATGTAAAGGCGTTGATTTCGAAATGCCAATTTTCCGATCTCTTTCTCGTGCCTTTGATTTCAGTGAGAAAATAATAAGCTATTAGATAGAGGTTTAATGGAGTTGTTAAAAACTCATTTATGAATGTGATATATGCGAGACATCTGTCGTAAAGTGCACTAAGAGCAGTCATTATGCGTGGTGGAGCAGATCTCAGTTCTACTTTTAAATAACAAATGAAGTTGATGTATACTGACAGATGAGGCTTCTCGTTCAGTTCTGAGGGCCTGTTGTTCTGTAAAAACAAATTCATGTCAGGACTTTGTGACATAAAGTTTATAAAGTCGTAAATGTTTTCGAGTTGGGTTTCATTGTTGTTCAAAAGGATCTCGTTTTTTATCCAGAACATGTACAAAAACATGTTCTGTTCGATCCAAGAATAGTTTTCTAAATCATACGACACATCGAACTCATTTTCTAAAATCGTGTTTATATTCACGTGTGGTCTGCTTGTGATCCAAATTTTATGTTTTATATATTTAGGATAAGTCTTTAATATTTTTAATAACGTAAGCACCTCATCCGCATAATTTGGCCAGATTTCGTCCAATCCATCGAATAAGAATACCAGCTTTTTTCTATTATAAAAATGTAAGAACATTTTGAGTTCAAATATCAACAAGTCTTCACCAGTACAATAGTCTAAGGACAGTTCATTATTTCGTTCTTGGAGCGCAAATGTTACGTTATAATGTGTTTTACCGAGTATCACTAAACATATAAATTTTATACATTCTAAAATATCAATCTCTGTTTTATTTTGCTTCCACTCATAGAATTGTCTGCAATGTTCTATCAAGTTAATTCTGACTATCCACATCGTTTGA
This sequence comes from Mythimna albipuncta, assembly GCA_929112965.1. NCBI lineage: Eukaryota > Metazoa > Arthropoda > Insecta > Lepidoptera > Noctuidae > Mythimna > Mythimna albipuncta. Next base: position 4,396,552 of record OV815988.1, read on the forward strand.
TCAACTTTCTTTGTTTGCAGAAATAAGTGTGTGAATAAGGTTGACTTGCCCATCCCAGGTTTAGTCGTCAAAACGACAACATCGTCATCTATATCGTGAAGTGTGTCGATATGAAGAGACTCCTGCTGCTGTTCGTCAAGTTTAGACCTAAAAGATTCTGTATTTTTCTCTTTTACTTGTGTAGTACATGTTGCATACTGCAGATGTTTCAAGCGAATCAGAATATCGTCTTCCGTCTGAATCCGCATTACAGGTAGGTCTCGTTTCTTATTACGAATAACGCGTCTACCAATGTACATATTTTTCACTGTGTCATAATTGGACTTGTCTGCCACTTCGCCAAGTGAAATGGTTTTGTTATGAATAATTTTACTCAACACGTCCCCTGTTACAAATAACTTTGAAATTTCGTCAACGATCGATTTTAATTTTATTTCTTGTCCTTGAAAACGTATTTTCTTTTGCAGGATACTATGTTGTGTGTCTTCAGTCAAATCTGTTAGATTTACTTCGTCATCATACACAATGTTATATGCTTCTGAAAACATGCTTTGAACCAAGGTAATTCCCATTTTAACTGTGATTATAATCGTCAAGTTGTTCTTTAGTTTTTTTGCAATATTCTCTAATTTATTCATTAAGCGATAATGAAAGTTATTAAATACAACGATGATTATTTTATCTTTAATTGTTGTTTTTAATTCGGCTATCAATGTACTGTAGTCATTTCTTTGTAATTCTGAACAATATATCATGTCCAGTACGATGTGGTCCTTTCTCTGTAAATGCTGTTTCACTTTGTACAGCGTTAACAAGATACTTTCAGTAATGACAATATATCCTGGCTGCTTAATGAGCTCTAAAGAATCCATAACGTTACCATTAAATGTAAGATTAGCTTCCTCAGTTTTTACCTCATACATTTTGTTCATAACTGTAATAGGAGGTTCATTAACAACGGTGTTCATAGCATTGTCATAAATCTTACTTTCTTCTGTAAGGTATAAAGCTTTAATGGGTGTCATCCACCAATTTTGTATAACATCATGGTATTTTAAATATATCATGTGTGATAGGAAACTATTCATTCTAACTCGATTAAAATGGTATTTTTCTATTTCTTGTTTTAGTATCTTCCCTGTGTCGTTTTCGTCAGCTTGGTTCGTGTAGAACAGAAGTCTATTAAAAAAATCTTGTACCACGTTCTTGTCATGGGCACCACAGTCGAACGTTAGTTTAGGGAATAATTTAATTTTCACATCGATTCGATATTTGTTCAAGTTACCGTTTTCATATTGTTTTAGTTCGGTCAACAAACGCTTAGCAACGCCTCCTAGTTCTTGAATGTTCTCATTGAACTTCAACATCTTAGAGTTTTCATCTAAAACCAATAAATTACCGACAGCGCTTGCTAGGCCCCCGTTGAGCTTAAGAAATCCCTTGTCAACAGATTCATCTATAGTGATGACATTGTTATGATCGGATTTGTCAATCAAAATGGAGATTTTTGAAGCTAAATATGTAAGTCTTTTATCTTTACTTACAATCAAATCTTTATTTCCAAAAGCAGCTGGAACTTTGAAGTTTTGATTTGTAGTTAAAATTTCTCTTCCCGCTATGTCTACAGCTTTATCTAGTAGCACATCTGGGATATGTACTTTTCTTAATTCGCGCTTTAAGTCGTCGTTTATCATTTTATTATAAACAAACTCTAACTTACAATTTTTATATGTTATGACACATCCGATAACTTTACTTAGAATTGTAACATTAGTCGGGTCATCAAAGAAAAAGTCCAGTAGGGTTTCGAATTCGCTATCTACAATCTTTCGTTTTTCTATAACTTCTTTGCATAATGAACGTTTGAATGTCATAAGAAATTCATCGTCAGTATCAAAGAACTCTTGTCGAACGCGCGCCAAACGATATCTTCCGATTTGGATATCAGAGACCTCACAGAAATGTTCAGCTAAAATAACATGATAGTTAAACACATGTTCATTATTCATAAACATCTGTAAATCAGTTACTTCATCAAATAATAACTTCGCTATCGGTTTGGCAAGTTGCGTGACTTGTTCCTTAACAATAATTTTATACAAATACTCGACATCTTTATTTTTAACAGTTGTCTGTTGGCCACTTTCGGCTGTGCCTATAATATCGTGCAATGATCTTGCATAAGGGCTTTCAAACGCTTCATAATTATTGTCTCCTCTTGTGGTCGTGTATATTACAAAGAAATATTCTATTTCATCATATTCTCCTTTGAAAATCAAGTCGTTGGTAGTTGATTTGAAAGCTTGCTTTATTTTGATATAGCTATCAAAATATGCGGCCCAGTCATTCTTGAGTAGTATATCGTTTTCCCTGTGCTTGGCTTGTATGAACACGGCGAGAGGCTTATCTAACGTCTTTACTTTAAATCTTAAACAAATGTCATCAAAAATCCCGATATTATCCATATTTGTAGCTAAAGCGTACTCTTCAATATTGTCATTGTGTTTGGCTCTAAAATTTATTAAGCTGATAAGTTTGGTTTCATATAATTGGCCTCGGATTCCTGACGTTCCGGAGCGCTTTGAATACATTATACTCGTTAAAACTCGTTAAAAATTAAAAGAAGAAACCTGCAGAAGAGATGTTAATTTTCTTAGCATCAAGATAACCACGGCCAATTTAAAAGAATTACGATGCTGCAGAAGTCGGATGTCACAGGGTCTTCTTAGTAACAGGGGAACTTCAATATTAGGTTAGCTAACATCACCCCGCGTTTCATTTCACAAAAAACTGGTGAAGTTTTATGTCTTGCTACCTTTAGTGAAATGTTTCAACTCGCTTTACTTGTAGATCTGAAACAGATGTACAAATATTAGTCATTAGGGTACTGTACTATAATAGTAGATTATGTCACTAGGGGATAAAACAGTGTCTTTAAGTCGTAGGTAGGCGGCATGTGGAATTCCGAAAGAAATAAAGGTTGTTTATTTTAATCCCGAACGTTAGTGAGGAATTTATATAATTAACTCCCGAGCGAGGGAGTTAATAAAGAAACCTGAGTGAAGTGAGGAATCCAATCCGCCCAAAACAGCTTTATCCCCGTGTTGCATACCTACTCTACTTTTTACACCATCTGTCAGATAATTAAAAGACAATTTGGTCGACCAAATCATATTAGAGAAATATAAGTATTATATTTACAAGTTCATCAAACAAACAAAATTCACTACTCCAAGATTCTATAGTTTCAATTTTCTATAACGCTCCCGTCAGTAAGCACGTTTTATTCTATTTTCTTTTTTTTTTGTTACAGTAGAGGATACGACTAAGAACGACCTTCACCGGTCTGTTTATTGGATGAAACGTTTTATTCTATTTTCTTTGTTTTTGTTAGTGGCCAGTTTGAATTTCGAGTCGACTTGTTCGATACACTTACCTTCATTTTAATTGAAATTGGGGCCCCTAAATTATTTAATCTTGAATACATATTTTAAAAATGCAACGCTAATTTTTCTTTTATATTAATCCCAAGTTATAAGAAGGTCTTTATTATCATTAACATGCACACACAATTATCGGCAACGATATCTTTCACAGCTTAGTTACCGAATCTATATTTTTTTCCTTTCAACTAATACTTAAATCATCAAATAATACTAATAATGGTCACATTATTTGATTCATTATCACAATCAAGAGAAATATTTTTCGTAAATTAAATAAGCTGTTTGTTGATCAGGTTTTGGTGGGCCCCCGAGCTTGAGGGCCCCGGGGCATTGCCACGCCTAGCCCCTCAGTAGCTACGCCCCTGCATTCAGTCATCCTAATGAATTGCCGGAACATCAGCAGTTTCTTAAATATTGCATTAGATGCATCGACTGCATATTATTATATCATTCAGCCCAATAAACTTATTGTCCTAAATAGCCTACTAACCTGTATTGTGATTAGAATATTATTGTTCTCATGTTTCCTTATTCAATATGTAGTCAGCTATACGCACTTACACTATCTTCTTATTACATAAGTTATTAAAAAAAAACCTATAGTAGTTAACACTGTCGTTGTGTAATGGCAAAAATTTTGGAAAATATTAAACACAAATATTTACAGAGTCTAATACTAAAAATATTTTAGTATTCGCACAGTATAAACACAGTATTTAGACTGTGGGTAATAACCACAGTTACATTGCGCAGTTATACAGGGAAAAGTGAAATGTATTTTTGTAGTGTCGCCAAAAGCCAAATTGGCATGCCCGATTTAATAGCACAGCATGGTCAGCTTTATAATTTTCCCACTGCTGGGACTCACGTCTCCTCAAAGGCAATCCCCTACCTTGAAATCACAATGCCCTACCTCACTCTCACTCAGACGTGGATTTCTACATCCTGGAAGAAGTTCAACCATCATGTTCACCTATTCTTCATAATTGAGAGGATTTAATATCCATGATCCATGCTCCTGCTCTGTAACAGATTTTTTTTGTCTACGAATAGCTCTGGCTTTGGCTTGATTATTGAATGTACATTACTGAATACACAATTAGGTACTACTAAATGATACATTTCAATAATATTCATCGAGTACCGGTGTTCTATCTGGCTCCTCAGTTCAGACGTTTGGATTGTGATATGTTTTACTACAAATTTCGGGGTTTGGCCTACAAAATTATTTTCTTTCCTACTAAATAAGGGGTAAGTTTCCTTTTAAAATCATGAAGTGGCTCCTCAATCCAAACGGACATGATATACATGGTGACTGATCCAGGTGCCCGTGCTTCGAGGGCAGATTCAATTACGATATTTTTTTTCACTTCCGCCTTACCTGTATCCAATGCTGCCTTACCTGAAATTCGACTCTAGCTACAGCCCTGCCTAGGGTTATCATCGTTGCAGTACCTATTTACGATCGATTATTTGTATAAATTTTCTAAAATAATACTACTAATAACGTACGGTATCACGTTCCGTTAAAAGTGTCTAAAGGGCCTCTGCGAATTTGTTTCGGCTCCTTTAAGGCGCCACATAAGAACTACAAAAAATACGAAATCCTGCATCGCGCAATTAATGTTCTCTGTACGATTTGAATAAATACGACACCCCGAAATCAACTATGGAGCAGTTGCTCACCAAACACCGTCTGTTCGGAGGATCCTCCCTTTTCAACGGAGGTATAATAAAATAGATACCCTTTATTTACATCTTCTTTTTAAATAAAAATTAAAAATGAATCCATAATTTCCTTGGTAACACCATCACGCGTAAACGGCTAGACCCATTTCACTAATTCTTTTTTTGTTGTGTTTGTTATTGTGAGGAGAAGGTTCTTATGAAGAAAATGAAAAGTAGGGTAGGGTAGTGTAGAGTAGTGTAGGGTAGGGTATAGTAGGGTAGATCAGGGTGGGGTTAGGTAGAGTAGGGTATAGTAGGGTGGAGTAGTGAAGAGCAGGCAAAAGCTAATACTAAATTTAACCTCCAATATCCAAGGATTGGTTTACAAAAATAAAAATAAAACATAGAATATGAAAATAAGAGTCAGTCATAAGTACTAAATGATCACAGTTTTTATTAGCACTATATTCTAAATTATAACTAACAACAATTATAGAAGTTTTAAAACTTATATTAAAACAATTAGAAATACTGCAGTCGGTAACATCTAGCTTAGTATAAAAATAATAATAAACATAATCAATTTAGACAGTATTAAAAGCAAGATGGACATATTATTTAATATACAAGTACAGCAAGTAAAATTGAAAATTATATAATAATAGGTAGACTTAGAAACATGACACCGTTCCATTGAAAACAATTCAGCCCCCCTAGCCAAGTTACAACAGTTTCACTTGCGCCGAACGCTTCGAGTTGGCCGCGCCGCCAATTCTTTTGTTTTGAACACGTGACTGAGCATTGAGATGACGTCATTCCCGTACATTTGAAGCTTTCTGCTAGCGTTAACGATTGCAGATTAGCAACTTGGCTAAGGGTAGGTACAGGACTTGACACATCATGTAGTAGTTTCTTTAAGTAGAAGTCTGAAGGTGGGCCCTTCAGACTTCTACCTAAAGAAACTGGGACCGTAAGTGTACTTTTTAACAACGTGAAATATACATATAAATATGCTAAATCCTAACTAATATTATAAATGTGAAAGTGTGGATGTTTGTTACTTAATCACGCAAAAACGGCAGAAAGGGATTTGGATGAAATTTGGCATGCATATAGCCTTTGACATGGAAAAGAACATAGGCTACCTTTTATCCCGATTTCTTAACTACCTAATGCCACGCGGGCGAAGCCGCGGACAAAAGCTAGTAAAATATAAACAAAACAAAATCGATAAACGAATCGATAAGAAAAGTATTATTACAAACAGTAGACATCCGAACTTAAGGTATTTTTTTTTTCTCTTTATTTTTTAGGGACTATAATCAAAGAGAATGTCAGCCTCTTCGTAACCATAAGTTTACAATATCAACATAAATCAACACAATGGATTTTAAATGTTTTTTTTACCAAGGTTGAGCTACCGACACAGTGCCATGAGCCGGAACTGTTCGACGGATGAGCCGAGACGCGACCGAGATATCGTGTCCGTGAGCGGTGTCTATGTGTGCGTTGCTCGAGCGCGCTTTGTATGTAGATTGACTTCTGTACCTATCTATTTCGGCTTCTATATTGTACATACATAAAGTTACAAATGCAGGGCCAAGAAGCAAGGATCTATACACATGGTTTTATTGCAGCCCACACAATATGTCTGCACCAGTTTACCACAAGCCTTGTTGGTACACTTCCGTCTGAGGCGTTGCTGATTGACCTTCTTGAATCCAAATGGATACTCGGCTAGTCGGTGGACCAGAGGGTCATAGACCTGTGTGGTCGCAAACCGGGAACCGGTAAAGCAATGTTTGGCAAGAAGAGAATTCACGAGAGCGATCCGAAAGTTGCGATGGCTGAGAGAAGAATCAGATGATTGGCAATGAATGATATATGAATTAAGAACGGACACATTCAACAGTCTTCTGAATACTGTTTTGTACCAGACCTTGGCTCTACTCCGCTCGATAGGATAATCGGCCAGTTTCATGTCTTTCTTGTCGACCGCACCCATCATAACACTGAAGTCATGTATCGATATGGGTTTGGTGACACCTCGGACTTCGGTAACGGCGTTGCCGTGGTATGTAGAGATCATAGCGACCCTCTGGCACTCCTTCCATACCACGACATCGACGTCACCGGAGGTGAGACCAGACAACTGGCCTGGACGCATGTCCTCCTTGGTCAGACTATGCAGGGCCTGCGGAACAAACTTACGATCTGTTCTCAGGGTTCCTGCACAGTCTAGGCCCAAGGATTTCAAGCGCCGAGCGAGGCACGGCGAATTGTAATAGCTTTCCATCCATAAAGTATGGCCTTTGAATTCAAGACCTTGGATAAGTCGTAGCACAATTGCCGGCGTTGAGGCATTCAATGGATCTTCAAGCTGTTCCGATGAGGATCTTTGATTGCTATGAGCCTGAACCTCAAACCGCCACAGGTAGCCAGTCCGAGATTCACAGATCTCATAGCTCTTAATCCTCACCGTAACATGATCCCACTGTCGTCTGTCTATCCAATTGTTCCACTTCAGAAGACTGTCGTCGGCCAATACAATGTTTTGCCTCAGACGATATAGAGACTGGAATTTTCTGTTCAGGTGTGATAATAGTGGTTGCACCTTAAAGATCTTAGCCTCGGAGCCATCCAGCTGTAGCGCACACATGTCTTCGTTATTTCTGAAATGAAGGCACTTACTTAGGAGAGCGAAACGGGTGGCAGACATGTGTGCAGCAAAGCCGGGAGTAATGAACAGGTCAGGGGTGGTGCTCCAGTAATCCTCGACCCTCGACTTGACCACTATCCCCATCCCCATAACCAGAGCGAAATAAACGTACAATTCATCAGCCGTGGTATCCTTCCAGCGACTGATGCGGCTACCGGGATGGAGGCTAGTTTCAAGCAACCCAGTTGCAACCTGCTGGGCGTACCTATTAGTCTCCGAGGCGATGTACTCCATAAACTTCCGATCCCATATGCTAATGAAGATTTCATAGGGGTCGGCACACGGAGCTGTTGGACCTACATCGTTGTGGGAAAACATTTCCCGCCTCGACTCAGGTGAAATTGGGGCGTTCGGAAATGGTTTCCAATCAAAATCGGTCAAACTCCAAGGCTGGTACGTCGCCATTGGAGGAACATCAAGCGCGTGTTCCGCGGCCGGTTCTGGTTCGGTTGTAGGCTGGTCGCCAATGTCCGCGTCTAATGGTGTGTCCAAGAGGCTGAACAGAGGCGGTATCTCTTCGTCGTCGCTCTCCCCAGAGTCCGTTTCGCTTCCTGTGTAATAATAAGCAGGTCCATCATGTAATAGGAACCACAAAGCCGTCAGCACCAGCTTTCTAAATTCAGCAGCTACTTACCGTAATTGAGGCACTGGCAAGGAGGCTTAGCAGCTGAGCTTGGTTCCAACTCCACATTGCTGGAAAAAAAACAGTTATGTAGTAGTCCCTGAATATTGGGCTGTGAAGAATATAGGCGAATATGGTGTGACGAGAATAGACTACACCGTTGAATTTTAATCGTTTTGTAAAGATAAAATCAAAAAATAAAGTACCTTTTTTCAAAACTCATTAATTTACGCATGTACGAAATTAATTTCTTTAAGAAAACGACAGCTGAGCGAGTTCAATGACCTATAGGTAGTTTATAAGTAATGCCTACTATTAACTACAGGTCATTGAACTCGCTCAGCTGTCGTTTTCTTAAAGAAATTAATTTCGTACATGCGTAAATTAATACGAGTTTTGAAAAAAAGGTACTTTATTTTTTAATTTTATCTTTACAAATCGATAGTGTTTCATGTACCGGATCGACCCTCCACGGGATTAAAACGATTAAAATTTAACGGTGTATATGACAGTATGAAAAATAAGTTCATATTCATTGCCGTCCGCATAAATTATGGGTTTTGAAACCAGGATAATGGCAATAACTTACTCGTCATTAATTTCCTCATCGTGTGGTTCCAATTTTACATCTGACGATAGTGGATCTGTTTGAGGTTGTTCACTGAAAATTAAAAAAAAAATATAGTATTAAATAAGCAACTTCAACTGTGAAAGCCTATGAATTTTGGTTCCCTTGAGAGTGTAGAAATATAAGTTTTTTGTGACATAAACGGCCGTTTTTTAGGGTTCCGTAGTCAACTAGGAACCCTTATAGTTTCGCCATGTCTGTCTGTCCGTCTGTCCGTCCTCGCTTAATCTCTGTGACCGTTAGCACTAGAAAGCTGAAATTTTGTTACCAATATGTATATCAATCACGCCGACAAAGTGGTAAAATAAAAATTGGAAAAAAATGTTTTATTGGGGTAGCCCCCCTATATGTAAAGTGGGAAGTGATTTTTTTTTTTAATTTCAACCCTACCGTGTGATATATTGTTGAATAGGTATTTAAAAATGAATAGGGGCTTACTAAAATCATTTTTTGATAATGTCAATAATTTCGGAAATAATCGCTCCAAAAGTAAAAAACAATGTGTGTGTGTGTGTCCCCCTCAAACTTTTGGACCATAAGTTTAGGAAAATATGAAAAAAATCTGAAAAGTAGAACTTTATAAGGACTTTCTAGGAAAATTATTCTGAACTTGATGGAAAGAACAGTTTTTGTACAAGAAAGACAAAAGGGTTCTACAAAATAATTTCTAGACTAAGTTTGTAGTATAATCGTATATGCAAGCCTTTTTTAAACTCATAAGTGGGTACACTTATTGTGACGGACGGGAAACTACGGAACCTTACACTGAGAGAGAGCGTGGCCCGACACGCTCTTGGCCGGTTTTTTTTTTTCTTTAGCCTGCCCACCCACTCCCGATAAATCAGTGACCGATTTTTTGTAGGAGAAAAATAAAAAACACTGATTGCAATAGTGCAACGCACACGTCCAACAAAATGTCGGACAGAAAACAGAACAATGTTACAAATTAACAAAATCGGCCCGATTATCTGTCCTACATAAAGTCGGACGTGGGCGGGCAGCGTAACTTAGAAGTTTGATTTTTTCACGGCGTCAAGGGACCGCAGACCTGAGTATATAGTTTTAATTTGTACTCGATACCTCTACGTGTTCCCGAGATAAAAGATCTTGATAGACAGACAGACGGACAAAAAGTGATCCTACATACTGTTAAATTTTAATCGCTTCTTTAAGAAAACGTCAGCTGAGCGAAATCAATGACCTGTAGTTAGTAGACCAATAGTCGGTGTTGCGTAAAAACTACCTACAGGTCATTGAACTCGCTCAGCTGACCTTTTCTTAAGGTGATTGTTCCGCTGGCCTGTTCATACATTTAATGCATTAGAAATACTCCGTACGTAGTCACTTTTTGCTCAAAACGAATCACTTTATCACTTTTTTACAATTACATATTGACGCATTTGACTTTTTGGTAAATAATTTGCATTATATATTGAGAAAAACAGTCTTGAAAACCGGGCAAAATTTGACAATTTGTTTACTAGTGTGAGTGCGATTTGACAACCAATTCATACCGCCATGATTGCGATAGGTTAATATTTAACGCTAGATGGCGTGCAACCGATATTGTAATTTTGAAAAATCATTACTTAATTTATAATAATGGTTTACATTAAAAAAAAAAAGCATTAGAATAACGTAAAACTATCATATCTATTTATCTTTCATAAACTAAAACATAAAACTTTGTTGACATCAAAAAATTGTTAGCGTTACTTATAATAATTGTTACTGGCAACAATATCGTCACTCGTAATAGGCAAAATGCGGCGTTGCCGTTCTTCCTACTATTTCTAAAAAAAAACCCATTGCCAAACCTCGCTCGATTCGATTTCGGTCGACTTGAATATTTTTGAAGCTCGAGGCTAGCTTGTGCAGTGATAGGTTTTACGCGCGGAATTGCTTGTATATTTTGAATTGTATGCATTTTCATTGATTTGAACTAATATTATTTTCTTGTATGTATTTCATTACAATTTAATATAATTATTGCAAGGTATTGTAGTACAGGTTGCTAATTTGCAATTTTATTTTAAAAGTACCAATCTTTCGGTGGTATTAGCAAGTCGGCCCATGAGTTTAGCTGGTTATTAGGTACAAACCAAAATCATCTCATAATTGAAATCACCGATCGATATTGTTAATGATTCGTTATAATATCAAGTAAACAAAATTTTATTTACTTGACAATATAATATGTAAATATTATTATCTATCATTTGTAAACAAATGATTTAAGTCGATATAATATATGTATATTTCCTATCATATTGTTTTTCTGATAAGTACATAAACAAATAGTTATTGACGAACAATTATTTTAGACGGACAAACAAACCTACCATTACCTAGTACCTAGTACCTACATTAGATCGCGATCCGATCTCATCGTGGATGCGGTGCATTCCGTTACAGGTATCTACATCAAAACGTATACATAATTATGTAATAATAATATGATTTATTATTTATGGTTGTTCTGCAGGGATTTATCTCCACTAGCTATTGTTTTCTTAATTGTCAATCAATATTTTATCAAAATCATTTGGGTAAGTAACATTTTACTGGTACATTTTTCTCAAAATGCGAACAAAAAAAAATGCAAAATGTAATCTCGAACGTAATTTGGAACGTAAGTTTCTTCTATTACCTATGGTATAATATTCTTCTATTACCTATGGTATTATTATTTGAGAAGAACCGGTGCGTTCCGAGATGAACTTACAGCGCTGTCAGCGCGCTTACAGCCGTTCCGTTTTAACGTGAGCGCGTCCACAGACGATTTCTTGACGTCATGCATGACGTCACTATCGACGCCATCTTGCAATAATAGTGCTCACGCTCTGAAGCAAGATCACTGTGAGCGCTGTCAAAAGTGACATTTAACATTCACATGTTTGTATTGTTTGTATTGAAATCGAACTATTTGTTTTGACTTTATTATGTCTTGCTCAGTGTTTTCTACTTACTATATAAAAGAAACTAGTTCATTACTTCTTAATAAAAATAGAAATTACGAATAAAAGACTTGTTTGAACCAATTACGAAGTGCAAAATCGGCGCAAGTACCTACCATAAAATTATATTTGACGAACACTGATTAATTAAAAAGCAACCAAAGGTAAGAACATGTTTGATTAAATCATTAACATGTAGCAAAGTACAAATATATATCGATGTATTAACATAAACGTTTGAATATCAATTATTCAACTGTTTACTTGCTTCAATGTTTTTACATGAAAGCAGAAACCAAAATGTAAAAAAAAAATATTAGTTGCTATCGTAATACAAAGCAATATTAGTACTACTACATGGGTTATTTATAAACTGTATTTTCAAAAACGGTTGTAAAAGTACAACAATGTATAAAAATAGTCTTATTTTTCTTTCTAGCATAATGAACGAATTCAAGAATATGATGACCAAATTAGTATAACTACCCCAGAAGAAACAGCTTTTCTATTGATGTGCAGGAAGATACTCAGAAAACCCAGCAAGTTGTTCAATCTCATACCCAGATAACCTAAGAAGATTTACAGGAAGATACCCAAATTATTCAACAATGTCAACCTGATGTGATTGATTATATTATTATATAATAAATTAAGGATTCCGAAGGAGTTGATTATTGAAATTTTGAAAGGTACAGATTATATCTTCTTCTATTTCATTTTCAAAGTTAGTATTAACACAAGACGTTATCTATATATGATACTTTGATATCAAAATTCTCCATAAATAATAATTAATAATCTATTATTTACATATTAGCCTGTTTTGTCCTACTCTGGGCAAAGGCCTCCCTCTTCTCCTGCTACCTTTTTCACACCTGGGCTACCGGGCTAATAATCTTTTAACCTTTTGAAAAGTGCAGTTAGAGACACAATAGATAGACAATAACAGAGCGAACGTCGACGTTTGCTTGGGGTTTAATGAATTAATCATTATTTTAATCACTTTGCAGGAAAGTTATGTTTGAATATTTCATTTACAAAAACTCATGTACTTAATGACTATTTAGATACATATCAGAATCTAATATGAATAGTTCAGTTGTATTATGCTCTTGTCTACTCCACTATTATGACCATGCAGTTAACAAACTATTCGTGAGAAAATTTTGGAAGAAAATAGGTGGGGTTAAGCCGTCCCCTTGGAAAGAGAAAAATTATTTTTTGAAAATACACATTCACATTTTATAATATGAGTCTTTTTCTCTACAGGAAACTCCAAGACCGATACACTATTCATATGAACTGATTCTTGTATTCAACTACTGCTTACTTTACATGAAGAGCCCGATCAAAATTTTGCATCTAATAGGCATAAAACATACTGGAAGATACAGCAAAAATAAGAAACCAATGAATTGTATATAAAAAAGAACGTAGTATTGTGTCCATAATCAGTTACTGATTTTTTTTTTTAATTGTTCCAAATGAATGAGAAACTGTGAGAGTCAAACCTTGGATGGCGAACTTTTACTTTTGACAATTGACTGATCTTTTGGCATAGTGGTGGTGGCGGTTAGTGGCCCTGACTGATATGTCGGAGGTCGTAGGTTCAATTCCCACCCAAGACATGTTTGAGTGATGATCACAATCAATTGTTCTGTGACTGGGTGTAATTTATCTATAACATGTTTGTATTTAGAAATATATAAGTAGGTTTATTAGTTGTCTAGTGCTCATAACACAGTCTCTGCTTGGTTTGAGTCTAGATGGCGTGGTTTTTAGCTGCCAGTGGCTTAATTCAATTTCTATTTTTTTCATTAGTTTTTTTTTTAATTATTATTACTATCTACGTTGTACTCGCACATTAGAAGCGACAAGCAAAATGTAACTCTTAGTATGATTTTAGAGTATCCATGGACGATTCAAAAGTGCCTGTAATTAGTCTATTTGAAATAAACGTTTCTGATTTCTGTTGTGGAATATTCAGTAGATTACTGCAGCCGCTTTCTTCTAAACCATTATTTTCAATTAATGTACTGAAGATAGAATTTATTGAACAATAGCTGATTGATTTGTGAGTAATTTAATATGATAATAAACTAGCTCTATTTTCGAGTATTGTTTTATTTTTGACTAGCTTCTGCACGCAGCTTCGACTATGTGAAATTAGTACCTACTTCATGACATGAAAATTCGATAGTGGGTTTCTTGCCTTTAATTAAAAGAGTTGAGTATATATGTGGATGAAGGGAGAAGGAGGCCAAAGATATATAGATGGATTGTGTAGAAGGTGCTATGAAAAAAATGGGAGTTAATGATAGCGTGATGGGAAACAGAACACAAAGGAAGGAAAAAATGTTGCGCCAACCCTAAATAACACGAGACAAGGACTTCCTGTCCTTGATGATGATGATATGAAAATCATTATTATTATAATTGAAAGCTTTGTTTCTGTCTATGCGTCAGTCTATCTGTCCGTCCATCTGTCTGTCTGTTTGTCTGTCCGTCCGTCTGTCTGTCTGTCTGTCCGTCTGTCTGTCTGTCTGTCTGTCCGTCTGTCTGTCTGTCCGTCTGTCTGTCTGTCCGTCCGTAATTTGTTGTGCCCGACAAGGGTCCATATGATCTAATCATAAGTTTACATACATATACGATAGGAATATATACGTGTAGAATGCAATTAATGTGTTGAGTAAAATCACTTAAAATTTATAGCAGCTATATATTAGTGACTGAATTTTCAGAATCGGTCAAATAATTTGAAAGATTACCCCTATTCAGGAATAAAGCCTTTGATGTTTAACTGAGCACTACTCACTGAACGCATTTGTTGCTATTTTAATACCGTAGGCACTTTAAGGTCCTCCGTCTTATGTTAAATTAATTTGATAATATGTTATAAATTATGATTCTTTTTTAGGACTTTGGTTGGCATCAGTAGCTATATCCCTAAAGAAGTAACAATCTCCTATAAACAAACTTATAACAAAAAAATCCTAGCTTTTACTGTTCAACAGCTGGACCTCCCCCAAGTCCTTCTAATACACAGACTTTTCTTGAGAAAAGAACATACGAATACCTTATATTATCGGTACCTATAAATTATCGTGGTTTTGTCTTCAATAATTGTTGCATATAATTCAATTATTATCAAAAAGGTTCTCGTATATAAATTCTTTCGTCTCCTTCATTCAGGATGTAACAACCTTTTCGAGTCAACCATATTATGATTGTGATTGTTATTAATATTATAATATTCTTTATTGTATATGTGTGTACACCACTTAAACAAAAAATACAGGTTTTTTTTTCATAAACGTACACATATTACCTTAGTAATACATGAAAATCATGGAAGTATATCTTGTAGGAAATTCTAGGATTAAAATAGAAAAGAACTATAAAAGGTAAACTAACCAAATACACCTAGGATATTATAATTATTATTGAACTCTCAAGGCAAAAATATAAATTTGAATTTGCCGCTTTCAGAATTACGTCAAATCACTGTAAGCGCGATCACAGGTCGTTCCGAATTAAAATATCGATATCATCACTGTGAGCACAAAAACTAAATCGGACCAGCTGTTGACGCTGTGAGCGCTCATAGCGCTGTAATCGTAATTCGCACGCCCGGTTAACTGCGAACAAAAAAATTAGGACGTAGCCGCCATATTAAAAAGAATTGTATGCGACGTTTTTACTCTTTCTGTTGGCTAAATATGACGTAATAATTACTACGTCATAATAATACGTTGTGACTCTATACTCTTTGGTCACGACTACTTTACATTCTCTTTGGTCAGTTCAGTCAGTTTGGCAGCCATTTTTTTTTTCATTTAACTAATTTAATTTGTAGTACTTTTACTAAAAGTTCTTTGCGAAAACTTGTAAATCATTGTAAATCTTCGTGATATGACGCTTCGTGAAAGAATCTTATCGGTAGTGCCTATCTTTTCATGTATACTGAAGATGAATGTTTTGAAGATGTTATTTTGAGTGGAATAGCATTATAGCTGGTAAATAAACATCAAAATTACTTCTTGCTTAGCTGATTTTCAAACTTTCTTCATTTTAGACTTAGGTTTGTAGACCTAAGACTAGAATGAAGAAAACAATATATAATATAATCACATAACCTAACTTTCAAATGCCCAGACCAAGTCACAGTAATTCAACACTATCATACTGCTAAGGTGCTTTTGAACCATTTGACCATCAGGGACCGATAGCGCTTTCCTTTTATAGGGTTTTACCCCGGGTTTTGAAGGGCTAGGATATTTTAATTCAATTAAAAACCCCCATGGTTTTGCTGGATAGTTTTTTAGCTAACCTTCTCGAGGGAAACCCATTCATTGACTATCCCAAAAAATTATCTGGGTTTTTGCAGTCGAATACAAAAAGCGCTAACAATTAGCTATCCCATTCTGAAAGGGAAACCCCTTCGTAAGCGCTAACCAATATATTAATTCAAGCGAGTTTGAACCGTATTTTTAGCACAATAAGAGCGATCTGAAGCCAGTAGCAGCACGTGCAGACGAATTCGGCAACTCTAAGGCACACAAAGATAAGCCGACCGATCACCGCGTTTTGCTAAAATATAACTTATGATCTTTCTTTTAAAATCTATCGTGGGCCGTGCGTCAGTGAGTGCAGCGTTGGCGCAGCGCGTGTTTGTGTGCATGATGTTGTGTTTGTTTACTACATACTAATACGTCACGGGCACGGTAATAATATGATATTTATTGGGTTTAGGTAATATTTCAATAAAGTCGAACAGATTTCTATAAACGCAATTTTATTCTTGTTCACAAAGAAAAAATATTTTCATGACATGACGGTGACGGAAAAACAACAGCACCACTCGTGTTCGAAAATGAAACGTAAGAACAGGTTTACGAAGACACTCTTCCACAAAGGTGTTTACAAAGGCATCTATCTATCTTATGAATTTATATTTGCTCAACACTCCCACTTAAATTCATAAGGTAGACATAACAATTTACTACCTATTTCTATTACCTTTAACTAAAACTTTCATCTTCCTTTCCTTTTATTTTTAAACATTTAAGCATTTCTCATCATCTTATCTCTTATGGAATTAAATTTATTCACAGGCAAAGGTTTAGTCAGGAAATCAGCCAACTGATTTGAACTCTCTATATATTTAATATCAATAATTTTCTTTGCAACATTCTCTCTAATAAAATTATATCTAATGTCTATGTGCTTACTTCTTCTGTGGAATACAGGGTTTTTAATTAACTTAATTGCACTCTGATTATCAACATTCAAAGTAATTGAGCCTTGTGGCTCCCCAATATCACATAGAAATTGCCTAAGCCATAAAATTTCTTTAGCGGCATCGCTTGCAGCCATGTACTCAGATTCAGTTGTGGATAATGCCACAGTATTCTGTTTACGGCTAGACCAAGTGACAGGACCTCCATTCATTAAAAATATATAACCTGTATTAGATTTCCTAGTGTCCAAATCACCTGCATAATCAGAGTCTGAATAACCAACTAATTCAACATTTCCTTTATAAACAATAGACAAATCTTTAGTCATAATTAAATAACGTAAGATTCTTTTCACAGCTGTAACATGTGCAGAACCTGGGTCATTGACATACCTACTAACAACATTCACAGCATAAGCTATGTCAGGTCTAGACACAGATGATAAGAATAGCAACGCTCCCACTGCTTCTCTATATGGGAAATTAATAGGCTCATTACTTGTATTCTTACATATCTGCACATTCGCATCAGCCGGAGTACTACTACTTTTAGCATCTGACAAATTAAATTTATTTATTATTGTCCTTATATACTGCTTTTGACTTATGCTTATACAATCTTTTTCTATATTCATTTCCATACCTATAAATGAAATACATTTTTCAATCCTAATATCAAACTTTTGTTTAAGGTTGTTTAATATCTCAGTCAAAACTACTTTACTTTTAGCCATTAACAAGCCATCATCAACATAAAGAATTAAAATTACTTTGACTTCATTAAAGTATCCTACAAAAACACAATTATCAGAAGGACACGGTTTGAAACCATAACTAGTTAGAAAAGAACTAAATTTCTCATTCCAGCATCGCGAAGATTGTTTAAGACCATATATAGATTTAATCAACTTACATACTTTTGAAGACTGAGTTTCCAATCCCTCTGGGACCTCCATATATATGTCCTCAGAGAGCTCACCGTACAAGAAGGCCGTCTTCACATCAAATTGCTCTATCTGTAGTTCGTCTCTGGCAGCAATGCTAAGCAGCAACCTGATGGAGTCATACCTGCTAGTGGGGGAAAATGTCTCATTATAGTCCAAGCCCTTAACTTGTGTGAATCCTCGTGCACACAGTCGTGCTTTGAATCGTACTATTTCTCCGTCTCTATTCTTCTTTACGGTGAACACCCATTTACAAGAAACAGGTTTCTTCTCAGTTCTATCAGTCAGTATCCAAGTTTGATTTTCTTCATGTGACTGAAGCTCTTCAGCCACAGCTTTCTTCCATAAATGAGATTCTGGACTCTTCATCGCCTCTTCATAAGTATTAGGTATTTCCAACTCTGTGAAATTAGCTTCTAACTTGTTATTTCGTCGAGGACGTAACGTAATGTTCCTCTCTTCCTCCTTTTCGAAATGTATACCTTTTGGAGGGATATAACTTTCATCTAAATCATCTAAACTCTTCATACTATCATCCGAAGAGATTTCTTCAGGCTCATACTCACTCTGTGAAGTAGACTTTGTAGAATGTTCTTTTTCTTCTTGTTCAACTCTCATTTCTACAAAACTTTGTCTTTCTTCTGGTATACTACATTCATCAAACTTTACGTCTCTTGATATTGTAATTTTTCTAGTATTTTGATCATACATTCTGTAATTATCGTGCTCATATCCAACAAGCAACATCTTCACACTTTTCTTGGCAAGCTTTCTTCGCTTTTCTTTTGGTACATGTACATAGCCAATGGATCCAAATATTCTGATATGTTGTAAATTAGGTTTTACTCCGTGCCACAGTTCAAATGGAGTGATATCTCCCGTCTGGCTTGACGTATTTCTATTCAACAAATATGTTGCACAGTTGACAGCTTCTGCCCACATGTTTAAGGGAACGTCTTTTCCATATAACATTGTTCTTGCAGTTTCCATGATAGAACGCATCTCTCTCTCTGCTCTCCCATTCTGTTGTGGAGTATACGGGGCAGTACGTTCATGCATTATTCCATTTTTCTCCAGATATGATGTAAATTCTTGATTCACATATTCACAACCATTATCTGTATGTAGTATGTGCAGATCACGTTGAAACTTGTTCTTCACAATTGCATTGTACTTCAGAAAATATTGGAATACTTCATTCTTGTGTTTCATGAAGTAAACATGGCGATAGCTTGTAGCTCCATCTTTGAACAAAACAAAGTACTTCATACCTGACACAGACGGTTCTTCTATTGGACCGCACACATCGCTGTACACTATTTCGCCAGGCTGTGTTGGACCTCGAGTAGATTTCAAAAAGGGGCGTCTGGCTTGCTTCCCATATTGGCATGCTTCACAAACAAAATTCTGATTTCCGCTCAATGTAACTGGAATCATACCATTCTTACACATATTCTGAAGTTCTTTGACATTCAAATGTCCTAGTCTTTCATGCCAAACTTTTATATCTGTTTGCACAACATTACAATTTTCTTGTTTAATTGGTTTGACATCCAATTCGTACAAATTGTTTTTTGTTAATTGTGCACTCATGACCACAACATTATTCTTCATTATCACTGCTTTTTCATAACTCTTCATTATCGTATATCCTCTTCTAGTAGCAGCGCCTTCAGAAAACAGGTTTCTCCTTAAATCAGGTACATATAACACATGTTCAAGTCTACATCTCTCCCATGTACCATTCACTCTTTTATCTATCAGTATGGTTCCTTCACCACATACTTTTATATTATGTTTGTTTCCCAATATAACAGAATTGTCGTTCCGAGACTCGTTAAATTCATAGAAATATTCACGTTCAAAAGTCATGTGCATTGAAGCACCACTATCAAGGATCCATGCCTCTTTATGTTCAAATGAGCAACCTTCGGCGCTAAATGCCAACATATTGTTCATTATTTTATCGTAGTGTTTTTTCTTTGGCATCTTGCACTCTTTCGCAAAATGACCTCTTTTGTTGCAATTGTAACAAACGAATCTATGACTTGAATGTTTGTGATCACTTGATTTATTATTTCCATTTCTTGATTTGGAATTCCCTTTTGACGTCACTAACGCAGTCTCACTATTACCTGTGTCATTGGCAAGGCTGGCTTCTTCATCTACTAAGCGAGATGTAAGGTTTTGAATTGTTTGGCTACCTTCATCTAGTGACAACCATGCTTGTCTCAGCGAACGGTATGCTGATGGTAATGTACTTAGTATCTTTGTCATTACTGCTGTGTCACTGATCTTCTCACCAGTTTCCCGTAGCTGCTTTGCTAAACCTTCCACCTTGGAAGCGTGCTGGGCCCATAACCTATTGGGTTTAGGTAATATTTCAATAAAGTCGAACAGATTTCTATAAACGCAATTTTATTCTTGTTCACAAAGAAAAAATATTTTCATGACATGACGGTGACGGAAAAACAACAGCACCACTCGTGTTCGAAAATGAAACGTAAGAACAGGTTTACGAAGACACTCTTCCACAAAGGTGTTTACAAAGGCATCTATCTATCTTATGAATTTATATTTGCTCAACAATATTATTATAGCTATATAATAGCCAAGAAAAGATGCAATGCATAGATATTTTCAGTATGACGAGACAAATAATTCCAACAAATAAATAAAAAGTACCATAACTGACCATAACTAAAAAGTGTAAAATAAATAACTTAAATTTCGGAAGTCGGTGTTTCTATAATAGTTTTGTCCCTTCGTTATTTAACATTGACTTCCAAAATTTAAATTATTTTGTACTTTTCAGTGAACATTGAAGTCGGCAAAGATTTTATATATCCTAGAAGTCGGTTATATTTTTTTTTTTGTAAAAAGTTTTTTTTCGATATTTACAGACTACTTTATATAGAACTTTCTGATTACGTTCTTGGATAAATACTCTATAAATAAATGCTCAATATTTTATAATCTATACGGACGCCGGCGTTCGCTTGTTGTCTAACCATAATGGCGCGAAATCACGCGCGATTTGAGTGGGTCCTCTGTCTGCATATGTAATGGTATAATATAATACCTAGGACGGGATGTGAATATGACGTGCATTATTATTTATTATATACTTTATTGTACATACAAAACATAACAAAGAAAAACTTATATCTAAAACACGTACAATGGGCGGCCTTATTGCATTCCGCGATCTCTTCCAGGCAACCTAGAATAGACAGTAATTGTCAGAACATGATATGGGTCTGTCATAAGTTCAACAATTAGTATAATCTTAAAATTAATTACTTACGTTTATAATAATTATAATTGGTAGATACACAGATACATACATATGCAATATAATACACACATAAATACATACATACCAAATAATAATATATGAGCAATTATAAGAAAGGACGACTTTCGAAGTTTCGAATAATCACAGCGACAAAAGTCTCTTGAAGGCAGGCAACGATTGAGCGCGTTATTAATAATGCTTAAAAATATATCAAAATAGGTAAGATACAGTTTATAATAGGTACCTACCTAAGTACCTAGTAATAGTAGTTGTAATAGCTTGATGTAGAATAGTACCTAATGATATTTCATTACTATTTTAATGTTTATTTACCCAACTTTATAACGAAACGAATACGGATTGCCTCGTCTTCAGACGTTTTTGAATTTGAGAAAGCGAGAGGGATCATCGGCAACAGTTCCGCAAGTCCACCTTAAGTAGGTACAACAATTGTATAGGAAGGCTCACGGTTCGTTCGCCAAATTCATGGGTTTTGGCCAATAGGCTGGCACAAAGCGTATTTTAGTTGTGTGCGTATTAATATAATAATGTACTAGCTGTGCCCGCGACTTCGTTTGCGTGGACTATGCCTCTGTGTAAAGAAGTGTGATGCGTACACTAGGTACAGGCTATGCTAACTTGTTTTTTAGATTATTTTTCATGGGTGCGGCCAGCGTGAGCACTTTATGAATTCGCTAATAAAAAAACTTTTGAAATGTATAAAGTACCCCTCAGCCAAACTCATTCATCTCATAACGATTCTAATAATACCAAACACGGTTAGATTACATTAATTTACCTTCTAGCGTCATCATCAGATCAGTTTGATACATCCCCTCCCCTTTTTTTTCAGTCAGTCATCGACTGCAACAAAAATTGCTTTGTATACGACAAAGCAATTTTTGTTGTTACGACAGTTTTGCTGTGATCCTATGAGGAGTTCTGTTCCATATCTTCGAAGTGAATGATCAGATCATAACAATATTTCTATGGAACCAACTTGGAAACATAACCTTTCAATCAAAAAAATAATTATTAAAATCGGTCCACAATTGACCGAGATATCGGTGAACATACATAAAAAAATAAAATATACATTCAGCCGAACATAGAACCTCCTCCATTTCGAAGTCGGTTAAAAATAAGCAAACCATTCCGTTATTCTCTATATAATATAATACCCATAAGGTATAGATATTCACAGGATAAAACCTATGAGGTCAAAGAAGAATTCTAGCCTGCCTACTCCTACTTAAAAGGGATAATTGCTGGCGGAAGAAAATACCCTTTTATTAAGTGGAAAGCAATAAAGCATTTGGACAACCCAATAAAGGCTAGGTTAGCGCTTACCCTTACGATATCGCTTGGGTTTCCTTCTCATTCGGCTTTCCATAGTATTACGCTAAGTATTCGTACAAGTTTCCCAAATAAAGGGACAGTCAATCGTAAGGGAAACCCCTTGAAAGGGTTTTGAAAATTAATCCGCTCGTCCGGTCCCTGTTGACCATTGATGTGCTATGCTACGTTGCTATGGATGCGTTTGATATCTACCAATCACTCATTCATTGGTGCACATAGCACTGGTAGAAATGAAAAACTATTATTTATTTTATCTTCATACGACATCTTACCCGCATAGCTACTTATCTTAGTATCAGTGGAAACGGTCACATAAATGATATTTATTTTTGTAAATAGGTTTCACAGCATAGCTTTACATCCTCGCAACATAGCAAATCTCTGGTCGAAAAGCAGCCTTAAACTACAAAAAGTTTAGCCATTAGAACAAGATTAATCCATGACTGGTGAAAATGCAATAAATTGTAACCTAAAGTACCTAACTGCTTCAATAATTTTTCTTCTCTGGGGTGAAATCTGTTTTATGGACACCGATTTTGATTTGTTGGTCATATTTCAGGAAATGGGTTTCCTCAGAAAGAGTATTCAAAATCTTGTTAATTTATACTTATTGGTCAATTTTTGTCTTGATACTATTTATTTATAGTATTATTCTGTGTACAAGAAACTTGAATTTGTTAAAGACGCTTGTTTTTTTTTTTTATGGATTTTCCTGTTGTTTTTCAGAAATTCGCATGCTTCCACTTCCAGTGAGTTCCTCCATAGCACCAAACATGCCTATCACAACAACACAATAACGGCAGGATTCAGGTAATAAAGATTTATGTGATGATGTGGTCTCAGCTGTGATTTGTACATCTGGTTTGCCTGACTGTTAGAAGTCAGAATTTCTGATACTACATTATGTTACCCAATTTACCTAAAACCTCTGTTAACCTTTCAATCGTGGAAATTGCAAACACAATAGAAAGACAACAGGTGCGCGAACGCCGGCATTCGCTGGGGGTTTAATGAATTCATTCTTAAAACCCAAAGTGAATGTTGGTGTTCACTCTCTCATTGTCTTTTTCTTGTGTCTCTAATTATGGTGTTGGAACAGGAGTGGGTTTTTAGCCATTAAAAGTCTGACATACACTCCATTCCCACCAAGGTGAGAGATGTCATTTAGATGATTTTATCACCTCTAAAATAAACAACCTCTCCTTTTTTCATGGATGTTACAATAAAGTGGTTTTTAAATTTTCAGGTGTACCTGTGTTACTTTCCAAATCCTGAAACATTTGCAGTAAAGTTCCATGTATGGGTGAAGAGTATTGGGAGTGATATTGCAAGTCTGGACAGTATTACTGTTCAAAACACTCAAAGAATTTGTGGTTGGCACTATGAAAAGCAGTTTCTGTATTCAAATAATAGCAAATTGGCTGTTCCCATGTAGATTTTACGTCCAGGAAATATTTCAGGTACCTATTTAAACAAATATTATAATAAGTTTTGAAAGTCTTTACATGCTTTAATAATAATAAATTGTCGTTTATAGGCTATGCCGCCTTGAGCAATTTAGTGTTTCACCATGGCTAGCAATAGAGTGTGGGAAAATATTGTGAGAAAACTGTGAAATCCACCAACCTTTACTGGGCTATAATGGTTGATTGCAGCTCACTGTTTCTTAAAAGAGAATATACCTATGTTCTAGTAGTGTTAACATTGTCTTTTAATATTTCAGTTCATAATTTTTTTTTACAGTACCACAGTTTTGATTGGTCCAGTAGTAGGGCAAACATTGCTGATACCTCGCATTCCTATGATAAATTTATAATATTATTATGTAGACAATATAATAAATAACGGGTAAATCAGGGCTTGAAATACCGTTAAAAATATGGTATCGTTACCGCCTTTCAATGCAGATATTGTTATCTAATAAATAACGTTACCATATTTAACGTTAAATCTGGCACATTTTAAACATTTCAAAAACGTGTGTAACGTTAAACGACTACGTTATCGTTAATTTTATCGTTATGAGTTAGTTTTGTTACCGTCACACTCGTCCAATCGCAACAGTTAACATTTTGTAGTCACTATCAGAAATTGTCATTCTAGTGAAATAGATTTAACTGACTGTGAGAAAAATAATTAAATTTACAATATCTACGATTACAGTGTAGCGCCTGAATGGCGACACTTGGGGGATGCTTATGTGCAACAGTGGGCATAAGTCATTATAGGGAGGGGAGGCCAATGTCCAACAGTTATGCCACGTGCCACCGTGCACCACGCGTGCACTAGGTTCGCCATCTCTGACCTATATCATTTACATAGACTATTTTCCTATGTTTCAGATTTGAGTCAAGTCAAAAATGTTAAAAAACTAAAATCATCCAAACAAAGGATATTAAGTAAATTTACAGATTTATCTCCCAACATTCAAAACATTGTACAAAGAGTACAAAAAGGCAAAAGAACCAATGGATTTTTACAGAAGAGCCAAGAGAGCTTTGAAATTTAACAAAGAAACATAGAAAAATGGACAGCAGAAATGAACCCATTTGCAAAAAGAATCTTCAAAATGCAGATTAATCTTTGTACCAGAAATAAGCAAGGGTGTCAATTTTCACTGGAACAAAAATTGATCGCATCTATAATGAAGCAAAGTCCCAAGTGTTATCAATTTTTACACAAAATATTTATACTAACATCAAGGTCAACTTTGAATAACATGGTGGCGAAACTGAATGTTGAGACGAATCTGCCCTCAAGTTTTCGAATTAATGAAAAAAGAGGTTTGTATTATATTCGTAGTTTTAATGGAAACGATACTCGCGTCTAACTTTATACTTTGGGTCTGAAAAAATATTTACTTATATTACTTTAATTTGTTTCCAGGTTGCAACATGGAAGACCAATAAAAAAAATGTGTTCCGCAATCTTGAAGAAATGTCACTAGAGACTGCAATAACTTACAACAAAAATAAGGACACCATTAATGGCTTTGTAGAGTTAAACACAAAAAAAAATCAGTTTGCTGACCATGCCCTCGTTTTTATGCTGAGAGGAGCGGTTTTTAAATGGCAGCAACCATTGGCTTATTATTATTGCAAAGGAGCTACCTCGGGGCTGGAACTCAAAATACTGTTGAAATAAGTGATTTCTGCTGTAGTTGGATGTGGACTGAAACCAATTGCATTAATTTGTGACCAAGGTGCTTCTTTTCAATCTGCACTAAGAAGCCTAAAAGCAGACACGGCTCGTGACCAAATACTTGCAAATCGAGAACCAGGTTAGTATAATTGAATTCACTTTCCCATTATGGCTATGGATTTTCAAAAATTCAGAAAGATTTTCAAATAATTACCATTAAGGGTAAATTTGCTTTCATGACTGATCCCAGCAGTAGCAGCAGGCAGGTTTAAAATAACGAAAATCGTTCAAGGGATCTTCGTCACCAAGATGTGATACCTACCATCTTTTTGACTGCAGCGATATTTTACCAACTGTAAAACTTGTTGGCAACCATTTATCATTATTTACTTTAAAATGTTTTATATTTTCAGATGGCACAGTTACAATAAGTGGGGTCAATCTGAGTATTGTGTATGATCCCTCTCACCTGATAAAGGGTCTGAGAAATAACTTTTTAATTAAAAACATAACCTTCAATGGAAACATTTCTAAATGGCAAGACAGAGTAGATGTGTATGAAACAGATTGTCATCACACCGAAGCCAGACTTCTCCATAAACTGAGTGATCAACACGTAATTCCAGAAAAGATTAAGAAAATGGAGGTACTTATATTTGTAATTTGTTTCATTTTATTTTATTGGGGACAAAACAGTTGCATGTTAAGAAAATTTAAAGAAAACATTGCTTAAAACTGGATGCACAAACATGTAAACCAATCCAATGTCCACATCGTAATATACATATGAATAACAGAGGTGGAGAACTTTACTGTGGTAAGAGTATACAGAATACAGGGCCTTCTGTGAAAGCTTCACGTATAACAAAATAATTAATTTCTATAATCAAAATTAATATAATTTAATCCAGCTATTTGTATTCTGCTATAGATTGACTATGATGGCAAATTTTTTCTTTGTACTTAAAAGCTATATTTTTAATTTTCAGGTTAAAAATTGTGTGAAGGTCTTCAGCACAACTGTATCTGCAGCCTTAACATATACAGCAAAATTTTGTAAGTAACATTATATGAAACTAAATGTTTTGCTTGTAAAGTCTTGTAGTCCCATGAACATTTGGCCGGAATTAAATGGACACAACACTCGTACCCGCATATGCGGCAGTACGCGTATCTATCTGCATTTAATTGCGGCCAGCTGCGCCCGGATAGAGCCCCGATAACCACGAATGTTGGTGTAAAAATGTTTCAAGAGATCAAAGTCGTTTCGAAAAAGTAGTGAAATTGCTAAATATTTTTTTTAGATAAATGTATTAATTGCACAAAAAAATCAAATGTTGATAATGTTGTTCACAAATCTAATATATATATTTTTTCAAACCTATTAACTTGGCGGTTACTTGGGAGTAAGCTTCAGAAAGTTAGTGTTATGGTATTTTTTGGGCGCTTGAGCCTTAACAGGTTCGTACCCTGCTTATGCTTATGGTCTATATTTTACCACAAAAAAAAAAAAAATAACCTCACAATTTGCATTTTCTATTTCAATATGAATGTGGTAATTAGATGGTATTAAGTAGAATTAAACATTAGTATTATTAAACGCATAGAAATGGCTAGAAGCTGGGAACAATAAAAGGAAAGGAAGGAGGCCTTTGCCCAGCAGTGGGACTGTATAGGCTAGATATAAATAATAAAAATAAAATTAAACATATAGTGAAGGAAACAAAGTACTTATATAGATATAAATTATTCATTTCAGCTCACTATGCTGATGGGAGACCCGTCAGTAGCACACTTCCAAATACAGCGGAGGTCGTTCTATTTTTTGACCAATTGTTCGACAGCGTCAATGGAGCTGCAAGATTCTCTAAAAGCAAGGGAAAAATTTTAAGAACAGCAGTGGTAAAAAAGTCACCGCATCACCAATTTTGGAAAGAGGCAATTAATAAGTTACGGAAAATTAAATATGTACATTCATATGAATGGAAGGGAAAAATCGGTGCCCTCTTTGCAAAATTTTATTGTTACACTAAAAAGCTACATGAGGCTGTGGCAGTTTTTCAAAAAACATAATTTAAAAATTATAAGACCCAAGTATTTTAATTCAGATCCAATTGAAAACTTTTTTGGCCAGGTAAGGGCATATAATTATCGAAATAATGACCCAACCTGCCACAGCTTCAACTATACCTTTAAGTCATTGTTAATAACTAGTCATAAAGTTTCACAGTCATACTTTCGACTGCGAGGATGATCCGGCAGACCAAATCATTCCTTTACAGCCATTGTTTATTGAACAAATAAAAGAAATGGTCAAGCCAGGTCATTCTACTAAAAATCAAAATATTGAAATGATTTTAGAGCAGGCTCGTAGGGAACGATTGAATGTTTATTCGCGTGCTTACACTGCGGGATGGGTAGTACGAATTTTTTTTTGATAAATTACAACTAAAATGTAGATTGTGTAAAAGTAGTCTTGTAAGTGACCAAAGCAATATTCACGACTGGATAAATCACTGCGAATACACAGTGGCAAAAAAAAGGTTAAATTACCCATCTGAAGGTGTAGTAAGGTGTTTTGGTACAGTGGTTACAGAAAGAAATGAATATTTGGAGAACAATGCCCATCTAAATAATGTAGCGTTAAATGTAAAAAAAACTGGCCAAGTGCGAGTCGGACTCGCCCATGAAGGGTTCCGTAGCAGCAAGTAACATAATATAAAAGTTCTTGTAATGTGTTGTAACTTTGATCGATGTTTTAATAATAGTGTATTTTTTCGATTTATGACGCATTAAAAAAAAATTACTTACTAGATTTCGTTCAAACCAATTTTCGTTGGTAGTTTTTATAGTAATGTACTTCATATATTTTTTTTAGTTTTATCATTCTCTTATTTTAGAAGTTAGAGGGGGGGGACACACATTTTACCACTTTGGAAGTGTCTCTCGGGCAAACTATTCAGTTTAGAAAAAAATGATATTAGAAACCTCAGTATCATTTTTGAAGACCTATCCATAGATACCCCACATGCATGGGTATGATGAAAAAAAAATTTTTGAGTTTCAGTTCTAAGTATGGGGACCCCCAAAATTTATTGCTTTTTTTCTATTCTTGTGTGAAAATCTTAATGCGGTTCACAGAATACATCTACTTACAAAGTTTCAACTGTATAGCTCTCATAGTTTCGGAAAAAAGTGGCTGTGACATACGGACGGACAGACAGACAGACAGACAGACAGACATGACGAATCTATAAGGGTTCCGTTTTTTGCCATTTGGCTACGGAACCCTAAAAACACAATTTTGTCAAAGTATTCATTTGATTTTATCGATTGTACCGAACACAAGGCAACTCAGGAATTCTGGATCATTTAATTTCATTAACTGTAAGGTTTACTATTTTTAATTGGTGCAATGTTATAAATAAAATTTTAAAGGGCACAGATATTAATAGGTTACATACTCTTAATTTACCTGCTATGCAACTAAAAGCGTTTGAAAATTTAAAAAGAAATTGAAAAATAAATCATTAAATAAGTAATGAGTACTCTGTAGTCATTACTACTTTTTGCGTTCTATACTAGTGATATAACGAAAATTGACATTCGCGAATATTCGCAGAATTCACAAGAAACATGCGAATGTTTGGCAATTTTTTTTATAAACAAAACTGTATTTAGATATCGATTGAATGGATATAGAATGATAATACAACTGAAATAAAGAATGTTAAATTTTGACGAATATTCGCGAATATAATCGCGTTGGTGAATATATTCTATAGCCGTTCAATCAATAAATACTTTTTAGTTTGTCAAGAAAAATTGCCAAACATTCGCTTGTTTCTTGTGAATTCTGCGCATATTCGTTACATCACTAATCCATACATGTTGCATAGTTCGTACCTATATTTAAAAGATTTTAATGACATATTGCCCATAAGGCGATATTTTGATTATAGCATTTGTTACTCGGTTAAAGTTGTAGCTTTCTAATAGTGAACAAACAAAAATTTAATCTTTCCTCTTATTTAAAGTAATTGTTAGTTCTTAGCTAGCTTTTGCCAACAGCTTCGCCCGCGTGAAAAAAAAAAGTATAGGTCCGTTACTCAATGATAAAGTAGCTTTCAATGTTGAAAGAATTTTGAAAATTGGTCCAGTAGTTTTTGGGTACATACAAACAAAAAATTAAATTCTTCATCTTTATAATATTACTCTACCGGTCCGGCCTGGCTTCGCACAGGTGGTAACTTTTAGTAAGGAAGGAGCAATAAATATATTACCCAGGGTGAATGTAGCTTTCCAATGGTAAAAGAATTTTTAAAGTTGGCATCGTAGTTATTGAGTTTATTCATTACAAACACATCCACAAAAATATAAATTCTCCCTCTTTATAATATTAGTGTAGACAGTTGAAACTCCATCTGTTTAGGTAGTTGACTAAAGGTAAACTATCTTGATCTGTCTTTTTATTAAAAACATAAAGATTGTTTAAATTTAGTTAATTACCTACTACATTTAGGTAAATACTTACAAATGTAACTTGTAATATCGACGGTCCCTACGTAATATAAAGACATGCCCAAAATAGCATATTTTTTATTTCATTATTTACTTTTATTAAACAAAGTAAATAATGAAATAAAAAACATGATATTTTATTATTTATAAAACATGTCCAAAATAGCATATTTTATATTTCATTATTTTTTTAATTAAATAGATTTTTTAATTCCTCTAAATCAATTTAACTTATAACATACACAACTAAACTTGTTTAAACAAGTAAATAATGAAATGAAAACATGATATTTTAGACATGTCGTAGGGACCGTCGATATGTATGAAAAAATAAATCTAGATGTCTTTTTATTAATAACACAAAGATTATTTAAATTTAGTTAATAACTTATCATCAGTTTAGGTAGGTAAAGACAAAATATTGTAAACTAAAAATGTAACTTGTGCAATGTGTGCAATAAACAAATGTATAAATAAATAAATACTGTGTTTTAATTATTTTCCTGCAATCGGATCAGAAAATAAATAATAATAATAATAAAACAGCACTATATGCTGTATACGTTGCATTCCTTTGCCATTATAAGCAGCCATTTATAAAAAATATAGCATTACTTTCTGTATATCTGTTGCCTTCCTTTGTCATTTTAAGCAGCCATTTTTAAAAAAAAGAAACGTCATGTAAGGTTCTAGGTACTTATGTGGTACTTTTTTGGCCCAGAAAATTTGTTCGGGAGTTTGTTATCTGTACTACTCTCTCTAATCTGTGGTAATTCGGAACGCGGGGTACATTTCCATTGTAATTTGTTTTGGCTATGTTTTATGATTTCATTCAATTTTATTCGAATTGTGAGTTTATAAAAGTAACATATCGTCTTGTATAGTTTTTGTTTTTGTGTATTTTCGTCAGACCTAGAGAAAAGTGCATTCTCGATTACACGGTGACGCTGACGAGTAAAGAGAGACGTTGTTATTGATGAAGTACAATAAATTGAGAATATGGTGTGAAGAACGGTTAGCAGAATTCCAAAAGACACCAGAAGACATAGGTAGCTTTCATTGCAATGTCTACTGTAGGGCAGTATGAAAATGATTTGTATACTATAGACTACCTACTCATAAGCGTGACCGTCTGACTGCCAGTCAATTTGGAATGGTAATGTAATTAGAAATGTGCATGTGTAATTTCTGTATTTTGTAAAACACCTATGCAGACAACGCATCTTTAAAAAATATTCATAACACACATTTATTTTATCTTACTTTTACAGGTTTACAACAATACAATTTTATTGTGTCAAGGATATTCTTTATAAAAAGAATATTACGTACAAAAGATATGTTATATGGACAGCAAAATGAAAATGTGGCAAAAAGTATGTTTAGTATAATAAAACTGTAAGGTCTTTTTATTGATGAAGAAATTGGATATTTGGCTGGCAGGCCAAATGGTAAGTTTATTCATGTATCATTATGTGTATAAGTTGGATCTTACCTATATAATTGATGAATATAAAAATTATAACACTAGTTTACAAGTAAAATGCAAAATATATAGATATGTTAATTTCTCCCGCTCTAGGTGGAGAGAGAGAGCATTAGCTCGCTATCCAACCATCCAGTAACCATCCGGACTGAGCCCAAGACGTCGACGCCCTCACACGATTGCACTGCACTATGAATATGGATACATGTTCTGGTCGGATTGGGAACTTCTGCCAAGATCGAACGAGCCCATATGGACGGGAAGAACCGCAAAGGTACACAACTTTTTTTTTAAAATTTACTTCATAATTTTCATGAATTTTAGTCTATATAATATTTTTTCTTTTCTGCGTACCGGAAGACGCAGCGTTGGAAGGCTTCCTACAAGGTGGATCGATGGAAACCGATGGATGTGGGACGCACAGGAACGTTCGATGTGACAACGCTTAGGGGGAGGTCTATGTCCAACAGTGGACATGTATTGGCTGAAATGATGATGATATTTTTTCTTTTGGAAAATTGTTCTTCAACATTCACATCAAAAGTTACACCCAAAATATACTAAATATAATAATTTTCTTTTGCAGCAACTGTGTAGCGGTGGTTTCCAGACAAGAACTTCAGAACGAGTGAAAACAACATGTTGAATGATTTTTGTTTTAATTGTACTTTATAGTACTTTGTTTAGAATCTACATTATCAATGTTTACAATCATATTTTTTGGTTATCATGGTGTGCTCATCATGATGAACATTTTGTCCATAATGTGATGAATACATTGACTCTTTTTCTGATTTCTGAAAAACATAATTATGTGATTATGGATCTTGGACATTATCAAACATTTTCCACCTTCCTAGTTGCAATCTCTCATTCTAAATTGTGTTTTAAATTTGTTGTTTTCTTATGATTTATAATTTCTTGCGTTTGTACTGGTGTATAATTGTTGTAAATAATATACTTTGATTTACCTACTTCAAACTTGACTTGGGACTAAATATTTTGAAAAAGATTGTTTTTTAGTAAACAGTTATGTATCAAGCAAGACATAAATTGTCACTATAAATACTTGTAATTATTGTTAGTTGGTACATAATATATGTTGTTTTAAATAATGTATAAGGTAATATAAATAAAACTATCTTACATTGCATTCTTGACATTCATTTGATTCTTAAAATAATAAATCAATTAAATAGTTTACCCCAGAAATACCACCTTTTATTATGTAATCATGACTCCTTTTATTTCATATTATAATTGTAACGCGTGACGTTAGAATAAACTTACCCCCCAGACAATTAATTCTAATTTCTACTAGAGTCCAGCCTAATAACTTTTAAATTCACGCCATCTAGTGGTTAACTTTGCTAAATGCTCTTGACTTTAAAGTAGTCGCTCGTGTCTATGTGTGTGTAAACGACACTGTAAGCAGAGTTGGATATTAGTCCTAAGAAATATGGCGAATCAAATGGGTTTTGAGGCTTTAATTTGACTAATTTCGGTAAAGCGGAATGTCCCATTTCAGCTCTATTATTTCTGTTACATAATATTGTTCCAATCACACTCAAAACTAAATAAAACTGAAAAAAATGAAAAAAAATTGACTTCAGCGCCATCTAGCGGGAAAATGGCCACGAACAACCCGTAGCAATCACCTTAAAGAAATTTATTTCACACATGCGTAAATTAATACGAAATTTTGAAAAAACAGGTACCTTCTTTATTTTTTAATTTTATCTTTACAAATCGATAGTGTTTCATGTACCGGATCGAACCTCCACGGGATTAAAACGATTCAAATTTTGCGGTGTATAAGGGTTCCGCTTTTTCCTTTTAACATACGGAACCCTAAAAATGGGCGAATTCGAACCCATTTTCTTTCCATTATGCCCCAGCGATTAAGACAACCGCCTCTCATGTACGAAGTTGCGGGTTCGAAACCGGGCAAGTACCAATGTGAATTTAGCACGTTTTTTTTATGACGTAGCCGAGCACTACACAAAATACTACACTGTACAAACTTTGTACAGACAAACCTACTTGCACCCAGCTGGCGGAAGCTAATACCACAAAATAGATAGTTACAGAAGTCAATCTACATACTGTGCGCGCTCTCACAACGCACACATAGACACCGCTCACGGACACGATATCTCGGAGCGCCTCGGCCCGCTCGTCGAACAGTTCCGGCTCAAACGCTCATTAGTGTGCGTCCACAGAGCGTAGGTATAAAAAGTGAAGTACACAATTTTATTTTATGGTGGGAAAAACTGCTTCGCAGAAGTCGGCGACCGCCTACCACTCCTCCTCGCTCCGGACCTTGACCTCAACCAAGGCCCGTCGCGAGAGGTCTCCACCGCCGATCGCCCCCACGAGGGCACGGCGATGCACCGCCCAAGCAGGGCACACCTCGACTGTGTGCTCCACCGTGTCCTCCGGGCGTTCCGCACAGTGGCGACACCCGGGCGTCTCTTCCGCTCGAATCCGGAACAGGTGCCTCCCGAACGTGCCATGTCCGGGGAGGACCTGCGTCATGCGAAAGGTGAGGACGCCGTGAGGTCTTTCCAGCCACGCCTCAAAGAGGGGACCTACCGGGAGTACATACATGGGATTGTCTTCTGTATCTATCTATTTTGTGCTAGTACTGTCATTATCCTAATCAATCCCAAATACATATACAATATTATCCTAATCATTCCTATACAATCATTATCCTAATCAATCCCAAAGACAGTTTTAATTACATATAAATTATATTTTTCACAAGAAGCATTTTTAGCTACAATACAGGGTTATTTGAAAAACACTGGCAACCTCTCAGCACTATGTTACTAACATCATAAACAACAACTTTTGTTCTATGACTTAAAAAAATTACATATTTTTTTAATTCATCAGATTTAGAGTACTCGGTAAGTGTAAACGCAGCGCTGAGTGCTCGGCCTACCATTTATCTCTACAACCCGCTTACGTCACCCTCTCATCACATTTTATTGACTTGCCCTTTTACTTGGCACGAGTGATCAAGGCATTACTTACTCATTCATTTCATCATCATCGGTTGGCTCAAACTTCACGTCTAATGCAACTGGATCATTTTGAGCTTGATTTCTGAAAACCAAAATAATAAGTATTATCACAAGTCTAATATCGAGACACCAAATAATATTATCACTAGTCCAATATCGAGACACCAAATAATATTATCACAAGTCCAATATCAAGACACCAAATAATATTATCACATGTCCAATATCGAGACACCAATTAATATTATCACAAGTCCAATATCGAGACACCAAATAATATTATCACAAGTCCAATATCAAAACAATATTATCACAAGTCCAATATCAAGACACCAAATAATATTATCACAAGTCTAATATCGAGACACCAATTAATATTATCACAAGTCCAATATCAAGACACCAAATAATATTATCACAAGTCCAATATCAAAACAATATTATCATAAGTCCAATAGAGTGCGTCTACTGAAAGCGTAACCTGGAGTTTTTTTTTTTAAATTAAATTGGCAACATTGTTTTGCCAAAAAAAATCACGTCAAAGTCTATGGTTGCAATTGTCAGTTTTTGGAAACTGATATTTATTTTTCAAGAATAATTGCTTAATTGTGGGAAGAACAATAAACAGTAACGTGCAAAAACTGCTACCACCTATAAACCACTATGGTTAATAAGTTTAAACAAAAACAAGAAGAGAAAGAAGGTGTTTTCAATGAAAACCAACATTGTTTACGTATGATTTTTGATTTTTAAGTTAGGATGACGTTATAATCTTGATCCTTGTCGACTAATATTATTAGATAGTTATATTAAGAATGTAATGATATTTTTTTTCTTATATTTTTAGATAATCTGACATATTGCGAATTTCTTAACACGTTCAATGCCGCCGACACGCCAAGCGTGTTCTTACGAATTTCTATAACTACGCCTCGAACACGCCAGGCGTGTCCTAAATGTTTCAGTGATATTTCGAAAATTAGCCAAAATTGCCTTTTGGAATTCTCAGTACATAATTCGCTAGCAATAACCTAATGATTTTTGAGGTGGCCCCCAGAAAAATCTCTTAAAAAATATATATTTTTTTAAAGTGATTATGTAATGCCGAGAACCCGCCAGGCGTGTCCATTTTAAGGAGTTGTCAACCTTTGAACAAAAATCAATAAAATATGAAGATAATTAATTGAATGTCAAGTAAGTAGAAGCCCAAGAAATAAAAAGGCGAGTAGGACTGAAAGATAACTACTGTGTGAACTCGCGTTGCCTCTGTCAGACCAATAATGTACAAAATAATTTACAGTAGGTACCTACGACCGGTAAACAAACAACTAGTATGATTAATAACCGTACTGTTAAAACCGTAGGTATTATACTGTTATTCGCTCGTTAATAATTTTAACTATTCTTCTATATGAAAAAAAAAAAACAAAATACAGTGTAAATTCTCATCACAGTGTAATACCATTCTCTATTACGAACAAATGTGTTCATATTTGTAGACAGTAAATATTTATTATTGGTATTATTGTTTAGGTTATGTTATCAGGTAACAAAAGACTTTGAAGCTCCGAAACATCCGAGGTCGGTCTAGCTTTTGTTATCCTTAATTGCCTTGAACACGTGCAGTATGACGCATTGTTTTCTCGGAAGTGATGGTCTTCGACCAAGCATACTGGGTACCTATCGTATTATCAGTCGTAAACCGTTGTTTTTTTGTTTGACTGGTAGTATTTTGAGCATTAAAATATGTATCTTATTTTATTATACAGGGCGTCCCACAGCTATGCCTTGAATATTGTAGATAGAACATTTTACTAAAAGAATACATTATTTGAATTTTAAAAACAATTTAAACTGCATTCATAGATATTTCAATAATTACATGGTTGAACCGTAGTTCGAACCCGTTATTTGAGAAAAATAATTACCCTATACCGATCGAAAGTTTTCATCATAAGGATTATTTATGAAATCGACACTGCGTGGGCGCGTGGCACGTCCAAGTTCTACCAAGTGTCCAGCCGGGCGGCGCGGCGGCGGCGGCCAGGGCCTGCAGTCTCGACAATAGATAGCGACAAAAATCGGTCGTAAAGTGTAATCGATGTCACATTTCTTTAATAGATTTTCAACCTTATGCATTCGAAATAAAGTTGAAAATCTATTAAAGGAATTTTACAACGATACGACTTAGCGACTGATTTTTGTCGCTATCTAATGTCGAGACTGCAGGGCCAGGATAGCTTAGAGCGAGTACGCGAGATACGCTTGATAAGATCGTTAGAAAGAATAAAAAAATATTGAACAAAACGGCGGGATCGCTCACGTGTTGTTTGTTATTGTTAACTTAGCTTTGACTTGAGTTTTTGAATTTGAACTTTACAGTAAGGCACTTAAGTAAGATTTTTGTAATTTGATTTATGTTAAAGCTTTTGTTGACAAATATTTTCTCACGCCGGCAGTTAAATTTGTTTAGTGCAATGTTTGAAGCTTTCGAATTAGCATGTGTGAGACGGTTCCTTCCGTAACTTACGTTTACTGGATATTGATTGATCGCTCTATCGACGACTTCGGTTCGTATTTGTGGACTGTTTGATTGCTCTCACGAAGACATCGGCTAGTGTTTCTGGACTGTTTGATTGCTCTCACGAAGACATCGGCTAGTGTTTCTGGACTGTTTGATTGCTCTTACGAAGACATCGGTTAGTGTTTCTGGACTGTATGAATGCTCTTTCTAACCGTGAACTGTGTGTTTCGAGATTGCCGCCAACAACTATAACTTAGTCTACTTTCAGTGAACTGCTATACAAAATTGGTGAGTACAATTTATTTAAAACATTTTGACGTGACAACGTCTTAAATTAGGTTGCGGCTGGGAGTCACTTATGAAAAAGTGTAACGCTCGGTAACGTTACGATGAGTCACCGAACGAGAGAGAGGCCCGCCGAATGCCTTGCGTCTCTCTCCCACTCAACTATGATCGGTCTGCCGCGCGCGCAGCACTAGAGAATTAGGCGCATTGAATCGGCGCATGGACGTTGTCACGTAAAATCTTCGCCCGTAAAACCGACTTTACAGGCAACCATTTTTTTAATCATGATTTACCTACAAGTGTTTCTTAGGTTTGCGCGAGCACTAGACATAATAAAACAACTTTTAAACGGTTTAACTCGCCTACCACGAACGCTGAAAAGTCGAAACGTCAGGAATGTATAAATGATTAATATAGGCGAGTTAAACCGTTTAAAAGTTGTTTTATTATGTATTTTTTACCCAACATTATTTCTTTACACATAAGACAACAAAATATTTCTATTCCAATGCGATCACATTTTTTTTTCAAACATGAGCGACCCACCCTATTGTAGTGTGTGTGTGTAAGTTGTTTTATTCTTGTTATTTTTTTTTAGGTTATGGATCCCTTCGGTAATCCACTACCATCCTGCTCTTGGCAAAGCCCTAATTGGGATTTCCCTGGGATCGAAGACACTTTAGCCGCCATGGAATCTTTGAATACAACTCCGCCTTTGAACCAGCCACCCTCAGTTTTAACTGACTCTGAGCTTTTAGGAATCCTCTCTGAAAATGTCTTAGACGAGATGGATACAGATGACGACGACTGCCAAATAGATTTAAATGAGCTAGAAGAACCGGTACCTCTTGATACATTTAATGATGAATGGCAACCAGGGAATCCTGGTCAATATAGCGAACTCCCTTTTACCAAGACAACCGGTCTTCAAGAATACATAGCTGATACACCAATAAGCTATTTTAACGCCATATGTAATGAAGAACTGCTTAGTTTATTAACTCTACCAACGAGTACGGCGAATATGAAAGAGCTGCAAGCAGAAGTGCACAAAGCAGAGCTAAGTTTTGGAAACCTATAAGTTGCAGCGATATAAAATTATTCTTTGGATTACTATTACACAAGGGCTTCATAAAAATTAATAGACTATCAGATTATTGGAAAACTGATTCATATTTTAATCAACCAATATTTGCAAAAGCAATGTCGCGTAATACTTTTTTATTAATTTTAAGAATGTTGTGCGTGAATATAGGAGGAACTACAAGCCATTGTAAAATAAAGCCAATAATTGACTATTTCAATAGAAGAATGTTAGAAATTTATTACCCAACGAAAAATATAGTGATTGACGAATCAATGATGTTATGGAGAGGGAGATTAAGATTTCGACAATATATGAAAGGAAAGAAAAATAAGTATGGTCTGAAGTTTTATGCACTTGCCGATCAGCTAGGGGTTGTGCTAAAATTGCATTTGTATGGTGGTGCATCTGATACGCATGTTGGTGGAACAAACCACGTTAAAAAAGTAGTATATCATTTAATGGATGCATATATAAATGCGGGACACCATTTGGTGATAGATAATTTTTATACAAGCGTGGGTCTGTTGGAGGAGTTATATAATAAACATACTTATTGTACAGGAACTTTAAGAAAAATGAGGAAAGGCAATCCCGAAACATTATTAAAAACTAAATTAAAAAAAATGGTTGCCTGTAAAGTCGGTTTTACGGGCGAAGATTTTACGTGACAACGTCCATGCGCCGATTCAATGCGCCTAATTCTCTAGTGCTGCGCGCGCGGCAGACCGATCATAGTTGAGTGGGAGAGAGACGCAAGGCATTCGGCGGGCCTCTCTCTCGTTCGGTGACTCATCGTAACGTTACCGAGCGTTACACTTTTTCATAAGTGACTCCCAGCCGCAACCTAATTTAAGACGTTGTCACGTCAAAAAGGGTGAGTTATGCATACTACATAAAAATAACATTTGCCTAATTAAATGGATGGATCAAAGAGAGGTGTTGGCTATCTCAACAAAATACAATGGCAATTTAGAGAGTACCAGAAATCGCAGAGGGCAAATGAAACTTAAACCCCAAATAATTAAATATTATAATCAAAATATGAGTGCCATTGATCGACATGACCAAATGCTATCATATTACTCATGTGAACACAAGACCCTCAGATGGTATAAAAAAGTTATAATCCACATTATGCAAATAATAACAATAAATTCTTTCTTCCTGTACAATAAGTACTCGGCAAATAACAAAATGACTTTATATGATTTCAGATTAAATGTAATTAAATCTATTATAGAGCCTCATTTACCTCCGGATTTGCGAATTCCATTAGGGACAAATGTTCATTGCATCATGAAATTACAAAAAGACACAAAAGGCAAAACCAAGCGAAGAAGATGCGTCCACTGCTGGACAACCAAGAAAAAAAGGGTAGCAACATTGTTTGCTTGCGAGAAATGTCCCCAACAGCCAGGCTTGTGCATAGAATGCTTCAAAGCATATCACAAATATTAATAACTTAGGTTTAATTTAAAGAAAGACCATTTAAAGTATTAAATTTTTTTTATTACATAAATCAGTCTCATTATTATGTAGTGGACCACAATATGATTAATTAAGTATTAATGTTTTGAAAAACTGAAAAAACTGTATACATATATGACATAACATGTAATCACAGCCTAAATTATCGACACTGTGACATTGTTGATAAAAACTGGCTGCCCAGATTGTCCAGATTTTCATGGTTTAAGTATATCTAGATTGCTTTATATACCAAAGTTATTAAAAAAAGATGGTTACTTAATCCCTAAATTAAAGATTAGGTACTTAATATATAATTATTATAATCTTAATCACAGCCTATATTCCCGAGTCTAATTGTCTGATTGTCAGATCTCCTTTTTTGTAATCAATAAAAATGATTTTGTGTTAATCATTGTCTTTTATTTCAATCTTCATACTGTCGTATTGTGCGAATTAATTCTTCATAGCATTCCAATCGCCTGTTTGCGGGCACATTTCTAAGTCTAAAAGCAAGCATTATACCCAAATCATGCTCGAACTGGGCGTAAATTGGAGGTAGTACGTTTTCTGTATTCAGTTCGGCTTTTAAATCTTTTGCAAACAAGGCGTTAAAATATTTTTTGGCGGCACAACATGCAGGACTCGTTTTGGTTTCACTTAAAGAATCATTATTTTGTGGCATTGGCAATTTGTCTATTTTCAATTCTTTTGCAACACGTTCATCAGAATCAGTAATCTTATCAAAGCTATTGTCTGTTGATTCTGTGTCTAGACAAGTACGTGAACCTTCAAATTTCCTTTTCAATGGAAAGTTTTGTAATATTGACTGACTACATTCCGGAAAACTTTCATATTCTTTACGGTTATCTTTCAGGTGATCATCTGCTTCCGTAAATAATGCTTGACTACATTCAGGATAGTTATCATAGCATTCTTCCTGATTATCTGCAGTAAAACAAATATTATATACTAGGTATTACGATTAAGTATATAAATTACCATAATAATGTCTTAGGTTTGCGCGAGCACTAGACATAAAAATCGTTGCGAAATTTTTTCAGGGATCGTGGTCTGCTTGCGACCGCGAACACTGAAACGAAAGGAATATACGCGAGTTAAGCCGTTTAAAAATCGTTTTATTAAATAAATTACCATTTAGGAGAGTAATGTTTTGTTTGCCAAAACATCATTTGTATTAATACTGTTTTCCATAATCGTCCCCGCTCATAATATTTATTTGCTATTTTCATTTATTCTGTTACTCGCAGCCATGCAGCCGGCTGCATGTATTTCGGTTTCGGCCTCCCTTACCCCCATTTTGACGTGACAACGTCTTAAATTAGGTTGCGGCTGGGAGTCACTTATGAAAAAGTGTAACGCTCGGTAACGTTACGATGAGTCACCGAACGAGAGAGAGGCCCGCCGAATGCCTTGCGTCTCTCTCCCACTCAACTATTTTCATTCAATTCCTTGTTCCTATTGTGCAATTTAATTATATTCATATCAATAAATATTCTACCGAGAAAAAGACGTTGTCACGTAAAATCTTCGCCCGTAAAACCGACTTTACAGGCAACCATTTTTTTTTTGTAGTTTTTGGCAATTCATATTTAATGAAATAAAAGTATAGGGGAGAAAATTATGGCAAACATAAGTATTTTATGAAACATTTTGTTATTGTTGTTAAATAAGTATGCTATCTTCAACTAAAATAGGTATCGTTCCGTAAACTTGTAATAATTGACTTATCTAAGTTAATATTATGAAATATTTCAAAACAACCACAAAATGTTTATGATCTCTTACAAAATTACGAAAATTACTTACCTAAACTTCTATTTTCAGCCATAATTCCAGGTAAATTCTCACTACCGTATTTCAAATCACCTGTATTCTTGCTCAGCGATTGACAAACTAACTAATACTCATCGCTAAACCGAAAAAAAAACAGATTTAGAATTTAACTCCATCGAGGTGCCACTGGACACGCCTAGCGTGTCCATGTTTAACAAGATGCAGTGCCGCCGACACGCCTGGCGTGTCCACGTGGCTTTATAGGGTGGCATCGCTATGAACTTCAAAAAAATTGTGGTGGCAGTGAAC
The DNA here is from genome assembly GCA_929112965.1 of Mythimna albipuncta. Taxonomy (NCBI): domain Eukaryota; kingdom Metazoa; phylum Arthropoda; class Insecta; order Lepidoptera; family Noctuidae; genus Mythimna; species Mythimna albipuncta. Next base: position 4,439,081 of record OV815988.1, read on the forward strand.
GTGTATGGACAAAAACATCGAACAACGAAGGCTTTTGTTAAATCGACTTACCTAATCAAAAACACATGCTAGTGAGTGGTAGAATATGTTCAAAAGCAGTTGATATGTAATGAAAGATTTGCCTCACTCTGTCTGGTAGTGCATGAAAGTCTGCAACTGAAGTTAAAATCGCGAAAATCCTAGTTCAAGTTTGAGAGAGATGCTGCTGCAGCAGCTGCTGAACTTTTTGTGTCTCACGAGTCGATCTGTATCATTTGAAACAATCACTGGAGTATAAAACATGTTCCCACTTTGACTAATCCCACAAGATTTGAATTTTCTCTATGCTAAAACGAATCGATTCCAACCCAACAATCTTGAAACACATTAATAGTGTTGGCGAGACGCGATGAAGTTGAAATCATGTTGACTATTTTATTTGACTATCACGGTGTTGTGCACTTGGTATTCTTGCCAGAACGCCAAATGGAAAATAAAGAATATTATTTAAATATTTTATAGCGACTTTTCAGAGATCAGATAAAATAAAATGATTTGGAATACTATCTAACATTTTGTGTGTTATTAACATTTACCATTCACCCACCAAATAATTAAGTCTACACACATGTTATTGACTAGGATTTAAGTTCTTGTACAACTATTCTAAAATTGTCTTAAATACAAAAAATACTCTAGTATCAAAACTTTTTTCACCTACTATTTCAATAATACCACATTCAAAATTTTTGGTTGTAACCTCCTTTTCTCAGGTCACGCTTTCATTAGACTGACTCTATCAACCAAATAAAACATTAGTTTTAATATTTGCGAAACCCAAAACATGTGTCTAGTGTTTTTATACTAAGAATCTATGTACAAAATTTCATAACTGTATCATGAAAAATCACAAAGTTTTAAGCTTGTTATATATACGCGGTATCTTCTCGTCCAACATACCACAGTGTCTCAAGACGAAAGTCTATGACCAGGGTTGCTATTCTCTAAGAAAACAGCCTTGAGCTCAGCGCTGGCACAGCGACGAGTCGTGGCGCAGTACATTGAATTAACAATCCAATGTAAAGGGGCATTAGGTAAATTGTTTTAGTCCTTCGACGTACGCGGTATAAATGACGAGGCGAAACGCTTAGTCCGGACCGTAGAGGTTTCGACAACGTAAGGGTGGATATTCGCCGTACGTCGGGTTGTCCGATGGTAGAATTCAGATGGCGGAATCAAGTCATGCAATTCTTGCGCACAGTCCAAAATGCAACCTATAAAACACCGAAAGGCCGGCTACCCTACGCCTGTGCTAGGCTTTGAAGATTAGACTTTACCTTTTAGGTAAGAAACCCTAAAAAAGGGGTGCTTTCCACAGTGGCGTAACTATACCATCTGAGGCCTGTGGCAAAATCATTAGATGGGGCCCCAGGTAAAGCGTCAACTTAGTAATTTAATTTTAATAAATCATTGAAGTACAGATGTAAAATATTATTTCTCATTAATAAATCGTTAAGTCTCCAATACACCAGGATTTTTATATTTCGTCTCTGATCGTAGGCTTCCTAGTGGCGTATCAGGATTAGAAATTGATCCTTTTCTTATAAATGCGTTTATTAATCTTAATAATTGATTTGAATTTGTTGACTTATATCTTCTCAACTCAAGGTCTCTCGGACCGGGGGTCTCGGACCTGGGGCCCCACTGGGGCAGGGGCCCGTGGCATTTTGCCAGCTTTGCCACCATATAGTTACGCTACTGGCTTTCCATCTCACGCAGAAGCGGAAATTTGTCAAGCCAAACTTATGAAGACGATACATTTAACTCACTTGTAATATTCCACTGGTTTTTCCTTCAGCAGGGACATGTCGGCTTCCGATTCAATTTTTATGCTGCAAAAAAATAAACATTTTTAGAAACTGTATTCACCGTGAGTGTTTTATTCTACAAACTAGCTTTTGCCAGCGCGGTTTTGCTCCCGCTCTTCCCTACTCTACCTTACTCGAACTTACTCTACCCTACACTAACATAATTTTCATTTTTTTTTTCTCATAAGAACACAACAAAAAAACGAATTAACGAAATCAGTCCAGCCGTTCACGCGTGATGGCGTGACCAAGGAAATAGGGATTCATTTTTATATACCTACATAGTAGCTTTTGCCCGCGCGGCTTCGCTCCCGCTCTTCCCTACTATACCCTACCAAACTTCACATAAACCATCTACTAAACAGTCCGAACAAAGCCTAAACATTTGGTTTATTTAAGTGAGCCCGTTCTTGAGTTATAAAATTACAACGAAAAGTGGCATTGATTTTTATATATAGACGGTGAAGTACCAATACCTTCTAACTGACACTTCGAGAAAATTACTTTTTAGCGCTTATAATATGTAATTTAAACGTGTGTTTCCGCATGTTTTTGTGTAATCTCTGAAGCAGATAGTTATTTGCAACTGTGTCAAGATTATTCTGGAAACACTTCTTAACTAAACCAACGTGTCAATATATAATATTACCTCCTAACATTTTTGGGACAGGATATTTTTAATTCGACAGTTAGGGAGTTATTGGCACTTCGCCGTCGATATATAGATTTATCATTAAAAACGTAGTGGCTTTGGTTTCAAATAAATCAAACTCACTCTTGAGCGACGCTTGACGGTTCGGCATTCTCGATATCGCTAATGTCTGCGTTTGAACTGAAATTAAACAAAAAAAAATAACAATGTAAAGCTTGGTATTTACTTAGCAGTGTACAAATACCGGCACGGATCTTGAGCGCTCGGCGTCAGAGTGGGGATCGCTTTGCGCATTCCATACACTGGCGATCCAATCGAGGAACGAATCACGAGTGACGTCTAGGACACGATGGCATTGCGACCCTATCAATGACATTCCCCGCCCCCGCGTCTCACTTCGCAGCACTAAAGAGACCGAATATTGAACTTCTGCGTAACTTGAAGCCAGCGCTCAAGATCCGTTCCGGTAATTGTAGCATGCAGGGACTTATAAACACCTTCATAAAGGTTACAGAATTATAAGTATTACATGTATGGTGGATATCCCACCAACACGCACAAAACGTTTTGGGAACACATTCATTGTGCGTGCGGCTAGGGAGTGGAATTCCTTGCCGGAGTCTGTGTTTCCTGATAGCTACAACCCGGGAATCTTTAAGTCGAGAGTGAATAGGTTTCTTTTAGGTAAGCGCGTTCCTTCGTCGACCGCATCGTCGCTTTCCATCAGGTGAGATAGCGGTCAAGTGCGAACCTATCAACAATAAAAAATAAAAAACAAAAATGTTGAATTGGTAACAGAATCAAATATGTAACACTTATTAATGTGTTTTCAATGTGTTAACCCAAAACACTTACAAAAGTGTAACCCTAACATATCTGTAACAGATATAAAAGTGTTAAGTGTTAAACTAGCATGTAATATATCAGACACGGTATCAAGTGAGTACGTAGATACGAGCCCGCTGCGAGCCGCTCGCGCGTGGAGCGCTGTAAGCTTGTAGTGACCCGCCGAGGGGCGGTATCACTGCGAACACAAAGGCAGCTCGCAGTGGATCCAGCAGCTCGTAGCTAGATACGCGGTGGACTGTGGAGCGAGCCGTACCCACTTACAGGTTGATAGAGTATCTGATACGTTACCTACAACACTGCTAAGTAAGTACCCAGCTTAAAGTCGTTTTTGCGTACTGCCGCCTAGGCGGGTGCGAGAGTTGTGTCCAAATAGTTTTGGCCAGATGGTTCAAGGGACTATAAGCCTTAAGATCACCACCAAGCGGTATATTAAGATGGACGGCCTCCCTCAATGTGGACCGATAGCCTGCTGAGAATCACGAGAAGCCGATGGATGCGTGACGCACAGGATCTGTCGTCATGGCGACGCTTGGGGAGACCTATGTCCAATAGTGGACATTTTCGGCTGGCTGAAATGACGATGACCACCGAGCGTGGAGTCGGAGCACATTTTTTTCCATCAGGTTCGTCATGAACTGTAATTTTGATAGTGTGATTACAGATACCGGATCTTGAGCGCTGGCTTCAAGTTGCGCAAGTCAATAGTCTCTTTATTGGTACGAAGTGAGACGCGGGGAGTGTCAGTGATTGGCTCGTCGCGCCATCATCATAGACGTCACTCGTGATTCGTTCCCTGCGCTTGCTGCATGTATTTAACAACGACTACATTTTATTTTGTTATCCTTAAAAGTAGGACACAGCCAGCTAATAGCTGCGGGAGGGTCCTGATGACCTGTAATACAGGTTCATAGAGACCTATCACAGTCACCAGTCTCTCACAAAGTTAATTCCATGTTCGTGCTTTACTGTAAACCTAGCATTACTTAAGTAACTTGTTTAAAGAAAATCATCATCATCATCATCATTCGCCGTGCCCTCGTGGGGGTGATCGGCGGCGGAGACCTCTCGCGCCGGGCCTTGGTCGAGGCCATGGTCCGGAGCGAGGAGGAGTGGCAGGCGGTCGCCGACTTCTGCGAAGCAGTAATGCTCGCTAAGGAGGAGGCCGACCGCATCAGGCAACGGCGCTCTTGCCGCCGCCGGGATTCCAATCCCGATTTACAGCCACCGTAGGCGCGGGCTTGCGGACAGTGAGCAATGGGTAGCTCGCTGTCCGGCCGTCCGGTAACAGTCCGGACCAAGCCCAAGTCGTCGACGGCGCGCGCTGTTCCCGCGCGCCTCAAGGAGTTGTCAGCAACAGCAGGGGCCCAGCCGGGTCGAAGCCTACTGGGGCCAGGGTTATCCGAAAGAGCGCTCGAGCCCCGATATGAAGGCTTGAAGGAACGGGATGGGTTTTTTAGTCAGTAAGAGTCTGACACTATCTCCCGCTCCACCCAAGAGCAGGGGTTGTCATAAGATGATTTTACCCATCGAAAAAAAAAAAAAATCATCATCATCATTTCAGCCGATACACGTCCACAGTTGGACATAGGCCTCCCCCAAGCGTCGCCACATCAAACGTTCCTGTGCGTCCCGCATCCATCGGTTCCCTGCTACCTTCACCAGGCCGTCGGTCCACCATGTAGGAGGCCTTCCAACACTGCGTCTTCCGGTACGTGGTCGCCACTCCAAAACCTTTCGGCCCCAACGGCCATCTGTTCTGCGAGCAATGTGTCCTGCCCATTGCCACTTAAGTTTGGCAAAAGAAATTAAATCATTATTATTACATTATAACTTGGGTAAGTTGTTCAACGCAGAAAAACGGAAAACGCAGCGTTGGAAGGCCTCCTACAAGATGGACTGACGACCTGGTGAAGGTAGCGGGAATCCGATGGATGCGGGACGCACATGATCGTTCGTTGTGGCGACGCTTGGGGGAGGCCTATGTCCAGCAGTGGACGTCTGTCGGCTGAAATGATGATGATGAAGTTGTTCAACTTATTAGACAGACTCTATATAACTACTTTGTGGTAGAACTACTTACGATTGCCTCCGTCGGCGTCGCTTGCGGCTGCGATATGGGGGGCGCTCCAGACCCTGACCCTTTCTGTCAGCAATATCATGAAGAGGACCTCTGAAATGAAAAACTAAATTCTAATACACAAATATAAAAAAAAAAATACTGGTCAAGTGCAAGTTGGATTCAAGCTAGAATCGAGCAAAACAATATCAACTTGTATTGTCCACTTCTCAAAATGTCAACAGGTAGCAAAATGTCCACTTCTCACTATGTCAACTTCTTAGAACGTCAATTTCTCATAATGTCAATTTCTCAAAAACTCAATTTCACACAATGACAACTTCCATGGGCGTACCCAGGGGTGGGCAGGAGGGGGGACAGCTGCACCCCCCCCCCTGGAATTGGTTTACGTTCCTATTATCTACTTTAGTTGTCGATATTTTTGCCATTTGCAATACAATATACAACTTTCAAGGTACGCCCTGACAACTTCGCTTATAGTAAATTTGCAATGCACAATATCAACTTCCTAAAATGACAACCCCATGTAATTTCTACTCCCGAAGTACACGGTAGAACATACTGTGGAAGTGTGCCCCGCTTGGGCGGAGCCCCACCGCATGTACGAGAATGGCTTTTCTCATTAGTTAAAAAAAAGAATAAACATCAGCTTTAGATCAGCAGTCAAACAAAATTAAAACGATACAACCTCCCTTTTCTACAGAGAACAGTGGGCCGGGCCGGTTTATGCATGTCGGGGCCCCTAGGCAATGCACGTCTCGGGCCCCACCTACCCTCTTCTAACTTCTTAAAACATTTTATTTCTAACACAAATTTATTCATAATTACGTTGTTTGTAGGGTCCCGTAGTCAACTACATAGTTTCACCAAATCTGTCTGTCTGTCCGTCCGTCCGAGGATAATCTCAGTGATTGTTAGCTAGAAAGCTTGCTAATGAAAGATTGTGTTTTATTAAACTCTATCTGTTGACAGCTTTTCGCATAATCCAATGCTAGGATTGCTAGTTAAATGGCATGTCATTGAAAGTTCAATTTTTTTTTACTGTTTATGAAACATAGTCAATTTTTTTCCTGAAGCGCAGGGCCCTAAAACCTGGCGGGGCCCCTAGGCAGTTGCCTACATTGCCTAATGGATAAAACGGCCCTGACAGTGGGAGTTTTCTTAGTTATGGTAAGAAAATATAGCAATTTTGTGATTAATCAGTGAGTGGTAATTTGCTTTCATATATGTAGATTTTATGCCAAATATGAACCAGTGAAAGAAAGCATTGTGTGGAAACCGGTATGTCCTCCTTGAACTAAAAATTCAACGATAGGCATCATCCATCAACATGCATTGGGCTTGCATAGTGGATGGCCGACCAAAAATTCGAAGACATGACATTCACCAACCCACACTGGGCCAGCTTGGTGGATTATAGCCCAATCCCTCCTGTAAGTATATGATGGCATAATCCCACTATAGAGGAGGCCCGAGTTCCAACAGTGGAAATTTTAACAAGGCTGATTATGCTTCATTTTAAGCCAAATTGACCCAGCCTGAGGTAGCAAGGCGCAGCTGAGCCAGGGTTAGTTTGGAAAGTTAAAAGGTTTTTAGTCAGTAAGAGCCTGACACTATCTCCCGATCCCCTCCAAGATCCCCCGAGGATGTCATTAGATGATTTCCCACCAAAAAAAAAACACAGTATTAGGTAGCATGATCTCAGGATAACCCTGGTCCTTCGTCCCTTTAGCAAATGGCAAAATTGTCATAGAAAAAGTTTGAATGAAATTAAAACCACTACATAATTTTGGATTAATTTAAAGTTTTGAAGTATGACGATTCGAGATTTTTTTAAAGATTTGCTTCAATGGGTTTTTCGAAAAAAAAAAAAACTTATTATTTGGCGAAGATATCGCTGAACAAGATAAAAATAACTAAGTAGAACTTTTCTATTTTATATTGTTTCGTTTCGTAAGCATTTCAGTTAGTAAAAAGTTCCTTCATCTGCTCTACAAACACATTCGTGCTATCAAATTATTCCCCTCGTCGTTTTATAAGCAACATTTGAATAAAAGTGCATGAGGTGAATGCGTAAAAGCGGCTTTACTGCTTACTACTGATTCAGTATTTACGTAAAATCGTATGTATCGAAATTTACTAGTAAATCGCAAGTACGTTACAGCAACGCGCGATACTGATATATTATTGAAAATAATATTGTTATTTTCATTGTATTCTATCCAAAATCTTTATCCAATAAACAATTTACCGAATAAAAACTGTCAATAACTTACCTTTCCATGGTTAAATAAAAAACATGCACTGCTAAGCACTTTTATTTACCGCACAAAAGCACACAAAAACAAAAGAAAAAAAAGTCGTTACGCCGGCCGAGCGCCAATTGTCAAATTCAAAACTGGTCAAAATGAAAATAATTTAAAAAAAAAAACCATGATCAGTGCTGCCAACAGTGCCAAATCCAAAATGTCCAAATAAACAACTCTTTAAACTCGATCAAACGTCGCGCGGCGGTTCCAACAAGAGAGTGGAAAATAACAGTTTCAATTAATTAAATTATAATTAAATATTGCATGCATCATCTATAAAAAAAAAATGATCAACAAAAATAATTATATTATAATCTGTCTAAAAAGTCAAATGCCTTGGGAATCTATTTAAATAAAAAAAACCGGCCAAGAGCGTGTCGGGCCACGCTCAGTGTAGGGTTCCGTAGTTTTCCATCCGTCACAATAAGTGTACCCACTTATGAGTTTAAAAAAAATGCTTGCCTATACGACTATACAACAAACTTAGTCCAGAAATTATTTTGTAGAACCTTTTTGTCTTTTTGTACAAAAACTGTTCTTTCCATCAAGTTCAAAATAATTTTCCTAGAAAGTCCTTATAAAGTTCTACTTTTCAGATTTTTTTCATATTTTCTAAACTTATGGTTCAAAAGTTAGCGGGGGGAGGACGCATTGTTTTTTACTTTTGGAGCGATTATTTCGGAAATTATTGACATTATCAAAAAATGATTTTAGTAAACCCTATTCATTTTTAAATACCTATCCAACGATATATCACACGTTAGGGTTGAAATTTAAAAAAAAAATCTCTTCCCACTTTACATATAGGGGGGCTACCCTAATAAAACATTTTTTTCAAATTTTTATTTTACCACTGTGTCGGCGTGATTGATATACATATTGGTACCAAATTTCAGCTTTCTAGTGCTAAAGGTCACAGAGATTAAGCGAGGACGGACAGACAGACAGACGGACAGACAGACATGGCGAAACTATAAGGGTTCCTAGTTGACTACGGAACCCTAAAAATGAATCTCTATTTCCTTGGTCACGGCATTACGCGTAAACGGCCAGACCGATTTCGCCAAATCTTTTTTGTTGTGTTCGGAGAAGGTTATTATGGAAAAAAAAAAAGTTAGTGTAGTGTAGGGTCTCTACCCTACACTACCCTAACTTTCTTTTTTTTGGGTAGTGTAGAGTAGAGTAGGGTAGGGTAGGGTAAGGTAGGGTAGAGTATGGTATGGTAGGGTAGAGTAGGGTATAGTATGGTGGAGTTAGGTAGAGTATGGTATGGTAGGGTATAGTAGGGTGGAGTAGGGAGGAGCGGAAGGCGAAGCCGCGCGGGCAAAAGCACGTTTTGAATAATATTTAATCATTTAAAACATACTTAAAATGGATACTTTTTCTAAAGTTCTTCAACCTTATTGAACCAGTGTTGATTTCATCAGATTTCATTTTACCCTAATAATTACCCAAGTCGTTTGACTTTTTAGGCAGACTGTAGTAGGTACCTTTTTTTAGGTGGGAAAATCATCTTGACAATGCCAAGCAAGACTGCCCTTGGGCAGAGTGCGAGGGCGGTCTGACAGTTGCTGACAGCTCCTTGAGGCGCGCTTGGAACACTACGCGCCGTCGACGGCTTGGGATCGGTCCGGATAGTTACCCGACGGTCGGACGGCGAGCTACCTATTGCTCGCTGTCCGCAAATCGGGATTTGAATCCCGGGATTCCGGTTGGAACGCTAGGGCCATTGCCTCGCTCATGCGGCCGCCTCCTTTGCTAGTATTACTGCTTTGCAGAAGAAGGCGACCACCTGCCACTCCTACTCGCTCCGGACCATGGCCTGTAACAAAGCCCGGCGGTGGCGCAAGAATTTGCTGCCGCCGAGTGCCTCCACGAGGGCACGGCAGTGTTCTGCCTGGGTGGAGCACACATCTACCGTATGCTCCATCGTGTTCTCCGGGTGGACATTAGTGGGTACCTAAAGTGTTATTCCATAATCAGTAGGTATTATAGTGTATCGCTACACAAAAGTCAGTGGTGTCATTGTTAGAGTCTAATTTCAAATGCTGAAAAACTCATGCGTATCTTAAAATAAGTAGGATTATCAATAAAACTTTGTTTTATATTATTATTAGTTTAAAAACGAATTTTCGTTTCAGAAAAAGAGGTAGAGTTTGTAGATGGTAAATTTATTTTTATACATGCTTAGGCTATCACTTGACTATTAGCGTAGCGAATAAAAGCAATAATTTCTGTTGTTGAGGATCGATAAATTTATGAGAGTTGATAATACCGTGTCTATACATTTACATAAAAATATTGAATAAGTTTTTAGTCCACTATCTAAAACTATTTTAATTTGTACCCACAAAATCGTCGATACGGAAATAATTAAAATATTTCTTTATCGCTAAGGATTTAAGTTCAGTGATCTTCTATTTAGACTCTAAAAAGTACTCTGAGTCTAGTCACAATTTTTAGCGACAAATTCGCTATGTTGGCAACACTGCCATCATAGACTAGAAAATTATAGGATTATATTTTACGAATATAAGACCTAGAAGCCGAGACCTTTGGGTAAAATTTTTTTCACAGTAGAAATATTGTGCTCGGAATTTCTCTCCATAATATATACTGTCCCCATCTCTACAGTTCCTTTAAAATGGCTAAAAGCAAACAGCGCAGAAATACTCGCTCTCAGTCCGTTACAGTCAATGGCGTTTCTTATGAATTCCATGCACGCTCTGGCGTCCTTATAGTTAACATCAAACCTTGTTACTTTTTAGAGGGTAAAAGTATTATATGGACAGAACTTTATAAGGACTTTCTAGGAAAATCATTTTGAACTCGATGATGATCGAGATGGAAAGAACAGTTTTTGTAGATACAAAAAAGGTTCTACAAAATAATTTCTGGGGGATGCATCTCGACATACATTTTCACTGTTTTTCATACAACCGCTCTTACGCGATCATGACGCTATTACACGTGTTTCATTAGACATTTTGGAAACACAGTATCTTGTGGATATTATCTAGGCTTCTATGGAAATCAATTTATCAATTTGTGTAAAACTAATCCAGTTAAGACCTCTGAAAATCTGCTATTTTGCATGAACTTTGTACATACACTTCATAATTTACTCAAAAATTTAGAAAGTCAAGAAAGTACAACATACAAGCCTAACAAATTTTAACAAGATTCTAAGTAATGAAAATGTTTTTCAAAGCACTTTTAAGGGTTTGAAAAAAGCAAGTATTTCCTGGAACAAGTTTTATAAAATATTCGAGTAAATCACGGAATTACCGAATGCTAACAGAGTTTTCAGGCGTTATCTCTCTTTTATCGCGTTGCCTTTTCGTCAAACATCGCGTTGGATTGCGTTAGATGAAGCAACAAGCTTTTAAACCATGCCATGATAGGCGAGTGGAAAAGCAGCCTTTAAGAGGCCAAGTTTTGATTTTCGTCAATTTGCCATTACGACATATCATTTGTCTGTAGGGTAGAATAGAGTAGTGTACGGTATAGTAGGGTAGGGTAGAGCAGGGTATATTAGGGTATAGTAAGGAAGAGCGGGAGCGAAGCCGCGGGGCAAAAGCTAGTTAATTTGTATTTCCGTCAATTATTACTATGAATCGAAAAAAGAAAAAGAAAGAAAGAAAAACTATTTATTTGGCGGAAAAGGTGCTTTATGACTAACATAATTATTACATTTATACATCTATTTATATAAAAATCAATGCCACTTTTCGTTGTAATTTTATAACTCGAGAACGGGCTCACCTATCCAAACCAAATGTTTAGGCTTTGTTCGGACTATTTGATAGATGGTTTATGTGAAGTTTGGTAGGGTAGAGTAGGGTATAGTAGAGTAGTGTAGAGTAGGATTGGGTAGGATAGGGTAGAGTAGGGTATAGTAAGGTGGAGTAGGAAAGAACGGGAGCAAAGCCGCGCGGGCAAAAGCTAGTTTTTTATATAAATTAACCGATTAGCTTTAGCCCGCGGCTTCGCCGGCGTACATTAAATATAGCATAGGTCACTCAGGACTAGAGCAGCTTCCTATCGGTGAAAAAATTTTAGCTTTCGGACCAGTAATTTCAGAGATTACCTCTTACAATCTTACAAACAAAAAATCTTTATTATAATGATTGGTGTAGATTTATTTGTAGTATACTAACTTCTTGGCGGCATGTTTTTAATATTAACCTCCGGAAACCGACAATTTTTCACAAAAAGCCGACGCGCGGCGTTCGCTTCGTTTTCTTTTCAGAAATTCATTGCGGAACTAGCAACAGTCAATAAGTCTAACACTTCCTTTCGCTCCGCCTAGAGCAGGAGGAGTATTTTGATAAATTTCCGCCAGTCGCAGGAAGAAAATAGGAATAAGAAAAACCAGAAAGTTCGTCATATTATTTATTTACTTATACAAAATGTAAATTAAACAAAAATATGTTTTTTGAAATTGCGTTTTTATTTGAATTGTTTATAGCTCAAACATGTAACGGTTTTTTTTTTTAATATGAGATGGAATATTTGGCCGTGGATGTGCGACCCTGGCGAAATAACGCGAGAGTGAAAGTGATTAGAAACATATTATATATATATTTGACAATCTTAATATTAACTGAAGCCTTCTTCACCAATTTCTATTTTCATTTCACTGTATTCTAGAAGTTGCGGTCTGGAACAAAGAGGGAAATATTATTAGGGTACTCTAACGCCTACCAACCGCGGACACAGATTACTGAATAGTTACTACGTAACCGCGGACGCGTAGTTTCATACACGCGTTATCGTCAAATCAAATCAAATCAAATCAAATCAAAGCGTTTATTTCAAATAGACCATTTACAGGCACTTTTGAATAGTCAAATGTCGGTCAGTCCAAGAAAAGTGAAGCTAAATTGCACGTTCCAAAGAGTAGGTCTCTATGGAGAAGAACGTGCAAGAAACTCCATGGACACTCTTTTAAATCATATATGTGTTACATATAATGCTTGGTTACATATTACTTGTTGCTTCTATCATGTGAGCACTATGTCGATAGAGAAATAAAAAAGTAAAACAATTAAAAGATAGAAACTGAATTAAGCCACTGGCAGCTAAGAGATGACCAGTCCCATCTGACGGCACCCGTTCACGAGCATGACGCGTGCATCAGCCCCACTCAGCTCAACCATTTTGAAGGGAACTGAACGACCCAATAACACGTGCCACCAACAGCGAGACATTTGAGTGAGCATGACAAACTCTCAACTGCCATGCTCGTAATGTCAAAAAAAAAAGTTGTAACCTAATAAAAATGCTCCATGGTGCCTCACATTCACAAACTTGGAAAAAGTGCTTCTACATTATACAATGCAATTGTGTCTTTCAAATTAAAAAATAATAATATTAGTTTCCAACTAATCAATTAATTAGTACGCCCTAGTGGTAGTGGAGCTGGACCAGCATTGAGCCAAGCATTTTTATCTTGAATATAATCCTCCAACTTATAATATGCTTGTCTGCATAGTGTGCGTTTAATACAAGATTTAAATTTCGTTTCATTGAGTTCTAATATGTGGGGAGGTATTTTATTATAACATTTCAAACAGTACCCCATGAAAGAAGAGGCCACTTTAGCCAGTCTGAAACCTGGTTGAACTAATTGATCCCTATTTCTTGTAACATAATTATGTCTATCGCCTCTTTTGCTAAAAAGATGAAGATTTTTTCTAACATACATTATGTTTTCATAGATATATTGACAAGGTACTGTCATTATGTTAATATCTTTAAACAGTTCCCTTAAAGAATCGCACCGGCGGAGATTGTAAATCGCTCTGATGGCTCTTTTCTGTAATATAAAGATTGACTCGATGTCAGCAGCCCGTCCCCATAGTAAGATACCGTACGACATGACACTATGAAAATAACTAAAATAGACTAGTCTAGCGGTATCAACATCCGTAAATTGGCGGATTTTTCTAACAGCATATGCAGCTGAGCTAAGCCGCCCTGCAAGAGAAGTTAAGTGAGGACCCCATTGTAGCCTTGAATCAAGCGTAATCCCCAGGAAAATCGTTTTATCAACAAATTCTAGTTTTTCATTATTCAATACAATGTCACAATCACTACTTTTGACATTCGGTAAGGAAAATCTTATACATTTAGTTTTTTTCCCATTTAGAACCAGATTATTAGCAGTGAACCAGTTTTGAACCTGCAATAGGGCGCTATTTTCGTTGTCAAGATTGTTAGTTTTTCTATTTATCTTAAAAATCAAAGAAGTGTCGTCAGCAAACAACACCATATTAAGTTTACTTTGCAACAAATTGGGTAAATCATTAATATAAACTAAAAACAAAAAAGGACCTAAAATTGAACCTTGGGGCACCCCCATTTCAACATTCAATCCCGACGAATTGACACCGTTTATTTGCACTAATTGCTGTCTATTATTCAAATAAGATTTTAATAAGCTTAACGCTGCATTGCCTAGTCCGTAATGCTTGAGTTTCCGAAGTAATGTTTCATGAACTACACAATCAAACGCCTTAGATAGGTCGCAGAAGATGCCTATAGCATCTTGTGCCTCTTCCCACGCATTAAAAATGTGTTTTAGTAAGGAAACACCCGCGTCAGTTGTACAACGTCCTTTGGTGAAACCATACTGTTTATCATGTAGGATGTTATTGGAGTTAAAATGACTAAGCATTTGATTTAACATTACCTTTTCAAATATCTTGCTAAGAACCGGCAAAACGGACACCGGCCTATAATTATTAGTGTCTTTACTATTCCCGGATTTAAAGAGCGGTATCACTTTACTATATTTCATTAGATCTGGAAAGACTCCTTGATCTATACACAAATTAAATATTAAAGCCAAGTACGGTGCTATAGTCTCAATAATTGAGGTACAAACTTTTATAGACATACCCCACAGATCTTCTGTCAATTTAATCTTGATTTCTTTAAAAGCTTTTATTACTGTTATGGGGTTTATATGTTTAAAGTTAAATTCAGTTGAACAGGCTGCAACGTTCGCCTGTAATAAATCAAAAGCATGCGATGGCGACGAATTTAGGGCTTCAGTAGTTTTAATTGGTATACTGGTAAAGAAATTTACAAATTCTTCTGCAACTAGTTTGTTATCGCTAATGAGACCATGATGAGTCTCCAATGTGTAGTCAATAGAGTGCGTCTACTGAAAGCGTAACCTGGAGTTTTTTTTTTAAATTAAATTGGCAACATTGTTTTACCGAAAAAAATCACGTCAAAGTCTATGATCGCAATTGTCAGTTTTGTTAACAGATATTTATTTTTCAAGAATAATTGCTTAATTATGGGAAAAACAATAAACAGTAACGTGCGAAAACTGTTACACACTATGGTTAATAAGTTCAAACAAAAACAAGAAGAGAAAGAAGGTGTTTTCAATGAAAACCAACAATGTTTACATACGATTTCTGTATTTTTAAGTTAGTATGACGTTACAATCTTGATCCTTGTTGACAAATATTATTGGATAGTTATATTTATGATGTAATGATTTTTTTTTCTTATATTTTTAGATAATCTGGCATATTACGAATTTCATATTTGACAAAAACATCGAACAAAGAAGGCTTTTGGTGAATCGACTTAATCAAAAACATATGCTAATGAGTGGTAGAATGCGTTCAAACGCGGTTGGATGTAATAAAAGATTTGCCTCACTCTGTCTAGTAGTGCATCAAAGTCTTCAACTGAAGTTAAAATCGCGAGAGTGAAGGAAATAGTGACTGAAATCCTAGTTCAAGTTTGAGAGAGATAGCTGCTGAACTTTCTGTGTCTCACGAGTCGATCCGTGTCATTTAAAACAATCACTGGAGTATGAAAGATGTTTCCGCTTGACTAATCCCAAAAGATCTGAATTTTCTCTGTGCTAAAACTAATCGATTCCAACCCAACAATCTTGAAACACATTATTAGTGTTGGCGAGACGTGATGAAATTGAAATCATGTTGACTATTGCGGTGTTGTACACTTGGTATTCTTGCCAGAAGGCCAAATAGTAAATAAAGAGTATTATTTGAATATTATGTAGCGACATTTGAGAGAACAGATAAAATAAAATAATTTGGAATAATAACTAATATTTTGTGTGTTATTGACCTTTACCATACACACACCAATAATTAAAGGTACACTACACTGCTCACACGTGTGCTTCACACGCCGATTTATTTAATTTTGATGCAACACAAAGTACTTAGGCGGACTTATCATTGCATTCTCTACCAGTCAACCTAGGGCAGTGAAGAGAAAATATGGTAGACGCACAAAAAGAAAATTTTGGTATTAAAACAAGCCGATCTGGAAGCTTCGGTCTCCATACATTTCATATAGAAAATAGACTGTTAGAGCTACACTTGATCCACGCCACGCCATGCGACGCTACGTCCGCGATGCCGACACGTCGGTTCCAGAAATTTTAGAGGAAGGTGGGCGGCGATCACCGCGGCGGCACCGCGAACAGACGCGTGGATCCACGCGTCTGATCGCGATGGTCAGGCGGAAGTGTCTTCGATAGTAAATGAAAAAGCGAGCTTGATCTGTTTTTAATCCTTCAATGAAATCAAACGTTGTAATGCGCATCACACGTGATACGCGTTGCGTCGGTGTAGTGTGCACACCTACCGCACACGGCTGAGACGTCTCACACGTGTGCGTCGGTATAGTGTAGTTATGGCTTAAGTCTACACACGTTTTTGACTAAAATTTAAGTTCCTATACAACTATTATACAATTGTCATAAATATAAAAAATACTCAAGTATCAAAACTTTTTTCTCCTACTATTTCAATAATACCACATTCAAAATTTTTGGTTTTAACCTCCTTTTCTCAGGTCACGCTTTCGTTAGACGGACTATATCAGTGATCGGAATAGGTAGGGCTATTTAGGTTCATTGACCGCAAACATTGATGTTAATGTGGATATTCCACGGGATTCCGGCTGTTACTACGGGATTTAATTGAATTTCATTATTTTTGTCAATATTTATAAAAAAAAAATATGTAAGCCAATAAGCGCATGATATTTTTTTATTATTATTATTATTTATTTATTGTCAGGCAACTAAGGCCCATAGATAAAATACACAATATTATAATCTTATAAACAAAATAAACTAATACATATTCAAGGATTTCAAACAATAAACTATTAATAATTAAACACGTAACATTGGCGTCGTGTACCGCTGCGTGGTGTCGCGTAGCCGTCCTCGGAAACGTCGATACACGACACCTTTCGGCCAAAAGTCCTCTTTCAAAAAGGTCTCCAGATGGTGGGTTGGAACTCGTATCACTAACGACTTGAAGTTGATGTCGTAGCGCGAATCCAGCCTTTCGACCCTGAGAGTCCAGTTGCTCTTTATCTTCATGTACTCCACGACTTCCTCAACCTTCGTAGAGCAATGCAGACGTGAAATATACAGCTGCGTCGTAGGCACAGCAGGACGCAGCAGCATATTTGGTCCAGTGGGTGCGGTACCGCACAGGTTACGGGAACAGGGCTTCTTTTTCTTCTTCTTTTCCACTCTAGTGAAACCCTCTTCATCAACTTGGCCCGTTTTTGGCAAGAAGCCACGGACCGCTTTCAGGGTAGGTTGAGAACCCGATATGGGACGTTGTAAATTTTATGTCAACAGCACGCTTTAAAACTTTTTACCAAGCGCGCGACGTTGCCGCTTTGTTGAGACGCGTACAGATACCGGAACGGATCTTGAGCGCTCGATTAATCTTTTTTATTAATTTACAGCATACAGACACCAGAGTCGCACACGTCCGAGCTGGTGGCGCCACCAAATTGGTCGCGCAACCAAACGGACACCAGGTGAGTAACTCTCTATAGAGCTGTATACATTTTGTTGGTAGCGGCGACTGGTCGCGTCACCATGGTGTTCCGGTGAAATATAGCCGTAAGCTACCAAACTAGACACCATACAGACAACAGAGTCGCCACACATCTGAGCTGGTCGCGTCACCAAATTGGTCGCGCGACCAAACGCACACCAGGTGAGTAACTCTCTATAGAGCTGTATACATTTTGTTGGTAGCGGCGACTAGTCGCGCCGCCGTGGTGTGCCGGTGAAAAATAACTATTAGTCTCCCGACCCTAACCATGACGTGATAATTAGTCAAGCGTGCGAGCGAGAGAGAGAGAGAGACCGAGCTATACATCTTATATAACGCCATGCCTTTCAGTTCAGCTTTGGTCGTGAAATAGATCGCGTTAAGAGCTCGTGGTATGAACTCTGGTCATCGGTCCACCTTGTGGGAGGCCTTTCAGCGCTGCCTTCTGGTACGCGGTCGCCACTCCAGAACCTTTCGGCACCATCAACAATATGTTCTGCGAGCAATGTGCCCTGCCAATAAAGTTTGACGATTCGCGAGAATCCGATGGATGCGAGACGGGACGGTTGGTTGTGGCGACGCTTGAGGGAGAGCCATATAATAATAAATAATATATAATAATATTCCACAACTATCACACAGCGCCGTCTAGTCCCAAGCTCAGCAGAGCTTGTGTTATGGGTACTAGACAACTGATAAACATACTTAAATATTTCTAAAAACATACATATTATAGATAAATTACACCCAGACACAGAACAAATGATCATGCTCATTACACAAACATCTGTCCTGGGTGGGAATCGAACTCACGACCTCCGGCATAGCAGTCAGGGTCACTAACCATTAGACCAACACGCCAGTCAAAATATGTTCACTTGTGTCCTGTGTTCACAAATTTCGTGGCACTTACGCGTTTCGTTCAACATAGTGCAATCGATCATTACACTGTGTATTGTTCTTTCTCTTTATTTATTTATTGCTGTTATTTCCATTTATTATTTTGTCCTCAATTTTATTTATTTTCACTTAAATCTACTGTACTACACCGTTTTCGATTCGTGGTAATCGATATTGTTTCCGGCCCACGGTGAAAGTCAGCGCTGTGGACCCCTTGCACTTAGCGAGTGGACACAGCATTATGCTGAGCGTAAGGCCGTTTTGCTAGGAAAAGTCGAAAAAAAAAAAACATTTTTGTTTAAGAAAGTGTAAATTATTATTTTTTTAATTTAACATTGTATTATATTAGTCTTAAGTTTTCGGGCAAATAAAATGTTTTTCTTTCTTCTTCTTTCTATGTTGAACGAAACGCGTAAGTGCACATTACACCTGAGTCGTCTGAAGTGAGTGTTCGGCACGCCTAATCTAGCGCGCATATGGCATATCGATGGGTTGAACGGATAGTAATAAAAGGTTTTCATAAATGTCTAAAGCCGCGTAGTACAGACATCGCGAGGCGTGCGCCGCGAATGGTTCGTCACGTATGCCTCAATATTAATATAATAATAATAATACCTATAGTCCTCTCCACGACAGGCGTAATCCCCAACCAACTCCTCCGTAGTTTAAAATTAATAGATTTAGAAGAATCCGTTTACATATCCCTACAGAAAGCTGCCATATTAAACACATGCAGAATAGTTAGGAAATTCATGCAGTTGGAAGACGACAATACACCCCTACACTGAAAACACCATACATACTACATTTACTTGGCTTTGGCCCGTAAATGTAGTCGAAACCAGCCATGAGCTGAGAAAAATAACACTCCCGAAAATAATAATAATATTCCACAACTATCACGCAACGCCGTCTAGTCCCAAGCTAAGCAGAGCTTGTGTTATGGGTACTAGACAACTGATAAACATACATATATATTTCTAAATACATACATATTACAGATAAATTACACCCAGATACAGAACAAATGATTATGCTCACCACACAAACATTTGTCCTGGGTGGGCATCGAACCCACAACCTCTGGCATAGCAGTCAGGGCCACTAACTACAAGACCAACAGGCCAGTCAACCTGAGGCATACGACGGTAAAATGCGCGCGTCCCGAACGACACATGCTCAAGCTGAGCACGCAAACCACCACGCACGGTGTTCGCCAGTAGAAAACGCAAACAACACCTGTTCGTCCACACGGAGCGCACGGCTCGTACTGAGGCGGCGTTCGCAACGATCGTACGACGCGAATGCTCACTGTGAGCCCCTCGTCCACACAGCTCGAGGCATGCGAGACGAACCATCCGCGACGCACGCCTCGCGATGTCTGTACGCAGCTTGTTATTTTGACCAGAGTATATGCACAAAATAGACAGGTACAGAAGACAATCTCATGTATGTACTTCACTTTTTATACCTACGCTCGGTGGACGTACACTAATGAGCGTTTGAGCCGGAATTGTTCGACGAGCGGGCCGAGGCGCTCCGAGATATCGTGTCCGTGAGCGGTGTCTATGTGTGCGTTGTGAGAGCACGCTTTGTATGTAGATTGACTTCTGTACCCATCTATTTTGTGGTATAGGTAATACGAATCTAATAAAAAAGTAATTCCTGTTGGGACTTACGTAGTAGCTTCTTCGTTGTGTGGTTCTGTCTTCACGTCTACAAATAATGGATCAGCTGGCTCCCTAGGAACAAACAAGTCTTTATTATATACATCATACTAAAAAATCATTTTTTTATAATGGATAGGCTCGCGTTTGACCACAATCTCGCCTGATGGTAAGCGATGATGTGGCCGACGATGGAGCACGGTTGCCTAGAAGCAATCTATTCACTCTTGACTTAAAGACCCCTAGGTTTTAGCCATCAGGAAACACAGACTCCGGCAGGGAATTCCACTCCTTGGCATACAGCCAAGGAGTGGAATTCCCTGCGTAATAAATGTGTTCTTAAAACGCTCACTTAGCTGTACGCATAATGAATTTACTCCCAAAACGCTTTGTACGTATAGGTGGGACGTCCACCATGTACCGGTGCCGCAACTCCGTACGTCTTGTGGTCCGATGATGGAACGGGCTTGGCGGTATGAAATTGTATAACTCTAGTGCACACTCCCCGAAGTGTAAACTATAGAAAACAGACAAGCTAGCAACTCGGCGTTGATGCTCAAGACTTTGGAGTATTGACTTCACAAGAGCATCATTGCCTATGATCTTCTTGACACGTTTTTGAATAAACCCTAGTGCATCCAGCTGGTATTAAAATAAATAAATAATAAATTCCACAACTATCACATAGCGCCGTCTAGTCCCAAGCTAAGCAGAGCTTGTGTTATGAGTACTAGACAACTGATAAACATATTTCTAAATACATACATATTATAGATAAATTACACCCAGACACAGAACAAATGACCACTATTCACACAAACATTTGTCCTGGGTGGGTATCGAACCCACGACGTCCGGCATAGCAGTCAGGGCCACTAACCACTAGACCAACAGGCCAGTCTTTATTGTCAACATGACGATTACATCTACTTACTTGTAGGGTTCATGAGGTTCCTCTTTTATAACCACCATCTCGGTCCTGAAAAAAATAAATACAAATAGTTACTTACTTGTACAACAACAAAAATATATAACACTAGCTTTTGCCCGCGACTTCGCCCGCGAACATAGACTATGTAACTCAGGAATAAAGCAGCTTTCCAGCAGTGAAAGTAAATTTAACAATTGGACCAGTACTTCCAGAGATTACCTCCTACAAACAAAAAAAACTGTATTATAGTCTGTCTAATAAATCAAGCGACTTGGAAATTTTGCATAATATTTAATCATTTCAAAAATACTTATATTCAATACTTTTCATAAGGTTCTTCTGTTAGTAAACAATGATCTCTATCTCCTAAGTGACTGGCTTGTTGGTCTAGTAGTTAGTGATCCTGACTGCTATGCCGGAGGTCGTAGGTTCGATTCCCACCCAGGACAAATGTTTGTGTAATGAGCACGATCATTTGTTCTGTGTCTGAGTGTAATTTATCTCTAACTAGCTGACCCGGCAAACTTCGTACTGCACAATAGTCCTTTTAGCTAAGCTGTCAAATAACGCCATCTACGGGCACAATTAATTTAAAAATTACATTTTAATTAAAGATTGTGTTGTATTAGATTTTTTTTTTCGTGTTTTTTTCCAGTTTTTCTCACCGTTTAAACTTTCCCTGGATTTCCACTAATATTTCAAGACTAAAATTAGCCAAATCTATTTAGCCGTTCTTGAGTTTTAGCGAGACTAACGAACAGCTATTCATTTTTATATATATAGACTAGCGACCCGCCCCGGCTTCGCACGGGTGCAATGCTGATACTAAATACACTACAGAAAAACTGTGTTGTATATAAAAACATAGCGGCCCGCTCCGGCTTCGCACGGGTATAAAATATATAGCCTATGTGATTAAAATCGATTCAGTAGTTTTGATTTATTCATTACTGCCCGTGGCCCGCACGCGTTAAATTTGGAGTAAAACAATCCCCCTTTCCCTATACCATGAAGAGGCACGCTCTTGCCGCACCGGGCGGCCGGCCGGTACCGCCGCAAACGCTACGTCCCGCAATTTTTAAATCTGTAATATCTTCGAAAATATTCACTTAAATCATACGGTGTAAAGGGCCATATAGATCTATATTAAATGAACAATGTATTCAAGGTATTTAATTGGTTAAGGATTAATGCTGTATTGGTTAAAATCTCTTCGAAAATTAGCCATTATTTGTCGTAAAAAGTAAATGACAAAAAAAAGTTATTGTGAGTTATCCATAAGAGATAGACATATACCATCACGGACTTTTCTGTAGACCTTTTCAATGTGTACAATACTTAGTACATTATTTTGATAAAACTCGTAGGGTTCAGCCTGCGTTTGCAATGTAAGCGGAAAAAATGTAATTATTTACGACATCACATTAGAAACCTCAAAAATAACAGTACTTCTCCACTATTTAATGGATGTTATTATACATATAAACCTTCCTCTTGAATCACTCTATCTATTAAAAAAACCGCATCAAAATCCGTTGCGTAGTTTCAAAGATTTAAGCATACAAAGGGACATAGGGACAGAGAAAGCGACTTTGTTTTATACTATGTAGTGAAGAAGAAGATAGAAGATGTGTATGTATTTAGAAATATAACACAAGCTCTGCTTAGCTTGGGACTAGACAGCGCTGTGTGATAGTTGTGGAATATTATATTTTAATTAATTAATTATTAATCAACCCGTGAACCCGTGTTGACTACATCAGATTTCATTAAATCCTCATAATTACCTAAGTCGTTTAACTTATTAGACAGACACTAGTGTAGATTATTTTTAGTTCACGCTAAACCTGAAAATAGTTTGTTCAGAATCAGTAACAATGGATTCCAATAATTTTTACACCATGTTAATTTTTTTTCCAAAAATATTTAAAATTGGTCACAAGTTGGACTCCACCGACACAAAGTACAACACAGATCACGGCAAGTCAAAGCGGGCATTAGATGCCAGCGCACAGCTGGATGCGGAAGCAAAACAACCCCTCAGTCACCTGGATGGCCCGGTGACTATGTATTCTTGCTGACATAACGAGCTAATAACTTTGAGATTTTTCATGATACAGTTACGAAATTTTACATTAAAATCTTTATATATATAATTCTATGTCACTGAACTTCTCTCAAACGACTGGACCGATTTTGATGAAATTTTTTGTGTGTGTTCATGGGGATCTGGGAATGGTTTAGATTCACAATTTTGTCCGCTGGACAATGTTTTTTTAATTAATTTTTAATTTATTAGTAGTTGTTGATTTTGGAATGTTTTACATTGGATCCGACAGACGGCGCTACCATCGCAGTGTCAAATTTTAAATAATATTCGAATTTTAATTTTAGTCTGTCCAGATAGTTAGCGCTGCGATCAAATTAAAAAAAAGTTTCTATATATATAAAAGAAAGTCGTGTTAGTGACACTATTTATAACTCAAGAACGGCTGAACCGATTTGGTTGAAAATTGGTAGGGAGGTAGCTAAGAACCAGGAGAAGGACATAGGATATCCCGTTTTTTTTTTTTAACTTATAGTAGGGTAGAGTAGGGTATGGTAGAGTAGAGTAGGGTAGAGTAGGGTAGAGTAGGGTAGAGTAGGGTTGAGTAGGGTAGAGTAGGGTAGAGTAGGCAGAGTTGACAGCTTAGATAAAAGGTAACTATTAGGCGGTACGAAGTTTGCCGGGTCAGCTAGTATTGTTTTATAAAGCCTTAGACATCCTCTCAATGCCTCTGAAAGGCCTCGCGGGCGCAGCCCAATACGTTGGTCCGACCAGATCCGCACCGCTCTTGACTCTACGATGTACAATACAACTTGTTTGACATTACGAGCATGGCAGTTGAGAGTTTGTCATGCTCACCCAAATGTCTTGCTGGTGGTGGCACGTGTTATTGGGTCATTCAGTTCCCTTTAAAATGGTTGAGTTGAGTGGGGCTGACGCACGTGTCATGCGCGTGAACGGGTGCCATCGGTTGAGACTGGTCATCTCTTGGTTGCCAGTGGCTTAATTCGGTTTCTATTTTTAATTACATTTAATAAAAAGAATAACAACTTATTATTATTACGTATCTACCTACATTGTGCTCACATATTAGAAGCGACAAGAAATATGTAACCTAGATCTATGTAACTCATAATATATTTTAAAAAGAGTGTTCATGGAGTTTCTTGCACGTTCTTCTCCATAGAGACCTACGTTTTGGAACGTGCAATTTAGCTTCACTTTTCTTGGACTGACCGACATTTCACTATTCAAAAGTGCCTGCAAATGGTCTATTTGAAATAAATGATTTTGAATTTTGAATTTTTTGACAATGCCCTTCACACCGCCAGAGACAGAAACAGATGGAGGAATATTATAAAGGTTAAAGTGATGAAGCAGGGAGGTCACGACCCTCGGCATTGAGGAATACGACGCAAGGAGGAGGAGGAAAGCCTCTGAGTTAAAATAATTTTAAGTTTTTAGGCGATTATCACACTGCCACGCATCGCGCTGCATGTTGCGTGTTAACGCACCTACGCGTGCACTTGCAGCAGCGCAGATCTGCATCATCGTGCGGGTTTTTACGCACTCACGCGAGTAGATGCGTTTTGTAAATTCACGCACGGTACTACAAGACTCAGTGTACCATACCTTGCGTGTCGCCCCGCAACCCCGCGCGTGTGTGTATGTTTCTCCGCATGTAGGCGCGTGCACTGCATGAACCCACGCGTGAGTACATTTTCGGTGTGTTGGACTGTCAAGTTTGGTAGCTTATTTCACAGGGACACCATGGCGGCGCAATTGGTGGCGTTGCCATGATGTCCTGGTGAAATATAGCGCTAAGTATTTTTACTAATTAAAAATTAGTAGTTTACAGCAGAGTTACATACCGTCTCGCTTCCTCCTGCAGCGCCTCCTCATTCCGTCTCGCTTCCTCCTGCAGTATCTCCTCTACAGTCGTCTCGCTCACTCCCGTCGCCAGCGCAGTCCGTTGCCGGAACATGGACAGAGGGGTCTGCTCTATCCCCGGGATCGTCTTCTTCAACTCCTCATACTCTTGCTCCAGGTAACGATATACATTTGCAATGGTTATTTTTGCTCGACCCTGAAGTGTAACAAAAATTGAATTTTGTAATTAACGGTTATTTTTTTCAAATTAGACTGTGAACCGATACTTTTTAAATAGAAGAATTTTCATGAAGACAGTCTCTGAAAACTGGACACCAAAAAAAAAGAAAGCTTAAAGTAAATTATCCTTCAAACGTAAAATTCGGAACTACTACTTGAAGTCCTCTCAACCTTAGTTCGGTCTTCGTTCAGAATTGTTATTAAGTTCTCATAGCGATTTGATATTTTTCATAGTACCTATTTATTAGTTTATTATTTTAGCATTTATATGTATTTTATTATTATTATTATAAATAACTTATTTTATATTTTTCCATTTGAACTATTTGTTATGTATTTGTTTATTGTGCAAACCTACCACAATGTTGTCTTTTTTAACCCAAAGGTTGACTGGTAGAGAATACCTTGTGGCATTAAGTCCGCCTATGTACCACTATTGTACATTAAGTTTAAATAAATAAATAAATAAACACCCTAGTTTTTAGCTGGGAAGAAAAATTAGGCACTTGACTCAATTTTTTTTTATGTTATAGTAACTATATCTAAAATGGTAAATACAGGGTGTAAGGGACAGCCCTACACAAACTTTAAGGGCTTGCTCAGTAGACGAAACTGAACAACCTTTCAAAAGACTTTTTTTTCCGAAAACGAAAATAAAACCCGACCTCTCTATATAAAATTATAAACTTGATTGGAAAGTTTCTATAGAGGGGCTGCTTTTTTCCGTTTTTACGTTTTAAATGCCCCAAGAAGTCATGCAATATGGAATTACAGATATAAATTAGTGCTTGACTGCAATCCCACCTGATGGTAACCAGTGATGCAATCGTTGATGGTGAAGCGCACTAGTTTATTAAGAGCCTATTCACTCTTGCCTTGATGACACCTAAATTATAATAGGACGGGTTGACCGCAGCAGGCAAATTGTTTCAGTCCCTAGATGAATTAATATTAATTTTTTTAATTAATAAAGCAAATGCCTGCAATTTTTTAAAAGCATATATTAATTTGCGCACTCTTTTCACCAGACTTTCAATATGTGGTCTAAAAGAGAGCGTTTCGTTTTCTATAACCCCGAGATATTTAATGTCGCAAGTTTTGAGGATAAAAGGGCAATCACACAAATGGTTGAGCGAAATCTACACTTGTGGGACAGATGAAGGTTAGTTGTGTTAAATTGAGGTTTGAGCATGCAAAAGTGAATATATTTAGACTTGTCAGTATTTAAAGTTAGTAAATTGCTTTGAAACCAATTGGTCAGTGATGAAACCCAATTGAGCATATTCGTACAATTTTCTGCTGGTTACCGTAAGGGTATTAAGGCCGTGTCGTCGGCATATGAAACAATTTTGCCTTATTTTATATTTACACAAATCAGTAATATAAAAAAAAATAGGGTAGGGCTCAGGATACTTCCCTGAGGGACACCATATCCCCTTATTTGCTCATCACTCGCAATATTATCTACTTTGACACATTGATGTCGACCATCTAGGTAGTCAGCAAAGTTTTAATAAACTAGTGCGCCTCATCATCAAAAATTGTATCAGTGCTTACCTCTGGTGGGATCACAGTCAAATGCTGGTTAAAAAACTTAAACTTACAATGTATGGTGTATGATCCGATTGCTTTTTACTTTTACGCGGCCCAGCATATTGTCGGACGACAGAAATTGGTTTCGGCTCTGCTTTTTGAGCCTTTCCTCTGCAGGCTTTCTTCGGCTGCTCTGTCTCTTGGGCACGCCGGATATTCCGACGATTGTCCCTAATACGATAAATAAATTTTTGTGAACAGTAAAGCAAGTGCGCACTTAAAAAAAAATTTTTACAAAAAAAAAATGAGAAAACTCATTTTTGAGTTAAGTTCAACAATGAGCTTTCTCCATTTTGACCTACTTTTCAGCTCGACCGAAACCGAAACCGAACATTCGATAGGACACTACTTTTTTATATACATATTAAACTTACATGTCTTCATCATGAAATTTTTTAAATTCTTTTTTGACACGTTTTGACGATTTGCGCGGCAAGGGGTATTTATTTGTTTCAGCAGACATTGTAGATTTAATCTAAATCTGACAATCTGTAATATACAAAAACAAAAAGTAAATAAGAGAATAAATGTTGGGCGAACATTACACGGTAGGTTTTGCTGTCAGTTTTGCCACAGTCAAAACCTTGTTTTTTTTTTTTTTTTTAATTCAGATAAACTAGTGCTTGACTGCGATCCCACCTGATGGTAAGTAGCGATGCAACCTTTGATGGTGAGGCGCACTAGTTTATTAAGAGCCTATTCACTCTAGCCTTGAAGACACCCAAATTATAATCGGACGGGAAGACCGCAGCAGGCAAACTGTTGTTCTGTTGTTCTGTTGATTGACGAAAACCATCATTCACCATCATTGACTGACGCTTGCATGGCCGTGTAATGTTCACTTTACTTTGTCGCAGTTGTGATGCTTTTATTTATTTATTTGCAAACATGTTGTAAATAGTTGTTACATATTTATATTGTGTCAAACATGGACCACGGAAGGGCACATTTATATTTTCTGCATGCATTATACAAATTAATTAATTATTACAACAAACATTACTAACCCCTCAGACCCCAAGCGAACGCCGTTCGCGCGTCATTTAGTTGAACACTAATATTATTATATATCCATGTAGATTATTAAAATTTTGAGGGTTTATTTATTGTTTATGTATCTAAGAATGTAAATAAGAAATTCTTAATAAAGTAGTCTGTAAATTTCGAAAATAAGCAACCTTTTCTATTTATCCGTATATAAACCTATTTAAATGCTTGGGGACTCAGGGGTACAAATTATTACACTTTCAAACAGTAACTTTTCAATCGTGGAAATTACAGACACAATAGAAAGACAATAGGTGTGCGAACTTGGGGTTTAATTCATTAAACCCCAAGCGAACGCCAGCGTTCGCGCACCTATTGTCTTTCAATTGTGTCTGTAATTATCACAATTGAAAGGTTAATGAATTAATAATTTATACTGAGTATTCGTTACATCAAATTATTTAAATTATTTTACTAAGTCATTTGATATTATTATTATTCCATATATAATTAAATTAAATTATTAACTACAATTATTTTCATTCGTATGCGTTTTCTTAAAATGTAAAAACAAAATCCCAATTATTGATTTAGTTAACCTTTCAATTGTGATAATTACAGACACAATTGAAAGACAATAGGTGCGCGAACGCCGGCGTTCGCTTGGGGTTTAATGAATTAAATGATGAATTTACACAACTTTTCTTTTAGTAGTTTACTTGGCAAAATGTATTTAATTCATCATATCCTACTTTAAACTTTCAATTTTTTTTTTTTTTTGTGAATTTGTTTTTTGAAGAAAAACAGTGTTTTATGGTAGTTGTGGTATGGTATGGTGACCTTTATTTTATTGATCACATTAGAGATGTGCCGTTGCCGGCAATATTGCTATGAAGTAGGAATATTGGTGGCAATATTGCCCGAAGTACAAAGTGTTCCAAATGAGAATAGGCTCGCCCGCCATGTTGTGATGTCACGATTTACTGACAAATCGAGGAAAGAATTTTTAAACAATAATTCCCATTTCACAGCAATAATAATAATATTCCACAACTATCACACAACGCTGTCTAGTCCCAAGCTAAGCAGAGCTTGTGTTATGGGTACTAGACAACTGATAAACATACTTATATATTTCTAAATACATACATATTATAGATAAATTACACTCAGACACAGAACAAATGATCAATATTGCCAAATTATCAATAAATTATTAATTTATTTATTATTAATTGTCGATATTGGTCAATATTGCCGGCAACGGCTAATCTCCACTCCCAAATAAAATATCCTAATGTTAGTAAGAGTTATTATTTTGGTCAGGGGTCATCTTAGATATAAGATTTGTATGGAAAGGGTAACTAATCTCTGAAACAACTGAACCGATGCTGAAAACTTGCTTATCAATAACATGCTAATTTATCACAGAGTGACAAACTAGTTTTTTTTTTCTAATATTACGCGGGCCAAGAAGCTGGCAAAAGCTAGTTAATCCTAACTAATATTATAAATGTGAAAGTGTGGATGTTTGTTACTTAATAACGCAAGAACGGCTGAACGGATTTGGATTAAATTCGGCATGCATATAGCCTTTGAAATGGAAAAGAACATAGGCTACCTTTTATCCCGATTCCTTAAGTACCTAATGCCACGCGGGCGAAGCCGCGGGCATAAGCTAGTAATAGAATAATACTCACAAAGATTCCGGTCTGGATACAGTATCGTAAACATGTAAGACAGAGTGAAAGAGTCCTAAGTGAATATTGTCTCAAAAGTACTGTAAAAACTGGTTAAACACATCTACGGAACTCCATCTTTACGAAGATAACAATAAGTTTAGCAGAACTGATCACAGTCAGTCAAAATGCAAACAGAATTATTAGTTTTGCCCGTAATCTCAAATCTGCAAAAACTTTTTAAAATTATAAACAAATTAAAATGACAGACAACCACTAACGGAACGGCAACAACTGACATTGACAGATTGACAGTGAAGTTTTAATGTTACTACATTCTATTACCCTGTTGCCATATCAGTGTAGGGTTCCGTAGTTTTCCGTCCGTCACAATAAGTGAAAAATGCTTGCATATACGATTATACTACAAACTTAGCCCAGAAATTATTTTGTTGAACCCTTTTGTCTTTTTTGTACAAAAACTGTTCTTTCCATCAACTTCAAAATAATTTTCCTAGAAAGTCCTTATAAACTTATAAAGTTCTACTTTTCAGATTTTTTTCATATTTTCTAAACTTATGGTTCAAAAGTTAGAGGGGGGGACACATTGTTTTTTACTTTTGGAGCGATTAATTCCGAAATTATTAACATTATCAAAAAATGATTTTACTAAACCCCTATTCATTTTTAAATATCTATCCAACAATATATCACACGTGAGGGTAGAAATTAAAAAAAAAAATCGTTCCCACTTTACATATAGGGGGGCTACCCTAATAAAACATTTGTTTTCCAATTTTTAGGGTTCCTTAGCCAAATGGCAAAAAACGCTACCCTTATAGATTCGTCATGTCTGTCTGTCTGTCCGTCCGTATGTCACAGCCACTTATTTCCGAAACTATAAGAGCTATACTGTTGCAACTTTGTAAGTAGATGTATTCTGCGAACCGCATTAAGATTTTGACACAAAAGTAGAAAAAAAGCAATAAATTTTGGGGGTCCCCATACTTAGAACTGAAACTCAAAAATTTTTTTTTCATCAAACCCATACGTGTGGGGTATCTATGGATAGGTCTTCAAAAAGATACTGAGGTTTCTAAATCATTTTTTTCTAAACTGAATAGTTTGCGCGAGAGACACTTCCAAAGTGGTAAAATGTGTCCCACCCCCTCTAACTTCTAAAATAAGAGAATGATAAAACTAAAAAAAATATATGATGAACATTACTATAAAAACTGCCAACGAAAGTTGGTTTGAACGAAATCTAGTAAGTAATTTTTTTTTAATGCGTCATAAATCGAAAAAATACTCTACTTTTTTTTTTTAAATACACTATTATTAAAACATCGATCAAAGTTACATCACATTACAAGAACTTTTATATTATGTTACTTGCTGCTACGGAACCCTTCAAGGGCGAGTCCGACTCGCACTTGGCCGGTTTTTATTTTACCGCTTTGTCGGCGTGATTGATATATATCATCATTATAATATTTAACTGACATTGTAATTGTAATTTATGACATTTTGATCTAGTGTGTAATTGAATTTAATACTCATGTGCAATATAATTTTAATGCAAAGTTTTAATGAAACTATAAATATTTTGTGAACTTTGAACTAACATAGAAATAAGTGTTACTAACATACAATGTGGACCAAAAGTTGTCTTTTAAATAAATTATTATTATATAAAATGAATGAAACTTACAGGAAACATGTCGGTGGCGGCGTTTTGTAGTAGTGGCCACACATTGAGCC
This sequence comes from Mythimna albipuncta, assembly GCA_929112965.1. NCBI lineage: Eukaryota > Metazoa > Arthropoda > Insecta > Lepidoptera > Noctuidae > Mythimna > Mythimna albipuncta. The sequence continues at coordinate 4,470,358 of OV815988.1, forward strand.
ACCAGTAGCGACCACATTAGAACGATTAATGGTCACCACAAGTTGCGAACGCGTTTCTCCATGCATCGGGGCACACCGAGCGTTTGAGTGGCCGCGTCCGAGCCACAAGCTGCGGGACTCGATCGCGCTCGAGACTTGTGGCCGCGTTTTGTCGTTCGATAATTAACGCCGATGAATTGGACGTCGTTGGTTCTGAATTCTGCTACGTTTTAGTATAATAAGCAACAATAACGAAATCGAGAATGTACACTTTTGACCAAAACGTCCACCTCTGTCGAGTACCACTTGAACTGCCGCAAGTGGCAGCCACTGAATGCCGCATCGAGCCACCAGTGGCTGCCACTGATGGCGGTGTGTAGTGGTCTGACTGAACCACTGGTGGTTGCGGTAAGTAGCGGCGACTGGTGGCCATAATGTGCGGGGGCTCTTAGTCGCAATTGCAAGCGCTATAAAAAATATGCCATCGCGACTGTATCGATGCGAACGCTTTAAGCGCGCGTGGGCGAGGGGCCAAAGAGCCCGCGAGAGGGTTTCAGTTTAGCAAAAAGTATAATAAAACCAGAAAATTAATCGAATCATTTATTTTTTGGAAAAATCAGCAACAATTTTTTATTGAAAAGTAGGTACCACGTCAACATAGAATTAACAGTTTATGCTCTCAATCAGTTCAATGGTACAAATATGATATTATTATGGAAAAAATATTTAAAAAAATACCTATGTAGAGTCTGTCTAAAAAGTCAATCGACTTGGGTAATTATTAGGGCAAAATGATATCTGATGTAGTCAACACTGGTTCATTAATCAAGGTTGATTAAGAGATCTTGATCATTGTTTACTAACAGAAGACCCTAAAAAGTATCGAATATATGTATTTATTAAATTATTAAAATATTACACGAAATTCCCAAATCGTTTGACTTTTTAGACAGACTATACCATTAAATATTTTTTTTCAGACATTTAGTCCCAATCAAGGATAACATAAATGACATTATTAAAAAAAAACATTTCACGGGTTGCCCTGGAAAATTCACCACAAGAACATAATAATAACAATATAATCATCATCTTCGCGCCCTTAAGCTATGTTACTTCAGAGCGCTTTTTCTTTCACACCAGTCCTACACAATCAATCTTATCTTTGGCCTCCTTCTCCATTCATCCATCCACTTTACAACATAAACAAGAATCATCATTAATTTACAATCAAAATTCTTAGTCACAGCAGTTTAAAAAAAAAGATTTCCTTGATATGAAACATCTAGCGAAGCCGAGAACGGTAACGTGAAGTCCCACGCATTACCGCATTACAGAGTCACACCGTTTACCGTCACTGCGTGACAGTATCATGACGTTTAACGTCACGGCACGATAGTCATGCCGTTTACCGTCACGTCATGACAGGTATCATGCCGTTTAACGTCACGGCATTCTAATTGGTTTTACTAGTAAGGCGAGTCAGTAGATGATTCACAATGAAAATAAGAAATGTACCTTAGCTTATAAAGTAATAGGTAAAACAAAATTGACTGTACCTAACTAACTTCCTAAACGTTAACATAGTAATGTTTAAACTTAACTTATTAGCTATAGGAGAAAATAAATCATCATTTCCATAGGAATGAAATTTACTTTAGACTTGAATAGTCGTAGGCCATGCGGCGCACGTAAAAAACATAAGAAAAAAGCAATACAACTAAAAATATTAATGCCGTGATCACACATACCGAGTAAACAGGCGAGACAGTGCTCTCGACCGAATACTCGGTACGTATAAACAATCACAGAGTACTCGGCCAAGTGCTTATCTCTACAACTTTCGCTGTCTCGGCCGAGCAACATTTCACTGTCTCGCCCTTTTACTCGGTACGTGTGATCAAGGCGTTAGTAATCAAAATAATGATATTACGTGGACAATGAAGTCGGATCTTTTGAATTCGATTTAGAACATAAAGGTCAGGTGAACTTGAGAAGTAATTGAATTTTCTAAATTGAAAAATAGTCGAAATTTTACGTATAATTCTAAATTTGATCACAAAAATACTATACTCCATCGGTTTAGGTAAGTAACTAATGGCTTGATATGTCTTTTTATTTAAAATAAATTGTATAAAAGATACACAAAGATTATTTAGAAGCGACAAGAAATATGTATCCAAGATCTATGTAACTCATATTAAGATTTAAAGAGAGTGTCCATGGAGTTTCTTGCACGTTCTTCTCCTTAGAGATCTACTCTTTGGAATGTGTAATTTAGCTTCACTTTTCTTGGACTGACCGACATTTGACTATTCAAAAGTGCCTGCAAATGGTCTATTTGAAATAAATGTTTTTGATTTTGATTAATAACCTATTATCGGTTTAAGTAAATACCTAATTGTAAACATTTTTAGAAGCATTTTTTTAGACAATTTTTTCGATAAAAGACATGTTAAGGTCTACTCACACCGAAAGAGCGGCGAAGGGCAGCGCAGTTTCAGTGTCATATGAATTTTAACTTTATTTTCTTCTACTACTTATTATCGCGACCCGTTTACCGTTTATAGAATTCCCCGGAATTCCTGCGGCGCCGCGGGCATCCGCGCGACTCGTTCGAGTTTCTCATGCGATAATAAGTATTATGGTAATGATAATAAAGTTAAAATTCATATGAAACTGAAACTGCGCTCCGCTTCGCTGCCCTTCGCCGCTCTTTCGGTGTGAGTTGACCCTTAGATATTTTACATTTAGTTATCTACCTAAATAGATGGAGTAACACCTATATGACAATCTTAATATTAACTGAAGCCTTCTCCATCAATATCTGGTTGCTCCATTTTGACTTCACCTCCTTCTAGTAGAAGCAATCTGAAACAAAGAAGATTATTAATGATTTGACCATTACATGTTTACAGTATGGATGGTGGGAAAAAAAACATCCAATGACAACCTCCGCTCTTGGGCGGATCAGGAGATAGAGTCAGACTCTTACTGACTAAAAGACCCACCCTGTTCCTTCTAGCCATCGTACCGGGGCTCGAGCTCCCTTTCGGATAACCCTGGCCCCAGTAGGCTTCGACCCGGCTGGGCCCCTGCTGTTGCTGACAACTCTTTGAGGCGCGCGGGAACAGTGCGCGCCGTCGACGACTTGGGCTTGGTCCGGACAGTTACCGAACGGCCGGACAGCGAGCTACCCATTGCTCACTGTCCGCAAGCCTGCGCCTACGGTGGCCGGAAATCGGGATCAGAATCCCGGCGGCGGTGGCGGCGGCGAGAACGCCGTTGCCTGATGCGTTCGGCCTCCTCCTTTCCAATCGTCGTCGTTGTTAGATACATGCAGCAAGCGCAGGGAACGACTCACGAGTGACGTCTATGACACGATGGCGCGGCGAGCCAATCACCGACACTCCCCGCCCCCGCGTTTCACTTCGTACCAGTAAAGAGACCGAATATTATTTGACTTCTGCACAACTTGAAGCCAGCGCTCAAGATCCGTGCCGGTATCTGTATCTTTTTCAGATATTTCCCGCAGCCTCAGGGGGCGACCCCGCAAGGCCCCAGTTTTACTGACATCTCCTTGAACGCGCTGACGGCAGAACGGCAAGCTAACTACTGCTTGTATTCTTTTACGATTGAAAACGCTAGATTACGATTCAATATCGTTTCAAATGGAACAGCGGTGGCTGAGTGGTAACAGCCCCGACTTAGAAGTTGTAGTTCGCGGGTTCAAACCCTGCCAGACGCATTACTTTGTGTAATTTATTTCATCACCACTGCTCTCGAAACGGTAAGGAAAACATCGTGAGAAAACCGGCATGTCCTAGAACCAAAAATTCGAAAACATGTGACGTTCACCAACCCGCATTGGGCCCGCGTGGTGGATTACAGCCCATTCTCTCTCTTAGAGAGGAGGCCTGAGTCCCAGCAGTGGGAACATTAAAAAGGCTGATCATGATGTACTTACTGTCGTCTGGGTGTGGCTGATGTTGAAGGTAAGGCAGATGTTGTAGGTGGGGCAGTCGCGGCAGGTGGGGTATCAGTGTTCGCAGGTGAGGTATCAGTGTTCAGTTTTGTTTTCTTTGCTTTACTTTTAGTGGCTCGTTGTACAGCTTGTGGCTCGTTTGAACTGTGATGGAAAAAAAAAAACGTTGGTAAAATAATAATAATATTCTACAATCATTAATATTGAGAGCGATAAGGAGATGAGATCAGTCAGCGTAGAAGAAACATCGGGCTTTTCGCTGTGGGAAAATCATCTAATGATATCCCCCGCTCTTGGGCAGATCGGGAGATAGTGTCAGATTTTTACTGACTAAAAACCCACTCCTGTTCCTTCTAGCCTTCATATCGGGGCTCGAGTTCCTTTTCGAATAACTCTGGCCCCAGTAGCCTTCGACCCCGACAGCTGCTTGAGGCGCGCGGGAACAGTGCGCGCCGTCGACGACTTGGGCTCGGTCCGGACAGTCACCGAACGGTCGGGCCGCGAGCTACCCATTGCTCGCCGTCCACGTCGTCGCACGAGGGCACGGCGATGCTCTACCCAAGCGGGGCACACCTCTACTGTGTGCTCCACCGTGTCCGCAGCTTACGTAATCGTGAAAGTGTATGGTAATGGAATATTCGAAAATGTACAATGACAGAATACTTGAAATTGCGATCAGTGTGTTTAGTGCAAGTTACGATCGTTCTCGTCTGGAGAGTGCTATTTTACAAATAGTATTTTAGTCACTTACGTAGTCGCTTCCTCGGTCCGTGGCTCTGACTTCACGTCTATAGATATTGGGTCAGCTGGCAACCTAGAAACAAACAAGATTTTATTATACACCGCTAAATTTTAATCGTTTAAATCCCGTGGAGGGTCGATCCGGTACACGAAACACTATCGATTTGTAAAGATAAAATTAAAAAATAAAGTACCTCTTTTTCAAAACTCGTATTAATTCACGCATGTACGAAATTAGTATCTTTAAGAAAACGTCAGCTGAGCGAGTTCAATGACCTTGTAGGTACTTTGTACGCAACGCCGGCTGTTAACTATCTTTACAAATCGATAGTGTTTCATGTACCGGATCGACCCACCACGGGATTAAAACGATTAAAATTTAGCGGTGTATACTTCATACTTCGAAAAAACATACTGCACCCTGGGATGTAGAATTTTATCGGCTTTTTTTTTGTGTCCCGAGAGTGATTGGTAATTAGTGACCGGTACTTACACACTTTATTGTACTCATGGTTACAAACAATAATTTTCCCAAAGAAACTTTTTTTTTACACAAAACAGCTGTTCGCGCAAATTCACGCGCGCGCTTTCGAGCTCTCAGCTGTTGCCGCGTATCGCCGTTGTCTCATGTACCTTACCTACAATAGTGATAATGCATCCGCGCCGCTTGCAAACCCATCGGTGTATGCAATCAGCATTGGTACCTACATGTTCCGGTTAAATAATATAGGTTAAATAGAGTATAAGAAAAAGTTTCTTTGGGAAAGTTGTTTGTAATCATTAGTACAATAACGAGTATAATTATCGGTCACTAATTACCAGTCACCCTGTACAAGGAGCAGTTTTAAAACTGCACAATATTTTAGGAGGTTGTAATAAAACTCATAAATAATCATGTGAAAAAACGATACCTGGTCAATAATCAGTAATACTTGTTATTTTATTTTTTAATTATACTAAACTAATTCGATTGATCGATGGCAGCGGGGGCGTGGCTAGGGTGTGGCGTGCGGGATGATGATTGGATGATACATTATTTATGAAACTATCGTTGCGAGTTAGTGTGTGTGAAAACGCCCTTTATTTTTCCGTGTTTGTGTGTGTGTGAAAGAAAGCGCGGTTATAAGGCAGGTATCAGACTGGCTGCTTTTTAAGAAACGTAGTTCACACATACCGATTTTCATTTAAAAAAAAAAAAAAAAAAAATCCTACTCATTTTATTATTGATTCGGGTCGAGAATCACTAACATAATTACCTTCTGAAATATTTTGCAGCTTCAAAACGACACCTTGTATAATATAGAGGTAATTTCTTTTTTGTTTGTAGGAGGTAATTTCTGTAAGGTTGTCTGGACCGATTGCTAAAACTTTTTCACCGATAGAAAGCTGCTTTATTCCTGTGTGATACAGGCCATTTTATGTACGCGGGCGAAGCCGCTGGCAAAAGCTACTCTAGTATAAGTTAAACTTACGTGTTATCTTCAGACACGCCCGGTTCCACCTTCACTCTTGGCAGTTCCACATAGATTTCAGGCTCTTCACTGAAATCAACAGGAAAACTTATAAGAATACTTTCAAGGTTCAAACCGCATACGTCGGAAATATCAGACAACACTGTGGCCTTTATCTCGCCAGGGTCGCACATCCACGACCACAAGTATGTGGTCGTGGATGCCTCCATCTCGTCAGCTCTTCTGTCACCTATGGGGCTTGAAGAACTAAACGAGATGGAGTACCCAGTCGCGAACACACGTGAACACTCGTCGGACCAATCCGACGCGAGCGGTTAAATGGATAGGTTTTTAGGGTTCCGTAGTCAACTAGGAACCCTTATAGTTTCGCGATGTCTGTCTGTCCGTCTGTCTGTCTGTCCGTCCTCGTTTAATCTCTGTGACCGTTAGCACTAGACAGCTGAAATTTGGTACCAATATGTATATCAATCACGCCGACAAAGTGGTAAAATAAAAATTGGAAAAAATGTTTTATTAGGATTGCCCTGTAAAGTGGGAAGTGAAGAGTATTTTTTAATTTCATTCCTAACGTGTGATATATTGTTGGATAAGTATTTAAAAATGAATAGGGGTTTACTAAAATCATTTTTTTATAATGTCAATAATTTCGGAAATAATCGCAAAAAAAAAAACAAAAACACAATGTGGGGACACATTGTTTTTCTAACTTTTGAACCATAAGTTTAGAAAATATGAAAAAATTCTAGAAAGTAGAAGTTTATAAGAACTTTTTAGGAAAATTATTTCGAACTTGATGGAAAGAACAGTTTTTGTACAAAAAAGACAAAAAGGTTGTACAAAATAATTTCTGGACTAAGTTTGTAGTATAATCGTATAAGCAAGCATTTTTTTTTAACTCATCATTGGGTACACTTATTTTGACGGACGGGAAACTACGGAACCCTACACTGAGCGTGGCCCGACACGCTCTTGGCCGGTTTTTTTGTTTTGTTTTAGAGAAGTTGAAATGCTACAGTATTAAAATAGTTCTCTGATTTATGAAATACCGTTTCTCATCAATCGAAGAATCTGACTGCCTTTGAAACATGTTTGGAATGCAGAAATTATAAGTCAAGCCATACATTTCTTTTTTTTTATTTATTGTGCATAGGCTCGAGGCTAAAGAAAAGATGGATGGATTGTGTGAGAAACGATATGAAAGAAAAGGGAGTTAGTGATAGCGTGACGAGTGACAGGACAGAATGGAAGACAAATGAATGATGAATGGCTTCAGGGGAGGGATCAGGGAACATTTCCTGTCAACATGACTCATTTATATATATATGTATATATATATATGTATAGGTTTTATTTGTTGTATTTATGTAGTATATTTATAAGTATCGTGTGCTATGTAAATTATTTTGGTTTTTGTTGTGCATTTTTTTTATGTTATCCTCTTATATAAAATTTCTAGAAAAATTAAGGTTTGCTGTAAGAAAACCCAATTTTGGGTTAAGCTCGCCTGTGTACATCGGCTTTCTTACTGTGAATGGTGTATGAATTTATGTACAATAAAGAATATAAGAATATATATATAAGAAGACAAAAACATGTTGCGGCGACCCCAAATAAAACGGGACTAGGGCAGGAAGATAATATGACGCATACGATGCAAAGGTTTGATCACTCTCTCACCTGATGGTAAGCGATGATGTGGTCGACGATGGAGCACGCTTACCTAGAAGTAACCTAGTCACTTCTGACTTATGGCGTATAGTTCCTTGAACCATCTGACCGAAATTATGTAAACGCAACTCTCGCACTCGCCTAGGCGGCAGTATGCAAATCTGTGCATTTATTTGCGGCCAGCAGCGCCCGGAAAGCGCTTTAAATCCATTTTCTCTGCGAGATATTAATTGATTTACATATGCAATGTTCACTTTGAAGAATATTTAACCACCAATTTTTATGTGTAAAAATATTTCTAAAGGTCCAAGCCGTTTCGAAGGAGTAGGGAAAAGTTGCGAAATTGCAAATTTTTTTTTTTTTACAAAATTATTAATTGCATGAAAAAATCAAATGTTGATATTATTGTTCATGAATCTATAATAAACATATATTTTTTTCAAACCAATTGACCTAGTCTTTACGGAGGAGTAAGCCTCAGAAAATCACTGTTTTATGGCACTTTTCGGACGCTTTTTACCGTAGGAATAAGATGCTTTTCCGGGATAAAAAGTAGCCTATGTTCTTTTCCATGTCAAAAGCTATATGCATGCCAAATTTCATCCAAATCCGTTCAGCCGTTTTTGCGTGATTAAGTAACAAACATCGAAACATCCACACTTTCACATTTATAATATTAGTTAGGATCAGGAAACAGACTCCGACAGCAGATTTCCTTAGCTGTAAGCATAATGAATATATTCCCAAAACGCTTTGTGTGTATGGGTGGGATGTCCACCATGTACCGATGGCGGAGCCGCGCGCTCGAACCAATCTGTTACGGGAGGCGCTCCACGCTCTCAACCTCATAGCTACTGACACGGACATATTCTGTTGTTCTCTGAGTGAATTTACAATAAATGCCTTATTTGTAATAAGTTATAAACTAATTTAAATATTATGACATTATGTATATATATAAATGTATGTATATAAGTAGGAAACAAAAAATACTCTATCGCATTAGGTCACCCTGCACCTGTAATGATAGTTGTATGTTGGAAAATAAATAAATAAATAAACATATGGTAGCCAATGGTGTAGCCGTACGTTTAGTGGTCCACTCGGATGTAGGGTAACAAACTTGCCCAAGTGTTGGTCCTGCTTGAAGTTCAACGCATACGGCAGTATCAGTTATGCCTTGATCACATGTACCGAGTAACGGGCCAAACAGTGCTTTTGAACATTTACGCTTGAAGATCGCTTAATTTGACGTTACAGACGCTCAAAAGACGGTCATATGCTTTCAAATACACGTCAAATAGCACGCTATAGTACAAAAAGTCTATAAAATAAAAGGTGAACGAATCTTGAGCGGATTGACCTGTCATACTGTATGGATCAGAATGTTGGTCTGTGAAAAAGAAGGATGAAAAAAGATTGCATGTAGCGGAGATGAGAATGTTGAGACGGATGTGTGGTGTGACGAGATTGGATAAAGTGAGAAATGAGTATATTAGAGGAAGTTTGAAAGTAACGCCAGTGACTGAAAAGTTGAAAGGTAACGAATCACGAGTGACGTCTATGGTACGATGGTGCGGCGAGCCAATCACTGACACTCCCCGCCCGCGTCTCACTTCGTACCACTAAAGAGACCGAATATTTGACTTCTGCGCAACTTGAAGCCAGCGCTCAAGATCCATGGTATCTATAGTACTTTTATACAATGACGATCATATCTACTTACTTGTACGATTCAACAGGTTCTTCCTTTATGACTAACGTCTCTGTCCTGAAAATATAAATACTATCATTACTATGCGTTCTAAATAAGACTGTATTTTTTTTAGATTTTTTTTTATGTTCTAAAATCATTAATGACAACCCCCCCTCTTGGGTGGAGCGGGAGATAGTGTCAGACTCTTACTGCCTAAAAACCCACCCCGTTCCTTCAAGCTTTCATACCGGGGCTCGAGCTGTCTTTCGAAACTAACCCTAGCTCCGGTAGGCTTCGACCCATCTGGTCATACTGTTGCTGACAACTCCTTGAGGCGCGCAGGAACAGTGCGCGCCGTCGACGACTTGAGAATAGGCTCTCTCTCTCTCGGCTGTCTTAAGACCCTCGCCACGGCTCGGGTCTAAACACCGCCTCGACGATAATCACTAACATTACACACTTATACCATAATGTACTATTATTCATATTTTACCGTATGTGATAAGTAGTTAAAATAAATGAAACTTACTCCTCAACAGCACTGGATTCGGGTTGTTCGTCGCCGACGTCATCGCTCTCATCACTGTCGCCGTCTTCACTTGAACTGAAACAAAATAACAATACATTGAAGATATTGCTATAATTATGTACCTACAGAAGTCAATCTTATGTATGTACTTCACTTTTTATACCTACGCTCGGCAATCTCGCCGCGTAGCGCCGCCTACCATGTGTTGTACCAGGTGTTAAATAAGGAACAAACAATAACAAAAAACACCGACTACCGAAAATAAAATTATTTTGATCGTTTTAGTGTTTTTTTTAGTGAAGTCGGTTATATTTTTTTTATAAAAAGTTTTTTTTTTTTAAATAGGTAGCTATTTTTAGGAACGTTGCTTACGCAAAGTAACGTCTAGTTCAAAAGCGGGGAGGCGAAGTGACGTTGCCATGATTGATTTTGCGTAATTTTATAATTATTATGATCTTACGTAAGAACTATCAAGAGTTCTACCCCCTTGTAAGAAAAAACAAGACATAGTCGATAGGGTGGAGCGAAAAACAACATTTCGAAAATTTCAAATCTCCTGGTTTACCAATGTATGATCCATAGTCTTAATGTCCCTAAAACCTATTTCAGGATACTAATACTTAACATTATTAAAACAATTAATAACTACGCCAAACATAAAAAAAAAATTGTCAGTTTTCCTAGGTTTTTGTGGATCATTAAAGTAAAGCGGTTATCACACTGCCACGCACCACGCAGCGTACTTGCGGGAATGCAGATCTGCATCATCGTGCGGGTTATTTACGCACTCACGCGCGTAGGTTTTGTAAATTCACGCAGGCACGCATTCATTTCATACAAAATCACGCACGGCACTACGAGACTCAGTGTGCCATATCTTGCGTCTCGCCCCGTACTCACGCGCGTGTGTACGTGTTTCTCCGCATGTAGGTGCGTGATCTGCATAAACGCACGTGGATGCGTTTTCAGTGTGTTTGACTGTGCGTGTTTTCTATACAAACAGAGATACTTACAAACAACGTTAAGACACGCATTCACGCACTACGCTGCGGGGTGCGTGGCAGTGTGATAATTTGGCCTAGCTAAATCTGGTGAGACCGTCCTCCTAGCAAAAACTGCAGAGCACATCTAATACATGTGTCATGCGTTTTGTGATCCACTGAAACTTAGGAGCAATTTGTTTATGTTTTAAGTTGTAATAATGTCTGAAACACAATTCCATTTGCCAGCTAAAATTTGTGTCTTTTCTATGAATTCATATCTAATGAGCCACCTGAAAATGTTGACTTATAAAGCTGAAACTTTGAAACTAATCTAGGAGATTTAAAAAAAAATTTTTGCTCCACCCTAACGGTCGACCCCCTCTCCCCTAAATCGTCTTACATAATAAGTGAATGACCCCTTACGAGTTGTGTAGGTCGCGGGTTCAAAAACAATTATCACATTTTGTTACATACCTATCTGTCGGCCTCTGTCTCTTGCAAGCCAGGTTTTGTTGCCGTAGAATTTCCTGTTGCATTTCCTCATTCCGTCTCGCTTCCTCCTGCAGTATCTCCTCTACCATCGTCTCGCTCACTCCCGTCGCCAGCGCAGTACGTTGCCGGAACATGGACAGCGGAGTCTGGTCTATTCCCGGGATCGTCTTCTTCAACTCCTCATACTCTTGCTCAAAGTAATGATATACTTTAGCGATAATCATTTTCGTTTGATCCTGATAAGAGACAAAATTAGATAGTGAAATTAAAAGTCATTTATTGAAATTGAAAAAGAGCAATGGTGGCCGAATGGTAAGGGTCCCGACTTCCGAGTTATAGGTCGCGGGTTCAAACCCAGCCAGGCGCATTACTCTGTGTAATTTATTTCATCACCACTGCTCTCAAAACGGTGAAGGAAAACATCGTGAGGAAACCGGCATGCAATAGAAACAAAAATTTGAAGACATGTGACGTCCACCAACCCGCACTGGACCCGCGTGGTGGATCACGGCCCATTCCCTCTCTTAAAGAGGAGGCCTTAGTCCCAGCAGTGAGAACATTAAAAGGCTATGTTATTGAAATTAGTCTGAGAATTTCGGAGAACCAGGGTTTCAAACATAGCCCGACAAATCGCCAAACTTAAGTGACAGGTCACAGTGGGCAGGGCACATTGCTCTTTGAACAGATGGTCGATGGAGCCGCAAAGTCTAAAGTGGTGACCGCGCACCGTAGAGGTCATAGCTCACTTACACGACTCTCCTCCCACACGGCAAAAAGAATATCATTCAAATATGGGCTTTAAATATTGCTCATAAAATATATATCACACTGGCATCATAAATTAGCAGACAGCTCGCTGTCAGCGAGCTTACCGCTGTCAGACTGCTCGGTAGTTAACGCCTCGCTGGCCGAACATTGTAGACAGCGAGGCGTCCGCGCGCTCACTGCTAGCAGTCGCCGCGGCGTCGCCGCTCATTCGGTCAGTATCTACACAAAAGCGAGAGCGGTCGGCGGGTGGACAGCTGGCCGTCTGCTAGCTGTCGCCGCGTGGACTGCTGGGAGCCTGCTAGCTGTCGCCGCGTGGACTGCGAGCAGTCTTATTAGTTTGGGGCGGTGTTGAGTGGGAGCGGTGTTGGCGCAGAGTCGTTTAACCGTGCTGTTACCTTAAGACGCAGTATTGGAAGGGCTCCCAGAAGGTAGACAAAAGTGTTAAAAGAGTGTCCATGTAGTTTCTTGCACATTCTTCTTCATAGAGATCTACGCTTTAGAATGTGCAGTTAGCGAATTTTACTGACTGACTGTCTTTCCGCTGATGAATGGAAAGAGATATTAACTGAAAGTCTTATGATTTTCGAGTAGATTGAGTGAGAGGTTTAGTTTTAACACAAAGATAATCTATGCGAAGCAAGCGATAGTATAATAGCGGAGGGGAGAGGGCATCAGGCGGCAAGGGCGCTCGATGCGTTTGGGGCGGGGTGCTCAATGCGCTCGCAACGGGGGTGCTTGATAGGCTTGCGTCTTGTCATACAGACGTAGGTAGGTATAGCAAAATACAGAATTGAAATGTGTTAGATAGAACAACGAAATCTTGAAGGCTTGTTTTTGTAAAGGAGAATGATCACGACAATATGGACCACGGTACAGAGTTGCGTCAATTCCAAAGTTGTTTTAGATGGTTTATAAATTAACCAAATGACCATCTAAAATTGCTATTTTGGAATCAAACCCCGCATTTCCAAGTTTTTTTAGAAAACGTAACTTAACCTCAAAATAGAAATATCCGTCGTGTATAACCAAATAACCATCTACAATTGCTATTTTGGAATCAAAACCCGCATTTCCAAGTTTTTTTAGAAAACGTACATAACTTAACCTCAAAATAGAAATATCCGTCGTGTATAGAGGTAAGTTTATAAGTCGTAGTTTGGAAAGCAGATTAATTAGCATATCTGATGGGATAGAGACTTAAATAAATCAGTACCTTGCCTTTATATTTCCTGTTAAAACAGTTACAAATACAAAAAAAGGAGAGCTGTAAAAAAAAAACAATAGAATTCAAATAGATCTTTAATTTGATTCAGTGACACTGGTAGCACTTAAAACATGTAGCTAGATATATAATCAATCATAGTATATCTAACCCTTACAGTAAGTAGGTAGGTAGGTACCTATACCTAAAGGAACAGCGAATGACTTTATTCATCATTTTCATTAAAAAAAATCATCTAAATAAGATGCTGGAGCAGTGATATCATTGTATCGAGCCCAACTCAGAAACCACACCACTGTCATTATGTGAGCACAGCAGCCTACAGTTCGCTTACCAACAAGGCAGTTGCAACAATAACCTACAATGGCTTGTAATGTATTTGCTACAGCATCGTCTCTGCTTATTAATAAATACGTGTAATATGTACGACTGTTCACATGCCTGGATTTAATCCTACCTCTTAACAAATAATTATTTAGGCCTAAAATCAGAGGAATATCCTCATCAATTTCAGTATTCACTTCCACTGAATATATTCCAGACTGACGAACATGTTCCCCGAAGTAAGATCTGGCCTGTTTTAATTGGTATGTACCTAGAGCAAACCGCTTAAGGTCAGTAATTGTGAGTCGTGGAAATCTATCCAAATGAGGATGATTGCCATCAATTGTTTGGAAGCTAGCTCTCCTTCTGTTAAGATTTTCTTGCTCTACATATGTTGCCAGATGGTTTACTAGAAAAAGTCTACTTTTAGCTATTGTAACATATTCCAAAGCCTCCGGTGGGTCATCTATGGCAACATGAAACTTATTTAATAAGGCACAACAAATCCTAAAATCATCATTGAGGTGCATAGCAGCTCTATTATTGAATACATGACGGAATAGTCTATAGTCTCTTTTTATCCTACCATTGACTATTTCTACGACCCAGCGACACATGGTTACTAGACGAGACCGATTCGCCTGCTGGGTTGTTAATTGGTGTTCATTTTCGAGGAGAGACTCTGGCATGTGGGTGATAAAACCGTGTTCTTGGAGTTCATTTATAACATCTCGAAATCCTCTATCAAGAAGAAAAATATCACCTCTTCTAAAAAATGATCTTATACAAGATCCCTCATTATTTAAGTTTAAACTTGTAATTGTAGCATCATTAACGCGGCTTTGTATGGACCAAGACATTCCACAATGTGGCCATCGCAACACACAATCAAAAATGGTTTCACTAGGTTGTCTAGTTTTTGTAAACTGTAGGTTTGTTTCTGAAACAAATAATTTGAACTACTTTACACAAAAACATAGGTAGCATCACATATAACTATTGCAGGTTTAACATCTGGTGGCAAATCAGGATTACTAAACAGTCCTTCTGGTATAATCTTATTTCGAGAAGCAACATCTTGTACAGTAAGATGATTAAATCCTAAGTGCAATGGGACCAAATCACTCATTAAACAATTTCTTGCTTTTGACATCCACCGTTCTAAAGTGGTTCGAGGTTTATTAAAAAGAGTAGCCAACCTTTCATTACTGTCACCAGTTCTTACCTTAACTAAATATATGCACAAGGCTATAGAAGAATTTGGTACCTGTTCTGCTAGATTTGGGATACTGTTAAGTAAATCATAAAACGGGTCAGCATTGAATCCAAGCCAATAATGACATACATATGGAGGCATCATCCTAATATTTGAAAAATCAAATCTGTTATTAGCTGCTCGCTGCATCATAATCATAATATTATCAAATTGACTACCAGTAAAATCCCTCAATTAGGAGGTTAATTCATTCCAAGAACCGTGATCCAAGTGGTGACGACAAACACGTGCACCAGATGGTACATAGAATTTATAATGATACAATAATTAATCTTTTATAGCACATGGTACAAGTAGACGTTCATTTTCAAAACAATTAACGAGTATGCAGTGGCCAGATGTGTTTGCAGCACGTCTATATAAAGATGATGTGATTTTTGGTACCGCTAATTGAACTGCTACTGGTCTTGAAGATGGAAGAGGAGGTGGCTCAGGAATATTGAAATCATCACTTGACACAGCATGTGCTACAGTAGGACGATTTGAATCATGCTGCTGTTGCCTCTGTACTTCTCTCGTAGCTGATCTCCAACATGCAGCACATACACGTTCCATTCTGGAAACCTAAAAAAAATAAGGTGCTTAAATATTTTTTCTGTTAGCCCGAGTAGACAGATTCTGTATTAGACACTCCATATTCTCAATAAGATACTAATAAATATTTACCAAGTGCAGTGGTACCAGTCTCATTAAAATGTTTCTTTCTTGTCGATCATGTCGCACAGGGTATGTTCTTGGTGCTCGTAAAATAGAATTTCCACAAGGGAAGCAGATTCTTCTATGTCCAAGAGCAGGCAAAGGCATAGCACTTCCTTCGCTCATTGTGTTAACTCGATTTTGAAGCAGTCCAAAACACTCGGAACAAATTATACTTCCTGGAGACAGCTGCAATCAAAAAAATATATTTGAAATGAAATATAAAAAAAATGTCATTAGAATATAGTATAATAGAATGAGCAAAGGAATGTCACAATCACCGACTTCAAGCCCAACTGAATGGGCCGCACAACATAATTATATTTTGTGCTTACAGCATGGAGAGTTTCCAATTTCAGCATTGTGACATTGATTTTATGCTATCATTTGTCTATAGTTTTTAAATATGTGATTTATAAAAAGCAAAAATTAAAATATAAAAAAGAGAGAATGACTGGGTAGGATTAAACTGTCTGAGAAATCAAGAAATAGACTGATAGGTATGAAAACGTCAGTAGAATGTGCTTACCTGAGTAGGAGTGATCCATGACTGTAACACATTGATCATCTGAGTAGTAGCTTGTTCCAAAGAATACTTGCGTTGGTTTCTTAGGATTGCAAAAAAACAGTTGATACACCGGTTTCGCCGGTCGATTGTTCTTGTTGTCGGTACCTCACGCGAAGTGGTCGACATTTTCAGTAGTCGCTTAATAGTACAGTACAGTACAACAAAATACGAATCACACACAAACTTCAAACAAAGTGAAAACTTCCTGGCGTAAAAACGTCCTGAAGTAAGATTCACAATTTCACACTAAAGTTAGCGATAGTGATTGAAAACAAGAAATAAACAAATAGTTACACGGAATATCACAATTACTGTGGAGAGTAGGACTCGATCAACACAAAAAAACTGTAATATTTAAATCGCAACGAACAAACTTAGCATGCACCACGCGCATTTGACATTGGAGTTTTTGACATTGACAATTCAATTTGAGACACCAACACCAATGTTGCCACTTTAGATTTTAAATGAAAATCGATTACTCGAATAAATACACTCGACACATAATTATTTCAAATGACTGATTTAGTTCTATAATCATTAATTTATTAAAAAGGTTCGTTTTATATCAACCCGAAGCAAGATAATTAAAAAAAAATCTATGCAATCATTCATATGTATCGTTAGCCAACAAAGTGAAATTGCTTTAAAAAGTTATGAAAGCAAAATAATACGACTACTGTGTGTGTGAAATACTAATTATTTCACACCACAGTATTATCATCTTGCTTTATTGTTTAAAAACCCCGCGATTTACCTTTCCAATGACTTTAAATTTATATTTATTAGTAATCGTATACAAAAAAAAATCGATTAGAGTTGTCAATATATTTAGTTATTTTTTTGATTACGGCAACACTTTAACGTGAGAATAGCCGGCGCCCAGCGGTAGGTACTTCATTTTAGCAAAACAATTTCATAACTTATTAAGTTTACAAAATAAACCCCTATGCAAAATTGGCATTCCAATTTAAGAATGACTTCAAAAATAAAGAAAATAATTGTAATATAATTTTAATCTTGATGCATGAGAAAAACCAGGACCGTTGATGGTCATGATCCTTTATTGTGTCATGTAAAAAGTCATTGGACAAAAGTTATTGTTTATGATGTTAGTAATACAAGTCCTGCAAGATTGATAGTACCTATTTACAAATAAACCTGTATATCTGTGTCATATTTTCTTTAATGTGTTTTACTTAATTTTTACCTAATGTAATTAGTGTAATTGTAATTATTTTGTCATTCTGGACACAAAATAGATAGGTACAGAACACAATCTCTTGCATGTACTTCACTTATTATACCTACGCTCGGTGGACGCACACTAATGAGCGTTTGAGCCGAAACTGTTCGACGAGCGGGCCGAGGCGCTCCGAGATATCGTGTCCGTGAGCGGTGTCTATGTGTGCGTTGTGAGAGCGCACACAGTATGTAGATTGTCTTATGTACCTATATATTTTGTGTTCTGGTTGTCTAAATAAATAATATATGTTCGGCGAAGACAAGCCGCACAAACAAGAGCTTTTGGTACCTGATCTTCCTCTAGTTCTCTTTTTACATTTCCACTTACTTTTTTCTTTACAGTTTCTTCTTTCGGTTCAATTTTAGGTAATGTTTCTTCCTGTTGAGATATGGGACGTGACGCGTTAGCTTTATTCTTCTGCACAATTCTTCTGTCCACTGGTTCTTTTACAGAAGCTGTTGCAGACAACTCCTCGTTTTCAGTATTTGGTAACATCTTCTTTTTCGAAGCTTTGCTCCAATCCTCTTTCTGCGTCTGTTTCTCCTTCTCACAACTCATTGAAGGTGTAGCAGCCAACGCCTCATCGCGCTGTGGAAGATTATCATTTTCTGAATTAGATAACGGCTTCTTCTTCTTCTCTCTGTACTTCTTCGACGCTTTGCTCCAAACCTCCCTCTGCCTCTGTTTGTCCCTCTCACTCATCAGAGCAATGTTTCTCTTTTTCTCTTCTTTCCTCTTCTGATGGTACGCTCTATCTCTAGCCTTCTTTAACTCTTTCTCTTCTTCAGTCATTTTGTCTAGAAATCTCTTTTTTCTGGCATTAGCTTTCTCTCGTTCGCGTAAATAAGCTAAACTATTTTTTTCAAGTTCTATTTTTTTACGTTTTCTCTTTTTCTTAACCTCTTCAAGTTCCATGTTACTAAAAAATTTTCAATTTTTTTTAAAACTCTCTATACATATATATCAACCAGGGATGCTAGGGAGCTCTATAACCGTAACCGAAACTATCGGATATCCGATATAAAATAATATCCATAACCGTAACCGAATCCGAAATAAAAGTATCGGATAATATCGGATAGGGGCGGAGCTTAATCGCGACACGTTATGACAGGTTGTTTTGTTGATCGGCCGGGAAGCGGCCGACACACGCGCGCATTTTTTGTATCATACTCGTTATTAATCGCTATTTATATTTAGCTTCTGAAATTCCTTAAAAATCTAATATCCGTAACCGAAATAATCCGAAACTAACGGATAATCAGAAATAATTTCATATCCGTATCCGTATCCGGTATAATAATCATTTCTATATCCATATCCAATCCGTATCCGAAATTTCATATCCATAACATCCCTGATATCAACATCTATCTTTACATCGCCGGCTCCGGAGAATAAAATGATAAACGCAAAAACACAAGTTTACGGGACAAGCAAAAAATATAAAAAATGGGATTACTCATCAGGATCAGTAATCTAATTTTTTATGTTTATCACATCTTTGTTTACTGATCCGCTCCTACTGGTCGTGGCGTGATGATATAAATAGCCAATAACCATCCTAAATAAAGGACTAAAAAACATTTTTTTTTTTCAATTCGAACCAGAAGTTTCTGAGAACGAGCGAGATCAAACAAACAAACTAACTCTTCAGCTTTAAAACAATAATATAAATATAACTTTAGTAATTAAATAGTAATTTCGGAAACGTTATCATCATTTAAAGAACGCTCCGTCAGTTCCGGGAACATTTCTAAAATTACCGTTCCCGAATTGACTTTTTCAAGTAATCGCGCCACATTTAGACGGCAGCCATCTTTGACGTCATGTCTGGCTTGGTTCATGAACAAATTTAAGGTTATTATTCGTATTTATTACTATAAAACGTACCTTTTCAATTATCCGAATTAACAAACGCATTTCTAGTCTGATGAGTTACTGATATACGCTTTATAAATAACAAAACAAAAGGTACTTACCAAATATTTTCCAATTACTTCAGCGAAACTCGTTTGACAGCCACTTTGTTTACATCTCTCACTGCACGGTACCACAGACATTATAGAGGCTGCGTTCCAATACACAATTCGTTCAGGCAATCGAAACTGCGTTCACTCAAATGACACAAACATTGTCGAACATAATATTGTGACATGATTTTTTTTTCTAATGCATATATTTGATAAGATTGAAAGCCAGTAAGAAAAACCGTCTAGTTATTTTTATGAATATTTGGAATGCTACTTATGATACGTTCTCGAAATGATTTTTTGTACTTATTTCTTCGAATTAAGTTTTTGTTGTCTAAAATGTTTTTTTGCGCCAAAATAAATACTTTTCTTTCTTTCTTTCTTTTCTTTCTTTCTTTCTAATTAATGATAATTATGTTTTTATTTTAAAACTGTATGAAGATCATATACTTTATGCATATCCAGGGTGTCTTTGGACGGATCTAGTACATGAGTTTCTGGACCCTCCAGTGATGGAATTTTTCATAGATTTTTTCCAATATTTTTTTTTAATCTTTACGTTTTACAATTTACACTGTACAAAATCATTAAACGAAAAGTTTTCGTAAAAAAAAAATGAATGAATTACTTTCAAGATTAAAAATGTCATTGGGATTGATTAGGTAAATGATTTTATCTACCTCGATGACTTTTAAATTTAAAAACAGTTTTTTTTACTCAAAATATCATCGGTGTTGGTTAGAATAAAGATATTATACAATTTAAATTTTTAAAAGTAGTTTTTTTTTTTATAAACAAAAAAAAAGAAAAAGCGACGAAAAAGTCCACCACTGGGGGGTCCAGAATCATGTATTGGATCCGTGGTATTCCATGGGACCTTTCATCCCCATCGACCATCCTTTTTGCGAGCAACGTGCCCTACCCACTGCCACTAAAGTTTGGTTATTTTTCGAGTTACGTCGGTAACATTGATTCTCATCACATCTGCTCGAAATCAACTATCGTACAGTTGACTGGATTAGACGCTACACACAGCCATCTGAACGGAGGATCCTGCCCTTACAACGGGGGTTGGTTTGCGTTTAACTTTACACCCTTTTAGGATCACCTATAAAACTGGTGACCCCTACCCGTCGGTGGTACCTACATGTCAGAATACTAAGTGGCAGGAGGAGTGGCAGGCGGCCGCCTCCTTCTGCGAAGCAGTAATGCTAGCAAAGGAGGCCGGCCGCATCCCGTAACGGCGTTCACAGCGCCCCAGCCGCCGCCGGGATTCCGATCCCGATTTCCGGCCACCGTAGGCGCGGGCTTGCGGACGGCGAGCAATGGGTAGCTCGCTGTCCGGACCGTGCCCAAGTCGTCGACGGCGCGCACTGTTCCCGCGCGCCTCAAGGAGCTGTCAGCAACAGCAGGGACCCAACTGGGTCGAAGCCTACTGGGGCCAGGGTTAGTTCGAAAGATACTCAGCCCCAATACGAAAGGCAACGAAGGAACAGGAGTGGGTTTTTAGTCAGTAAAAGTTTTACACTATCTCCCGCTCCGCCAAAGAGCGGGGGATGTCATTAGATGATTTTTAAACCGCGAAAAAAAAATACTGAGTGGCAGGCAGGTCAGTGAGAGAGTACTGAGACCCTACCACGAGAATTTAACGCGATCCATTTTACGTCTTAAACGGAACACTGAAAAGGGATGGACCTATAGGGTCAACTCACACCGAAAGAGCGGCGAAGGGCAGCGAAGCGCAGCGAAGCGGAGCGCAGTTTCAGTTTCATATGAATTTTAATTTTATTATCATTACCATAATACTTATTATCGCATGAGAAACACGAACGAGAGAATTCCCCGGAATTCCTGCGGCGCCGCGGGCATCCGCGCGACTCGTTCGAAGTTAAAATTCATATGACACTGAAACTGCGCTGCCCTTCGCCGCTCTTTCGGTGTGAGTTGACCCAAACAGGGTTATTCGTAAAACACTAAAACCTGTATTACTATCATCACAAACAACTTCTGTTTTATGACTTTTTACAAAACATAATACATTTACCAAAACCGACCTTTAAGAATTGTTCTTTCTAACGCATTTCAACTCTGTATTTTGCTACACGCGCCAGCGCATCAAGCACCCCCACCGCTCGATCACGGCTCCTCTCCGCTATTGTACAAACTATTCAATTTTTTTTTGTTTAAAAAAATTGTACAGTCGAGAATGCAAATGCGAATATTCGTTACATCACTCCCACCCCCGGTATAATAAACGAGCGTTTGTCAAATACAAGGTGTAAGGGACAGCCCTCCACAAACTTTAAGGGCTTGCTCAGTAGACGAAACTGAACAGCATGCCACAATTTTTTTTTCAGCAAAAAAAAAATCCGCCTCACCATACAAAATTATAAACTTGATTGGACAGTTTGTATAGAGAGGCCGATTTTTTTTTTGTTTCCTGAAAAAAAATTTTGTGGAATGTTGTTAAGTATCGTCTACTGAGCATGCCCTTAAAGTTTGTGGAGGGCTGCCCCTTACACCCTTTATATCAGGCAGGCAGGAGGTTATAAAATAGGTTACTTACCAATTGTATTCCTTCGGCAGAGTGAGATACTTCGCTGTTGCATTTCGGGCAAAACACTTTGATTTCGTTTCCATTATGATCTTCAGTTGGCTCAGGAGCCAAGGAGTCTTCATCCTGTAAGGAAAGAAAATAACCATTATTACTTGTATTTAGGTACGGGTCATTGCACTCGGTCAGATGACGTTTTCTTAAAGAAATCAATTTCGTACATGCGTAAATTAATACAAGTTTTGAAGAAATGGTACTTTATTTTTTAAATTTTATCTTTACAAATCGATAGTGTTTCATGTACCGGATCGACCCTCCAAGGGATTAAAACGATTAAAATTTAGCGGTGTATAGGTCGTGGGTTCGATTCCCACCCAGAACAAATGTTTATGTGATGAGTGAGCATGATCATTTGTTCTGTAATTTATTTATAATACGTATGTATGTTTATCAGTTGTCTAGTACTTATAACACAAGCTCTGCTTAGCTTGACTAGTCAGCGTTGAGCATGATCATTTGTTCTGTTTGGGTGTACCCACACACAGAACAAATGATCATACTCATCACACAAACATCGATCCTGGGTGGGAATCGAACCCACGACCTCCGGCATAGCAGTCAGAGCCACTAACCACTAAACCAACAGGCCAGTCAATTGGATAATAATTTCAATAAAAAACTAAAATAGCAGTTGAATTTTTATTTTGGTATAAAAATAAATAATTACAGTAGCCATCACGGATCTTGAGCGGTTGCGCAGAAGTCAAATAGTCAGTCTCTTTAGTGGTGCGAAGTGAGACGCGGGGGCGGGGGAGTATCAGTGATTGGCTCGCCGCGCCATCGCGTCATAGACGTCACTCCTAATTCGTTCCCTGCATTGCTGCATGTATCTAACAACGAAGACGATTGGCTCGCCAATGTATGGAATGCGCAAAGCGATCCCCACTCTGACGCCGAGCGCTCAAGATCCGTGATGGCAACTGTACACACATTTGTTTAAATATATCTACTTCTTAATGTTTCACAGACATTTTGAGAAACACATCATCACTACAATTACTCAGAAAAGACACATTCAATGTTTTCATCCACTACCATATGAATAGGCTTTCCTATTCATCATGAAAGGTCAACAAAAGGTCACCTAGGAATGAGGCTGGTGCGGTTATATTTGCTCGATGCCTGGCCTAGCCAAAATACCATAACAACGTCATGTTATAACAACTTAGCTTAGTCGGGCTTATAATGATCCCACTGTTGGGACTCAGGCCTCCTCTCTAGGAAAGGGAATGGACCCTAATCCACCACGCGGGCCCAGTGCGGGTTGGTGGATGTCACAGGTTTTCGAATTTTTGGTTCTAGGATATGTCGGTTTCCTCACGATGTTTTCTTCACCATTTTGAGAATTGTGATGAAATAAATTACACAAAATAATGCGCCCGGCTGGTTTTGAACAGGTGACCTACAACTCGTAAGTCGGGGCCACCACTGCTCAACACTTCCAATCCTATTAAATCTTCGGACTGCTGAACATTGAAATAAGAGGATGTATTTGTGATCTCAGGTAGTAAATGCCACTCATTAGCAAACAAATGTATCTCGCATATTCTGCAACTGATGGAAACATAATAATTATGTTCTTTAAGCAATATTTATATTTTTATAATAATATATTTCTTATTTTTTTATATTGCCGGAATTCCAGAGGGTGACACTAAGTGTGTTGCCCTCTATGTAACTTGTGCCGATTCTCCAGGGTGCTGCTTGAGACTGAACATCGATTGTTCATTATGTATGTATGTTGCATGCACTAATGGATATCTGATCAGTTGGTGAGTGGTATCTCTGAGTGCTCGGCTATTTTGCGACTACTTTTGTTACCTTGGCTAGGTATACCTACCTGTTAAAACAATTGTATGTGCTTATAATAATAAATAAATAAATATTACCTTGAAGAAACTAGGAATTAAATGCCCTGATTGATTATTACAATCCCTATAAATACATTGGTTAGAAGCAATCCCTATACAACCAATACCATGTTTAATTCTCTTTTGTAAGAAGTATTCACACATTTATAACGAGGCAGATAATTAATTCGGCCAATTCTTCGTACCCCAACAGCAGCTGGTCGAGGTGGTGGTACAGGCAATATTGGCTCATTTTGTATATTTAGTACCCACTGCCGCTTAGCTCTTATCCAACATGAATGACATGCTAGCAGTTTTGTCCTCCGATCCTGCAACAATGTAAAACCTTCACCTTTACAATTTTAAGTAGATAATATTGGCAGAAATATTTCAGGTAATGTAATAAAAGTGGAATGTAATCATAACGGCTGCTAATTATTAGGGTGCAGTCTTAATTGGACAGCGTTTTGTAAGAATGGATTAAGCGACACTAGAGAGAATTTGAGAAAATAAACGCTGTCCATAAATGCACAGCGTTTATGTTTATTTAGCGTTTTTGCTGTGCATTATGGACAGCGTTCATTTTCTCAAATTCTCTCAAGTGTCGCTTAATCCGTTCTTACATAATGCTGTCCAATTGGCGTGTAGTTTGCTGCTGACTGTTTATTTGCTATATTAGCGCCCAAAATAGTGTGTATGCCAAATTAAAATTTTTCTTTTTTCCTTACAATAATATATTATTCAGTAGAACGCAAGCACAAATAGATAGGTACAGAAGACAATCTCATGAATGTACTTCACTATTTATACCTACGCTCAGTGGACATATACTAATGAGCGTTTGAGCCGGAACTGTTTGACGAGCAGGCCGAGGCGCTCCGAGATATTGAGTCCGTGAGCGGTGTCTATGTGTGCACGCACAGCATGTAGATTGACTTCTGTACCTATCTATTTTGTGACGCAAGGTAGGGAACAGCACTCACTAACCTGATAGTGGGTATATCATGAGAAGAATATATCGACTAATGGACTGATGTCTTCAACTGTGTGGTATCGCACTGGATAACGCTTCCCCATAACAGAGCATCCACAACCGATACACACCCTTGGGTAGCCCAGCGCTCTGCAATGTGTACCTTCTACTGAGCATTGGTTTAACAAAACATAACATGCCTTGCAAATCAACCTATCTGAGGGAAGCTGAAATCATTAAATAATATATTCATTAAAGAAATACATGATATATATATGATAAATTGTTTTACTCTTTCGAATTATGGAACTGGGGTTTAACATGACCTCTTATAGCAGGGCTGAAGTTGAACCGCCCGGCATTTTTGTACTATGACTTCGTTATTGCAGGCCTGCTAACTGGCGTTTACGAATTCCGCTCAAGATTTATTCATCTTTTTTTTTATAGACTTTTTGTACTATATCGTGCTATTTGGCGTGTATTTGAAAGCAAATGACTGTCCTTTGAGAGTCTATAATATCAAATTAAGCAATCTTCAAGCATAACTAACTGTTCAACTCTGTACAAAAGTCGTTCAACTTTAGAACTGTCATGGTACGATTTTTAACGATTCAGAAGCAGGCCCGCTTTTGAAATGAATTTAACTCACTGGGAATTGAACGTTTCCATAAAAGGTCATGGTAACCCCCCTGAACTGTTTATTGTAAGAGAAGTTAAAAATATGAAAATAATTACTAAGTTGGTACACATACCACTTGTATAGATAACCATTCAGCCAATATATTTTGTAATTGCGGTGTTAATGTATTCACAATATACCTTTTTATGCGCTTGGTGGCCACACTACAATTCAGACACCTCATCATTGCGTTGTTGATGTGTGGATGCATCGTAATCAGAATCCAAATCGAAAGCAAACAAGTCCAATAAGCACAGCAGAATATTTAAAGTGTAAACGAAAGTCCGATAAACGAATAGCGTAACGTCAAGTTTAAAAAAAGAAAACAGAGTAATAAAACCAAAATAAATAATAGTTCACAACAAACAATCTTTATGACATTACATTGACACTGACACTGACAGACCTGTGCAGTATTATTAATGTCAAAATCTGTGTTGCCGCACCTAAAACTTTAATCTGCCGAATTTTAGTATAAAATCGCAGGTCCGCCCTAAAAAAAATTACATTTAAATTAGAAAATCAACAATTAAAGGAACCACAAAGGAATCCGTTTCTATATTTTTTTCACTTCATATGAACGACGTCAATCTCATGCTTTTTAAATAAATATTGTTCTTTGCTTTTCAATTTGACACACGTATCGTGACACCTGAAACGCATGAAATATACAATCTCCTTGATTTCTAAAGACTTTTAGCTAGGAGAGCTTCATTTACTGCGGGTGTTATTAATGATTGCCGACATTGTTAGTTTTTAAATAAAAAAGTGTAAATTATGTGAAGCACGTCAATTAATAATATCTTAATATTAATCGAAAATAAAGAGATAATTAAGTATGTTATAAAGAGTACAACATATAATTAATTGACTTGTAACATAATAATAGATAACTTACTTTCACAATCAGCTGAAAAGTTAGTTAACTGGTATAAAAGTTAACTAATTATTTTACACTAGGTTTTACCCGCGGCTTCACCCGCAGTC
Organism: Mythimna albipuncta; assembly: GCA_929112965.1. Lineage (NCBI taxonomy): Eukaryota > Metazoa > Arthropoda > Insecta > Lepidoptera > Noctuidae > Mythimna > Mythimna albipuncta. The sequence continues at coordinate 4,497,079 of OV815988.1, forward strand.
ATAAAAAAATCCTATGTCACTCGGAAATAAAGCAGCTTTCTACCGGTGAAAAATTTTTAGCAATCGGACCAGTATGTACTTTCAGAGATTTATCTCCTACAAACAAAATAAACAAATTTTACCTCTTTATAAATTTGTGTAGGTGTAGATAAACCATTTTTTGCAATGATTTACTTGAAGTTAATTTAAATAATAATAAGACAAATTGCATTACGTGATTTTGATTTATTATTGCATATGTAGTAGGTGCAGCTGGATTTAAAGTGGCGCTAGTAGTTCCAACTTGGGCTACGGCTGCGGTAGTAAATAGCAGTGATGGCTGTAATAAAAAACACAAAGAATTAATTTAGCCAGTAATTTGAAAAGTATAGGTGAAGACGTAATGAGACAAATAACATTTTGCTTTTCTAATATGAAATGTATAAATCCAATAAATAGGGGCAATAACATTTAATAATAATAATAAACTATTTATAGGTGACTTCATTTTGAAATTGAATGAAACTTAGACTCCCTAGACTATGAAAGCAAAAATATTATAATGAGGTATTCACTTACAGAAAGAGTCGTTATGATAAAAGTTTGAATTGGACAAGCTCCTGATTTTAAATATCTATTTCCTGACTTTTTTATTACGAAATCATTGTTTTCAAAGTGTAGGGAACAAATTGTGCTATTTTTTGTAGGTACCCATAGAGCCCTACCAGTTGCCTCTATCCATTTTCTTCTTAAATCTGGTTCTGTTGGAAACCTAAAAATAAAGTTGAAAATAATTGTATATTTTTATATAAACTTGAAAACTAAGTACAAAAAAAATATAATTAGTAAAATAAAATATAATCACCGTTAATAAACAACGTTATTTTACATAGTAAATCGGTAATGCTTACAATTAGGTACAACACTCGATATTGAAAGATATTGTCAAATTCAAACACTACATCATAGGCAGTAGAGGATGAGTGAGTGCCTACGCGTTAATTTGGCGCGTGGCAGATATCGCAACTAATCGTCTGAGAACGTGTTGTGTGTTTTTTATTGTTTCCTAAGTAAATAATCGTCGTCATTATACCGAAAGTGATTAAAGAGGTGGCTGAGATATTATCTTGGAAATCAAACGTACTAGTTAAGAGGAACGAGAAAATATCGGGCCTACGGTAGGTAACATTTTCCAAAGTTGACCCATTTCACCAAATAATTTTTCGGGTGACTATAACAATAAAATTCCCCTACATATTCGTATCCGAGCAGTGCCTAGCAGGAAAACAGAGTTTGTTTGAACTCTGCTACTACGTATTTTAAATCTAAATTAAGTGACTATCACGACGATGTGTGAATTAAGCAAAATTCACGCGAAAAAAAAATAGTGCCAAATCTACAATCGAAACATATACCTAGTAGTGATGTAAATGCACCATATCACTAAATTAACAAAGCTTAAATTGACAATGGACTCATCCGATTCTTCTGATAAAGAATAACTGGATTCAGATGCTAAAAGTGCTACTAGATATTTAATAAAAGATTTACAAAGTTCTCATGACAAGTTTTTTTGTTATAATTATGCAAATGAAAATTACCTCTAATTCAATCTATTTGTTATCTTTCCATGTAACAAAATCGAACTTGAAAAAATTCGAATTTTTATTTAATTAATATTAAACAAAAATAACTATTGTAGCATATATTTCTTAGTATGTAGAATAGGAATACGTAATAAATTGTATAAATTCCAAAGAGGTACGACAAATTGTTTTGAATTATATAAGGGGAAAACAGTTAGGCTGGCAACATTAAGTACGCCCCCAGCGACGCGCCAAACTAACGCGGTCGGAATCTAGAGGTCAGTGACTCTGCATTACATGCGTTCCAAATAAAAATAGGCAAGTCGTTAACCAAGATCTGTCAAATGTTTGTTGAAAATTACGGTTTGCAAGGAAAACTTATTTGAGTATCAATTGCGGTACCTATTTTTTGTTTTGTTTTAATGAGTCTCAGTTAAATCTCGAAGTAAAAACGTTATTGTTTAAATTGGCTAAAAATACATTGTTTAAGACAAAATTAGTTCAAAAAAAAATTTCTTTCATATTTTTATTGTTAGGAACAACATTTGCCTTCTTCCATTTGCCACTACTCAGACAATTCACACAGTGACACAGCGATGAGCAAAATTGAAAAACTAGATTCTGATTAAACTTTTTTCGTTCATGATTCATAAATAAGTAATTTCTAGTTTTGGTCACCCTACCCATTTTTTCGATTTGACAGATAACACAAAGGCCAAAAGGCCATGCCAAGAATTGAAAAAAAAAATCGATTTGACAGTATGTATGACATCACAACGTCGGCGTCAAAATGGATGCTATTCTTTCTTATTTGGAACGCATTGTAAGACGCCGGCGTTACATCGCAATGGACACTTTACATAGTACGGTTCAAAATGTAATATTGCAAACAATTTTGTGAAACATTTTGCACCGTTACAACAAATTACGTTATTATTATAAACATCACTTATGTTTACAGGTTTTTACACTTACCGGTGAAAAGAAATCCCTTTTTCAGATACAGTACACTTTTGACTTCTTTTCCGACATGTTATAACAGCGCAACTGGGCATTTTTTTGACAATACTTCTCACAGTCACAGTATGAGCGCAATTGACGACTGATGTAAATAAAACTTTGCTTGAACTATGAGCATGTGCGTACTTAAACGGACGCTTGCCACGCCCACATCGATTTCCAACGTCACATCTTTTTACCCAATCCAAGCGCCCACTACTACACACGCAATTCAGTAAAAGGAATAGATACACAGTCGCACTCACACCCGCGTTTTATAAATCTAAACGTACTACACAATCAATTGTAAACCTTATTTCAACAAAACCAGGGTACATTTATCAATAACCGAACTGTTCACACACACTCACGAAAACATGGCCGACTATCGCTGTGCTGTCATAAGCATCCATTTACGCTAGTGATTGACTAAATTGAAAAGTTGTCGATACTTCTATTTTTTAGTCAACTAAAATTTCTTTTTGGTCATGAATCTAAATTAAATAAAAAAGATATTTCCAGAAACTATTATAATAATGTAATAAAAGCTAGGCAAGTGTGTAAATAGTTCGATTTTCGAAGATTGTTTTTCCGAACCAAAAAACATTCTTTTTTTATTATGAAGTAAAAATTTATAGTTTTCAGATTTATTCCTATATTTATGCTATAAGACCTTGCTTTACGCCAAATTTCAGGATTCTGGGTCAACGGGAAATAGGTATTCAAACTCACTGTCGACGTGGATGGTTATATCACGTTAATTATTATCAACTACCTTTTTCCCGCGGCTTCACCCGCGTACATAAAATGTAGCCTATGTCACTCAGGAATAAAGCAGCTTTCTATTGGTGCTAATTTTATTGCAATCGGACCAGTACTTTCAGAGATTACCTCCTACAAACGAAACTCTACTTCTTTATTATATTAGGTGTACATACAATACAATATTGTAACTCGGCCGTTTCTTAACATAAACATGCAATAGTGCTGCCCGTCTCCAGCATTTTAATTACATTTGCCTACTTTGTGTTTCCATTTAGTTTTGTTACAATTTTTATTTCCTACCAGCAGAGCAGTCTGAGTTTGTTTGTCTTTTCGAGTGACTCCTGGATCGGTACTGGCTGAGTTTGGCAGCATCAACAATGGCAAGGCATTCCTTTTTAAACGTTTTCTATTTGACGATTGCAGTATATACTCCGCATCAAAATGATTTTCACAAACTCGGTAGGAAGTAAATTTAGATTTTTTTTCCAAATCATCTCGACGGATCAGTTGTAACCATTGAAGACGTCTGAAAAAAAAAATCCTTTTATAGGGAAGCCGCGTTGCAAAACTCCAATCTTTCCAAACTTCAACACCTTCCTTTTTCTTCTTCCTGCCCTTATACCATATTACTTGGGGTCAGCGCAACAAATTCTTTTCTTCCATTCTGTCGTCTCACTTTTCACGCTATCACTAACTCCCTTTTCTTTCCTATCACTTCTCACACAATCCATCCATCTTTTCTTTGTAAATTCATAACTCTTTTAGCAACATGCTTTTCATCTCAACCTCTTCTCTTTCTTCAACACCTTTCTACTCAACTAAAATGCAAGAAACAGCTGACGAGTAATTTTAATAACTTTTTATCTCAACATATATACAGCGCAACAACACAAAACAAACATTCTTTGGTCACCAATGCCAAGCTGAACAGCTGGCTACGAATGTTTTGAAATCACAACCCTCTCAAACATCTAAATATTCTAAGAATGTTTCAGGAGTCTAGCTGATGTTGTTGTTATTAATACCGAAAAAAAAAACGATTTTTAGTTGTTTAAGTTGTTATAACAACAACAGAAATACTTAAACTGAGAAAATTTCAACTATCTAGCGACAGACAGACGGCCAAATTTATTTTTTCTAGTACTATTCATACATACAGCACATTGAACAACTATATTAATAATAAAATACCACGTATTTATGGCCTGCGCAAACTTGAGACAAGACGTGTTAGATAGACTTGTCTGCGACAAGACTATTTTATCTACGACACGGGGCGTTAGGACTGTTGATAAAATATCGATATAACAATATTATTGTTTTTAAGTCAAAGCCGACAAAATAAATTCGAAAAAAATATCGATATTTCGATATATCGACATTTTATCAACAGCTCTAGCGCCCCGTGTCGTACGTAGACAAAACAGTCTTGTCGCAGACATCGTAGACAGAACACTTGTGTGTCGCAGGCGACGTAAACAAGTCTGCGATGCCGTAGACTAGTCTGTCTAAGACAGTCTTGTTTCAAGTGAGCACAGGCAATTACTTTGAATTATACAAACTAACAAATCAAAATACACATGCCCCGAAACACAAGCGTAACCGTATCATGATTTCACTCGTGTTAATCACTTTCATTTACTTTATTTATTAATCCAGACATCTTCTTTTTCGGGAGATAAAAGGAAATACAAGTATCCATTAAAAAGACACACATTATGTACCTACCTACTAGTAAGTAAAATTATTTTATAGTCATACCTTTCAGACTCTCCAGGTAATCTAAAAAAAGTTATGTAGCTCTGGATGCGATAATGACGAATTCATACAACCATAAACAGCACAATATATCCTACCCGACATATTTATTAAATATGTACTTCAATTTATTTTTAGTGAAGAATTCGCGCCGTTTCTTGGTAAAAAACGATACACCGTCCGTTCGTCACTGCGGCTCAGTCACGAGTCGACTGTCTGCTGCATGCCGAGCGCATGTCGATGCCGAGATCGAGGCACGTAGCACAAAATAGATAGATAGAGACGGTCGGACAGCGAGCTACCCATTGCTCGCCGTCCGCAAGTCCACGCCTAACTACGCTGCGGGGTGCGTGGCAGTGTGATAACCGCTTTCCATCCAATCAACGCAACACAAACCAAGGTCACCGTGGTTTATGTGTTTGAGTTCGCATCCATTTCTCCACTCCTTTAAGCCGGATACAGACTTTAATGTTACGTAAATGTGGACGTCGCGCGCTACATCCCAACGCAATAGAGGTCAAGATCGGTTGAATGGACAGTAAAAATATTAACGCGAATCGAATGCGGTGACGTCATTCCGTTTTAGAGATGGACGAAATGCAAAAAGTATTGATATTTTTTTTTAGTAAGTATCAATATTGTTATGGGTACTTATTTTTATAAATAAATTTAAGTACGACCTCAAAGGGACTACTTTATATGTATTTCGATATACCTATAAGCATCACCTTATATACTACTAATAGATTAAGTACTAAAAAAAGTAAAGATTGACTTTATTCCTGAGTGACATAGGCTACATTTTGTGTGCGCGAGCGAAGCCGCGGGCAATAGCTATAATAGATAAATATGGAAACCTAAAATGTAAGTATTTTTGTACAATAAACCAAATTTAAAACAAAATTAAACAAAACGGTTACGGTTTTTTTTTTTAAACAATTTTTTTTATGATCATTAATATTAACAGAATACAATAATATATTTCAACATACCACTTGAGGTACAGCGGTTTTTTTTAACCGTTGCATGCCTTTGTTAGTCATATATTTATCGCTTTCTAAAAAATGTCTTGAACATACAACGCTGCTTGGGTTTAACTGATAGAATTTATCAGATCTTTGACTCGTTATAATAGACATCCATTTTATACGTTGCTCGGGATCCCGAGGAAAGCTAAAAAAAAAAAATATATCGACATCATCTCATGAAATGAGGTGTCAAAATTAAATAAGTATTACATTTTTATAAGTACTGGCATATAAATTAGTACACGTATGAGCTTAAAAAAAAAAAAAAACGAAAATAAAAAACAGTAAAAATAGCGTTTTCCATGAGTCCACGCTCTCAATGAAATAAGTCGTCACATAATACCCAAACAAATAGAATAGCTTGATTTTTTTAAATAGTTTTATTCGAGACAACACCGTTTACAAACACAAAGTAAAGTAAAGTTAAAAAAAAGAACAAAAGTACAGAATACACCGGGCGTGTACCTGAACGTACCGAAACGGTGACTAAATTTTTTTATCTCAGCTTTTACCGGGCGTTAGAGACACCCAAGTCGCATGCCCCATTCACGTGGCTTTAGTACGTCTTTACATTTGATAACGCAGAAATGTTTAAGTACCTTTACCAAAGATTTTTTATTTTGTTAGCTTTTTCTGTCCCTATAATGGGCAAAGGTCTACCTTATGCTACTTTGGCCCTTATTTTGTCGTGCATGCGGCAAATGTGTCCTGCACATTTCAGTTTGACAGAATAGGTAATTTAAATTATTAAACCTAGCAAGAAAAGCCGTGAGGTGTTAGTATATTTTTATAATAATAATAATAATTACTTTATTTCAAGTTCGCACTCATAGAATGGTTGGTAACAATATTAACTTAAAACTATGTTAGTAGCTATTAAAACTCAAACTCATTTTATGCCTACTCTGCGGAATGCGCCAGGCCTGGCTTTACTTTTTGATGAAATGACAATAAGTAATTACTATACTTAAAATACAGTGATGATAACTATGTACCTAATAATAATGTTAATACTTACCGAAAATAAGATATCCCATCCTTTTTTTTCGTCTTAGATGTGTAATTTTTGCATTTTTTAAATGCGCACTTAGGCATGTTTTCTATCGGAGCGCTCGGACGCTACTACACTAAAAGCGCTCTTGAATGTTCGAGAATGCGCTCGTTTTGTGCGGACGTTTTTATCACTGTCTGTGTAAGTTCGCAACGGAAACACAAACGCAAAAAACACGATTCACACGTCACACAGAGAAATAGCTAAGTGAGATAGTTTAAGCGAATGCACACACACGGGAGTCGAATCGAACTCCGTGACGTCATACCGTTTTAGGGAAGTCCGATCCGAAACGCAAAAAGTATCGATATATTTTAAAATATGTTTCCATATTGATAACAATATTTTGTATCTATATCCAATAAAAAGAGTAATACAATAATGAGGTAAAGTTTGTTTTTATTAGTTTTTGTTTGTAAGAGGTAGGTAATCTTTGGAAGTACTGATCCGATATCTAAACTTTTTACCGATAAAATGCCGTTTTATTCCTGAGTGACATAGGCTATTTTATACACGTGGGCGAAATCGCGGGCAAAACCTAGTTCGTAAATATAGGATCGATTTAAATATACCTCAAATACCTTACATTACTGAAGTAGACTAATCAATAAATAGACTAATCAAAATAAACAATTTCTAATTCATCAAGTAATCATTATTTGAAATCAGAAATTAATTAATAATAGAGGCAATGGCAGCCAACTGGCTGACGAGTTGTAGATCGCGTATTAAAACCCAGCCAGGCGCAAAAAAATATCATCAAAATTCAATGTGGCCCTCTAGTGGACAAAAAAAAAAAGTTTTGTGTAAAAACAAAATAAGATAAATATGTTGTGTTCGGTATCATTTGAAAGGGCTTCAGAGTCTACGCAGCTGTTTCACTGCTTCACTAATAAATAGAAGTTTACTGTTAATTACCTACTTCTTAATTTGACAAGCTTTTACAAGTAAATAGTATACAAGCACAGTGATTTAACACCAAAATTGTTTCAATAAAAAAATAGTAAAAATAGTGAAATCCGACTACGAAAAAAAGAAACAAAATTTTCAGGATGCTGCTACTTTGTTTATTCCAGCATCCTGAAAATTTTGTTTCATACTTTTTCAGCGTCGTTTTTTTTTGCGTCGTAGGCAGGTATTTGGTATACAGTTACCGGGTACTCTGTTCTTACTATACGCCCTGAAGCCAACCTGGGTATTGTATCTATTGAAAAAGTCTTCAATACTCACATCCGTATTTTCAAAATGTAAATCTTGTTCTTCATTATTTAATTTTCTATTCCGTACTGCGTCAAAAGCCTCTTTTAAACATTCGATTTTTTTACCATACCGCCTCTTTGTACGTTGAAGACATATAATGTGCCTTTTTTGCGTTTTGATAAAGATCTCTTTGTTTCTGATAATAGCTCTTAATTTCGATTTTCCTGGTTTGTCTGTCAAGTTTGTACCACACGTATCGACGACTGTAGATGTAGACGGCTCTTGTGGAAGTGATTTGCTAACTTCTAGTGATTCTGTTAACGTTATACGCTGCAAATAATATTTATTAAATAATATAGAATTAAATAAAAAATAAAAAATTAAAGGTTTATAGAAAAACAATATTGAAAGAGTAGTTACGGGTTAAACTTACGGTGTCCATCACGTATTTCATCAGTTTTAATGTAGGTACAGCCCAATCGAAAAGTCTGCGCTTTGCCAATGATTGATTAAAACAATCTTCTACAAAGTGGACAGAGCAAATAGCACTCCGTTTAGTAGGAAACCAATTATTGTCTCTACCGGTTGCTTCTATCCATTTAAGTTTAAGATCTGGATCATTTGGAAAACTGAAAATTAATTTGTAATTATACGGTGGGTATAACTATAATAATAAGTTATTATTTCTAATAATAATAATTTATTTATGAATTTGACAACAAAGGCTTCGTAAAAGACTTAATCTAGCAGTTAGTAAGTTACTAACTCCTAGACCTAAAACGACAAACGTACAAATAACGGGTCAGACATTATGAGCGATAAAGTGTTAATAATAATTTAATATACGAGGTCTGTTCAAAAGAAAAGGTGAATTATGAATTTTCGCGGGCCGTGTCCATTCGATTTTGTTTTTTTTTTCTGTTATGTTGATACACATATGTTTATCATATGTTAGCATTATCAGTCAATTTGAATTATAATATAATAATAATAATAATATTCCACAACTACCACACAACGCCGTCTAGTCCTAAGCTAACTGATAAACGTACTTATATTAAATATATACATATTATAGATAAATTACACCCAGACACAGAAGAAATGATCATGCTCATCACATAAACATTTGTCCTGGGTGGGAATCGAACCCACAACCTCTGGCATAGCAGTCAGGGCCACTAACCACTAGACCAACAGGCCAGTCAATAAGTAGTTTGTTGTTGACAACTGAAAAGGTTAGTTACGTTTTTGTGCGTTCTTCGATTTTTGACTTTTGAAAAAAAAAAATGGATCAAAGAGTCTGTATTAAATTCTGCGTTAAAAATTGAATAAAGTGCTCCAAGGCACTTGAAATGTTGACTGTAGCATTTAGCATGCCCATTTTATATCAAAAAAGCGTTTATCACGTGGTACAAGCGCTTTACAGAAGCTCGAGAAGATGTTGATGACGATGAGCCTCCTGAAGTTGCAACCACGTCAATAAGCGAAGAAAACATCGAAACAGTGAAAAAAATTGTTTTAGAAAATCGTCGAATTACTATTATGAAGTTGCAGAGAATGTTGGCATATCAATCAGATCATGCCATACAATTTTCTCGAATGTTTTGGGCATGAAACGTGTGGCAGCGAATTTTGTTCCGAAATTGCAAAATTTTGAGCAGAAGCAACGCACACACATCAATGTTTGTTCGTGATTTTTTAGCAAAAAATAACACCGTAATCATGCCTCAATCACCAGATTTAGCTCCCTGCGACTTTTTTCTATTCCCAAAACTGAAGAGACCAATGAACGGAAAGCGTTTTGCCACAGTTGATGAGATAAAGTCAGGATGCTGGAGCTGATGGCCATACCGGAAAGCGCATTTCAGAAGTGCTTCGAGGATTGGAAAAAGCGCTGGCATAAGTGCATTATATCTGAAGAGGATTACTTTGAAGGGGACAAAATTTATATTGATGAATAAAAAAAATACTTTTCAAAAAAATTCAAAATTCTCCTTTTCTTTTGCACAGACTACGATACGTTACATGTGACTTAAGTTCGATTCTATATCTGAGACCGAATTAGACTCGAAAGTGTTATAATGCAATGCTCACACCAGTTATATGACATTATTATTACATTTGTAAAAAATAAAATGTGAAACTCTCGGTATTACAGACAAAGAGATTTGATAAAACAGCGATCAATCGCGAATTTTCTAATTTAAACTTTGAACATTGACCGCTGCTCGGCCTTACGATTGACTAAGGTGGGCTTGCCTACTCGGTCAATAATTAATAATCTTTTAGGGCCCACCTTACAAAACCGCCAAATACCTAGCCAGATTTTTAAAAATAATAATTGAATACGTTTGCATAGCAAACACAAATTATTGTAACTATTGGGAAAAAAAGAAACTTAATGAAATAATATTTGTTTATCATGATACTTATTATATTGTACTACAAATTAAAAAACTTTCATCATCTTTCACCACTTCACGGGTATTGAAATAACAATGTCTTAATTTGGTTCAAACAACATTAAATTAATAACTAATTTAACATGTACACTACCCATTGAAAAAAAAAAATTGAACTGCAATAATACGCATCTCGATAAAATCATCCACACGCACTCGATTACACCTCTATGAATATAAACGGTCGTTGCGCTCGGTAAGATTCGGGATTGTTCGGGCTAGTTCGTGTCGCTCTGAACGTAGGTTAGTAAAATATTTAAAACAATGATTTTAAAATATAAAATAAAACAAAAATTTACTTACCGGTGATAGGACACGCCATTTGTCTTTACGTTGGCTATACTCGACCTATTTTTACATTTAACTACTGAACAATTCGGCATTTTGGTTTTTTTCGTATCAATAGCACACTGTACGCAATTGCAAAGAGACTGACTAGCCGCGCCGTTCGAATATGGCCACTTGATAATATCATGGCGGCACGTGCCACGCCCTTCAGCAATGTTGCCAGGTCGGAACTTACCGACTCCCGGACAATTCCATGTCGGACCGTGAATATTTATAATTTAAAAATGAATCGCTAAATGTGTTGCTAAGGCCGCGTTTCCACTCGCCAGTAAATTGCATGCAAGTTAAAATACATTGCGGATTAGCGAGGTATGATGTTATCAAGCGGTCCTTCGTAACTCGCAATTCGATTCGACTTGCATGCAATTTGCTTGCAAGTGGAAACGCTGCCTAAGCGCAAATCTCGAGGACAGCTGAACCGATTCCGCTAATTATTTTTTTGATGTGTTGGTTATTGTGAGAAGTGAGAAGAAGGTTCTCATGGAAAAAGAAAATATAGTGTAGGGTAGAGTAGGGTAGAATAGGGTTTAGTAGATTATAGTATGGTATAGTAGTAAGGTAGAGCGGGAGCGAAGCCGCGAGCAAAAGCTAGTAAATAAATATAAATTACAAGATATCTCATTTTATTTTTGTATTTATTTTGAAAAGAAAACTTCATTTTATTTTTCTAGTATATACTTTTATTTGTCTATAGAAGTTCGATAGAAAATCACCATTTAAAATTGAGAACTTTGTTTTTATAGTATCTAGGCAATATGATCGTTACTATTATAAGATTATCTAGGTACACTAATATAATAATAATAATATTCCACAAATATCACACAAAGCCGTTTAGTCCCAAGCTAAGCAGAGCTTGTGTTATGGGTACTAGACAACTGATAAACATACTTATATATTTCAAAATACATACATATTATAGATAAATTACACCCAGACACAGAACAAATGATCATGCTCATCACACAAACATTTGTCCTGGGTGGGAATCGAACCCACGGCCTCCGGCATAGCAGTCAGGTTCACTAACCACTAGACCAACAGGCCAGTCATAAAGAGGTAAAGTTTGTTTTTTTTTCTTTTTTTTTTTACAGGAGGTAATCTCTAAATGTACTGGTCAAACTGCAAAAAATTTTTCATCGATAGAAAGCTGCTTTATTCCTGAGTGACATAGGCTATATATTTTATGCGGGCGAAGCCGCGGGCAAAAGCTAGTTTACTATAAATGGCTGGGGCATGATCTTTTTTTTTATTGTGTAAAAAAATTATTCAATGACAACTTCCGCTCTTGGGCGGAGCGGGAGATAGTGTCAGACTCTTATTAACTAAAAGACCCACCCCGTTCCTTCTAGCCTTCATACCGGGGCTCGAGCTGTCTTTTGAAACTAACCGTGGCCCCAGTAGGCCTCGACCCGGCCGGGTCCCTGCTGTTGCTGACAACTCCTTGAGGCGCGCGGGAACAGTGCGCGCCGTCGACGACTTGGGCTTGGTCCGGAAAGTTACCGAACGGCCAGACAGCGAGCTGCCCATTACTCACTGTCCGCAAGCCCGCGCCAACGGTGGCTGGGGTATGATCTGGCATTGCTTTTTGTCAATAAAGGCCTGTGTACATATTTTTTAAACGCGCCGTTGATGCGTTTGTTTGTAGCGATAAAGAGGCGCTCGATACGCACCTGAGTCAGACGCAGCCAGTAGAAGCGTAGACCGACCAGGGGTGCTATTCTCTAAGAAAACAGTCTTGAGCTCAGCGCTGACATAGCGACGAGTTGTGAGCGCAGTACATTGAATTAACAGAATTATAGTACATTATGGTATAAGTGTGTAATGTTAGTGATTACCGTCGAGGCGGTATTTAGTCCCGAGCCTTGGCGAGGGTCTTAAAGAGAGCCGAGAACTGTAATCATTAATTACTCACGTGTATCATACGACGTTTTTCAATACACTTGTGAAGAAAATAACTGTAAAACTAGTAAACTGACTGTAAAAATCTGTTTTCAATGCGCGCCCATATTTTTTTTTACCTTTCAATACACTCACTGAAATGAATAATTGGGGGTTGACCGTTGACTCGCACCCCAGAAATACACCCCAGTATTATGATATAACCGTCTTAGAACAAAAGTTTTTGTTTATGATGTTAGTAACAGTCCTGAGAGCACAATATAAATAAGTACAGAAATCAATCTACATAAGTACAAAGCGCGCTTGAGCAACGCACACATAGACACCGCTCACCACAGAAATCTTAATAATAAGGCAGATTAATCGCCTTAAGTTCTTAAGAAGTAGGTAATTAACAGTAAACTTCTATTTATTAATGAAGCAGTAAAACAGCTGCATAGACTATGAAGCCCTTTCAAATGATGCCAAACACGACATATTTATCTTATTTTGTTTTTAACACAAAACTTTTTTCTTTTTTTTTTTGTCCACTATAGGCTGACACTGAATTTTGATAATATTTTTTGCGCCTGACTGGGTTTGAACACGCGATCTACAACTGTTAAGCCAGTTGGCCACCACTGCCTCTATTATTAATTAATTTCTGATTTCAAATAATGATTAAGGCGTATAGTCCCTTGAACCTTCTGGCCGAAATTATGTGAACGCAACTCTCGCACTCGCCTAGGCGGCAGTACGCAAATCTGTGCATTTATTTGCGGCCAGCAGCGCCCGGAAAGCGCCTTAAATCCATTTTCTCTGCGAGATATTGATTGATTTACATATGCAATGTTCACTTTGAAGAATATTTAACCACCAATTTTTATGTGTAAAAATGTTTCTAAAGGTCCAAGCCGTTTCGAAGGAGTAGGGAAAAATTGCGAAAAGTTGCGAAATTGCAAATTTTTTTTTTTTGACAAAGGTATTAATTGCACGAAAAAATCAAATGTTGATATTGTTGTTCATGAATCTATAATAAATATATATTTTTTTCAAAACAATTGACCTAGCTGTTACGGAGGAGTAGGCCTCAGAAAATCACTGTTTTAAGGCACTTATCGGGCGCTTGGCCCTTAAGTACTTGATGAATCAGTAATTGTTTATTTTGATTAGTCTAGTTCAGTAATGTAAGGTGGTTGAGGTATAGTCTGTCTAATAAGTCAATCGACTTGGGAATTTTGTTTGTGTTTTGAGTCGGACGCAGCCTGTAGAAGTGTAGACCGACGAGTATTATGATAAAACCGTCTTAGAACAAAAGTTTTTGTTTATGATGTTATTAACATTATCCTGAGAGCATAAAATAAATAAGTACAGTAATCAATCTACATAAAAAGCGCGCTTGAGCAACGCACACATAGACAACGCTCACGGACACGATATCTTGGAGCGCCTCAGCCCGCTCGTCGAACAGTTCCGGCTCAAACGCTCATTAGTGTGCGTCCACCGAGCGTAGGTATAAAAAGTGAAGTACATACATGAGATTGTCTTCTGTACCTATCTATTTTGGGCTGAGTTGTTGCCAGTGTTTTTAAATAAACCGGTATAAGAAGATTTTTGTATGTTTACTTGCCTCTCCAAGATCAAGTGATAGTTTCTTCATTCTTGAAGTATCCTCTGAGTGATGAGCCTTGGCGAATATTTCTGTGCTAGGACACGTTGCCTTCGGATACATTCCTGGAAACCTCGAATCATGAAGTGCCGCTCGCGTCTGTCTACTTTCACAAGTCTGCTTATCCAGCTCCGTTTCATTATCGGATTTTTGATCTTCAATACTAATTATTTCATTCAAGGAACTGTTAGAACTTGAAGATATTTCGATACTACTGATTGTCTGGTTACTGTGTTTTGTCTTTGAACTTGATATTTCGATAGGTACCAGTTGTCTTTTCTGATTGTCTCGCTTTGATGCATTTTCATTTTGGTTCGGAGTCAAACGTAGGCCATAAACTGACATAAGGTTCAGTGTTGGAAAAGCATTAGGATATAAATACTTTACATTCTTGTTTTTAGATAACTTAATGCATGACTTTTCAAAATGTACCTCGCATATTCTGAACTGTTGTCGAGTTTTATTATCAACTATTTTTTCGAGAATGTCCTCTCTCCCAACTGCTTTTAACCACTCCTGTCTTCTGGAATAATGATCAATAAAACCTAGCCTTAACAAAAACCCTTTTTTATATTATATTAAAGGCAATTATCACACTGTCACGCATCACGCTGCATGTTGCGTATCAAGTCAACGCACCTACGCGCGTGCGAGAGAGTTACGGGAGTGCAGATCTGTTATCTGCATTTAATCTGTTTTTTACGCACTCACGCTGGTAATTACGTTTTGTAAATTATTCACTCAGGCTACGAGACACAGTCTGCCATACCTTGCGTGTAGCTTCGCAGTCACGCGCCTGTGTGCTTGTTTCTCTGCATACTTACATGTAGGCGCGTGATCTGCGTGAACGCGCGTAGATAGATTTTCGGTGTGTTGGACTGTGCGTGTTTTCTATAAAAACGGAGATACTTACAAGCAAAGTTGAAACATACAACATACAAACAAACGTTACGCTGCGTGGTGTGTGGTAGTGTGATAATCCCTTAAAAAATAATTGTTCAATCGGGTAAAAAGCGGACGGAGAGCTATTCATTGCTCATTGTCCTCAAGTGTGCTCCGTCAAAACCAATGTCAAAACACATCTTACTATATGTATACAATTTCCCCCTTTCTTTACGTGGATTTTAATCCACAAATCGTGTGAGGGCAGCGAGAGAGTGTCAAAGAAAGAGAAAGAAAAGAAAGAAAAAACTTTTATTCGTACCTCACACATACAGTAGAATCCGATAATATAAATAATAGGAAACACTTTAAAATCTGTGCAAGGCCAAAAGGGCGCCTAACTCAGCATATGCTGCGATATTTAAAAAGATAAATAACGCAGCGCTGGTATTCTGTTAGGGCCCGCGGTGATGCCACGGTCACATTCACGGAGGTTCAATATAATATTGGTATCGAAACAAAAAATAAAATGCACTAAGCGAACAAAGCTAACAAAGCTGTACTATGCGTTCCTAATGAGAGTAGGATCGATCGCCATATAGTGACGTCACGTCGTACTGTTAAATCGAAGAAATTTTGACAAAATTGAAGAACTCAGAAAATTGAAGAACTGGATTCTGAATAAACTTTTTTCGTTCACAGTTCGTGAATAAAAAAAAAAATTCTTAAATAAATTAAATTTTAAAAATTTCTTTCCTCGATTAGACAGTATATTGTGACGTCACAACATGTCAATCGATCCTATTCTCATTTGGAACGCATTGTACTGTCTAAATCAAAACGTGTGAGTGAAGAGAGAGTATCAAATTTTACTGACTAAATCCCTGTGTGTACCTTCAGTTGCCCTTTGAGAGAGCCATTGTTACTCTTCCGTATACTACACAGCTCTGGCAATTATCGACCGTAACTGGCCTCTTCAGAGGAATCTTAATAATAAGACAATAGAAATTGGCTAGTTGCCGTAAAAAATGTAATTAGTCCGTCTCTTAGATTATTAAAAAATAAGGGACAAGTATTTTTGACGTGACAACGTCTTATAAATTGGTTTGCCGGGTGACACTTCAAGAAACTGCGTTACGCTCCGCTCACGTTATGCGCTCACAATGAGAGCGAGTGAGAGGCACGCGTCCCTTCCACTCGGGCATGGTTAGCCCGCCTAAGAGCGAGAGAGACAGACATAAAAAGTGAAAGGCACGCGTCCCTTCCACTTACCACTCAAAGTCGTTGTCACGTAAAACTTTCGCCCGTATACCGACTTTACAGGCAACCAATTTTTTTTATTAGTAAATTAAACCAAATATGACAAAGATATAGCCCATTGAAGGTACGTGTACCTTTGGGTATGCAGACGATAGCACTGTTGCTGAGAGTTACATATCCAGCGCGCGAGCTAGTGGGTCACAGATCCAGTCTCTTCGAGAGGCTATGGTTGAGCGCTTGAACTTGTCCTTGGAGGCAGTCTCCAAATGGGGCGATGCCAATTTGGTCAGGTTCAACGCTGCAAAAACCCAGGCGTGTCTATTTTCCGCTAAAAGGAGCCAATTCAGTCCCGCTCCAACTTTCCGCGGTGTAACCGTGCCGATAACCGACCATCTTGACCTTCTTGGTGTTACGCTGACATCAACACTCAACTTTGGGCCATACCGAATATTTATATATATATATCGAAGCAAAGGCTAAACTGGCTGCAAAAAAGCTGGGAGTTCTCGCAAAGGTCAGACAGTACTTCACGCCGGAACAGCTGCTCAAACTTTATAACTCTCATCTTTGGGACGGATCTGCCTGATACCAGCTTGATGCACTTGAGCCAATTGACAGGCGAGCCAGAAGGATAATTGGCGTCGAGGCTTCAAAGCCTTGAGCATCGACGCAGAGTTGCTAGCCTGTCGGTTTTCTACCAGTTGCATTTCGGGGAGTGTCCGTCGGAATTGCGTAACCTGATTCCGCCTAGCCCGTTTCATCATCGGACTACCAGACTATGCGCCACCGGTATATGGTGGATATCCCACCAACACGCACAAAACGTTTTGGGAACAAATTCATTTCGATATCCGTGTGCGTGCGGCTAAAGAGTGGAATTCCTTGCCGGAGTGTGTGTTTCCTGATAGCTACAACCCAGGAATCTTTAAGTCGAGAATGAACAGGTTTCTTTTAGGTAAGCGCGTTCCATCGTCGACCGCATCGGTCGCTTTCCATCCGGTGAGATAGTGGTAAAGCGCGAACCTATCAACAATAAAAAAAAAGTGTAACGTCACGCCGTGCTGCATTTTTTCGCACGGGGTGACGTCATACGTTACTTTAATAGGCTATATCTTTGTTTAAACGAAAAAAAAACGTATCCGTAACGTAAACGTATATTTTTTTTTATAATCTAAAATACAGACTAAATAAAATGTACTTATTTTGACCCTGCAAACTACCCTATTCTATCTACTATCTTTTAACACTAGTACGCGTGTCGCCAGTTCGTAGCTACCAACACATAGGAACACAATAAATACACACGCTTAGAGCTCAAAATAAATAGGTACAGAAGACAATCTCATGTATGTACTTCACTTTTTATACCCACGCTCGGTGGACGCACACTTATGAGCGATTGAGTCGCAACTGTTCGGCGAGCGGGCCGAGGCGCTCCGAGATATCGTGTCCGTGAGCGGTGTCTATGTGTGCGTTGTGAGAGCGCGCACAGTATGTAGATTGACTTCTGTAACTATCTATTTTGTGGTTTAACATTATGAAGTTCCTTCGCCGATATGTTGGCTCCCGTCTGTCTACAGAAAAATTACAATAATAAAGAAAAGAGTTGGCTAGTCTAGTAAAATTGTTGCACGTAATGTGAAACGAAACCGATTTTAACGGTAGTTGCAACATTTTTTGGAGAATTATGAGAGAATGGGATTCTATTAAAAAAAAGCAGGTCTAAAAGGAAGTTGTCAATAGAGAGGTACGATATTGTAGCCGGGCATTTTTGGTATTTGATAGAATTGCAGGACAATCGAAATGGAGCCCGACCTCCTACATTTTATTCAAAAATTACAGTTTCCATAAGAAAAAAAAAACAATTAGAAGGGAATCGTTAAAAGTAACGAAATATCAGTTATTCTCCCTAATATTAAGTAATTTTATTGCTAAAAATATAGCAACACTGTTTTTCCGTATTGACAACATTACGGCGAAGGAACTTCTTATGTGAAACGCAGTATAGAATGGGTTCCAAATAAGAATATGACCGATTGCCATGTTGTGACGTCACGTCATACTGTCAAATCGAAGAAATTGGGTAGGGTGAACAAAACAAGACACTTTTCTTTACGAATCGTGAATGAAAAAAGTTTAATCAGAATCCAGTTCCATTTTACTCATCTCTGATTTCTTCAATTTTGCCAAAATTTCTTCGGTTTGACAGTACGACGTGACGTCACAACATGGCAATCGATCCTATTCTCATTCGGAACGCATAGTACCTACACTTTAGGTTACTATAATAAAATGTAACCAAAAGACTTAGAAAACTTACCTAATGGGATCTTTGGGATAATTAAAAAACGACAAATTTTTGTGCTTTCTAAAATTATTCAGACACACAGTACAATAAACCATTTTTACACTTTCACACCTTTAATAATACAAATACGACGCGACTTGCACGAAGCGTGTGTGCTCAAAGCCCTGAGCATGACAACTGGCTGAGCCAGTTTCACTCGTTTCTCTCTGAGCGCGACGACCGGCGAGTTGGCACGCACACATGCGCCGTAACCTTCTAGGCTTGTAGGAGCTAGGATAGTAGCGCACATAACGCAGCGTCGCACGATGGATAGAAAATCGGCTTTCATGGACCAAAAGATTTCAAATTACAAGTGCCTGATTTTTCGCCAGATATTGCTTTTACTAATAAAAATTACACCTTTTTTTTAAATTGATTTAAAGTAGTGCTTGACTGCGATCCCACCTGACGGTAAGCAGTGATGCAATCGTTGATAGTGAGGCGCACTAGTTTGTTATGAGCTTATTCACTCTAGCCTTGAAGACACCTAAATTATAATCTGACGGGAAGACCGCAGCAGGCAAATTGTTCCAGTCCCTCGATGTACGTAAACAAAAGTACACCTGAGTTAATACTGACTGCCCAAAATAAAAGGAATTATATTTTTTTTTTACGAAAAATTTGTATGATAAATTTATTTATTTGTATATTGTATTTAATATTTATATTAATATTAATACAAAAATTCTAAAAAATGACATGCAATTTAAGAAAAACAAAAATTTAATTTAATTAAAACATGAATACTTACGTGCTTAAAACAAAAATAAATACGAACATTTATAAAACAGAAAATTGGAAATAATATTAAGTCAGAATTAACTCAGGTGTCATTTTTATACATCGTACCCTTATTGCAAAAACCAACTATCTGCATTTTTTTTGTATTTTTATTATGTTATATTATTATATTCGATCAAATCTTTAGATTGACCCTATGCTAAAATCTTGGTAAACAAGTGTCATAGCTAATAAACAGTTATATTTGCAGATTCGTCTTGACGAATCGATAGTTATAACTAACTTATTTTTGGTAAAAATGCAGATAGGTAGTTGATTTTTTCAATAAGAGTACGACATAGTGATTGCTAGAAAAGGCAATATTTGGCGAAAAATTCGTCACTTGTAATTAGAAATCCCAGTCTATGACTGAAAGCCGGTTTTTGATCCGCCCCGTGCGTCGGTTGTTTTGCTCTGGTGACAGAACTAACGGAGCAATGACCATGACCCCGCGACGTAATCTTGTAAGAGTAGCGAATTTTTCTAGCTTCACGTTTTTTTGATTGACAACCATTTTGACAATTCTAAAGTAAAGCAAATTGTTTATTTGAAATAAACGTTCTTATTTTCCATTCCTAATATTATCGAAATTATTGATCTACATTAAGTACGTAATACACCCCTACTTTTAAATTAGTACACATAAAATGGTGCTGTATCTGTACCCGTTACAAAATCCTAAAATTGACCACGAAAAGGTAAATCCAAACTAATATTATAAATGCGAAAGTAACTCTGTCTGTCTGTCTGTCTGTCTTTGCTTCACGCCTAAACTACTGAACCGATTTGTGTGAAATTTGGTACAGACATAGTTTGGAACTTGAGAAAGGACATAGGATAGTTTTTATTGCAAAAAATAAAATAAAAAATAAAATTTATTCCGGACAAACAGCGCCATCTATTGGTCAAGAGTCGGCATCAATTCAGTACTGAAATTTCCGGAAGTCACTATTCCACGCGAACGAAGTCGCGGGCAAAAGCTAGTTCATCATAAATACAATCATACATAACAATTGCTAGTAGAAAATACTGAGGGCAGTGTTTTTCCATTTTAATCGTCATTTATTCATTCATAATCAATAGCCTGCACAATATTTCCATAAATTGAGAGACATTTTGGGATATAAACAAACGCTAATAACTTTGCTGTTTATGAATATTATTTATTGAGACTTTACTTAACTAATAACAAGGGCTTTTCTAATAAGGCCTTTAAGTATTTGTACTAATTAAAAATTAGTAGTGTATAATAAAAAGGTCAATGTATAATAAAAAATCAATACAACATTAATGCTGCTTTCATTATGCAAAAAAGAGCCTTGAGAACTATGCTTCGAATTGAACAAACTGAATCTTGTAGAGAACACTTCAAAAAACTGCACATTCTTACAGTACCGTGCATTTATATTCTGGTCCTACTTAGTCATTTTGTTAAAAATATTTGTAAATTTGAGACTGAAGAACAGAGGCAAATCAGAATTAAAACGCGAAGGAAGGATCTACATAATCTCATACAGCCTAAACTTAATGTCGTTAAACATGCCTCAAGAGTACAGTCAGTAAATTTATACAATAAGCTACCCCTAGAATTTAAAAACGCTATGAGTTCAAACGAATTCAAGAGAAAGTTAAAGGCATTGTTGTTGGAAAAATGTTATTACAGCATAGAAGAGTTTCTCAAAGATTGTACCAAGTGATAGTTAACCCAATTCTGAACGTTACTAAATTCTTATTAAATTCAATTAAGTGTACTTACTTATATTCGACTTTTTGTCATGATATTGCATCATAGTGGATTTTATTGAAATAACATTTCTAATTTTATTGACATTATATTATTGTTATTTTTTTCCTTTTTGACATTTACATTTATTGACGTTATTCTCATTTTATTGACATTTAGTTTTTTTTTTGAGATAACATTTCTAATTTTATTGACATTATATTATTGTTATTTTTTTTCCTTTTTGACATTTACATTTATTGACGTTATTCTCATTTTCTTGTTATTTAGTTTTCATTTATTCTTTATTGTAATTAAATTATGATTATGATGTGGTGACGACTAATGTGGATTGTGGAATGTAATGTTATTTCTTTACCAGATCAATTACTGTACCAACATTTCTCTAAAGATTGATGTTTTAATTTTAATTTTAAGTATTGTGTTTTTTTTTGTTGTGTTGTTTATATATTGTAAAATTTTTCAAGCATTCGACACAAATGTAAATTTGTTGATGAAATGAATAAATAAAAGTCTAAATAAAAGGTAAAGTTTTTTTTTGTTTTTATTTGTTTGTAGGAGGTAATCTCTGAAAGTATTGGTCGGATTGCTAAAATTTTTTCACCGATAGAAAGCTGTTTATTCCTGAGCGACTTAGGCTATATTTTAAGTACGCGGGCGAAGCCGCGGGCGAATGCTAGTACTTTTCACGGATCCCTTGTAGGTATGAAGCTACTCAGTTTTTATGATATCGTGTCGTTATCGCCGATTGTGAAAAAGCCATAGACTTTAAAACCATCCAATGTGCCGCAACACCACAAAATAATTAATAATCAAAGTACTTACTTAAATCTAAGTGAAGTAAAAACGTTATTATTTATAATTTTAATATAAATCAGCAAAATTAAGTCATAATTACTTAGTTAAAAAATAAAACTACCTATTTTCATTCTTATTTTCGTTGTTAGGAACAATTCCCCTTCTTTTTCCATTTGCCACTACTTTTGAATGTCATAAGTTACACAGTTCGACATAAGTAATCGTCTTTCTATTGCGTATCTAATTACGGCATTCGATGAGCTACTCAGACACTCCACACTGTGACGCAGAGATGAGCAAAACTGAAGAACTGGATTTTGATTACTTAAACTTTTTTCTTTCACGATTCGTAAATAAATTAAATTTAAAAAAATATCATATTTTGTTCACCCTACTCAATTTCTTCGATTTGACAGTATGACGTGACGTCACAACATGGCAATCGATCTTATTCGTGTTTGGAACGCATAGTTAGAGTAAGTGACGGTAGCCTTTGCTTATAATAACAATAAAAAGGTGAAAACACACCGTGTAGTACGCAAAAAGGTACTTATTTGAAAAAGTAATAATCAAATACTCACTTACCTATTGGATATCTAAAGAATGATACATTTTTATTTTTTCTAGTATTGTTCATACACACAGTTAAATTAAGTACTTACCACTATTTACGTTAAAATAATTAAAGTTGTAGGTTAGTTACGATTGTCCACCGACTGTGTTTACGTTAAACGGTTTTTAGGGTTCCGTAACCAAATGGCAAAAAACGGAACCCTTATAGATTCGTCAGGTCTGTCTGTCTGTCTATCCGTCCGTATGTCACAGCCAATTTTTTCCGAAACTATAAGAGCTATACTGTTAAAACTTAGTAAGTAGATGTATTCTGTGAACAGCATCAAGATTTTCACACAAAAATAGAAAAAAAGCATTAAATTTTGGGGGTCACCATACTTAGAACTGAAACTCAAAAATTTTTTTTTCGTCAAACCTATACGAGTGGGGTATCTATGGATATGTCTTCAAAAATGATACTGAGGTTTCTAAAATCATTTTTTTCTAACTTAAATAGTTTACGTGAGAGACACTTCCAAAGTGGTAAAATGTGTCCCACCCCATCCCTGTAACTTCTAAAATAAGAGAATGATAAAACTAAAAAAAATATATGATGAACATTACCATGCAAACTACCAACGAAAATGGGGTTGAAAACTACTACTAACTATTATTAAAACATCCATCAAAGTTACAACGAACTACAAGAACTTTTATATTATGTTATTTGCTGCTACGGAACCCTCCATGGGCGAGTCCGACTCGCACTTGGCCGTTTTTATTCCAGTACCGTCGCGTACCTATGCAACAAGCGGACGGTGGACACGCACACATTCGCCGCGCGCTTGTAGTAGTGCAACCGATTCGAGCGCTTGTTTGAAGCTTTCCCTCTGTAAAGTTTATTTACTCATGTGCATAAGGAAGTTACTTCTAAATTCAAAATTAATGTCAAAAACCGCAACGTTGCCAGACTACAGCGGACGTTGTGGCGCATAACAGCAAGTGGATTATATCGCACAATTCAATATCGAACAAGGTCAGACATCGCGGCGTTGCCAGCCCGCCACAACAAACAACTCCACGACGCGCGCCGGCCGGCGAACGTGAGAAGCGCGCCTTCTCTAGCCCGCTGCGCCGGCCGCGCCGGTACAGTGCTGCGAGTACTGGCGAGCTGACAACATGTTATTCTGTCATTCAAATAATTAAAAAGCACGTGTGGCGTGACTCCGCGGCGCGCGATTTATCAACACACACGATATAAAGCGAAATAATATCGTTTGTTGACCCGGTTTTAGCAGTTGTAATGCGCCGTGGGCCTGCTTGTAGTAACAGCTCCGACATTTTTTTATTATTAATTATTGCTTACACTACACATGTAAATTAGGTACCTACATATAGCTATACATTAAGCGATAATACAACAAAAAATTCAAAAACATTAGGTACTTACTTAAAGATGATGAAAAGAATCATCGATGACTTGCAAGTTGTAAAATCGCGGGTTTAATTTAAACTCAGCCAGGTGTATTACTTTGTGTAATTTATTTCATTACCACTGCTCTCAAAACGGTAAATTAAAACATCGTGAGGAAACCGGCATGTTCTAGATTCAAACATTCGAAAACATGTGACATCCACCAACCCGCACTGGGTCCGCGTGGTGGGTTACGTTACAACTGATTCCCTTTCCTAGAGAGGAGGCCCGAGTCCCAGCAGTGGGAACATTATAGGGATTGAGGCTGAGGCCCCCTTGATTGTAGTACCTACATACGACTGTAAAACTTGAATGACAATGAAAAAAAGAACTTAATAGGTAATCATTTTGTACACACGTTTGTACGAAATATATTTGGCCGATTTTTTTTTGTTTTTCCTTGAAAAGTCCAGAAATTTTTTTTTTTTTGGTGATTACGTAAAAACGGCAATTTTCCAGGTCGTTAACAACCCCCTAGCGCTCGAGGAGTTTAGAGTAGCATTTATGCTATTTGCATAGACAGTGCTGTACGACTTGTCTTTTCTTAAAAAGTATACATTAATCTATATTCTAGTACTTACGTTAAAGGTCAGAGAAGATGTGTGTCTGTCGGCGTCCGCATCAGGCGAGTCCGGTAAGTCCTGCAACAACAATATTCGTTGATCAATATAATAACATAATTAACATAAAAATGAATCGCTAAATGTGTTGCTAAGCGCAAACGAGAACAGCTGAACCGATTTCGCTAATTCTTGTTTTGTTGTGTTCGTTATTGTGAGGAGAAGGTTCTTATGAAAAAAAAGGGTAGTGTAAGGTAGAGTAGGGTAGAGTAAGATAATATAGTAGGGTGGGGTAGGGTAGAGCGGGAGCAAAGCTGCGGGCAAAAGCCCGTATTCTAATATGTTATATACTCAAAAAACAACCGAAAAATATGTCCAACGCAGCAGCGGCAGCACACACACACACCTTTTATTCATTCGCCCCCCCCCCCCCCCCCCTTGGTAAAAAAGATGTATCTAACATTTTTTAGATTTGATTTGAATTTCATATTATTATTAAACCAAGTTAAAGCTCATTATATTCGGCTTTATTTTCAACTTTTAATAAGTAACTATCTAAATTTACTCAAAGACAGCAAACGATTTCCCGTTTCATTCATTAAAACATTTTTTTCTCTTTTTTTACTTTTTGTTAGATACGTCTTTTTAACTATCAGGGGCAGCATTGTACATTTAGCTCATCGATGACCCATGTAAAGAACTACATAGATTAACAATCCCATAGCTACAAAAGTTCGCTCCTAAACTGTCGCCAACTGTGTTTAAATAATTATAGTTGAAATAAATATACAACAATGTAAATTAAACTTTAATAGCAACGCATAGAGTTATATTCACAAAGGTCTGTACAAAAACTTAAAAGTGTTTTACAGGTACACTAATACTATTAAAAGTCCATGTAGATTATCAAAATTTTGAGGGTTTATTTATTGTTTATGTATTTAAGGGTCAAGCGCCCGAAAAGTGCCATAAAACAGTGATTTTCCGAGGCCTACTCCTCCATAACGGCTAAGTCAATTGGTTTGAAAAAAATATATGTTTATTATAGATTCATGAACAATAATATCAACGTTTGATTTTTTCGTGCAATTAATACTTTTGTCAAAAAAAAAAAATTTAGCAATTTCGCAACTTTTCGCAACTTTTGCCTACTCCTTCGAAACGGCTTGGACCTTTAGAAACATTTTTACACATAAAAATTGGTGGTTAAATATTCTTCAAAGTGAACATTGCATATGTAAATCAATCAATATCTCGCAGAGAAAATGGATTTAAAGCGTTTTCCGGGCGCTGCTGGCCGCAAATAAATGCACAGATTTGCGTACTGCCGCCTAGGCGAGTGCGAGAGTTGCGTTCACATAATTTCGGCCAGATGGTGCAAGGGCCTTAAGAATGTAAATAAGAAATTCTGTAGTCTGTAAATTTCGAAAATAAGCAACCTTTTCTATTTGTCCGTATTTATACCTATTGCAATGCTTGTGGTCTCAGGGGTTAACTACTGCTTATCAGGTGGAATCGCAGTCAAGCACTAGTTTATATCAAATAAAAAAAAAATTACATACTATATGGGGTACGGCTGTTTTAAACAGCCTTGTGAAACCTTGTGTAGTCAAATATTTCTCAGTTTCTAAAAAATGCTTCGAACATACAACACTTCTTTTAGTTGGTTTGAAGAATTCTTCGGATCTTTGACGTGCTATTACTGTTATCCATTTTTGACACCGCACTGGATTTCGAGGAAAGCTATAAAAAAAAAGTGTTGGTCGTCAAAATGAAATCCATAAAATGTTACTATTGTTTTATAAAACACTATATATATAAAAGTATTATTAAACAAACCAAACAAATATACTTTGATAACAAAAAATAAAATAATTATTAGAAACAACAGCGTCTCCACTTAACGGAACAGAACCAACGCACATAAACCGAACAATTTCAAGTGGTCATGCGAGAGTATGATTTGTACGTTTAGTTTAAGTGTCTTTATAATCAGTGTTCGTTATAACTCCGGTTTATAAATACTATTTAATTTTGAAAACAGTTTTTACGTTGATTTCTTAATGAAATATCAATATTTACAATACAATGATGACAATTATATAATGATATTATTATTACTTACAGAAAATATGAAACTCCATCCTTTTTTAGCGTCCTTGATGTGTGATTTTTGCAGTTTTTAAACGAGCACTGAGGCATGTTTACCGTCGGAGCGTTTAAGTGTTACTGAACCAAAGACTACACCCGCATGTCGAGTGGGTGGAGTTTTGGTGAGGACATTTTTTCGTCACTGATTGTGAATCTAGTTCTTTACATGGGGTCATCGATGGTCGACACACATCATAACAAATTCAACCTTACATGCATGATTTTAGGTCGTATTTAGAGAGTTAAAAAAAAGTAATAAAATTTAACGACCACGACTCGCCGCTAGGACAAAGAATGATTGGAGTCGAAATGTCTTGTGAGAAATATATATTTTTTTAGTTCTTAATTTTACACGTATTTACCGGTTTTTTTATATGTAAATTACATATCTTCGTTCTTTACATGGGTCATCGATGATTTCACTTCAAGTAAAATAAATAGAAAAGGGATAGCATGATAAATCCAACAAGAAAAAAGAAACAGCTATTTGATACCGATCACAGCATGGTTGACATCGTAGAGTTCATAGAATAACAAAATTAACGATACAGAAGGTAAACCGCGTGTACAAAGTCGTAGACATGGTTTACACCTACTTATAAAAACGATTTTTTTTATTGATATAAACTAGTACTTGACTGCGAACCCACTTAATGGTAAGCAGTGATGCGCACAAGTTTATTAAGAAGTTATTCACTCTAGCCTTGAAGACACCCAAATTATAATCGTACTGGAAGACCGCAGCAGGCAAATTGTTCCAGTCCTTCGACCTACGCGGTATAAACGACGAAGCGAAACGCTTTGTCTAAATAAATATTTATGTATTATATTATACCTTTAATAAATTCTATTAAATAAGTGAGAAATAAAACACAATTTAAAAGACAATTAATTATATATTTTTTAATAAAAACAATCATACACCTTTGACAAGATTCGATATGGTTCCTTTCTGTCTCTTAGTTTTTTTATTTCGGGATTATTTTTTATGAACAGAATTGATAAAAATTAATTAATTAAAAAATTAAACGCTTATATTAGCTTCACCTGTATGCTTGTAACCAACGCCTTTGAGCTCGATTTTGACCTACTTTGGGCGATCAGATTTTCTTCAAACTTTGCACACCCATCAAAGAGTGATGACAATACCAAAAAGTGAAAAATAATTTTCAACAAAAGCGTGGGGCGCTTTGTGCCATATTTTTCGTAAATCGAGCACCCCACGCTTTTTTCACAATGATATTAATATTTTTCGTTCATTATTATTATTTTCTACCTATATTGAAAATTATTTTACACTTTTTAGTTTGATATGCTATGAAAGCGTGTTTTTTTAGTTTTTTTAAACTATATCTTTTAGATTTAAGATTAGTTCAGACGGTGGGTGATTGATAAAAGTAGAAAAATTAAATAACAAAGTAAATTTTATCATCATTTATTAGATTTCAGTAGGTACTACCTATGCAGGGTCAAATAAAATTACCTAGCGAAACTCTATAGACGTGATATCGACCGCTGATACTGTTAATGGACTGAAAAACCCTGTTTTTTTATGTTTCATCGTTCTTAGATATTAGTACCTATCAGTTTATACAAACAATAATTTTATGTTTTAACTAGCTGACCCGGCAAACTTCGTACCGCCTAATAGTTACCTTTTATCTAAGCTGTCAACTCTACCTACTCTACCCTACTCTACCATACCCTACTATATCCTACCCTACTCTACCCTACCCTACTCTACCCTACCAAATTGTAACCATTCCCAGATCCCCTTGAAACACACAAAAAAATTTCATCAAAATCGGTCCAGTCGTTTGAGAGAAGTTCAGTGACATACACACTCACAGAAGAATTATATATATAAAGATTTGATATTTCATTAACTGTCGATGACTTCACAATAAAACATCTTACTATGTTGTTTTTTATACGACGTGTAACAGAAAAGGTATAGTAGTAATATATGGAAAAGTGAGCTACAGATTATCAAACAAAAGAACTTCCTCCATGAGACCACCATCGTAATATCGAAAAGATAATCAACTGTCCCATACAAAATTCCAATACTTACTCGACCAAATGTATACTTCTATATTAATATTAATGTGTACTGTTTTTAATTTACATATCACACAAATCTAAATATCGAGTACATGTAGGCGTATTTAATTTACGTCAGGAGGTTCATCACCTTCACTTTTCCTTTCTATAACGGTTGATAACTAGGGCTTTCAATACCGGTATTACGGGATCCCGTAATACCGTGATCACGGATATATTTTGGTCTTTTTTCAATCACGGTATTGACGAGCCAATACCGTGATTACGGTATTACAATCTTTAATATATATTATTGTGTTTTGTTGTAATAAGTAGTAAGAAGTTGTATAATATAATACAAATAACGATGTAATATTATTCTCACACTTGTATTAAGCGCCAACTCTTCGCGATACGTCGAACCATAGACTTAAATGGTCTGAATAACGCGTAGTGTAATAGGCCCTATACGACGTTATTGTTTTGTTAGTCAGTATCGCAAAGGTGCGCGGGTAACATGTGCATGTGAACTTGGTCATTGTGTATTTTTGATAAGTTTGTAATCTTGACGAGCAACATGATACATAATATTAATACTTGTATTTTATGGGTTTTGACTCAATTCTCAACGAATCACGCGATCGTATTTTTTTTTGTAAAAACTAATATCGAATTACGAATTCACAACAAATTGAAGCATCTAAAATTGTATCATTTTCCACTTTGTTTAATATCACTTTTTACTTTAACGGATCACGTTATCCGTTAGATCTACAATTAAAAAGTAAAAATTGAATATTTGAGCGGTTTGGATGTGGCATTCTTTTTTAACTTCAAATATTATTAATTTTGCCTAATTAGTACTTATCGTATTACTACTTTCTTGTTCGAAGAAACGATTCAAAATTATACATTTAATTGGTTGTTTGGTGCAACAATTACATGTGAGATATTAATATAATAAGAAAAACACGAGTCTTGACGCTTGCTGACCTCTAAGGGCAGTATAGGTACGCATCGAATGTATCAGCCAGTAAACTATAGGTACAACAGGGCCATGCTTACTTGAACCTTAGAACTGCGTTTTAACCTTATTAGAAATGTCTTAAAAAAGTTACAGCGTCAAGTAAGCCTAAACCTTTCGGAGATCTATGATTTTAATCTACCTTATTTGCTAATTACCGGTAAACAATCAGTATAGCTTACTAGAACCTTATTAGAACGGTTAAGAGAGAATAAACACTGATTCGAAAACAAAAATATTTAATCTTTCAATCGTGGAAATTACAGACACAATAGAAAGACAATAGGTGCGCGAACGCTTGGGGTTTAATGAATTAAATGGTTTTATTAATTTCCTAATTAAAGTTCATAGGAACTTTAACAGGGTTTCAGTCAATCACTAGTTTAAAAAAAAAACCTTGAGTTCAATACCGTGATCACGTAATCACGGTATTAAAAATTCTAATACCGGTATTGAAAAAGTCCGGTATTTGAAAGCCCTATTGATAACTCAATCTCTTCAACTTATGGTTCTATATTTTCTTTACTCTTTTTTTTGTTTGTCAGTGCCTCTTCAACGTATGAAGGATTTCTTATTGTCATACCTCGAGGATTAGACCAGTGTCGATAATTTTTAAAACAAAAAAAAATAATAGTAGGATGAAACCCATTAGAAAAGGAGGAGAATATTATAAAAATGAAAGGAAAAATAATTTACGGGCGATCTGAGGTCGGGAAGGGGGTGGGGGTGAGTTTTTAAGGGGAAAAAACGGTTTTTCTCGATTTCCTATAAAACTAAAAGTCCTATGGAGAAAAGTCAAATGGCAAAGTTGTAGGTAATAAAAAGATCTAAAACTTTTGCATTAACACTTTTTTCACATAACCTCAAAATTTATGTGAAAAATTCAAAAAACCATGTTTTTGGTTTTTTATTATTTTTGACGGCTTCTGACCTGGTCTAGATAGCGGGGGTCTACTAATTCTGGCAACAAACAATCTACATAAAATGATGTAAGCTTTTCTTTCATTTTCTTTTTCCAGAATGCATCATCTCTATCGGTGTATTCTGTTTTTAGCGGAGAGTTTTCATTTGACCAAACTGCAAATAAGCACTTTGATCTTTTCGTAACGTGTAGTTGCCCCTGTACTTGGTAGTATCAATGATGTTTTTATTGATTTTCAGCCCCTTTTTTAGGGTTCCGTAGCCAAATGGCAAAAAACGGAACCCTTATAGATTCGTCATGTCTGTCTGTCTGTCTGTCTGTCTGTCTGTCCGTCCGTATGTCACAGTCACTTTTTTCCGAAACTATAAGAGCTATACTGTTGAAACTTTGTAAGTAGATGTATTCTGTGAACCGCATTAAGATTTTCACACAAAAATAGAAAAAAAGCAATAAATTTTGGGGGTCCCCATACATAGAACTGAAACTCAAAAAAAATTTTTTCATCCAACCCATGCGTGTGAGGTATCTATGGATAGGTCTTCAAAAATGATACTGAGGTTTCTAATATCATTTTTTTCTAAACTGAATAGTTTGCGCGAGAGACACTTCCAAAGTGGTAAAATGTGTGTCCCCCCCCCTCTAACTTCTAAGATAAGAGAATGATAAAACTAAAAAAAATATATGATATACATTACTATAAAAACTACCAACGAAAATTGGTTTGAACGAAATCTAGTAAGTAGTTTTTTTTTAATGCGTCATAAACCGAAAAAAATACACTATTATTAAAACATCGATCAAAGTTACAACACATAACAAGAACTTTAATATTATGTTACTTGCTGCTACGGAACCCTTCATGGGCGAGTCCGACGTACGAACGTTACTTTCCTTTTTTTATAGCTTCTTCTAACCTCAACTTGTATGCCGTTATTGGGCATTTTATTTCTACGATTGTTTCATCACTACATAAACCATCCGGAGTGGCTCCTAAAAATGGCAATTCTTTGTCAATAAATAAACCACAAGGTTCAATTTTAATATTTTGTTGTCTTTCTAATTGCTTGATGGAAATTTTATCATTTTCCTTGCCATGTTTTATTGACGATACATGGTCAATGTTGGTTTTGTACAACAAGTCTCGAACTAAATTATGACAACTTGTGTCATTCCGCCGCGTGACAACTTTTCCAAAGTTCGAAGCGGTTAATAATGAAATGACCTACGCAACTCTAGCCACTCGCTGCATTCACTTTCTTGGCCGGAGCAGGAGATAGTGTCAGACTCTTACTGACTAAAAGACCCACCCCGTTCCTTCTAGCCTTCATACCGGGGCTCGAGCTCCCTTTCGGATAGCTTGTAAAATAGTTGTTCGTTCGATTATATTTCTTTCTTCATCAGTTTTTTTTTTAATTTTCTATAACATTTTCTTTAAGCTTATTAAAAACATCTATTGGTATGTCTGGTTTAATGCAGTCTTGACCATAATTGTGGTCCGGTTTTGACCTTTCTAGGTGCAAGCCTCGGTTTTTTGGTTTCCTATTTTTTTTGTTTTTTACATTTTTATTCACTCTTTTGCTTTCTAGCCGTTTTATTTTGCCTTGAGGGCTGTAGTCTTTGTTAATTAATTTGTATAGCCGAGAAATAGTTTTCTTTTCATTAAAAGCTACGGCAGCGGCATGACATCTAGTTTGATAAGAGTTTTTTAATGAAAAATTTATTCTTTTGCCACCGACCAACTTAGCCACCAAGCAATGAAATCTTTCCACCACGTTACTATCAACGTCATACAATAGACTTCGAGCATGCCCTGCAAAATTTTGAATAATAAAACATATTCTTTGCCATAAAGTGCTTAACACAAAATCATTTGGCAGGTCCGTTTTGCCAATACTGTTACACATGTATGATCGGCACTTAGTATGGTCTCCGAAGCCATGAAGATGGCTAATTAATAAGTCGTCAAACAAAAGTTAAACATCTGAATTGGTTTTATGTTTTTTAATTAGCTTGCAAATTGTAGACCTTGTTCGTAGTATAGCTTGTTTTGTTATGAGTTTTCGATATTTTATGTTATATTTAGTGTCTGTGGCGAGCGCTTGTAATTTGTTGCAAAAATTCCTTAGAATGTGGTTCCGACATTCTATTTTTTCAACGGTCACATCAGAATACGGGCGAGCCTGTAATATTTTGGAGTAGGTGCTAGCATCACCGTCAGATATGAGTTTTCCGTAAATTAAATTGTACATTTTTATGGATTCTTTAAATCCTTCCATAATAATTTCACTCTCCATGTTTGTGGATGGACCACTGTAATTTTTGAAACAATTGTGTTCTGATGGAACAACATTTAGTTTTTCTGCACGGGCACAGATGTGATGATGAACAGTACTTATTCTT
Source organism: Mythimna albipuncta (assembly GCA_929112965.1). Classification (NCBI taxonomy): domain Eukaryota; kingdom Metazoa; phylum Arthropoda; class Insecta; order Lepidoptera; family Noctuidae; genus Mythimna; species Mythimna albipuncta. The sequence continues at coordinate 4,530,745 of OV815988.1, forward strand.
AACCCCTAAAGAAAATATTTCCCCTGTATGTTTGCCAATTATGGCAGCTGCACCTGAAAGAGCATTATAATCCTTTTTATAACTTCGTTTGGACCAGCAGCCATCAGCAATGACATCTATTATGGGAATTCAGTCTTTGTTTACCCTGCCATTGTTTTTCTTTTTCTGCGGCCTGATTCATGGATTCTATTAAAACTTCTTCCCATTTCCTACTGATTAGATCATGGTTCTCTGAATATGTCTTCTCAGATAACAAAGGGAGGTTGATTGTTGACAAAAAATCATCCAGCTGTGAATGCCCCCCACCTATTGCAATAGTACCAGCGACAGCGCATGTATTAATATTTAAGTAGTTGTCACTGCAATTGTCTCCATTTATGACAAACTTGATTGCAAAGCTTAGGTACACCTAAACGTAAATTTTGATTGTAGACCAATTCGGGTTTCAGCAATTTTTTTTTTTTTTTCGATGGGAAAAATCATCCATTGACATCCCCCGCCCTTGGGCGGAGCGGGAGATAGTGTCAAGGTAGAGATAGGTCAAGTTCTGTGAAACTGCATCCAAGTGGTCCATGGTTTGAAATACGTTTTAATTCGAAAAGGAAGTGGCTGACATCAATAATTCTTCTGTTTATAACTTTTTCCCAACTTTCTGCTTCTTCTTCATATGAAATTTGAAACTAAAAAAAAATATTTTATTATGTATCCAAAAAAGTCAAAAATTTTTTTTCAACTTTCTTCCAAGTGTAAAAGTTGGAGCGGAAAGTTTAAGAAACTTACCTCTTCAATGTTTTTATCGGTTTTTTCTGTATTTTCTGACTCCTTCAAGTCTGGTACAAAATCTTCTTCCGTACTACAAAAGAAATATCCAAACTAATATTATAAATGCGAAAGTAACTCTGTCTGTCTGTCTTTGCTTCACGCCTAAACTACTGAACCGATTTGTGTGAAATTTGGTACAGACATAGTTTGGAACTTGAGAAAGGACATAGGATAGTTTTTATTACAAAAAATAAAATAAAATTTATTCCGGACATACAGCGCCATCTATTGGTCGGTCGGCATCAATTCAGTACTAATAGTAAAAAGGTATGAAAATATAATATATGGGTAAAACCGAAAATCTGCCGGAAGTCACTATTCCACGCGAACGAAGTCGCGGGCAAAAGCTAGTCTATACTAATATTATAAAGCTGAAGAGTTTGTTTGTTTGTTTGTTTGTTTGTTTGTTTGAACGCGCTAATCTCTGGAACTACTGATCCGATTTGAATGATTCTTTCAGTGTTGGGTAGTCAATTTATCGAGGAAGGCTATAGGCTATGTTTTATTTTTTTCAAAATTAGGGATCCGTAATAAAATTGCTATTTTGTAACACAAGGTGTAAAATCGAAAACCTATTATTGCGTGCGCTGCAAAAACTATTGACAATAGAACAAAATGATGTACTACGGGTTTGTAGATCCCATTAAGACCTACAAAAAAGTCCGCGAGAACATATATCTAGCTATCATGGTTTAATCACAATAACCGATTTTGTGTTCAAAATAATTATTAAATCGTCTGAAGAAAAAAAAACTACGTTAAATATGTATCGTAATATTAATCTTTATCGAAATTAAGCATTATGCTATCAAGAGTATTTATGTAGAAGTAAAATACTTTTTGTTTCATCTCAATCGGATATTTCGTTTAAAAGTTATCACGTGTGTAAGATGTTAAGAGTTGGTACCTATTAATGAGTTAAGGGCCATGGAGTTTTTTATCAACATAAAATCCTGTAATAATCTTTTTCGAAATATATTTGTTGATGATTGTAAGTATAAGATCTTTGAAGAGTATAATAAATACATTTATGAACGCGGTAATTTTGGGAAATACTGATCTGATATGAAAACTGTTTAAATATTCAATAGTCCATTTATTGAGGGAGACAATTATAGGCAATAGGTATTTTATCTCGGTATTTCCACGGAAACGAGAAAAACGCAGGTGAAACCGCGGGGCACAGCTATATTGCATAAAGATGATTGATATAATTTTTTTTTAAGTTTTGGTGACTTTAGATGATCGAGAAAAGGATTATAATCATCGAATACTTACTCATTATTGCTTTTCTCTTTCGATTGTATATTAGAAATCTCAATTAGAGGAAGCTGTGCATCAGTTTGGTGGTCCTTTGAACTGTAAAAAAAATATTATTTTAAAATATATTATATCTCCAATTAACACTCAAAAATTAATACACGACAAACACTGAACCACGTAAGTACTGAATCAATGTGAATGTTCCTGTCTGTAGTTTCATAGCTCTATGACACGCTTATGATAACGAACGTTTAGTGCAAAGATTCATTTTTATTTGTCGATAAAATTATAAAGATGAGATGTTATTCACTTCGCTAACTAACTACTCACATGTTGGACCAGTACTTAGTGGGTTTATTCTATTTTTGATAGGGATACATACACGCTGTCAACGTAATTTTGTTGAGAATCTTTAGATGTTGTTGGTGTTTCTTCTTGACTATTTTGTCCTGTTCTTTTAGCCCGGCTACAAAAAAAAAAAGATTATTAAACGAATTGTATTGATTTTTTGTAATAATTAAAAACATGTATATATATATTGTTACGCCACTAAACGTGAACACGCCATATCTCCGAGAAAATAACGAGTGGCACGTAATAATTAAAACGCATTGCTGTTCGAAAGGTCTAGAGTAGTTTTGCTTAGACAGACTTGGAAAAAATCTCGAAACATCCACAAGGTACCTACCTACCAAGGTACATGTAGTAATAGGTATCATCTAAACCGTAAGGGAATTTGTACTCTCCGATGTTAACAATAGAGTCGAAATTCGCATGAACGTGACTTTTATTATTACGAGAAATAAAAATGATTTATGACTTCGAGAAGCGATTCAATTGTTCTGGAATTCTGGATAGATCCGGGGACGTCGGTATCTAGAATTTTCTTGGCTCCGCATATAAATACGGGCCCCCGGCCGGAAGCGAGTCAGTTGTGATTTCGACTGCGATCAAGAGCGAACTACCCTAGTACTCGAAGTGATTTTTATCAACGACCAAAGCGATAGTGTAACGGTACTCTAGTGTTAATTGCGATTCGGATTATTGTTGACTGGACTAATTTGTTATTGTTTGTGGTAAATAAAGTTCTCTCGTCAGTAAATCGGCATTTGATTACCCACGTACGTAACAATATATATATACTTAGGTATATTGTGTCATTAAAGGAAAAATATTTCTCATTCATTAGCCCACGATCGTATGTGCAATATTGGTGCACTGGATTTTCAACGCACAACAAAGTACGTAGAGTCGAGATTCCAAGAGTATGTTTTTACAACGTGTTAGGCTGCATTTGTTGGATTCTGAACGCTCGACTAACCACCGAGAGTTGAAAACCCCTTGCGCAATAAAATCCCGTCCTAATATTTTTAAATTCGTTCGAACTTGGGTTAGAACATAAATAAATTCGAGACTGCTTACCGAGCTTCGATCATCATTGCTACTTTTGCACGTCCTTGTCGCACAACTTTCTTGTATTTAGGCATTTTGGCTGTTTACACAACAATATCGTCCTTTTCGCAAAACTCAATAGTATGAAAATACAAACACAAAGCGTCCTTTCGCGATAAATAACAATAAATAACTAATAAAAAAAATCTATAACTAAAACAAACGTCAATAGCAAAAACACACTATAAAACTAATTTTATAATATTCTGCGTAAACGAGTAAGTGCGCGAGCGCGTCGACGCGGCAACAAACGACACGGGTATCACCGTATCACCTTCGAGAGCTGGCGGCACACTAAGCCAGCGCATGAAAAACGTAGAGAATACGCTCAGATTTTAGAATAAAATCGATATAAAATCAAATTTTCGTGTTTTGAAAATAATAAAATTAGCATTATGTTCTTTATTAAATTACCTATCCATTAGTTTAAGTATCAAATCAAAATAATGGTTACTTTACGAGGAGATGCGTGTTAAAATCATTACTTCTCATTTTTGTAGTTTCGTTGTGACCCTTTAATTAAATATTATGTTATATATATATATATATAAACTACCATTCTGGAGTCAAGATTACGTAGAATTTTAATGTATTTTTTATTAGTTGGTATTTCTATTGGTTAAAGAGAAGTTGGCTCCTAAAAACTGCATAAAAAAGGGCTACCTCTGCGTTTTGCACGGGGACGCGCCTTAAGCTATTGTATAGCTTCTATCGCGGGCCTTGAACGTGGAGACCGAATCCAGAAATTCCGTAACGATAATAACCTAACACCCCCCACTCATTAGTTTTTTGATCGTGGTGACCGATAAGAAAACAAATGATTCACTCATCAATCAATATTCAATTCAATGTGTGAAAGTTTAACTTCAATAAATATCAAAGAAAAAGAAACAAAGGAAAAAAAATAGGTACTGCATAAATAAAATAAATAAATAATTATAATTGCATAAGTTGATAAAAATGGTATGCAATAGCTTTACCGCGGCAGTCCCCGAGTGCCACACGTCTTTTTTAGGGTTCCGTAGCCAAATGGCAAAAAACGGAACCCTTATAGATTCGTCATGTCTGTCTGTCTGTCTGTCTGTCTGTCCGTCCGTATGTCACAGCCACTTTTTTCCGAAACTATAAGAGCTATACTGTTCAAACTTTGTAAGTAGATGTATTCTGTGAACCGCATTAAGATTTTTACACAAAAATAGAAAAAAAGCAATAAATTTTGGGGGTCCCCATACATAGAACAGAATCTCAAATATTTTTTTTTTCATCAAACCCATGCGTGTGGGGTATTTATGGATAGGTCTTCAAAAATCATACTGAGGTTTCTAATATCATTTTTTTCTAAACTGAATAGTTTGCGCGAGAGACACTTCCAAAGTGGTAAAATGTGTATCCCCCCCTCTAACTTCTAAAATAAGAGAATGATAAAACTAAAAAAAATATATGATATACATTACTATAAAAACTACCAACGAAAATTGGTTTGAATGAAATCTAGTAAGTAGTTTTTTTTAATGCATCATAAATCGAAAAAAAATACACTATTATTAAAACATCGATCAAAGTTACAACACATTACAAGAACTTTTATATTATGTTACTTGCTGCTACGGAACCCTTCATGGGCGAGTCCGACTCGCACTTGGCCGGTTTTTTTTTATGTACGCGGGTAAAGCCGTGGGCAAAAGCTAGTATAACAATATAGTTTTCTAATTTCCTCTTTTTTGGCGATAACGAAGCTTTTTCTGGCGTCACTTTTATATCTATATTCTGAAGTACAAGTAAAATTCAACATTTAAAAATTAATACACTCCTAAATCAAAATGAAAATCACTAATTTCAAATGGACCATTTGCAGGCATTTTTGAATAGTCAAATGTCGGTCAGTCCAAGAAAAGTGAAGCTAAATTGCACGTTCCAAAGCGTAGATCTCTATGGAGAAGAACGTGCAAGAAACTCCATGGACACTCTTTTAAATCATATTACGTGTTACATATAATGCTTGGTTACATATTTCTTGTTGCTTCTATTATGTGAGCACAATGTAGATAATAAAAAAAAAAGATAGAAACTGAGTTAAGCTAAAAGCTCGAAGATTAGTGGCAACATTAAGAGTTTAGTTTTGCCAAAAGACCATATGTAGTCAAGAAAGCAAAAAAAAAGCCCTGATTATTTACTTTATGACGATGTCGTCGACCGTAGGTTCAATTGAGGTAAGGGACAAAATACGATTTTTCAGGAGAGGCCGACAAAGTTTTTTTTCGGACTAAATCGCCTATAACTTTTTTTCCTATTAACCTTTTTCGGGTCTGATTTCACACATAATCTTGATTGAAAACATTTATTTAAATAAATTAGCTATTTAAGAAAATAGATGTCCCTTACAACAACGTATTTTGTTAGTAATGTCCCTTACTGACCAAGTATCTTGTAGTCTCGTCCCTTACATTAAATTGACCTCTGCGTTGGATTCAAATTCGTTGATTGGGAAGACCCTTACCTTATTTCAAGTGGATAGGCGGCAATAATTACATCATTTCAAGTTCCTATATTGCATAGTTTTTCAGATACATTGTTATTATGGGGCTGATTCGAAAATTGGTTCCAAAAATCATTAGGGTAAGAGACATTTTTCTTAAGCTAGAATTTTTTCATACACACCATTCGATAGAGCGAAAAATTCTGAACAAAACTGTATACTTAACTCATTTTGGGTATTTTGTCCCTTACCTCAATTGAACCTACGGTCGACTAGCTAAGCTGGCTATTAGCATGATTTGATAGCAAACTATACTTATCAGTTAACTAACTTCATCAGTTGTGATCTTCAGTACATGAACAGTCGGATATGCTGCTTTTGTCAATATTCGTTGCTTTTTCCCTTCAATAAAGCTTACTTCCTCGAAATGTATTGAACAAATGGTGCTATGCTTTGTTGGGAACCAATCCTTATTTCCCGTCGCCTCAATCCATTTCTGTTTTAAATCGGGTTCATGGGGAAAACTAAAAAAAAACACGAAACGTTACGATTATATTATTTATTAAAATTGTCTACATAATAAGTAGGTACTAATCTATATAATATAAAAGAAAGTCGTGTTAGTTACACTATTTATAACTCAAGAACGGCTGAACCGATTTAGTTGAAAATTGATGGGGAGGTAGCTTAGAACTAGGAGACGGACATAGCATACTTTTAAGTAAGTTAAGTAGGGTAGAGTAGGGTAGAGTAGAGTAGAGTAGGGTAGAGTAGACTAGGGTAAAGTAGGGTAGAGTAGAGTAGAGTATGGTAGGGTATAGTAGGCTGAAGTAGGGAAGAGCGGGAGCGAAGCCGCGCGGGCAAAAGCTAGTTTAATAATATAATATTCCACAACTATCACACAACACCGTCTATTCTCAAGCTAAGCAGAACTTGTGGTGACATAGAACAAATGATAGTGCTCATCACACAAACATTTGTCCTGGATGGTACTCGAACCCACAACCCCCGGCACAGCAGTCAGGGCCACTAACCACTAGAGTAACAGGCCTGACAATACAAAATCATTCCTGTTTCCGAAATCGATTCTCGAGAATCGATTTGTGTTGTGTGATGAACAGCACTTATCGCTAAAATTGACAAAAACCCCTGTACTACTAAACCGGAACGATATACGATAGTATCGCTTGTTTCGATATTCATCACTTGCAAAAACAAAACGTGTCCTCAACCGCTCCAAGTAAAAGCCGCAATGTAATACGAATGTTTTGTTTTTCTCAAATTTGATATTACTGATGGTATTGGATTAAAAAAATAATGATATTTTAAATTAATTACGCTTAATATTAATCAAAAAATGACTTACCGATGGAAAGAAACGTTTCCTTTATTTTTTCTCCTCGAATTTGTACAGTTTTTACAATTTATAACAGCACAATTAACCATTTTAATATTTTGAACTGACGTGCGACTTGCGCTATATACCAATGCAGACTGAACGCGAAAGTGGCCACTTACGATTTTTGTACGTAAGCTGGGCACGCGAAATAGTTGCTCTTGCGTTATCTTTCCTAGATATGTATCTGTGTGGCGTGCGTGAGTGGGGCACAAAATAGATAGGTACAGAAGTCAATCTACATACAAAGCGCGCTCTCACAACGCACACATAGACACCGCTCACGAACACGATATCTCGGAGCGCCTCGGCCCGCTCGTCGAACAGTTCCGGCTCAAACGCTCATTAGTGTGCGTCCACCGAGCGTAGGTATAATAAAAAGAGAAGTAAATACATGAGATTGTCTTCTGTACCTATCTATTTATTAAATTAAATTAAATAAAAATTCATTTATTTCGGAAACCAAGTCCATATAGGTACACAGAATATAAAATTAAAATCACATTAAAATATTAAATTAAAAATAAACACATTACAAAACACAAAATTAAATACAAAATTACGTCAATGTCACAAAGTAAAAATATAATAAACTAGCTGTGCCCCGCGGTTTCACCCGCGTTTTTCTCGTTTCCGTGGAAATACCGAGATAAAATATTGCCTATAATTGCCTCCCTCAATAAATGGACTACATATTTAATATTTAAACAGTTTTCATATCAGATTAGTATTTCCCAAAATTACCGCGTTCATAAATGTATTTATTATACTCTTCAAAGATCTTATACTTACAATCATCAACAAATATATTTCGAAAAAGATTAATACAGGATTTTGTGTTGATAAAAAACTCTATGGCCCATAACTCATTAATAGGTACCAACTCTTATCATCTTACACACGTGATAACTTTTAAACGAAATATCCGATTGAGATGAAACAAAAAGTATTTTACTTCTACATAAATACTCTTGATAACATAATGCTTAATTTCGATAAAGATTAATATTACGATACATATTTAACGTAGTTTTTTTTTTCTTCAGACGATTTAATAATTATTTTGAACACAAAATCGGTTATTGTGATTAAACCATGATAGCTAGATATATGGTCTCGCGGACTTTTTTGTAGGTCTTAATGGGATCTACAAACCCGTAGTACATCATTTTGTTCTATTGTCAATAGTTTTTGCAGCGCACGCAAAAATATGTTTTCGATTTTACACCTTGTGTTACAAAATAGCAATTTTATTACGGATCCCTAATTTTGAAAAAAATAAAACATAGCCTATAACCTTCCTCGATAAATGGACTACCCAATACTGAAAGAATCATTCAAATCGGATCAGTAGTTCCAGAGATTAGCGCGTTCAAACAAACAAACAAACAAACAAACTCTTCAGCTTTATAATATTAAGTATAGATTAAAGTCATTAATAAATATTATTTTATGCCAACGAAATAGAAGCTAAAATCGGTTCAACAGACAGTAAAAAAGGTTTTTTTAAATTTCTATTCTTAACGCGAATACAAGGTGGACCGATGACCTGGTGAAGGTAGCGGTAAACCGATGGATGCGGGACGCACAGGAACGTTCGATGTGGCGACGCTTGGGGGAGGCCTATGTCCAACAGTGGACGTGTATCGGCTGAAATGATGATGATGAACACGAATCTTGACTATAGATCCTAGGTCCCATATCTGGGGCAGAGGATGTCGACAGTAGTCACCATGGAACAGTAAATACTGACTGTTTACTGTTCCGTGGTTTTTTTTTTTCGATGGGAGAAATAATCTTATGACAACCCCCGCTCTTGGGCGGAGCGGGAGATAGTGTCAGACTCTTACTGACTAAAAAACCCATCCCGTTCCTTCAAGCCTTCATACCGGTGCTCGAGTGCCCTTTCGGATAACCCTGGCGATAGGAATCCCTCTTAAGCGTGTGACCAATCCATCTCGACTTACGGAATAGGGTATAGTCTAAAGCAGGGTTTTCCAACCTTTGGGTCGCGACCCCCAGGGAAGCCTCTCCAGGGGCATCGCGAAGCTTTTATAGTGGAGTTGCTAAAGGTTGGGAAAGCTACAGCAGTAAAAAAGAAACAAAAACATTTATGAAGATTTATTAAGAAAAATGTATTTATTTTTTATTAATTATGTTTTTTTCCGAACCGTAATTGTGAAAATAAGTAAATGTATTGGATTCAATATTAGTTACAAAAAAAAAAAAAAAACGAGTAGGGGTTCGCGATATATTTCTTCATACTAAAAGGGCTGTTGTATGAATAAGGTTGAAAAACCCTGGTCTAATAGTACATTGTTACACTAGGGGTGAAAGTAACTCATTCACAAATTCATTCATTTCGTCCCGAGAAGGAGTTGGCGGGCGAGCGCAGCGAGGTCGCTAATTCGAGGAGTTAAATGGGTTACTTTCACCCCGAGGTAAACACTGTGCTTTTCATTACGAATACGAGGAAACTAAAAATAAAATAAAAAGTTTGTAAAACCTGAGTCGTCGTACCTATGATTTTAAGTAGGTATCTTTCTTCTGATTTAGGCGGTAAAAGGTATTCCACTACTGCTTTAGTCTCATCTCTTATGAAATTAGGCGTATTATCACTATTTTAATCTGATAAACATAACGTGATTCCTGTTGTACGGAAACGTAAACAAAACTCGAAAAAACCAACGACTGATTGCCACTTTCCCGCCATCTTGTTTTTTTTTCTGCGGCCGGCCAGCTATTCAGCCTCATTAATGAAAAATTAGAAATTAATTGTAATCTTTTAAAATAAAGTATTTTTTACACCACCTGCTCGATAATGTCGTTTTACTCGTCATACAAACCTCACTTAAAGCAAGTCATTATATGCCTAGGGAGATAATGCAGTATGGCCGATCCCTAGGGAATAATAAGATTTGAATTTGGAGCATCAAGAATCGTCAACATTGTGAATTAAAATGTACAGTACAATTCACGAATGATGGCGGAAGTGAAGTTAGCCTTTGCGAACTTTCGCGCATACCACACTCTTCTCGCACACGCACGACGTCATTTGGTTCCTAAAACACGTTACTGCGCAGCCTTCTGCGCAAACTTCACGGCCGCCATCATTCGTGAATTGTACTATAGGAGCATCGAACAAGTTGACTCGAAATTTAAACCAAAGAGTATGTAATCACTATGATTCAAACTGGCCACTAACAAAAAAAGAAAATGAATAAAACTTACGTACTGACAACACGGGAGTATTAAATAGAGAAAATTGAAACTATAGCATCTTGGAGTAGTGAACTTTGGTTGTTTGATGAACTAGTAAATATAATACTTATATTTCTCTGATATATGATTTGGTCGACCAAATTGTCTTTTAATTATCTCACAGATGGTGTAAAAAGTAGAGTATGCAACACGGGGATAAAGCTGTCTTTGTCTTGGGCGGCTTAAATTCCTCACTTCACTCAGGTTTCTTTATTAACTCCCTCGCAATGCTAGGGAGTTAATTTTATAAATCCCTCACTATCGTTCGGGATTAAAATCAGCAACCTTCGTTTCGTTCGGAATTCAACATGCCGCCCGCGACTTAAAGACACTGCTTTATCCCCTAGTCACATAAACTACTATTAAAGAAATAGTTGAACAAATAAATCACTTAAAATAAGTACCTATAACATTATTTTATTAATACTTGTTTTTAAGTTCTTTCAATTTTATATCGCGCTGTGATTGACTGGCTGTATGGAAAATTGGAACATGGTTCAATAGAAATGTGAAGATAGAACTAGTTTTTTTTTGTTAATAATTTGACAACTGTCAGTTGTAAAGTAAAACTCCCTAGGGATGAAAAATATCACTTTCAGCCCGCTCCTCAGGCAACTTCAGACCTACTTTCAGAGTATGAGTAATGAAAAGTAAATAATACACACATACCAGAACGTCTTTTTCCTTGCGTCGCCGCCCGCGCCCGGGCCGCTTGAATTCCCTCGGCTCAAAGCTGCTATGTGCATGGCCACTGGCAGAATTTGTGTCACTGACTTCAGCTTCCGACTGTTAGAACAGAATAGAATAGAATAAACTCGTCGTTCCTGGTTGAATTATAAATTGTAACTAAGAACCGTCTCGATCGCCTCAGCTTTCTAACAAAATAGCGTATTTAAATTGATCTATTCGCTTAAAAGCTATGATGTCACGGACAGACACACAGACACGTCAGCGTTACGCCGAAATGTAAAAGCGCGAATGGGCTATAGTAACAAAATAGATAGGTACAGAAGACAATCTACATACAAAGCGCGCTCTCACAACGCACACATGGACACCGCTCACGGCAGGGCCGGTTTATGCATGTCGGGGCCCCTAGGCAATGCACGTCTCGGGCCCCCCTGACCTCTTCTAACTTCTTAAAATATTTTGTTTCTAACACAAATTTATTCTTAATTACATTGTTTTTAGGGTTCCGTAGTCAACCACATAGTTTCACCAAATCTGTCTGTCTGTCCATCCGTCCGAGGATAATCTCAGTGATTGTTAGCTAGAAAGCTTGTTAATGAAAGATTGTGTTTTATTAGTCTATCTGTTGACAGCTTTTCGCATAATCCAATGCTAGGATTGCTAGTGAAATGGCATGTCATCGAAAATTCATTTTTTTTTTTACTGTAGGTATATGAAACAGTCTATTTTTTTTTCCTGAAGCGCGGGGCCCTAGAACCTGGCGGGGCCCCTAGGCAGTTGCCTACATTGCCTAATGGATAAAACGGCCCTGGATCACGGACAGGACATCTCGGATCAATCGCCCGATCGCACTACAGTTCGGAGCAATGCTCCGACGTGTGTGCGATCGCCCAGCGTAGGTATAAAAAGTGATGTACATACATGGTATTGAATCCTGTACCTATCTATTTTGTGATATAGTCTAAAAGTCTAAGTATACATGCATACCACAACGATTTTTTCCTTGCGTGGCCGCCCGCGCCCAGACAGCTTGTGTTCCCTCGCTTCAACGGTGCTAGGTGCATTAGCACTGGCAGAATTTGTGTCACCGACTTCTGCTGCAGGCTGTTCACGTCGTTGCCTAAAAATAAAAATAAAAAAACAGACAAAATTAATATTGCATTATATGAAATTTATCTGTGAGATTTCTATATCCGGTCGACTGTTAAACCACAGTAGATAAATATCAAATAATATACTCAAATAATATACTCAAAAGTTGAGTCGCATATCTGACTTTCATTTTTTCAAAATTGGTAGGGTTAATATGGCTGTTTGTTAACTTATATGCCTGTTTAAATGTTTTGTTTTTATCTTGCTCATAAGATTTTAGAATATGCTCATACTTTGCAACTCTGCCATTTTGTAAATGAAAATGATATGTCATCAAATTATTACGAACTAATTTAATTAAATGAGGTACGTCAAAAATGTAATATATTTTATGATCATTAATAGTGAAATAGGTTTTTTCCACGCATATTCCCCTTTTTTTGGCCGCATTTAATAAATCTGACCCCAGATCAGATACAAACACTCTAACTTTCAACCCGACTTCAAAGAGTTTAAGTATAATTTTGTCGATCCATTTGGATATATTATTGTCATTTTTACATTCTGATAACAAAGCAAATCCTATCGGTTGGGACCATTTTACAAAAATACCCCTCACTAACACAACTAAAGCGTGTTTTGCCGGTAGTGGGGATTGTACGCCATCTACTTCATGAAAACCAATGATTTTGTCGTCCTTAATATTATAAAAGAGATTTGTTTTAAGACTCATTGCATCCACTACTAAAGTACATTGCTTCTCTTTGTCAGACATGCTGTTTACTTTTAATTTAAGAACTGCCATTAAATCCTCATTGACCTGTGTAGTTATAGGAATGTACAGCTTATTTAATGTAGTTTTACATGGCATGCAAAGAGTTTCTTGTAATAAGCGGTAGGCTTGTGGGCTTACGTAATACAAACTCAAGCAAAACATTTTATAAGCCAGAGTGTATCTGTTGCCTTTATAACTTAACTTTTGATCTACTTGCGCTCTTACAATATCGGCAATTTTTTTTGATAAAAAGCGGTCATATAGCTTAAAAAACATGTCTTTTTGCGAATCACCCGAAGTCTGTCCTGTTTCATTTAGTTTTAACCTTTTTTTTACACTAGACAAATCAGATTTTAATTTTCTTTTGCGCGGAGTATTAGCAGAGAGCGAAGCAGCAGTTTGAACTTCTGTGTTGCTTGATGTACTGATCTTCTCTGTTTGGTATGAAGAACTGCATGATGGAAGATCAATTTGGGTTGAAGTGGTGACTGACGTTATTTCAACATGAGTTCCTTTATCTTCTTTATTTTTAGGCAAACGTAAACACGGTAAACAATTCTTCTTTAATCGTTTTCGTTGAGAGTTCATAGAAATGTCTTCTGCTTTAAAATGTACTTCACATATTCGTTCATTATGTTTTGACTTGTTAGATAAGTCTTCGCGATCAATTAACCGTAGCCACTGTAAGCGTCTGAAACAATTAAACAAATTGGTCAAGTGAAATAAATAGAGAGTTCCATACGTATTTTCGCGAATATGTAAAAAAATATTTATCACCTATTATTTTTCTTTCATGATACCTTACTTTAATATCTAACTATCTGATGACGTAGGGTTTTGTGTAGATTCACCTAATAATGTACCTATTACAAAGAACTTGAAGGTAGCGTGATGGACTATTTCCCAGGTTTCCCAGTTTTGTATACAAAAGTCGTTATATTTACAAAATGAAACCATATCTAACAAAAATAACTGTTGCATTTAGTATAATACACATCACCTTACAATAATAAACAAAAAGAACAGACCTCTTAACACATTTTTTTCATACGATAAGCGAAACAAAAACAAGTGTCAAGTGGCCGACCCGAACGCCGGCCAAAAAAAAAACCGGCCAAGTGCGATTCGGACTCGCCCATGAAGGGTTCCGTAGCAGCAAGTAACATAATATAAAAGTTCTTCTAATGTGTTGTAACTTTGATCGATGTTTTAATAATAGTGTATTTTTTTCGGTTTATGACGCATTAAAAAAAACTACTTACTGGATTTCGTTCAAACCAATTTTCGTTGGTAGTTTTTATAGTAATGTACATCATATATTTTTTTTAGTTTTATCATTCTCTTATCTTAGAAGTTAGAGGGGGGGGGGGGGGACACATTTTACCACTTTGGAAGTGTCTCTCGCGCAAACTGTTCAGTTTAGAAAAAAATGATATTAGAAACCTCGGTATCATTTTTGAAGACCTATCCATAGATACCCCACATGCATGGGTTTGATGAAAAAAAAAATTTTGAGTTTCAGTTCTAAGTATGGGGACCCCCAAAATTTATTGCTTTTTTTCTATTTTTGTGTGAAAATCTTAATGCGGTTCACAGAATACATCTACTTACAAAGTTACAACAGTATAGCTCTTATAGTTTCGGAAAAAAGTGGCGGACGGACGGACGGACGGACGGACGGACGGACGGACGGACGGACGGACAGACAGACAGACAGACAGACAGACAGACAGACAGACAGACAGACAGACAGACAGACATGACGAATCTATAAGGGTTCCGTTTTTTGCCATTTGGCTACGGAACCCTAAAAATGCGATGTACACACAAGTATATAAGTCGATCGTCAGACTACCGGAACCATATTTGGATTTAACAACACATCAGACAATAGAAAAAATAATAATTTCAAAAGTAATTAATTTGCAATATTAATTATTGTGAAATTGCCCATATTACAACTATACCTACGCGAAAAATATGTTTACCAAAACGATGTTTCGTACTCAATCCTCTATTTTATAGTAAAACTAGACTTCTTAAAATAAACTTTAGCTCTAAACATAGTATTCAGAAAAATGCGACTCGGCTACGCTCATAATAAAGCAAATAAACTGTGAAATAAACAATACAATACCATATTTTCTAATAATATTTAAGTATAAGTAGGTACTTACATTTCTGGTTGAGTAGGAAGTATGAAGAATGATAAGTCCGGGTTTGCGAAATCATTATTGAGGCACCCGAAAACACTACAATATTTTTTTCCCCTTTTTGAAGTCATGATACTCGTAATTTACGACAAGTGTCCGCCGCCCGCGCCGGCGAGAGTTGACGAACGCAAGCGGTCATGTAGCGTACGCGCGTGCTCACAGTCGCGCTGCACAGCTCGCACTGCCGCCACCTTATTCCCCCATATATTATTCTAGCGTGTGCGTGAAATCGCGTGCCGACATGGCGCGCGGCGCGCACGCACACATTCAAACCGAGAGCGGCACGTTTGTATGAAGATGTTTTACTGTATATTTATCTACTGTGGTACGGTAGGGTGCGGGCTTGCGGACAATGAGCAATGGGTAGCTCGCTGTCCGGCCATCCGGTAACTGTCCGGACCAAGCCCAAGTCGTCGACGGCGCGCGCTGTTCCCGCGCGCCTCAAGGAGTCAGCAACAGCAGGGACCCAGCCGGGTCGAAGCCTACTGGGGCCAGGGTTATCCGAAAGGGCGCTCAAGCCCCGGTATGAAGGCTTGAAGGAACGGGATGGGTTTTTTAAGCAGTAAAAGTCTGACACTATCTCCCGCTCCGCCCAAGAGCGGGGGTTGTCATAAGAAGATGTTTCCCATCGAAAAAAAAAAAAAAACAGCGTACGGTAGGGTAAAGCACACATTTACTGTCCATATAGGCATGGGTATGGAAATAAAATTAGAGATTATTGATATAATAATTATAATCAAAAAACGTTTATTTCAAATAGACCAATTACTCGTACAGGCACTATTGAATTTTAGAAACAAAAAAAAGTGAAGCTAAATTGCACGTTCCAAAGCGTAGATCTCTATGGAGAAAAACGAGCAAGAAACTCAATGGACAATCTTTTTTTTTTTAATCATTATCATAAGCTACGTATTTCTTGTTGATTATTAGAAGCAACAAGAAATTATGTAGCTCATGATATGATTAAAAAAAAACCGGCCAAGAGCGTGTCGGGCCACGCTCAGTGTAGGGTTCCGTAATTTTCCATCCGTCACAATAAGTGTACCCACTTATGAGTTTAAAAAAATGCTTGCATATATGACTATACAACAATCTTAGTCCAGAAATTATTTTGTAGAACCTTTTTGTCTTTTTGTACAAAAACTGTTCTTTCCATCAAGTTCAAAATAATTTTCCTAGAAAGTCCTTATAAAGTTCTACTTTTCAGATTTTTTTCATATTTTCTAAACTTATGGTTCAAAAGTTAGAGGGGGGGGGGGACGAATTGTTTTTTACTTTTGGAGCGATTATTTCCGAAATTATTGACATTATCAAAAAATGATTTTAGTAAACCCCTATTCATTTTTAAATACCTATCCAACGATATATCACACGTTAGGGTTGAAATTTAAAAAAAAATCACTTCCCACTTTACATATAGGGGCTACCCTAATAAAACATTTTTTTCCAATTTTTATTTTACCACTTTGTCGGCGTGATTGATATACACATTAGTACCAAATTTCAGCTTTCTAGTGCTAACGGTCACAGAGATTAAGCGAGGACGGACAGACAGACAGACAGACGGACAGACAGACATGGCGAAAGTATAAGGGTTCCTAGTTGACTACGGAACCCTAAAAAAAGACGTGTGGCACTCGGGGACTGCCGCGGTAAAGCTTATTGCATAGCATTTTTTATCAACTTATGCAATAATTATAATTAATTATTTAATAATTAAATATGTAATAATAATATATAATTTAAAAAATAAAAGTAATTAAAAAAAATAGAAACTGAATTAAGCCACTGGCAGCTTAGAGATGACCAGTCTCAACCGATGGCACCCGTTCACGGGCATGACACGTGCATCAGCCCCACTCAGCTCAACCATTTTGAAGGGAACCGAATGACCCAATAACACGTGCAATGATGACCTGATGTGACATGACAAACTCTCAACTGCCATGCTCGTAACGTCAAAGAAGTATTAAAGTAAAGTAGGTAATAAAATGATTAATAATAAGTCACTATTATCAAAATAAAATTATATATCACTTTATTTTTAATGTAATGTATTGGAACGGAAGCGGCTGTCAGACTCTTACTGACTAAAATCCACGGCGTACCCTCAATAGCCCTCTTGGATAGTAGGTACCGCGAGTCGCGACTCCAGGCAGGAATTGCAATGTACCTACTGAAAGTTGCTTATCAAGCTAAAACCAGTATAAACTAACCCCTCATTGTACGGAAAGCCTATACAATGCGAGATCAACTTATACTGGGAATTTGTACAAAATAATAGGCGAGCCAACGTTACGGTGAGGGTTCCGTACATTGATTTTGTAGTCAGTTTGAGTTTTATAGTTTTCTCCTTGTATGTATTTGTGTAAGTAGTAGGTCTAAATGTATTATTATTATACCTACATATCTATAAGAATTTTTTTAAATCGATTCTGAGCTACTGTTACAAAAAACTAATCAAGTGCGAGTCACCATTGCAGTCAGGGTTCTATGGGTACATTGGCGTGGTAGTAAAATGCTTTGCCATTATACAAAATTCTAAATTCGAAATGTATGACTACGCATAACTTCCGAAGGACTCCAACATATTGGATATTTTTTGTTTTTTTCGTGATTCTCAAGGCATGGTTTGTTATGAATATTAGATAGGTAGATAGATAAGTAGGATAGTTGGTTATATAGCTATACATGTATGTGAAAAATATGATGCCTTTTTGGTGTTATCTATCAGTAGGTATTGGAGTTATAAAAATATAATTTAAAAAAACTAAAAAAAAATACGCTTTTATAGCATATCAAACTAAAAGCGTGTTTTTTTTTGTTTTTTTTAAAACTATATTTTTATTTTTCACTAAAACAAAACGGATTATTGTATTGTCACCAGTCTTTGATGGGTAAGCAAAGTTTAAAGAAAATCTGATCGCCCAAAGTAGGTTAAAATCGAGCTCAAAGGCGTTGGTTACAAACATACAGGTGAAGCTAATATATGCGTTTTAAAAATATAAAACTTATATTTTGTTGCGTCAAAACAAAAACAAACCCATTTAGATAATTATATTTTTTTGTAAGAGTTGCCGTATACTGATTTCTCCTGGAATGTAGACGATGCGGTTACAAATACAAGTCTTCGCAACTATCTATTTTTAGGCCATCACATAATAACCAGAGGTCGGAGTAGGTAGATTTATTTTATATACTTGCGTCAAGATATTATAATATGGACATGCCATTTTATTACCAGAAAAAGTTCCGGGATTGGAATTATGGAATAAAACAAAATAAAAAACATACAGATAGGCTAACAAAATCGTTTATTATATGAATGATTGATTGAATTCAATGAACAATTATTTTTAATTAAACAAAAACACAAACATATTATTTTTAATCCTCATCGGATACAATTTCCATGTTTTGGCTTTCAACGTTAATTAATACAATTAAAATAAATAATCATATTTATTTCAATATTTTCGAATTTTAAAGTACTTATTCCTTAAATATGAAGTTACGGTATTTTGGAGGCATATCCATATTATCCTCTACGTTTGACGTCAACGACATGAGGTGCTATTCTCTAAGAAAACGCAGCGCTGGCACAGCGACGAGTCGTGAGCGCAATACATTGAATTAACAATCCAATGTAAAGGGGAATTGGGTTGTTAATTCAATGTACTGCGCTGACGACTCGTCGCTGTGCCAGCGCTGCGATTTCTTAGAGAATAGCACCCCTTAAATCAATCTACCTACTCCGACCTCTGATAATAACATATTATTATATTCCGTGTTGGAATCGAACACGCGACACGAACTGCAGTCGCCAAGCGCTTAGAAAGAAACTGCTCCAAATGTGTATACCTACTACCTACATATTTACCTCCATGCTTGTAATAACTAATAATGTAAATAGATAGGTCGGTAGATACTTACTTCATTTTGATCATATGTTTACCGTTTTCTTTACGCCAACCCCGTCGCTTCTTTTTTTTATTTCGGTTATTTCCCATTACGCAAACACTAAAAACTCACGCAATTCAATATTTTTATTTTACGTCGTTCTGTTGCGTAATGTGCCCTGAGCGCAAAATTACACAACCCTCCCGCACGGAAGCCGGAGCAGGACTGAGCGCGGGTGGCGCGCGGCAGGGCACCAACTTGAATATGGCTGATATTTTATGTTATTTATTTTGGGAGGAAATTCAAAAAAGTAAATAACGAGACCTGCTTTATAGTTAGTTCAGTCAGTATAAAAAGTTTCGTGATCTAATTTGTAGTATTTTATGATTGCCAGCGGTTTATTGTTCAGTTTAGACGTAACTTTGGAAATTTTTTCTATCGATAAAATTTTATGGAATCGTGTTTTCGCCAAACATAGGACTTAACATTAATCCTCAACTTTACCAAATATTTATTTCAAAATTAATGCTGCAGTATTTTCGGCGTAAAAGAGGATTTTGCTAAGCCATTTAAGGTAGTACTTATAGGCTCTTAAAACACGAATTTACGCACTACGCTGCTTGGTGCCTAAGGCATTAAGTCCGCATTTGTACAGGTTTTAATAAAAAAAATACATAAATAAAAAAAATAGGTTAGGGTACCAAAAATAAATAATAATATTCGGAGGAAGGAATATTATTTATTTGTAGTTACATATTTTACCAAGAGATCCTCAATCATTTTGATAAGTCAACATATCATAATATCATACAATTATTTTAAATTGATTTATTTAAATTAAAACAATAGTGTAGCCGTTAAGGCGTATAGTCCCTTGAACCATCTGACCGAAATTATGTGAATGCAACTCTCGCACTCGCCTAGGCGGCAGTACGCTAATCTGTGCATTTATTTGCGGCCAGCAGCGCCCGGAAAGCGCTTTAAATCCATTTTCTCTGCGAGATATTGATTGATTTACATATGCAATGTTCACTTTGAAGAATATTTAACCACCAATTTTTATGTGTAAAAATGTTTCTAAAGGTCCAAGCCGTTTCGAAGGAGTAGGGAAAAGTTGCGAAAAGTTGCGAAATTGCTAAATTTTTTTTTTTGACAAAAGTATTAATTGCACGATAAAATCAAATGTTGATATTATTGTTCATGAAACTATAATATATAGATATATATATATTTCAAACCAATTGACTAAGCCGTTACGGAGGAGTAGGCCTCAGAAAATCACTGTTTTATGGCACTTTTCGGGCGCTTGGCCCTTAAACCTTTTGAATGTCTTATGTTACACAGTTCGACATAAGCAATTGTCTTTCTATTGTGTCTCTAATTAAGACATTCAAAAGGTTAATAGACATGCCTGACGTGTCAACAATTCAGTTTATGAGCTGCCGGGGAAGCCACATGTGCAGAAGCCACATTAGCAATGTAGGTACGAATGACAAAAACCCGTCGAATAGGTTTAATAATACCTGGTTGACCTGGTGACCTGGCTGACAACGAGTTCGTGGATAAATGTCATCATATCAGCCGAAAGACGTTCACTGTTGGACATAGGCCTCCCCCAAGCGTCGCCACAACGACCGGTCCTGTGCGTCACGCATCTATCGGATTCCCGCGACCCTAACTGGGTCATCGGTCCAGCTTGATGGAGGCTTTCCAACGCTGCGTCTTCCGGTACGTAATCTTCACTCCAGAACCTTTCGTCCCCACCGAACATCTGTTCTGCGTGCAATATGCCCTGCCCATTGCCATTTAAGTTTGGCGATTCTTCGAGCTATGTCGGTAACCTTAGTTCTCCTACGTACCTATATCTTTATTTCTGACTAGCTGTGCCTTCGACTTCGTTCGCGTGGACTACAGGATTTAGAATTTATTTTTTCTAAAATAAAAGTAGCCTAAGTTATTCCTTGTTACATCAGCTACCTGCCAAAAAAAGTCCCGTCAAAATTGGTCCAGCCATTTCAGAGATTAGCCGGAACAAACAGACACAGTCAAAATTAAAAAAAAAATGTTATTTTGGTTTGTGTACCGTATATACACTGCTAAATTTTAATCGTTTTAATCCCGTGGAGGGTCGATCCGGTACATGAAACACTATCGATTTGTAAAGATAAAATTTAAAATTAAAGTACTTATCTCTTTTTCGAAACTCGTATTAATGCACGCATGATGAACGAAATTAGTATCTTTAAGAAAACGTCAGCTGAGCGAGTTCAATGACCTGTAGTTAATAGTCGGCGTTGTGTACAAAGTATCTACAGGTCATTGAACTCGTTTAGCTGACTTTTTCTTAAAGAAATTATTTTTGTACATGCGTAAATTAGTACGAGTTTTGAAAAAGAGGTACTTTATTATTTTAATTTTTTAATTTTTAGAGAAGTTTAAAATAAAATGCCTTATAATGGGAATATAAAATATCGGATCTTGATCAAATCTGATTTTTTTTTTATTTACTTGGCAAGCCAAAAGGATTTGAAGCATTTCTTACATCAATTTTTGATAAACGATATCGCAAAGGCCATAAAATAGCATAATAGTACGCTCTATTTCGTCGTAATACCTAATTAATTCGACTGAAAATATTTACAAACTCCATGTTTCGCGCTTAAGCTTGAACTTGAGTTTGATCTTAAGCTTGTGAATCTCGTTTATTAATACGATCAAGACCTCAAGCTTGGTAATAAGTACGAGATCTTGGGTTGAGGAACGTTTATTAATACGGGTCTAAAATCGTTGAGTGTCTAAGATTTGAGTAGCCTTGTGTATGAAGGGGCTAAGTGTTGTGTTGTGTCTAGCGTTGCCAAGCGTCCGAAAACCGGATAAGGTCAGACTTTTTAGTTACCAACGTGACCGGCCAAATTAGGTAGTGTATGTATTTTTTTTAAATATGATTCGGGTGCTAAAATTTTTTAGTATTTGTTTTATTGAACTTTTGGCATAAAATAATCTAATAATAACATACCTATAAAGCATATTTATTATGAAACAAACCGTTTATTAAGATTTATTATCAAATTTAATTTGCAAGATTTGATTACAGACAAACATCGGGACAGGTGAAACTAAATAAAAGCTTGTAATGAAACATATTTAAAAAAATTAAGCAGCGCATTTTAAAGAAGATAATATCGAGTTAATTATACGCTGAACAGAATTTAGTGACCGATAGTTAAACACGTGATTGTACTTAAGATTACAAACTTTCCCAAAGAAAGTTTTTTTAAACTAATTAGTTTTATCAAAATAATAAAGTAAGTAGCTGTTTGAACTTCGCGCGCGCCTCCACCCGACCAGCTGTTGGCAGCGCGACGGTCGCGCCCTCGTTATCGGTGACGTAAGCAACCTACATGTTTCGGTAAAATAACATCGCACTAGTATTTTGTTACTTTATGCGCGCGCTACATAATCTTTATAAACAAACTTCAGTAAAAAAAATTTTTCTTCGGGAAAGTTGTTCGTAATCATGAGAACAATTACTTGTTTAACTATCGGTCACTAATTAGGTATATGAAACGTCAAACATTCTAGCAGCTTAGGTAACGCGTGCCTCAGGCTCCATATCAAAATACTAAATAAAAACCACCTTTTTCTACTATTATCGGTGTCGAAATCATTGAGACGTGGTCTCCCTGCATTCACATTCGGCGCGATAAGCATTTCCCAGTCTCTTAATCGTTGTGCAGTACGAAAAAATGTTTTTGGGCTTGGAAGAGTTCTTGATGGGTACAAAAAATGATACAATCGTCTTGCTGCTTCACCATTACCGCCTTCTGAATAATAACATGCCACCATATCACTGTACTCACTCGCGGTGTAATTGTACGGCATCGTGAGTGCAAGCGTCAATAAAAAAAAAAACAAAACAATGTGCACACGACGCGCTTTCCGTAACGACTGTTATTATTACGTACGTCACTACACTGGCGCGGCAAGGGATGCGGTGCGGGCGGGGGAGTGGAGACGCGAGGCGCTCTGCTACAAGTACATTGGCCCTTTCCCGCGGTCAAACTATCAACTGATAGTTCGCGCTAGTTTATTATGTTATTAGGACGCAGACATTCCTAGGTATTTTCTAGTTATGCGGTCATACGTTGTATCTTAACGTTCCGTAGCTTAGATTAGTCAGTCAAGCTCACATTTAGGATATTATTCTACCGAAACAGCTGTTATAGCTCATCGGGTGAAGGCACTTAGTAAAACTAATTAGTTTAAAAAAAAAAAAAACTTTGGGAATGTTGTTTGTAATTATGAGTACAATCACGTGTCTATCTATCGGTCACTAATTACCAGTCACCCTAATAATTAGTTGATGTTTGTGAAAAAAATCAATAATTTACCTACTATTGAAATTAGACTAAACATTTTCGTCCAACTACACAACTTTTTTTTACACCACCTGCTCGATAATGTCGTTTTATACGTCATACAAACCTCACTTAAAGCAAGTTATTCTATCCCTAGCCACAGATTACTGAATAGTTACTACGTAACGCGGACTAGAAAAATGAAAATTTAAGGCAAACAACTAAAATTCGGGGTCATACCTGTTGCCTTTGCGCTTATTGTTTAAATTGCTCTGCCACTGAAAGAGCTTACAAAATCTTTTTGAGACCTCGTCTTCGGTTTGGAAAGTAAACCGTTCAAAAGATTGTGACTCCTTTGATTGAACTTCTTCCTTTATTTTGTCCAAATCATTCTGTAGTTTTCTTCTTTTTAGTTCCGATGCTTTCAATTCTTTACTGAGTCTTCTTTTCCTCGGTGTATTAGATGAAAGTGCAGTTGACGTCTGAGTTTGTTCAGTTTGAACATTATTTATTTATTTATTACAACTTCATGCAATACAAAGGTACAAAGGCGGACTTAATGCCTTAGGGGGCGTCCATAAATTACGTGAGGTGTTTTTTTTAATTTTCTGCCCCTCCCTCCCCCCCTGGTGAGATGTCGTGAGATTTTACTCAACCCCCTCCCCCATCTCCCAATCTCACGTGAGATTTTTCAAAATGTGAGTTTCTTACGTAAACGTGTTGGATTGTTGAGCTATTTGGTATAAAACAAATATGGTGGTTTGACAGTAAGTAAATGTATAACGTCGAAGTATGAATGAAATTATTTTCTATTGAACGAATTAGTGAATGATCTTTATCGTATTACGATTACGCTTAAGATTAAATCATATGCATGTACAATCTGGATTAAATGGACCAAAATAGTATAATTTTTTTTTTGTTTCAATCAGAAAAAAAATTGCGTGATATTTGCCGAGACCCCCCCTCTCTCCAACGTAAGATTAGATGAGATTTGACTCGACCCCCTCCCCCCCTTAAACACCTCACGTAATTTATGGACGCCCCCTTAGGCATTCTCTACCAGTCAACCTAGGGTGGTGAAGAGAAAAACAAGGCAAGAAAACAAGTGTACAAATATTTATATAATATACATACTCAAATATTCAATATAATATAAACCTACATATATACAAATATATATAATTTATATAAGTGTTGAAAATGAAGCGGCAACTTCCGCTTAAATGCATACCGACTGGTGGCCGTCCTGATGTCCTGTTGCCCGTCATTATGAGACGTCTGTACCGACACCGATTTTTTATCAGCGCTTCTGGTTTGTGTCGATATTTCCTTACATTTTGGTTCAGTACCAGCACTTGAAGTAGTTGGAAGAGATGGCAGCAGTTTTGTAGGCAAAGCGTCAGGTCGTAACTGTGGTATATGAATAATCACCGACTTTTCAAAATGAAGACAACACACATAATAACTTTTTGGCTTGGTTTCTGGCCTTGCTAAATCGGGCCTGCCAATCAATTCAGCCCATGTTTTACGCCTGAAAGAAATAAGAATATTATAATAAAATAGGATAGGTCTAAAAAAGGAGATCGGTAGGGGAGACCGGGTATGAAAGTCACACGGGTTGGTTGTCACAGCGGCCATAACTGACAAATAAACGCACGAATGAGATCATCGACTAGCGTCGAAATATCGCGAGAACTATACCCCCCGACATACTTCACCTCGGTTCACTCCGGCATGTCGGGACGGGACCACGCGCGTTTACTTTTTCCCGCTAATTAAAGTATTTTTTTGTGCATCTGTATCAAATCTCGTAAGTATACTTTGATATTGCATATGAATATACTTCTTCATGTATTGTTATAGTGAAATTTGTCTGTCATCATAATCTTAAATGGTTTTTGGTGTTAAACATTCATTTGAATTTATTTTGTAAGGTTATTCTCTGAAACGTGTTTCGGGGCAGGTTGTCTCAGGTCGACGAGGGCTGGTAGTCACAAGTGACAGCCAACCCCGAGCATGTCTGTTGACTTTTTTGTTGGCTTTTTTAAGGGTTTGCTATACAAATGTTAATTTTTTTCAGAGCTAATATAATGCCAAGGCATCACAAAAGTATTAAACATGATATGGCAATCAGCTGTCCTGGACCAAACGGATTAACAAGTTCTTAGTTACCGCCTTCAATTTTGAGACCTTTGCCAAAGGTTTCTCCGCGTAAGTCACAGCGCCAGTTGATGGATAGAAGAAAATGTAAATTTAACAGACGCGCCGGAAAAGACCTATATTTATATTAGAAGAAAGGAAAAAGGAACAAGAAGCAAAGAGAAAGAAAGTATTAAAACGTGTGCTAGGAGAAAAAGTTGAGCAAAAAACTAAAAAGAAGAAAATTACGAAAAAATAAACGAAAAGAAATCATCTGGCTATGACGATGATGGCGAAGAGGATGAAGTTTTGATTGGTCTGTTTATCCCCATACTCTGCTAGCAAGTCTAGGGAAGTCTGGATTCAGTGCCTAGAATGCAATTTGTGGGCTCAGGAAGCATGCACACTTGGAGTACCAAGCTATATTTTCCAAAATTGTGATTCCGAATATTCAGACTGATTTTAAGAATGACTATATAATATATAACTTTAACTTATAAAGTAATTTAATTTCAAAGTATTACTTCCAAAAAGATTAATGACTGACTAAGATTACATTTTTGTTACCATAATTCTGAGATAATTAGAAGTTGTTATTATTATTATCCGGATATCGAAGTTACTTACTAAAAGCTGATTTAGTATTTAAATGTGTTATTATTCACTACAAATAAGTGTTTTGTTAATTTCTTGGTTAAAATCATATTCATACAACATATAAATTTATAGAAATTAATCGTTGAAAACGAGTTTATTTTTTTTATTAATTACGAATAGGTCTTTCGTTACTTTAAGTTACAGTCACTTATAAAAAACATTTTTATCTTCAATAAAAAAACTTACTTGATGTAAATATGTGTGTATCACTGTTTTTCTCTCTTAAATTACTATGTGACTACCTACCCCAGCATCTGTGACAACCATCCCTGACACGGGGTTAAATGTCACACTTCTCTTTTTTCATAAAAATGTAAATATTTCCTCCAAACGCAATGTTAGCCACAAAGTATTTATCTATTTTGAAACTAAGATAAATAGACTATCCATTAATATATAATTATCATCCTTGACTACAAAAAATAGTACTAAAAATGCAAAAGAAAAAAAATGTGACTTCCATCCCCGGTCTCCCCTACCTAGATCTACCTCAAAAATGTATTATCTATAACATGGATGGGTGCTTAGCTAACAACAGAAATGTCGACTTTAAAATTTTTACTCTTCATATTGATCCCAAAAGGTACCTTCATAATTATAACGTTTTCAACACTTTTAAAGTGGCTCTTATTTTTACTATTATTTTATTAACGAGTGTAACACTCTCACACAAAAATACATAAACACTGCAGTCTTCGAAAGTTTTCACGCGAACAGTCGATGGCCTTCAAAATAAAAAAAATATATCTAGTTCCTAGTTGTACATGTCTAGGTGTATTGTACTACTACCAATTATCACGAATCAAATTTATTAAGATTAATAAATTCGATTCGTTTTCTCGCAACAAGTAACCTTACAACAGACGCGGCTTGTTCAAAGGTTTTCATCGGGCGTAAGAAAAAGAACTCTCGCTACACAGACTTAAAGCGCATTTTGATTCGTTACGAGCGCGTCAAGGACTTGTAGGCACATTTTTTGAAGGTCACGTCCGTGCTTTGCAATTGCTATGTTTTATGAACATTATTGCAGTTGATAATTTAGCAGTTTATATTCGAACTAGCGACCCGCCCCGGCTTCGCACGGGTGCAATGCTCTTGACGCACCGGGCGGCCGGCCGGTACCGCCGCAAACGCTACGTCCCGCAATTTTAAATCTGTAATATCTTCGAAAATATTCACTTAAATCATACGGTGTAAAGGGCCATATAGATCTATATTAAATGAACAATGTATTCAAGGTATTTAATTGGTTAAGAGTCCTTTTACGTTTCGGCTTTACGCAAGTTTAGATATTTTACGCACCGAGCGCTCGAGCGGACGGCTAACTGCGCCACCGATACTTTCATTCATACTTCTCGCTCGCACTTAATACGGCGACTAAACGATCTGGATTTTCCGTACTTAACTTAAGGTTTCTTAGGATGAAGGTTAGTAGGTGGAAATTGTTGACGTGTTATTTCAATTTTATAAAATGAATTTATATTAATTGATTTTTCTTATATTATTTTTTATGAACCATGTTTACATAATTTTTTTAATTGTTATGCAGTAATCGATTATAATATCTACAGTCAATAGCATTAGTATTAATTGCATATATTATAGTAGTATGGTTGCTGCAACGTATTCTAATAAATAAATCAACCAAATGTAATAGAATAGAATAAACTTTATTGTTCACCAAAATACTCGTAGTAACAATTTCACAGAAAATTTAATATTATTAATATAATATATTTAATTAACAAATATATTAATTATAGAAAGAGAAGAATGAAGAGAGTATTTTTTTAATTATTACCCGACAACGGAGGGAACTTACGATTTTGACAGGCTATGTATGTATGTATGTTTGTGAGTATGTTCATTTGTTCCTTATAGCTCCTAATCTACTTATCAGAACTCTACATATGAGGTATCGTTAGAACAGTCTTAATCGTTCGCTGAACATATGCTGTGTGACGTGTCACAAAAAACGATATGGCGCCCTCTAGCGGACAAAAAGTAATGTGTTAAAAATAAAAATGAAGATAAATACGCCGTGTTCGGTATCATTTGCAAGGGCTTAAGTTGTGTATTTCCAATATGTTGCTCAAATTCAAAGTGACACCCTCTAGCGGACAAAAGATAATGTGATAAATGTTAAGATAAATACACCGTGTTTAATATCATTTGAAAGGGCTTCACCGGTACTTTGCAAAAATTAAAAAAACAATGTGGCGCCCTCTCGTGGTCAAAAAGTTTTGTGTAAAAAAAAAGATAGTCTCCTAATGATGTCGTCCTTTCAGTGCGTGCCTGAAGGTTAGCAGCGTGGCTGCCCATTTCACTTCCTTCTCCTCTCCTCCATTCACTCTCTAATTATGAAAAGGAATGGAAAGAGTACAGTTAAACAGCGGCTGCCCTCTCTCATAAAGTGCACCTCTCAAATATACGAGGTCTGCACTTAAATCTCGTTGCAGTCCATCACCACCTGGAGACTGAAAAAACTAGCTCTACTATTCCTTACGGAGACGCAGATCAGAGGTCCGTCCGACGTGTCGTATCTTTCATACCCAGGGTTTACCTTGGAGCACAACTTCAAACCACTCGCGGGCGTATGTATGTATGCCCGGGACGACATCTGCTATCGGCGTCTCCGCAATCTTGAAGACTCCAGGTTCTCAACGCTTTGGGCTTTGGTCGCCACAGGCCTAGATAAAATAATCTACGCTTGTGTTTACCGTTCGCATAGTGGAGACGTCCGGGCTCACACAGCATCTGAGTGAGGCGGCAGATGCGGCTCAGCAGCGGTAACCTTCCGCCCAACTGGTGTTACTGGGGGTCTTTAATGCGCACCACCAAGAGTGGCTTTTCCCATACCAGTGCACAGATCATGCTGGTCGTGAGATGCGGAAGCTAGCGCTGGAATTGAATCTCACCCAGCTGGTCTAGGGGGAACGAGGGTACCTGATGTGGATTCGCACACAACCAATTGCTTGGACCTTCTAATGACCACAGATCCAGACCGCTACTTAGTGTCGATATCTTCGCCTTTAGGCAGTTCTGACCACTATCTGGTTAAATCTGTGTCTATCTAAACCTCGCCCGATCCTAGTCCTAGAGGAACTCAGTGGGTTTGGCGATACAGGTCAGCAGATTGGGATGACAAGCGGTCTTTCTTCGCATGATATCCTTGGCAGCCCACTTGCTTTTCTTCGAAGGATGCATCGTCGTGTGACACATGTGTTACGACAGGGAATGGAGTACTACATCCCATTCTCTGACGTAGCAATGTCGGACCAAGTTCGAACTTGGTTTGGCGCCGACACGAAAAAACATGCGGCATACCAAGCTTGGGCCGATGCTCGTATGCGCAAAGCCAGTGACGTGACTCTTAAGAAGAAGGCCTTTAACAGGGCTGCCAATTCGTGCAAAAAGATGTTGAGAAACTTCTTGGGGTAACGCTATCGTCTACCTTTAATTTCGGCTCCTACATCGAGGCAAAAGCCCAACTAGCTGCCAAAAAATTGGGGATCTTATCAAAGGTGAGACGGTATTTCACCCCGGAACAGCTGCTCAACCTCTATCAAGCGCAAGTTTGATCGTGTATGGAGTACTGCTCTCATCGTTGAGATAGGTCAGCCTAATACCAGCTGGATGCACTAGAGTCTATTGAAAAGCGTGCCAAGAAGATGGCAATGATGTTCTTGTGAAGTCAAAACTCCAAAGTCTTTAGCATCGACGCCGAGTTGCTAGCCTGTCTGTTTTCTATGGTTTACACTTCGGGGAGTGTGCACTAGAGTTACACAATTTAATTCCGCCAAGTCCTTTTCATCATCGGACCACAAGACGTACGGCGTTGCGCCACCGATACATGGTGGACACCCTATACGTACAAAGCAAGCCTATCCATTATAAAAAAGAAAGATATATACGTCGTGTTTGGTATCATTTCAAAGGTCTTCACGTAAATATGATTTAGCTCCAAAATCAGATATTTATCATATCATAAAGTAGGTATACCCGCACTGTTAACATCGCCACGCAGTTTTGCAGCTTCAGCTTCTTTTTCAACCGCTTGTGTCATTGTTATTTCTGCAGTTTTCTTCCACATTTTTGCTACTTTGTCATGGCATTTGCTGAATAACCGGAAAGGTAAGGTAGGCAAATCCATCGAAGCAGACAGTTCATTTAGATTTGAAAGTCCAATGCCAGTTATTATCGCCACCGAAACCGCACCTAAATTGACATTCATGTCAACATTATTTTTGGAAGTTTTTAAATTAAAAAACTTTTTACAATAAAAAAAAAACACTAAAACCATCAAAAACATTTTAATTTCGGAATTCGGTGTTTCTCGATATTGTCTGTTTCTTATCTAACACCGACTTCCGAAATTAAAATGAGTTTGATTATTTTAGTGTTTCTTTTTAGTGAAGTCGGTTATTTATTTTTGTAAAAAGTTTTTTTATTTCACACTTTTTAGTGGCAATACACTTACAGCCAGAGTACCTTTTTCTCGTGGCGATTCCAATTAACTCAAACCCTGCTTGGATACATTGTTTTATTTTGAAGTTCCCGTGTCTACCTTCCGGCTCCATCATCATCATCAGATTAGTTCGATAGTACCTTATAGCCAAAGTGAATCTCATGACAATTCTAATAAGCCCAAACACGGGTAGGTAGGAACTCCGTAATTAATCAATGTATTGATTAATTACGGAGTTCCGGTGCCTATCTTCCGGCTCCATCATCATCATCAGGTCACTTCAATGATACTATTTTCAACATACCTATTCAAACCATTCATTTATTTATTTTATCGTAGTCGCATAACTTCGTTCCAAAAAAATACTATCCTATTTTATGTACATTTTGACAGCACTATTTCAACATCTTCGAAACCATGAAAACGATACTCATGACGAAAAAGTTGATAATTTCTGACAGCCGCCATCTTAGATTTACATTTTGACAGCACTATCGGCTTCAACAACCTCAAAAACCATGAAAAAGACACCCATATCGAAAAAGTTGATAATTTATTGCAGCCACCATCTTGAATTTACATTTTGACAGTACAATCGTTTTCAACACCCTCGAAAACGACACCCATGACGAAAAAGTTGATAATTTCTTGCAGCTGCCATTTTGAATTCATATTTTGAGAGTACTATCGGTTTCAACACCCTCGAAAACCATGAAAACGACACCCATAACGAAAAATTTAATATTTTTTGCAGCCGCCATCTTGGATTTATATTTTGACAGTACTATCGGCTTCAACACCCTCGAAAACCATGAAAACGACACCCATGACGAAAAATTTAATAATTTCTTGCAGCAGCTATCTTGGATTTATATTTTGACAGTACTATCGGTTTCAACATCCTCGAAAAACATGAAAAAGATACCAATATCGAAAAAGTAGATAATTTCTTGCAACCGCCATCTTGGATTTATATTTTGACAGTACTATCGGTTTCAACATCCTCGAAAACCATGAAAACGACACCCATATCGAAAAAGTAGATAATTTCTTGCAACCGCCATCTTGGATTTATATTTTGACAGTACTATCGGTTTCAACATCCTCGAAAAACATGAAAAAGACACCAATATCGAAAAAGTAGATAATTTCTTGCAACCGCCATCTTGGATTTATATTTTGACAGTACTATCGGTTTCAACATCCTCGAAAAACATGAAAACGACACCCATATCGAAAAAGTAGATAATTTCTTGCAACCGCCATCTTGGATTTATATTTTGACAGTACTATCGATTTCAACACCCTCGAAAACCATGAAAACGACACCCATATCAAAAAGTAGATAATTTCTTGCAGACGCCATCTTGGATTTATATTTTGACAGTACTATCGGTTTCAACATCCTCGAAAAACATGAAAAAGACACCAATATCGAAAAAGTAGATAATTTCTTGCAACCGCCATCTTGGATTTATATTTTGACAGTACTATCGGTTTCAACATCCTCGAAAAACATGAAAACGACACCCATATCGAAAAAGTAGATAATTTCTTGCAACCGCCATCTTGGATTTATATTTTGACAGTACTATCGGTTTCAACACCCTCGAAAACCATGAAAACGACACCCATATCAAAAAGTACATAATTTCTTGGAACCGCCATCTTGGATTTATATTTTGACAGTACAATCGGTTTCAACATCCTTGAAAAACATGAAAACGACACCCATATCAAAAAGTACATAATTTCTTGGAACCGCCATCTTGGATTCACATTTTGACAGAACTATCGGCTTCAACACCCTCGAAAATCATGAAAAAGACACCCATATCGAAAAGTTGATATATATATAAATCAACTTTTCTAGCCCCCCCTTTCACAATTCACGATAAGGAACTTCGTTCCAATCGCGACTATCTGGTATACTAATAATGTGTGAACTTTGCACATAATGAATACCGTTAGAAAATAAATACAAAGATCAAAAACGGCGTTCGTAGTTCACACGCACACAACAGCAATGCGGTAGCGTCTACGCGACAATCGGCGCACACAATGTTAGTATCGGAACGAAGGCGCGCGGGAAATAAACTGACATAGGTCCGACCTCGACAAGCGCTCGCGCGGTACTAGTCGCGGATGGCTGGCGCAGTGAAATATATAGTATTTTTATTTATTTAATTACAAAATAATAGTAGCGATTAAAAAAATAAAAATAATACTATAGTTTAAGCAAATGTTGTTGATTATTTTGGTATAAATTTTACGCCTAAATAATGTAGAACTTTGGAGATATTGGGGCTTGTTTCGAAGCCTTTTCGGTCGATAATTGAATTATGTAGATTTTTTATTTTTTTACACAAAAGGCATTTAACCAAAAACTACTCAATAATTTTTGAAGTTAAGGATATTTGACAGCTAATTAATTTAGTTTTGGTGGTAGATATTCAGTAGAATCTCCAAATTAGAGCTGCCAAATCACGTCTCCGTGAGTTTTTGCCTAAACATGCATCGGAAGAAAGTTTATTACTAAATAATTAAACAAGTTATCTAAAATCGGTTAAATAGTTAATATAGTAGAGAAAACAAACTATTTTTGACAATAATTGTTATTTCATTTAACGAACGTAAAACATACAATTTCAACGTCGAACACTTGCAATTTCGCGTTTTTTTGTAAAAGGCCTCTTAAGGATTAATGCTGTATTGGTTAAAATCGCTTCGAATATTAGCCATTATTTGTCGTAAAAAGTAAATGACAAAAAAAAGTTATTGTGGGTTATCCATAAGAAATAGACATATACCATCACGGACTTTTCTGTAGACCTTTTCAATGTGTACAATACTTAGTACATTATTTTGATAAAACTCGTAGGGTTCAGCCTGCGTTTACAATGTAAGCGGAAAAAATGTAATTATTTACGACATCACATTAGAAACCTTAAAAATAACAGTACTTCTCCACTATTTAATGGATGTTATTATACATATAAACCTTCCTCTTGAATCACTCTATCTATTAAAAAAACCGCATCAAAATCCGTTGCGTAGTTTCAAAGATTTAAGCATACAAAGGGACATAGGGACAGAGAAAGCGACTTTGTTTTATACTATGTAGTGATGTTTTCTTTCGAAGAGTGCATCTTCTGTACCTTGTGCTATTAATTATTCTGTGGTATAACGTTTCTATGTAACAAAATTATGTAAATCTGTGTCTGAAAGGCAAGCTAATGCTTATTACCTATATACCTATTAAACTGTCAAATTCTGTACACGGTACCTACTGTCTTTTAATAATGTCTCTAATGACGGTATGTGAATGGAAAAAAAATGTAAACGACAAAAACTAGTAATAATTTACCACTTACCTTTCTTCATTGACAGGTAAATGGAAAAATGTTAGGTGTTTATCCCTTCTTTTGCTTGATTTACACCCATCTACAGCACATAAGGCACCACACGGCATCGTAATACGCGTACGAATGAACAGCACTATTAAAATTGAACGGCGTGCGCGCGCTTCGCTTGCGAAAACCGTACTGAATTTGATCCGCCGACGGACCGAGACCGCTCGGCTGGGGCGGTAGGCAATTATAGCGCGCAAGTACATGGAGTGACGGAGGCCTGCCCTAGGGTGATAATGCAGTATGGCCGATCCCTAGGGAATTATGAGATTTGAATTTGGAACATCAAAAATCCTCAACATTGTGTATTAAAATTGTACGTGCATCGAACAAGTTGACTCGAAATTCAAACTGGCCACTAACAAAAAAAAGAAAATACCTAGAATAAAACGTTTTATTCTATTTTGCGTAGGTATTCGAGATTGCACGCGTCGTACGTGAAATGGATGGTATCCATACCTCTTAAGTACTGAATGAACAGTGGAGTTCAGTATCCCTGTGCGCCGTTGTATCGCCCTAACCGAAGTTGTCGGGTCTTGTTCTCGTTCCTGAAGCACTATGTCTTCGTCAACAACTTGAGGCCGTCCACCGCCACGTTGACCAGGGAGTCTGCCTTCCATGTAGGAGTTATGCACTCTGGTCAACATTTCATGGTGTGGCTGTCTCGTATCGGGAAACCTTTCCCTGTAGAGGGTGGCAGCAGCTCGGGAACTTTGGCCAGCTTCTCCGTAAATAAGGTGCATCTCAGCATACTCTCGCTGCGTATAACCAGGAAAAACGCGGCGTTTGGCCATGTTATAAAACACAAAAGTCTAGGTGGTCGCCAAGTCGTCGTAGTGATCACAATAAAAAATCCAAATCGTAAGGCAAACAAAGTCCGGGGTCCAAGGCACAAAACAGTCGTTAGTACGAAACAATAATTTGTGAACACAGAGATGCGTTGCGCACGGTTTAAGGTAGCGTACCTACTGACAAGTGTCGCAAATAAGGTTGAGAGTGAGACACAAAATCACAATGCAAGAAAGAGCGGGATAGCACATGCGCTTCTTTTGTTTTGTCAAAATTACGTTAATTACATTTTCAACAAAATCAGCTTCTCTGGAACTAAAATAGCATTTTTTTGTATTTTTTTTAATGAAAATGCACTAGTATTGTATCTTTCCTAAATCACCATTAAACAGGCTATCTTTTAAGTTTGTTGTACAAAACTGCCACATACATTTTTTTTCACCACTGTAGGTTAAAGTTATGCGAAAAGAAAATCGTTCTGTGAAAATTTTAACAAAAAAAACTATTTCTTCAAAACTCTCTTGTTTTTGATAAACAAAAAAAACTTATAATGAGTAGAGTAACCTATTCACGAATAATTTGATGTAAAAAAGTTCTAGAAAAGGATTTTTTCATTACGAGATGCTTAAAAATCTGTTTCAAGGTAGAGATTTTTCGATATTTCGGAAAATTTTGTAAAACTGTAAATCCGTAAGATTTTGCTGAACATATATTGTGTTGTATTGATCGGTAGGGACCCTAGCTATCACCCCCTGCAGTATGTCGTGCTATTTACTGAACACCCTGTAGATTTAAACATTTTAAACTATAGAATCTTGGAGTAGTAAATTTTGTTTGTTTGATGAACTTATACAAATACTTATATTTCTCTAATATGATTTGGTCGACCAAATTGTCTTTTAATTATCTCACAGATGGTGTAAAAAGTAGAGTATGCAACACGGGGATAAAGCTGTCTTTGTCTTGGGCGGCTTAAATTCCTCACTTCACTCAGGTTTCTTTATTAACTCCCTCGCAATGCTCGGGAGTTAATTTTATAAATCCCTCACTGTCGTTCGGGATTAAAATCAGCAACCTTCGTTTCGTTCGGAATTCAACATGTCGCCCGCGACTTAAAGACACTGCTTTATCCCCTAGTCACATAAACTACTATTTCCTTATGCTTTCCCATTTTTTTTACTAAAAACAAATATTTAAAAAAATGTTAATTATGTACCTATATTGTAACTAAACAGTAAAAAATATGTATTTGGTTATATATAATAAATAAGTACTTAATACTAAAAAAACAAAAACTGTGACTAAATTCAACTGTGTGCGGCAAGGCGACAACGTACCTACACAATAGATCGCGAATTATCGTTAGCGGGCGGCACGTTGCTCCGCGATGAGACGTGAACACTCTCCGAGCTCTCGTGGACGACTGAATCAGAATCAGACTGAATTTTCGACTGGTGTTAGCCGGTCACCGGTGTATAATTACCGGCAGGAATCTTGAGCGCTCGGCGTCAGAGTGGTGGGGATCGCTTTGCGCATTCCATACATTGGCGAGCCTATCGTCGTCGTTGTTAGATACATGCAACAAGAGCAGGGAACGAATCACGAGTGACGTCTATGACACAATGGCCCGGCGAGCCAATCACTGACACTCCCCGCCCGTGCGTCTCATTTCGTAACACTAAAGAGACCGAATAAGCAACTTGAAGCCAGCGCTCAAGATCCGTGCTAGTTTAATTTTCGACTAGTTTACATTGTAGATTGAATAGAGTGAATAGAGTTTCGTAATCACTTGTTCAATCGAGTCGTTGAGTCGTTCCATTTAGTTGTTCCGTTTCGTCGTATGTCGTTGACTAGAATGCGAAACCAAGTTGATGCTTACAATGTCGTTCATGCGTAAACAGGTTTATTCGTTAAAGGACCTATTTAGTGATGGGCAATGATAATAATCCGGTTAATATCATTTGGCTAATAATCGATTAAAACCCAGTTAATAGCCATTAATAGCAATTATGGATGATAACCCTGCTATTAATGTTATTTTAGTGATTGAAATTTCCCTCCATGGTTTTCAGGCTTAGGACTGTCAGATTAGACTTCATTTTCATCATCTTTGTAGTAAATAAATGTGCAATTTAAAACTAATCTGGCCCATTTAAAAATATGAATTATTTTATGATTATACACACAAACCAACAACACACGAAAAAGGACTTCTTCACCGAAACATATCAGTCGACGTACTGATTCCGGATTCGGTTGGCGTCGCTGTAATGCAGTTCATGCATCTCTTTCTGGCACGAATAATATTAGCGCCAGAAAGATATAACACGAGAAACGGGGGTATCTTTCTGGCGCTACTAACTAATCGCTCGGGTATTTTCGATTGTCTATAATTTACCTACGTCGTATTCACAGAAAAGAGCTAATAAGTAACTTACTTATTGTACCTTACATTTTTATGTATCGGTTAAAATTTCGCGCTTGACCGCTATCTCACCTGATGGAAAGCGACGATGCGGTCGACGATGGAACGCGCTTACCTAGAAAAAACCTATTCACTCTCGACTTAAATATTCCCGGGTTGTAGCTATCAGGAAACACAGTCTCCGGCAAGGAATTCCACTCCCTAGCTGCACGCACAATGAAAGTGTTCCCAAAACGTTTGGTGCGTGTAGGTGGGATATCCACCAAGTACCGGTGGCGCATAACCGTACGTCTGGTAGTCCGATGATGGAACGGGAACGGGCTAGGTGGAATTAAGTTATGCAATTCTGACGCACACTCTCCGAAATGCAACCAGTAGAAAACCGACAGGCTAGCGACTCTGCGTCGATGCTCAAGACTTTGAAGCCTCGACTCGACGAGTGTATCATCGCCAATTATCCTTCTGGCTCGCCTCTCAATTGCCTCAAGTGCATCAAGCTGGTATCAGGCAGATCCGTCCCAAAGATGAGAGCAATACTCCATACACGATCGAACTTGAGCTTGATAAAGTTTCAGCAGCTGTTCCGGCGTGAAGTACTGTCTGACCTTTGAGTTAAGTTTATTATTATTATGTATGGCCCAAAGTTGAGTGTTGATGTCAGCTTAAAACACCAAGAAGGTCAAGATGGTCGGTTATCGGCACGGTTGCATCCCGGAAAGTTGGAGCGGGGCTGAATTGGCTTCTTTTAGCGGAAAATAGACACGCCTGGGTTTTTGCAGCATTGAACTTGACCAAATTGGCATCGCCCCATTCGGAGACTGCCTGCAAGGACAAGTTCAAGTGCTCAACCATAGCTTCTCGAAGAGACTGGATCTGTGACCTACTAGCTTGCACGTTGGATATGTAACTCTCGGCAACAGTGCTGTCATCTGAATACTCAAAGGTACCGGGCTTGAGCAGATCGTTTATGTGCAGCAAGAATAATGTTGCCGAGAGTACTGACCCCTGAGGGACCCTGGCATTAATAGCCATTTGACCGGACGAGCAGCCATCGATAACCACTCGGATGGACCGGTTACTCAGGAAGTCTGCGATCCAACCACATAATCCAGCGGGTAAACCGAAAGATGGAAGCTTACTAATAAGGCCCTTTGTGCCAAACCCTATCACAAGCCTTCAAGATATCGAGGGAGACGGCAAGCGCTTCCCCGTGCTTCTCGATGGCCTCACTCCAGATGTGGATGGCATACGCTAGAAGATCTCCAGTTGACCGATTACGGCGAAAGCTGTATTGTCGGTTGGTATCCTAAGGGATATCATTAGCTTCTAGGTATGCCAGGAGCTTAGTGTTGAGTACACGTTCCATGGTCTTATAGAGATTGGACGTTACTGAGGTCGGTCACTTTTCATCCTCAAATGAAAGCCTAAATAGGCGTGTCAGGATCGGAGACAATTCAGGCGCACACGTTCTCAGAACAATTGCTAGTATCCCGTTTGGACCGCTAGCCTTGTTCACGTCAAAGTTACGTAGCACCCTACGGACGTCCTTCTGTTGGATGCGAAGATGCGACATATTCGTATCGTAACCATCAGGGTGAACAGGGGTCGCGCGTTACCTGGATCTAAACGCGAAGATTCCGCGAAGAGTGAGGCAAACAAATTTGCTTTCTCCTCAGCGGTATGTGCCAGCGATCCATCGGGTTTCAGCAGTGGTGGTAGTGAAGGGCGGCAGAAGTTCGATTCAACCGACTTAGCCAGGGACGAAAACGCCTTACTACCCGCAGGGTATAAAGCTAGTTTGTTCCCGATGCGGCTAATGTGGTCGAACCGAGACCTCCGCATCACCTTCTTGCAAGACTTGGCAGCTCTGTTGAAAGCTCTCTTGTTCTGGCTTACGTTATTCGTATTGTGCATACGAGCATCGGCCCATACCTGATATGCTGCGTGCTTGAGCGCGTTAGCGCGATCAGACTCCGCACCAAATCAAGGGCGAGTTCGACCAGACATGGCTACGTCGGAGAATGGAATATAGTACTCCATTTTGTTAAATCAAGTAATTACCTAATTAGGTAGATGGTTAAACCACAAAGCGATGTGTCAATAGTAATTATGGTTTTTATAGTATTGGATCTCTAAATTTACAAAACTGAATTTCACAAAAAATGTGTATTTATTTTATTAGTAACACTTTTTCACATACAAAAAGTGAAATTATATAAAAAGAATTACAATACATTGAATCACACTGCGTACACGCACGCAATTTATGATCACACCCACAGATTTTAGACTTAACAAAAAAAAGCATTTATTTTTTTAACAATACATTAACAGCAGGGTTATCATCCATTGGACGGCTATTAATGGCTACTTATGGATTATAATCGATAATAACTCAAAGCATCCGGCTATTAACCCAACACTAGACCTATTACACTGCGCTGAATATCGCGTGCGGTCTTACTATTTTTCATTCATAGACGTCGAACCATAGACTAGACTGTCTTTCTATGAATGAAAAATAGTAAGATCGCACGGGATATTTAGCGCAGTGTAATAGGTCCTTAACTGTAAACCAGTCGAACAGTTGACGGCAAGAAAACAGTCTAAAAAAACCGTTCCTTCATTCAACGTCCACGCCTAAAGCCGTGCCGGTACCTATCTGTACGTTGCGTTGCGTATGATTCAAAACAGCACATCAAATATAAAAAAAAAAAAAAGTTGAGAGGTGTCGTTAAGGGACACCCGGATGGAACGAAAAACCTTTGAAAGATAAAAAAAAAATCATACTTACGCATCTGAATGATGATTTAAAGTTTTTAAAGCCTGAAGTTTTTTTTTCCTATAGTAATATTCTTTACTTCTTTGTTTATCAGTTTTAGGTATTTTTTTAATTTTTTGTTTCTTTAATTTCTGCGCTTCATAATGTTTTTTTCTTCTTTCTGCATTAGTTTTAGGTTTTCTGGCTGGTAATTGATCAGTCCCAGTACATTCATCTGATCTCTCTGCAGTTGTGTTTTGTATCATTGTATTTTGTAATTTCTTTCTCTCACGATATTCTCTACATCTTTGTGCATTTGTCTTTTTACTTTTCCTTGATGTTATAGTTTGTACCTCAGTAGTCGATGCTTTAGTTGATTCGCTATTGAAATAAAAAAGCAAAAAAATTGTACATATACATAGACACACCCACACATAATATATATATATATATATATATATATATATATATATAAATATATATATATGTACTCTGTCTGTCTATTCTTTCATACACGTCACAGATGCGCGGGACTGTAAACACAACAGAGTTTGTAAATATATAAATATATATATATATACTCTCTCAACTTCGTAAACACAACAGCGTATAGTTAGAACACGCACGGCTTGCTAAATAAATACGTTCTGATATTGTAATATTAAAATATCATTTGCTTTTGAATTTATTAAAATTATGACGCGTACACTTCATAAACACACAATAATGGAGAGATTATAATGCGTATGACTTGGTTAGCACAATAATAAAGAGAGGTTATTTATAATGCATACCTACTTGCTAAAAATTCAAAAGCATTTATTATTGTCTCTATAAAATCTCTACTTACCTAACTCCATCAGCAATATCCGGAACTTGTGCAGAAAAACTGTCAGGATTCATTATTATTATTATTATTTAATACGTACAAAAAACCTGTATACACTCTACAAAAATAATCGTCGCGACACCACACTGTTCAATGCGAAATAGAAATGAAAATATCTGGCTTGCTTTCTATGAGAGAGAGAGAGAGAGACAGACAGAGAAACATGCGCACGCCGCACGGCTTACAATAGCTTACTAAAGCAAAAAGGG
The DNA here is from genome assembly GCA_929112965.1 of Mythimna albipuncta. Lineage (NCBI taxonomy): Eukaryota > Metazoa > Arthropoda > Insecta > Lepidoptera > Noctuidae > Mythimna > Mythimna albipuncta. The sequence continues at coordinate 4,572,193 of OV815988.1, forward strand.
TCGTTACAACTTTTCGTGAGAATTTTTTCCGTCTAACCCCTTTCACAACGCGCGATAAGAAACTTCGTTCCAAAACTTTGTTCCAATAATCAAGCGACATTTCGAAAATCTTACCATGGTGAGACGTCAAAACATAGGAATCGGTCCTATTCTCATTTGAAACGCGTAGTACTTTTTCTCATGAGGGTTCCAAATAATTTTACTGGTTTCCATTATGGCTTCTTACCTGTGCTTTATAAAGTACTATAACAACAGCTGTATCGCTAAAATCCTTACATTGTCTCAAGGTGAAACCGAGGTTTCTGAAAGCCCTGCCGCACAATTCAACTATGTGTTTGCGGAATGTTAACTCGGGCACCATTTGTACAACTTTTAGAAACAAATCCTTGGCCCCAGTAAGTTTCGACCCTATTGGGCTCCTACGGTTTGCTGGCAACTCATTGAGGCGCGCATAGACCAATACGCGCCGTCGACGTCGGGCTCGGTCCGGACGGTCGGACGGCGAGCAACCCATAGCTCGCCGTCCGCTTAGCGGCCGGAAATCGGGCACGGAATCCCACCGCAGCGGCGACTGGGGCGTGACCGCCGTTACCTCACGCGTGCGGCCTCCTTCTTTGATAGTATTTCAATTTACAGCTTCGCAGAAGGAGGCTTCCGCCTGCCTCCCCTTCTCGCCGACCATGGCCGGCACCAAGGCCCAGCGCGAAAGATCGCCGGCGCCGATCGCCCCCACGAGGGCACGGCGATGCTCTTCCCAAGCGGGGCATACCTCCACTGTGTGCTCCACCGTGTCCTCCGGGCGTTCCGCACAGTGGTGACACCCGGGCGTCACTTCCGCACGAATCCGGTGCAAGATGCTCCCAAATTTACCATGTCCGGTGAGAACCTGCGTCATGAGGAAGGTGAGGACGCCGCGAGTTCTTTCAAGCCACGCCTCAAAGAGGGGACGTACTGCCATAATTGTGGCATGCCCCTGGTTCTAGTTGTCATATTTTATAATAAATTTTTAATTTAGCATGTTGCTTTCGCTAGGTAGGTAGTTATTTGATTTGATCGGTGCCGTCAGCCGTAGCGAGTAGAGACTAGAGAATAAAGAAGAAGTATAAAATGTTAGACCGTTGATTAAAACGTTAGAAAATGCTCCGCAGAGGAAAAAAAGTATTCTTCGTTTTACCTATACTTATTAAAGACTGAAAGAAGCAAGTCTTGAGAATTAAAAATATCTTATAAGAGTAAAATTGGTTTAATTTTCAAATCAATGGCAAAATGGCAACAAAAATAAACAGTCAGATACTTTATAATAAACGATAAATAAGTAGGTATTTTTAACCGACTTCGAGAAGGAGGAGGTCGGTGTTAATTAAAGAAAAGAGAAAATCTAGAAAGGAACACTGACTTCCGAAATTAAAATTATTTTGTAGTTATCAGTGATTTTATTCTTTGAAGTCGATTTAATTATTTTTTTGTAAAAAATTATTCAATCTGATTTTTTTTGCTCCTATTTCTCTGGCAACACTGGTTGACAAGTTTGACAAGTGACATCTTGCCCTGCGTTCCATATTTCGTCAAAAGCGATTGTCTTGCGAATCCAACCAAAATTAAAAGTCATAAAATACAAGGGCTAATGAGAGATAAGTCTGACGTTGCGCGTTGGTCGGATTCCCGATAATATCTTTTTTGACGCGATTCGGAACGCAGGGTTGGTAGAAATAACTAAAGATTCCTTATTTTTATTGTTATTTGTTTTTATTTCCTTCATTGGCCTTCCAAAATGTTATTTTTTGTGTTTTATGCAAGTTAAAAGACTACTTAACTTGATCTTACGCTGTACTACTTTGTACTGACCCAATGGTGGTTCTGGTTACGTGATAAAATTGATTTGAAATTCGAGTCAATAACAGGCAAAAATGTAAGATTTTTTACGCTAAACTGCTACTATGTTAGTGCTTTTGCCCGCAGCTTTGCCCGCGTTCATAAAATATACCCTATGTCACTCAGGAATAAAGCAGCTTTCCATTTCTTTTTTTCTTTGGTGAAAAAATTTTAGCTTTTAGACAATTCAGACCAATTTTTGTTATTCTGAAAAGACTAATACTTTCAGAGATTACTTACACTTAAAAACAAAAAAAAAAAAAACAAAGTTTAGGTACCTGTCTGTAGATAGAAATGAAAATAAAACATCATTACATACATTAATAACTTATATTTATATTAATTTTCTCCTTGATAACTTATACAATGAAAATTAATTTACTACTTAATTTTATGCGTTTTAAAATCAAATGTTTTGTGTTGTCCATAAGTGTTGCAGCACTTGAATAGTTATATAAAATGAATCTTAATTCCCAATACCTGTTATGTTGGCGATCTTAATATTAAATAAATAAATCACTGGATATAATGAAACTGAACAATATAATAAAATATCAGTTTGTAATAATTTCAGGCAAGATACAATGAAATCTGCAATGGACGGATATCAACTGTGTTGCTGTTGCCTTGAGCTGGTGTCTCTCAAGGGCCTGTGGAGGCCGTACATGTGGATGGGCAGGACCGAGGTATACGGAGACATGCTGGAGGACTGTTTCAATTTATCTGTAAGTAACAATAAATGATAAATTCTGGGAAGTACGATTATACAGGCTTATTTGTTAAACACTAACAACTTTGCGGAACTATATTACTAATTTCGTAAACTATAACTTTTGTTCGTATTATGTAAACGTGAATTTTTACAAAACACAATTCATATACTTACTAAAAAAAATAATAATATAATTTCGTTGTTCTATCTAACACATTTCAACTCCATATTTTGCTATACCTACCTACGTCTGTACTATGCAAGCGCATCAAGCACCCCCGCCACTAGATTCCGACTCCCTTCCGCTATTTTATTCGTTTGCTTCACATAGACTTCGTAATATTTAGAACATTCAATTCAAATATTTTTATTTTTGAATGAAAATATGATAGTTTTTAAGAAAAGGTTATTTTTTATTACGTCAGTACCATAGTCCTGAGAGGAAGCTAGTGTTTTAGCAAAAACCCTGTATACTTATCATCACCATCATAATCATATCAGCCGAGAGACGTCTACTGTTAGACACAGGCCGCCCCCAAGCGTCGCCACAACGACCGGTCCTGTGCGTCACGCATCTATCGGATTCCCGCGACCCAGCCAGGCCATCGGTCCACCTCGTTGTAGGCCTTCTATCCACGTATATTTGCATACAATAAAGTATTTTCTATCTATTTCAATTTCAGTGGGAGCAAAAAGATGAGTCAAAGGATTTAATATGTGAAGTTTGTATCACTCGACTAAGGAATGCGGTGCAGTTCAAGCAGAAAGTTATTCAGTCTCAGTCTGCTTTAAGATTACAACTTCTAGGTAAGATCTGGGGATTGGTCAATTGCCTAATGGAGAGCAATGATTTAGTTGACGTTAGTGCGGGCAATATAATATAATAATAATAAATTCATTTATTTTAGACTAGAAAACCCATAGTAAAATTACAAAAGTCTGAAAAAAAAGTTATAATAATATAATAATATTTTCACAACTATCACACAACGCCGTCTAGTCCCAAGCTAAGCAGAGCTTGTGTTATGGGTACCAGACAACTGATAAACATACTTATATATTTCTAAATACATACATATTATAGATAAATTACACCCAGACACAGAACAAATGATTATGCTCATCACACAAACATTTGTTCTGGGTGGGAATCGAACCCACGACCTCCGGCATAGCAGTCAGGGTCACTAACCACTAGACCAACAGGCCAGTCATTCAATATTGATCTCACTTGATGGTAAGCAATGCTGCAATTGTTGATGGTGAGGCGCACCCAGTTAATTATATCACTCTTGACTTAATAACCCCCAGTTTAGAAATAGTGGAATGTCCAGCCAGAGTCCGTGTTTCCTGATAGCTATTACCTAGGAGTCTTTAAGTCAAGAGTGAATAGGTTACTTCTAGGCAAGTGTGTTCCATCGTCGGCTCCATCATCGTTTTCCATCAGGTGAGATGGTGGTCAAACGTGAGTTTATACATAATAAAAAAAATCCGATGCACACACCCCAAATATACACTGCTGTGACTGTTAAAATTTCGAATTATTAAAATAAATAAATGTGTTTTCAGATGGAATACAATCCTTGAAACAGGAGACACTAGATTTAGAAGTTCTTAAAAAAGGAGAATTTGGTGAGTGTTGAAGTTTGAGAGCTATTCTGGCCACGCCTCCTAGGGCCAAAGCTGCGGGCGCATGCTCGGGCGGCCGCGCAGCGTGACTGCCCGCGTAGCGTGACTGCCCGTGCAGCGTTACTGCCTGCGCATCGTGACTGCCCGCGTAGCGTGACTGCCCGCGCAGCGTTACTGCCTGCGCAGCGGGACTGCCCGCGCAGCGTTACTGCCCGCGCAGCGTGACTGCCCGTGCAGCGTTACTGCCTGCGCATCGTGACTGCCCGCGCAGCGTTACTGCCCGCGCAGCGTTACTGCCCGCGCAGCGTGACTGCCCGTGCAGCGTTACTGCCTGCGCATCGTGACTGCCCGCGCAGCGTTACTGCCCGCGCAGCATGAATGCCTGTGCAGCGTGACTTTCCGCAATGGGTGCCTGCGTAGCGTGACTGCAACGTGTGCACTGCCTCTCTGATGCCTGATGGACCCTCCAGGATATTATCCAGGCTGTCCATAGAATGGAGTATAAGATAGTTTATTTTTGTTTTCAGAGGCAGATATAGTTATGAAATTAGAACATGAAGGAGATTATAATAACCAGGATGAACATGTATTTGAGGACACTGATTATGAAATCAATAGCTATAGTAAGTTTATGTATTTTTTTTTTATAATCAATAGTTATGTAAATTCGTCAAGGCCTGTCATACTGTATGGATCAGAATGTTGGGCTGTGAAAAAGACGGATGAAAAAAGATTGCATGTAGCGGAGATGAGAATGTTGAGATGGATGTGTGGTGTGACTAGATTAGATAAAGTGAGAAATGAGTATATTAGAGGAAGTTTGAAAGTGGCGCCAGTGACTGACAAGCTGAAGGGGAATCGTTTGTCTTGGTATGGTCATGTAAAGAGGAGGGATGAAATGCATGTCACCAAAAGAGTTATGAGTATACATGTGGATGGGTGGAGAGGGAGAGGGAGGCCAAAGAAAAGATGGATGGATTGCGTGAAGAATGATATGAAAGAAAAGGAAGTTAGTGATAGCATGACGAGTGACAGGGTAGAATGGAAGAAAAAAACGTATTGCGCCGACCCCAAATAAGATGGGACAAGGGCAGGAAGAAGAAGAAGTTATGTAAATTCGTAAGCCCCCATTGGGCCGAGGGCCTTCTGTTAGTGAATAGTTTTTTTTTTAGGGTTTCGTACTTCAAAAGTAAAACGGTACCCTTATAGGATCACATTGTTGTCCGTCTGTTTGTCAGTTGTTGACGAATTGGGATTAAAACAATAGCTATAGTTATCGGCACGAATATTGAGCGCTCGGCGTCAGAGTGGGGATCGCTTTGCTCATTCCATACATTACACGATCCAATCGTCGTCGTTGTTAGATACATGCTGCAAGCGCACGGAACGAATCACGAGTGACGTCTATGACACGATGGCGCGGCGAGCCAATCACTGACACTTCCCGCCCCCGCGTCTCACTTCGCACCACTAAAGAGACCGAATATTTGACTGCTGCGCAACTTGAAGCCAGCGCTAAAGATCCGTGCCGATAACTGTATTAAGATTTATTATTTTTATTTCAATTTACACCCGGTATTAACTAGGTTTTGTCTTAACATGACGTATTAACCAATATAATTATTTTTATATTTCTTCCACAGATATACCATTAATAAAAAAAGAAAAAGGAAAAATAAAAAATGGCGCTTTTAAAAGTAAGTATAGTATACATATTTAAATAGTTGAAAAAGGGCCGGGATAGTTAGAGTTGTCGCGCCCTTGTTGGCAAAGAGCCACTGAAGGAGCACTGGTTGGTTTTAATCAGTAAAAGCCTGACAATTCTATTTCATTTATTTATTTATTTATTTTAAAAATTGACACACCAACGACTCATTCACCGATTAAAGTTACAAATCATAGAATCTTACAAATACATATTATGGTGAATTTGTCACTTATAGGCGTGCACAGCACTTATACAATAATATAATTAAGACAAAAATAATTAAAAATTGCATTGGAATAAATTAAATTAAAAATTACATCGAAATGTCAGTGGGATAAATTATAAAAAAGATTAAATTGAGATCAGTTACATTATAAATATAAAAAAAGAATATTATACAATTACATAAATAGATAAAAATTAGATCAAATCAGAATACATTAATCTTAAATTTAAAAAATTTCTTCCTATTGTATTGGGAGAAATGGGATTTTTGATAGTAAAACATTAATTATATGAAATAGGGTCATTGTATGAAAACAATAGAATTTTCACAAACATATCACACAGAACATTTCTTTGATCCCATCCCTATTGGGTTTTCATGTCCCTAAAAGTCTGACACTAAAAGAGCGGCAGAAGTCATCGAATAATTTCCCACCTATGAAAAAAAGGCTCTCGCCTCCATAACATTTTCTAATTTCATCCCAAGACCACCTTGGGCACGCCACAATTATGGCGGTAAGTCCCCTCTTGGAGGCACGGCTCGAAAGACCTCACAGCGCGGGCGTCCTCACAGCGCGGGCGTCCTCACATTCTACATGACGCAGTTTCTCACCGGACACGTAAGTTCGGGAGGTTCGGGCTGTACCGGATTCGTACGGAAGTGACGTCCGAGTACCGCCACTGTGCGCCCGGAGGACACAGTGGAGCGTAGTGGAGGTATGCTTAGGCGGAGCATTGCCTTGCCCTCGTGGAGGTGATCGGCGGCGGCGATCTCTCGCGCCGGGCTTTGGTATAGGCCATGGTCCAGAGCGAGGAGAATCAGTGGCAGGCGGTCGCCTCCTTCTGCGAAGCAGTAATGCTAGCAAAGGAGGAGGACGACCGCATCAGGCAACGGCGCTCTCGCCGTCGCCGGGATTTCGGGCTTGCGGACGGCGAGTTATGGGTAGCTCGCTGTCCGACCGTCCGGTAACTGTCCGGACCGAGCCCGAATCATCAACGGTGCGCAGTGTTCTACGCGCGCGTCAAGGCGACGTTATAAAAACCGTTGGGACTCAACAGGGCAGTAATCTGCTGAGGTCGCGGATTCGCTTGAAAACCTGGGGTCCTGGAACCCCAGGAGGAAAATTTTTTGTTGTTTAAGTCAGTAAGTCTGACAAAGCCTCCAACTCCGCCCTAAAGCGGGAGAAGCAATTGGTTTATTCCCCACCTAGACAAAACCTGACTAACGAGGTAGTTGACTGAAATCTTTGTTTTTTTTTTTCAGATAACCTAAGAAAATCTACAAGAAAATGTCAAGATGAAGTTTTAAAAAAAAATAGTAACTACGCAAATCCTCGACAGAATGTAGCCCTTATATTAGAACATTCTACCATAGTGCCCTTCAAATCTAGAGTAGGATATTTTAATTGTTTTTATTGCAATAAACAATTCGCTGGCTTCGATCTGTTAAAAACTCATGTCAGCGAGTTACACGAGAATATCAGTTCCAAATTTATATTTAAAAGCATATACAGGCCCCACGATCGCATCAGAGCCGACGTCAGCGACATAAGTTGCAGAATATGCAAAAAGAAAATAGACAACCTAGACTTTTTAATACAACATTTGACAGATGATCATAATGTCAAATTCAATTTTGACACTGACAGCAAAAAGCCCGCGGATTGTATTTTGGGTTACGATTTGAGCGAGGGGAAATATAGATGTTGTCAATGCAAAGAAGAATTTACGTTTTTCAAAACTCTGTCTAATCATATGAACGAGCACAGTTCTGATCATGTTTGTGATGTCTGCGGCCGGTGTTTCTTACTTGCCGACAGATTGAGAGCACACTCACAGTCACACAAAGAAAAAAGTATCGTCAAATGCGATTCGTGTGGAAAAATATGCGGGTCTAAAATGCTATTGCAAAGCCATATAAGGTATAAACATAAGAAACTATCGTTCATGTGTTCAATTTGCGATAAGGTCTTCAATACAAGTCAGAAACGAGTGAAACATTTAGAAGAAGTACATAATCGTGCGCCAATGGATTTGACTTGCAAAATTTGTGCTAAAAAGTTTGGCCACCACAAAAATTTGTATCGTCATATGAGGTCTGAACATTTAAATATAAAGCAGGAACGTAAATACGGTTGTAATGTCTGCGGCATGAAGTTTGCAACAAACAGTGGACTTGCGAACCATCTGGTCGTACATTCCGGCGAGAAAAATTATGAGTGTGAAGTTTGTCACAAAAAGTATGGCCGGAAAAAAACGTTGGCTGAACATTTAAGGATACACAGAAACGATAGGAGGTTTGCATGCGGCGCTTGTTCTCAGGCGTTTGTCCAAAAATGTAGCTTGAAAAATCATATCCGAGTTCACCATGGCAATATGGATTATGAAAAACTGATCGTTGACAAAAGATTGGATGCGAAATAAAGAATCTTGGTTACTTACTGTTCTTTTTTTTTTGCAAGAACACATTCCTTCCTTTATGGCGATTATCACACTGCCACGCACCACGCAGCGTAGCGCGTGAATGCGTGCCTTAACGTTGCTTGTAAGTATCTCCATTTGTATAGAAAACACGCACAGTACAACACACCGAAAATGCATCCACGCGCGTTCATGCAGATCACGCGCCTACAAGCGGAAAAACATGCACACACGCGCCGTGCGAGATTTTATATGAAATGAGTCAGCCTGTTTGAATCTACGAAACGCACCTACGCGCGTGAGTGCGTAATAAACTCGCACGATGATGCAGATCTGCACTCCCACAAGTACACGCGTAATAAACTCGCACGATGATGCAGATCTGCACTCCCACAAGTACACGCGTAGGTGCGTTGACACGCAATATGCAGCGTGATGCGTGGCAGTGTCATAATCTTCTAAGGGCTGAAACTGCATTAAGCGGACGCCCGCGACTGTCACCCGTCGCGTGTGTCGTGTGCGACGGTTGCCGTCGCGGAAACTGAATTATCACCTGCGCAGTGTCGCCAGTTCATCTTTAACGGTTTGCATGTAAACGTGTGGAGAACTTAATATTTATTACGTAGCAAAAAGGTGGCGCGAGGTCCGGCTCCACGCGACTCATGCCCATGCGAGGAGCTGCAATGGAGCACTTTTGTATCGGACCGCGCGTGCGTCCGCTTAATACAGTTATGACCCTAAAATGTTACAGGTTCATTATCTGCCCCGCTCACCGGGGAGAATGGAAACGCCGAGAGATGTGCAGTGTTCCGCAGGATTCCGCAGGTACGAAGACAATATGGGGCATTCCCTGCGGAACACCGCACGACATCTGAACCTGTCCTTCAGGTAGGCCTCCCCCTCGATGGAGGTAGTGTGGTGAATGTGGTGTATGAGGCACGTATTACCTCAAATACCCAACCATCACGTCAGATGTAATAGATAGTTATGATATGTTCATAGTTCATAAGTAGCACGTAAACCAGACTAATAAATGGAGCGTCATCTAATTGTCTTCAGTTGTCAAGAGTCGACATCAGTGACCCTTGAGTAGCTCTCTCTATGTCGTTTACTTAACCCTCATCCTCTCACATCGCATGGCGACCCTACCTGTGGGCTGTCAGCCGACTGGACAACGTTGTAGTTACCTGGGGTTTAGTCAGTTTCGGATCATACCAAGTCGCAAAATGGGAGCTCGTCGCCAGGAGGTTATAGCGGCGGTGGCGGTTATCAGTGAGTAGACAGACAGATCAGTAACGGACACAGCGGCGGATGAAAGGAGCTGGTGAAGTTGTTGGTAGGATGAAGAATTCGTTTGAGATGACAGCAAGTTTAGAAGGCGCAACGGAACAGAGCGAGAGGTGGCGTCTTCGCGTCGGTAAGATTTTACCACAGCGAACAGCTGTTGAGTGTGCGCGCAGAAATGCCAGCGTGTGGCATAATGGTGGAATGCGCGGTCGCAGCAATAATGTACTTCGTGGACGGCCGATTCAGCAAGGTCAGCGGAGCGCAGCGAGGTTGGTACGTGCGCAAGGCAGTGCTGACTCCGGTGGTGTCAATATTTCGGATAACCTAGCTGAGGTGAGCAGCCCCCCTAGCCAAGTGACAACCGTTTCGCTTGCGTCGAACGCTACGAGTTGGCCGCGTCGCCGAATCTTTATTTCTCACCACGTGACTGAGCGTTGAGATGACGTCATTCCCGAACATTTGAAGCTTTCTACAAGCGTTGACGATTGCAGATTTGCAACATGGCTAGGGGTACAGGTTAGGTTAGTTTTTTTTTTTTTATAGAGGCTTAGGCATATTTTGTGATTAGTACCATACACATATTTATTTATGGTTTATAAATATAATTCAGGAAAGGTTAGTTACTTACATATTAATTAGCATTGTGGTTTCATAGGGAAAATATTGTGTACAGATAATAATGTAGGTAGTTAAGGAAGAGTTAGTTATTAACATTATAAATTAAAATAATAAGGAAAAAAAAAACATTATAATTGTGGTACTAATTTACAAGTTATAGGGTATGTGTTTATTTATGTGTAATTATGTAATCAACAGGTAGGTGAACTGGGGTTTTTTTATCCTAAGAAGAATATTAATTTAAGAACGAAAATAAGCGAGAAAGGAAATGTAGTTGCCAGAATATAGTATCTGGGACTGATCATCCTAGGATCGTAGGAGTTTAGGAAGCAAAGAAGAACATTGAGATATGTTTAAATGAATAGGACGAAGTTACGTAACACAAATTGTAGGGAAAATATATGCAAAGTCGCGCAATTGGAAATAATGTATATTCCAGGAAACTCGAGTATTTATGTTACGTTATGGGTAAACACTATGGGGAAACTCAACAGATTGCCCGCGGGCATTTCTTTCTCAAAAGCGTTGCTTAGGAGCTATTGTGGGGCATCCCTCCATATGAGTCTTGTAAACCTCATTTTAAAAGAATAAAAATATTGCCCCTGCCATGTATGTACATTTTTGAAATCTGTGTGTTTGTAAAATCTAATCCTAATCTATTTGTGAGGGATTTATAATAAGTTAGAAGCAACCGTCCAAGAGCTTCCTGTACCAAAGTTTAAGAAAGTTCTTAAAGAGCTACTTCTAAACAAAATGGTTTATTCGAGTAATGAATGGTTACAGGAATAGTACAGGTCGCGCGGTGAATCAAGATCGCTCGGTGAAAGTAGTGGGGGCAATCGGCGCACGTGTACAATTGCGCACAGAAATTCTTAGTATGTTACGATTTTATTTTTAATTTCGTATGTTTGAACCTTAGTAACATAACTTATAATAACACTAGTTTTTATTGTAATTTATCTTGTAAGTAGGTAAATTAAAAAAAAAAAAATAAATAAAACATAAAATTAAAAAAAAAATATTTCGTTAGTTTCTTTCTTTAACGTAATAATTCACGTCGTAAACTATTTTTCTGGCTAGCCGTTTTAAAACTTTATTTTTAACCATTTTTTTTACGACTACGTATTACTATTACGATAACACAAGCTGTACGCAACAGTACCCAAGTACAACAGTATCCAATGAGAGGCGAGAACGCAACGCGGGAATTGAAGAGCGACTCTATCTACAAATGACATGTCGCCGACGGCGCACACCCGCCCGTACGTCGCCAAATAGACCGTAGAATTGAATACTGCGCATGCCCCTTCCACTTTTGCCGAACGATCTTGATTCATCGCGCGACCTGTATCTATACAAGGTGTCGTTTTGAAGATGCAAAATATTTCAGGAGGTAATTATGTTAGTGATTCTCGACCCGAATCAATAATAAAATGAGTAGGATTTTTTTTTTGTTTTTTTTTTTTTTATTAAAATCGGTATGTGTGAACTACGTTTCTTAAAAAGCAGCCAGTCTGATACCTGCCTTATAACCGCGCTTTCTTTCACACACACAAACACGGAAAAATAAAGGGCGTTTTCACACACACTAACTCGCAACGATAGTTTCATAAATAAGGTATCATCCAATCATCATCCCGCACGCCACACCCTAGCCACGCCCCCGCTGCCATCGATCAATCGAATTAGTTTAGTATAATTAAAGAATAAAATAACAAGTATTACTGATTATTGACCAGGTATCGTTTTTTCACATGATTAATTATGAGTTGTATTACAACCTCCTGAAATATTTTGCATCTTCAAAACGACACCTTGTATATTGTATGTATGTAAAAGCGTGACATTGTAATTTGGTCTTTATTGGTATTGGAATGAGTTTTACCAGGTATTAGGTATTTATATATTATTATTTGGCAAGAAATAAAATGCTTTTTATTTATTTTATATTATTATTTATTTATTAAATTTGATTTAAGAGTATGAAGCAAAAAGTACCTTTTTTCTTTCAAACTAAAGAAAATATATTTGGCCACCTAATTCTCGCAAATTCTCCCAATCCGGTACTATATCCATACGAGTCCACACATTGGCGTGTAATTTTTGAACTAATTCACTGGTACTTTCTCTGGCTAAATTCTCATTTTTATCAAAAATTTCAATGTTTTCAAATAGCGCATTTAACTTTGATTCACAAATCCTTCTCACATTGTTGATTAATGTTATTAGTAGCTCATCGAATCCCATTTTAACAGCTATCATGAGCATGTTAGTTTGTTTTACAATTTCGATAAAGTCCATCAAATTACTTTCGTATAAGTATTCCTCGATGATTGATAATAACATAAACGCTAAATTTCTCAGACCGAGACGTATCGCCTCACATAAAGATGATTTAATGCCACCACGTTTATTTTTAGCGATTTTACCCTGCTCAAGTAACAATCTAAATACAATCCCTTTGTTTTTTTCTAGAATGAAAGTCAACTTTTTGTCTACTTTTATTTTTGCATCCAATATGACCAGTATATTCTTATTAAGTTTAAAAAACATCACGTTCAATAAAAAACTATATATTTTTTTTAAATTTCGTTGACTTTCTATTAACTGGCAGATATATTCGACCGCGTAGTATTCGGCGAACGTGGAATGTACGAAAATTGGAATATCGTTGACAACATTACAAATGATGTCTGTGTTCTCTTCTCCATGTTTAAGTTTATCTATTATTTCTTCACAACACTTCAACTCGTGTTTATCTAAAAGGCGTTTGTTGTAGACTACGTATGCCGCCAGTTTTTTAAGTTTGTCTTTAGTATCTGTATGTGCTCTCTGATATTGTTGTCTATTATCCGGCCTGTACTTGTCAGTTTGGTTTTTCTCTTGAAAACGTATTTTCAGCTTATAATCCAGAAAGCGTTCGTAAACTTCGAATAAATTAACATCCAAGTCCCGCACTTGCCGTTCATAGTCACCATCGTCATCTTGTGTGTCTATTTGATTGTACAAATGCTCAGCTAGAATATTTAAGTGTAATGGAGTTGCAACTAGTCCGCTGAATTTAAATGCAGGTTCTTCATAAGGATCTTTAATATTACATCTATCAAGTATTGTTTTTAAATATCTTAATAAGCTCAAATAAACGATCAACATTGGTTTTTCGTTTATCGAATCATCTGGTAAATGGCTCTTTTTTTTAAACATGTGTAAATCATCGCTTTTATACATAAACCCAACAAAGTATTTTATGTTAGTTTCAACCTTTCTTTGATGAAGTTTCATTAACAAGTTCTTTTCCTTCCAAAATGTAGACAGATATATGTCCTGCTCGTCGTTATTTAAGGGTTCCATTTTGTATAAAATTTGGAGATTTAATTCTATAATTATTTTGTCGCAAGATCTGCTCGCGATCCATATTTTATGTTTCTGATGCAAATTCATCACCGCTTTTATTAAATTGAACGCCTCACGTGCGTATGTAGGGCAGATTTCATCAAAACCGTCAAATAAAATTATTAGTTGCTTCGTGTTATAATAGTGTAGGAACAGTTTCAACTGGAATATAGTCCACTCGTCACCGTCACAATCCTTGAGAAAAACGGTACCATTCCTATCTTCTAATGTTATTTCTACGTTGTTACTTCCAATAAGTTCTTCGCTAAGTGCAGCTTGACACAAAAATTTTAAACTTGTCATAGTATCGATAACAGTTTCGCTATCTTGCCAGATAAAGAATTGTTTGGAGTGCTCCAATAAGTTAATTCTTAGTATCCAGTCTGTTGGTTTCAATTGTTTTGTCTTAAGAGACAATTGGGTGAGTAAAGTAGACTTTCCCATTCCAGGATCTCCAATGACAAGAACTACGTCATCTTCAAGGTCGTATAGCGTTGAGATTTTCTTGATTTTTCCGTTTTCTACTTTTATATCACTCAAGTCAAGTGTTTGAGGTGCAACTTTAAGGTATTTCACTGATCTTTCAATATATATTGTTTCTTTGTCATTTAAATGTCTATCTGGTTTTCCTATTATACATATATCATTTTGCATTAATTTATATAATACATACTCTCCAACCAGCTCTAATGTTTTGTCATCCAACATTTGACCTAAGTTTACTTCGATGCCTTGAAATATCACGATTGTGTTCTCTAAGATACATTCTTGAGATTCTTTGTTCATGTCTATTAAATTATTTCTTTCATCTCTTATTACGACATCTTTTAGTTTGAAATATTTCTTCACATTTTCAACGAAATCTTGATCATTAAGAATAATAATTACTGTTTTAGATTTTAAAGACTTTGTGATATTAGCTATTTTTGTTTCGTTAGAGCTTGTGCCAAATATCGCTTTATCGCAGGTTACTATAAGTGTGTTTTCTTTGTTCAAATCAATTAGTTCCGTCTGCAATATATTAGTGTCATGTTTAGACAAGTTCAATATATATTGCATATCTAACACAATACAATCATTTTTAATCAAATGATTAACGAGCTTAGCAACTGTTAGTCTAATATTCTTTGTCAGAATGACAGTTCCTGAAAACTGGTCGTCAAATTGTATTGAATTTAGTACATCGTCAGTGAAAGTGTACTTTTTGTTATTTATTCTCTGCATCATATTTATAAAACTCGTCAATGGCTGACTAAAAACATGTTTTTCAGCGTTCTCATATAAACTGTCTTCTTTTGTAAGATACTCTCCTTCCTTTTTCATCCACCATTTTTGTATTGCATCATGATACTTAAGAAATATTGTGTTGGATCTAATAGCTCGAGTGTGAATGTCGTCTCGAAAACGTAGTTTTTTATTAATTTCATGTATTAACATTGTCTCTACTTTCGCTTCTTTAGCTTGTGATGAGTAAAAAAGTAACTTATCAGAAAAATCACGTACAATACTTTTACTATATTCGTCAGCGTCAAACGAAAGTTTCGGAAATATTTTCACTCGTACATCAAATCTATATTCATACAAGTTTCCGATTGTATAATTCAGACGATCAAATAATTTCTTGGCTAGCTTCCCTAGAGATTTGGGGTTATCATTAAACTTGAGCAACTTGGAAACATCATCCAGAACTAATAAATTACCAACTGCAGACGCTATGCCACCATTGAGTTTAAGAAATCCTTCTCCCAAAAAATCATTTATTAAGATAATATTATTGGGGCCCGATATTTCTATAAGTCTTATAATTTTTGATGTTAAATCAATCAATTTTCTATTTATTTTTTCTTCATCACCTCTAATCGTTAAATCTTTATTGCCGAACCAAGCTGGAACTTTAAATGTTAGAGACGGCAAGCTCTGTCTCACCGCTGTTTCAAGTGTTTTTTGTATGGTGTCTTGTGATTCATTAATTTTGTCCAGATATGGTTTGTAGCGTGCTGATCCTATTTTATCAACGAACTCAAATTTTCTGTTCTCATAGGTAATTAAGTGTTTGATTTCTTCGTACTCATTACCAATATGAGTGATGCCGCAACACGTCAAATAATTACGTAACTGGAAGAAGAGCCCGAAAAGAACTTTCGTCTTTTCAAAATCTCTGTACACAGATTTTCTTTGAATAACTGAATCATTCCTTCGTTGATATCAAAGAAATCTTGTCTAAAGCGTGCGTCACGGAATATTCCAGTTTGTCCATTTGACACATCGAAGGCTTGCTGTGCCAAGACGACGTGGTACCTTAACACAACGTCTTGCTGATTCAACGTTTGGAAGTCTTTAAATTCTCCGTACATACACTTCACCATGAGTTGAGCTAGCACCGTCATTTCCTCTTGTAACGGTATTTGATTTAACTCTGCATGTTTAATATCGTCTAATAGCTGTAAATTAGAGCCAAGGTCTTCTGTTCCTATCAACGCATTCAAGATTGTAGCACTATTGCTTTTATATTTTCTGGCAGGTCGATCATTTTTTGCAGTGGTGTATACCACGAATAGACATTCTGTATCATTAAATTCGCCATCGAACAGCACATCTTTGTTGTTGGGTTTAAATTTGTTTCTAATGTCCAAATAACTGTTGAAGCACGTCATCAGTTCACTTTTACTATCGAGAGTCAGCACTGTATTGTTCTCTCTATGTTTTGCTTGTATAAACACCGTAAGTGGCTTTTCAATCCCCATCATTTTAACCCTAAAACAAATGTCATCAAACAAACCTATTTTGTCAACATTTGTGGCTAAATGAAAGTTTTGAATATTGTCGTTATGTAAAGCTCTAAAGTATATTAAACTTAGAAGTTTGGTCTCGTATAGATGACCGTGTATCCCGGATGTTCCAGGACGCTTTGGGTACTTTTTAGAGCTGGTTTGTATAGAGCTCGCCATCTTGTAACAGCGACTGCTTGGTATCCCAAGTGGCTTCACAGGTTGTGGACTACGGCAAGTCTTCGTCTCGCCGCAGATGCTGGTCTGTAAATAAAAGCAACTTGTATCATATGCGGAATGGTCCCAATTTAAGTTTGTGGCGGTATTAGGTTGTTTTTAATATCGTGCGGTTTTGATGACGCATGAGAGATTGCTCCGCACGCGTCAACTTCTGCAAATCTTCCATTTCATAAACATTTATTGTAATACGTTTTTTTTTACATTTTGATGTTGAAAGCACTCTTAGTTATAAGTCATAAATATAGCAAAAACGCAAACGTACTTAAATCGCAAACGTACACATTCATTAGTGACTCACACGGGTGCAAACGTTGGCTAGACCACTGTCTTGTTATTCAGGCAGCGGGAAAAACCATTTTAAACATTGAAGTTATATATGATACGTTTTGGTCAGATCATTTTCCCTTGAAAATAGAATGTGATGTGAATGTTATCAGATTAAAAACTTGTTCTGTTAAATCACCGCTTAACGGTGTTCGATGGGGTGACAGAAGTGCTGATGAAATAAACAAATAGAAGTGTAACAATAAATTAATAAGTTTAGATTTTCCTAAGGAGTTTGAACTATGTGCTGATAATATTTGTGATAATCCATATCATAGGTCATTATTGCATTCAATGTATATAAATATCATATTTCTCTCGATGATATTATTCACGAACGCGTTTAACTTAAGAATGAAAACGAAACGCAGAAATAACAATGATGAATGAAAGTCAGTAAGTTTGTGTGTGCGATAACTGTTGCCAAATTAAGTGAGGCGGCTAGTGTAAACAGTCTCCAAAGACATTGTTAGAAAGAAAGGTAGAATATCATACTCAGGCAAGATCTAAGTTTAAACTGTGGATGTGCTATGGGGAACCCAGTAGTAGGCCTATCTATGAGGATATGATATTGAGCCGTAAGATATTTAAATCCAAATTGAAATGGGTCATTAAGAACCAAGAAAAAATAGAAATGGATATATATTGGCCTCGCTTCATTCTAAGAAATGTTCACTATGGCACTAAAAAGCTTAATATCTCCATGCTTATAGAAAGCTGCTTGATACCTAAGTGTCATAGATTACTATTTATATGTACGCGGGTGAAGCCACGGGCAAAAAAAAGTATAATCTAAAAACAGTTTTTTCTGGAACGAACGAATCAAATCACGAATCAACAAAAACTAAGTTCACTAAGAACAAAAACTAAATTCATTAAGAACTTTGTTTTAAATGATAAATTTACACGAAACATAAGTTATGCTGGTTCGTGTCTTACTGTTAAAATATTTGTATTAGAAACAGTTTATAACCAACCTGATTATACGGTGTAGTACATAATAATATTGACCATAAATCACCGGGCAATTCACACTCTCAACGGCACCGCCTTATGTGCACTAAAGGAACGCAGTTATGGCACATGAGTAGATAAATAGTAGTTATGGCTTAAAATAACACTGACACTGGTGTTTTGCTGGTGTTATTACTCATTCTAAGTGTATTTATATTTAAATGATTAGTCAATATCAAGTCGAGTAGTGACTGATTAGCCGATTGGTTTGCCCATAAGCCATAATAATACGGGGCATGTCAGTGGGCATGAGTTCGAATCCCACCTAGATTTGAAATCACTTTTTCTGAATATTATATAGATTACGATTTATTATTTATGTTGAAGGACTATTAAGAGTTGTAAGTTATTGTTTAATATGAGTTTCTATGAGAACATAACGTTTCGAAGGAATAAAATGCACACAGTATTAGAGGATGAATCGAGTAACTCGACAATAGATGGCAGCACCAACAGTCTTCCCAACATATCGAGTGAACTGAACGAGCAAGTACAAAAATTAAGGCTTATAGTCCCTTGAACCATCTGGTCAAAATTATGTGGCACCTCTCGCATCCGTCTAGGCGGCAGTACGCAAATCTGTGCATTTATTTGCGGCCAACAGCGCCCGAAAAGCGCGCGGCTAACCTTTAAATCCATTTTCTTTGCAAAATATTAATTGATTTACATATGCAATGTTCACTTTGAAGAACATTTAACCACCAATTTTTATGTGTAACAATGTTTCTAAAGATCCAAGCCGTTTCGAAGCAGTAGGGAAAAGTTGCGAAATTGCTAAATATTGTTTTTAGACAAAAGTATTAATTAATAGCACGAAAAAATCAATTGTTGATAATGTTGTTCATAAATCTCTAATAAACATACTTTTTTCAAACCTATTAACCTGGCTGTTACTGAGGAGTAGGCTTCAGAAAGTCACTGTTTTATGGCACTTTTCGGGCGCTTGGGCCTTAAGACCAAAAATAGAAGAATTACAGACGGAATTATGTGTAGCATATGAAGAAATAAACAATCTACCAGTAGAAAACACGGAACTAAAAAAACTATTATGGACATGACAAGTAAACACGACATTATGAATAAGTAAAGCGACGAAAAAATTATTAAAGCAATTTGAGTACTTACACCTAATAAAAGTGAACCCTTGTCCAGTAGAAATTTAGCTAATTGCTTTTTAAACATTCGTATGGGTAAAATACTCTTTTTAGGGTTCCGTAGTCAACTAGGAACCCTTATAGTTTCGCCATATCTGTCTGTCTGTCTGTCCGTCCTCGCTTAATCTCTGGGACCGCAGCACTAGAAAGCTGAAATTTGATACCAATATGTATATCAACCACGCCGACAAAGTGGTAAAATAAAAATTGGAAAAAAAATGTTTTATTAGGGTAGCCCCCCTATATGTAAAGTAGGAACTGATTTTTTTTTAAATTTCAACCCTAACGTGTGATATATTGTTGGATAGGTATTTAAAAATGAATAGGGGTTTACTGAAATCATTTTTTGATAATGTCAATAATTTCGGAAATAATCGAAAAAAAAACAAAAAACAATGTGTTTCCCCCCTCTAACTTTTGAACCATAAGTTTAGAAAATATGAAAAAAATCTGACAAGTAGAACCTTTTAAGGACTTTCTAGGAAAATTATTTTGAACTTGATGGAAAGAACAGTTTTTGTACAAAAAAGACAAAAAGGTTCTACAAAATAATTTCTGAAGTCACTTTTTGACTGTAGATCACCAAATAGTTGCCTATAATATTTGAAAAGTTCCCTTGATCCCGCTCCTCATGGATCCCGTCACCAGAACTGGATTTCGAAAACATGGGACCAATCTGAAAGAAACAGAAAAAAAATCAAATCGATCCATAAACGAAGGAGTTCTAAGATAACAAACTTAAAAAAAAAAGACGTGTGGCACTCGGGGACCACCGCGGTAAAGCTATTGCATAGCATTTTTTATCAACTTATGCAATTATAATTATTTATTTATTTTATTTATGCAGTAATTTTTTCCTTTGTTTTTTTTTTCTTTGATAGTAATAGAAGTTACATTTTTGAGCGTGGTGACCGATAAGAAAACAAATGAGTGGGGGGTGTTAGGTTATTTTCGTTACGGAATTTCTGGATTCGGCGCCCGCTATAGAAGCTATGCAATAGCTTAAAAAAAATGGGTACATACAACCGGATTGAGAACCTCCTCCTTTTTTTGAATTCGGTTTGAAAATACAAACGCACGGTATGCTTGGCTCGGACCCTATATCATCGTATTCCTAATGAAACAGCGTTTATTTTGATAGACAATTTCTTTATTAAACAAGTGGGTGAAGATTACTAGTATTTTCACAACTGTTTATAGTATTGACACACCTGTTTATATCTGGCAACCCATAGTTATGCCAGGAAACAAATAGGCAACCCAACGTTTTTATGTTCTATAGGCTTCATACTTTCGAAAAAATAAAACTTTCAATTTTTAATTGATAATAGTTTGGCCAGGAATTTCTTAGGCAACCCACCCGCGTTACATTAATTAATTTACTAGATTTATCTTAAAATACGTTTCATCCAATAAACAGACCGGTGAAGGTCGTTCTTAATCGGATCTTAGGCTAAAAGAGATCCGAGCCTAGTAGCCCGTGCGAAAAAAGAGGAAGCAGCATAATGTAGACGCGCACTGCGATCGTTAGGTGAAAGAGAAAGCGTATGCTTTTTGTTTTTGTGATAGAAAAGGATAGCGATACACAAGTCAATTTAAGCATTATTTTGTAGTTAACCTAGAAATTGAAAACACGTGTAAACTGTGTCTCGTTATTTACCTACAACGACACGACGAGTTTTTTATTTCGTTTTTTGATTTGTTTTCGTTGTTTTTGGTTTCGTTTCGTTGTTTTTCGCGTTTTTTTTTTACAATTTATTGTGATAAGAATGGCTAAAAAGTGCTTCTTGTGTAAATCGAACGATTTCTTAATTGATTTCAACGAAAATACTTTCAAAAATTGTTCATCTAAGTTAGCTTTTCGTAAGAAAAAGAACTTTAAGTACAATGAAATTGAACTGAACAAAACGTCACTCGAATTTGTGGGTTACCATACCTCATGTTATAAAAAAGTGACCGTTTTGGGACATAGATACAATGAAGAATTTAGATTTTTTTGTGCAGAAAATAAAGTAAGTATGCAGGGTTATTGTAAAACACTTGCACTGGCAACCTTTCAAAACTACAACTCCACCATGCTAAGTTTGCAGTTTGCACTTCGCTGGAATGCGTCTCCCCGCCAAATTTTCTTGTGTGTATATAAATGCTAGTTTTACCAGGTTCGCATGAATTAAAATCGAGATTTAGGGTCAACTCACACCGAAAGAGCGGCGAAGGGCAGGGAAGCGCAGCGCAGTTTCAGTGTCATATGAATTTTAACTTTATTTTCATTGCCTACTTTACTTATTATCGCATGAGAAACTCGAACGAGTCGCGCGGATGCCCGCGGAGCCGCGGGAATTCCTGCGAATTCTATAAACGGTAAACGGGTCGCGATAATAAGTAGGTATTATAGAAATGAAAATAAAGTTAAAATTCATATGACACTGAAACTGCGCTGCCCTTCGCCGCTCTTTCGGTGTGAGTTGACCCTAAGTATTTTAAATCGGGACGAATAAATACTTTTTTTTAGAAGAGAAATCGTGCAATGTCCTCTTCCACTTTAGGGTAAAATAAGAGGGCTTGCACACCTATGTTCCTTCTTTGCCTTGCGTTCTAGTAGAATTGCCGGAACGGATCTTGAGGGCTAGCTTGCGCTAAAATCAAATATTTGGTCTCTTTAGTTGTACGACGCGGAGAAGTGTCAGTGATTGGCTCGCCGCGCCATCGCGTCATAGACGTCACCACGGAACAGTAAAAACAGTTTTTACTCAACAACACAACAACACACACACACAGTTTTACAAAACAGTTTTTACTCAACAGTTTTTAATCAAGTTAAACGTCAGAAAAGCAGATATTGCCAAATAAAAATCGAGCCATGCACTTCTCTCGCTCGCTCTAGTACCCATATGGGCACTAGTGGAGCGAAAGAAATGCGCCGCTGCGACAGATATATTACACCCAGACACAACAAATGATCATGCTCATCACATAAACATTTGTCTTGGGTGGGAATCGAACCCACGACTAGACTAACCACTAGACCAACAGGCCAATCAAAGTAAAATAATAATATTTATTGTTTCGTTTATCATTTGTTTTTGTATATTTCAGATTCCTATTACATCTTCAATATTTGCTCAAACAAATAAAAAGGCGTATCAACGACATGAATTTTCGGGGTTGGGTCCATCGTACACACCTGTGAAAAGTGAATATTTTTATGATGAAGATACGTAAGTAAACATGAATAACTTGAACAGCGTCTTTTTATTTCGATGGGAAAATCATCTAATGACGTCCCCCGCTCTTGGGCGGAGCGGGAGATAGTATCAAACTCTTACTGACTAAAAATCCACCCCGTTCCTTCGTGCCTTTATACCGGGGCTCGAGTTCCCTTTCGGATAAACCTGGCCCCAGTAGGGTTCGACCCAGCTGGGCCCATGCTCTTGCTGACAACTCCTTGAGGCGCGCGGGAACAGTGCGCGACTTGAGCTCGGTCCGTACAGTTACTGGACGGTCGGACAGCGAGCTAACCATTGCTCGCCGTCCGCAAGCCCGCGCCTACGTACGCCTCACGTACGGTGGCCGGAAATCGGGGTCGGAACCCCGGCGGCGGTGCGAGCGCCGTTGCCTGATGCGGTCGGCCTCCTCCTTTGCTAGCATTATTGTTTCGTAGAAGGAGGCGACCGCCTGCCACTCCTCCTTGCTCCGGACCAACTTTATTGCACACCTTAGCTGATTACAGGATAAACATTTACAAAACAATAAGTGTACAATAGGTTACTGCACGGGGCAATTTCTGACAGACAAAAAAACCGGCCAAGTGCGAGTCGGACTCATGAAGGGTTCCGTAGCAGCAAGTAACATAATATAAAAGTTCTTATAATGTGTTGTTAACTTTGATTGATGTTTTAATAATAGTGTATTTTTTTCGATTTATGACGCATTAAAAAAAAACTACTTACTAGATTTCGTTCAAACCAATTTTCGTTGGTAGTTTTTATAGTATCGTACATCATATATTTTTTTTAGTTTTTTCATTCTCTTATTTTAGAAGTTAGAGGGGGGGGGACACACATTTTACCACTTTAGAAGTGTCTCTCGCGCAAACTATTCAGTTTAGAAAAAAATTATATTAGGAACCTCAGTATCATTTTTGAAGACCTATCCATAGATACCCCACACGCATGGGTTTGATGAAAAAAAAATTTTTGATTTTCAGTTCTATGTATGGGGACCCCCAAAATTTATTGCTTTTTTTCTATTTTTGTGTGAAAATCTTAATGCGGTTCACAGAATACATCTACTTACAAAGTTTCAACAGTATAGCTCTTATAGTTTCGGAAAAAAGTGGCTGTGACAGACAGACAGACATGACGAATCTATAAGGTTTCCGTTTTTTGCCATTTGGCTACGGAACCCTAAAAAGGGAAAAGAAACGCTACCACGGCGCTACCCACACAGGGGCACCGTAAAAACGTCCTCTTTTTCGTTGCAAAGTTAGCCGTATTGCTACATAGTACAAGCCCAAAAAAAAATACAGTGTATAGTCTAATGTATAAGAAAAAGACTTATGCAAAAACATTTTCCAAAAATAATACAGATTCAAAAAAAAAACACAAGAAAGTACACGAAAACAATTTTTCGTCTCGAAATACTCAATATTTTGAGTGATAACTATTATTTTAATTGTAACTAATAAAATGGAAATTTAATCAACTAAAGACTTATGTAAAAATGTTTTAACACATCGTTGTATTTTTTTTTTTAAATATTATAAAACTGCGAAATATCCTTCATATTAGCGGACACGAGATTCAACTAAAATCAAACGCGTAGCCATTTTCAACCGTATTTGTATACAGCGATGCACTACTGTCGCGCGCTTGGTTGTGATTCGGAATTTTTCCCGCCAGCATCTATAGTTGTGATACGCACGCCGTCGCCCAGTCTGCAGCTAACTCTTACAGAGATAGGTCACGTAACGCATGCGGCGCTCCACTATTACGTACTACGCGTTCCAAATGAGAATAGGACCGATTCCTATGTTTTGACGTCTTATCGTACTGTCAAATCGAAGAAATTTTGGCGAAATTGAAGAACTTAGACATGAGTAAAATTTAGAAGAACTGGATTTTGATTAAACTTTTTTCGTTCACAGTTCATAAATAAATTAAATGTTTCGTAAATTAATTAATGTTTAAAAATGTCTTTCCTCGATTTGACAGTAAATCGTGACGTCACAACATGGCGGACGATCCTATTCTCATTTGGAACGCATTGTAAATTCGTCTACGAAAATAAATTATTTCGTTTTTTGTGTTGGTCACTTTGTTTTGTTTACTATTTAGGTACTTATATTTGAGACCTGTGATTCTGTGTTTGTGTAATAACAGTAAAAAATAAAATAATGGGAAATAAGAGGAATAAAGAGCTACGACGTATTTGTACAAGAAAACGGAAAATTAAACGCAAAAAAAATACTGCATCTGAGTAAGTATAAAAAAATTAAATTAGTAAGAGAATTAAGATTTCTAATTACGAAGAGAATTAATATTAGGTTTAGAATATTAAACTTATACCATAATAAAGGTAGTAAAAAATATGATACTTTTCTGCATTCATATGTGAAATATAAAAAATACTTTTAATTATTATATATTTATTATATACTTTATTGTACAAACAAAACATAACAAAGAAAAACTTATATCTAAAACACGTAAAATGGGCGGCCTTATCGCATCATCTCGCGCGCGCGTGTCGCTGATTTTTAGGGTTCCGTAGCCAAATGGCAAAAAACAGAACCCTTATAGATTCGTCATGTCTGTCTGTCTGTCTGTCTGTCTGTCTGTCTGTCTGTCCGTCCGTATGTCACAGTCACTTTTTTCCGAAACTATAAAAGCTATACTGTTGAAACTTTGTAAGTGTAGTAGTATTCTGTGAACCGCATTAAGATTTTAACACAAAATTTGATTTTAAGTTTAGTAACAAAAAACCGGCCAAGTGCGAGTCGGACTCGCCCATGAAGCGTTCCATAGCAGCAAGTAGCATAATATAAAAGTTCTTGTAATGTGTTGTAACTTTGATCGATGTTTTAATAATAGTGTATTTTTTTTAGGTTATGACGCATTAAAAAAATACTACTTACTGGATTTCGTTCAAACCAATTTTCGTTGGTATATTTTATAGTAATGTACATCATATATTTTTTTTAGTTTTATCATTCTCTTATCTTGGAAGTTAGAGGGGGGGGGACACACATTTTAGCACTTTGGAAGTGTCTCTCGCGCAAACTATTCAGTTTAGAAAAAAATAATATTAGAAACCTCAGTATCATTTTTGAAGACCTATCCATAGATACCCCACACGCATGGGTTTGATGAAAAAAAAATTTTTGAGTTTCAGTTCTATGTATGGGGACCCCCAAAATTTATTGCTTTTTTTCTATTTTTGTGTGAAAATCTTAATGCGGTTTACAGAATACATCTACTTACAAAGTTTCAACAGTATAGCTCTTATAGTTTCGGAAAAAAGTGGCTGTGACATACGGACGGACAGACAGACAGACAGACAGACATGACGAATCTATAAGGGTTCCGTTTTTTGCCAATTGGCTACGGAACCCTAAAAAGCAATAAATTTTGGGGGTCCCCATACATAGAACTGAAACTCAAAATTTTTTTTTTCATCATACCCATGCGTGTGGGGTATCTATGGATAGGTCTTCAAAAATGATACTGAGGTTTCTAATATCATTTTTTTCTAAACTCGATAGTTTGCGCGAGAGACACTTCCAAAGTGGTAAAATGTGTGTCCCCCCCCCTCTAACTTCTAAGATAAGAGAATGATAAAACTAAAAAAAATATATGATATACATTACTATAAAAACTACCAACGAAAATTGGTTTGAACGAAATCCAGTAAGTAGTTTTTTTTTAATGCGTCATAAACCGAAAAAAATACACTATTATTAAAACATCGATCAAAGTTACAAGACATAACAAGAACTTTTATATTATGTTACTTGCTGCTACGGAACCCTTCATGGGCGAGTCCGACTCGCACTTGGCCGGTTTTTTTAATACGTCACAAATCTAAAAAATTACACTATTATTTAAACATCTATCAAAGTTACAACGAACTACAAGAACTTTTATTTTACTTGCTGTTGCGGAACCCTTCATGGGCGAGTTTGACTCGCACTTGACCGGTTTTTTTAGCCGTGCCCCCCGCACCCCTGTAGGCCCTGAAAAAAATAAATAATTGAGAATCGGTAATTGTAATTTGTGTACCTATAAAAAAAAATGAGTAAAAGGAAAATTTATCATCGTTGGCCATACGAAGGCTGTGTAAACAAAAATGGTAAGGATGCTTTGATAATATTATTATGTAGAACTTTATTTACTCCGTAGATAAAATACACGCGGAACGCAATCCGCAAATAATGTTCGTTTATACCGCTTACGTTGGACGTACTGGAACAGTTTACCTGCAGTCTTCCCGTCCGATTATAATTTGGGCAGGCCTCCGTCGTCACTCCATGTACTTGCGCGCTATAAGTGCCTACCGCCCAGCCGAGCGGTCTCGGTCCGCCGGCGGATCAAATTCAGTGCGGTTTTCGCAAGCGAAGCGCGCGCACGCCGTTCAATTTTAATAGTGCTGTTCGTTCGTACGCGTATTACGATGCCGTGTAGTGCCTTATGTGCTGTAGATGGGTGTAAATCAAGCAAAAGAAGGGATAAACACCTAACATTTTTCCATTTACCTGTCAATGAAGAAAGGTAAGTGATAAATTATTACTAGTTTTTGTCGTTTACATTTTTTTCCATTCACATACCGTCATTAGAGACATAATTAAAAGACAGTACCTAGGTGTGCGGACACCGGTATCCACTTAGAATTTGATAGTTTAATAGGTATATACTAAGCATTAGCTTGCCTTTCAGACACAGATTTACATAATTTTGTTACATAGAAACGTTATACCACAGAATAATTAATAGTACAAGGTACAGAAGATGCACTCTTCGAAAGAAAACATTCGAATAAAAACTGCTAAACTAACAACTGCAATAATGTTCATAAAACATTGCAAAGCACGGACGTGACCTTCAAAAAATGTGCCTACAAGTCCTTAACGCGCTCGTAACGAATCAAAATGCGCTTTAAGTCTGTGTAGAGAGAGTTCTTTTTCTTACGCCCGATGAAAACCTTTGAACAAGCCGCGTCTGTTGTAAGGTTACTTGTTGCGAGAAAACGAATCAAA
Source organism: Mythimna albipuncta (assembly GCA_929112965.1). Classification (NCBI taxonomy): domain Eukaryota; kingdom Metazoa; phylum Arthropoda; class Insecta; order Lepidoptera; family Noctuidae; genus Mythimna; species Mythimna albipuncta. Next base: position 4,599,812 of record OV815988.1, read on the forward strand.
TTTATTAATCTTAATAAATTTGATTCGTGATAATTGGTAGTAGGTAGTACAATACACCTAGATATGTACAACTAGGAACTAGATATATTTTTTTATTTTGAAGGCAATCGACTGTTCGCGTGAAAACTTTCGAAGACTGCAGTGTTTATGTATTTTTGTGTGAGAGTGTTACACTCGTTAATAAAATAATACCTAGTAAAAATAAGAGCCACTTTAAAAGTGTTGAAAACGTTACCTATAATTATGAAGGTACCTTTTGGGATCATTAGGAAGAGTAAAAATTTAAAAGTCGACGTTTCTGTTGTTAGCTAAGCACCCATCCATGTTATAGATAATACATTTTTGAGGTTGATCTAGGTACCGATCTCCTTTTTTAGACCTATCCTATTTTATTATTCTTATTTCTTTCAGGCGTAAAACATGGGCTGAATTGATTGGCAGGCCCGATTTAGCAAGGCCAGAAACCAAGCCAAAAAGTTATTATGTGTGTTGTCTTCATTTTGAAAAGTCGGTGATTATTCATATACCACAGTTACGACCTGACGCTTTGCCTACAAAACTGCTGCCATCTCTTCCAACTACTTCAAGTGCTATTACTGAACCAAAATGTAAGGAAATATCGACACAAACCAAAAGCGCTGATAAAAAATCGGTGTCGGTACAGACGTCTCATAATGACGGACAACAGGACATCAGGACGGCCACCAGTCGGTATGCATTTAAGCGGAAGTTGCGGCTTCATTTTCAACACAAATAGCGGAGTAGTCTCAAAAATCCTTTCGTAACCTTATATAAATTACTAGCTGTGCCCCGCGGTTTCACCCGCGTTTTTCTCATTTCCGTGGAAATACCGAGATAAAATATTGCCTAAAATTGCCTCCCTCAATAAATGGACTATTGAATATTTAAACAGTTTTCATATCAGATCAGTATTTCCCAAAATTACCGCATTCATAAATGTATTTATTATACTCATCAAAGATCTTATACTTACAATCATCAACAAATATATTTCGAAAAAGATTATTACAGGATTTTATGTTGATAAAAAACTCTATGGCCCATAACTCATTAATAGGTACCAACTCTTAACATCTTACACACGTGATAACTTTTAAACGAAATATCCGATTGAGATGAAACAAAAAGTATTTTACTTCTACATAAATACTCTTGATAACATAATGCTTAATTTCGATAAAGATTAATATTACGATACATATTTAACGTAGTTTTTTTTTCTTCAGACGATTTAATAATTATTTTGAACACAAAATCGGTTATTGTGATTAAACCATGATAGCTAGATATATGTTCTCGCGGATTTTTTTGTAGGTCTTAATGGGATCTACAAACCCGTAGTACATTATTTTGTTCTATTGTCAATAGTTTTTGCAGCGCACGCAAAAATAGGTTTTCGATTTTACACCTTGTGTTACAAAATAGCAATTTTATTACGGATCTCTAATTTTGAAAAAAGTAAAACATAGCCTATAGCCTTCCTCGATAAATGGACTACCCAACACTGAAAGAATCATTCAAATCGGACCAGTAGTTCCAGAGATTAGCGCGTTCAAACAAACAAACAAACAAACAAACAAACAAACAAACTCTTCAGCTTTATAATATTAGTATAGATATATATATTTGTATATATGTAGGTTTATATTATATTGAATATTTAAGTATGTTTATTATATAAATATTTGTACACTTGTTTTCTTATCAAACTATTCTTTTTAGGGTTCCGTAGCCAAATGGCAAAAAATGGAACCCTTATAGATTCGTCATGTCTGTCTGTCTGTCTGTCTGTCCGTCCGTCCGTATGTCACAGCCACTTTTTTCCGAAACAATAAGAGCTATACTGTTGAAACTTTGTAAGTAGATGTATTCTGTGAACCGCATTAAGATTTTTACACAAAAATAGAAAAAAAGCAATAAATTTTGGGGGTCCCCATACATAGAACTGAAACTCAAAAATTTTTTTTTCATCAAACCCATGCGTGTGGGGTATCTATGGATAGGTCTTCAAAAATGATACTGAGGTTTCTAATATAATTTTTTTCTAAACTGAATAGTTTGCGCGAGAGACACTTCCAAAGTGGTAAAATGTGTCCCCCCCCCTCTAACTTCTAAAATAAGAGAATGATAAAACTAAAAAAAATATATGATGTACATTACTATAAAAACTACCAACGAAAATTGGTTTGAACGAAATCTAGTAAATAGTTTTTTTTTTAATGCGTCATAAATCGAAAAAAATACACTATTATTAAAACATCGATCAAAGTTACAACACATTACAAGAACTTTTATATTATGTACTTGCTGCTACGGAACCCTTCATTGGCGAGTCCGACTCGCACTTGGCCGGTTTTTTTTTTTATGCACCTGCCATGTTGTTCTCTTCACCACCCTAGGTTGACTGGTAGAGAATGCCTAAGGCATTAAGTCCGCCTTTGTACCTTTGTGTTGCATGAAGTTGTAATAAATAAATAAATAATGTTCAAACTGAACAAACTCAGACGTCAACTGCACTTTCATCTAATACACCGAGGAAAAGAAGACTCAGTAAAGAATTGAAAGTATCGGAACTAAAAAGAAGAAAACTACAGAATGATTTGGACAAAATAAAGGAAGAAATTCAATCAAAGGAGTCACAATCTTTTGAACGGTTTACTTTCCAAACCGAAGATGAGGTCTCAAAAAGATTTTGTAAGCTCATTCAGTGACAGAGCAATTTAAAAAACTAAGCGCAAAGGCAACAGGTATGACCCCGAGTTTAAGGGCCAAGCGCCCGAAAAGTGCCATAAAACAGTGATTTTCTGAGGCCTACTCCTCCGTAACGGCTTGGTCAATTGGTTTGAAAAATATATATGTTTATTATAGATTAAAAATTAAATGCGGCTAAAAAAAGGGGAATATGCGTGGAAAAAACCTATTTCACTTTTAATGTTCATAAAATATATTACATTTTTGACGTACCTCATTTAATTAAATTAGTTCGTAATAATTTGATGACATATCATTTTCATTTACAAAATGGCAGAGTTGCAAAGTATGAGCATATTCTTAAATTTTATGAGCAAGATAAAAACAAAACATTTAAACAGGCATATAAGTTAACAAACAGCCATATTAACCCTACCAATTTTGAAAAAATGAAAGTCAGATATGCGACTCAACTTTTGAGTAGGACTGTTGCAGTTAGCTTATTAACGTACATAGATTTTAAAATTATTGATGAATCTGCAAGACCAACAGTTGAATTCATAAAAAATATGAATGATTTATTTGACGCACTTAACTCTTCGACGCGTTATCATAGCTATACTTACAAAAATGCGTTTTGCGGTAATGACAATGAAATAGAATTTTTTAATAAAATGTTAATACTTTTTCAAACATTAAAGTTATATAATCCAAAAAACGGTAACGACGTTACGAAAACAGTCAAGTTTATTGATGGTTTTCAAATTACTATCAAATCTATATTACAGTTGTTTGATGATCTTAAACAAGAAGGGTTTGAATACTTATTGACAAGACGCCTAAATCAAGATGTTATTGAAAATTTTTTTGGAAAAATTCGGTCAAAAAACGGGATGGCTACAGAGCCAACCAGTAGGCAATTCATATCTGCATATAGAAAGATTTATTTTACAAATATTACAAAGCCTCCAATAGATGGTAATTGTTCTGAAGATATCACAGAATTTTTGATTAGTTTGAAAAATCACAAACATTTCGAAACAAGTGCCTCAGTAATCGACAAACACCTGACCAGTAGCAATCAAACACAAGGAAATGAAAATATTTTGTCGGAAATCTTACGTTCTGAATATGTACCAATACAACATGAGCTACCGGAAAAAAATGCATTTTTTTATGTTTGTGGCGCTTTGTTAAAAAAATGTGTTGATTACCATAGGAACTGCGATTTTTTAAATAATTACGTCGATGTTAATCAACGAGCGAGTAATTTAAGTGTAGAATCTAGATACACCCATTACAGGAATTACGGCAAAGATCGAAATTTACTCATGATCCCACCTGATGATTTTGTCGATAATGTAGAAAGGATGGAGCAGGTGTTTCGCAAAGCGTTCCAAAAGGATGATGAAGAAGAAAAAAAAAATTTTGAGTTTCTGTTCTAAGTATGGGGACCCCCAAAATTTAATGCATTTTTCTATTTTTGTTTGAAAATCTTAATGCGGTTCACAGAATACATCTACTTACAAAGTTTCAACAGTATAGCTCTTATAGTTTCGGAAAAAAGTGGCTGTGACATACGGACGGACAGACAGACAGACATGACGAATCTATAAGGGTTCCGTTTTTTGCCATTTGGCTACGGAACCCTAAAAATGACCAATTACACTCGACTTAGGACGCATTTTGTAACAATCTCTCTTTTTCTTTTAATTCTCTCTTAATCTTTCTTTTCTTTTCACAAATTAGTTAGTTATGTTACGAATATGATAATCATAAGACGACAACAGAAGGAAACAAACAATGCGCGCATGTGTCGGCCGCTGCACGGCTGATCAACAAAACAACCTATCATAACGTGTAACGCAATTAGGCTCGGCGCCTATCCGATATTACCCGAAACTTTTATTTCGGATTCGGATACGGTTACGGATATTATTTTATATCGGATATCCGATAGTTTCGGTTACGATTATGGAGCTCCCTAACATCCCTGTTTGAAACGCATTGTATTCTTACCGTATCAGGAATAGCCGTGAGAAGATACAACGCTGTCAAGAAGTGGAGAAGAAGCCGGAGAATGTTCGGACACAACACGTTGGAGAAGCGGTGAAGCAATTGAGTATCCTCGGACAATTCGCCGGACCTAGTACGTGTAGAGAGCAATCGGAGTACACTACAGACGAAGTGAGTGTCCTTTTTGTTCTAATCACATGTGGACTGTGGAGTACTGCAGCCACATACGGGCTGGTGGCGGACGGCGAGCAATGGGTAGCTCGCTATCCGACCGACCGGTAACTCTCCAGACCGAGCCCAAGTCGTCGACGACGCGCACTGTTCCCGCGCGCCTCAAGGAGTTGAGGGAGGCCCAGGGGCCCAAGTCTGGTATTTTTATAAATTCGTCATTGCAACACGATCCCATTGTCATTTTGCTAAAAGTTCCTAATCTGCTAATTCATAATGGCCGACCACTGATCGGTCAATGGTCTCGTATTAGAGTTGTGGTAGAATGACAATACCGAGTACATTAAAAGCAATGACTACACAATGACGTTTTAATGGTAGGTCACTGATTTGTAAAATTTTTTGTAAATTACCTACCGCATAGGTCAGACATTCATTTGTAAATATGTACAAGATTACCATTCTATCCCACTTCTTTCAATGAAGTGTCCGTGGTTGATCATTGGAAAGTCATAATGACGCCATTATATTAGTACACTAGCTGTGCCCCGCGGTTTCACCCGCGTTTTTCTCGTTTCCGTGGAAATACCGAGATAAAATATTGCCTATAATTGCTTCCCTCAATAAATGGACTATTTAATATTTAAACAGTTTTCATATCAGATCAGTATTTCCCAAAATTACCGCGTTCATAAATGTATTTATTATACTCTTCAAAGATCTTATACTTACAATCATCAGCAAATATATTTCGAAAAAGATTATTACAGGATTTTATGTTGATAAAAAACTCCATGGCCCATAAACTCATTAATAGGTACCAACTCTTAACATCTTACACACGTGATAACTTTTAAACGAAATATCCGATTGAGATGAAACAAAAAGTATTTTACTTCTGCATAAATACTCTTGATAACATAATGCTTAATTTTGATAAAGATTAATATTACAATACATATTTAACGTAGTTTTTTTCCTTCAGACGATTTAATAATTATTTTGAACACAAAATCGGTTATTGTGATTAAACCATGATAGCTAGATATATGTTCTCGCGGACTTTTTTGTAGGTCTTAATGGGATCTACAAACCCGTAGTACATCATTTTGTTCTGTTGTCAATAGTTTTTGCAGCGCACGCAAAAATAGGTTTTCGATTTTACACCTTGTGTTACAAAATAGCAACTTTATTACGGATCCCTAATTTTGAAAAAAATAAATTATTGCCTATAGCCTTCCTCGATAAATGGACTACCCAACACTGAAAGAATCATTCAAATCGGATCAGTAGTTCCAGAGATTAGCGCGTTCAAACAAACAAACAAACAAACAAACAAACTCTTCAGCTTTATAATATTATAGTATAGATTACCAAACTTGTCAAAATCGACAATTATGACATCAATGATAGACCATTCTGACACTAATGTAATAGCAGACTTGGGGCCCTGATCGTGTGTGGAGTACTACAGCCACATATGGGCTGGTGCTGCAAAGTGCCAGCTAGGCGTGCGGACGGCGAGCAATGGGTAGGTCGCTATCCTGACGTCCGGTAACTGTCCGGACCGAGCCCAAGTCGTCGACGGCGTGCACTGTTCCCGCGCGCCTTAAGGAGCTGTCAGCAAAAGCAGGGGCCCAGCTGGGTCGAAGCCTACTGGGGCCAGGATTAACTCGAAAAGGTAGCTCAGCCTCGGTCATTCCCTTTCGGAGCTAACCCTGGGCCCAGTGGGCTTCGACCCAGCTGGTCCCCTCCTGTTGCTAACAACTAGTTACGGCCCCTCAGAAATCACACGCTTGACAACATTAAGGACGCAGTTAGGAATCTGACAAAAATAAGCAGTTTTTTGGTGCATTTTGCGGCAAAATAATAAAAAACCAAATGTAAGTAATAATTACCACAGAATTAATCTTCAAATGGTAGCAATTTTTTATTCGAAAATTTTGGTTTATTTATTTGTAAAAAAAAAATTTCCTTTGCCTTTTCACGTAAAATTGACGATATCGCGCTGACTTTGGGAACATTTTTCTTTTATTTAATAACATAAATTTATTTATTTAAAAATATTTTATGTAAACAGACATGTTCAACTCGAAAAGGTAGAAAAAAAAAACTATCAAAATGTTACAAATAGGCTCAGAAAAAAATTAAAATCGAGTCTAATTTTTTCACATATTTAGATGTAACGCGTGATTCTCATTGGATTGAAATAAGGTTTATTTTACTGGTCACTGTCTTGATTTATTGCACAAAAATTTGTAATGAAATATCAGTCTGCGCTCGGCCGCCCGCCGTCGCGTCGTGAGTGGACACTGTGCCGCTTGTAAGCAGCTCCTAGTGTTGGAAAAGTTCGCTGTACGAATACAAAATATTTGACTACCTCCGGACTTGATGGAGAGACCTGTAGGTGTACTTCGAAGACTCCTACTGGAACTAATAGACGAGTAGAGCTGGGTGTGTCGAGTTTGGGCTCGTTTTGTTAGTAATGTTAAGGCCTTACCTCCGGACTTGATGGTGAGACCTGCAGGTGTACTTCGAAGACTACTACTGGAACCAATAAACGAGTAGAGCTAGCTAATAAGAGTGTGTATAGTTTATACCTCTTATAACACAATTTTTGTTTTAGATGCCAAGCCCTAAGACGTTAAGGAAAAGCTCGCGTAAGAAAGTTCACGCCATTACGCGTAACGCAGAAAAGGGAATTCGGTTAGTACTTATATGATCATTAAAAATACATGCATAATATGGTAGTTTCCAGGGTCAAAATAATTACATTTTATTTAGTCCGTATTTTAGATTATAAAAAAATATTGGACACGTTTTTTTCCTTTTTCGATTAAACAAAAAATAACAAAAATATAGCCCATTAAAGTTACGTGTGACGTCACCCCGTGCGATAAAATGTAGCACGGCGTGACGTTCACGTAACTTTAATGGGCTATATCTCCTCTTGTCATTTTTGGTTTAATTAACAAATAAAAAAATACGTGTCCCTTATTTTTGAATAATCTAAAAGACGGACTAATAACATTTTTACGGCAATTATCCTTTTGTGAACATTTATTGACATAGGATCTTTTTTTTTTCACAGGAAAAAGGATGAAGGTAGTCGTGATGATACATCCGAAGTGCATCCGGAAAGATATGACCAACAGAGTTGTAGTACTGATGACAAAAATTTGGAAATGTCTTACGTAAGTTATAATGCATTTTAAATTACTGATTTGATTTGTTTAAAAAATATCTAATTCCTCCAAGTCCGTTCCATCATCGGACCACACGACGTACTGCGTTGCGCCACCGGTGCATAGTAGACATCCCACCCTTACGCACAAAGCGTTTTGGGAACACATTTATTGTGCGTACAGCCAAGGAGTGGAATTCCGTGTTTCCTGATAGCTACAACTTAGGAGTCTTTAAGGTGAGAGTGAATAGGTTTCTTCTAGGCAAGCGCACTTCATCGTTGACCACATAATCGCTTACCATCAGGTGAGATGGTGGTCAAACGCGAGCCTATCAATAACAATAAAAAAAAAAGTTATTTTTCCTGTTTTGTGTTGTATCGATTGTAAACATGACGTAATTTGTCGATGGTGGCACTAAACTGCATATCACTATGGCAGAAGCTGGTAAGGAAGAGAAGCATTATACTCTATCTATTGAAAGCGTAAATGATAATGGTATACCATTGATTCCTGTATCGGATGAAGCATGTTGGTCCAAACGTTCTTATTGAACGAATTACAGTGCGTCTTCTGAAGTTGGTGCTACTGTAGGATTGTTTTAGACCAGCCATTCTCAAAGTGTGCTCCGCGCAACCCTAGGGCTCCGCAAAGCCTCGTTTAGGGCTCCGTCTGAACACAAATTATAATTTGGAAGAAAGTATAAAGACGTGTTAAAATGACAAGCGTGCGAGCGAGAAAGAGGGATGGAGCTATACACCATATCGATGGTCATACGTTGACAACTCGTAACCCACATTTTTTCACAAAATGAGTTAAGCACATCAAAAATTTTTAAATTAAGCGCCGAATCTTCCTATTGATAACTCGTAATAAACAAAAAATGTCACTCGAACAATTTGTTCTACAGTTGACAACCCACAAAGAAAAAGTATCAACCTGAGTTCACTGATGCGCGAGTTACAAGGTGTCAACGCAAAATGCAGTTCGCAATAACAGAATAAGATTAAGCTACCATACTAAACAAATATCAGAACAGCAATAAAAATATCATCAGCTGCGGAAAAACAATTAAATAAGAGGCAGATGAAGGAAAATGCATCTTGTATGTTCTGTGAAAATATGTCATTATTATAGGAGCAAGCTTTTCCGAAGTCAACTCTGATACTCAGACAAGGTCAGGCATCAGTTTTTGTTAGATGCATATTAGATTAGCTTTATGATATGATTTCCAATTCTGATGGCGAATTTGTAACAAAACTTATCATTATTTAGTATGACGGTTGTGCACCTATCAAAATATAATGCAGTGGTGCCCGAGTGGTAACGGCCCCGACTTACGAGTTGTAGATTGCGGGTTCAAACCCAGCCAGGCGCATTACTTTGTGTAATTTATTTCATCACCACTTCTCTCAAAACGGTGAAGGAAAATATCGTGAGGAAACCGGCATGTCCCAAAACCAAAAATTCGAAGATATGTGACATTCACCAACACGCACTGGGCCCGCGTGATGGATTACGGCTCATTCCCTCTCTTAGAGAGGAGGCTTGAGTCCCATCAGTGGAAACATTAAAAAGGCTGGTGATGATGATTAGTAGCTAAATGCTCTAGCCAACTTTGCTGCTGTGAATAATGTGGTTATTTACCACTAATATCTAGAACCTGAGCATAAGCAGATGAAAGTGGATAGCATCATGCTGCCATCGAACGTGGCATAAAAAAATATGACGCTATTTATGTTCCATCTATCACCAATATGCAGACATAACTTGGATATCACGATAAGATCCATACGACAAATTTTAACAAAATCCAAAAGTGATGCGTTATGAAAGTATCAGGCTTGAAAAGAAAAAAGGAGATCCTGTTGTCACAGATCTTGAAAGTTTTATTGTACAAACCAGATAGCAACAAAACTATTCTTTGTTGCCAAGCAAGCCAAGAAATCTTGGTTCCCCTGCGGATATCTTCATTTCCGATGTAATCACGCAAGGAAACTTCAAGCATAATCCTTTCCATTGCCCTATGGTTGACTTTAAACCTACTGATGAGGCACATTGTCACTGGCAACACACACATACACAGTCATAGACTTTCATCTTGAGACACTGGTATATTGGACAAGAAGATACCGCGCAGTTTCCCAAAAGCTGCCCAGCCGAGTCGGATTAGATGATTGTTCTCTTTCTAGAAGTTAGACCTACCTAACTGAACAGTCTGTCTCAGGTAAACGCAGTCCAAAACTTCGAGTGTAGTCTCCGATCTTGATAGGAGTGGGTGCTACATGGATGTTTACCATGACTTTGGTTTTGTCCATGTTCATTTTATATCCCACTCTTTCGGAAGCTCTACTGAGGTCATCGAGCATTATACTGAGCTCCTCCATAGGCCTTCCACAACCGATGACCTGGTGAGGGTTGCGGAAATCCGAGGGATGCGAGACGCACATGATTGGCTGTTATTGCGACACTTGGGGGAGGCTTATGTCCAAGAGTGAACGACGACGATTTGGTTGAAATAATGATGAGGAAATTGAAATTTCTTGGCCTCATGGCCAAGAAATTTCAATTTTCCGGTAACAACCTACGAGCAACATTTTAAGAACTCGCATAAACTTTATAAAATTTTAATGACTTGCAAGCTCCTAAAACTGTAATACCTACTGATTATTACTCTTATTTACGATAATTAGTCGCAAATTTAATTGTTTCAATTTAATAAAATAGTGTTTATTTTAAATTGACACCTCGCAAGTGTACGTTGACTGCTCGTAACTCGTCAGAAGTGAGGATTTTTTAATATTGTTTCCTCGCAACTGTTTGTATATTGAATAATTAATAAAAAATCTATGTGGGTATTTCATCTTTTAAATTATATCAATAGATAACTTGATTTTCTACCAACTACTTTTTTATTTAATTTTTTTTAAATTTAATTTCGAAATTATACAGTTTTTTCCCTCTCCTGTAAAGTTCTATACATTACAGTTACGTGCTGTCAACCTATGACCATCGATATATATAGCTCCACCCTTTTAATAGTTTGGATTAGGTCGTCAAATGGATCGCTTTATTTACTTTTTCTTTCAACAAAACATCAATGTATATTTCTACCCATGTTTGCAAATAAATAAATGATTTGATGATTTGATTTCATTTATGAGTAGGTAGGGTCTGAGTATTTAAATTTTTGTTTAATTTCATTAAGAAATAAAAAGGAGTGTCATACGTCGCATTAGATTTTACTGTAGCTCACTTAAATCAAATATTTTGCCTAGCAATAGGGTTCCGTTGGAAAAAAAGTTTGAGAACCGCTGTTTTAGACGATCTTGTGTAGGTATCTATTGTTTATGTGGTGGTAGCTGTGACCCGGTACAATTCGTCCCGGTATAAAAGTTAGTACTAAGTATAGCTTTTCTATTGCATTATTATAAAGATTCGAAATTCAAAATCATTTATTTCAAATAGACTATTTGCAGACATTTTGAATAGTCTCGGTCGGTGAAATGTCGGTCAGGCCAAGAAAAGTGTACCTAAATCGCACGTCCCAAATAGTAGATCTCTATTGAGAAGAAAGAACAAGAAAGTCCATGGACACTCTTTTAAATCATATTATGTGTTACATATAATGCTTGATTACAAATTTTCATGTTTGGATAGAGCCCGTTTTTTTGTACTAATTAAAAACTACATAATAAACTTTATATTTAAGATAACTATCTTAGAACTACATTCCGCCTCCTTCGGAAATACTAATAGTAGGTACAACCCTGAAAAACCTTCTTTCATTACTTCGTGTGTGGTCCCGACGCGACCACGGAACTTTAGCCTTTTTTTTTTTTTTTCGATGGGAAAAATCATGGATTGACATCCCCCGCCCTTGGGCGGAGCGGGAGATAGTGTCAGACTCTTACTGACTAAAAAACCCATCCCGTTCCTTCTAGCCTTCGTACCGGGGCTCGAGCGCCCTTTCGGATACCTAACCCTGGCCCCAGTAGGCTTCAACCCGGCTGGGCCCCTGCTGTTGCTGACAACTCCTTGAGGCGCGCGGGAACAGTGCGCGCCGTCGACGACTTGGGCTTGGTCCGGACGGTTATCGGGCGGCCGGACAGCGAGCTACCCATTGCTCACTGTCCGCAAGCCCGCGCCTACGGTGGCTGGAAATCGGGATCGGAATCCCGGCGGCGGCGGCGAGAGCGCCGTTGTCTGATGCGGTCGGCCACCTCCTTGGCGAGCATTACTGCTTCGCAGAAGTCGGCGACCGCCTGCCACTCTTCCTCGCTCCGGACCATGGCCTCGACCAGGGCCCGGCGCGAGAGGTCTCCGCCGCCGATACAGAACTTTAGCCTGATTCACGTAAAATCAAAAGAGCCAAAAATCGTTGAAGTTTTATAGTCGTTCGATCGAAGTCCTACCTATCCAAAAGCGTTATTCACGATATATCGACTCATTTCCAGTTACCTGCATTATTAAATATTCTACCCGGATAATGTAATACAGATTTTTTTTTAAATCGACCAAAATATCAAACGACTTTAAAATCAATGTCGTTCAAACTCGATTGATGGATGTGAATACGGAAATGATCTAAACGACTAAATTGCTACGATATCGTTACGGTTGTCATTACGTGAATCGGGGTACGAAAAAACAGTGAAAGAAGTAAGTAGGCGGGGCACAGTCGCCGCTAGCTAGTAAGTACTGCGTTGCGCAGTTGCTGTTCAAGCGCTCTCATTCTCGAACTGGACTGCGTCAACATAGGTAATATTACGTAACGAAAAATACTCGTAGATAATATTAAAATGCCTTATTGTGCCATACTGGAATGTAAAAACCAAAGTCGGAGAACAAATTTAACTCATGGAGGTGTATCATATCACCGGTAAGTATTATTTTCGGATTTATTTTAATAATATTAAAAAAACGAATTTCGTCATACATTGCACAAAATACACAAACAAAAATTGTCCTTAAAGCAATGACGACAAAGTTGATTTTCTTTTCCCGGTTATTGGCCTTTCTGGAATATTCGCTTGTCTACCTAACTTTTGACGTAATCCATATAGTGCGTGACTTTATCGATAAAATCAATCGATATGTATTAAATTGTTTTTTTTAGTGGGTCTTTAAATATATAGTTTAATAGTTTTATAAGTTATATAATACAGATAAACATTAAATTAATTGTGGTGGTGTTGATATTCGTCGTGATGTAATTTTATATAAATTTAGCTAAAAAGTTACGAACGTTATAGGGTGTTTGAATTATACCTTAATATTCTTATGTTTAGTGCTGGGCGATGACGATGACTTTAACTGAGATGATGATAATTGTTAGGTTTTATTTTCCTTCCTTAAAAATTTCAGATTTCCTAAAGATCCAATTTCTAAAGAAAAATGGATCAACGCTACTGGGAGATTAAGCTGGTTCCCTATTAAAAACAGCACTATATGTTCGCTGCATTTTAAAGAAGACGATTTTATTATTAAAAAATCTGGTAATAGATACTTAAAGGCTAAAGCAAGACCAATTAGAAACGTTTTAACCCGTATTTCTCTGGTAAGTGCAAAAACAGCATTATAAGCTAAATCAAAATATTTTTCAATACACTCGATAGTGGCTTTTATGGCACCGTATTTAGGGACGTCATGCGGCGTTTTACGAAATCGTGTTGCTGCAGCAGCTGTTGAACTTTTTGTGTCTCACGAGTCGATCATTTGAAACAATCACTGGAGTATAAAACGTCTTCCCACTTGCTAATCCTAAAAGATCTGAATTTTCTCTATGCTAAAACAAATCGATTGCAACCCAACAATCTTGAAACACATTAATAGTGTTGGCGAGACGTGATGAAGTTGAAATCATGTTGACTATTTTATTTGAATATCACGGTGTTGTGCACTTGGTATTCTTGCCAGAACGCCAAATGGAAAATAAAGAAAATTATTTAAATATTATATAGACCTTTGAGAGATCAGATAAAATAAAATAATTTGGAATACTATCTAACATTTTGTGTGTTATTGACATTTACCATACACCCACCAAATAATTAAGTCTACACACATGTTTTTGACTAGGATTTAAGTTCTTGTACAACTATTCTAAAATTGTCTTAAATACAAAAAATACTCTAGTATCAAAACTTTTTTCTCCTACTATTTCAATAATACCACATTCAAAAGTTTTGGTTGTAACCTCCTTTTCTCAGGTCACGCTTTCATTAGACGGACTCTAGTATATTTTATATACAATATTCATATTATATTAATATATGAGAAAATGTTTAAAACTTCTACTTTCTGCCCCTGTCCTATATTACTTGGGATCGACACAACACGTAATCTTAATGAAACTAACCAAAGAACAATATACCTACTAATATTTTGAAGACCAATGAATTTTTTCAGGCAATAAAACGAAAGTAAAAACAAGAGTACCTACAGTATAGACAGTACAGTTTTTTTCCGTTCGTTCCTATCTTTTACGGCTTTGAATTCCTTAAATATTCTGCTGGTAAATAAATTTTGAAAAAATTAAAAGATACGATTACCGATATTTAATATTTTGTATCGATATATCGGATCTAAGTATATCGACTGAAAATATTAGATAATATATCGAAGCAAAAATATCGATAGTTTTTCAACAAGCCTACTTCGGGCAAGCACTATGACCCGCGTCGCCGCGTCTCCATTCAAACGCGCGCGTTGCCGCTCCCGCGCGCCGCTACCCGCTCTACGCTGCAAACGTGTGCCGAGCACGAACAGTTGAGAATTTAAGGTTACGCGTATTGCTAATAGATGTCGCTACTGGTCTGAAACATAAATGAAGTAATAATCAGATCGCGCGCCTTTTTTGACGAGTGTTTTTCTTTATTTACCTAAGAATTATTCATATTACTTCAATGTCAAGTGATTCGGAAATGGAAGATTTGCTATTCTTATACGCATATACACTTGCCCGAAGAAAACGGGTACGTACCTATACTTATCGATAATGTCTTTTTTTTGGTAATAGGTATTGTCTTTGAAAGTTATACCTACCTACTATTTTCTTTTACACTTAGCGTATTAAGCTTACGCTCACTGAAAACAAAATGTGCATTTTGAATCTACAAACACCATCCAAGATTATTCCGCTTTCTTGAGATAATAGGTACATCGTATCGTGTTCAATTTTGCATAGAAAATGAGACAGTGCGACTACCAACAGGTACCGGTTGACAGTTTAACGAACTAGTGTATTTTTTCCGTTTCGCTTAGGCACACACAATACATAATATTACCTACCTACGAGGATAAAATTATGTAAAAAACAATGTGATCCGGTGATCCCAACTAGCGCCACATGTGTTCTTTTTTTCAATGACTGAATGAATAACGCGTTGCCAGCTCGCTACTTACAATACAATAC
Source organism: Mythimna albipuncta (assembly GCA_929112965.1). Taxonomy (NCBI): domain Eukaryota; kingdom Metazoa; phylum Arthropoda; class Insecta; order Lepidoptera; family Noctuidae; genus Mythimna; species Mythimna albipuncta. The sequence continues at coordinate 4,615,307 of OV815988.1, forward strand.
TAATGTGTCTCGCTCACACGTGAGCATTAGTGTCATTTTTGTGTTGCTATCTCTGTCTTGAGCACAGGCGGTGACAAAAGTTTTCGTTAGTTGTTATTATTATATTGGTATTGTTATCATAATAAGTATGAGATAAGTAAGGGAGATAATAATAAATAAATTATATTGTTAAGTTTTTTGTGCTGTGTTAAGATTGTTACTTTAATTCATAAGTTAATTTTGCAGCTTTCTGTCTCAAAGTGTTTTAGATATTTATTTTATTTTGAACTTGATCCCGAAATTCGATGGATGCGTGACGCTTGAGGGGTGGACGTCTTTCAGCTGATATGACTTGATCTCTGTATTAGTACCTACCTACATTTTTATTCGTACTTATTTTGGTTTTAAAAAATAAATGTCAATAACAGTTTTTTTCTATGAGTGTACAATCGCAGAGCCTATGTTCAAGCTCGCCAAGTTACGCCGGCCGGCCGTACTGTACAACGTGAATAGGCGCCACAATAGAGAGATAGGTACAGAAGTCAATGCACGTACAAAAGTAAAAAATAAAGTTGGTGGTAACCATACTTTATGCATTTATAAAGTATGGTTGGGATTGGGAACTCTTTGTATCGAACCCGATGGAACAACGCACATCGTGGCCACAGGCTCGGCGACAAATAACTAAGTAATATTTTTATGATTTATATTAGGTTTTTACTGTAGTTTATGCTACGTGAGCCTTGTGTTCAAAAATCACAGTTAATTGTGTATACATGAGACACAAAATAGGTAGGTACAGAAGTCAATCTACACACATAGCGCGTTTGAGCAATGCACACATAGACACTGCTGACGGACACGATATCTCGGAGCGTCTCGGACCACTCGTCGAACAGTTCCGGCTCAATCGCTCATTAGTGTGCGTCCACCGAGCGTAGGTATAAAAAGTGAAGTACATACATGAGATTGTTTTCTGTACCTATCTATTTTGTGGTATTGGCCAACGCCATTCCTGAGATCCGAAGTAACCCATCGGCCATCTGTGCTGTACGTACTGAAAAACTATTAAAATTTCTAGGTATTTATCATAACATTTTAGGGTCATAACTGTATTAAGCGGACGCACGCGCGGTCCGATACAAAAGTGCTCCATTGCAGCTCCTCGCACGGGCATCAGTCGCGTGGAGCCGGGCCTCGCGCCACATTTTTGCTGCGTAATAAATATTAAGTTCTGCATTAACACGACCACACACATTACATACATGAGATTGTCTTCGATATCTATCTATTTTGTGCATGAGATTTGCTTCTGTACTTATCTGTTTTGCGTACATGCGCTCGAGCAACGCACACATAGACACCGCTACGATATCTCGGGCCGGTTAGGACCAGTGCGACCGCGAGTGCCGCCCATTTGAGACGGCAGTCTGTGAACCTTTTTGTGTCAAAATGGACAAACAAAAAAAAAGTTATTTTATTTGTTCAGTGGACGGTTGTCCAAATACAACATCAAAAACTGGATTGACGTTTTTTAAGCTACCTTTAATTCCGGAGAAGTAAGTAGGTATTTGTTTGTTTATCAATGGTTAGTTTTAACGTAACACAGAACAGTTAGGTAGGTCTGTTCGACGAGCGGGCCGAGGCGCTCCGAGATATCGTGTCCGTGAGCGGTGTCTAAGTGTTACGTTGCTCGAGCGCGCTTTGTATATAGATTGACTTCTGTACCTATATATTTTGTGCTAGTGTTTAGTAGGTAATCTAATTATAAATAGTAGGTAAAGATAGGAACGACGAGCCGGCCACACGCGCATTCGCCGGCTACCAACACGAGAATCAAGATTGACTTCTATACTATCTGTTTTGTGAAAATGCGCTCGAACAACGCACACCGCTAACTGATATATCTTCTTGGACTTGGGACCAGTTAGGAACTGTGCGAGCATGAGTGCCACCCGCTTTAGGCAACGGACACGTAGTCACCGATTTGGAACGGAAAAGATTTATCTTTCCACTATACTGATTTAGGTACAGCCATAGCGTTGCAACCAAGGTGATCTTGCTACTTTCAATAATAATAATAATATTCCACAACAATCACACAACGCCATCTAGTCCCAAGCTAAGCAGAGCTTGTGTTATGGGTACTAGACAACTGATAAACATACTTACATATTTCTAAATACATACATATTATAGATAAATTACACCCAGACACAGAACAAATGATAATGCTCATCACACAAACTAGGCCAACAGGCCAGTCAATCCGTATTATAGACAACAGTTGTAATCCATGACCTTCAACGTCCTTGGTTGAGAGGCGCGTTTTCTCACTGAACGTGTTGGCGCGTGGTTTACATCCCGCAACACAAACCAAACACATAGGTATACTTAAACTAAGTTCACTTTGGTTGAAAGACTTAAAAGGCTGGTTTTCAACCGTCTGGTCACCCCACTCACCCCTATAGACAGGCTTCAGTGAACTTTTTCTGCAAAATGGAGAAAAAAAGGCATTAAACGTTAACGGTGGTAAATTGTCATTTTTCAATATTAGTGGTTTCAGAGAGATACTTGGTAACCATGTAATATTTAAACATAATATTTTTTATATTAGGTAGGTATTTATCCATCTTAAATATATATAAAGGATAAATGACTGGCTGACATAATATCAAAGCATAAACGAAAGTACTGGGACTAGCGGCTTTAACATGACTAGGTTTTCTTTTATGACGTAGGCGAGCACTAAAAAAGGATTACTCAAAATTCACGGGGATGAAACGAAGTTCCAAAGTTTGTATGAAGAAATAGACATTCACGCGGGCGATACCGTAGCAAAAGCTCGTTGTAGTATAATTGTGTAACCCTTGTGCCACAAAAGAGAGACAGTACAAAAGGCAGTCTACTTATAAAGCGCGCTCGAGCCAACGCTCACATAGACACCGCTCACGGACATTATGTCTCAGCCCGGTTGAGCTCAGTGCGAGCGTGAGCGCTGTCTGTTTGAGACGCGTCTGTGAACTTATTTGTGGAAAAATGGACCCACAGAAAAAACCTTATTCTAACTGTTCAGTGGACGGTTGCTTTAATTCAACAATAAACAGTGACTTCACGTTTTTTAGGCTACCAGTTGTTCCACACAGGTAAATAGGTACTTGCTTATTAACACAGAACAGTTAGGTTATAAGTTATAATATAATGCGAACACGTCTGTGTGGCCATGTAATATATTTTTTATAATTAGTATTAGCTTCTTATTGTAGTCTATTATGCTATTTGTTGAATATTGTAAACACATACAGTTCAGATAAGTATCGATCGCCCTTACAGCCGCCTTGTCGGGCGCGCAACTTTACTGCGCAGGTAGGCACAAAATAGATAGGTACAGAAGTCAATCTACATACAAAGCGCGCTTAGCGTTGCCAGGCGCCCGTATAAAGCCGGACAGGGGCAGGCGTTTTGGTTGCATGTCCGGCCAAATTAGACGGAATCCAGCCTATGTTAGCCTTTTTAATTTGACTGTTTCTTTTTAGAAAGAAAAGTATTTATTTTGGTGCAAAAAAAATCATTGTAGACAACAAAAACTTAAGACAAACACACAACAAAAAAAATAAATAAAATGTACTTAACATTGTCTGTGACTGTCACACGTTTGCGCCAAAAAATTTTAGATTTGTCATTGTGTTCTACCTTACCTGTGCAAGCAAGTGGAGCAGATTTGCACTTCGAGCATATCCGTTAATTTTATTGTTATTCCATTAGAATTTAATTAAAACCCAAGCGAACGCCGGCTTCGCTCTCTCATTGTCTTCCTATTGTGTCTAAATTACGGTATTCGAAAGGTTTTATACTTAGTTTAGAAGAGCCTTTACTTAAAATATAGTCGGCCTTTTTACCCAAATGTCCGGCAAAACTAGCTGGGGCCCACGTCTGCTATTTTTATAAATTCGTCATTCCAACACGATCCCATTGTCATTTTGCTAAAAGTTCGTAATCTGCTAATTCATAATGATCGATCATTGATCGGTCAATGGTCACGCAATAGAGTTGTGGTAAAATGATAATATCGAGGTTATTAAAAGCAATAACTGCACTCGCTGACGTTCTAATCGTAGTTCAATGATCAAAGGAACTGTCAAAATTTTAGCAGAACGCCGCATACGTCATATATTGATTTGTTATTTTGTAGGTACGAGATTACCATTCTATGCCATTTCTTTTAATGGATAGTCAGTGGTTGACCATTGGAAAGTCATAATGACGCCATTATATTAGCAGATTACCAAAATTTGTCAAAATCAACCATTACAATATCAATGATAGACCATTCTGTCACTATTGTAATAGCAGACTTGAGGCCCTGGTCTGTCCGGCTTTTCTGTTTCAAAACCTGGCTACCCTAAGCGCACTCGAGCAACGCGCACATAGACACCGCTCGCAGACACGACATCTTAGCTCACTTCAGCTCACTGCGAGCTCGAGTGTTATCCGTTTGAGACGTGTCTGTGAACTTTTTGTTGAAAAATGAGCAAAAAAAAGAAGCCTTATTCTAAGTGTTCAGTGGATGGTTGTTTTAATACATCATTAATAAGTAAATTCACGTTTTTTAAGCTACCAGTTGATCCAATTAGGTAAGTAGGTATTTTCTTGTATTTCAATGGTTCGTTTTAATTAACACAGAACAGTTGGGTAGGCCTCCAGCCGGCCATGTAATATACTTATGGCATTTAGTTTTTAATATAACAATAAAATTGAAATGTTTTAGTTATTATTGGTTTACGAGTCTTTCTATTTCATTCTCAACAATAAATCAAACAACTAGATACCTACGATTTAGCGCGATAGTTTTTTTTGTGCACAATTGCTATGAGATTGACTTATGTACCTACTATCAAAGACACTTTCGCCTGACCACCGCTAAGTTCATTTCTGCTTGCACTCGAAACGAAAACATCAAACCCTTTGATGTTTTCGTTTCGAGTGCGGTTTGGCGTCGCGCCGCAGGACAAGCGAATTTTTTTTTAAGTCATCAGGCAGAAATGGCCGCGTTACGCACCAAAAAAAACGATTGATTTAGTAACTTATTGATCTTTTAGGGATAGTAATATATTAATTAGTGTGGCCGGTTTAATTTTTAAGGTTAAGTTAAGTTACCTATATCTTGTTTCAGGCGAATTGAGTGGTTGAGGTTGATCCACAGAGAAGACTTAATAGACACAAGTTGCTTCCGTGCTCGCGTTTGTGAAGCTCACTTTAAACCCACCAATATTAAGATCAATTCAAGAAGAAAGTTATTAAAAAAAAACGCAATTCCGCAACTGCTCCTTCCGGCGACTAGTTTTGTACATAAAGGAACTCAAACACCCATTCAGATTTTCGTTCCTGCCTTCGTCCCAACTTATTTGAAAACTCAAGCTACTGTTGCAACAGACCGTTCACATGTAGGTATCTACTAACTCTTTTGAGATACTTAACCTACATTTTTTATCTTTATTCTACCGTTTTTTTTTCTCTAGACAAACACATACACTATCTTACGCTTAGTTATCACACATAACATTTATTTAATAAGTTATTTGATTGATTATAATTCATATCATCGTCTCGCATCAGCGCTAAATATTGTGGATTCCATGAATTTGACGGCCGGCTATCGGCAGCCGGCGCGCGGTGACGCGGAGCGGGAGCGAGACGTAGGGAGTTTTTTGCTGTAGCGGGCTGGCAACGTCGCGCATGTCTGGGCCCGTCTGGGTGCGTGCGAAACGAAACGAAATGGTCATATTTACGATACGATTGATCAAAGAATTTAGAGTATTACGCGATTAACGCTAAATGAGTTTCAAGGTTGCTGTCAAAATGTTCAATACTTAGGTTCATTGGCCTATTTTCTTGTTGTTATGCGCTATTACGTCGTGTGGCCGCGTGTTGTATATTTGTTATCAATGTTATTATATATTATTGTTTGTTATTATGTACTACCAATCTTCTTCACACTCAAACAGCTGATAGGATAATTCGTTTATGTTGCTCTAAGGCAAACATTACACGGTACCTACCTACTACCTAGGTTTTGCTGTCAGTTTTGCCACATTCAAAGTTTTGATTGACGAAAAACTATACATATAAAACTTTATCTAGTACCTACTTAATTATTGACGAAAACCATAATTTATGATTGATGGAATTGATTGACGCTTGCATGACCGGGTAATAGTCGCCTTGGCTGAGTTTTAGTTGCCTTACTTTTTGCATTCTGAACCTACCTAGGTAGGTACTAGGTTTCTATGCGTTATTATTCCAAGATGTTACTATGTTCCCTTGGGACCCGCTGGCAGCTGCTAGACTATACACCGTTAAATTTTAATCGTTTTAATCCCGTGGAGGGTCGATCCGGTACATGAAACACTAGCGATTTGTAAAGATAAAATTAAAAAATGAAAGTACCTTTTTTCAAAACTCGTATTAATTTACGCAAGTACGAAATTAGTTTCTCTAAGAAAACGTCAGCTGAGCGAATTCAATGACCTGTAGGTAGTTTGTACGCAACGCTGACTAATAACTCAACAACAACTCCACGATATTACAAAAAATAAGTGTAAGTAGTTGATTTTGAAAAATATTACTATTAGAAAAACAGTTTAATATTTTAAACTGAGGTTTTATTTTTTTTCAAATTAGCTCCTCGACAACACAAGTTTACAAGTCTTATAATTATTATGTATACCTAGGTGATTCGCCTCTAGCGCGTGGATCTCTGAAATCAGGATTGTTTGTCATACCTTCACTCAGTCGCAATTGTCGAGTGACTGGGAAGTGACATTAACGAGAGTGTTCCGCAATTTCATTTTATTTTTTGTTTTAAGTGGAATAAAGGTTATCAAAATGCCTTCGTGCGCTTATATACGCTGTACAAATGCTTCAAATAAAAAAAACAAATCACATGGGATCACATTTCACGCGTAAGTACATGAAAACTTAAAATTTCTTTTGATATTTCTAATTTCGCTTATTGTTTTGGCCGCCATTTTGCGAAAACATTTGGCGGCTATCGCGATTTCACTCGCACGACAGCGCCGGCTCTTATCTCTGTCCTTGTCTATCAATGAATGTTTGCGACTGTGATGACACTGATCATAGATGTGTGAGTTTCGAGTCCAGTTATTCTGATTGAAATGTTAGCGCGTGACGTATCTACGATTCCGACCATGAACCATTTTTTCTCGGTCATCAACGTAAGCAATTTAAAATATTGTCCAATTTAATTTAAAACAATGCAAAGTTATCGGCACGGATCTTGAGCGCTCGGCGTCAGAGTGGGGATCGCTTTGCGCATTCCATACATTGCCAATCCAATCGTCGTAGTTATTGCATGTATTTCATGCAGCAAGAGCAGGGAACGAATCACGAGTGACGTCTTTGTTCGAGTGATGTCTTGTTTCGACAATTGTAATTTGCTTAGATTAAATCAAAAGAGCGGCCCCCGTCGCCTAATTTCACTCAGTCGCAATCGGCGAGTGACACTAAACGGTCGTGTTATCCAAAATGCCTTCGTGTGCTTTTCAGAGTTGTACAAATCATACAAAAAGAAACAACAAATCACATGGAATCACATTTCACTCGTAAGTACATACGTGAAAACATACTTAATATGATATTTCTAATTTCACTTATTGCAAAATGGCGTCTAAAGCGCCATTATGCGAAGCGAGATAGAATTATAGAATCCATGAATGTGTGAAGAGTTAGGTTACTTCTAGTAGCGTCAGCCTAAAAATGTAATTTTGCAAAACTTAGAAGAAAATAGTATAAGTTATATTTTTCATTATGGTTTGTTTTACACAGTGATTAGTTTGTATATTAGTATTTATCCCAACTTTTTCTTGCCTAAAATAATTTTCGTCTAATCGTAAACAATTGCTTAATCATTCGTTGTATTTGCTGCTGTAATAGAATTATACGTTTTTAACTGTTCTAGGTTTCCTGGAAATGAAATCCTGAAAAAAAAGTGGCTTCTTGTAGTTCGTAAACAAAGGCGGGAACCATACTGGACACCCAATCAGCATAGTCGTGTGTGTTCAAATCACTTCAAACCGGAAGATATAAATTTGACTATGAAGGGTTATAGAACGTTGTCTAAATCTGCAGTACCATTTTTTCAGGTAAGTACTTAAGTGTATTATGATTTTTATATCCTAAAACAATTATTAGCAAGTTTATTTATTTTTATTAGAGATGCGCCGAATATTGGCTGCACCGAATAACCGAATACCGAATAATATTCCCGAACCGAATATACTGCTGGGTAATTCGGTTCCCTGTTCCATAATTTTGCGTTTTATATTGTTTTGGATATGTATTCCGGCATCAGTGGTTGGACCACCATCTATTGCCGGGTCACCATCGGTTTCGATTGTGTAACAAACATTACAATAATCATTTCTTACAAAATGGGATATTAAAGACCCGAAAACAAAACTCCAGAGTTGTCTAATATATATGATGGTTAGAATGTGAGATTCCTTTAATTTATTATTGACTGGCCTGTTGGTCTAGTGGCTAGTGGCCCTGTCTGCTATGCCGAAGGTCGTGGGTTTGATTCCCACCCAGGACAAATGTTTGTGTGCTGAGCATGATCATTTGTTCTGTCTGGGTGTAATTTATCTATAATATTATGTAGGTATTTTGAAATATTCAAGTATGTTTATCAGTTGTCTAGCACTCATAACACAATTACACAAGCTCTGCTTAGCTTGAGATTAGACGGCGTTGTGTGTCTCTAAAGCCTGATTTATAATGATTCAGTAAACCGAATATATTCGGCCGAATACGAATACCTCAAAATTTTGCCGAAAGTACCTACCGAATAATCTACGCTAATAAATATAATACAGAGGTAAAGTTTTTTTTTGTTTTGTTTGTAGGAGGTAATCTCAGAAAGTACTGATCCGATTGCTAAAATGTTTTCACCGATAGAAAGCTGCTTTATTCCTGAGTGGCATAGGTTATATTTTAAGCTGTAGGCAAAAGCTAGCTGATTATATTTCACAATAAGTTTTGACCTTTCTTCCTGTTCGATAAATAAATAGTACATACTTTATATTTCCTAATTTGTCTGCTGACGCTCTTTAGCAGGGACCGACCGAGTCTGACGCTCGACTACCACAGACGAGTACCAGACACGCCATTCATAATCGTAAACATTCGGCGGCTCCCGTTAGCCGCCGAATGTTTACGATTATGAATGGCGTGTCTATCATCAGTGACTGCCCTACGTTCAAATGTAACTAGGTGACTTACTATGACTTCGTTATAGCAAGCCTGTAACTGGCCTGCTAATTGAAGTTTAAAAAATCCGCACAAGATTCGTTCACTCTTTTTTTTTATGTAGACTTTTTTTTACTATGGCGCGCTATTTCACTTGACTTAATCTTGTTTCAGTGTGGGTAAAAGATGGCGCTAGATAACCTGTATAGCTATATTAGCTATCTCTTACCCACACTGCAATGAAATTAAAATCTTACTTTAAACGTCATAGTCAAGGTCCAGGTATTCTGATTGCGATGTTAGAGTGCAGCTTATCTTCTATGTAATATATGTTTTATAATATATTATGAAATGTAGTATGAGCATAAGCAGCGTTTGTGCGTAGTAAGTTTATTATAATAATATTCACGATTTTTTTTAAAGTCAAGGTTTTTATTTCTCATAGGCCTACTAGTGCCCATCACTTATAAATCGTCAGAAGCTAGTGCACGTGCCAGTTAGGTAAATCACTTTGCACAAAATTATCTCCGAAACTATGAGAGATAGAAGAACGTGAGTTAGACCAAAAAAAAAGTTTTTTTTTTTGTACTTAAGTAATTAAATTCTATGTAATTAGGTAAAAATCTCAAAAGCGATAGAGTTGTGAACTCTTCACAGGAGGCACAATATAATAATAATACTTCATAAATATGTCATTTCAAAATAAGAAAGATTGACAATTTACTTCGAAAATATTTTCGATTTCAGCCGAAACTGGGATTGAAACCGAAATTCGGTTTCGGCCGTGGAAACCGGTTGAGGTCCAACACTAATTTGTATTTATGTGAAAGACCATAGAAATATAAAAACAGGACAAGTGGGCGGGCGTGTGCATGTCGCGCGCCGTGCATCTGCATAAGTTGTGCAAATTCGGCAAACGGCCGACAGTTAACTTGTGACACTCGCGATACGTGATCGTAAATAAATATAAAATGCCGCGTTGTGCAGTGATTACGTGCAAGAACCGCAGTGATAGGACAAACATGAGTCATCACGGAATCTCTTACCATTTGTAAGTACAAGTTTAATACTATATTTATCTTTATAATCAGGTAAAACAACAAATCTTCTAATATCCCTTGCTGTTACTACGTTTAAGTTTTCAAATATCAAAGCGATCGTATTGCTTTTACAGAAAATACATTGCTCTCTAACCACACCTAATTTTAACGCTCAGTAACTGGCCAAGCAATGTAAAAATATGGTTACGTTACGTACGTTACATTACGAACTATTTACTATTTGAGTATGACGTCATATAAAATACTTTGCGCGCCGAGTTCTCAGCAATCAATAACAACAGTCGCTTGCTACGCGACGTTGTCAAACCGCGTCGTGGTGTGGTGTCTGCTGCGCGCCGCGCGCTGTTGCCAAACCTCTTCGCACCTACCGGTTTGTTATTCATCATCCGTGTAGGAGAGAAACATCAATATTTTTAAAGGAATTTCTTTGTAGACTATTTAAGAAGTATTTTAACTTTATTACTTTACTTCGGTCATGAACAAGACTTCATTAAGTACATAATACAGTCAATACACATCACTATGACTGTCTTACACAATGATATTATAATAAATTAATATAATATTATTGGTCTTACACAAAAGTTAATTTAAAACTCATACTTAAACACGTGATTGTGCTCATGATAACCAACAATTTTTAATATGGGAGCAAAGCCGAAATCGCGAAAAAAATATCAGCTGTTCAGTAGGTACATTAGGCAAATATAATAATGTACTGAACAGCTGATTTTTTTTCGCGATTTTAGGTTTGTTCCCATAGTAAAAGTTGTTGGTTATCATGAGCACAATCACGTGTTAAAGTATCGTAGGTAAACTAACTAATTGCCAGTCACCCTATATAAAGTCCTGTTAGTTAATAAATACACTATTCTCGAAGTAGCTTCGGTCGGACCTAAGATACTTACTTATTTTTTATATCGATAGGTATCTTCTTGAAAATCTTTAATCTGTTTCCGCCTCCGCCATAGAGCAGGATCTTTATGGGCCAAGCGCCCGAAAAGTACCATAAAACAGTGATTTTCTGAGGCCTACTCCTCCGTAACGGCTAGGTCAATTGGTTTGAAAAAAATATATGTTTATTATAGATTCATGAACAATAATATCAATATTTGATTTTTTGTGCAACTAATACTTTTGTCAAAAAAAAAATATTTAGCAATTTCGCAACTTTTCCCTACTCCTTCGAAACGGCTTGGACCTTTAGAAACATTTTTACACATAAAAATTGGTGGTTAAATATTCTTCAAAGTGAACATTGCATATGTAAATCAATCAATATCTCGCAGAGAAAATTGATTTAAAGCGCTTTCCGGGTGCTGCTGGCCGCAAATAAATGCACAGATTTGCGTACTGCCGCATAGGCGAGTGCGAGAGTTCCGTTCACATAATTTCGGCCAGATGGTACAAGGGACTATACGCCTTAACGCCTTTAGCTTAAAATAAGGCAAAACGTTATAGCTCTTTATTTGTTATGCATGGGTGTGTGTTGAATTTAATATTTTTAACAAGCTCTGTACTACGTCTTTTTTTTTTAAAAAAAGCCTTTTACAGGTTGAGGTTAAGCAGTCGCTTAGGTAACAATGATAACTAAAATGTTATTTTATGTTTTTAGTTTCCCGAAAGAAGCATATTTAAAAGAGCAATGGATTAATGCCACTGGAATGCCAGCTACTTGGTTCCCAACAAGAAATAGTACCATATGCTCAATTCACTTTCCACCAGAAATGTTTAAGCCTAACATAAAGAAACGCAAACTTTATGAAGGGGCAGTACCTAAATTAAGACTAGCGCTCTTTTTTATAGAAGTGAGTTTAAGTTAAGTTAAGTTTTTTTTTAAACTGAAGCCTTTTTTATGTAATCATTCATAATATGAATAAGGTATTACCTTTCAGGATTTCAAAGAAGCGGGATCAGCCCCACGAGCCTTATCACCAGGACCTTCTGATCCAGATGCTTGTGAAGATTTGCCGACAAAAGCTAAGAAAAGTGGAAAGGTTGGTTGCTTCTTTCAGGACATTACAATATCGCTTGAAGATCAGAGAACACTGACTGCAGGTTTGTAGGTAAGTACGTCTTCACTTGCTTGACCAGAGTCTTAAAAAAAGTTCGCGAAATGCGTCCTCAAAACAATGTAACCCTCCACCAGGATAACGCATCCTCACATTCCATCAAGGTAACAAAAGTATTTGAAAGCTTCGAATGTCAGACAATCCGATGTACGGCGAGTTTGAACTTACTTTGTTGAAACCTCTACGATATTAGTAAATAAAACAGACTTTTTCTTTGAAAACTTGGTACGGAACCCAAACATGTGTTCTTGACCGATTTTTAGCATTTGATATTGACGTCCTAAAAAGCCGTATAATGGCCTAATGGGGGTATATAAATAAAGTTTTTGAGCTTTATGAAAACAATTTTTATTGTTCTATTTATTTATATGTTATTTTCTGGACATATTTTATTTCTATCTATTTTGTTTTTGGTAACCAAAAAAAATAGCACAACAAAAACATGTCGATAAGTTTTCTATTTAGTCAATCACTAGCGTAAATGTAAAATAAATTGCTTTCATCATAGCACAGTAGTTAAATATACAGTAAAACATCTTCATACAAACGTGCCGCTCTCGGTTTGAATGTGTGCGTGCGCGCCGCGCGCCATGTCGGCACGCGATTTCACGCACACGCTAGCATAATATATGGGGGAATAAGGTGGCGGCAGTGCGGGCTGTGCAGCGCGACTGTGAGCACGCGCGTACGCTACGTGACCGCTTGCGTTCGTCAACTCTCGCCGGCGCGGGCGGCGGACACTTGTCGTAAATTACGAGTATCATGACTTCAAAAAGGGGAAAAAAATATTGTAGTGTTTTCGGGTGCCTCAATAATGATTTCGCAAACCCGGACTTATCATTCTTCATACTTCCTACTCAACCAGAAATGTAAGTACCTACTAATATTTAATTTGCTTTATTAAGAGCGTAGCCGAGTCGCATTTTTCTGAATACTATGTTTAGAGCTAAAGTTTATTTTAAGAAGTCTAGTTTTCTATAAAATAGAGGATTGAGTACGAAACATCGTTTTGGTAAACATATTTTTCGCGTAGGTATAGTTGTAATAAGGGCAATTTCACAATAATTAATATTGCAAATTAATTACTTTTGAAATTATTATTTTTTCTATTGTCTGATGTGTTGTTCAATCCAAATATGGTTCCGGTAGTCTGACGATCGACTTACATACTTGTGTGTACATCGCATTTTTTTGGCCGGCGTTCGGGTCGGCCACTTGACACTTGTTTTTGTTTCGCTTATCGTATGAAAAAAATGTGTTAAGAGGTCTGTTCTTTTTGTTTATTATTGTAAGGTGATGTGTATTATACTAAATGCAACAGTTATTTTTGTTAGATATGGATTCATTTTGTAAATATAACGACTTTTGTATACAAAACTGGGAAACCTGGGAAATAGTGTATAACGCTACCTTCAAGTTCAAATTTGTAATACATTATTAGGTGAATCTACACAAAACCCTACGTCATCAGATAGTTAGATATTAAAGTAAGGTATCATGAAAGAAAAATAATAGGTGATAAATATTTTTTTACATATTCGCGAAAATACGTATGGAACTCTCTATTTATTTCACTTGACCAATTTGTTTAATTGTTTCAGACGCTTACAGTGGCTACGGTTAATTAATCGCGAAGACTTATTTAACAAGTCAAAACATAATGAACGAATATGTGAAGTACATTTTAAAGCAGAAGACATTTCTATGAACTCTCAACGAAAACGATTAAAGAAGAATTGTTTACCGTGTTTACGCAAATCTGTGGGGGTAAGTACAGAAAGAAAGAAAGAAAGAAAGAAAAACGTTTATTCTTGCCTCACACAATAACATAAACTAAAAATACACAATGAAAAGAAAAAAAGAAAGATCTAATCAGTGCGAGGCCAAAAAGGCACCTAACTCAGCATATGCTACGTTATTTAAAACGATAAATAACGCAGCGCTGATATTCTGTTAGGCCCTGCTGGCCAGGGACAGGTTAATTTAAGAACAAAAAAGTACAGATACAAAGCTACTAATACGACGCTGATTTCTTTAATAAGGTCCCAAAATCGATTATTTTATATTTTCTTCTGACCTCCCCTCAAAACTTCTCACCTCCCCTCAAAGTGATATGAAAGAAAACGGAATTAGTGATAGTTTGACGGGTGACAGGACAGAATGGAAGAAGAAAACGTGTTGCGCCGACCCCAAGTAATATGGGATAAGGGCAGGAAGAAGAAGAAGAAGAAGACCTCCCCTCAAAACGCCTCCCCTAAAAAAATACGTGTGGCACTCGGGGACTGCCGCGGTAAAGCTATTGCATAGCATTTTTATCAACTTATGCAATTATAATTATTTATTTATTCTAATTATGCAGTATTTTTTTTCCTTTGTTTTTTTTTTCTTTGATATTAATCGAAGTTACACTTTCACACATTGAATTGAATTTTGATTGATTGTTGACTCATTTGTTTTCTTATCGGTCACCACGCTCAAAAAACAAATGAGTGGGCGGTGTTAGGTTATTTTCGTTGCGGAATTTCTGGATTCGGTCTCCACGTTCAAGGCCCGCGATAGAAGCTATGCAATAGCTTAAAAATGGTTGAAACTAAAAACTTTCTACATCGTCGAATAGTGTGGTGAATATGGTTCTGCGTCAGACGTTATTCTGTGACGCTAGACAGAACTCAGTAACGTAATGTGACCTTGAAGTTAACCCGTGCCGCTGCACGAGTCGAGTTCAAGGTCGAGCTTATTGCTTAACAACGAGCTCTATAAGTCTGCTCCTGATAACCAAAAGTAAAAACGGTGAAAAAAATGTTTTATTGAATGAAACGGGAAATTGTTTGCTGTCTTTTCATATTAAAAGTTGAAAATAAAGCCGAATGTAATGAGCTTTAACTTGGCTTAATAATAATATGAAACTCAAATCAAATCAGGAAAAAATGTTATAGTCTAAGATCCGATTAAGAACGACCTTCACCGGTCTGTTTAATTGATGAAACGTAGGTATTTTATGATAAATTTTGTGTATTAAATAATATAACGCATGGGTTGCCTAAGAAATTCCTGGCCAAACATTGTAACACATTCAAACGTTTTCGTAGTATTTGGTACCTAACAAATGTATCAAGTCGACCTTCTAAGCAAACTTCTCTGAGGTATTATTATTTATTATTTAGAAGATAAGGGCCTATGCATCACTTATAGTGTAGGGGATGTAGTCACTGCGACCTAAAAGATCTATTGTGACTCGCCACCTTGTTAGAGTAACTCTTTTAGCCCGGAGGCTTCCAAGAAATTTAGAATACTCCTAGCTTATAGAGTTTTAATCTCCTCCGGGCGAATAATGTGTCGGCCCAGATGTATTTGTTCAGGCATCACGCAAATACTACCGGTTCGATTACGATGAAACTTGGTATAATAATTATTCTTTAATATCCTGGGCTACTGGGTACTTTTTATCCCGGAAAAGTATATACAATAAAAAACAAACTTAATTTTGCGGTTCGATCCCTAGACCCGATTATTGTACCAACTGCAAATAATAAGTTTGTCGTAGGTTACGTCACCCGCAGGGGAGTTCACTAACCCCCCTTACAGAAAGAGTAACCGTGTTACCCCGAATTTAAAGCGAGCGAAGCCGCGGGCAAAAGCTAGTTTAGTAATAATCTTTCCCCTGATGCATGTTAAGTCAAAAACTCACGGAGACATGATTTTGGAGCTCTAATTTGGAGATTCTACTGAATATCTACCACCCAAAAATATATACTTAGCTCTCAAATATCCTATACTTCAATAATAATTGAATACATTTTCGTTGTATTCATTTTATGTAAAGAAAGAAAAACCAACATAATTTCTAAATTATCGACCGAAAAGACTTCGAGAAAAGTCCCAATATCTCTAAAGTTCTACATTATTTACCAAAAATAATCATCAACAATTGCTTTAAAACTATAATCAATTTATTTTTTAAATCGCTACTATTATATTTTTATGAAATAAATAAAAATACTGTTATGTGAGATAACACGCCACCGCCAGCGGCGCCATCTGCGATTAGTATCGCTCGAGCGCTTGTCGTGGTTGGACCTATGTCCGTTTATTTCCCGCGCGCTTTCATCCCGATACTACCGTCGGCGTCGTGTGCACCGATGGCCGCATAGAGTTATATTGCTATTGTGTGCTTGTGAACTACGACTGCATTTCTTGATCTTTGTAAGTATTTGTTTTCAATTAGTATAACTATCACAGTGAAGATGAAAGAAATTAGAAAGGAAATACTGTCGGATTTGTACTAACGAGTGTCGCCACTTAACTTGTCTCACATCCAACTTAACTCCAGTACAGGGATTAAATCAATACGAACTCGCATTACGCAACTAACTGATCACGCACACTTAGATCGCAAGTTTGCTATTGGTAGTTTGACTATGAGCATTACCCTTCTTTGTGGCACGCCTGCCCCGCCCCCAAGGCCATTGTCATCTCTTTCATCTGTTCTCTGATAACTATAAAGTTTATTAGTATGTTAGATAGTTAACTTATTATAGTTATTTTGATTGCAGCCGATTTGAGCTTTCCTACCAGTCGAAATGGGGAAAAATAAATACAAGTATAGTTGCGTTGCTAAACGTAAAAAAAGAAATTTGGTAGCTATGAAGAAAGCAAGAGAAGCAAAGTAAGTTCTTTTTTTTAATTATTGGGCTTTGTCGCTTAGCGACCACATCGACCAGTACAGAAAACACAAAAACTTACAATCTACATTCAGGCTAACTCAAACAATTGTTTAGCTTTAGCGGATTTTGGTGAAGCGAGGATTGTATTACAAATGCTACTGTCATAAGTTTTTTAGCGTTCAAAAATGTTGATACTTGTATTTCCATTCCGGACACACATTTATTGAGTGGTGAATCTTGTAATCTTGATCTATGTATAAGTACCTACAGCAAAATAAGTTGGTATTCATGTTTTATGATTATTTTAGATTGAAAAAACGAAGTAATCCCGAGAATGTTGTTGCTTCAACATCAAGTGATCAAGTCGCTTCGATATCAAGTGATCTAATCGCTTCTACATCAAGTAATCTAATCGCTTCTACATCAATTAATCTAGTCGAAGCGATGGACACGGTAAGAGTCTAATATGTGTTATTTTATTTATACGGTTAGAGAGAATAGGTTCGAGACTTAAATAACTTTTATTTAAGTCTTTACAACATTCGATCTGATCACGTCTTTTAAAACTAAAATTAGCTAAACTTTAGTTTTTAATCCAATTGCACTCACTTTCCACGAAAAATATAAGTCGATCAATGTCCATTAAATTCTAAAAAAAATACTAGTACTTAGTTTTATTTCGGCTCGAAAGAGTATTTATTTATTAATAACGAAGTATCAACGTATAGCAGTCGTAGTATACACTCACTTAATGGTCTTTGAAGTATTTATTTTTTCCAAAAAAAAGCGATACATACCTGCGTCTACGAGCGCGATTAAGCTCGGAATGCGCAATGACAGTTGGAGACAGTGTTACTAACCAGATAAAAATTTAAAGCTACCGTGTTTATGTATTCCAATTTAAAAATACCGCTCACACATTAGAAAAACACCGTTTATATACACATGCGTAATTACGCAGTAATAATAAAAAACAAAAAACACTATACAATTTCAATATTTTATAAGTATGACTTATGTATAAATTATTTAATCATCTAAAATAATAACTTCTTTTTCCCATAAATTGTTGCAGTCATTTTGGAAAAACATAAATAAGTATATTCTTAGTGGGTACAAAATAGACACAGTACATAAAATATTTCCTCTATATACTAATAAACAAACAAAGGACAACAAAAAATAACACTACTAAAAAACACACATTTTAAAATTTTTATCACTTGACTAGCGTAGCGCCTTATCACGGACTTGTAGATTTTACCCTTCGACTTGAGGGGCATCCGTGGGTCACAAGCATTGATATACAAAAAACCCTTTTATATGTGTGACCATTGAATTATAACCCGTTTTCATAATTCAATGGTCACAAGTAGTTCCTGTGACTTGTCGCCATTTCATCCATCCTGCGTGATCCGACGTGTTAGGGCCAGGCCACACGGTGCGGTGCGGCTCCGGCGCGGCGCCTGAGCGACGAATCGGCGGGCCGTACGAGCGGGGTGGCGTCACTCGTGTGCCCGCTGATTCGTCAATCAGGCGCCGCGCCGGAGCCGCACCGCACCGTGTGGCCTGGCCCTTACGTCCCGGTCCACCTCACCGTCCCCTTGGACGAGCGACCCGAGGTACCGAAAGTCGGAACAGATCAGGTATGGGCGTTCCGGCGAAAGCTAAAGTCACTGGATTGGAGACACCGCCGAAATCGCAGAACAAGTACCTACCTACTCCGTTTTGGAATGAATGTCCTTGCCGCGTGTTTCTACATTATGATTTTCTTTGGCTATTTCCAATTTTTTTATTATTATTTGTTACTAGCTTTCGCCCGCGGCTTCGCCTTCGTGGCATTAGGTACTTAAGGAATCGGGATAAAAGGTACCCTATGTTCTTTTTCAAGTCAAAGGCTATATGCATGCCAAATTTCATCCAAATCCGTTCAGCCGTTTTTGCGTGATTAAGTAACAAACATCCAAACATCTACACTTTCACATTTATAATATTAGCTAGGATTATTTGATTAAAAAATTTTTCACATATAGGTAACAAAGATTTAATTAAAAGACCTCGATTTTAAAATTTGGATGGTGAATGAAAAGTATCCCTGTAGATTATCTATGTCTGTTATCAACTTATCACCGTGGCGACCGTAACTAGACAGATGTGCGCGGCGCATGCGCGATGGAGCATACGCGGTACACCGCAAAACTTGAGGTACGCGCGCCTACTTGCTTCTTCTTTAGGTAGGTACTACTGTATGATTCCTGTGTTCAGTCGTCAAAACAAACTCATAAAAAAAAATACAGTGGAATTGCCGTACGGGTCGCGCGTGTCACAGCCAAATAAGCGGAGATGTGCAAAAATATTTCATTCGCTGTCAAATTCTTGTCGTGACAGGTCGTTCGTCGCTAAAATACGTATAATATTTGAAACTAGCTGTCCGCCCGCGACTTCGTCCGCGTGTACTTCAGTTATCGCACTCTAAACGTGTTTTCCCATAGGATTAAGATGTTTTTCCGGGATAAAAAGTAGCCAATGCTCTTTTCCATGTCAAAGGCTATATGCATGCCAAATTTAATCCAAATCCGTTCAGCCGTTTTTGCGTGATTAAGTAACAAACATCCACACTTTCACATTTATAATATTAGGTTAGGATTATGCCCTATTGTGCGGTATTGGCGTGCAAAAACGATAGTAGAAAGAAAAATGTTACCAGTGGAGGTATATCTTATCATCGGTGAGTACCTAATAAACTTGTAATATAATTATTACCCTATTTGGAAATTTAGTAAGGCAAAATACACATACAGTATTTAAATATTACAGTTTTCCCCGAAATCCTTCTATTAAAGAGAAATGGATAAAAGCGACGGGAAGACGAAACTGGGTGCCATCTAAATCAAGTGTTATTTGCTCAGAACATTTCGATGGGCAGTTTAAGAAAAAAACAAACAAAAGATATTTGGAAGAAAAAGCAACACCTACAATAAATATTTTAATGTTTAAGGTATGATCTTTCTTCAATTGATTTATAAATATACTAGCGGCCCGTCCTGGCTTCGCACGGGTTATAAATAGCCTATGTTACTCAGGGTGATTGTAGCTTTCCAATGGTGAAAGAATTTTTAAAATCGGCACAATAGTTTTTGAGTTTATTCATTACAAACATAAACACAAAAATACAAATTTTCCCTCTTTATAATGTAAGTACAAGTTTTTGAGCGCCAATCATATTTTAATTTTAGCGGTTTATCCTGGCTGCAAGATCCCCCTTAATTTGAGTCGTAATCTCGTCATACACAACCGAGTTATAAAGCAGATCAATTTTAATGTCTCTTGCTAAACGTACCTATTATTCGGACTTATCGCGTACCTACTGAAATTGTTCGGGTTACACGGATCGATTCTGCTCCAACGCTAGAGGGTGTGTCTATCTTGTAGAGACGCTGTTGTTTCCTATTATTTGACTAGCTTTTGACCGCGGGTTCGCCCGCGTACGTAAAATATAGCGTATGTCACTAAGGAATAAAGCAGCTTTCTACCGGTGAAAAATTGTAGCAATCGGACCAGTATTTTCTGAGATACTACCTATAAACAAAAAAAAAAAGCAGACTACCTCTTTAAAATATTAGTGTAAATATTATGAGCTTACTAGCATTTTCCTCTATTTAATGTACGCACGCGAAGCCGCTGACTAAAGCTAGTGGGAAATATACTGGCTCTACAATCTTTAAATTATATCGCCTAGGAAATAACTGTGTCAATTTTATATCCGATAAGATTTATTTTTTTCCAAAAATAACAGCAACAATAAATGTGAAAAAGAAGTTATTATTTTACATGATTATTTTACTTTAGTGTTTTCTTTTATTATTTTTTTTAATTCTTAAATACGTAAATATAATAACGTACGTGTATATAAACGGTGTTTTTTTTCTAATGTGTAAATACGGTAGCTACAACCTTTCATCTGGTATAGGTACCGGGCACGAATCTTGAGCGCTCGGCGTCAGAGTAGGGATCGCTTTGCGCATTCCATACATTGACGAGCCAATCGTCGTTGTTGTTAGTTACATGCAGCAAGCGCAGGGAACGAATCACGAGTGACGTCTATGACACGATGGCACGGCGAGCCAATCACTGACACTGGCCACCGCGACTCACGTCACACCACTAAAGAGACCCGATATTTGACTTCTGCGCAACTTGAAGCGCTCAAGATCTGAGCCGGTATCACACTGCCTCCAACTCTCCCAAAGTGTCATTCCGCGCTCAAACGCGCTCGTGGACGCATGTGTGTTTTGCTTTCTTGTAAAAAATAAATACGTCAAAGCGAGTGTATACTACGACTGCAAGACGTTGATACTGACTTTATTAATAAATAAATACTTTTTGGAGCCGTAATAAAAGTAAGTACTGGTACCATATTTTTTTTAGAACTTGATGAATGTATAATTATATTTTTCGTAGTGAAATACCGATAGTGATATTTTTATCTTACTTGTTTTTCCATGGTGTGGAATGTCGTTAGATAGGTCTTTTAAAAAAATAGTGGGTATATGAAAACCTCTTTGTCAATTATGGGACGTGATTGTGCATTAATAAAAATAAAATAAACATAGTTTTTTCGACGAAATATGAATTATATGATTTTTTATTTCAGATGCCACGAATAATGCCATTTGGATTTAGATCAAAACATCCACGGAAAAAACCACAGAAAATAAATAAAACCATGTAAGCATTTTCATTCATAATCATAAGTATTGGTCTAATCAGTTGTTAGAGTTATAAATAATTCTTTTTTTTTTAACAGGGAGAGCAGTTTAGTTGGTTCCGTGAGCAACGATGAGCAGTTTGAAAGTTCTGTAAGTTTATCTACGTCTAATACTGATCGTTTATCTCGTTATGGTACCTACTTATTTTTCATTTACGGCCAGCTTTTTTAATGGGGTAAATAGATACCGATATGCAACATCATTTTTATTATATACGAACCCTGAATATAGATTGTTCAGAATCAGTAACTGAATGGTTTCCAATAGTTTTAACACTATGTTATATTTATTTTCCAAAAATATTAAAAATGTTAACAAGTTGGACACCACCAACACTATGTACAATACAGATCATGGCAGGTCATAGCGGGCACTAGGCGCCAGCAAACAGCTGGGTCCAAGTGCAAAATAATCCCCCCAGTCGTCTGGATGGCCTGGTGTTTGGTGGTTTTTTCTGACAAAACAAGCTTATAAACTTTGTGATTTTTTATGATACGGTTTTGAAATTTTATACAGGTTTCGCATATACTAAAACTACGATTGTTTTGCATTATAATCACTAATCACAGATTAAAAAACACGAACTTGACTCATTCTACATTCAAAAAAATAAAATACTTAATATCTCAAATATCAAAATATGTTAGTCTAAGTATAAAATTGAGCGAAATATCTGTGTGCGTTATGTGTTGATGAGTTACGACTAGGATGCCTAAAATTCAGCGAGTGAAAAATGTGAAAACGTCTTTAAAATAATGGCGAGAAGGTTGAATTTGTTATAATGGATGTTGGATTGTTTACCAGCTAGCAGAAGCAAAAAAATAAAAAAATACTTTGTGAATGTAAACCACTTTATTTGATACCAATAATGTTGAATTTGCACTAATTATGGTTAATTTTAGTAGAACTTTGCACGGTTTGTGCATTTAACCCACGGATATCCATGGAAGCGTGGCACGTGCTGCCTCCATATTGTTAAATTGGTCCTTGATAGGTACAATGCGTTCCAAATGAAAATATGATCGATTGCTATGTTGTGTGTGATGTCACGATTTACTGTTAAAATCGATGAAATAAATTTTTAAAATTTAATTTGTTTTCGAAATCTATAATTTATTTACGAACTGGGAACGAAAAAAGTTAATCAGAATCCAGTTCTTCTATTTTACTCATCTCTGAGTTCTTCAATTTTGCCAATATTTCTTCGATTTGACAGTGCGACGTGACGTCACAACATGGCAATCGATCCTATTCTCATTTGTAACGCATAGTAAATAGATACTCCACTTCAATCGAATAAATCCCGCCAAATTTCAAACTAACCAGTTTTAACAATTCAAAAATAGAATATTTGTGAAAAGAACACAGACTTATATTGGCTAGATGACGCAAGTGTATGCTCGTTTTAAAAGGGAGTATAATTTACTTCATTCAGCGCCATTTCGATTCAGTCCGCGCTCGATCGTTCTTGGTGCCAAACGACAAACTAAAATTAAAAAAAAAATGCCAAACTGTGCGGTATTGAGCTGCAAAAACTACACACAAAAAGTGGGACGAGGGAATGGAAACATTTCCTTTCATCGGTAAGTCATTTTGCTATTAAATTATGTGTTTTTTGTTCTAAAATCAATTGTTTTACGTTCATTCTGGTTTTACAATCAGCATTATGTAACTAAATGTCTATCGAATAGTTTATAATACATTGCCGTTTTTATTTACAAGTAATATGTACCATTGTTTGTTAAATCACGCAATGAACATTAAAATTATCTATATTTTCACTTGTCGCTCAGCTTTGTGGTACAGCTAGTCACATTTTTCTGTCAAAGGAAATAGTGTTGTACCGACACATACACACAACATAGAAAATAGTTTTCGATTCTAATCGATTTTGGAAACAGGAATGATAATTTTTGCGTTGAGACATTTTTAAACTACGATGTTTCAAATAAGTGATATGTTTAGAATATTATTAATTATATTTACAGATTTCCAAGCGATCCCAAAATTAAAGAGAAATGGATTGAAGCCACGGGGCAGCATGAAAATTGGTTCCCAACACAATATAGTCGAATTTGCTCCGTTCATTTTGATGAACGCCTTTTTACTGAAACAAAAAAGTATCGATGTCTGACTTCAAACTCAGTACCAACTATTGATGTATTGAAGGCGTTAATTAATTCTGGAGTTAGTGGATCGCCAAAACGTAAATTGGTAAAGAATCGATTAGTACTTGTTTCATTTTAAACGGTTCTAAAATAATAATTTATTTAGTTCATTAAAGGTCAATAATAGGTAGGTAATAAATAAAGTTCTTTATACAAAATGTACTTACATTATTTTTACCTATGATAATTTTATTAAAATTAAATAACAATATTCTGAGAGCAGTGGTGTTTTGAATATTTTGGATATTATATCTGATCAAAATATATCGGCTGAAAATATCGTTATATGTTTAAAATATCGATAATTATATACATATTTACATGTAGAAGAGTTTTTTGACGACATTTTTTTATTTTATTCATGTAAATTAAAACTTTTTGAGTATAATTTCTTGACCGTCTGACCAAAAAAATAAAAAAATTGTCTGTTATTGTAAAAAGTGTATATTATTTCGTATTGGTGAATTTAAAAGTGTACACTTTTAAAGGGGCGTTGAGCACTATAATAGGTTGTGAATAAGACAAGCCATCAAGCACAATACAGACAGATACAGAAGACAATCTCATGTATGTACTTCACTTTTTATACCTACAATCGGTGGACGTACACTAATGAGGGTTTGAGCCGGAACTGTTCGACGAGTGGTCCGAGACGCTCCGATATATCGTGTCCGTGAGCGGTGTCTATGTGTGCGTTGCTCGAGCGCGCTTTGTATGTAGATTGACTTCTGTACCTATCTATTTTGTGCCATCGCGCTCGGCTAAGCAACGATTGTTCGTGAAAGGTCGGCTCGAGTTAATTGAGGGAGTGAGACGGATATAGTTGACGCGTCCGGTCAATCCCGTACTCGCTCGGCCACCGTTACGAGGCGAGGGTTACGGGACGATAAGAGCGTGACGCATCTAGCATTCAGAATTGAAATATTATACACGGCACGGTGCGGGCTTTAACAATACGTTTTATTATTTAATACTTACGTTTTTAATAATTTATTTGTAATTTGAATGTGATAAAATTCATTGTGCTTTAGACACTTGCTTAGTTTTACTAATATTGAAAATATTTCGCACTCAGGTAAGTTTTATCATTTCATAGATTATGTGGGTAACTTAGAAACCAAAATCAGTGCATGTGATTCGTCTTATGTATGTCTATAATTAGCGGTTAAATCGATTAAAAATCTTCTAAATACGATGATATGCTCATCGTATTTACAGAACTATAAGAAAGTGTTAACCGACCAATTTAGGAAGGTTTGAGTACCTATATAGACTAGTAGAAATTTAATAGTATTTTAATTTAGTCGTATAATACTTCTCAGCGTTTAACTTACTTGTCACTAGATGGCGTTGTTTTAAAATTTAGCAAACATAAAAAATAGCTAAAAAAAAGGTTGCCTGTAAAGTCGGTATACGGGCGAAAGTTTTACGTGACAACGACTTTCGAGTGGAAGGGACGCGTGCCTTTCACTTTTTATGTCTGTCTCTCTCGCTCTTAGGCGGGCTAACCATACCCGAGTGGAAGGGACGCGTGCCTCTCACTCGCTCTCATTGTGAGCGCATAACGTGAGCGGAGCGTAACGCAGTTTCTTGAAGTGTCACCCGGCAAACCAATTTATAAGACGTTGTCACGTCAAAAAACAAAATTAGGAGCGAAAATAGCTTTGGATTCTACTGTATTATGATACTAACTGGTACTTACGACTTCATTCGCGTCGAGCTTAAGAACATATGTCTCTGTTTCTATTGAAAGTCCCGCCAAAATCTATTTGAGAAAGTTTGTCGGATTTATCCGACGTAGGTGGTTATAAGTTTCATTATTTTATATTACAGAAGATGTATGAAGAATATCAAAACGATGACAGATTGAGAAGAAAGAGAGAATTGACTAATGCACGCGTGAAGAAACATCGTGAAAAGAAACGCATTGGATCTGAAAAAGGGAATTCTTTGGCGCAAAACGAACAAGTTAAAGAAAATAGTGCCGAACGAAAGAGGGAAATGTCCAAAGAACGATCAAGAAGATTTCGTGAGAAGAAACGTCTTGACAAACTAAAAGCTGCTCATCATGACTACCAAATATCTGGACCTTCGCATGAAAATCCACCTCCCCTCGTACCATTAAATCGTCGAACCACGATTGCTAGAACATCCACAAATATAAACACACCTCTTACTTTGCGCGCTGATTCGGAAAAATATCGTATTGACAAGAATCTTATGTTGCCAGAAGACGATCAACCAGTGAATTGTTATTTAGTAAGTACCATTTGAAGGTCAGGTGTGTGCTTCAGCTCCTCTTAATGCAGAAATCAACAGATCAGCGGCCTCCTACAACGATGGTAGACAGCAGTACTCATGTAAGTCATCGACGGCGCGCACTGTTCCCGAGCACTTCAAGAAGTCAGCAACAGCAGGAGCCCAGCTGGGTCGAAGCCTACTGGTGCCAGAGTTAGCTCCGAAAGGTAGCTCGGCCCCGGTATGAAACGCAAGAAGGAACTGGGTGGTGGTTTTTTAGTCACTAAGAGTCTGACACTATCTACCTCTTCGCTCAAGGGCGGGGCATGTCATTTGGATGATTTTTAGACACAAAAAAAGCAGTACTCATTTAAAGTTACACAAAAGTATATACTATGTTATATAATAAAGGTGATCAGGCGGATGAGTGTTTTTTTGGTTGAATACGCTAATCTCTGTAAAGCCCATTACTTTTAATGTAGAACTACACTGCGCACACGTGTGCCACACACGCTGATCGGGCGCGTCGCCGTCGGTCTCCATACATTTTATATGGAAACTAGACTTGTATCTAGAGCTACACTTGATCCACGCCACGCGACGTCGTTCTACGTATAAATCAGGCGTGTGACACGTGTGTGTCGGTTTAATGTAGTTCTAGCTTTATTGTTTTTTTATATACGTTTAGCTTTATTCTAATTTGACACTAAACTACAAAACTCCTTACAAATACTCAGCCTCAATTAGAAATCGTGGCTTTAGTCTCATTCACGACAAACTTAATGCTTAACGCGCCTAAAAAAGTTTAGTAATTACGCAAATTCGCAACTTTTCCATATAGGTGGCTACAACTTTACTTAATAGTAATACCAATAAGGTTGAATTTGAATTGATTGTATTTATGTATTGTAGGTACTCGCAAAGAAATTTTTACGAGTTCAGCTGCTGCTAGCTGATCAACATCCATTTTAATTTTTTATGTTGATTGCGTTTTAATATTTTATAATTACGAAAATGGGTATAATTGACCTGAACAAAATTACTATTATTATTAATTTTAAGGACGCTTACACATTTTCCACTCTGAATTATATAATTGCCCATATTAGCAAATAAACGATTATGATTATGAATTTTGGGAAACAGTACCTCTACCATGAGTCCATGACTTTATTTTTATTTTTTGCGACATAAATTTTTCGTATGATATATTTTACAGTTCCTCTAGCGGTCACTTTCGGAACCAAAATCGGTATTATGAGTTTTTAAGTAAAAACTAAAAATCTATCGAATAGCAACTCTCTAACGACTGCAGTTTTTAGCAGTTCCATAAAGAAAGAAACTAGTTGTAACACGTCAACATAACGCGCATGCACGCAGAACCGTTGTTCGCTTAATTTTATACTTCAACCTAACATATTTTGATACTTGAAGATATTATTCATTTATTTTTTTAATGTAAATTGAGTGAAGTTCGTGTTTTTATAAACAGTGATTGTGATTTGTGATTACAGTGCAATATTATGAAATAGGTAGGTACAATACGCTGACTGCGATTTGTTTTTACGTCAACGCGATCGTTTACCGCGTTTGACTCTCCTGTTAACCATCTAGGTCGGATATATCCGACAAAATCTAGCGTTTATTCCACCAGGGTCGCGCATCCACGACCTGATTCTCCATTTTGTC
The DNA here is from genome assembly GCA_929112965.1 of Mythimna albipuncta. NCBI lineage: Eukaryota > Metazoa > Arthropoda > Insecta > Lepidoptera > Noctuidae > Mythimna > Mythimna albipuncta. The sequence goes on from OV815988.1 coordinate 4,643,214, forward strand.
AGCTCTTCTGTCAAACAAAACTAAAGTGCAGTTTCTTCTTCTAGGGTCGCACATCCGCAACTTAATTCTCCATCTTTTCAGCTCTTTTGTAAAACAGTAACAAAAGTGTAGGGGGCTTACCATGACCTCTTATGGAAACGTTCAATTCCCAGTTAGTCAAATTCCTTTCAAAAGCAGGCCTGCTTCTGAATCGCTAAAAATCGTACCATGACAGTTCCATAGTTCAACGACTTTTGTACAGAGGTGAACAGTTACGCTTGAAGATCGCTTATTTTGAGACTACAGATACTCAAAAGACGGTCATCTGCTGTCAAATACTCGTGAAATAGCACGCTATAGTACATAAAGTCTATACAAAAAAAAAGGTGAACGAATCTTGAGCAGATTTCGTAAACGTCGCTTAGCAGGCCAGTTACAGGCCTGCTATAACAAAGTCATAGTACAAAAATGCCGGGCAGTTCAACTTCAGCCCTGCTCTAAGAGGTCATGGTAAGCTCCTAGACGAAATGGAGACAAACACTCTCGCATTTGTTTTGGTCGTGGACGTGCAACCCTTGAGGAACATACGCGAGAGTGTTTGTCGGAATTATCCGACGCAGGTGGTTATATGCTTAACCTTTCGTATGCCGTAATTAGAGACACAATTAAAAAGTTATTATGTCTCGCGTGGATCCACGTTCCGGACACACGAAAGATTAAATGACTAATTTTGTCATTTTATAAATTGATTGATTTATACAAGGTGTCGTTTTGAAGCTGCAAAATATTTCAGGAGGTAATTATGTTAGTGATTCTCGACCCGAATCAATAATAAAATGAGTAGCAAATTTTTTATTTTTTTTCTTATTTATGAAAATCGGTATGTGTGAACTACGTTTCTTAAAAAGCAGCCAGTCTGATACCTGCCTTATAACCGCGCTTTCTTTCACACACACAAACACGTAAAAATAAAGGGCGTTTTCACACACACTAACTCGCAACGATAGTTTCATAAATAATGTATCATCCAATCATCATCCCGCACGCCACACCCTAGCCACGCCCCCGCTGCCATCGATCAATCGAATTATAGTATAATTAAAAAATAAAATAACTAGTATTACTGATTATTGACCAGGTATCGTTTTTTCACACGATTATTTATGAGTTTTATTACAACCTCCTAAAATATTGTGCAGTTTTAAAACTGCACCTTGTATATGTATAAAAGAAAGAAGAAAGAATCATTATTATTCTAAAAATTTGCTTTTTTATAGTAAGGTTTATTTATTGTTTTATAAAAAAATATTATTTTAGATTGAAAGAAATTCACCAGATCCTCCAAATGACGTTACTATGACACCTTCGCTACCTCCAGTTAACCCTTCTTCAGACAAATTGACAGCTGAGTACGAAAAAAAAGTGGAAAAATTAAAAAACAGTCTGGCGATAAAAAGAAAGAAAATTAATTCATTACAATCATCGTGCCGACGCTGGAAAAGAAAGTTAAAGGTATCATAATTCTCTAATATTATTGCGGAATTAAAGAATAAATTAAATCGAGATGGTATTTTTTTTTTAATTTAATTCCTCGAGCGCCGGCTGTGCTTAGGTCGCAGCCATCTGGTTAAATTAGCCATCCAATTGGACGCCTAGGGCGTCTGTTAAACGCCGGCATCCAATTAGATGCCTAGGCCGATAGTTGTTTGAACTAAAATCACTCAACGTTTAACAGCTTGGCCTATTGAAAGTTAGCCCTTTCGAAATGTCTGACCAAGAAGACTCAGCCAAGTGATTCAAATTTAATTCCGCTAATTTATTGATTTAATAATATTTTACTATCACAAAAAAATAGTTTTATTTAATTTATAAACTCATGATCCCCCTACTAAACTAAATGACTACACAACGTTCAGCTATCTGGTTAAACATTACGGTCAACGACTTGGCTAGTTATTCTTCAGCCATTTCATTGAATTAACGGACGCCCTAGTCGTTCAATTGGATAACTAATTTAACCAGATGGATGCGACACATACCTACATCTTCATATTTTGAATGACCTTGAAACACGCTCAACTGTGCCTGTGACCTTGAAACACAGCGCCGTCCCGCTCGACGCGACGCTCTGTGTGGGGTCGTCCGTAATATCTAGTACATTACAATTGCTCAGTGTCGCGTCGCCGTCCCGTCCCGCCGCGCCGCGCCCCTATGTGCAGAGACCTTTATACACGTTTGTACGAAACTTATTTCGCCGATTTAGATTTCTATATTTTTTTATTCATCACACTGCCACGCACTACGCAGCGTAGCGCGTGAAAACGCACTTACGCACGTAGGTACTTGCGGGAGTGCAGATTTGCATCATCGTGCGGGTTTTTTAGTGTACATTACCGCAGCTGGAAAGTTGCACGTAGAGCGATATGAGTGGAACGTATAATTAGTGCGTCATCTGGTGTAGATGTGCGCGACATATTAAATTAGTGCGTCTTGTCGTTTTGGAAAAAAATGGAAAAAACGATTCCAGCTGGGGTAACGTTACCGCAGCAAGAAAATTTTTAAAAACTAATCGGAGAGAAAAAAATTGTATATGAGCAGGTAGCTTATGCTTGTGCAAAGATGTGCCCCGAAAATATATTCGGTGCGTCTTCAGGTTTTAGAGATATTGCATTTCCTGCTGGAGTAACGTTTTGCAGAATCGTGTATCTCTAAAACTATTATATGTGCGGCTGTACTATAAACATACCCGGGTAGCTCTTGGTATGTGCGCATATGTGACAGAATTAGATTTATATAAATATTTATAGTTTTCGAGCAATTGCACTTTTTTGAAAAATCGAAAAAATACCACAGCGCTTTAATGAGAAAACTAATATGGTCTCTGAAAACAGTATTCAGTCCTGCTAGATGTTTACTATAAGCACATATCAGTTCCAAAAGCGCACATGCATGCGTTATTGAATAATATTGCTAAATATCGAGATGACGGTGCCCTACGTTTGACGCCAACATACAAGAAACTGGCTCAATCCAAGATGTAAAGGTGTACACCAATGATTAGTGCGTATAATCAAGTGATACATAGTGAAAATTCAGCTTCGAATGTTTCGTAAATAAGAAAATATCATAAAAAAACCAAACGTGTAGATAACTGCCGGCTACCCGACCAAAATTGAATGGCCCCAAAAAAGCGACGGTTTAGTACATACACATGACCTTCTTTTTTGAACGTGTTAAGCCTAAGTTATTGTCCGTACAGTCGCGTTCAAACGTTTGTTAGCAATAATAATATGACCTAGTTTTAATAATAATAGGTATAAGTGTCCGTTTGTAACGCGGTGAGCCAATCACTGACACTCCCCGCCCCCCTTCTTACTTCGCACCACTAAAGAGACCGAATATTTAACTTCTGCGCAACCACTCAAGATCCGTTGTGCCTACTGTAGACACCGCCGTCTTAAACTAGGCAGGGGCCCTTGGGCAGTGTTGCCAACTCTATACCACCAGTGAGTGCTAAACATCGTCTCAAATAGTGCTAGATTGCTATGGATTTCTAAAAATAGTGCTAAATAAAATCACACGAGTAAATTTTTTTTTTACATTAATTACTTTTTTTTACATAAAAACTGTAAAAAATATTATTTTAAATCATACATATTTACAAACAAACAAAAAAAAAAGACAAGCTTGTAGAAGAATATCCTAGCCAGTGCCTCGCCAGCCTCGCACCACACCAATCACACCACTATCCGGTCTCACACGCTCCTGCCTCCAGCTACTGAGCGAGCTAGCGTCGCCAGACGAGGATTTCTAAATATCCACTATGAATCAATTTGCAAATAACAGTCACTGAACATCACACGAAGAAATCCCACCAAAAACTCATAAACTTATTGTCTATGTGTAATTCCATAGATAATAAATCTATGTGTCAGCAATACGAATGTGTTTGTTACACTGCACGCATGCTGTGCGTGTGTGCGTTTTATTAGAATCTGAAAATTTCGCTTAACTATTAAATAGTGCTAGATTGAGTGCTAGGTGCTGTATATTCGATTTTAGTGCTGGCCTTGTGAAAATAGTGCCAAATCTAGCACTGAAAGTGCTAAGTTGGCAAAACTGCCCTTGGGTACACAAGAATGGAGGCCCCAGAAAACGAAGTGAGCTTTGGAAGTTTTTCCGTTATTTCTTTTTAAGCTGTATTTTTTTTTTTCTTTTGTTGTGAACCACTTAAACATATTCTTTTTGACATAATGAAATAATGTTTAAACGAACCACAAAAGAACAAATCAAAACTTCTGTTTATCTTGCTCAATTTTAAATATAAAACGAAACAAAATAACTACACTCACTCATAACAGACTGAAAGTTTAATACATGAATACATCATTCGGGGATTCCCCCGACCATAGACAATATCGACATTTATGTTAGGCCTTGTTTAGAAGGTGCAGCTTGACTTGGGAATCGGAGTGATTGCATGAGTGATCACTATATGATGTACTTAGTAAATTAGGTCGGATGCGTTCGGAAATATTATTAATTCGTACAGTAGGAATAGTCGCAATCATCGATATAATGCAATGAAGACAGACGGTCCAAGAAGGCTCATTTCTGTCTGGAAGCTGAGGCCGAGAGACGTCTATATGGATTTGTAGTTCGGGATTCCAACAACTGAAGCGTCGAAATTGCTCAATCGGTAACGATTAAACACGCGCACCGAGCTTGTGCCAACGTTCGTACGCGCAAAGCAACGAGCTTAATTTTAGTAAGCTCGTTAGTTTAGTTCATTTGTCGCTTTCTCAATTTCGTACCGCTCATGTTATTAAAACTGTATCTCGCCATCAGTCGCTGTTGTTTTTTTATTCGCCCGATTTATAATTTTCCATACTTATACATTATTTTTGTTTTTATTATTGCATGTACCTAGGTACGTAGCTAATGCCAAGTTTATTACTTTAATATAAGAACTTCCTGGAAATTTCTGATGTGCTTATGGTGCAACAAAATAATATGTTCCTTCTGAAGCAATGGTATAAGCTTTTCTCGACTTTCAATAATTTGTATGAATTAAGTCTATAAAATAAAATATTTAGTCCGATAATAATAAAAGACAAAAGGCAGCGTATTTCCGGTCGACCCCAAGTGACGAAAGCCCGCGCTACGCCACTGGTGTGTGCTAGGTATGGTTAAACTTTTCAGCAATAGATGGCGTTATCACAAAATCAGCAAATGTTCTCGAACTCTTCTTCTTCTTCCTGCCCTTGTCCCATTTTATTTGGGGTCGGTGCAACACGTTTTTTTCTTCCATTCTGTCCTGTTGTTCATACAATAGCAAATGTTCTCGAACTATTTATGAAAAATTGTTGAATTCTAATTACTGTGTAAATACCAAGAATATTTACGAAAATAAACCAAAGTTAGGTCCTGTCATTTTACCATAATAAGATTAGCAAATATATCAATATACACCGCTAAATTTTAATCGTTTTAATCCCGTGGAGGGTCGATCCGGTACATGAAACACTATCGATTTGTAAAGATAAAATTAAAAAATAAAGTACCTCTTTTTCAAAACTCCTATTAATTCACGCATGTACGAAATTAGTTAAGTTAAAAGTTAAGAAAACGTCAGCTGAGCGAGTTCAATGACCTATAGTTAATAGTTGGCGTTGCGTACAAAGTACCCACAGGTCATTGAACTCGCTCAGCTAACTTTTTCTTAAAGAAATTAATTTCGTACATGCGTAAATTAACATGAGTTTTGAAAAAGAGGTACTTTATTTTTTAATTTTATCTTTACAAATCGATAGTGTTTCATGTACCGGATCGATCCTCCACGGGATTAAAACGATTAAAATTTAATGGTGTATATGTCCTTTGTGATACCTATCCGTTTTTAAGTTTTTCTATAATGTCTTTAAGTTTTCAAGATATTGTTACTAACAAAATATGGACTTCGTCCAAAATAAATGTTTCTTATCAGGTATTATTATTTTGTTTATTAATTTATATTACATGTAAATTAAATTTTGAAATATTTCAATGTAAAATAAGTAATACATTTAAAAATATAAAACTAGTAGCCTACCGGTATTGGGAACAGGATCCAAACTACAGGCGCTGCACGGCGCGGCGGCGCCGGCGGTCAGGGCTCCAGAGCAAGGAACCTCCTAACTATACGAGCCGTGTCCAGGACTACCGCGTTCTGAATCAAGCCCTTGATCCAGTCGCCTAACGAGAGCCTCTCAAGGTGTTGGTCGAGGCTCTAGGCTTTTAAGCCATTGTCCAACATGACTATCGATATCTACAATGATTACAGAGTCCAGATCCCTCACGTCGACATCCTCACAAGCCAAGTCAATATGCTTAATTTGTTTATCTTTCTCGGCTTTCACGAGCTTCTCGTCATGCGAAACGGAAATGTTATTATTATAGAAAATTTATATTATTATAGAAAAATGTAGCTAAAAAAAAACTAGCCAAAGAATAAACTTTGGATAGTTTTTTGTTAACGGATCAATTCAAATCAATGTAGCGTGTGTGTGGGGGGTGTAGAGAGAATTTTGTTATTATTATTATTATTTTCTGTACATATTTTTAAATATTTCATAAAACACATAAAAATTAAGTGTCTGGTTTATTTATTATTATTATCCAAAAAAGGTTTATTTTGTTATTTCTTTTCTACTTCAGTGTACTGATGCACAACACATGTCAATTGAGTAAGGAGTAAGTTAAGAAAGTCATGTGTATGTACTAAACCGTCGCTTTTTTGGGACCATTCGAATTTGGTCGGGTAGCCGGCAGTTATCTACATGTTTGGTTTTTTTATTATATTTTCTTATTTACGAAACATTCGAAGCTGAATTTTCACTATGTATCACTTGATTATACGCACTAATCATTGGTGTACACCTTTACATCTTGGATTGAGCCAGTTTCTTGTATGTTGGCGTCAAACGTAGGGCACCGTCATCTCGATATTTAGCAATATTATTCAATAACGCATGCATGTGCGCTTTTGGAACTGATATGTGCTTATAGTAAACATCTAGCAGGACTGAATACCGTTTTCAGAGACCATATTAGTTTTCTCATTAAAGCGCTGTGGTATTTTTTCGATTTTTCAAAAAAGTGCAATTGCTCGAAAATTATAAATATTTATATAAATCTAATTCTGTCACATATGCGCACATACCAAGAGCTACCCGGGTATGTTTATAGTACAGCCGCACATATAATAGTTTTAGAGATACACGATTCTGCAAAACGTTACTCCAGCAGGAAATGCAATATCTCTAAAACCTGAAGACGCACCGAATATATTTTCGGGGCACATCTTTGCACAAGCATAAGCTACCTGCTCATATACAATTTTTTTCTCTCCGATTAGTTTTTAAAAATTTTCTTGCTGCGGTAACGTTACCCCAGCTGGAATCGTTTTTTCCATTTTTTTCCAAAACGACAAGACGCACTAATTTAATATGTCGCGCACATCTACACCAGATGATGCACTAATTATACGTTCCACTCATATCGCTCTACGTGCAACTTTCCAGCTGGGGTAATGTACACGGTTTTTTACGCACTCACACGCGTAGGAGCGTATTGTAAATTCACGCAGGCACGCACTCATATCATACAAAATCACGCACGGTACTACGAGACTCAGTGTGCTATACCTTGCGTGTCGCCCCGTAACGAAGCGCGTGTGTGCGTGTTTCTCCGTATGTAGGTGCGTGATCTGCATAAACGCGCGTGGATGCAGTTTCAGTGTGTTGGACTGTGCGTGTTTTTTTTACAAACGGAGGTCACGCCACCTCAGTGCAGTGCAGGCAGTGTGATAACTGCCTTAACCTTTCGAATGTCTTAAGTTACACGGTCCGACATAAGGTAATTGTCTTTCTATTGTGTTTCTAATTACGACATTCAAAGAGTTAAGTATCTTTATTTTTCCTAGAAAATCCAGAAGTTTTTTTAATTTATTTTTTTTGGTAATTTACCTACGTAAAAGCGAACGAAATTTACGTAATGCGCGATTACGTAATAATATTATCCCCGCGCGCGATAAGATAAACTAGCGCTTGACTGCGATCCCACCTGATGGTAAGCAGTGATGCAATCGTTGATGGTGAAGCGCACTAGTTTATTAGGTGCTCACTCTAGCCTTGAAGACACTTAATTCATTAAACCCCAAGCGAACGCCCTGTCATTATCTTTCTATTTTATCTCTAGTTGACGGTATTTGAAAGGTTTAATTATAATCGGACGCGAAGAACGAAGCAGGCAAATGGTTCTAGTAAACGACGAGGAGAAACGCTTACTCCGGATCATAGTGACACTCGCCGTCAGTCGCCGTATGTTGGATTGTCCGATGGTAAAAAGAAAATGGCGGAATCAAGTCACGCAATTCCCGCGCATACTGATGGGCTGGCTACCCTACGTCTATGCTTTGATTGAGCTTTTTGGCATATTCATAGATATTGTGACGAGGGGAGGCGCCAATGAAAGGTTTTTAGCTTTGATTTAACTCAATTATAATATAAAATTAAATTCATATTTTTTCATATTTGACGACTTATGTCATCTTTTTTATCTACATCATTAATTCACCATAAACCTTAAAAGGTCCATTACAACAAAGTTTCTACTTCGATTAATATGTGACCTTCGTGGTCGTCACATGAGCTACGCCCTTACGAATGGAAATGCTGAGGATAGCAAAGCACTTCCAATCCATAATGGCAAAGCATTTCTATTCAAAAAAAAAAATTCTTTTAAGGTTTAGGTATGACCTGCCTATACCTAACACAGATGTCCCTACCTATGAAGGAAATAAATTTACATGGTGGTGGTCGTCTCTTTAGGAGCGAGCCTAAGTCATGACGAACGATAAACAAAATTCAAAATCTATTTACTAACTTACTATGCGTTAACTTTGCGCTTATCATTCAACGTTGTCATGCTTAAACCCCACCGCAGCAAAACCTTAAAAAAAGCCACGGTGCTGCACCCTTGTCATAACTGACATCTACTCAAAAGGAGTCTAACATAAAGTAAACTACAACTCTTAAGGTTATGACTTTAACCTCATCGGACGCTCATCGTGTCAGAGAAGAAAAAGACAGAACTGTGCAAGTTCCTATCATCGCTAAAAAATTGAAAATGTGCCAGTATCAAAACTCTTACAAAAAATCATGGAGTATTTATGTAATCAGTCCATTTTGACTGAACTGTCGTTTTTTTTTCATATCAGCTAAACCAATGGTGTCAACTAGACATCCTTTGCGAAGGCTATGCCTTATCTGCAAAGTCAGTATCAGCCTTAATTGATATTTGTTCTCATTAATAGGACCACAGTTTCCAAAAATAATTAAATTACTTACTGCAAGTTTACTGGCTCAAATTCACCAATTTGAATAATAATAATAAAAAATATTAACGAAGAGAAAATAATTTAACGCACAGTTGCTTCTTTCTTCTTTTTTCGATGGCGGCGTCCCTCATTGAAAATTAATATGAAACAAAAACAAATGATTAATACTATTCATGCCCTGCTGATCTCACAAAAATAATGCAGTGACATGATAACAAAAACAAAAGCCAAAATATTTACACAATTCTTAAAATTAATCGTTTTGTAATTTTATAATTCCTAACAACAAAATTTAATTTATTTTTATAAAACTTCCAAAACTTATATCTAAATAGAGAAGATTTATCGTTAAATTTAATATAATAATGTTTAGTTTTTATTTTTGAATTTATTTTACAATGAAAGTGATGGGAGGACTTTCTTCCTGCCATGCCCTTTCGTGTCATGCACTTTTTAGTTCTAAATGGGGCATGATGAAAATATTTGTTGCTTGAATTAATAAAATCCAACCCATTAACTTTGTCTAATATTTCTGGAGAATGAACATCATCCCTTATAACCATAAACTGGGCCATCTCCTTTGTTTCATCCTGGAAAAAACTTTGTCCACTTTTATAATTTTTATTTTCAAAAATGTGATCATCGTCGTTTTGGTTTTGATTGAATTCGACATCCGGATCACATTGAGATTCTATTGAAAACATCTCTAGGTTCTCTGAAATAAAATTGGATGAAATAATAATTGGATTGGACACAACCAGGTTATCTTCATCGGTACACTCCAATCCCGTCTGGTCATCGACTCCACTGCTTACATCGTCATAATCTGGCTCATTATTCTCATCAGTCTGCTCAACAATTGTTTGTGGACCGTCCATCATCATGCTAGAACATAAACCTGCATTATCATCTTCATACAAAACATTTAACGGTCCGCCTTCTTCAAGTAAATCTGCAGTTTCCTCCTCTACAACACATGGTTCCAGTGGCTGCACTGCTGTAACGTGCTGACGCTGCTTACAACTAAAACATCTACACGGGAATTCGTTTCTTAATTCCTGGCATATCGTTTCGAAATCCATGTCGTAATGATAAGTGTATCTATAAAAGTGTTGGGCTGCTCCATGAAGATATGCTCCCAAAATGAGTGCGTAATCACTCTCTCGCCATTCGTTAGACCTGGCAGTCAACTTAAAATCGTCGATAAATTCCTCGAGGCAGACCTCGTCTATGCCTGAGAAGTACATCATCTCTTCTTTTATAAAATATTAAATAATATAAAATTCACTCAGCTTTTAAATTTTCAGGCGTTGTCCTCGCCTGCTGTAGCTGCTGTTCTCACTTAATTTGCTTTGCGAGAGGTTTATGGGACCTTACGGGTCGCAACAGTCGCCTTCCTCAACTATCGGGGTCTCGTAAATCTGAAAAAACAGTCAAGGCCTTACGGAGAATACCCGGCGGGCGCCTCCACCATATGTGACGAGGGGAGGCGCCAATGAAAGGTTTTTAGCTTTGATTTAACTCAATTATAATATAAAATTAAATTCATATTTTTTCATATTTGACGACTTATGTCATCTTTTTTATCTACATCATTAATTCACCATAAACCTTAAAAGGTCCATTACAACAAAGTTTCTACTTCGATTAATATGTGACCTTCGTGGTCGTCACAATATCTTAACTAATAATATTCCACTTACATAATAATATTTAATATTCCACAACTATCACACAACGCCGTCTAGTCCCAAGCTAATCAGAGCTTGTGTTATGAGTACTAAACAACTGATAAACATACTTATATATTTCATAATACATACATATTATAGATGAATTACACTCAGATACGGAACAAATGATCGTGCTCATCACATAAACTTTTATCCTGGATCGAATCGAACCCACGACCTCCGGCATAGCAGTCAAGGCCACTGACCGCTAAACCAACGGGCTAGTCAAATAATAACAAAGACTTTCTTGGTCTTTATCTAATAATCGGGTAATTGCGAGTCTAACTCACGCACTGAGGATTCCGTACAAACTTACCCGAATGGAATTACAAAGATTTTTCCGAATCGCAACAAATGTTTTTTTTTTTATCACGTTTATCGATGACCGATGAAAGAACGTCATTGTGCAGTCATTGCAACGTCGAAGTTCTTTCATCGGTCATCGATGATCACGTGTCAATAACTTTATTGTTTTCAGATGTTTTCCTATATATACATAATAAGAACTTGCTATGCTATATGCCAAATTTCAGGGCCTCAAGTCTGCTATTACAATAATGGCCTATCATTAATTTCATAATTATTGTTGATATTGACAAGTTTTGGTAATCTACTAATATAATGGCGTCATTATGACTTTCCAATGATCAACCACTGACACTTCATTGTAAGAAGTTGGATAGAATGGTAATCTCGTACATTTTTACAAATGAATATCTTACGTATGCGGTAATCTGCAAAAATTTTGACAGTTCCATTGATCGGTGACCTACTATTAGAACGTCATTGTGCAGTCATTGCTTATAATAAGTTACCGTAGTAGACCGATCAATGATCGATCATTATGAATTAGCAGATTAGGAACTTTTAGCAAAATGACAATGGGATCGTGTTGGAATGACGAATTTATAAAAATAGCAGACTTGGGCCCCTGGATAATAGCTCAAAGGGAAGTACCCAATGAATTTTGCCGGTTCTTCTCCATAGGAAACGACCAATTCGAAACCGCGCAGTAGCTTCTGTTCTGACGTTTTATATGTGCTATGTAAACCTATGTAAAATAAAAATATAGGATTTTTATTTTTTTATTTCCTTGGCAGTGTCAATATATATGTTTTGTTTGCTGAAGTTTGATTTTTTCACAGCTTCAAAAGACCGCAGTCCGTAACATTAGAAAACTGATAATCACCATAATGAAGGTCATTCACTTGATAACGTCATTTTTATTTATGCAAACGTGTAATTTTATCAGGGAAACATTCAACAGAACTTTGCTTCATACAGTTATGCTGATATAAAAGAACAATGTGCTGATAATACATTATTAAAAAGTATAAACTAAGTCTTATATTCTCTAAAAAATTGTTAGAATACTTGTGTCATAAATGCAAGAACTACACTGCGCACACGTGTGCCACACGCGCCGATCTGGGCGCGTCGGTCTCCATACATTTTATATGGAAACTAGACTTGTAGAGCTACACTTGACCCACGCCACGCGACGTCGTTTTATGTACAAATCAGACGTGTTAGACGCGTCGTCGACCTAATGTAGTTCTAGATTTAAAATTGTCGAATGGAGATTTTGTGGTGAATACAGTCTGATCGTAAAACTGGATTTACTGAGTTTATAATTTGCAGGAATTGGAAGTACAATCTTTGATACGAGTAATTAAAACGCCATAGAAAAAACAAATTCTTATTTCAACACACATTTTACTATCCTCTCCTTTCGCAGGTTTAATGAAAGAAATATATTTTTGAAAAAGCAGTCTATTTGTAAAAAAAAATGTATAATTTCGTATCTTTATACGGTGTAGTTTTGAAGCTGCAAAACATTTCAGAAGGTGACTATGTTAATGATTCTCGACCTGAATCAATAATAAAATTAGTCAGCCAGCCAGTCTGAAACATGTCATAAAACCGCGCTTTCACACACACAAACACGTAATCGCCCACAACCTCCCGCGCGGCACCCCCTAGCCACGCCCCGGCGGCCATCGATCAATCGATTTAGTTTAGTGTGATTGCTGTCGCCGGCGCGTGCATACGTTTGCGCGATATCCGCCCGTCAAGTGCACCTTCGGTTCACGGTTGCGGCACAAAACAGACAGGTATACAGAAGTCAAACTCATGTGTGTACTTTACTTTTTATACCTACGCTCGGTGAACGCACATTAAATGAGCGTTTGAGCCGGAACTGTTCGACGAGTGGTCCGAGACGCGACCGAGATATCGTGTCCGTGAGCGGTGTCTATGTGTGCGTTGCTCAGGCGCACTTGGTATGTAGATTGACTTCTGTACCCATCTATTTTGTGATTGAGCCGAGTTATCGTGTTCGTGAGCGGTGTCTATGTGTGCGTTGCTCGAGCGTGCTTTGTATGTAGATTGTCTTGTACTTATCTATTTTGTAGTTGCTTTGATTTAGCTTTACTTGTTAGACTGACCGACAATTGATAATTCAAAAGTGCCTGTAATTGATCCAATTGAAATAAACGTTGCTGATTTCTGTTGCGGTATCTAGTGTTCAAGATGACGGACAAATACTCCAATGTTGAGTTGGTGGAAATGGTGCGTTTGTACGCCCTCAGTGGAGACAGCGTATCTAGAGCTATCAAGATGTACAGTGAACTATTCCCCAATCGGAAGCGACCATCTCATAGGGTAATGATGGCTGCTACGCAGAGGCTACGCGAGTTTCGGCAATTCGACGCTCCCCGGCATGCTGACGGTCGCGGTAAGGTTGGCCTGCCTGTCGCCTTGCAGGAAGATATCCTCGAATACTTCGAGCGAGAGCCAGGGGCCAGCACGCGGGATGCTGAACGACGGTTCGGAGTGCACCACTCCACAGTGTGGCGGCTTCTAAACAAAGAACAGCAGCATCCGTTTGAATACCCCAAGGCACTGTACCTCCACGAAGCCGATAACGCCGCGCGAGTTAAATTTTGTCGCTGGTTGCTGCAACACCAAGACGCCAACATCCTGTGGACGGACGAGTGTTTATTTACTCGATTTGGCGTCTACAATGTTCATAACGAACACTGGTGGACTCTCCGCGAACATAACCCGAGTGTAACTGAGCGAGACTTGCTCAAAAACCGGTTCAGCCTTAATGTATGGGCTGGCATTATAGGGGACCAACTGCTTGGACCCTATTTTATTGATGGTCACCTCAACAGTGCCACATACCCGGAGCTGTTGCGACACGTCGTCGAGGAGATGTTGGATGAGGTTCCTCTGTTACTCCAACACAACTTGTACTACCAGCAGGACGGTGCACCTCCACACTGCAATCGGCAAGTGCGTGAGTACTTGAATGCAAAGTTTGGCACTCACTGGATTGGCCGCGATGGTCCAGTGGCTTGGCCTCCACGTTCTCCGGATCTCACACCGCTTGACTTTTATTTGTGGGGAAAAGTGAAAAGACTTGTGTACAACGAGGAAATCACCAGTGTAACACAATTGCGTAAAAAGGTGATAAGTGCTTTCGACACTTTAAAAACCAATGTGTCTGTGTTAGGTAAATTGAATGAAAATCAGCAACGTCGTGCTAGAGCGTGCCTGGAGTGTGAGGATGATCACTTCGACCAATACCTTCAGGTAACATTAATACTATAAGTATTTTTTTTTAATTTAATTTGTAGGTACTTTCATAAAAAATCATTTGTAAATAGGTATGTTGTATAGCCGAATCAATTTGATTAGTGTACCTAAATAAGATGATATAATTTTTTTAACTAAGTGGGTACCTACCTATGCCAAAAATACCTACCTGTAAGGCAAGATAATTTACTTATAAATCCTATCTGCTTATCTAGCACTATTGAGGTATTGTCGGTCCTCGGCCTGTTAAAAAGTAGGAAGGGAAATTTCACATAAACCAAATCCAAAAATAAAAACGAAATTATTACGGAGAACTGACATTGAGGGTGAATTGGACAGCTTTATGTAAGAACGGATTAAGCGACACTAAAGAGAATTTGAGAAAATGAACGCTGTCCATAATGCGCAGCGTTTATTTTCTCAAATTCTCTCTAGTGTCGCTTAATCCGTTCTTCCATAACGCTGTCCAATTTACCTTCAGCAACACGTCGCATCATACGGAGTCAGGTATATGATGCCAACAACTTGTACAACATACCTATTAACATTAACATAAGTGCGTCTCAGTCACAGTCTCCGTAATAAAGCAAAACTAAGGCCAAGATAAATAAACATTACAACGGCTAAGCTTGCAATCATAGTTGCAAAGTTATGCAGCAAGGGGACGAATATTGTTTACCTGCTGTGTAATGGCGCCTTTACACGCGGACCGGTTCACGTGTAAAGGCACCATGGCCGAGGCCGGACCCCGCCTCGGCCAATCGCCATCCCAAGCCATTGTGTAAATGGGGTCTTATTTATTTATTTAAAGCTTTATGCACAAAAAAACTGTACAAATGCGGACTTAATGCCTTAGGCATCATCTGCCAGTCGACCTTAGGGTGGTGCAGAAACAAAACATGGCAGGTGCAACTTAATAAATAGACAAAACAGAAGAGAAACAAATATATACAATAGTAAATACATACTTAGATACATACATATAACAAAAACAATGCTGTTGTAACAAAAAAAATCGAACACAGCGCGGTGATGATTCTATCAACATCTTGCGAATATGCTCACGTGCCACCTTAAAAGAAAATCGGCTTGTTGCCATCCTGATATGTGGTCTTGGTCATGAAATGGCATGAATGGCGTAAGCTTTACACCGTCATAATGGCTAGGGATAGCGGTTGGTCGAGGCCGAGCCCACATGTAAACGCACCATAAGGTTTATTGATCTCCACCATTGAATTATAAAAACCTTGGTTTTTTGTATAACAATGATCTCGACCTAACATTTTATTCATCAGCTGGTAAAGTAACTAACGACGCGACGTCAACGTGAACTTTAGCATTTCGTATTTCGTATTCGTAGACACAATTAAAAAGTTATTGTGTTCCGCGTGGATCTGCGTTCCGGCCATACAACGGGTTAAAAGATTTTCGCATTGTAATGATGCTTAAAAATGAGGTATTAATTAGCGAAATTTAAGACAATAATATACGTACCATAGATTTATAAGAACATTCAGATGTCTAGTACGCGCTGTCCAAATGTTTCGAATTCAAAGACACCGAAATAAAGTCTTCGTTCGTTAGCCCCGCCCACAGGCCGCCATTACGCGACAGACGTTCAAAGCGCGTCCACGTTATAAATCGCTGCTAAATATAATTGGAAAAATGACTGTTTGTGCGGTGAAATCGTGTAAAAACTACACTCCAAAAAAAGACAAGGATACGAATATTACTTTTCACAGGTAAGTTTGCAATTTTATGATGAATTTCAACGTATTTCTTTGAAAATATTACGAAAACTAAATCAAAACAAAACGACTCCATAATATTTGAGTATTGCCAAGGAATGAAATATTTTTACCCCTTTTTTGTGTTGCGATATTTTAATATTGTAAAATTTTACAAAATCAACATTATTATTAACAAAAAAAAAAGAAATGGGTTGTCAAGGGTATGAAATACTTTTACCATCTCTTAAAAACTGGGATATTATTGAGTCGACAAATGGATTTGGAGCAAAACAATATTTCAGGTATGTTTGTTACGTTAACGTACGTATTTTTGTGTAGTGATAACTCTCCTTTGTCTGGCCTAGAGGTTAGTGACCCTGACTGCTATGCCGGAGTTCGTGGGTTCGATTCCCACCCAGGACAAATGTTTTTGTGATGAGCATAATCATTTGTTCTGTGTCTGGGTGTAATTTATCTATAATATGTATGTATTTAGAAATATATAAGTATGTTTATCAGTTGTCTAGTACCCATAACACATCATTCTGCTTAGCTTGGGACTAGACGGCGCTGTGTGATTGTTGTGGAATATTATTATTATACGCGGAAATTAAGTTGAACCATCATAAACCGTACAGAGGGAAAGCTTACTAAGAACGTGTAATATTGTTAATTTGTTTACCTATTTTGGTAGGGTTGTCACAGTAGGTAAAACAAATTAAATGAAACATTTGTTTAATAGTTTTATTGTTCAGAAGGTTCAAAATAGAATAAGTAACTAATAAGATTTCAATAAGAAATTGCGATTTTTTTTTTTAGCGAAAATGGAAATTGGTTTGTTAACTATTTTGAAAGATATTTTATCTACGTTATCGGTGTATGTTTTATGTAGCTGATTGGTGTTTTTGAGTCTAATATAGTATATTAGGAACAATAGATATAAGATAGCATAGTTGTCGAAGTTCATAATATTTCACGGTCTCGATTACGTAATTAATTGTATACTGATGTTTACCTTTGTTGTTTTGTATCAAATACTCACCATAACTTTATTTTTAGTTGAGACTTGCCTTTTTTATGGTGGGAAAAAATCATACAATGACATCCCCCACTCTTGAGCGGAGCGGGAGATAGTGTCAGACGCTTACTGACTAAAAGACCCACCCCGTTCCTTCTAGCCTTCATACCGGGGCTCGAGCGCCCTTTCGGATAACCCTGGCCCCAGTAGGCTTCGACCCGGCTGGGTCCCTGCTGTTGCTGACAACTCCTTGAGGCGCGCGGAGTTGAGACTTACCTAAAAAATGATAATGTAGTAGTTGGATAGTCAATCGGTATTATATTGGTTGAGATATTGAGAGATTTGTGTTGCGTAATTAATATGACTAAAATTATGTTTTTAGTCATTTCTTTTTTATGTGTAAAGTTATGTAAAAGGTTATTGTTTTATATAAAAGTAGACATACGCATTCAGGGGTGCGTGGTGGTGTACGAGACCAGCGCGACAAGCAACGTACACCAATCGGGTTGAACTGTCCCGAGGGCTCGGTAGCCGAAGGGTACTGACTGCTACCGTCACCGCCTCCTAACGGAGGTTAATCCGCCACAAATTGTGTTATACTATTAAAATTAAACTAACATTCAAAATTTTGTGGCTGTTCTACTAACTGAAGAATTCTCAAATGAGGAGACTATCCTGGCAACATTATCAGGTTATATCTATACATTCACTGAAGTTACGCAGCTGTATACAAAATTTCAGATCAATTAGACATTGGGAAGCTTTACTATTAATATTTTAACATACATACTTACTGCGTTCATAGGTACTAACCTATTCATCTAGGTTCATACAATTGTAAGTGTAAATAACAATAGAAAGGTGAAAACACACCGTGTAATAAGCAAAAAGGTATTTAAAAAAGTAATAATGTAATATTCACTATTGTACTCCATAAGATAATTAAAGAATGATACATTTTTATTTTTTCTAGTATTGTTCCTACACACAGTACCTACAATAAATCACCATTATTAATATTAAATTAAGTACCACGTTTTTACGTTAAAATATAAAGTTGTACAAACAAAACAAACAACGTGCGTCGTATATAGTGTTGCCAGGTGTCCCGATTTGCGCGGGATGTCCCGATTTTGAGGGGTCTGAGGACACGTCCCGATTTGCGCCTGATCGGGACGCTAAATGTCCCGATTTACCAATAAATTAATTAAAAGCCATTATAATTACATATTACAAAGTAACATATATCAGTAGCATTCACCACATTGTCACCCATGTTAAGTACCTACGTTAAAACCCTAGAGCGAGAGAAGTCATTGAATGACTTTTCACCCCAAAAAAAAACTTTTTTTTTATTTGTCCCGATTTAAAACCCAAAATCCCGATTTGTTTTACCATCAGTCCCGATTTTACTCCAATCGGACCTGGCAACACTAGTCGTATAGACCCTGCGATTGTCCACCGATAGTTTACGTTAACCGGTTTTATCCAGTATCGTCGCGTACCTACGCGCTACGCAACAAGCGGACGGTGGACATGCACACATTCGCCGCGCGCTTGTAGTGCAACCGATTCGAGCGGTTGTTTGAAGCTTTGCCTCTGTACGGTTTATTTAAGGACCTATTACACTGCGCTGAATATCGCGTGCGATATTCCGACTCGTACTATTTTTCATTCATAGAAAGACAGTCTAACCCCTATTACACTGCGCGATACGTCGAACCATAGACTAGATACGTCGAACAATAGACAAAACTTGTCCGAATAACGCATAGTGTAATAGATCCTTTACTCATGTATCCCGGCTGCGCGTAACCATAGCAAATGGTTCAACTTATTTTCCGCGTAGATACTATACTTCGATTTTGATGATCCATAGTAGGCATGAAGAAAAAGTTATTTGCACATAACACCAGTCATCTTAACATAAATAAATTAATGATTAGAGAAGTCATGTTTTACTTTGTTGGTGTCCAGAAAAAAATTCAATTTTTTTTGGTTTTTCATGCTGTATGCATCAAAATTGCTTCAGCAGATATCAAGATATTTATACATAGACGTTAACATGAAACTAAATAATGCGCCTTACAAATTGATAAATTAAGGTCAATATACATATGTTCAGTTGGAATTTGGTAACATAGTTATTATGTAAGTTTATTTCTTCCATAGATTTCCAACAGATCCCGTGACATCCAGTCGTTGGACTGAAATAATAAGACGGACTAGAAATGAATTCTGGTGGAAGCCTAAATTAAGGACATACATATGTTCAGCTCACTTTCATGAGAAGGACATTTACACAACCAAGAGTGGTCGTCGAAAAATTCGTTCAGGGGCTATACCTACAAAGGTATTTTAATGTATTTTAGTCACACATTAACAAACACCTGATGGATGGATATTGTTACGTACGTGGGTAATCAAATGCCGATTTACTAACAGAGAACTTTATTCTCCACAAACAATAACAAAATAGTCCAGTCAACAATAATCCGAATCGCAATTAACTCTAGATTACCGTTACACTATCGCTAAGGTCGTTAGATAAAATCACTTCACTTGGGTAGTTCGCTCTTGATCGCAGTCGAAATCACAACTGACTCGCTTCCGGTCGGGGGCTCGTATTTATATGCGGAGCCAAAAAAAATCTAGATACCGACATCCAGAACAATTGAATCGCTTCTCGAAGTCATAAATCATTTTTATTGCTCGTGGTACTAAGAGTCACTTTCATGCGAATTTCGCCTCTATTGTTAAAGTCGGAAAGTACCATTTCCCTTATCGGTAGATACATACCTTACCTACCTACTAGTTGTAGGTGTTTGCTTTGTGGATGTTTCGAGATTTTTCTAAGCCTGGCTACGCACAACCATTCTAGATCTTTCGAACAGCAATGCGTTTCAATTATTACGCTTTACTCGTTATTTTCTCGGAGACATAGCGTGTTCACGTTTAATGGCGTAACAATATTATTATATGTAAATTCTCAAGGATTTTTGGTGTGATGAAAGTCCAATTAAGTAAATTGCACTTCCGTCTTTATGAAAACTTATATATAAAACCGACATATAAAATGGTTACATCGCTTATTGTTCTAATGGTCCTCATATATTTTCAGGATTTATTATATATAACTCCAGAAATCTCTGCTAATGACAAAACAGAAAATACGAACGAAACTGTTAATGTTCCTTCAGATTTAGGGATTAAAGAAAAAGATGTCTTGGATCAGAATCTGTATGAACCTGTAAGTAAAGACGGTTACTATATTGAAACACCTTCAAAAATTTAATCGACGTAAGTAATATTATTATTCTTTATTTTAGAGTACTTCGATGGGACAACAAACGCAATATAAAGAATCCACAAAGAAAAACCAAGAAAGCGCATTACAAAATGCATTCAATTTGAACATTGCGTTTTGTACGGTATGGTACACTCAATCTGGTTCTTATAAATCTATGATACGTACATTATAATCATCGAATTCGAACTACATCCAAGGCTAAATAACTCATTTCGTGTTATAAGTAGGCGGTGCCTCGTACAGGTCGATGCACTCACGCATACAGTGACATGACGTGCGATAAATCGCAATGGGTGACTCTGTTTTTTTAAGAGATTTATATGAGTTATTCTGAAAAACGTTTAAAATATATAAAAAAATAACAAATAGGATTATTGTCCAGGTATCGTATTTTTATATGATTATTATTGAATTATAAAAAGGGTTTTTTGTAAATCAATGATGATTATTTATGAGTTTTATTACAACCTCCTGAAATATTATGCTGTTTCAAAACTGCACCATAAATAATAGATCATGTACATTTAATTGTAAACATTAACAATAAACACGCATCCAAAGGCACAAATGTGTCACAAAGAAACTTTAAAAAAAGTTATTTTATTTCAAAATAAATTTACTAATATTTCAATGTTATATTTTTTTATTTCAGAACATTAATCAAATAGGTACTCATAACAGGTATTATTAACGTCAGCTGAGCGACTTCGATGACCTGTAGTTAATAGTCGGCGTTGCGTACAAAGTACCTACAGGTCATTGAACTCTCAGCTGAATTTTTCTTAAAGAAATTAATTTCGTACATGCGTAAATTAATACGAGTTTTGAAAAAAAGGTATTTTATTTTTTAATTTTATCTTTACAAATCGCTAGTGTTTCACGGATCGACCCTCCACGGGATAAAAACGATTAACATTTAACGGTGTATATCATTCTACAACACTAATAGGTACCTAATACAGACCTCACTCCGGCTCTTTTTTAATGGTTTTTTCCAAAGTATGTGTAATGACTACATAATTTTGAGCTAATGTTTCGTCTGCTGCTCTTTATATGTCTGACTGTGGCATAGAATAATAACGCCTAGAAACTTATACTCCATTTGTTTAAGTAAGTAGTTAATTAAAGTTAAACAATCTTGATACTTGTGTCTTTTTATTGAAATAAATCGTACAAAAGATACACAAAGATTATTTAAATTTAGTTTATTACCTAACATTGGTTTAGGTAAATACCTAATTGTAAACATTTTTAGGTAAATTTTTTCGAATTTTTTTTCGATAAAAGGCTTTTTATGATTTTTTACATTTAGTTAATTAGTACGAATGCAAAAAATGAGGCAACTAAAACTTAGCTATAGTGGCTAACTTCTCTCGGCTTGGCGAGCCGTCCGTTGGTACGCAAGGTCACATTCCGACAAACAGCTCGCGGTGTAAACAATCAAATAAAAAGTGAAAATGACCGTTTGTAGCGTGAATGGATGTCACAGCACTTCGGGAAAGCAAACAAAAAGTGATCAAATTACATATCACAAGTAATTTAAAGAAGGCACAAATTCAAGAAATAAATCTAAACCTGTAAGTGTACGTACCTATACACATAATATTTTTAAGCTTACTTAAGTGTTATTATTTTTTCCCCTCCTTAAATCATTTCGTAGATTAATATTTGCTTGCGTACTGCAGACTAACCCATTTTTTAGTTTATGTTCTTATATTCCATTCCAAGGTATCGCTGTCAGCGATAAGACCGACATTGTATCCATAGATTTAAGTTTCTGTGAAATTTTTACTATTTTGGTGTACCAGAAATTTTATTCTATACTTTCGAGCTAAATACAAAAATAAAAGTTTTATAACAAGTTCTTGCTGTAACTAATATTATGTATACTAAGGTTTTTATTTCCAGGTGATTCAGTCGTCGGATTTGGATTCTATCTTTGATACTCCTCGGAAAATCTGTATTTCAAATCAAACATACCAGACTAATTAAAACGCTAAAGCATAAAAGTCGAAGATTAAAAAAGCAAAACGCTTTATATAAACAATTTTATGAACCCAAAAAAAAAAACAAAGATACGTCGAATAATGACGCCAATATTTTATCCAAGAATAGTTTCGCGGCAGATTTAAATTAAATCTCTGAAAAAACAAAGAATAATAACCGACTTCTTAATTTCGGAAGTCGGTGTTTCTGGTTTTGTTTGCTTTGTTTTAAATTTGTAAAATAAACATGTATTTTGATTGATGATTAACATGTTTTTCATTTTTGTAATTTTCCCAACTATATTTACTTTCCAATTTCTTATACAACACTTGTTATTAACTGATTTCAAACCCGATTTTTAAGATGTGAATTATTTTCAGTCATTACATCAAACATTCTAATAGTATAGAACGAAATCCCATTTTTCATGCGATTTATGTTTCAGTTATTCCCATTTATTTTTATGTAAATTAAATCATACTTATTATATGAAGAATCATCTTTATATTATTCGGTTCTTCATAACTTAAATACTTTTCTTGATTTGATCCAGCTGCATAGCAATGCATTTTCCCATACTTTAGTGGGGACCAGCCTGTAATGGTAACACTGACAGCTATATCTGTGTGCATTTGAGGAGCGCAGACACATTCGATTTGCGCACACAAAGAAAGTGAAGTGGCCACACGATATTTTTTTTTATAATGGATAGGCTCGCGTTTGACCACAATCTCACCTGAAGGTAAGCGATGATGTGGCCGACGATGGAGCACGCTTACCTAGAAGCAATCTATTCACTCTTGACTTAAAGACCCCTAGGTTATAGCTATCAGGAAACACAGACTCTGGCAGGGAATTCCATTCCTTAGCTGTACGCATAATGAATGTACTCCCAAAACGCTTTGTACGTATAGGTGGGATGTCCACCATGTACCGGTGGCGCAACGCCGTACGTCTTGTGGTCCGATGATGGAACGGACTTGGTATTGTTTGTGATTTGTTCTAGACGCGGCTTCTATGCATTATTAAGGTCTGTGGTATTTACGTAAACATCAATTATTTATTTATGAAAGATTTTCGTTTCTTACAGGATGAGGAGTCTGCGCGCGAAAAGCGAACGGCTCAGAATGACATCACAGTGTTTTGTCCGAAATGCAACAGCGAAGTGTCTCACACCTCAGAAGGAATACAATTGGTAAGTGTCTTACTCTGCAGAAGGACTTTGGCTCTTTATTTTTTCTTGTGTTCGTAATCGTCAGGGCAGGATTTGTTAGAAAAAAAAATTCACCCGAGCGAAGCCGCGGCGGGAAGCTAGTTATTCATATTTTTCAAGCGGGTACAGAGACAGACTTATGAACTGTAACATGCTATGTAACGTAACAACGTAATGACGACAATATTGTTGCTATGTGTCTTGTAATGTAACAGAATTCCTGTTGTGTGGACCAAAATATATAGGTACAGAAGTCAATCTACATACTGAGCGCGCTCTCACAACGCACACATAGACACCGCTCACGGACACGATATCTCGGAGCGCCTCGGCCCGCTGGTCGAACACGTTCCGGCTCAAACGCTCATTAGTGTGCGTCCACCGAGCGTAGGTATAAAAAGTGAAGTACATACATGAGATTGTCTTCTGTACCCTGTACCTATCTTTGTGCACAAGCGCTATCGAGTCGATTTTTAACGTGCTTGTTCGAAGTAAGGTTGAGTCTAGTGCATGCGTCTGGAACCCACATGAGAAAAAAAAAATACTTTGATGTTAGAGAAAGTGCAAAAAACTTACCTAAGATATCTCTTCACCATAAATTTTTAATAAGTACAAATACTTAAAGGGCTTCTTGGAAAAGGTCTTGTTATTATTTAAGTAAAATCTCAATAAATAATATTCATAAACAGCAAAGTTATTAGCGTTTGTGTTTATCCCAAAATGTCTCTCAATTTATGGAAATATTGTGCAGGCTATTGATTATGAATGAATAAATGACGATTAAAATGGAAAAAACACTGCCCGTAGTATTTTCTACTAGCAATTGTTATGAATGATTGAATCTATGATGAATTTACCTTTTCGTGGTCAATTTTAGGATTTCGGTTTTTTCTACTTTTGAATACAAAAATATGATCAGTAACGGGTACAGATACAGCCCCATTTTTTTGTGTACTAATTAAAAAGTAAGGGTGTATAAGCCTTTCTATGGATACTATCCCTTTCTGTACGCTACTAAGTTTCTTGTAGGTTGTGTAGGGTATAACTCACTTGAGGTCAGAAGAAAACATGACCAAGTATTAACCATGTGTAAAATCCTTCATGGGAACACTGATACTCCAGAGCTGCATATCGAACTTTCTCAACATTGTGCCCCACTTAAATATAGCCGCATCAGGAGACACAGCTTATTCGCTGTGCCTGCGAGTCATACTGTTGCGGGAGCCCAGTCTCCTGTCCCTCGCACTCTTTCTGAGCTCAACACCCTTTTGGATACGCTCTCTGACTGTAATGTGTTCGCGGACGAATGGATGACGATCATGTCATTACTTATGTCTGGAGTTCTGTGAGATGAGTGTGTGAATTATTTATATACAAGGTGTAAGGGACAGCCCTCCACAAACTTTAAGGGCTTGCTCAGTAGACGAAACTGAACAACCTTCCACAATTTTTTTTTTCTGGAAACGAAAATAAAAATCATCCTCACCATACAAAATGATAAACTTGATTGGACAATTTGTATGCCGAGGCCGATTTTTTTTTTTCGTTTCCTGAAAAAAGATTTTATGGAAAGTTGTTCAGTTTCGTCTACTGAGCAAGCCCTTAAAGTTTGTGGAGGCCTGTCCCTTACACCTTGTATATTAATGTCTATAACTAATGTAACTGGCGGATAGCCGTTTTTTGTTAAAGTAAAACAATACCTATAGACATGCTCAGTTCGTGCGCACGCTATGTCCACACTTATAAAAGGCTCCTTTCGTGTTACATTGCATGTTACGTTACAGTAGTCTGTACCCGCCTTTAGAGGAATTAATAGAGGTTTATTATTTATTTATTTATTATAATCTTTATTGTACACCAAATAAACAAAAATACAGGACAAACATTTAAAAGAATAAGTGCACAATGGGCGGTCTTATCGCACAGGGCGATCTCTTACAGACAACCTTTAGGTTTAGCTATAACTTGGATTAATCTTAATAGGGTAGTGTCCAGGGTCAAAATAATTACATTTTATTTAGTCCGTATTTTAGATTATAAAAAAATATTTGACACGTATTTTTTCTTTTTTCGATTAAACAAAAAGTAACAAAACTATAGACCATTAAATTTACGTGTGACGTCACCCCGTGCGAAAAAATACAGCACGGCGTGACGTCACACGTAACTTTAATGGGCTATATCTTTGTCATTTTTGGTTTAATTAACAAATAAAAAAAATACGTGTCGCTTATTTTTGAATAATCTAAAAGACGGACTTATTACATTTTTTACGACAACTAGCCTATTAACTGTTAATTTCAAAACTTAAAAAAAATTTATTTCGTCACTCCTCAGGATCAAACGAAAATAATCATAGCAAAAGTATATCATTACTTCGAGCAAGAGTATGAGGAGTTGAAGAAGACGTTTGAGGGCATAGAACAGACCCCGCTGTCCATGTTCCTGCAGCGGACTGCGCTGGCGACGGGAGTGAGCGAGACGAAGGTAGAGGAGATACTGCGGGAGGAAGCGAAACGGAATGAGGAGGCGCTGCAGGAGGAAGCGAGACGGAATGAGAAGATGATGAAGCAAGCGTTACGGCAACAAAGCAGGGCTCGCAAGAGACCGCGGCAGGCGGAAAGGTATGTAACAATGTGATGTACAGTGCGTTCCAAATGAGAATAGGATCGCCCGCCATGTTGTGACGTCACGATTTACTGTCAAATCAAGAAAAGAAATTTTTAAACATTAATTAATTTACGAAAAATTTGATTTATTTATGAACAGTGAACGAAAAAAGTTTAATCAGAATCCAGTTCTTCAATTTTACTCATCTCTAAGTTCTTCAATTTTACTATAATTTCTTCGATTTGACAGTACGACGAGACGTCAAAACATAGGTATCGGTCCTATTCTCATTTGGAACGCGTAGTATATGCCTTGGCCAGACCATAGAATTTATCACTTCATGATTTGAGCGGCCAATTAATGAAATGGTGCTATTTCAACTTGATTATTTCATAATTTGGTCAAACATGGCTGATTACGTTATTATTTAATAACGTAATCAGCCATGTTGACCACCAAAATGAAATGGTTGTCCACCGATAGAGTTCACTGTTCCTCAATGAATTACTGTTTTCATCTACAAAATATTGCTTTAGTTCCGACTTAAGGCGTATAGTCCCATGAACCATCTGGCCGAAATTATGTGAACGCAACTCTCGCACTCGCCTAGGCAGCAGTACGCAAATCTGTGCATTTATTTGCGGCCAGCAGCGCCCGGAAAGCGCTTTAAATCCATTTTCTCTGCGAGATATTGATTGATTTACATATGCAATGTTCACTTTGAAGAATATTTAACCACCAATTTTTATGTATAAAAATGTTTCTAAAGGTCCAAGCCGTTTCGAAGGAGTAGGGAAAAGTTGCGTAAAGTTGCGAAATTACTAAATATTTTTTTTTACAAAAGTATTAACTGCACTTTTTTTATAGAGGGAAAAAAAAACATCAAATGACAACCCCCGCTCTTGGGCGGGTAACCCTGGCCCCAGTAGGCTTCGAACCTAACCTGTCCGAATCAAAGTACCCATATTTTACTGTTTAATAAGTATTTTTGTCCTAAAGATTTTATTAATCAAAACGTACTAATTCACAATCACGTTCTTTTGTTCTATGACTTTACAAAATATAATACATTTAAATACCAAAAATAAACCTTCAAGATCTCCTTGTTCTATCCATCACATTACAATTCTGTATTTTGCTATACCTACCTACGTCTGTATAATGCGACGCAAACGCATCAAGCTCCCGCGCTATCCGATCCCCACTCCCTTCCGCTATTGTACTACCGCTTGCTTCGCATAGACTTCGTAATATTTAGAACGTTCAATTTAAATATTCTGTTTTTGTATGAAAATCTGATGAACTAAAATATGATACATTTTTAAAAGTCATAGAACAAAAGTTGTTGTTTATGATGTTAGTAACATGGTATTGAGAGGTTACTGGTGTTTTACAAATAACCCCGTGTATCAGATCGATTTAATAAATTATGTTTTTTTTTTTTTATAATGGATAGGTGCTCACCTGATGGTAAGCGATGATGTGGCCGACGATGGAGCACGCTTACCTAGAAGCAATCTATTCACTCTTGACTTAAAGACCCCTAGGTTATAGCTATCAGGAAACACAGACTCCGGCAGGGAATTCCATTCCTTAGCTGTACGCATAATAAATGTACTCCCAAAACGATTTGTACGTATAGGTGGGATGTCCACCATGTATCGGTGGCGCAACGCCGTACGTCTTGTGGTCAAATTAATAAAATACAATTGTAAATACAAATGCTACTACATACGTCGTCGGATATATTCGACAAACACTCTTGCGTTTATTCCGTCAAGGTCGCACGTCCACGACCACATACTCCATCTCGTCAGCTCTTCTGCCACCTATGGGGATTGAAGAGCTAAACGAGATGGAGTACCCAGTCGCGAACACACGACTCTGGTGAATAGAACACGAGAACATTCGTGGGACCAATCCAACGCAAGCGGTGTGTGGTGATGTTAATTATTGTATTGTGGTGTTGTTTCAGTCCAAATGAAGATGGCAGCAGTGATGAGAATAATGGTGACGACCACGCTGACGACAATGCTGATGATGATGATGACGATGAGTAAGTTTTATCTGTTTTTGAAGTCTTAACAAATTGCCTTCCGGTACTAACAAAGACACTTCCGCCTGACCACCGCTAAGTTCATTTTTGCTTGCACTCGATATGAAAACTTTAAAGGGTTTGATTTGGCGCCACAAAAAAGATAGGTACAGAAGACAATCTCATGTATGTACTTCACTTTTTATACCTACGCTCGTTGGACGCACACTAATGAGCGTTTGAGCCGGAACTGTTCGACGAGCGGGCCGAGGCGCTCCGAGATATCGTGTCCGTGAGCGGTGTCTATGTGTGCGTTGTGAGAGCGCGCACAGTATGTAGATTGACTTCTGTACCTATATAGAGTGGCTGGCAATTAGTGTACGATACTTAAACACGTGATTGTGCTCATGATAACAAATAATTTTTATAATGGGGGCAAAGCCGAAATCGCGCGAAAAGGTGTTGGTCGAGGCTCTTGGCTATTAAGCCATTACCCGACACGACTATCGGTACAATGATCGCCGCCGCCAATTATTATTATTATTATAAGTGCCCTTAAAGGCCTATGTGAAATAAAAATAGGTATTTAAATTTTGAACCCGGTGGGTTCCTGCAAACGGTAAGCGCCATCGAGGTCGCCCTAGAAAGAGGTGGCGAGATGATCTAGACGCGTATCACGAGAACTGGTTAGAGACGGCGCGAGAAAAGAATGTCTGGAAGGACTTGGGGGAGGCCTTTACCCAGCAGTGGGACAGTATTAGCTAATAAAAAAATAAAAAAAATGAATTTTGAGCGTGATATACTCATGATATACTTGTTTATATTTTCAGGATGGAGACGTTAGTCATAAAGGAGGAACCTGCTGAATCGTACAAGTAAGTAGATATGATCGTCATTTTATAAAAATACTGATATATATACAGCACCGCAACCGATTAGCATTCAAAATCAAAGTTCGCGAGTTGATTCGTAAAAAGTTGGCAGTAGTTCATCACAGTGTTAATGTTTTTCTATTGTCGATTTGGACCAATTATTTGACTATTTAAGTGCATTTATGTAGTGTATTAATTTGAGTATATATTGTATAGTTGTGTATATTTATTCTATGGTTTATTAGTATATCTATTCCATGGTCTATTGGTATTAACAATTCTTGTATTTGCCTTTTATCACTCTTTTATTGCACCTACCACTACTTGTTCTTTGTATCACCCAAAGGTTGACTGGAAGAGAATGCCTAAGGCATTAAGTCCGCCTCTATACCCATGTGCATAAAGTGTTAAATTAATAAATAACAAACTAACGGAGTAATTACAAGTTAATAACGACATGCCTTATTTCACGTAAAAAAAAATTGCGGGTGCGCTTCACTTTGGCCTGGCGCATTCCGCGTCCCTACGAAACTGCAGCGCGCTTGCGACTGTCATACATACTCGATAGTACAGTATAGTTGATATAAATATTATACCTAGCATTATTGTTTTTTTTTTAGACCCCACTTTAAACTACTTGCCGACCCCTGCACTAGACCGGCAGGCCAGTCAAAAAGTATATTCTTCTAAGTATTTTTTTTTTTTATTTCAGCGATGACCCTGAAGTTTTTCTGGAACTGCCAAGCGTGAAGGTGGAACCCGGCGTGTCTGAAGACAACACGTAAGTTATTTATTTATTCAACCAGAACGACAAAATGATAACTACACTGATTAAATAATAATAATATATTTTTTAAATATTTAGAAATGTAAACTCTTCTTCCTGCCCTTGTCCCATCTTATTTGGGGTCGGCGCAACACGTTTTTTTCTTCCATTCTGTCCTGTCACTCGTCACGCTGTCACTAACTCCCTTTTCTTTCATAACACTTACACACACAATCCATCCATCTTTTCTTTGGCCTCCCTCTCCCTGTCCATCCATCCACATGTAAATTCATAACTCTTTTAGCAACATGCTTTTCATCTCTCCTCTTTACATGACCATACCAAGACAAACGATTTCCTTTCAACCTTTCAGTCACTAGCGCCACTTTCAAACTTCCCCTAATATACTCATTTCTCACTTTATCCATTCTCGTCACACCACACATCCATCTCAACATTCTCATCTCCGGCACATGCAATCTCTTTTCATTCGACTTTTTCACAGCCCAACATTCTGATCCATACAGTATGACAGGTCTTATCACGGACTTGTAGATTTTACCCTTCAACTTGAGACCCACGGATGGTCACAATTTGTTGCCGTGACCTGTCGCCATTTCATTTCATTATTTAAAAATGTAAACAATATGTAAAAAACCGGCCAAGAGCGTGTCGGGCCACGCTCAGTGTAGGGTTCCGTAGTTTCCCAACCGTCACAATAAGTGTACCCACTTATGAGTTTAAAAAAATGCTTGCATATACGATTACACTACAAACTTAGTCCAGAAATTATTTTGTAAAACCCTTTTGTCTTTTTTGTACAAAAACTGTTCTTTCCATCAAGTTCAAAATAATTTTCCTAGAAAGTTCTTACAAAGTTCTACTTTTCAGATTTTTTTCATATTTTCTAAACTTATGGTTCAAAAGTTAGAGGGGGACACACATTGTTTTTTACTTTTGGAGCGATTATTTCCGAAATTATTGACATTATCAAAAAATTATTTGAGTAAACCCCTATTCATTTTTAAATACCTATCCAACGATATATCACACGTTAGGGTTGAAATTAAAAAAAAAATCACTTCCCACTTTACATATAGGGGGGCTACCCTAATAAAACATTTTTTTCCAATTTTTATTTTTCCACTTTGTCGGCGTAATTGATATACATGTAGTTACCAAATTTCAGCTTTCTAGTGCTAACGGTCACAGAGATTAAGCAAGGACGGACAGACAGACGGACAGACAGACAGACATGGCGAAACTATAAGGGTTCCTAGTTGACTACGGAACCCTAAAAAGACAAATAAAGGAAATATTCTTTATTCAGAATCTTTTGTTCTGACCACGTGACTGAGCGTTGAGATGACGTCGTTTCCGTACATTTGAAGTTTTCTACTAGCGTTAACGATTGCAGATTGTCAACTTGGCTAGGGGTACAGTACTTATTCCTTGTTAGCAGGGCCCTTCTTCTTCTTCCTGCCCTTATTCTATATTACTTGTAGTCAGCGCAACACGTTTTTTTCTTCCATTCTGTCCTGTCACCCGTAAAACTATCACTAACTCCCTTTTCTTTCATATCACTTCTCACACAATCCATCCATCTTTTCTTCGGCCTTCCTCTCCCTCTCCATCCATCTACATGTATACTCAGAACGGTTTTAGTAATATGCGCTTCATCCCTCCTCTTCACATGACCATACCAAGACAACCGATTACCTTTCAACTTTTCAGTCACTGGCGCCACTTTCAAACTTCCTCTAATGTACTCATTTCTCACTTAATCAATTGTCGTCCTCTCAACATCAACCACTTCCATCTCAACATTCTCATCTTCTCATTCTAACATCCATGTTAGCTGGGCCCTGCGGTCATTGAATACAATACGTCGTACTTAAACGGTAGCACAAAATAGATAGGTACAGAAGACAATCTCATGTGTGTACTTCACTTTTTATACCTACGCTCGGTGGACGTACACTAATGAGCGTTTGAGACGGAACTGTTCGACGAGCGGGCCGAGGCGCTCCGAGGTATCGTGTCCGTGAGCGGTGTCTGTGTGTGCGTTGTGAGAGCGTGCACAGTATGTAGATTGACTTCTGTACTTCTATTTTGTGGTCAAGTCTATAAGTTATAATAAAGACGGGTTTGTTTATTTCTAGGGAGCTGACTGCCCCCATTTCTGTACAGTGGAAGACTGAAGCACAGAGTGAGGAAGCGACTACGTAAGTTACTACAGTAATAAGGGGTGTAAGGGACAGCCCTCCACTAACTTTAAGGGCTTGCTCAGTAAACGAAACTGAACAACCTTCCACAATTTTGTTTTCAGGAAACAAAAAAAAAATCAGCCTCATATAATACAAAATTAAAAACTTGATTGGACAGTTTTAACGATGAGGCCGATTTTTTTTTCGTTTCCTAAAATAAAATATAAACAAACGCTAATTACTTTGCTATTAAATATTATTTATTAAGAATTTACTTAAATAATAACAAGACCTTTTTTAATAAGCCCTCTAAGTATTTGTTCTGTTTAAAAAATTAGCGTTATACACCGTTAAATTTTGATCGAGTTCAATAACCTGTAGGCAGTAGTCGGCGTCGCGTACTAATTACCTACAGGTCATTGAACTCGCTCAGCTGACTTTTTCTTAAAGAAATTAATTTCGTACATGCGTAAATTAATACGAGTTTTAAAAAAAGGTACTTTTTTAATTTTATCTTTACAAATCGATAGTGTTTCATGTACTGGATCAACCCTCCACGGGATTAAAACGAACAAAATTTAACGGGGTATATAAAACTAGCGATCCCGACAGATGTTTGTCCACACTTGGGGAGGCCTATGTCCAATAGAGGACGTTTTTCGACTGAAATGATAATAATAATGACCGGACTATTGTAGCCAATAAGCCGGACTTAGTAGTGATAGACCGATTAGCGCGCCGCGCAATGATAGTCGATGTCATCATCACGCATGACGAGAACCTCATGAAAGCTGAGAAAGAGAAACAAATCAAATATCTCGTCTTAGCACACGAGGTTGTCGACATGTGGAATGTGGACTCGGCTGTCATTGTGCCGATTTGTCGTGGCCGCCAATGGTCTTATAGCCAAAAGCTTCGACGACCACCTGTCGAAGCTGTCGTTGCGCGGTTGGATCAAGGGCCTGATACAGAAGGCAGTACTCCTCAATACAGCTTGCATTGTGAGGAAGTTCCTGTCTCTGAGCCCTAACCACCGGTAGCGTGGACTCTGCTCCCGACACCGGCCAAACTATGTATTTTTTTTTTTTGTTATTTAAAAATATAAAATTATAATAATAATATGTGCAAAAAATGAATAAAGAAAATAATAATATTCACAACTATCACACAACGCCGTCTAGCCCCAAGCTAAGCAGAGCTTGTGTTATGAATACTAGACAGCTGATAAACATACTTCTAAATACATAAATAAAATAGATAAATTACACCCAGACACAGAACAAATGATCATGCTCATCACCCAAACATTTGTCCTGGGTGGGAATCGAACCCACGACATCCGGAATAGCAGTCAGGGTCACTAACCGCTAGACCTACAGGCCAGTCAATGATGGTGGAATTTTTTAACTTGGTATTTTTATTTCAGTTCAAATGAGACAACAGCAGTACAACTTGGCACTAAAAGTACCAAAAGAAAGAAAACGAAACGAGATACGGATGTCCCACCTGTCGCATCGACTTCAGCTGCAACATTTGCCCCTTCTACATCGTTTGCCCCTTCTACATCATTTGCCCCACCTGCAACAGCTGCACCACTTGGAACTTTTACCCTACCTACAGCCCTACCTGAAGGACGGTAAGCATACAGGAACTTAGTCCCTGGAACTTCAACCCCACCTACATTTTCAGCCCCACCTAAACGACGGTAAGTACATCAGGGCCCCAAGTCTGCTATTTTTATAAATTCGTAATTCCAACACGATCCCATTGTCATTTTGCTAAAATTTTGTAATCTTCTAATTCATAATGATCTATCATTGATCGGTCAATGGTCTTGTAATAGAATTGTGGTAGATGATAATTTCGAGCATATTAAAACCAATAACTGCACAATAACGTTCTAATGGTAGAACACTGATCAAATAAACTGTCAAAGTTTTAGCAGATTACCGCAAACTTCAAATATTCATTTGTCAATATGTACGATATTACCATTCTATGCCACTTCTTTCAATGGAGTGTGAATGGTTGACCATTGGAAAGTCATAATGACGCCATTATATTAGTAGATTACCAAACTTTTCAAAATCAACAATTATGACATCAATGATAGACCATTCTGACACTATTGTAATAGCAGACTTGAGGCCCAGATCGGCAGATACGGCAGATCCAGGTTTTTGTAGTTCGTATGTGGTCGTGCCTCCAAATTGGTTGCGCAACCTAACGGACACCAGGTGAGTAACTCTCTATAGAGCTGTATACATTTTGTTGGTAGCGGCGACTGGTCGCGCCGCCATGGTGTCCCGGTGAAATATACCCCTAAGAGATTCCCTGGTTACCTCCGACTTATATTCTGCCCCCGTTAGTAAAAAAGACGTATCTACATTTTTTTCCAGATTTGATTTGAGTTTCATATTATTATTTAACCAAGTTAATGCTCATATGTAAATATTTAAATTTACTCAAAGACAGCAAATAATTTCCCGTTTCATTCATTAATTTTTTCTCCGTTTATACTTTTTGTCAGATACGTCTTTTTAACTATCAGGGGCAGTATTACTAAACTAGCTTTTGCCTGCGGCTTCGCTCGCGTTAAATTCGGGGTAACACGGTTCCTCTTTCTGTGGGGGGTTAGTGAACTCCCCTTAGCGAAGTCCACTGCGGGTGACGTAACTTACGACTTTATTACTTACGGTTAGTGCAGTAATCGGGTCTAGGGATCGAACCGCAAAATTTAGTTTTTTTTTGTATATACTTTTCCGGGATAAAAAATTCCCAGTGTGGTGCCCAGAATATTAAAGAATAATTATACCAAGTTTCATCGTAATCGAACCGGTAGTTTTTGCGTGATGCCTGAACAAACAGACAGACAGACAAAAAAAAATTTAATCACATTTTTGGGTTCGGTGTCGGTCTAGTAACACCCTCTGCCATTTATTTTTTTGATATTTTCATTGTACAGAATTTTCACGTCTACAGATTTATTATAAGTAGGTGTATATAGACTTATCTTGTTTGTTTCAGATTGATTCTAGTAGAAGATGGTGAAGTGAAAATGGAGCACATAGAAATTGGTGAAGAAGGGTTTAGTTAATATTAAGATTGTCGTCTAACTTGTATGTTTGTGCTTAAAATATTTTCACTATTTCTAAGTTTAGAAATGTGGCTATACATCTAAAATTGTTTCAGGGTTACTTGCACCATTTAACTATAACGATAACAAAGCCGTTAACAGTTGTCGAATCGTCGAATTGAGCAACAGGAGGTCGTTTCACGGCTGGTTATAGTTTGGTTATCGTTATAGTTAAATGGTGCAACTCACCCTTAATGTTTATACTCTGTTCAAATGACATTGAACATTTATGAAAACCTATTATTACTATCCGTTCAACCGATTTTGACTTTTTCAATACACTTGCTCATAAAGTGACTCTTATTGCACTGCACTTAGGTATACCTACACCGCTAAATTTTAATCGTTTTAATCCCGTGGAGGGTCGACCCGGTACATGAGACACTAACGATCTGTAAAGATAAAATTAAAAAAAAAGTAATATTTTTTCAAAACTCGTATTAATTTACGCTTGTACGAAATTAATTTCTATAAGAAAACGTCAGCTGAGTGAGTTCAATGACCTGTAGGTAATTTGTACGCAACGCCGTCTATTAACTCGATACTTTACAAATCGATAGTGTTTCATGTACCGGATCGACCCTCTACGGGATTAAAACGATTAAAATTTAACGGTGTATAATCGCACTTGTTACCAAACTGTGACATTTTGATTACCATTACGCACTAGTGCCTAATGCCAAAACTACCACTAGTGCCTAGTGCTAAAACCTTTTTGTTCAACCACTCCCCCGCCGTAATTTTATTACATTTATCGTATCGCGAGTCGTACCCCGCGAGAAAAAGAAAAAATAATATGTGCGCGCATATGAAACAGATTTTTACCGCCACAAAAGTTTACTAGTTTTACAGTTATTTTCTTCACAAGTGTATTGTAAAACGTCGTATGATACACGTGAGTAATTAATGATTACCGTTCTCGGTTCTCTCAAGACCCTCGCCACGGCTCAGGTCTAAATACCGCCTCGACGGTAATCACTACCATTACACACTTATATCATAATGTACTATTATTACGTTGGTGGCATGACAAATGGCGGCTACAGTAAATAGTTGATACTGTAACCACTTTTTTACTTTCAATGCCGTCTTTATTCCAACGACATAAAAGTTAAAATCGGTTGAACAGACAGTAAAAGAGATTTCTTTAAATGTTTAATCTTAACGCGAATAGTGTATAGTTGTCTTGATTCTGTGTTTTGTTTTTAGCCTTTAACCTCTCGGATAGGTCTGACGAGTGTATTCGTATCTTACTCGCCAGAGCCGTGTGTTAGCGACTAGGTACTCCATCTCGTTTAACTCTTCAATCCCCATAGGTGACAGATGAGTTGACGAGATGCGAGTATTTGGTCGTGGACGTGCGACCCTGGCGGGATAGACGCGAGTGTTTGTCGGATATATCTGAAGCTGCGTTCAGACATCGCGAGGCGTGCGTCGCGAATGGTTCGTCCCGCATGCCTCAACCTGAGGTATACGACGGTACATTTATGCGTGCGTCCCGAACGACACATGCTCAAGCTGAGCACGCAAACCACCACGCACGGTGATTCGTTATCGGCCCCACAAACAACACCTGTCCGTCCACACGGAGCGCACGGCTCGTACTGAGGCGGCGTTCGCAACGATCGTACGACGCGAATGCTCACTGTGAGCACACACGTCCACACAGCCCGAGGCATGCGAGATGAACCATTCGCGACGCACGCCTCGCGATATCAGTACCCGGCGCAAAATTAGCGGTTAAAAGGTTCATATTTTTAATTTTAGTTTATCTTATTATTATGTCCTATACGCGCCGCTCGGCCTACGACAACGGATGACAAGTCTAAAGTTAATTTCATTCCTATGGAAATGTTGATTTGTTCTTCCCTCAGATAACTTAGTTATAGTTTTACTTTGATTAGGAACCTAAGGCTCCAAGCACTAAACGATTTTTTCTAGCGATACTGTCGCGTGTTTCGCAAACGCACGACAGCATCGCTACTAACGTGCGTTAGTCGTATTTGCAACGCGCTACAGAAGCGACGCAGAGCAAACGCGATTCAGGCTAAGGGTCAACTCACACCAAAAGAGCGTCGAAGCGCAGCGAAGCGGATCGCAGTTTCAGTGTCATATGAGTTTTAACTTTATTTTCATTGCTATAATACTTATTATCGAATGAGAAACTCGAACGAGTCGCGCGGATGCCCGCGGCGCCGCGGGAATTCCAGCGAATTCTATGAACGGTAAACGGGTCGCTGCCCTTCGCCGCTCTTTCTCTGTGAGTTGACCCTATGACTAATGTTCACAACCCTACCTCCGTTTTCTCTTCAATGTCGTCCAACACGGTCGCATCACTTTAGGAGCGCGTTAGGCTCAATTTATGCCGCCGCGGAATGGAATGGAAGCGTCAATTTCGCCTCATGACGCGTGAAATCTAGGGGAATTCGCGCTAGGGCAATTCTCGAGTATGCGCGAGGATTCCCCGGAAGACGCGCGACCTTTTGTTGCTCGTATTTAGTTGTATATTATAACAATTGACATAAAGTGCTATGCCATGTACAATTTCGTTGCAAAAAATCGCTTTCATTTCATTCTACGGCGGTGTAAATTGAACCTACCGCGCTCCTAAAGCGATGCTGACGCGCGACCGAGTTGGACGGCATTGAAGAGAGAACGGAGGTAGGGTTGTGAACATCAGTCTTAGCCTGAATCGCGACAGTATCGCGACTGATAATCGTGGTGTGGGCGAGGGCAAACGGCTAGCGACAGCATCGCGACCTTATCGCTGCGAACGCGCGACAGTATCGCTACAAAAAGTCGCCGTAGGATAGGGCCTAAACTAAGAATAAATTGGCTGTAAAAACATTTTTTTTTATCTCAATAGTTTACAACGTGTACCGTTAAATGCGCCATGAAAATAGTTTGATCAGAATAACGAGCAGAGGGTATCTTACTGTGTGTGAAAAAATCTTAAAATATATTATTAAGATAGCTTAAGCAAAAAGCAGTCGGTAAGTGTTAATTTTAGTATTAAAATATTTTTTTTAATTCATTAAACCCCAAGCGAACGCCGGCGTTCGCGCACCTATTGTCTTTCAATTGTGTCTGTCATTATCACAATTGAAAGGTTTTAATTAAAAATTTCTTTTTTTTTATCTGTACTTTATCATCTTGAAATAGCCACCATGTTATTACGTCATTCAGCTGTGTAAACTAAAGGTCACTGCTGTCAACTGTCAACTGAACGGCGCATTTGTTTACAGAGCTAACTGACGTCATAGGTCAGAGTAAATATGGCGTCCACTACATTCTGCGTTACGCGCGAAATTTGAAAATGACAATTTTAAATGCATTTTTGGGTTACTTACCGACTGAATAAAAATTTACAAAATCTAATTGAGACACTTTTCAAAAACGAGTGTAATACCCTATTATATAATATAGGTTACATTTTTCAAAAAAATATGCATATAATTTTGCTCTTTCTATTTATTAACTAGCTTTTGCCTACTAAACCCTACTCTACCCTACCCTACTCTACTCTACCCTACTCTATCCTACTCTACCCTACTCTACCCTACTCTACCATCTTATGTCCGTCTCCTGGCTCTAAGCTACCTCCCTACCAATTTTCACCCAAATCTGTTCTGCCGTTCTTGAGTTATAAGTGGTGTAACTAACACGACTTTCTTTTATATATATAGATAGGTCAAGCTATCACGTGCACAAACCCGCTCAAATACGTAAACAAACACAAATGGTTGTAGTCCAATAAAATTTTCTCAAACTCGGGATAATAAAAGTCTTTATTTCAATGCAGATACGAATTTTAAACAAACTACAGTTGCACACAAAATCTTTTTGTTTTTCTCACAGAATCAGGTCAATTGAATTGAAAATTGTTAAGGGTGAGTTGCACCATTTAACTATAACGATAACAAAGCTGTCAAATCGTCGAATTGACCAATAGGCGGCCGTTTCACGGCTGGTTATGGTCTGGTTATTTATCGTTATAGTAAAGTGGTGCAACTCACCCTTAAGGTGTCTGAGGTTTTGTGCATTTACACGTTATATAATTTAAGGTGAACTTTTTATTGTCTTTTTTGAAATACTTACTGTTAATAACATGATCTAAGAAGTAATTAAATATTTCGGTATTGTATAAACATAAACAAATTGCCACGTTCTCTTTGATTAATGCCAAATTAATGGTAGATTATGCGACTACGGAATAAAGTGTCTTTAAGTCGCGAGCGTCATGTTGAATTCGGAACGAAACGAAGGATGCTAATTTTAATCCCGAACGACAGTGAGGGATTTATATAATTAATAAAGAAACCTCAGTGATGTGAGGAATTCAAGCCACCCAAGACTAGGACAGCTTTAGCCCCGTGTTGGATACTCTACTTTTTACACCGTCTGTGAAATAATTAAAAGACAATTTGTTATTTACAAGTTAATCTTAACTATCACTCAACATGTTTTGAGATTTGAAACAAACAAAATTCACTACATAATCTAAGATTCCATAGTTTCAATTTTCTTTATCGCTCGCGCTTTTCCATTACTTTTTTTTCATATAACTAGTCTGTGACCACGGCCACGTTTTATTGTTTTTTTTTTTTTTTTGTTAGTGGTCAGTTTGAATTTTAATTAAATTTGTTTGATGTACATACGTCTTCGAATAAAATATAAGTTCACTAACTGTCCCAATGTCGCCACAAATAAAAATGCTTCAAGCGGCTTCAATCTTCTCCGGACACAAGAAGTGTCGCAGGCTTCAGCTGTATTTGTGGCTGCTTGTAGTGTTTATTTGTGGCGGCGTTTTTTTGAGGCCCATGTGCGGTGACGCTTAATGTAGATGGTTTTGGACTTTCTAAATTCAAATCTTATTATTTCCTAGGGATCGGCCATACTGCATTATCTCCCTTGGGATAGAATGACTTGCTTTAAGTGAGGTTTGTATGACGTGTAAAACGACATTATCGAGCAGGTAGTTTAAAAAAAAAATATAATATTTGGCAGTACATGTTTACGTGGTAGCACATACTTATATTGACATGGTATTTAGTAATATTTCTATTTCTAACGTTACTTGACAGAGCATTGAGAGCAAAAAAATTGTTAATTTTATTGCTAAAATTAGGTTTTTTTTTTGTTGGGTAAATACCATCCCCAAATTATGTTAGTCAGACTATCCAATAGAAAAAAGAATGATTTTCTTCAGTTGATTTCTTTTTAATTTTAAAAGAAAATAAATGTTTTAATGAACTTTCTTGTTTTCTTTCTCTGTTCCCTTTCTACGATGATGATAGTTTTTTTTTTGAGTTCCGTACCTCAAAAGGAAAAAACGGAACCCTTATAGTATCACTTTGTTGTCCGTCCGTCTGTCTGTCTGACTGTCAAGACCCTTTATCTCGAGAACCCATAGAGGTATCGAGTTGAAGTTAAAACCGTATACTCAAGTACAAAAAAACGTTTATTTTGATACTTTCAAAGATCGAAATTCATAGGGTACCTAGGTACTTCCCGTTGACCCAGAACCCTGAAATTTGGCACAGAGCAAGGTCTTATAGCACAGGTTTAAGGCCCGTATTAATAAACGTTCCTGAGCCCAAGATCTCGTACTTAATACCAAGCTTGAGGTCTTGATCGTATTAATAAATGAGATGTTCGAGCTCAAGCTCAGCTTAGGTTTACGGCATCAGCCGAGTGTTGTCTGATTAATAAACGAAACTCGAAACTTAAGTTTACAACAATCTCTGTACTTAGCTGCCAGATCCTGAGTGTAGACCGACCGGAACTTGAGGTTGTGATTATCGTAGCGCGAAACATGGAGTTAGTAAATATTTTTGGTCGAATTAATTAGGTATTACGACGAAATAGAGATTACTTGACCCTTAGGGTCACCAAAAGAGCGTCGAAGCGCAGCGAAGCGGATCGCAGTTTCAGTGTCATAGGTTCAAGATTCGGTATTTAATATTCCCATTAAAAGGCATTTTATTTTAAACTTCGGCCAATGTGACGTAATCGTTCACGTAAGCTAAGCTTGAGTACAGCGCATTGAGGAGTTTATTTTGGTAACAGAGATCCCGTACTCATGTGTTTATTAAATAGCAAAGATCTTGAGCTTCTGTCATCGCATAATCGGGGATCAAATGATATATAACACTTGAGGACGGAGTTCAGCATCGTTTATTAATACGGGCCTAAGAATAAATCTGAAAACAGTAGTGTTTTTGCCAAGATCACAAAAAAAAAAGCAATTCTGAAAAATCTTCGAGACTCCATTCGGGAATTGTAGTTTGCACGGAACCCTCTGTGCGCGACTCGTACTTGCCCAGTTTTTTAAAAGTGGGAAGCCATCCAATAACTTCTCCCGCTCTGTGTGGAGCGAGCGGGGAGTTAAGACTAAGGGTCAACTCACACCGAAAGAGCGGCGAAGGGCAGCGAAGCGGAGCGCAGTTTCAGTTTCATATGAATTTTAACTTTATTATCATTACCATAATACTTATTATCGCATGAGAAACTCGAACGAGTCGCGCGG
Source organism: Mythimna albipuncta (assembly GCA_929112965.1). Lineage (NCBI taxonomy): Eukaryota > Metazoa > Arthropoda > Insecta > Lepidoptera > Noctuidae > Mythimna > Mythimna albipuncta. The sequence goes on from OV815988.1 coordinate 4,685,320, forward strand.
TTGCCCGCGGCGCCGCAGGAATTCTGGGGAATTCTCTCGTTCGTGTTTCTCATGCGATAATAAGTATTATAGAAATGAAAATAAAGTTAAAATTTATATGACACTGAAACTGCGCTGCCCTTCGCCGCTCTTTCGGTGTGAGTTGATCCTTAGGGTCACCAAAAGAGCGTCGAAGCGCAGCGAAGCGGATCGCAGTTTCAGTGTCATAGGGTCAACTCACACCAAAAGAGTGTCGAAGCGCAGCGAAGCGGATCGCAGTTTCAGTGTCATAGGGTTAACTCACACCAAAATAGCGTCGAAGCGCAGCGAAGCGGATCGCAGTTTCAGTGTCATAGGGTCAACTCACACCAAAAGAGCGTCGAAGCGCAGCGAAGCGGATCGCAGTTTCAGTGTCATAGGGTCAACTCACACCAAAAGAGCGTCGAAGCGCAGCGAAGCGGATCGCAGTTTCAGTGTCATAGGGTCAACTCACACCAAAAGAGCGTCGAAGCGCAGCGAAGCGGATCGCAGTTTCAGTGTCATATGAGTTTTAACTTTATTTACATTGCTATAATACTTATTATAGCATGAGAAACTCGAACGAGTCGCGTGGATGCCCGCGACGCCGCTGGAATTCCAGCGAATTCTATGAACGGTAAACGGGTCGCTGCCCTTCGCCGCTCTTTCGGTGTGAGTTGACCCTTAGGCACACTCTCCACGGACGCGTGGCTTTTTAGACGCGTATTCTTTACTATTGGTGGTGTCTGGTGGTGGCTTGGTGTAGTCTGCTTGAAGCTTACATACTAAACTATGAAACTGTCAACGAGGCAGCAGCCTCGTGGCGTCGTCGTCTATGGAGCCACGCGGTCTTACGCACAGTAGGCCGTAGTTTAGTATGTAAGCTTCACGCAGGCGTACACCAAGCGTGTAATGATGAATACGCGTCTATGAAGCTACGCGTCCGTGTACAGTAGACCATAGTTTTGTATATAGGATGACTGGAAATTAGTGTACGACACTTAAACACGTGATTGTGCTCATAATAACAAATAATTTTTACTATGGGAGCAAAGACGAAATCGCGAAAAAAATATCAGCTGTTCAGTACATTAGGCAAACATAAATGTACTGAAAAGCTGTTTTTTTCTCTCGCGATTTCAGGTTTGTTCCCATAGTAAAAGTTGTTGGTTATCATGAGCACAATCAAGTGTTTAAGTATCGTACACTAATTCCCAGTCACTCTATAAGCTTCACGCAGGCGTACACCAAGCGTGTATTGATGAATACGCGTCTTTGAAGCTACGCGTCCGTGGACAGTGGGCTGTAGTTTGGTAGAAATGTACATATAAGCTTCACGGAGGAGCACACCAAGCATATAATGACATATACGCGTATATGAAGCTACGCTTTCGTATAGACAGTAAATTGGTCTTACTGACTATAAAACCTAAACATGTTTAATGATTTTTAAACAAAATAGGTATCCGTGAATCGTTCATCCGTAAACTTCCGATGATAAGCGGTACATGGCGCTAGTAGTTACATGAACTTTAGTCATTCGTTATAGACGGTAGGTCATAATTTATAATATTAGACTTTAAGCATTGGTTTTGTATAAATATATTATTATATATATTATTGTAAGTGAGCCCTATGTAATAAATAAACGATTTATTATTATATTATTATTTATTATTATCGTATTTGAATATTTACCTGCAGTTAATTATTAGGATAAACCCTAATGTTAGTCAATTGATGTTACGTACTGTTTACTTTGCCCTGATTGGTCGGTTAGTCAACCGAGTGTTTGTGAAAGTTTGTGGTAGATAGAAATAGCGCAAGATAAGTTGGCGCGTGGCCGAAATTGGAAACTAATCTTTTGCCGCCATCTTGACGTTTTTGTCATAATAATATGTCAGGAGAATGTGTCTTTGGTTTAGGGTTAAGTATAATTGTTAGCTACACTGTCACATTAAGTAATAAGACCTGTAAAGAAAGATGTAAAGAAGATAAATAAAAAAATAAAAAAAATATCTGTTCCCGTAGAACGTGTCTTAAAACGTTGTAAAACAAAACGCACCAACGTGGAATAACACAACGCAACTGACAGCAACACTGCTCTAAAAGGCTTCGTTATGTTGTCTTTAATAGTCTATAAGCCAGGGAAAATTAAATATTTTTGTAAATGGCTCGGTGATACTGGATCAGTGCATCAGTGCTACGAATCTTTTAGATTTTATTGAACATCTTTGTGTGAAACTTGATTGAGGCTGTTCCTAGTGTGTGCGTTCTTAGTTTAAGGTTTGTTTTTTGTTTGTGATTGTCCTTTTTATATATAATTCACCGATGTAAACTCGAAAAAGCCTCCTGATCCCGACCCCCCTGATGAACTGTGCCCATTAAAGTACTCTTGCAAGACCATAATCTGGATACGGTGACTTCTAGTCGTAAAAGGGTCGCCAGTTCACCCCTGCGACTTCTAACATCCCGCCAAAAATACCAGAAAATGTAACCGGCTGTCTAACCTACACAGAGACAATCCACCCTGCATTGTTTAAATCCCCCCTAAGACGACCCGCTGACCCATGTTTCTCTTAAAGATCAAGAGACTTCGGACACTATGCTGCATACACCCCTGAGACCTAAATGCTTGGGGGATACCTATCTAAATGCTTGGGGCATTTAGATAGGTATAAATACGAAAAAATGGAAAGGTTGCTTATTTTTCGAAATGTACAGACAACTTTATGAAGAATTTCTTATTTACATTCTTAGATACATAACCAATAAATAAAACGCTCAAAATTTTAATAATCTATGCGGACTTTTAATAATCTTAGTGTTCAACCGAATGACGCGAAATCACGCGCAATCGAAACTCAGGGGTAAATAGAAACAAAACTTAAATTAATTTTCACGATATTTGAATATTTTTTGTAGCATTTAATTATCTATTAATCATATTTTAAAAAGTCAATGCTTTATTAGAAGCCGATAATATATTATCAAAGTGAAAAACATATTCGCATGTTTTTTGTGAATTCTCCGAATATTCGTGAATGGGAATGCAAATATTCTCTACATCACTAGTACTCGTATGTAATAAATCCTTTAACGTATACCAAAAAAATCCAAATTTAATAATCCTCTTCCAACCAATTTTCACTCCCTTCTATCTCACTTCTCTCCTAAAATAGTAAACCTTCTAGCTACTTTTCTAAAAGAAATAATAATAAATAAATAATAATAGCTTGGACCCTGTTCCCGATGCCGGTGGGCTACTATTTTTTTATTTTTCTTTTAATATCGTTTTTTATAAAAAAATTATTATATTTATAAATATTATAAGTATGAAATAAATGAAATAATAATAATATTATTATTATACGCTTTATTGTACACTTTTACATTTACAAAAAGGAAACTAAAACACATACACACAAATAATAATGAATAATAATGAGTTTTATTTAATAATAGTTCACATTTTTGCTACAGATTTCTAGGCTATATTGTTGTAAGACAAAAAAAATAGACATCTGTAGCCGAACTAGGCAAGAGCCTGTATTTCGGCCATCAGCGCCAAACTAAAAGAGAACGACCAAAATTAAGACTTCACCCATTCTTCTTTTGCTTCCTAAACAATATTGTCCACATTTCTTTTTGGTGTCTCCTTTCGCAGGTCTGCTGGAAGAAATTTCTTTGGAAATAAGCAGTACCTTTGTACTAATGTCTCTTATGTATTATCTTTTTCTATTCTGTGTAACTTCTATATACAAATATACAAGGTGTAAGGGACAGCCCTCCACAAACTTTAAGGGCTTGCTCAGTAGATGAAACTGAACAACGTTCCACAAAACTTTTTTCAGGAAACGAAAAAAAAATCCACCTCACCATGCCAAATTATAAACTTGATTGGACAGTTTGTATGGAGAGATTGATTATTATTTTCGTTTCCTGAAAAAAATTTTGTGGGAGGTTGTTCAGTTTCATCTACTGAGCAAGCCCTTAAAGTTTGTGGAGGGCTGTCCCTTACACCCTTTATATATCTTTGTATTTAGTAGTATGTGTTATTGTCTTGTATATCATTTGTTTTTGTGAATTTCAGATTCGGTTAACATCTAGGTTCTTGCTTCTTGCTATGTCTGGTTCTACGATAAAATTAGCGTATCGACGCCACGAATATTCAGGCGTCCGTAAATCGTCGAAACAATCCAAAAGCGCATTGAAACGAATACATGGTTCTGACAAGTTAGTATACATGTAAATTATAACTCGAATTGTGTCCAGACTTCTCAATTTCCAGTCAAGTAGGTATAGTAGCATCAAGCAACGGCGGCACTCACAGCGCCCCAGCCGCCGCCGGGATTCCGATCCTGATTTCCGGCCACCGTAGGCGCGGGCTTGCGGACGGCGAGCAATGGGTAGCTCGCTGTCCGACCGCCCGGTAACTGTCTGGACCGAGCCCAAGTCGTCGACGGCGCGCACTGTTCCCGCGCACCTCAAGGAGTTGTCAGCAACAGCAGGGACCCAGCCGGGTTAAGAAAAGCCTATTGGGGCCAGGGTTATCCGAAAGGGCGCTAATATCCCGATATGAAGGCTAGAATTAATGGGGTGGGACTTTTAGTCAGTAAGAGTCTGACACTATCTCCCGCTCCGCCCAAGAGCGGGGAATGTCATTGGATGATTTTTTTCCACCAAAAAAAAAAGTAGGTATAGTACGCGGCAATTTAGGTCAACTAAATTGGCCGTCGTTACTACTTTGTTATACTTTTACTGTTCACAAAAATTTATATCCGTATTGTATTACAGCCGCGTCAAAATTTGGCGCTCTGAAGTACAGAAGAAAAAGTTAATAACTGAAAAAATCGTCCCTGATGATTCTATACTCTATAGTGTATGCAACAGTGAAGTCTCTCACTCTACAGAAGGAAAACAATTGGTAAGTGCAACAGCAAAGTGTCTCACTCCGCAGAAGGAATACAATTGGTAAGTGCAACAGAGAAGTGTCTCACTCTGCAGAAGGAATACAATTGGTAAGTGCAACAGTGAAGTGTCTCACCGCAGAAGGATTACTATTGGTAAGTGCAACAGCGAAGTGTCTCACCACAGAAGGATTACTATTGGTAAGTGCAACAGTGAAGTGTCTCACTCCGCAGAAGGAATACAATTGGTAAGTGCAACAGTGAAGTGTCTCACTTGACAGAAGGAATACAATTGGTAAGTGCAACAGTGAAGTGTCTCACCGTAGAAGAAATACAATTGGTAAGTGCAACAGTGAAGTGTCTCACCGCAGAAGGATTACTATTGGTAAGTGCAACAGCGAAGTGTCTCACCACAGAAGGATTACTATTGGTAAGTGCAACAGTGAAGTGTCTCACTCCGCAGAAGGAATACAATTGGTAAGTGCAACAGAGAAGTGTCTCACTCTGCAGAAGGAATACAATTGGTAAGTGCAACAGTGAAGTGTCTCACCGCAGAAGGATTACTATTGGTAAGTGCAACAGCGAAGTGTCTCACCACAGAAGGATTACTATTGGTAAGTGCAACAGTGAAGTGTCTCACTCCGCAGAAGGAATACAATTGGTAAGTGCAACAGTGAAGTGTCTCACTTGACAGAAGGAATACAATTGGTAAGTGCAACAGTGAAGTGTCTCACCGTAGAAGAAATACAATTGGTAAGTGCAACAGTGAAGTGTCTCACCGCAGAAGGAATACAATCGGTAAGTGCAACAGCGAAGTGTCTCACTCCGCAGAAGGAGTACAATTGGTAAGTAAAACAGCGAAGTGTCTCACTCCGCAGAAGGAATACAATTGGTAAGTGCAACAGAGAAGTGTCTCACTCCGCAGAAGAAAATCGAATTTTTTTTTCTGAGCATTGATATACAAAAAACCTTAATAATTCAATGATTCTGGGACTTGCAAATTATAAAAATCTTTTGCAGTCTGTTTAAAAATAAAATAAAATTTATGATGTTACTTAATTTAAATATACCTGTGAAGTGTGAAGACGCAGCGTTGAAAGGCCTCCTACAAGGTGGACCGATGACCTGGTGAAAGTTGCGGGAAACCGATGGATGCGAGACGCAGAGAATGGTTCATTTTGGTGACACTTGGGGGAGGCCTATCTTTAGCAGTGGACGTATACGGGCTGAAATGATGATGATGATACCTGTGACCACATAGGATCTCACAAAAAAATATTTCTTCCCTCCTCAGGATCAAATGAAAATAATAATTGCAAAAGTATATCATTACTTTGAGCAAGAGTATGAAGAGTTGAAGAAGACGATCCCGGGGATAGACCAGACCCCTCTGGCGATGTTCCGGCAACGGACTGCGCTGGCGACGGGAGTGAGCGAGACGACGGTAGAGGAGATACTGCGGGAGGAAGCGAGACGGAATGAGGACATGCGCCAGCAAGCGGTACAGCAACAGAGCCAAGCTCGCAAGAGACCGCAGCAGACGGATAGGTACGTATTCACAAAAAAGATGAAAGATGTTAGAATGATCTTGTGGGCGGGGCGGGCGTACCACAAAGTAGGGCAATGCTCATAGTCCAACTACCAATAGCAAACTTGCGATCTAAGTGTGCGTAGTCTGTTAGTTGTGTAATGCGCATTCGTATTGGTTTATTGCCTGTAGTGGAGTTAAAGGGTGTGAGACAAGCGGCGACACTCGTTGTAGAAGTTATTACATGGTTAAAGACTATGTCGAAGACACGCTTGTTTAGCAATGACTACCTTTGCACTTGTGGCCCCCTGGTAACTCATAATATTGTGTGAATGTATCTATTAACTGCTCCATCTTTGTTATAACATTTTTTTTTTCGAACACATTGCTTTTGCAATATTTTTTTTTTTTATATTATCTGACTCCAACCACACTAAATTCGTTAGTTTTTCTTTTTTGGTTGTTAACGTCTCATTTATTGACAGCTTTTTTTATATAGCCTCTTTTTATATTGTAAATGGAAGAACGCTGTAGACTCTACGAATTCCTAGATTACTTCATATTTTGACTCACTTTTTTTAAATGATTATTTTGATGATTTTATTGTGCTTTTGAGTACAATATTGACCGGTTTACACTGTTCTTAAATAATACCTATTAATACTGTAATATGGAAATATTTGTAACTACAACCATTTTTTTTAAAAGAGTAACCACGGAGTTTCTTGCCGGTTCTTCTCCATAGGAAACGACCAATTTCGAACCGTGCACTAGCTTCTGACGTTTTATAAGTGCCCATGTAGGCCTATGTGAAATAAAAAACTTTTGACTTTGACTTTGACTTAGAACAAATCAGAAAGTTCCTTTCTATCCTCTTTCATCGTTTCAATGGTTGTGGCAACACTTGGGGGAGGTCTATGTCCAGCAGTGAATGTATCTGGTTGAAATGATGATGATAATGAGGAATAAATTTATATTTTCAGGACAGAGACGTTGTTTATAAAGGAGGAACCTGTTGAATCGAACAAGTAAGTAGATATGATCGTCATTATGTAAAAATACTTGTGTCTTGGCTTAATAATAGACTTACTACCTGTCTCTATGCGTCAGATTATAGTCGGCCTTATAATGTTCCCACTGCTGGGACTCAGGCCTCCTCTCTAGGAGAGGGAATGGGCCTTAATTTACCACGCGGGCCTATTCCAGGTTGGTGAATGTCACATGTCTTCGAATTTTTGGTTCTAGGACATGCCGGTTTCCTCACGATGTTTTCTGTATATGGTGCTACCAGCTACTTTTTGTTCAATCAAATGAATTTCCTTCGATATTTCCTGGTTAGCTCCTAGGTGTAATAACAATTATAATCTTCGTTGTTTCAGATTGATTGAAGAAGACGGTGAAGTGAAAATGGAGCAAATAGAAATTGGTGAAGAAGGCTTCAGTTAATATTAAGATTGTCATACACCGTTAAATATTAATCGTATCATTACAGTAAATCATAAAACCTCAGCTGAGCGAATCCAATGACCTGTGGGTAGTTTGTACGCAACGCCGACAACTACCTACTGGTCATTGGACTCGCTCAGCTGACGTTTTATTAAAGATATTAATTTCGTACATGCGTAAATTAATACGAGTTTTGAAAAAAAGCCGGCCAAAGGCGTGTCGGGCCACGCTCAGTGTAGGGTTCCGTAGTTTCCCAACCGTCACAATAAGTGTACCCACTTATGAGCTTAAAAAAATGCTTGCATGTACGATTATACTACAAACAGAACAGAAATTATTTTGTAGAACCCTTTTGTCTTTTTTGTACAAAAACTGTTCTTTCTATCAAGTTCAAAATAATTTTCCTAGAAAGTCCTATAAAGTTCTACTTTTCAGATTTTTTTCATATTTTCTAAACTTATGGTTCAAAAGTTAGAGGGACACACACACATTGTTTTTTACTTTTGCAGCGATTATTTCCGAAATTATTGACATTATCAAAAAATGATTTTAGTAAACCCCTATTCATTTTTAAATACCTATCCAACGATATATCACATGTTAGGGTTAAAATTAAAAAAAAAATCACTTCCCCCTTTACATATAGGGGGGCTACCCTAATAAAACATTTTTTTCCAATTTTTATTTTACCACATTGTCGGCGTGATTGATATACATATTGGTACCAAATTTCAGCTTTCTAGTGCTAACAGTCACAGAGATTAAAAATGAATAGGGGTTTACTAAAATCATTTTTTGATAATGTCAATAATTTCGAAAATAATCGCTCCAAAAGTAAAAAACAATCTGTCCCCCCCCCCCTCTAACTCTTGAACCATAAGTTTAGAAAATATGAAAAAAATCTGAAAAGTAGAACTTTATAAGGACTTTCTAGGATTTTTATTTTTAACTTGATGGAAAGAACAGTTTTTGTACAAAAAAGACAAAAGGGTTCTACAAAATAATTTCTGGACTAAGTTTGTAGTATAATCGTATATGCAAGCATTTTTTTAAACTCATAAGTGGGTACACTTATTGTGACGGACGGAAAACTACGGAACCCTACACTGAGCGTGGCCCGAAACGCTCTTGGCCAGTTTTTATACCTAAGCTAGGCGATCGCGCCAGGGCCAGCGCGTTGCGCCGAACTGTACCGAGTGCAACCGGGCAATTGAGCCGAGACATCGTGTCCGTGAGCGGAGTCTATGTGTGCGTTGTGAGAGCGCGTACAGTATGTAGATTATCTTCTGTACCTATTTTGTGCTTAGACTGACATGACAATACTTACGATATGATTACAACCTCCTTTGACTGTTTTACATCTGCCGAGCGTTCCTTAACTGCCAAAGTTTTTTTTTTTTAACTACGCTGTCATTAAGAATTATGATTTTAAAAATAATGATTGTCATGGTTTTGAATGGACAGGTTGAGGGAGGTCAAAGAAAAGATTAAAGAATTGTGTGAGGAGTGATATGAAAGAAATTAAAGGATGTTGCAGAAAGAAGTTGTTGAAGTTGTTGTTGCTGTTGTTGTAGCGTGACGTTTAATTGTAACCTATGATCTGTTCAAGATAACATTACTTTTATAAAAACCTTTTATTACTGTCCGTTCAACCGTTTTTGACTTTTATTACGTTGGTGGCATGACATGGCGGCTGCAGTAAATAGTTGGTATTGTAACCACTTTTTTTGCTTTTAATGCCATCCTTATGCTTTTGAAATAGAAGTTAAAATCGATTGAACAGACAGTAAAAAAAGTTTCTTTAAAATTTTAATCAGGGTATATGCACAAAATAGATAGGTACAGAAGACAATCTCATGTATGTACTTCACTTTTTATACCTACGCTCGGTGGACGCACACTAATGAGCGTTTGAGCCGGAACTGTTCGACGAGCGGGCCGAGGCGCTCCGAGATATCGTGTCCGTGAGCGGTGTCTATGTGTGCGTTGTGAGAGCGCGCACAGTATGTAGATTGACTTCTGTACCTATCTATTTTGTGGTTTATGTGACTAGAAAAAACCTGACTGTAAGTACAATTTATTTTGTTACTCAATAGTTTATAAGCTAAGGTTATTTTTTTATTTCGCATACATCATGTCATTGGTATATTCAAATGTCTGTATTTAATCAATAACTTGATCTAATAAATAATTATACAGGTACCGGCACGAATCTTGAGCGCTAACCTTCACTTGCACAGAAATCAAATATCGGGCCTATAGTCTGTCTAATAAGTCAACCGACTTGGAAATTTTGTATAATATTTAATCATTTAAAAAATTCTTATAATATCGATACTTTTCATAAGGTTCTTCTGTTAGTAAACAATGATCTCTATCTCTTAATCAACCTTGATTATTGAACCCGTGTTGACTACATCAGATTTCATTAAATCCTAATAATTACTCAAGTCGTTTAACTTATTAGACACTCTATTTAGTGGTATGAAGTGAGACACGGGGGCGGGGAGAGTCAGTGATTGGCACGCCGCGCCATCGTATCATAGACGTCACTCGTGATTCGTTCCCTGCTCTTGCTACATGTATCTAACAACGACGACGATTTGCTCGCCAATGTATGGAATGCGCAAAGCGATCCCCACTTTGACGCCGAGCGCTCAATATTCGTGCTGGTACCTACACAACAACATACACAACAACACAACATACACAACTACATTCTCAATAAGATTACACATTTAAAAAGCTTTATTAATGTAGAACTACACTGCGCACACGTGTGCCACACGCGCCGATCTGGGCGCGTCGGTCTCCATACATTTTATATGGAAACTAGACTTGTAGAGCTACACTTGATCCACGCCACGCGACGTCGTTCTACGTACAAATCAGGCGTGTTACACGTGTGCATCGGTCTAATGTAGTTCTTGCGTTAGGGCCTGTCCACACAGCGGTATTTCACCGCGCGGTTTTTTTTTTTTTCGTTATTCTGTAACACATTGAAACTTATGGAAGTTTCCGCACATGCGATAAAAAAAACGCACGATAAAAAATTCTGTGATTTCTTGCAGATTTGACGCGGTGCGGTGCGGAAATAAATCCGCGCGGTGAAATATCGCTGTGCGGACAGGCACTTACCGTTCGTTCAGCCATTTTTGGACCGTGGCGTTTTGTGAGCGTTTTTTAAAAATTTTAATTTTAAAAGAAAGTAAATGTTTCGATGAACTGTCTTGTTTTATTTCTCTATTTCCTTTCTGCGATGATATAGTCTTTTAAGGAGGAAACCATCAAATTTATATATTTATTTATTATTATAAGCACATACAATTGTTTTAACAGGTATACCTACCCAAGGTAACAAAAGTAGTCGCAAAATAGCCGAGCACTCAGAGATACCACCCACAAACTGATCAGATATCCATTAGTGCATGCAACATACATACATAATGAACAGTCAATGTTCAGTCTCAAGCAGCACCCTGGAGAACCGGCACAGGTTACATAGAGGACAACACACTTAGTGTCACCCTCTGGAATTACTTCTTTCGCTCTGGGTGTAGCGAGTAGCGAGATTGACTTAAGCCTACTGTCCACGGACGCGTAGCTTCATAGACGCGTATTCGTCATTATACGCTTGGTGTACGCCGGCGTGAAGCTTACATACAAATTATGGTCCACGGACGCGTAGCTTCATATAGCTAGCTCCTTTCTTATATCTGGCGAACAATAAGAGAGGATTTTTCAAAATTCAACGTCTTAGCGGAGAAACAGGGATTAAACATCTCTATGGATCCTAAGCCACAAAATAGATAGGTACAGAAGCCAATCTACATACAAAGCGCGCTCGGGCAACGCACACAGACACCGCTCACGGACACGGATGACTCGGAGCGCCTCGGCTCGCTTGTCGAACAGTTCCGGCTCAAACGCTCATTAGTGTGCGTCCACCGAGCGTAGGTATAAAAGTGAAGTCTTCTGTACCTATCTATGTTGTGCCTAAGCGGAGGCTTGCTTAAGGCCGTAAACAGAAAGAAAGCTGGCAACTTGCGCCTATCGGAACCAGCCGGCGCGGCTAATAGGCGGTTTCTAAACAATGCACAAAACCAGTAGGTACCGATAAGCGCCGATCATCTCCGACAGGTTCCGACAAGCTTCGACACGCGCAGGTCAGCGCTGGCGCCGCCATTTATTCATTTATTTTACTATGCACAACACGCATATTGTTTTATCATTATACATAAGTAAATGTAAAAATGGATAGTGACATGTTGATTTCGTTAGTATTTAGCAAACCACCTGTGTGGGACAAAAGTACAAAACAGATGAAAGGTAGGTATCTATTGCAATAAAGGCCTCTGCTTCAACTTGCTTGCTTTATGTAGCAGTTACTTAAGGGCCAAGCGCCCGAAAAGTGTCATAAAACAGTGATTTTCTGAGGCCTACTCTTCCGTAATGGCTAGGTCAATTGGTTTGAAAAAAATATATGTTTATTATAGATTCATGAACAATAATATCAACATTTGATTTTTTCGTGCAATTAATACTTTTGTCAAAAAAAAATATTTAGCAATTTCGCAACTTTTCCCTACTCCTTCGAAACGGCTTGGACCTTTAGAAACATTTTTACACATAAAAATTGGTGGTTAAATATTCTTCAAAGTGAACATTGCTTGTAAATCAATCAATCACTCGCAGAGAAAATTGATTTAAAGCGCTTTCCGGGCGCTGCTGGCCGCAAATAAATGCACAGATTTGCGTACTGCCGCCTAGGCGAGTGCGAGAGTTGCGTTCACATAATTTCGGCCAGATGGTACAAGGGACTATACGCCTTAAGTGGACCAGCGCCGATAAGCGCTCAGCGCAGGCTGCCAGTTTTCTTTATTAAACTTATGGTCTAAGTTTGTATGAAACCTACCTTCTCGCGGGTGAAGAGGGTGCAGGACCCAGTACTAAATCTATATAAATGGTGCAAGGGACTTCGTGATTAATTAGCGAGTGATATTTCGCTTTTATAGACAAGGTGTAAGGGACAGCCCTCCACAAACTTAAAGGACTTGCTCAGTAGACGAAACTGAACAACCTACCATAAAAATTTTTTTCAAGGAAAGAAAAAAAAATCGGCCTCACCATTTGATTGGACAGTTTGTATGGAGACTGAATTTATTTTTCCGTTTCCTAAAAAAAAATTTTATGATGGGTTGTTCAATTTCGTCTACTGAGCAAGAAGAACCTACTTGCAAAATAAAGATCATTTATCATTTGATGTGCCATCATCCGTAAGTCACTGCGGGGTGCCACCTGAAAATTAGCGCTGGGTGTTTGACGCCCAGCAATTGCTGAGTTGGTGAACCTCTCGGTTTGGGCACAGTCTCTGCAACTGTATTGTATGTCTGTATTATTTTTTTAGGGTTCCGTAGTCAACTAGGAACCCTTATAGTTTCGCCATGTCTGTCTGTCTGTCAGTCCTCGCTTAATCTCTGTGACCGTTAGCACTAGAAAGCTGAAATTTGGTACCAATATGTAGGTATATCAATCACGCCGACAAAGTGGTGAAACAAAATTTGGAAAAAAATGTTTTATTAGGGTAGCCCCCCTATATGTAAAGTGGGAAATGATTTTTTTTAAATTTCAACCCTAACGTGTGATATATTGTTGGATAGGTATTTAAAAATGAATAGAACCCCTATTCATTTTACTGAAATAATTTTTTGATAATGTCAATAATTTCGGAAATAATCGCTCCAAAAGTAAAAAACAATGTGTGTGTGTCCCTCTAACTTTTGAACCATAAGTTTAGAAAATATATAAAAATTCTGAAAAGTAGAACTTTTAAGGACTTTCTAGGAAAATTATTTTGAACTTCATGGAAAGAACAGTTTTTGTACAAAAAAGACAAAAAGGTTCTACAAAATAATTTCTGGACTAAGTTTGTAGTAGAATTGTATACTTATGCAAGTATTTTTTTAAACTCATTAGGTACACTTATTGTGACGGATGGAAAACTACGGAACCCTACACTGAACGTGGCCCGACACGCTCTTGGCCGGTTTTTTTATTATTATTTTATAATGTGTTGCTTGCGCCGAATAAATGCTATTATATTCTACGTGAAGTAACTTACCTCCACGCGTGTGAAGACGAGACGCTGCCAGAAGCTAATCTTATATATAAACTTCTCGTGTCACAATGTTCGTTCCCGTACTTCTTCGAAACGGCTTGACCGATTCTTATGAAATTTTGTGAGCATATTGAGTAGGTCTGAGAATCAGCCAACATCTATTTTTCATAGGTACCCGCAAAACAACGTTTGCCGGGTCAGCTAGTAATTGATAAAAATACTTTATAAAAACAAAACACAAAATCAAGAAAACATCAAATGTAATAACTTCAGATGCATTTTCACATTTCTAGACTTAAAAATAGTGAAAAAATGACAAAAAAGAAAATGTTATTTTCATCACAAACTTAAAAGATATCTATTTGATAATCTTAATATTAACTGAAGCCTTCTTCACCAATTTCTATTTTCTCTATTTTGACTTCGCCATCTTCTAGCTTGAGCAATCTGAAACAACGAAGAAAAAAACTATATAAGTAGGACCCAACCAGAGAATATATAAGAACCGAGCATTCATTTGAATAAAATGTAGCATGTAGTGCCATCTATATCACTATATTACTCGTAGTAGAGGATACGATTAATAACGACCTTCACCGGTCTGTTTAATGGATGAAACGTATTTTATGATAAATTAAGTATATTATTATAGTACATTATGAGACAAGTGTACAATTTTGGTGATTACCGCTGAGGCGATATTTAGATCCGAGCCGAAGACGAGGATCTTATGAGAGTCGAGGACGGTAATCGCCAATATTCACGTGTAACATACGACGTTTTTCGACACACTTGAGAAGATTTTTTTTACAAATTAAGTAGTTATTGCTTTATCAGAAAAACTGTATGTTTTTTTGTAGAATGGCGGCAATAAATTGTTCTTATGCGCGCACATCCAAAATGGCGGCCATAGACTAGCTACTCTAGCTAGGCTGTTTGAATAAAAATAACAATGAGGTTGCTCATGTTTATAAACAGAAAAAATATTTTTATTTTATGAAAGGTTTTATTTATTAAACATGTAAAAGTTAAAATAGTTTATTTAAACAAAATTTAGCATAAAACAAGTAAGCAAGACACTAATTTGTACTATTGAACGCAATAACTAATATATTTTTTTTTCAAATTCAATGTTTGATTTGAGAACAGAGGTTTAACAAAAAAGGTTATCACTACATTATCACACTTGTGCATAATGGTAATCAAAAAGTCACAGTTTGGTTACAAGCTACATTATATACCATGTGTAGTGCAATTAAAGACACTTTCTGAGCAAGTGTGTCGAAAAATAATATAACGCGGGTGGGTTGCCTGAGAAATTCCTGGCCTGGAGTATTTCGTGGTTACGATTTTTTTTTTTACATTTTTGAAAATTCTTACACGTTCTTCACCCCATTAAAACGGAACGTTGTCATAGACTTTTTTCCTTTTAGAACCTAATCTTCACAATGCAATAGGTCCCCATGAAGCTTTAGTAACTGCAAATTCGGCATCCGTCTCTCGTCTACTACAGGGTCTTTTTTTATGGTAGGAAACTTATCTTAGGACAACCCTCGCTTTTGGGCGGAGCGGGAGATAGTGTCAGACTCTTACGGACTAAAAAACCCACCCCGTTCCTTCAAGCCTTCACATCGGGTCTCGAGCTGTCTTTCGAAACTAACCCTGGCCCCGGTAGGCTTCGACCCGGCTGGGCCCCTGCTGTTACTGACAACTCCTTGAAGCGCGCGGGAAGAGTGCGCGCCGTCGACGACTTGGGCTTGGGCCAGACAGCGAGCTACCCATTACTCGCCGTCGGCAAGCCCGCGTCTACGGTGGTCGGAATCCCAGCGGCGGCTTCTTCCATTCTGTCTTGTCACCCGTCACACTATCACTTATTCTTTTCTTTCATGTCACTCCTCACACAAACCATCCATCTTTTCTTCGGCCGCCCTCTCCCTCTCCATCCATCTACATGTATACTCAAAACTTTTTTAGCAACATGCGAAACGCATGAAAATACCAAGACAATCGATTACCTTTCAACTTTTCAGTCACTGGCGCCACTTTCAAACTTCCTCTAATATACTCATTTCTCACTTTATCCATTCTCGTCACACCGCACATTCGTCTCAACATTCTCATCTCCGCTACATGCATTTTTTTTTCATTTATCTTTTTCACAGCCCAAGATACTGATCCATACAGTATGACAGGTCTTATCATGGACTTGTAAATCAAGCTGGTATTGAAATAAAATCATTTTAAATCGAATTGAAATACTTTGTACTTACTGTTGTCCAGGTGGGGCTGATGTTGCAGGTGGGGTAGATGTTACAGGTGGGGTAGATGTTACAGGTGGGGTAGATGCGGCAGGTGGGGCATCAGAATTGCGATTCGTTTTCCTTTTTTTAAAAGTCTTAGTGTCACGTTGTACTGCTGTTGTCTCATTTGAACTGAAAATAAAGAACAGAGAAAATATAAAAATATACACAGCGAGCACTCGTCTACGTCGAATATGCCCGACAAACACTATCGTTTATTCCACCGGGGTCGAACATCCACGACCAAATACTCGCATCTCGTCAGCTCTTCTGTCACCTATGGGGATTGAAGAGCTAAACGAGATAAAGTACCCAGTCCAGTACCAGGGTGCTGTTTACCCTGGTGAATAGAACGTGAAAACACTCGTCGAACTAATCAAACTCGGTACACCGACTTGTTATATTATGTTGCTGCTACGGAACCCTTCATGGGCGAGTTCGGCTCGCACTTGGCCGCTTTTTTTTAGACTAATTAAATAATAGAGGTGTATATTGGCTAGCCAGGCGTATCACTTTGTGTAATTTATTTCATCTTTCATCACCACTGCTCTCAAAACGTTGAAGGAAAACATCGTGAGGAAACCGGCATGTTCTAGAACCAAAAATTCGAGGACATGTGACATTCACCAACCCGCACTGGGCCCGCGTGGTGGATTACGGCCCATTCCCTCTCCTAGAGAGGAGGCCTTAGTCCCAGCAGTGGGAACATTAAAAAGGCTGATGATGATGATGGTTCTGTATAATTTACTGTAGTAACTTACGTAGTCGCTTCTTCGTCCCGTGGTTCTACCTTCACCTCTATAGCGATTGGGTCAGCTGGCGCCCTAGAAATAAACAAGTCTTTATAAATTATGAAGCGTTTTTTTTATGGTGGGAACAAATCATGCATTGACATCCCTCGCTCTTGGGCGAAGCGGGAGATAGTGTCAGACTCTTACTGACTAAAAGACCCACCCCGTTCCTTCTAGCCTTCATACCGGGGCTCGAGCGCCCTTTCAGATAACCCTGGCCCCAGTAGGCTTCGACCCGGCTGGGTCCCTGCTGTTGCTGACAACTCCTTGAGGCGCGCGGGAACAGTGCGCGCCGTCGACGACTTGGGTTTGGTCCGGACAGTTACCGGGCGGCCGGACAGTGAGCTACCCATTGCTCACTGTCAGCAAGCCCGCGCCTACGGTGGCCGGAAATCGGGATCAGAATCTCGGCGGCGGCGGCGGCGATAACGCCGTTACCTGATGCGTTCGGCCTCCTCCTTGCGAGCATTACTGCTTCGCAGAAGTCGACTCGCGCCTGCCACTCCTCCTCGCTCCGGACCATGGCCTCGACCAAGGCCCGGCGCGAGAGGTCTCCGCCACCGATCGCCCCCACGAGGGCACGGCGACGCTCCACCCAAGCGGGGCACACCTCGACTGTGTGCTCCACCGTGTCCTCCGGGTTTATTATGAAGCCTCGCATTCGTTTTATTCTTCTAAAGTAGGTGCCAGATAAACGTGGAATAAGGGTCATTGACCCTCCAACATTTGTTGACATTCTTAATATCAAAAACGGAATTAAAGACACAAGTGTCTTGAATCGACATGTATCGAGATCCTTTACACGATCTAGTAATGAAAAGCAATTCATAGTTTGGTTTTCGTGTACCTACGCAGAGATATCATTTGGCCAGAGCGGCAAAAAATTAGGGGCGGCAAAATTGATTTATTCCTATCTTCCAACCTAGCCATTAGCCATCCATACCCAAGTTGACAGGTTGAGAATTTTATGTGCCACCTTCCAACCTACTTCAGGTTGGATAGTGGAAATATTTAAGACTTAAGACTCATGACTTACATGGTTTTGTGTATGTGAAGGGCAGGGAAAATTATCTTTGCCCGGAGGGGCTGAATAGCTGGGTCGGGCCCTGTTTCCAAGGCTTCCCGCCCTGTCCTTTTCCCATCGTCACGTACCAAGCTGAGACTAATATAAGTAACAAGCAACCCAGCCCGGTTTCGCACGGGCAATAAATATAGCCTATGTTACTCAGGGTGAATGTAGCTTTCCAATGGTGTAAGAATTATTGAAATCGGCGCAGAAGTTTTTGAGTTTATTGATAACTAGCTTTTGCTGGCGGCTTCGCCCACGTGGCATTAGGTACTTAAGGAATCAGGATAAAAGGTAGCCTATGTTCTTTTGCTTGTCAAAGGCTATATGCATGCCAAATTTCATCCAAATCCGTTCAGCCGTTTTTGCGTGATTAAGTAACAAACATCCACACTTTCACATTTGTAATATTAGTTAGGATGTTATTCAGGGTAAATGTAGCTTTCCAATGGTGAAAGAATTATTGAAATCGGCGCAGTAGTTTTTGAGTTTATTCATTACAAACATAAAAAATTTCCCTCTTTATAATATTAGCGTCGATAAGTGTAATAACTTACATGTTGTCTCTGGACACGCCGGGTTCCAGCTTCACCTTCGGCAGTTCCACATAAACTTCAGGTTCTTCACTGAAATCAATAGAAAAATCTTATAAGAATACTTTTAAAACAGATTTTAGTGTGATAGAAGGAAATATGGCTGAGTATTAAGAGGACCCTTCCTAAACGAGATCCGTAGAAGAAATCTCTTTTATTATCTCATCAAATCAAGACAAACAATCATCTTTCTTCGTTAAACATATTTTAAGTTTAAACGAAGAAATAGTGTTTTTTTTTTTGTTATGTAATAATAGTTTATTAACATTACTTAGTAAAATACAATATTTTTTTGTATAAGTAGGTAGAATGTTGGTATGTTTAGAAGTACCTACCTACCTAATACGCGTGATAGGACAACATATAATTGCCTGTGCGAAGCACTGTGTGCGCAACTTGTAATTTCTGACCCTGTGCTTTATTAATTGTCATTCCAAACGCTATTTTTACGGGAAATTGTAGCTGTTCAAATTGGAATGGCAATTCTGACGGTACAGTACAATTCACAAATGATGGCGGCCGTGAAGTTCGCGCAGAAGGCTGCGCAGTAAAGGACTTAGGGGCAACGCAAATAGAAGACGGCGAGACGAAGGTACGGTACAGACACGGCGCAGATACGGTGCAGGCGCGATATCTGCGCAAACAGACGCGGGGACGGTACGGCACAGAGTATTATTATACAAGGTGCTATTTAGTGGAAATAACATTTAATACACCTCCTTTCGGTTTTTTTTTCGAATACTAATTCCCTCCTTTTGTATCATTATAATTCCTATGTACAGTCGAGAGCACATCAAGTGTAACATTGCGCTACGAAAGCCGCCACTATTACAAGAAGTGCAATAAAGGCGTGCTCAAGGTCAAACTGTATAGCTTGATGTGCTGTCGACTGTACTTATGTTTGCAATATGTAACCGCTATGTTTGCTATTTAACTACTTTAAAATACGAATAACATCGAAATACATAAATCAAATCATAATAAGTTAAATTACATCGGATTTTCATTAAAATCATGGATTAAGGCTGATTTACATTGATACAGTAGCTGGCGCCAGCTACTGTATCAATGTAAATCAGCCTTTAAATATCCATATGGACGAAAATTTGAACAGTTTAAAATATATCGCTACGTATCTTTGTTCATACTGTATATAATGCGAGACGCCGCTTGCGCCTACATCTGCTGGCGACGTGGCGGGGGGCGAGGAGCGAGGAGCGGCGTGCCTGCGCCGTCCGCTTGCCGCCTTCAGTCACGAACAAAAGATAACGCAAGACGTAATAATGTTATAATGTTTCCATTATTTTATAGTACCTGTGCTCTTCTGCATTTCTCCACACTGGATGTATCCAATACCTTCTTGGTCTTTGCTGTAAATTAATAATCTGTAGCAAAGCCAGTGCATCTTCATCTTCGTCTGAAGAGGAATACATGTCTTATCCCGTCAATATCACGCTCTATAATGACTTAACTTGCCGTATCGTCCCCGCGTCTGTTTGCGCAGATATCGCGCCTGCACCGTATCTGCGCCGTGTCTGTACCGTACCTTCGTCTCGCCGTCTTCTATTTGCGTTGCCCCTTATACACGCGATATTCAGCGCAGTGTTCTTAACGTTTTAGGAACCAAATGGCGACGTGCGTGTGCGAGAAGAGTGTAGTATGCGCGAACGTTCGCAAAGGCTAACTTCACGGCCGTCATCATCCGTGAATTGTACTCTAAGTATCATTGAAATTCTTGGAATGAAAACAGTTTCACCAACGCAACGGCGGTTCCTGTTAAT
This sequence comes from Mythimna albipuncta, assembly GCA_929112965.1. NCBI lineage: Eukaryota > Metazoa > Arthropoda > Insecta > Lepidoptera > Noctuidae > Mythimna > Mythimna albipuncta. Next base: position 4,705,850 of record OV815988.1, read on the forward strand.
ACAACACATTCAATCAAATGATTTTTTAAATGGACTATTTTGAGTCTTGTGCCGTTGCAGTTTTGGTGGACAAAAATTTCTTAGTAATATGATAGGGGTACCAATTTTAAATGTTAATTTATGTGGGGGATACCTGGACATGTTAAAGAATTTAAAAATTCTTTGGGGTAATGCATTGCCTCTTCTTTGTGCTCTGTGGGAAACATGTCTTTCACGATCCAGCGATAATCGTAGAGAACGAACCAGCGAAGATTCTCGTGCTCTTTGGGAAACATGCCTTTCACGATCCAGCGATAATCGCAGAGAACGATCCAGCGATGATTCTCGTGCTCTGTGGGAAACATGTCTTTCGCGATCCAGCGATAATCGCAGAGTACGATCTAGCGAAGATTCTCGAGCTCTTTGGGAAACATGCCTTTCACGATCTAGCGATAAACGTACATTTCTCTGTTCATAATTTTCGTTACTTCGGCTCAAACGAACTCTTTTGGCAGAAGACGTAATGCTTCCTAAATTAGATCTTCGCCGAGGCATTCTTATATTATCAAGTGTTAACTAAAACCTTAAATAAAAGGGATTATGCTTTTCAACAAGTTTGTATCTGTCGTACGGATTAACAACCTCTGAAGAATTACACTTAAATGCTTAACTATTTAGGCATTTACTTTGATCTATTTTCTACTAAATGGAACAAAATTAAACGAATTTAATTTAATTAAAAAAATGGTCACAAAACAAAAAAGCGACTATAAAGTTTGAAATGATTTACAATAAGAAAAGACATACAAATTATAAAGATCAGGAAACTTAGTAGTTAGGTATCTACTTAAATAAATAAATAAAGAAAACAAACACTAATTAAAAATGAGTTCTCTAAACAATTACACTTAATTGCTTAATATTCAGAAAACGAACACAAAACAAAAATGCAATTATGAAGTTTAAAATGATTTACAATAAGAAAAAAGATAGATACAAATAATGATCAGGTTTATTATGTAAGTATCTAAATAACTAATGAAAACAAACACTAAACAAAAATGAATTGTATGGATTAACAGCCTCCGAAGAATTTCACCTAAATGATTTAAATATACATGCTCTATTTTCTAATAAATGACGACACGGAACAAAACTAAACGAATTGTACACAAAACAAAAATCCAATTATAACTTTTCAACAACACCCGAAAGAAAACACAGCCGTCAGTCGTGCGTTATTGTCATTCGGCAGTCGGCTTATTAGATAAAGAAACAGTAGGCAAGAGGGAGCGAGGCGAGGGTCAGCGACCGCGTCGTGCGGAGCGACGGAAGCGACTGAAGAGCGAAACTCGCGGGAGCTATCGCGCGGATATAATTGGACAGTGTTATGTAAAAACGGATTAAGCGACACTAAAGAGAATTTGAGACACGGAACAGTAAAAACAGTTGTTTTTACTGTAGTAAAAACAGTTGTTTTTACTGTTACGTGATTTGAGAAAATGAACGCTGTCCATAATGCACAGCGTTTATTTTCTCAAATTCTCTCCAGTGTCGCTTAATCCGTTCTTACATAACGCTGTCCAATTTTGAGAATTAATTATTAAACTTATGATAACTTTCAAATGGTACGTAACGTCCGATTTAAATTATTCAAAAAGTAATTTACAGATATACTGATATAGCTTTGAACGCGAAGTAATTTTGATAAGAATCAATACCGTAATTATGTAAATAGCTTTCCAATAAACGCTTCATGAATGCCAATTTTTAAAAGTAGTTAAATGGATATAATATGTTAACCTTAAGAGATAGACATATGCCACCGCGGACTTTTCTGTAGACCTATATAAGATACACAATTCCACCATACATTGTTTTGTTATATCTCAAAAGGATTAGGCAGCGTTTTCGTTGAAATCTCTCAGACGGCTTAATTTTTCCCGACATCTTCAACAAATATCGTTAATCTACACAGAAATAAATACAAAAACTTAACAAATTATATACCAAAACCTTCCTCGAGAATCACGCTATCGAGTGGAGAAAACCGCTTGATAATCGGTGCAGTAGTTTTTGAGTTTATCGCGAACAGACAGACAGACGCGGCGGGGGACTTTGTTTTATAATGGGTATGTTTTATAATATGTATTGATGATTGATATTGATATTGCTACGAGGACTATGTGGAACTTTTTTTTTTAATTTTCAGCTTGTTGACGTATAATAATAATAATCCACAACTATCACACAGCGCCGTCTAGTCCCAAGCTAAGCAGAGCTTGTGTTATGGGTACTAGACAACTGATAAACATACTTATATATTTCTAAATACATACAATTATAGATTATTACACCCAGACACAGAACAAATGATCGTGCTCATCACACAAACATTTGTGGGAATCGAACCCACGACCTCCGGCATAGCAGTCAGGGTGACTAACTACTAGATCAACAGACCAGTCAAAATACGTATGTCTGGCTATTGGAGTATTTTTACCCTACAGGTCGGGCCTACCCAAATGTATTGGTACCTATTGATCGTCAAATCGTTGAGCTCCTTAGTAGCTCTATGTTGAGCTAAATTAATACTAACAATTAATGCTTGCACTGTCTGGACAGATCCACTCAATTCCGAGTGGTCCTTTCCTCAAAAGACCATCGCAGACACTAATCTGGTTCTCAATGATTTTACCATAACATGTTTGCTGTATGGACTTTAAAAGAGACTTTGTCTCCTGAGTTTGTTTTGGTGTTTCTTCTCAGGGTAGTCAGTTAGGAAACACCGCCCTCAGCGAGTTTAAACTGACAAAAAAATTGACACTTTAGCTCCGAAGAAGGAACGAGGTGGGCTTTTTAGCCAGTAAGAGTCCAGGCCTTTGTAGGCTTGGTTGAGGCCATGGTCCGGAGCGAGGAGGAGTGGCAGGCGGTCGCCGACTTCTGCGATGCAGTAATGCTCGCTAAGGACGAGGCCGACCGCATCAGGCAACGGCGCTCTCGCCGCCGCCGGGATTCCGATACCGATTTCCAGCCACCGTAGGCGCGGGCTTGCGGACAGTGAGCAATGGGTAGCTTGCTGTCCCGCCGTCCGGTACTGTCCCGCGCGCCTCAAGGAGTTGTCAGCAACAGCAGGGGCCCAGCCGGGTCGAAGCCTACGTAAGCCAGGGTTATCCGAAAGGGCGCTCGAGCCCCAGTATGAAGGCTTGAAGGAACGGGATGGGTTTTTTAGTCAGTAGGAGTCTGACACTATCTACCGTTCCGCCCAAGAGCGGGGGTTGTCTTTGGATGATTTTTACCATCGAAAAAAAAAGCCAGTAAGAGTCTGACAGTATCTCCCGCTCCGCCCAAGGGCGGGGGATGACATTTGGATGATTTTTACCCAACAACAAAAAAAGTGTGAAAGTGTTTTCAAAAAACCTATTTGCAAAATAAATATCATTCTAGTGCGTCTCACATCCTACTGACTCCTCAGGCCTTTCCCAACCATGTCAGTGTCGACTTCAAATCTAACTGGATACAGATGAATGAATACAAGTACATCTATATATCTGTACCTCAGAGGTAAACAATAGTAACTCCACTTTTTTGAAAATATGTTTTTTTGACTAATAAAATCGTAAGAATCTGTTCTACGTAATGTATATCATTACGTAGAACAGGTTCTTACGATTTTAGGGTATAAAGTCCTACGACATATAGGAAAAGAAATATCCAATCGTAAACCCACAAAAACGTGTCGGGTGGAGGACTTCAAATGATGATAAAATTGTTTACTTTTCAGCTTTATGCGCACATAATGTTGTTCTTAACTTTATTGTAATTATGTGTAAAACATAATAATTCCATCTAATAATTATAAAAAATACAATTGAGTTTGTTCCAATATCTTTAAAGCAACTATGTCAAAAATACATTTAAAGTTTCTATCCGCACGTTTTTGCCACTCCTGTAAAATTTACTTTTTGGCACATAATGCTGTTTACCTCTGAGGTACAGATATATATATAAATGAATCCCTATTTCCTTGGTCACGCCATCACGCGTGAACAGCTGGACTAATTTCGCTTCTTTTTTTGTTGTGTTTGTGACTGTGACGAGAAGGTTCTTATGGAAAAAAAAATGAAAATTAGGTTAGTGTAGGGTAGAGTTGGGTAGTGTAGGGTAGAGAATAAGGCAGAGCAGTAGGGTACAGTCCGATGGATAGGAAAGAGCGGGAGCGAAGCCGCGCGGGCAAAAGCTAGTATTTTTATAAAATGGCAATCGTATCTACTTACTTCTGCGGTTCTACGGGTTCCTTCTTTATGACCAAAGTCTCCGTCCTGAAAATATAAATACATGTCGGTATAGTCAATAGTACGGAAGCTTGAGAACGAATGAACGAGCTAAGTGAAAAGTGACGCATGTCACTTTGACAGAAATCGGGCTGACGTTTGCACGAAACGAGCAGCTGATCGTGCTAGGGGTCTGATCGCACTCGCAGAGAAGCGGGAAAATTCCCATTACTCTGTCGGCAGCCGAGAGAACAACAACGTCTGATCTGGACTGTCTCACGGCTGTGTGAAGTGAATACTGTGACGACCACGAAGGTCACATATTAATGGAAGTAGAAACTTTATTGTAATGGACCTTTTAAGGCTTATGGAATTAAGAATATAGATTCGAATATAACAGAAGTTGTCAAATTAAGAAAAATATGAATATAATTTTATATATGTTAACATAATTTAAGGCTTATACAAGATAATTTAGTACATTTAAACATAAAGCCTTTCATTGGCGTCTCCCCACGTCACAATACCTAAAGCATCATAATAAATCAGTTGTGTGATCTGGAATAATTTGTTTATTGCTCGATACCCAGCCATGAACAGACCTTCGTTGGTGATCGGCATCCTTTGCCGACATAAAAATACTGTCACAGTTAATATAAATTTTTCTTTTTAGTATTTTTTACGTTTGTATGCCAGTTGAACTTCAGTCATAACTGGCCATGGGACCTTTAATATGCAACTCTCTGTTATAGGAGTTGCAAAGCCCACTCTGCAGAGCCCGTATGAAGGAGGTAGAGACAGCTGCTCATCTGCTTTCAAGCTGCCCCGTGATCGCTGGATACAGGACAGAGTATTTCGGAAACCAAGGTACCTTCCGTGGTCCGGAGCGAAGAAGAGTGGCAGGCGGTCGCCGACTTCTGCGAAGCTGTAATGCTCGCAAAGGAGGAGGCCGACCGTATCAGGCAACGGCGTTCTCGCCGCCGCCGCCGGTATTCTGATCCCGATTTCCGGCCGGTCTTGCGGACAGTGAGCAATGGGTAGCTCGCTGTCCGGCCGTCCGGTAACTGTCCGGACCAAGCCCAAGTCGTGGACGGCGCGCACTGTTCCAGCGCGCCTCAATGAGTTGACAGCAACAGCAGGAACCCAGCTGGGTCGAAGCCTACTAGGGCCAGGGTTAGTTTCGAAAGACAGCTCGAGCCCCGGTATGAAGGCTAGAAGGAACGGGGTGGGTCTTTTAGTCAGTAAGAGTCTGACACTATCTCCCGCTCTGCCCAAGACGGTTTTCATTGGATGATTTTTTCCCACCATAAAAAGGTACCTTCCGTGAAAAGGTCAGCATCACCAAGGCGCTGCTGGCCTTCCTTGAGGAGCTGGGGTGGATCGAATGACACATTAGTCCCACCCGTACGCAAAATACGAGCTTTAGTCGTGGAGTTACGGACACCAGACCCAAATAAAAAAATAATAAATACAAATTATGTGGCCTGCTCAAGTGTCCCACTTTGTTTGGTACTGTTCATCGAATCATTGAGCTCATTAGTAGTCCTGAGTTGAGCTATACATTATTACTGACAAATGCTTGCACTGACTAGACAGGTTCACTCAAATCTGTGTGGTGTTTTCCTCAAAAGACCATCTCAAGCTTGTGTTTTTGAGTACAATATAGACCGGTTTACACTGTTCTTAATATGCTGGAAATATTGTAAGAACAATCAAAAAGAGTAAACAAGGAGTTTCTTGCCGGTTCTTCTCCATAGGAAACGACCAATTTGGAACCGTGCACTAGCTTCTGACGTTTTATAAGTGCCCATGTAGGCCTATGTGAAATAAAAAACTTAAGACTTATTGACTTTTGAGGTACCAGATTAGTCTCTCATGGTTCTCATATGATTTGACGATTACTATCTTTTTATTAGTAAATGATATAAACTAGCGCTTGACTGCGATCCAACCTGATGGTAGGCAGTGATGCAATCTCTGATGGTGAGGTACACTAGTTTATGAGCCTATTCACTCTTGCCTAGAAGACACTCAAATTATAATCCTGGTATGTTCTGCCAATACCATCCTGTGAGTTCTTCTGTCACCTATAGGGAATTAAAGAGCTAAACGAGATGGAGTACCCAGTCGCTAACACGACCGTGGTGAATAGGACACAAACACTCGTCGGAACAATCCGACGCGAGCAGTTACAGAATTAAAAACAGAATAAACTTACTGATCAACGTCAGCAATGTGTTCACTGCTGCCATCTTCAATTGAACTGAAACAACACAACAGCGCGTTAATTGAAGAAGTTAAGGGCCAAGCGCCCGAAAAGTGCCATAAAACAGTGATTTTCTGAGGCCTACTCCTCCGTAACGGCTAGGTCAATGGGTTTGAAAAAAATATATGTTTATTATAGATTCATGAACAATAATATCAACATTTGATTTTTTCGTGCAATTAATACTTTTGTCAAAAAAAAATATTTAGCAATTTCGCAACTTTCCGCAACTTTTCCCTACTCCTTCGAAACGGCTTGGACCTTTGGAAACATTTTTACACATAGTTAAACATTATTCAAAGTGAACATTGCATATGTAAATCAATCAATATCTCGCAGAGAAAATGGATTTAAAACGCTTTCCTGGCGCTGCTGGCCGCAAATAAATGCACAGATTTGCGTACTGCCGCCTAGGCGAGTGCGAGAGTTGTGTTCACATAATTTCGGCCAGATGGTTCAAGGAACTATACGCCTTAAGTGATATTCGTTAAGTTGACTGGCCTGTTGGTCTAATCGTTAGTGACTCTGACTGCTATGCCGGAGGTCGTGGGTTCGATTCTCACCCAGGACAAACGTTTGTGTGATGAGCATGCTCATTTGTTCTGTGTCAGGATGTAATTTTGTCTATAACTAACTTTTGCCCGCGCGGCTTCGCTCCCGCTCTTCCTTGCTGCACCCTACTATACCCTACCCAACTCCACCCTACTATACACTACTCTACTCTACACTACCCTAATTTTCATTTTTTTTACCATAAGAACCTTCTCACAATAACGAACACAACAAAAAAAGAATTAGCGAAATCGGTCCAGCCCTTCACGCGTGATAGCGTGACCAAGTAAATAGGCATTCATTTATATATATAGATATGTATGTATTTAGAAATATATAAGTATATTTATCAGTTGTCTAGTACTCATAGCACAAGCTCTGCTTAGTTTGGGACTAGACGGCGTTGTGTAAAAGTTGTGAAATATTATTGTTACGTACGTGGGTAATCAAATGCCGATTTACTGACGAGAGAACTTTATTTACCACAAACAATAACAAATTAGTCCAGTCAACAATAATCCGAATCGCAATTAACACTAGAGTACCGTTACACTATCGCTTTAGTCGTTGATAAAAATCACTTCGAGTACTAGGGTAGTTCGCTCTTGATCGCAGTCGAAATGAAAGAAGAAGAAAGAAAAAGAGTTTATTCGCGTCAAACAATCACAACTGATTCTTGACGTATTTATATGCGGAGCCAAGAAAATTCTAGATACCGACGTCCCCGGATCTATCCAGAATTCCAGAACAATTGAATCGTTTCTCGAAGTCATAAATCATTTTTATTGCTCGTAATAATAAGAGTCACGTTCATGCGAATTTCGACTCTATTGTTAACTTCGGAGAGTACAATTTCCCTTACGGTTAGATGAATGCCTATTACTACTTGTACCTTGGTAGGTAGGTACCTTGTGGATGTTTCGAGATTTTTCTAAGTCTGGCTAAGCACAGCCATTCTAGACCTTTCGAACAGCAATGCGTTTTAATTATTACGTGCTACTCGTTATTTTCTCGAAGATATGGCGTGTTCACGTTTAGTGGCGTAACATTATTATTACCTGTCAGTCTGCTTCGGTCTCTTGCGAGCCAAGCGTTTTTGCTGTCCCGCTTGCTGGCGCATCTCCTCATTCCGTCTCGCTTCCTCCTGCAGCGCCTCCTCATTCCGTCTTGCTTCCTCCTGCAGTATCTCCTCTACCGTCGTCTCGCTCACTCCCGTCGCCAGCGCAGTCCGTTGCCGGAACATCGCCAGAGGGGTCTGGTCTATCTTCGGGATCGTATTCTTCAACTCTTCATACTCTTGCTCAAAGTAATGATATACTTTTGCGACGATAATTTTCGTTTGATCCTGAGGAGGGAAGAAATAAAATTTTGAATTATACAGTCACATATATTATCCTAGTTATAGCTAAACCCCTTACAATCCTCTAAAACATGAATTATGATATCTTATGTAGTCACAGATATTTTAAAATTAATTTTAATTTGTGAGAGACACTTCGCTGTTGCACTTACCAATTGTATTCCTTCTGCGGAGTGAGACACTTGGCTGTTGCACTTACCAATTGTATTCCTTCTGCGGAGTGAGACACTTCACTGTTGCACTTACCAATTGTATTCCTTCTGCAGATTGAGACACTACGCCGTTGCACTTACCAATTGTATTCCTTCTGTGGAGTGAGATACTTGGCTGTTGCACTTACCAATTGTATTCCTTCTGCAGATTGAGACACTACGCCGTTGCACTTACCAATTGTATTCCTTCTGTGGAGTGAGACACTTGGCTGTTGCACTTACCAATTGTATTCCTTCTGCAGATTGAGACACTACGCCGTTGCACTTACCAATTGTATTCCTTCTGTGGAGTGAGACACTTGGCTGTTGCACTTACCAAATGTATTCCTTCGGTGGAGTGAGACACTTGGCTGTTGCACTTACCAATTGTATTCCTTCTGCAGAATGAGACACTTCGCTGTTGCATTTTGGACAAAATACTTTAATGTCGTTTTGTGCCTTTTGCTTTGCGCGTGCGGATTTCTCAGTCTGTAAGAAAAGAAAATCGTTCGTAAATTGATGTGTACGTAAATACCACAGATATTAAAGAGTAGTACCAAATATTAGCTAAAAATTATGAAGTTATTACAATGCGTTCAAAATGAGAATAGGATCGTCCGCCATGTTGTGACGTCACGATTTACTGTCAAATTGAGGAAATAAATTTTTAAGCATTATTTAATTAACTGGGAAGGAAAAAGTTTAATCAGAATCCAGTTCTTTAATTTTACTCATCTCTAAGTTCTTCAATTTTGCCAATATTTCTTCGATTTGACAGTACGACGTGACGACACAACATGGCAATCGATCCTATTCTCATTTGGAATATATAGTACCGACATATCGACCAGGGGCGTAGCTACCGCCAGGACCCGATCTAAAGCGCAATACACACTGAGCCCGCCGGGCCGCCGACAAAGCACGGCGACACAACCCGGCGGTCTGTATGAAAAGAATCATGTCGGCAACATGCGCCCGCGCGTGTTGCCCGCCGACATGTTGGCGGCTTGGGTACGCCTGCGCTCAGTTCGCCGTCGCAGGGGCGTCATAATTGCTATAACAATTGCGACTCAGTAAACTAGGTCTAACCCAACAGCTTCGTTGCCTTTGGAGCGATCCAGCAATAAACATTCCACAAGCTGTTATCAACAGATCACTGCCATCGTCCATTTTTAAGATTATTTCTATTTGCTGAATTATCGAAGATACACCACCAAAATTATATAACACAATCACACAACTTTTATCGACACGCGGCAATCACTGACTGCCAAATAAATTTCTCATCTCAAGCCGCCGACATGCCGCCGACCAAATTTTCCGACTTGTATTAAGTGAAGCCGCCAACTAGACCGCCGACAAAAATGTGCCGACATATGTCGGCGGCCCGGCGGGCTCAATGTGTATTGCGCTTAAGAGGGGGGAAGCCGATCATTTGCCCAGAGCGGCAAAAAATGAGGGGCGGTAAAATTGACTTAAACCAATCTTCCAACCTAGTCAAAACATAAATTTGCGTAAACTAATCTAGTGAAGACCTCTGAAAATCTGCTATTTTAAGTGAACTTTGGTCCTCCATAACATATAGTCGTACATTAAAAATATAAAAAGTAAGTACATCAATAGAAGCCTTAACATTTAATCGAGACATTTTTTTGAAAAATTTAAGGGTAGGTAGGTACCATTGATATAAAAAAAACCGGGTTTTTATAATTCAATGGTAGGTACCTATTAAAAAAAAAACATCGCATTGGAGTGCGTTAGATGAAGTAACAAGCTTTTAAGCCATGCTCGATGTTGACCATAGGCGAGTGGAAAAGCAGCCTCTTAATAATTTGAGACATACTTTTAATCATAAACATATCGTACAATTTAAAAAGTCTTCTTTAGTTAGCTACAATAATATAATAAAGAGGTACAGTTTGTTTTTTTTGTTTGTAGGAGGTAATCTCTGAAAGTACGGGTCCGATTACAAAATTTTTTTCAACTACAGAAAGCTGCTTTATTCCTGAGTGACCTAGCTATACTTTATGTACGCAGGGGTATTATTTTTTTGCTTCCCGAAGTTCTTGTCCTAATTATCTATTTTTTTAAGTGTGTGCTGAAAGATGAAGAACTGTTTGCACAGAAATTTATATTCGTATTAAACATTGGATTCTATTTGGATTTTTTTAAGTGGGAATCATCCAGTGAAATCCCGCCCTAGGGGGGCGAGTCAGACCAGACTTTTACTGACTAAAAGCCCACTCCGGTTCCTTCATTGGCTCTGATACCAGGGCCGAATTTTCCTTTTAGAAACTAACCTTTGGCCTCCGTAGGCTTCGCCCCTGCTGGGCCCCTACGGTTTACTGACATCTTGAGGCGCGCGTGGAACACTAAAAACTTTTAGACTACGGCAGGGCCGGTTTATGCATGTCGGGGCCCCTAGGCACTGCACGTCTCGGGCCCCACCTACCCTCTTCTAACTTTTTAAAATATTTTATTTCTAACACAAATTTATTCATAATTACGTTGTTTGTAGGGTTCAGTAGTCAACAACATAGTTTCACCAAATCTGTCTGTCTGTCCGTCCGAGGATAATCTCAGTGATTGTAATCTAGAAAGCTTGCTAATGAAAGATTGTGTTTTATTAAACTCCATCTGTTGATAGCTTTACGCATAATCCCATGCTAGGATTGCTAGTTAAATGGCATGTCATCGAAATTTCAATTTTTTTTACTGTTTAGGAAACAGTCTATTTTTTTCCTGAAGCGCGGGGCCCCTAGGCAGTTGCCTACATTGCCTAATGGATAAAACGGCCCTGGACTACGGCACAAAATATATAGGTACAGAAGTCAATCTACATACTGTGCGCGCTCTCACAACGCACACATAGACACCGCTCACAGACACGACATCTCGGAGCGCCTCGGCCCGCTCGTCGAACAATTCCGACTCAAACGCTCAGTAGAGTGCGTCCACCGAGCGTAGTAGGATATAAAAAGTGAAGTACCTACATGCATGAGATTGTCTTATGTACCTTTCATTTTGTGACTACGCGCCGTCGCGTCGACGACTTGGGATTCTGTTTGGATGCTACGCGATTTAAGAACTTCTAAAATACTTAACCATTTCATGTGAAGTTATTTCACAAGTGGGCAAAATTTGCATTTCCTGACTTTCTTGCACGGATATATAATACTCAAATTCGTTTACATTAGCTCCAGTATTTGATGACAAATTAACTGTTGATAAAGCATTGTCTTGTTTAAAGCTTGCGCCTTCGTTTGACGGCAATTTGAGTGTAGGAAAAGCATAATCAAACAAATATTTAATTGTTCCATTTTTAGAAAACTTGATACAGTTCTTTTCGAAGTGGTCTTCACATATTCTGTATTGTTGTCTCGCTTTATCATCAACGAGTTTAAGAAGGAGATCTTCTCGACCGACCGCTACGAGCCAATCATGTCGACTGAAATAAAAATAAAATGACATTAACGCATACCGAATAGTGTTGTGCTCTGTAGCAACGCCACCGTATATTTTATTATTATGATAAACCCATCTTTATGTACGGCTGACGTACATAGCGTACATGCATTGTTTGTGAATGTACGCCTTTTAATTTAAAAGAAAAAAGTAAATTAATGTGGCGTCGCTGCGGAGAATTCTCACTAGCAACGCCACCTGTAATCAACATTTGTAGACACAATTTCAGCTATTTCTCTAAAGTTACGTAATGTACGAACGCTGTGTATTATGTACACGTGATCAGTGTGAAAAAATATGTTAATTCCAAACTTTAATTCTAAACTCACTCTATCTATTCACACTCATGATAATGGCTGCCTTAACATAACAAGTGATGCTGTGCGAATTTTTGCACTCGAGTGTATTAATACACCAAGGGTGGATCCAGCTTTAACGCCTTGCCACAGAGTCGTATTTTTTTTTTGTGGATAAAATTATCCAAATGACATCCCCCGTCCTTCGGCGGACCGGGAGATAGTGTCAGACTCTTACTGACTAAAAAACCCACCCCGATTCTTCTTGTTTTTCGTAACGGGGCCGAGCTTCCCTTTCGGATAACCCTGACCCCGGTAGGCTTCGACCCAGCTGGACCCTTGGTGTTGCTGACAACTTTTTTTATTTTTATTATTATTGATAGGCTCGCGTTTGACCACTATATCACCTGATGGTAAGTGATGATGTGGCCGACGATGGAGCACGCTTGCTTAGAAGTAACCTATTCACTCTTGACTTAAAGACCCTTAGGTTGTAGCTATCAGGAAACACAGACTCCGGCAGGGAATTCCACTCTTTAGATGCACGCATAATGAATGGATATAATAATTAACGATAGAAATATGTTAAAGGCAACTAGGCGCCTTTTAGGCTACTTCAGAGACGAGCTATTTGAAATTCTCAAATCACAAAAAAAAAACTTTTTTTTTTTAATAGAAATCATATCCACCTTATGGTCTGTGTTATTAATAAAGAATTACGATCGTCCTATTAGTTTATGGTTGTTTAATTCCGGGGAATTCCCTGAATTTATCTTAACTACTATGTAACCAAAATAATGCATTGAAGTGATATGTATTTATTTTGTCAGTTATGACGACCACAATTATCTACCTATTTAAAAACAGCACAATTAATTTAAGTACAATTATCATAAAGGCCGCGAATTGAGATTATCAAGAAAACTTCAAGCTTTCGTCATTTGGCTACTTCTCAGTTAATAGAACGAGTGAAACAAAATAGAGAAAGAAATACTTAAGGAAGATGACATATAACATTTTGCTTTTAGTATTGCTGCTCATAGTTCTATCTAAAACATAGATAGTCTGGTAAAATTATTATAAAAACCTTTGAGACAGGAAGAGTTCTTGAAAATATTCAATTTTTTGTTTTAAATTCCACAACTATCACACAGCGCAGTCTAGTCCCAAGCTAAGCAGGGTTGTGTTATGGGTACTAGACAACTAATAAACAAACTTATATATTTCTAAATACATACTTATTATAGTTATAATTACATAACGTAAAACGAATTATTTCCACAAAGAATCTCTTCGAACCTACTATGCTCAAAGTACTTTTAAAAGAACTTGGTTATCAAAGTTTCTCTATAATACTAGATGAATCCCCGATGTAACAACAGAGAGATGCGTTTTATTTTATTTATAGCGATTTTTGACTTTTAGACTACTTTAGGCTGTAAGTAGCCGATATCTTCTGTAGTTAAAATTCGGCTAATTTAGGCACTATGAAAAATTGCGACATCAGGTTCAGCCTTGTTGGCAACACTGATTGCCAGTCGGCCCTACACGCCCTTAGATATCACGTGCTATAGCACGTGCGCGTGGCGCCTTACTTGTCCCTAGCCCTATTCTAACCGTATTCTGTGTACCGTGTAATCGTCATCTATATTTAATAAACTTTGTACAACCCACGCCCACGTGTAATGACGTGTCTTTAATCCAAAAAAATGTCTAAAAATATTTAGAATTAGGTATTTACCTAATCCGATGGTAGGTAATTAACTGAATTTAAATAATCTTTGTACTTATGTCTTTTATATAATTTATTTTAAATAAAATGTCATATCAAGATTGTTTACTATAACTGCCTATACTTACTAGGTAGATAAGGTATTAAAATTATTAATATCATACTTTAATATATTATTGATATTTTAAATATTGTATTATGCAGGGTATCTTTGACATCAACGCACAAACGAGTGCCACAAATTTAGTACATAATTCTGGAACCCCCAGTGGTGGAAATTGTAATAATCTATTTATCTAATTCACCACAAATTGTGTTAAACTATCAAAATTAAACTAACTCAAAATTTCGTAACTGTGCTACTAACTGTTGAAGAATTCTCAAATGAGGAGACTATCCTGGCAACGTCATCAGGTTATATCTATGCATTCAGTGAAGTTACGCAACCGTATACAAAAGTTCAGCTCAATCAGGCATTGGGAAGTGATTCAAATCTTACTATATATAAATATGTTAACACACATTTACCTACTACGTACATAGATACTAACCTATTCATTTAGATTCCTACAATTGTTTATTAAAAGCTTGTAACAACAATAAAAAGGTGAAAACACGTCGCAAAAAGGCACCTACTTGAAAAAGTAATAATCAAATACTCACTTACCTATTGTACCCCATGGGGTATCTAAAGAATGATACATTTTTATTTTTTCTAGTATTGTTCATACACACAGTACAATAGACCACCATTATTAATATTAAATGTACCACGTTTTTACGTTAAAATATTTAAAGTTGTACAAACAAAACAAACAGCGTGCGTCGTATAGACCCTACGATTGTCCACCGACTGTGTAACCGGTTTTTTCCAGTATCGTCGCAGTCGCAAGTACGCATCGCAACAAGCGGACGGTGGACACTCACACATTCCCCGCGCGCTTGTAGTATTGCAACCGATTCGAGCGGTTGCAGTGTTGCCTACATATACCACCAGTGAGTGCTAAAAATCTTCTCAAATAGTGCTAGATTGCTATGGATTTCCAAAAATAGTGCTATATGAAATAAAATCACATGAGTAAAATTATTTACCTTTCTTTTTAAATGAAAAATATTAGTTATTATTTTAAATACATGTATACAAACAAACAAAAAAAAAGACAAGCTAGTAGAAGAATATCCTGGCCAGTGCCTCGCCAGCCTCGCACCACACTAATCACACCACTATCCGGTCTCACACGCTCCTGCCTCCAGTTACTGAGCGAGCTAGCGTCGCCAGACGACGATTTCTAAATATCCATTAGGCATCCATTTGCAAATAACAGTCACTCAACATCACACAAAGAAATCCCACCAAAAACTCATAGACTTATTGTCTATGTGTAATTCCATAGATAATAAATCTGTGTGTCAGTAATACGCTTAGATTAAATACCTATAGATATCGCCACCGCGTGGCCACACATGAGACAGCACTATAACACTAAAATGAGGTTATTACGTAAAGTTTTCCATAAATATGACCACAGAAATACACTTAAAACTTAACCATAGGAGTCTATTTGTCATACATACACTAAAACTATTACTTAAATTGCCGAAATTATTCTAAAGACATAAAAAATAACTCGAGTTGACCTCAAAGTGACAGTGATGGGCCTTTGAGAAAAAAAGCGGCACGCCGAATGAGACAGAGAATGTTGTTTTGTCTCAATTTTCTTACTTGTTTCGTATATATGCTTCTCACTTTCGCACTTCCATAGAGTCGCATGGCTATATCTAGAGGTATATAATCTAAGGTAATACGAAATAATACGAATGTGTTTGTTACACTGCACGCATGCTGTGCGTGTGTGCGTTTTATTAGAATCTGAAAATTTCGCTTGACTATTAAATAGTGCTAGATTGAGTGCTAGGTGCTGTATGTTCGATTTCAGTGCTGGCCTTGTGAAAATAGTGCCAAATCTAGCACTGAAAGTGCTAAGTTGGCACCACTGAGCGGTTTTTTGAAGCTTTGCCTCTGTACGGTTTATTTACTCATGTGTCCATGGTATTCGTTTGTGCGTCGATGTCAAAGACATCCTGTTTATGTGCCTATTTTTTAAGCTATCCAGCTATAAGGCCTTTTGAGCTATCCTGTTTGCAGCAGCAGTTCCTTTATAATAATAACTAGCTGTGCCCCGCGGTTTCACCCGCGTTTTTCTCGTTTCCGTGGAAATACCGAGATAAAATATTGCCTATAATTGCCTCCCTCAATAAATGGACTATTGAATATTAAACAGTTTTCATATCAGATCAGTATTTCCCAAGATTACCGCGTTCATAAATGTATTTATTATACTCTTAAAAGATCTTATACTTACAATCATCACCAAATATATTTCGAAAAAGATTATTACAGGATTTTATGTTGATAAAAAACTCTATGGCCCATAACTCATTAATAGGTACCAACTTACACACGTGATAACTTTTAAACGAAATATCCGATTGAGATGAAACAAAAAGTATTTTACTTCTACATAAATACTCTTGATAGCATAATGCTTAATTTCGATAAAGATTAATATTACGATACATATTTAACGTAGTTTTTTTTCTTCACACGATTTAATAATCATTTTGAACACAAAATCGGTTATTGTGATTAAACCATGATAGCTAGATATATGTTCTCGCGGACTTTTTTGTAGGTCTTAATGGGATCTACAACCCCGTAGTACATCATTTTGTTCTATTGTCAATAGTTTTTGCAGCGCACGAAAAATAGGTTTTCGATTTTACACCTTGTGTTACAAAATAGCAATTTTATTACGGATCCCTAATTTTGAAAAGAAAAAAACATAGCCTATAGCCTTCCTCGATAAATGGACTACCCAACACTGAAAGAATCATTGAAATCGGACCAGTAGTTCCAGAGATTAGCGCGTTCAAACAAACAAACAAACAAACAAACAAACAAACAAACTCTTCCGCTTTATAATATTATAGTATAGATAATAGAGGTTCCCCTCTCTGGAATCCTGACCGCCGCTGTAGTTGGACCCTGACCCTGTTCCCTATACCGGTGGCTACTATTTTTTATATTTTTTAATGTTTTTTTTATATATTGAAATATGAAAAAAAATATAAGTACCTATATATATAGGTATGTGTTTATCTAAGTACTCTAATTAAATAAAGAGGTAAAGTTTATGTTTTTCTTTATTTATCTTGTTCAACACAGATGTTCATTATATTGAATATTATTACTTAGCTAGGTATACTTAACACAAAGTGCCTGTATTGTAAAGCTAAGATATTAGTTGCATTATCAAATTATTATTGTTTACTTTATTTTCCACTAGGTTTTGACCGCGACTTCGCCCGCGTACATTAAATAACCTATGTTACTTAGGGATAAAGTAACTTTCTATCGGTAAAAAAAAACTTACAATCGGACCAGTACTTCCAGAGATTACCTCCTACAAACATAAAAACAAACTTTACCTCTACATTATATTAGTGTGGATTAGCTAATTATATTACTTCACCTAGATTTAATTAAGATTTATTATACAAAGCAAAAAAAGAACCTCTATTAATACGTAAATAAGTTTTATTTGCAAACATTTGATAGAACAAAGATTTTCTATTACTGTAGGATATATAAAAAATCTTTGATTTGGAACGCATACCAACAAATGTTTATCAAAAAGTTGTAATAGCAAGAAAAAAGTAAAACACACCGTATAATACGCTATTCATATTAAAAAAAGATACTTACTTAAAAAAGTAATAACCAAATATATTTACTTACTTTTTGTACTCCTTGGGATAGTTAAAATATGATATATTTTTATTTTTTCTAGTATTGTTCATGCACACAGTACAATAAACTACCATTATTGATAAAAAAAAATACCACGTTTTTAAGCTTAAAGAATTTAAACTTGTACAAACAAAACACACAATGTGCGTCGCATTGACCCTGAGAATGTCCACTGACTGTGTCTGCGGGAACCGGTTTTTTCCAGAATAAACATGCGGCCAGTGGACAGTAGGGTTGCCTACTTTTATTAGAAGAAATAGAGTAGATATGTCTGATTTCAAATGAGGTAAAAAAAAAGTATCATATTAAGAAAAAATTTAGGTAGATGTAATTAGCGTATGGTTTTTTTTTTATTTATTGTAGATAAGTTATTTAGTTGTTTAAATAAATAGTAATTTGAAGAAAACCTAATAAACTTTAAGTTTACATATGCAAAACCCGAAATACGTGTCTTTTTGTGTAAAGATTCTATGTACAAAATTTCATAACTATATCATGAGAAATCACAAAGTTATAAGCTTGTTAAGTCTGCAAAAATATGTAGTAACCGGGCTATCTTGGTGACTGAGGGGTTGTTTTGCATCCAGCTGTTTGCTAGCGCCTAATACCGGCTATGACCTATGTTTGTCTAACTTGTGACCTTTTTAAATATTTTTGGGAAAAAATATAACTGAGTAAAAACTTGGAATCCATTCTACTGATTCTGAACAAACTATATTGAGGTATCGCATAAACAATACTCTATCGGTTTAGGTAAAACTAAAGGAAAAAACAATCTTTATGTCTTTCTATTTAAAATAAAATACATAAATCATAAAAAAGTCATATAAGGTTTTTTTTTTAGTTTTAAGTATACAAAGTTCTTACGGTTTAGGTAAAAACGTAATTGTAAACATTTATAGATATTCTTTTGACGTGACAACGTCTTAAATTAGGTTGCGGCTGGGAGTCACTTATGAAAAAGTGTAACGCTCGGTAACGTTACGATGAGTCACCGAACGAGAGAGAGGCCCGCCGAATGCCTTGCGTCTCTCTCCCACTCAACTATGATCGGTCTGCCGCGCGCGCAGCACTAGAGAATTAGGCGCATTGAATC
The DNA here is from genome assembly GCA_929112965.1 of Mythimna albipuncta. Classification (NCBI taxonomy): domain Eukaryota; kingdom Metazoa; phylum Arthropoda; class Insecta; order Lepidoptera; family Noctuidae; genus Mythimna; species Mythimna albipuncta. Next base: position 4,724,872 of record OV815988.1, read on the forward strand.
GGCGCATGGACGTTGTCACGTAAAATCTTCGCCCGTAAAACCGACTTTACAGGCAACCATTTTTTAGACCATTTTTTTGATAAAAGACATGTTAAGATTTAGTTAACTACCTAAACCGATGGAGTATAAAAATAACGTTGTAGAGTACAACAATACTCTATTTTAGAGTACGGTCAACCCTAGAGGACACGCACACAATCCCCGCGTTTTTGTAGTAGTGCAACCGACTCGCGCCCTCGTACGCGCGGTTGTATGATGCTTTGTCTCTGTTCCGTATATCGTTCCGTTCCGTTCTACTCATGTCACCCTGGCGCATATTTTCAGTGGCGGATTATCCATGTAGAAAGAGTAGCAAATGCTACAGGGCCCGCACATTCAGGTTTTTTCGCCCGTATGCTTCAAAGTTTTTGAAATGACATCGTTTTTTTGCAAGACTTCTACTGTTTTTTTTTTTTTTATATATATATTTTGAGTAGATTATGAAGGGTCAAAGTTTACGCAAAGTAAAAGATTTTCAGAGGTTTTTACTGGATTAGTCTGACACTTTATGTTTTGATAATATCCACAAGATAGTCGGCCTTATAATGTTCCCACTGTTGGGACTCAGGCCTCCTCTCTAGGACAGGGAATGGGCCGTAATCCACCACGCGGGCCCAGTACGGGTTGGTGGATGTCACATATCTTCGAGTTTTTGATTTTAGAACATGCCGGTTTCCTTACGATAATTTCCTTCACCGTTTTGAGAACAGTGGTGATGAAATAAATTAAACAAAGTAATGCGCCTGGCTGGATTTGAACCCGCGACGTACAATTCGTAAGTCGGGACCGTTATCACTCGGCCACCACTGCACTCCTCGTTTCCTAAATATCTAATAAACAATGAAATGTACGTCGAGTTGCTCATTCAAATATGTACTTACTTTTATAGAACCAGCGGTTTTCATACTGTCTTGCTTAGTTTGCATATTTATGGATTCTTCAGTTTGCGTCGACACATCTATGTAATCTTCGTCAGAACCAGCGCTGGAGCTACTCGATTGATTTGGAAGTAATCTTGTGGGTAAAGCATCAGCCTGCAACTGCGGCTTGTATTTTATCAGTGTTTTATCAAAATGTAATGAGCAAATGAAATGGCAAGATAGCTTTTTATTCAATAAATCTGGTCTGCCCATGGCATCAAGCCATTTCTTCCGTCTGAAAAGATACACAATAACATATTTTTATACCACAACATATATACAAGGTTTAAGGGACAGCCCTCCACAAACTTTAAGGGTTTGCTCTGTAGACGAAACTGAACTACCTTCCACAAGACTTTTTTTCAGGAAACGAACAAAAAAAATCTGCCTCACCATACAAAATTATAAACTTGATTGGACAGTTTGTATGGAGAGGCCGATTTTTTTTTTCGTTTCCTGAAAAAAATTTTTGTGGAAGGTTGTTCAGTTTCATCTACTGAGCAAGCCCTTATAGTTTGTGGAGGGCTGTCCCTTACACCTTTTATACCACAACTAACACAACGCCGTCTAGTCCCAAGCTAAGCCGAGCTTGTGTTATTAGTACTAGACAACTGATGAACATACTAATATATTTCTAAATACATACAATTATAGATTATTACACCCAGACACAGAACAAATGATCGTGTTCATCACACAAACATTTGTCCTGGGTGGGAATCGAACCCACGACCTCCGGCATAGCAGTCAGGGCCACCAACTACTAGATCAACAGGTCAGTCAAAATGAATCTATTTTGTTTTTCCTATATTTTGTTAATTTTGGTTGTTAAAGTAAATGAACTCTAATTGATGTAAGGGTTGCCAATTGTTCTCTAATTATAGAGTATTGTACTCAATTTTTCGGAAGATTAACCGATTTAATGTCTAAAACATCTGATTACCTAAATGAGAACGAGTGTATTAATATAATTTATGGGAAGAAACAAAATCGTCACTAACGGTCAAAAATTATTACATTAAAATCTTGCAATAGAATTTAATTACATAAATATAATTAAATTGTTATATTTAAGTATGTAAGTCTTTTAGCCACATTACCAGTAGACAGTGATGTGGAACAGTTTTTTGCCGCCATATTTTAGATTGATTTTACTTAGTTGTATTTTTTTTTATTTTACTGTAAGGGGCCATCCATAAATTACGTCACACGTTAAGGAGGAGGGAGGGGATCGACCAATGGCGACATTGTGTGACAAAGACAATACGCTACGCTACTGGACGCACGTCGTCCCCCACGAGTCGCCGGTCAACGCCCGTTTATTCATTTCAGTGAGTGTATTGAAAAAGTCGTTAGAAACACGTACTTTGTCACTGAGATCTTGTACCAAAATGTACTATTTTGGATAAAAAAGTTTGATTTTAACTACGCAATTTTTTTTTTTACTTTTTGCAAAACAAATTTTTCTTCGTATCAAAAGAATTGTACGACTACTGAACAATTTCGCTGGAGCCAGGGTTTTTTATAAGTGTACCATCTCTTTGCAATTTATGACCGAGATTTCATTCAAAATCACAGTCAAATAATAAGTCAATACGCAATTACGCACCTAGTGTCTTTTAACGTACGCTAATTGCGTTCCGAAAAATAGAGTAAAATAGGTAAGTAAGTAGTCTATATTAGAGTACATTTGGCAAATCTAGTTGGTACAGTACGGCCGAAAAATGTTGGTAGATCGGAAGTTGACGTTCCGAACCAGGAGCGTAGTTAGGCATGGGCGAAATGCCCTCTCCTCCACAGCTTTACACGCCTCGCTCAAGCGAGAGCTCTTTAAAAACGAGGATTTTATTTAACTTTTTATAGCTTTCGTCCAACCACTCTTTCAGGTGATGGTAAGCTCAAGGACGAGGTTGAATTTAATTTATTAAAGAACTAGCTTTTGTCCGCGGCTTCGCTGCCCCTCTACCCTAATCCACCCTACTATACTTTACGCTACCCTATTCTACCTTACTCTACCCTACCTACACGAGATTTGCGTTTAGCAACACATTTAGCGATTCATTTTTATATTATAGATTAAGGCCTCGCTGATGCATCTTCACCCACTTCTAAAGTCCACGTTACGCCTCTGTTCCGAACTATTGCGCATACTGGAAAAAATACGCATTCGCCATATGGTTACTGCGGGATCACATGTTCGAAGTTCAGACCGTACTTACGTTAGTACTTATTCTCATCTATGTTCAGACCGCTCAACATATGCCGGCCGTACTGCACCTATCATAGCGATTTTAGTTTAATAGGTACATCTTGTGAAACCATAACCTAAAACACTTGCTTTCATCTTTCGAAATCTAAATAAGTACGTATTCAGTTCACAGAATAGCTACTTATAATAAAAACAACATAACTCACCTTCCTTCATCTCTCGGCAATGTAAAAAACGACAACTTTTCATTAGTCTTTTGACTGCGACATCCTTCGACTTCACAACAATAACGCATCGTCAATAATGTTATAAATATTATTAAACCTCTAAGTAAACACAGTTGACAGAGAATTACAGAGTTTTGAGCGGAATACGTGTGTTTATTCAACCCGATTCAAGGTAGTACTGAACTAAAATGGGCACACATGGGTCACGTAAGCCGTCTGGGCGCGTCGGTCTCCATAAATTATATATGGCAACTAGACTTGTAGAGCTACATAGACCGACGCCCTCCATCGCGGCATCGCCACGCGACGAGTTTGTAATCCAGCGGGACCACTTGTACTAGTTCGATAAAAAACTAGTAGCATTGTTTTGTTTGTTCAATGTAACTCACGAATTTATAGACAAGATCCAATAATAATTGTATTATATTTATTGACCAAAAAGTACACACACATACATAAAAAAAAAACAAGTAGTAAGTTGAGAAATAATAAAGTTCTCTAGGTTGTAAGTTGTAAATCTACACTTCTATTATTATTTTATTTTATATAATTATACTTATTGTATATTATTTTACATTTATATCTACACTAATATTAAAAAGACGGAAAATTTGTATATTTGTATGTATGTTTGTAATGAATAAACTCAAAAACTACTATGCCGATTACAAAAATTATTTCACCATTGGAAGGCTACATTCACCCTGAGTGATATAGGCTATATTTATTGCCAGTGTGAAGCCGGAACGGGCCGCTAGTATATTACCGGCCGTTAGTACAGTTTAATTTTTTTGTTTTTAGGGTGTAATATCGGGAAATACTGGTCCGATTGGTAACATTTTTCACCAATAGGAAGCTGCTTTATTCCTGAATCACATAGGCTATATTTTATGAACGCGGGCGAAGTCGCGACCAAAATCTAGTCTGTACAAATATAACCGTATTGTGTATTTTGAGAAACAGTGAACACTTGAACAGCCTCAAAACTCTTATACACTATTATTGTGACAACAATTGATGGACGATGTATAATCGCCAATAATTAATCGCTGCAGTTTATGTGTTCTGTTTTAATTGTAAAGAGTGCATAGATTCAATGTAAGTAACCTCAACTATTTTTTAGGGTTCCGTAGCCAAATGGCAAAAAACGGAACCCTTATAGATTCGTCATGTCTGTCTGTCTGTCTGTCCGTCCGTCTGTATGTCACAGCCACTTTTTTCCGAAACTATAAGAGCTATACTGTTGAAACTTAGTAAGTACATATATTCTGTGAACCGCTTTAAGATTTTCACACAAAAATAGAAAAAGAGCAATAAATTTTGGGGTCCCCATACTTAGAACTGAAACCCAAAAATTTATTTTTCATCAAACACATACGTGTGGGAGGTATCTATGGATAGGTCTTCAAAAATGATATTGAGGTTTCTAATATCATTTTTTTCTAAGTTGAATAGTTTACACGAGAGGCACTTCCAAAGTGGTAAAACGTGTGTCCTCCCCCTCTAACTTCTAAAATAAGAGAAACGAAAATTGGTTTGAACGAGATCTAGTAAGTAGTTTTTTTTTAATACGTCATAAATCTAAAAAAATACACTATTATTAAAACATCGATCAAAGTTACAACAAACTACAAGAACTTTTATATTATGTTACTTGCTGCTACGGAACCCTCCATGGGCGAGTCCGACTCGCACTTGGCTGGTTTTTATTATTATAATATTAATTATTGGTAGGCTCGCGTTTGACCACTATCTCATCTGATAGTAAGCGATGATGTGGGCGACGATGGATTACGCTTGCCAAGAAGTAACCTATTCACTCTTGACTTAAAGACCCTTAAGTTGTAGGTAGTTGTAGTTGTATCTATGTTGTTGATAGAAATAACAATTAATCTCCTCATTCCACCGGGGCTCTAGGTTCTATTATGCTGAAACACTTTCTGTTTGGGCAATGAATGCTTTTAATTGCCCAAACAGAAAGTGTTTAACCTTTTTGAATTTTTTTGTCGTTTTTCAATGTTGTTGCTATTAATGTGGTTGTTTGTTATTGTTATTTGTTGTGTTATTGTTATTAACTATATTATTTATCAAGTAAATTTCATGGAATAAAAAAATAAATATGCATCTATACTAGTGCATTTAAAATTTATCATAAACATAAACTTTTTTTGAGTTGGTAATGGGAGAAAAATGCTTCTTATCCACTCTTCTCCTTTTTCACGAGATTTTTACTTTTAATTTTAAATACAAAATAATGCCACTAGTTTGTTCAATCTAGCAGGTGGTCCCGCTAGATCGAAACACACGTCAGTTCACGTGTGCGTCAGTCTAAGTAGTTCTATCCCTCTCACACATGTGACGGCCCAGCCCACTGCCACAAAATAGATAGGTACAGAAGTCAATGTTATTTTTTTTTGTGGTCTCTCGCATTCAACCTAAGACGTTGTCGTCTGCTTAACCGGACTTGTCTGTGGCGGCCCTGATACAGAAACAAAACCTCCCCAGCCAGAGCTTACTTACTATACTAAAGCGACTACGCTAAGAGCACCCCTTGTGGGGAACGAGCCTCGGCTTAGGGCGTCGCTGAGGGACGGCAGCAAGGGACGGGCTGAATCGAACAAAATTTTATTATTTTTTAAATTTTTTTAATAATTTTTTTATTCCTTCGCTAGGCGATCGCACTATACACCGCTAAATTTTCATCGTTTTATTCACATGGAGGGTCGATACGGTACATGAAACACTATCGATTTTTAGAGATAAAATTAAAAAATAAAGTACCTTTTTTTTAAATCTCGTAATTATTTACTATTATATATACGTGCGTAAATTAATACGAATTTTGAAAAAAAGGTACTTTATTTTTTAATTTTATCTTTACAAATCGATAGTGTTTCATGTACCGGATCGACCCTCCACGGGATTAAGACGATTAAAATTTAACGGTGTATATTATTACTGTGATACTAGGGTCAGCGCCTTGTTGTTGTTTGTAGATTGTCTTCTGTACTTATCTATTTTGTGTCACTGCTGCCAGTTGTCTCGTTAGCAAGTTAAAACTAAAACATTCCATTTTTTTTTAAATTGTTCTAAACGATTGGTGACCAAGTTTTTCTTCATTACAACTAAATTTTCTTGATTTGACCGAGCTAGGGATATAATCTATATACTTAAACTACTGCTTATGGATTTTTTTTAATGTGTCTTATACTGATATTGATCTATTTAACGGGTTTGTACCTACTTGGTCGGTTTGACCAAACGTACCTAGGCATTACCTACATAAATTACATAAACTGTATTGATAAGTTAAAAACTCTGTTTTCAAACATTAGAAATACTTACACATTTTAATTCGGTTTAAAACCAAACTCACACTCGTTGAGTTCGTCATTCATGAACGTGACTCGCGATGCGACGTTGCCAGCTCGCTAACACACACGCGCACACATAAAATGCGTTGTAACTAGTGATGCAAGAGACTCAGTCGTTTAAGGCCTTTAAAAAGGACTCGACTTCATTTTAAGAGACTCTAGTCTGGAAAGAAGACTAGAGTTTCCAGTCTTTATTAATAAGACTTGAAACCCTGAAGTCTTTTAACTAAAGGACTAAAAGGCTTAAACGACTCGAGTCGTTTATAAGGCTTAAACGACTCGAGTCGTTTCTAAGAAGGCTTAAACGACTCGAGTCGTTTATAAAAGTACTCGCGCTTCATGATGTTTTACTGAATCGTGCTTCATATTCAATACAGCTCAAGCTGTTTAAAATCTGATTGGGTGGGTAATAAATAATGCCTAAATTAAAACAATGAAGTAAGTACATACATAATCACACCTTTCGATGTCAATAATACCAAAATACCTACTGTGGCGGACTAGCCCCTGTTAGGAGGCGGTGACGGTAGCAGGCAGTACCCTTTGGCTACCGAGCCCTCGGGACAGTTCAACCCGATTTTTGGCGTACGTTGCTCGTTGCGCTGGTCACGTACGCCACCACGCACCCCTGAATGCGTACGTTTTCGAATAAACTCGTTACAATGTCTACTTTCACATAAAATAATAATCTTTTGCGTAACTCAACATATAAAAAAATTTCTAGAACAAAAACTGCAAAAGATACATTTTCGGTCATGTTTTGAAACAGAAATCTTTCGATTTCTCACCCAATATTATACCAATTGTCAATCTAATGGCTATATTATCATTTTTTAGTTAAGTTTTAACTAGGAATACAGTAATGGTGAGAATTGGATACAAAATAAAAAAGGTAAACATCAGTTTACAATTACGTAAGCGGGATCGCGAACACTACAAAATTCGATCATTTCCAAAACTATGCTATCTTGAATCTATGGTTCCTAATATACTATATCAGACTTAAAAACATTAATTAACCACATGGAACATCTATCAGGTACCAACAACATAGATAAAATCTCTTTCAAAACAGTTAACTAACAAATTTACATTTTCACTAAATAAGTTCGCACTTTCTTATTCATTCTTATTGGAATCTTATTAGTTATTCTATCTTGAACCTTACTAAATTAGGAAATCGTTAATTAGAGGCAAAACAGAGACTTAAACTAACATAATTTTGCCTATACTTTTTTTTTATGGTGGGAAAAATCATGCATTAACATCCCCCGCCCTTGGGCGGAGCGGGAGATAGTGTCAGACTCTTACTGACTAAAAGACCCACCCCGTTCCTTCTAGCCTTCATACCGGGGCTCGAGCGCCCTTTCGGATAACCCTGGCCCCAGTAGGCTTCGACCCGTCTGGGTCCCTGCTGTTGCTGACAACTCCTTGAGGCGCGCGGGAACAGTGCGCGCCGTCGACGACTTGGGCTTGATCCGGACAGTTACCAGACGGCCGGACAGCGAGCTACCCATTGCTCACTGTCCGCAAGCCCGCGTCTACGTTGGCCGGAAATCGGGATCAGAATCCCGGCGACGGCGGCGGCGATAACGCCGTTGCCTGATGCGTTCGGCCTCCTCCTTTGCAAGCATTACTGCTTCGCAGAAGTCGGCGACCGCCTGCCACTCCTCCTCGCTCCGGACCATGGCCTCAACCAAGGCCCGGCGCGAGAGGTCTCCGCCGCCGATCGCCCCCACGAGGGCACGGCGATGCTCCGCCCAAGCAGGGCACACCTCGACTGTGTGCTCCACCGTATCCTCCGGGCGTTCCGCACAGTGGCGACACCCGGGCGTCACTTCCGCATGAATCCGGTGTAGGAAACTCCCGAACGAACCATGTCCGGAGAGGACCTGCGTCATGCGGAAGGTAAGGACGCCGTGAGGCCTTTTCAGCCACGCCTCAAAGAGGGGACTTACCGCCATTTGCCTATACTTTCGTAAACATAACATAAACAAAACAAAACTTAGAAATATGTTACACGAGGCTATCCTATAGTAAAACTCAGTCTATTATTTACACTAACCTAATAAGACATAAGTTCCTAAACCTAATAAAATCAAAATAAACATATAAAAAGTGAAAAACATCCTATTCTAAGTTTAAAACGTACATAAAAACTACTTGCGTGCTAGGTGGCCCCGACCACTACTTTCGCCCTGGTGCTTGCAAGGGACCTCTGTCGCCGACACCTACCTATTTCTATTAGTAATTTTGTTTACTTTAACATCCTGAAAAGCTTTCGTCGTTTTTTTTAACAACACAATATTAAACTAAGCAGTAAAAACAGTGAAATAAGTGAACTTGCGTTTTGTCATAAATTACTCATCATAAATAACACTGTGCACAGAATTTATTCGTATTCTGTAACCACTATAATTATTACAAACACAAATATTTTCTTGAAGATCGCGAAAATAGTAAGCTTCTAAATAGTTACGTTTCTTTAGTTTCATTAAAAGACTCCCGACTCCCGAGTCGTTTAAGGCGTGAGTCCTTTTAGTCCTTTAAGGCTTTTAGTTGTATTAACCTTTTTACGTTACGACTTAGCTTTTTTGTTATGAGGTTAAAGGACTGCGACTCAAATTAGTCTTTAGTTTAAGCCTTAAGACTTCAAGACTTGAGGGTTAAAAGACTAATTTAGTCCTGAGTCGTTTAAGTCGTCAAAAATAAGTCTAGTCTCGTTTTAAAAGACTTAAACGACTGAGTCTCTTGCATCACTAGTTGTAACACGAAAGAATTCCAGTGCCGTAATGTTGGCAATGCGGAAAAGCAGTGTTGCTGTATTTTTAGTAATGAAATTACTTAACATTCGGGAGATTAACTGATATTTCGTTACTTTAACAATCGTTTTATAATTTTCTTTTTTTTTCTTTTGGTAAAAATTACAATATTTTAAAAATATTATTGTCCATACAGCTTTCCAGATACGGACCGGATATTAGCAGCGTTCGGTAACTAGTAGTACAAATTTTGCAGGGCTGATTTTTTTAATTATTTGGCTGCTAATAAATTTACAGATTTCTCTTTGAACCCCTGGATAGACTGCGTGATAGTATATGGGTTCCGGGGTTGTGACAATAAAATTGATTACATCTTTGCCAATCACATTGGTCCATCCATCAGTAATGAGAGTAAGAGCTAACGATTTGCCCAATTTGACATCGATTGCATCTTTTACCCTTTTGTACTCTTGATCGAGAAGTGTATTGCTCAAAACGTATCATCATCAACATATCATCGTATAAGGAACTGTATAAGATGAGTTTAAAAGATAGAATAATCGTTTCCAATGTTCTGACTCAAGCAGAGACATTGGCTGTCTAGATGCATGTATAGAGTCTGTATAAAAAGTCAAACGACTTGGGTAATTGTTAGATCTGATGCATTGACTATCAGATTTCATTTCATTTCGTAATATAATAGTATATTCTGTCTAAAAAGTTTTACGACTTGAGTAATTATTAGGGTAAAATGAAATCAGATTTAGTCAACACTGGTTCAATAATCAAGGTTGATTAAAAGATCTTGATCATTGTTTACTAATAGCAGAACGTCATAAAAAGTATATCGAAAATAAGTATCTTTTAAATGATCAAATACTAAACCTACAAAATACCCAAGTCGCTTTAACTTTTTAGACAGACTTTAGCCCTTGCTAGTGCATTTATATCATTGTGACTTACTGGTTGCGCCAGGAACATTGTGTTATGAGAAACATCAGAATTAATTGTGGAAGACGACGACGGCGGCGACGTTGGTATCGCTGCTGGCGGTCCCTTGGTTGAAGATGACGGTGTCATGGTGGACGGAGATGGAGAAACTGTTGCTTGTGGAGATGATTGCAGTATTGTCGGAACGTTGTTTTGTTTATATAAATTTTTCACGTCATTTGGGCATTTATTACATTTTGATAAATGTCGTTTTAATTTATTGGCCATTGCGTGCTTATATTGCACAGAACAATAACTACATGTAACATGTTTTTTACCGTCACTTTCCCACAACACCAAAAAATGTTCCCAAACAGTACTGATAGGTCGCGGCATAATAAATTGGATAATTAATATAGCAAAAAACACGTCCGTTCGTGAAATGATCACTGTTAACACTGGCATTAGCTGACGTGGCTGTTCGATTCGACCGAATTCCACCAATCCCAGAAATGCGACGTTGCCGTTCCAACTATCGTGTGCACGCGCGCAATGGTACTACCTACCTTTTGATACGCAAATATGTTTTCTTTGTAGACCGTACTTTTCACTCAAAATTTGACAGATCGAGTTTATTGGCTTTAATTATACAAAAATTGTAATGCTGAGGAAAAAATTCTAAAGACACTTTAAGCCTTACCACGACCTTATAAGGCGATCCATTTGACGAACTAAACTGCTCCAGCTCTCTTTCTCGCTCGCACACTTGACATTTTAACACGTCGTTATGACAAGGCCGGTCTTAATTTCTTCTACACACTACATTACACGGAGTCCGGAAAGAGGCTTTGCGGAGCCCTAGGGTTCCGCGGAGCACACTTTGAGTGTGGCTGAACTATTGTGTTAGAGAATGGCAGTTATCACATTGCCACGTACCCCGCAGCGTAATGCGTGAAAACACGTACTTTTGGGATTGCAAATCTGCATCACCGTGCGGGTTTTTTACGCAATAAGCGCAAGGATGGATGCGGGACGCACAGAAACGTTCGATGTGGCGACACTTGGGGGAGGCCTATGTCCAACAGTGGACGTGTAGGTATCGGCTGAAATGATGATGAAGTGCAAAGATCACACGAAATACCAACAATAAAGTGATTCCATATTGTATAACCTTTCAATCGTGATAATGACAGACACAATTGAAAGACAATAGGTGCGCGAACGCCGGCGTTCGCTTGGGGTTTAATGAATTTTATTTCACAAAATAGGTGTCAAGTGTACCACGATAATTGTTATATGTAGGTACATATTTAAATAATTTGTTTTAAATAAAGGACCTTATGAAATTTAAACGCAAATTTTTTTTACGCGTCACTCACGTTACTTCCGTATTTTTAACAGGCGCCGGGGCTTTTTAACTCGTAAGTCATAATAAAGACAGCGTTAGCTATGGCATGGCGCCACCTGCATCGCGCAAAGTTCTCCGTGCGATTTGAATACACAGGGTAATTTGTAAAGCAGGTTTGCTGGACTTTCTCTGTTCCGCATACCCACAACCTGGTGACCCTCGACTAAAGAACGTCAGCGCAGCCTTCGTGCAACTATTACTTCGTGAAGTCATCATCACTTCCTCAAGCTGCTCGACAGCGAGCCATACAGCCAGCACCTATGGCTATAAAGGGTATCCTGACGACGAGCATGCCTAACTGGTCATCACCCTCGACCTTGGCTAAGCACCTTCGGCCAGTACATGAAGAGCCATGAAGAACCTCTCCTGGTCAACCCCAGCAGTCAAGCCCTACGTCGCACAGCACCGCTCTGACTCCCTGGAGCTTGCAGCAATACTCGACTCACTTGGGCATCACCCCGACTCACCGAGTCATCACCGCAGATAGTTCCGCCTCACCGAAAACTATGCGGTATTCGGATTCGCAATAAAACAATATTTTATCATTTAAACGTATAATATACAGAATGAGGTACATATTATTATAAAACATGTTCAGGGCAAATAAAACTAAATACAAGCTAAATTATGAGATCTGATAATTTGTTTTCACCACACTACATAAAACTTAGGACTGTAAATAAACTTCTACCATCCACAATTTCTAATTTTTTTTAAAGAGGATTGCCCAGCCTCTATGTTGTTCCAGGCCAAAGACGGACATCAAATATTACAATCAATGATAAAACTTATGTTTTTTCCATAAAGTTACTTTTTATTTACCACATATTGTTTATTATAGCAGCGCTCATTTGGAACTAAGGGAATACATATTTTTTTTATGGCAAATTTAATGAACAAAGTATTTTTTCTCTAGTCAATTGTCCGATCATGGCCTCAAATGGGCAATCCCCTTTGTGGTGGCTTTGGAAAAAAAAAAACAAAAAGAAAAATTTTGCTTGCCATAGCCTGTAAGCGGAGTTTGATATTTCCCACATTTCCGAAAATGCTTTTTAATAGAATACAATGCGTTCCAAATAAGATTGCCTAGTTGTGACGTCACGTCATATTGTTAAATTAATGAACTAGTAAGGTAAGCAAAACAATTTTTTTTTTATGTAATTTATTTCCGAATCATGAACGTTAAAAGTTTAATCAGAATCCAGTTCTTCAATTTTGTTCATCTGAGTTCTTTAATTTTGCTCAATTTCTTGCGATCAACCGTATATAGTCTGTCTAATAAGTCAACCAACTTGGGAATTTTGTATAATATTTAATTATTTAAAAAATACTTATATTCGATACTTTTTATAAGGTTCTTCTGTTAATAAACAATGATCTCTATCTCTTAATCAACCTTGATTATTGAACTCGTGTTGACTGCATCAGATTTAATTAAATCCTAATAATTACCCAAGTCGTTTAACTTATTAGATAGATTCTAGAACTATCATTATCCCAAGAAACAAGTGACTTACAACTAAAATTCGCGTTGCCAACAACAGACTTTTTATTTCTTCCAAAAATTCCCAAGTCATTTGACTTTTTACACAGACTATAGGTTCTCGAGTGACCCCGCTAGCACAAAAATTTAGGTACAGAAGTCAATCTACATACAATGAACGCTCTCACAACGCACACATAGACACCGCTCACGGACACGATATCTCGGAGCGCCTCGGCCCGCTCGTCGAACAGTTCCGGCTCAAATGTTTCTAGTCGGGTGAATTGCAGCGTGTTTGGGACATGAAGGGGTGGGTTTTCGCCGGGTTTCGTGATGGAGTATTGTTTTTTGAAGGAGATAGAGGTGAGGAGCCGGAAGCGTGGTTTTTTGAATTTTTCACATGAATTTTGAGGTTGTGTGGGGGAGGTGTTGATACAAAGTTTTGGATCTTTTTATTGCCTACAACTTTGCCATTTGGCTTTTTTCCGTGGGACTTTTGGTTTTGCCGGAGATCCGAACCGTTTTATTCCCCTTAGGGGGTCGCCCCCACCCCCTTCCCGACCTCGGGTCGCCCGTGGATTGTTTTTCCTTTCATTTTTATGGTATTCTCCTCCTTTTGTGATGGGTTTCATCCTACTATTCGTTTTTTTGGTTTTAAAAATTATCGACACTGGTCTATTACTTTTTCATTACTTTTATGTTTATTATGTTAATGTTTTTAAATTATTATTAATGTGTGCCTATAATTTATATGTGTGGTGTTAAACTGTGGTGTTAAACTGTAAGTGTAAAGGGTATAAAAAGTGAAGTACATACGTGAGATTGTCTTCTGTACCTGTCTATTTTGCGACGCCAGATCGAAACATATTATTATTTATCAAATTGAGCGACTGCACACTCGTTTCTACAATACAGTAATATTAAAACTTATAATAACTTACTCCTTAAAGTTTTAAACGTAATAATAAACATTGCCATAGGAATGAAATTCACTTTGGACGTTGAAGTCAAAGTTATAAAAAAAAACGATAATTAACAAGACTATAACAAAACAAAAAAAACGTACTTAATGGTATAATTCTCTTATTTTTAAGGAATGTTCCAACTTCTAATATTATTATGTATACACCGTTAAATTTTAATCGTTTTAATCCCGTGGAGGGTCGATCCGGTACATGAAACACTATCGATTTGGAAAGATAGAAATTAAAAAATAAAGAACCTCTTTTTCAAAGCTGAGCGAGTTCAATGACCATTGAACTCGCTCAGCTGACTTTTTCATAAAGAAATTAATTTCGTACGTGCGTAAATTAATACGAGTTTTGAAAAAGAGGTACTTTATTTTTAATTTTTTTCATAACTCAGCGTTGGAAAGCCTCGCACTAGGTGTACCGATGATCTGATGATGGTCGCGGGAATCCGATGGATGCGAGTCGCACAGGACCGGCGACACTTGGGGGTGGGGGCTATGTCCAACAGTGGACGGGCTGGAAAGATGATAATGATGATGACGATATTAACATTAACTGAATCCTTCTTCATCATTGTCTGTCTCCTCTTTGACTTCGCCAACTCTTAAAAGACAGCGCCTGAAACAAAAATGACATAATCAGCCTTTCAATGGGAACATTCTGCTGTTGGGACTCAGGCCTCCTGTCTAGGAGAGGGAATGAGCCGTAATCCACCACGCGGGCCCAGTGCGGGTTGGTGGATGTCACATGTCTTCGAATTTTTGATTCTAGGACATGCCGGTTTCCTCACGATAAAATAAATTACACAAAGTAATACGCCTGGCTGGGTACCTCGGTATCGTATATACAAGGTGTAAGGGACAGCCCTCCACAAACTTTAAGGGCTTGCTCAGTAGAGGAAACTGAACAACCTACCACAATTTTTTTTTCAGGAAACGAAAACAAAAAATCCGCCTCACCATACAAAATGATAAACTTGATTGGACAATTTGTGTGGCGAGGCTGAATTTTTTTTTCATTGAGAGAGGTTAGGGCGGCGGGGGTGCTTGATGCGCTTGCGTCGCGTCATAACGTAAGTAGGTATAGCAGCATACAGAGTTGAAATGTGTTAGATAGAACAACGAAATCTTGAAAGTTTGTTTTTGGTAAATAAATTATGTTTTGCAAAAAGTCGTAGAACAAAAGTTGTTGTTTATGATGTTAGTAATATGGACTATATTACTAAATTGCGGGGTTGTTAGTGTTTTACAAGTAACCCTGTTTATGGTCTAGTTTATCAGATATCTCATATATATATATATATATATATATACTCATAGCACAAGCTTTGCTTAGTTTGTGACAAGAGGTGCTATTCTCTAAGAAAACAGCCTTGAGCTCAGCGCTGGCACAGCGACGAGTCGTGAGCGCAGTAAATTGAATTAACAATCCAATGTAAAGGGGCATAGTGTTGTTAATTCAATGTACTGCGCTTACGACTAGTCGCTGTGCCAGCGCTGAGCTCAAGGCTGTTTTCTTAGAGAATAGCACCCCAGATGGCGTTGTGTCGTTGTGTGTAAGTATTGCAATATTGCCATTTTGTTCTACAGTAGGCACAACGGATCTTGAGCGGTTGCGCAAAAATCAAATATTCGGTCTCTTTAGTGATGCGAAGTGAGACGCGAAGGCAGGGAGTGTCAGTGATTGGCTCGCCGCGCCATCGCGTCATAGACGTCACTCCTCATTCGTTGCCTGCGTTGCTGCATGTATCAACGAAGACGATTAGCTCGCCAATGTATGGAATGCGCAAAGCGATCCCCACTCTGACGCCGAGCGGTCAAGATACGTTGTGCCTACTGTATACCACGGTACTTACCCATCTAACTCTATAACGCGCCGGTGGCTACTCGACGCTCCCGTTCTACAGTACTCGTCTTGTCTGTGTTGTCTGTAAAGAAATATAAGAGCGTTACGAATTGGTTTTTATTTAATACAGGTCGCGCGGTGAATCAAGATTGCTCGGTGAAAGTAGTGGGGGCAATCGGCGCATGTGTACAATTGCGCACAGAAATTCTTAGTATGTTAGGATTTTATTTTTAATTTCGCATGTTTGAACCTTAGTAACATAACTTATAATAACACTGGTTTTTGTTTGTAATTTATCTTGTAAGTAGGTAAATTCAAAAAAGTAAAATTAAAAAAAAAAAAAAATTAAAAGAAATAATTTCGTTAGTTTCTTAACTTCGTAACAATTCACGTCGTAAACCATTTTTCTGGCTAGCCGTTTTAAAACTTTATTTTTAACCATTTTTTTTACCACTACGTATTACTAATACGATAACACAAGCTGTACGCAACAGTACCCAAGTACAACAGTATCCAATGAGAGGCGAGAACGCAACGCGGGAATTGAAGAGCGACTCAATCTACCAATGACGTGTCGCCGACGGCGCACATCCGCCCGCACGTCGCCAAATAGACCTTAGAATTGAATACTGCGCATGCCCCTTCCACTTTTGCCGAGCGATCTTGATTCACCGCGCGACCTGTACTAGCTTTTGCTCGCGGCTTCGCTCCCGCTCTACCCTACTCCACCCTACTATACCTTACTCTACCCTAATTATCATTTTTTGTTCCATAAGAACCTTCTCCATAAAATAACAAACAACAACAAAAAAAAAAAAAATTTGCGAAATCGGTCCAGGCGTTGTTGAGTTATGCGCTTAGCAACACATTTAGCGATTCATTTTTATATTATAAAAGATTATAGTAGGCGACAGATAACCGAGGATTAAAGTACATTGTGGAAAGACGTGCAAAGAGGCTTATTGGTAATCCAGATTTGGTTAAGTCCAACCTTCAAAGCCTTGAGCACAGGCGTAGGGTAGCCAGCCTTTCGGTGTTTTACAGTATGCATTTTGGAGTATGCGCAGGAATTGCATGACTTGATTCCGCCATCGCAATTCTACCATCGGACAAGCCGACGTACGGCGAATATTCAGCCTTACGTTGTTGAAACCTCTACGGTCCGGACTAAGCGTTTCGCCTCGTCGTTTATATAGCGTACGTCGAAGGACTGGAACAGTTTGCCTGCTGCGGTCTTCCCGTCCGATTATAATTTGGGTGTGTCTTCAAGTCTAGAGTGAATAGGCTCTTAATAAACTAGTGCGCCTCACCATCAAAGATTGCATCGCTACTTACCATCAGGTGGGATCGCAGTCAAGCACTAGTATATCTCAATTAAAAAAAAAAACTTGACTTTTTCCTAACATCTCTGCGTAGGTATCCGAAAAAAAAAACAATGCACTGCTTTTCATTACTAGATCATGTAAAGGATCACGATACATGTCGATTCAAGACAGCTTTTATTTATGTCTTTATTTCCGTGTTTGAAATAGAATAGAATAGAATATAGAATAGAATAGAATATCGTTTATTTAATAAAAGTGGCACGTTTAAAAATACAAAAACAATTTTAACGCATACATTGCATTTGTTGCCTGAACTAGGTTGGACCTGTATTTCAGGAAGAAATGAACAATGTCAACAAACATAGGTTTGTTTGGCGCCTACCTTAGCCACTAGCAGTGGCTTCGCCCGCGTGAATGTAGGGAATTAGTTACGCTAACATAATCGGCCTTGTAATGTTCTCTCTCTGTGACTCCGGCTTCCTCTCTAGGAGAAGGAACGGGCCGTAATCCACCACGCGGGCCCAGTGCGGGTTGCTGAATTTCACATGTCTTCGAATTTTTGATTCTAGGACATGCCGGTTTCCTCATAATGTTTTCCTTCACCGTTTTCAGAGCAGAGGTACAGAAACAAATTACACAAAGTAATGCGCCTGGCAGGGTACGCTAGTAGAAAAGTTTAAATGTACGGGAATGACGTCATCTCAACGCTGTCACGTGGTCAGAACCAAAGATTCTAGGGCGTGGTCAACCGAGGCGTTTGACGCAAGAGAAACGGTTATAAGTTGGCTAGGGGGGCTGGTCTGACAACCATACTAATGCCATCGCCTGATATTCTACGGCACTGCATCATGGTACTTACCCATCTAACTCTATAACGCGCCGGTGGCTACTCGACGCTCCTGTTCTGCAGTACTCGTCTTGTCTGTGTTGCCTGTAAAGAAATATAAGAGCGTTAAGAATTGGTTTTTATTTAATACTAGCGGCTCGTCCCGGTTTCGCACGGGCAATAAATATAGCCTATGTTACTTAGGGTGAATGTAGCTTTCCAATGGTGTAAGAATTTTTGAAATCGGCTCAGTAGCTTTTGAGATTATTCGTTACATACAAAAATACAAATCTTTTTATATTATTATTATTTAATACTAGTTGGTCAAAGTAGAAAGTTATCCCAAGAGACAATACTAAATTATCATCATCTTCCCGTATTATTTGAAAAATATAAAAGAATCACATATCTAAATGGGATATGTGAAAAGTGTTTTTTTTTTTTATGATGGGAAAAAATCATGCATTGACATCCCCCGCCCTTGGGCGGAGCGGGAGATAGTGTCAGACTCTTACTGACTAAAAGACCCACCCCGTTCCTTCTAGCCTTCATACCGGGGCTCGAGCGCCCTTTCGGATAACCCTGGCCCCAGTAGGCGTGAACAGTGATATGAAAGATAAGAAAGTTAGTGATAGCGTGACGGGTGACAGCAGACAGGACAGGATGGAAGAAAAAACGCGCTGCGCCGACTACATTTAACACGGGAAAAGGTCAGGAAGATGATGATTATTATATTATTATACATAATCACATTATTTATTTTTTGTGGAGCTTTAAAGCGACAGAATTTTTGGTCAATACTAATTTAATTAATTCCCTTTCTCGCTTGGTACCTGCCAAGGTTCCCCAAGGGGGAGCTCCACAAGCACACAGGTATTCAAAGCACATGAGACACTATTGAGAACCTAAAGTTTCATCCATGTGAAACTAATTTATGTCAGAATGCTCTGGGATCTTTATATATTTTAGTAATACATGTCGCACCTCCGCTCAAATAGTGACACAACTGAAAAAAAAATCGTTTGCAGAGAAGCAAGAATATGTTTGCAGAGGCGCACGTCGATGGCTTCCACGCCATTGTTAGACGGAAATCAGCCTCTCTGCTCTGCAGAGTGCGGGCTAGCTCCAACTCCATCCTGAAGACCATAGCGGACAGGTACGATAATCCTTTGTTAGGTGATGTTGTTCACCGATGTTTTAGGAACAACCACCTTATTTTAAAATAATATAACATTAAGGTTACTAACATAGGTTATAAGTTTTCTCTCATTTGTTTATCAACCATATGGATGTCACTAATCCGAATTAAAGATTATTATTATTTTTTATTATTATTATTAATAAGCTATTAATTTCAGGTCAGATGTTGTCATATTTGTAATTCAATTATTTTCCCACTAGTGACGCATTTTTTGGTATTTATATATAGCGTTATATACCTGAATTATTTGAATTTAAAAGCCTTTTTCTCAATAATTTCTATTTGAGCGGAGGTGCGATGTTTCAGCCCTCCTCTTCACATCATCAAGGGAACACACTAAATACGGTATAAATAATAATAATATGTATAATAATAATAATATTCCACAACTATCACACAACACCATCTAGTCCCAAGCTAAGCAGAGCTTGTGTTATGGGTACTAGACAACTGATAAGCATACTTATATATTTCTAAATACATACATATTATAGATAAATTACACCCAAACACAGAACAAATGATTGTGCTCATCACACAAACATTTGTCCTGGGTGGGAATCAAACCCACGACCTCCGGCATAGCAGTCAGGGTCACTAACCACTAGACCAACAGGCCAGTCAAAAAATACGTGAAAATAAAAAGATAAATGGAAATAACTTACAACATATCCTCATCAGGTGGTTTCACTTTTGCATCTAACGAAATTGGATCCTTTTGATCTTGACCACTAAAAAAAAACATAATTTAATAAGCAACCAATGCATCTGTAATAAATATGATATAGTGCGTTTCACGTAAAGCGGCGATTTGCTAACTCGTATACTCATGCCTTTATTGATATTATTTCTTTTTTTTATGATATTATTTTTAAAACTTCCTCTGTTTTATCGTAATCCAAATTGAAATAATAGCTCCATTCCTAAGTCGTAAATTGGATCGCGTTACAAACTCGTAGTAGCAAAGCTTGTTGGCACGCCATCGGCTATCGGCCCTCGAGTCGAACGGCGAACTACCCGTTGCTCGCCGTCTGCAAGCCCGTGCTTGTGGTGGCCAGGAACATTAAACCCTGCTGTATTTCTGTTCATTCTGTTAGACAGTACTTACCGTGTAGACGTGTGGTCATTTTTTCTTGATATTCTTTTTCTTTTTGAAGAACTTGGTTGTATTGAGTATGTCTGGTTAGAACTGCAATAAAAAAAATATAGTTTTATAGTTATCGGCACGAATATTGAGCGCTTGGCGTCAGAGTGGGGATCGTTTTGCGCAATCCATATATTGGCGAGCCAATCTTCATCGTTGTTAGATACATGCAGCAAGCGAAGGGAAAGAATTACGGGTGAGTTTATGACACAATGGCGCAGCGAGCCAATCACTGACATTCCCTGCCCCCGCGTCTCACGTCGCACCACTAAGGGGACCGAATATTTGACTTCTGCGCAACTTGAAGCCAGCGCAGCGATCCGTGCCTATAACTACACCTTAATGTAATTTTTTTTTTTTGGGCGGAGCGTGACATAGTGTCAGACTCTTACTGACTAAAAAACCCATCCTGTTCCTTCTTGCCTGTCATACCGGGGCCGAGCCTCCCTTTCGGAAACAGACCCTACGCCCCAGTAGGCTTCGACCCTGCTAGGCCCCTACGGTTGCTGACAAGTCCTTGAGACGCGCGCGGAACACTACGCGCCGTCGACGACTTGGGTTCTTTGTTTTTTAATTGGTATAAACCAGTTCTTGACTGCGATACCACCTGATAGTAAGCAGTAATGCAATCGTTGATGGTGAGGTTCGGTCCGGACGGTCGGACGGCGAGCAACCCATTGCTCACTGTCCGCAAGCCCTCGCCTACAAGTCTGAGGATAGATGGTGGGTATTTTTACCCTCCTACCCCCACCCTCTATTTCTTATTTCATAATTTCTATGATAAAACGACGTTTAGCGAGTCAGCTAGTTATTTTATTTACAAGGTGTAAGGGACAGCCCTCCGCAAACTTTAAGGGCTTGCTCAGTAGACGAAACTGAACCACCTTCCATAAATTTTTTTTTCGAGAAACGAAAAAAAAATAATCGGCCTCTCCATACAAATTGTCCAATCAAGTTTATCATTTTGTATGGTGAGGCGGATTTTTTTTTCGTTTCCTTGAAAAAAAATCTTGTGGAATGTTATTCAGTTTCTTAAAGCTCAAAGCTTCAAGCTCTACTGAGCAAGCCCTTAAAGTTTGTGGAGGGCTGTCCCTTGCACCTTTATATAATTACATGAAAAACATTGGTTAACGGAGATTACTTACACTTTCATTTCCTCTTCATCAGGCGACTCGGACTTCACTTCTAACGAAATCGGGTCTTTTTGAACTTGTTCCCTGAAAAGCCAAAATAATAATGTCTTTATAACAAGCTGTAAGGACATGAATTGTTGATCCCAACCTTTTAAATGAAAAATATCTTTAAAAGAAAACTTCAGCAAAAAAAAAGAAAAGAAAAAAGCGTTACAAAAAAAAAAAGAAATGCAAAGAAAAAAAGAACGAAAAAAAAAAAACATTATTATAATTATTTTTCAGGTCTACTAATCACGAAGACGAGAAAAATTTGTATTGTAAAATTTAAAATTTGTGTGTATAAAATGTAAAACTCCTTCAGTTAATAAAGGCTATTTTATTTTATTTTATTATGAAAATCATCGCACAATAACGGCTTGTTCGTCAACTTGTCTAAGCAATTTGTGCCAGTTGGCACCTTCCGATTTCACCTACTTTTTAGGGTACCGTACATCAAAAAGAAATAACGGAACCCTTATAGGATCTGTAGCCTGATTCACGTAAAATCAAACAAGCCAAATATCGTTGAAGTTTTATAGACGTTCGATCGAAGTCCTATCCAAAAGCGGTATTCACGATCTATAGACTTATTTCCAGTTACATTAACAAGTATTCTACCAGGATAATGTAATACAGTTTTTTTTTAAATCGACGAATTTCAAACGGCTTTAAAATCGTTGTCGTTCAAACTCGATTGATGGATGTGAATACGGAAATGGTCTAAACGACTAAATCGCTACGATATCGTTACGGTTTTTATTACGTGAATCGGGCTACAGTTTGTTGTTTGTCTGTCTGTCTGTCTGTCTGTCAAGACTCTTTATATCTCGAGAACGCGTGGAGGTATAGAGTTGAAATTAAAACCTTCAGGTCTGCTGTGAAAAAATCAAACTTCTAAGTTAACGAATAAAAATGATACGGCCATTTTTGTCGCAAAAAACGTGGATTTCCATACTCTCAAAGATCGAAATTCATAGGGTACTTCCCGTTCTTTGAGGCGTGGCTGGAAAGACCTCACGGCGTCCTTACCTTCCGCATGACACAGGTCCTCACCGGAAATGGCAAGTTCGGGAGGTTCCTGTTCCGAATTAAAGCGGAAGTGACGCCCGGGTGTCGCCACTGTGCGGAACACCCGGAGGACACGGTGGAGCACACAATCGCGGTGTGCCCTGCTTGGGCGGAGCATCGCCGTGCCCTCGTGGGGGTGATCGGCGGCAGAGACCTCTCGCGCCGGGCCTTGGTCGCGGCCATGGTCCGGAGCGAGGAGGAGTGGCAGGCGATCGCCGACTTCTGCGAAGCAGTAATGCTCGCTAAGGAGGAGGCCGACCGCATCAGGCAACGGCGCTCTCGCCGCCGCCGCCGGGATTCCGATCCCGATTTCCAGCCACCGTAGGCGCGGGCTTGCGGACAGTGAGCAATGGGTAGCTCGCTGTCCGGCCGTCCGGTAACCGTCCGGACCAAGCCCAAGTCGTCGACGGCGCGCGCTGTTCCCGCGCGCCTCAAGGAGTTGTCAGCAACAGCAGGGGCCCAGCCGGGTCGAAGCCTACTGGGGCCAGGGTTATCCGAAAGGGCGCTCGAGTCCCGGTATGAAGGCTTGAAGGAACGGGATGGGTTTTTTAGTCAGTAAGAGTCTGACACTATCTCCCGCTCCGCCCAAGAGCGGGAGTTGTCATAAGATGATTTTTCCCATCGAAAAAAAAAAAAAAAAAAAATCCTGAGAGGCACAAAGCAAGGTCTTACACAATAGGTATAGAAAAAAAATTGTAAACAGTAAAAAGGAGATAGACGCTCGATGGGCCCCTTAGTTTTGATTGAGTGTCAAGAATATTTTCTTATCAACTACCCATCACATTTTGAGCAACTACACCGTTAAATTTTAATCGTTTTAATCCCGTGGACGTTCGATCGGGTACATGAAACACTATCGATTTGAAAAGATACAAATTAAAAATTAAAGTAACGTTTTTTCATAATTCATATTAATTTACGCATGTACGAAATTAATTTCTTTGAGAAAACGTCAGCTGAGCGAGTTCAATGTACTATAGTTAATAGTCGGCGTTGCGTACAAACTACCTACAGGTCATTGGACTCGCTCAGCTGAAGTTTTCTTAAAAAAAAAAAAAATCGTACATGCGTAAATAAATACGAGTTTTGAAAAAAAAGGTCCTTTATTTTTTAAATTTTATCTTTACAAATCGATAGTTTCATGTACCGGATCGACCCTCCACGGGATTAAAACGATAAAAATTTAGCGGTGTATATTAACCCTTTAACCGCTTGACGAGTGTCTTAACGTCCTATTCGCCAGGGTCGTGTGTTAGCGACTGGGTACTCCATCTCGTTTAGCTCTTCAATCCCAATAGGTGACAGAAGAGCTGACGAGAACTGTGCTCACATATTAGAAGCGACAAGAAATTATGTAACCAAGATCTATGTAACTCATAATATGATTTAAAAAGAGTGTCCCTGGAGTTTCTTGTACTTTCTTCTCAACGAGATCTATGCTTTGGAACGTGCAATTTAGCTTTACTTTTCTTGGACTGACCGACATTTGACTATTCCAAAGTGCCTGCAAATGGTCTATTTGAGATAAATGATTTCGATTTGATTTGAGATGGGAGTATTTGGTCGTGAATGTGCCAGTGGCGTAACTATATCATCTGAGGCCCGTGGCAAATTTATTAGATGAGACCCCCCATTATGTTACGTTGTGATTTCATTATAATAATTTTTCTAAAATATATTTTGGGTTACTTCTTCTGAGCTCGCGGCTCCTAAGATCAGGGGCCCCGTCGGCCCTGGGGCCCGTGGCATTTTGCCAGCCTGGCCATCCTATAGTTACGCCACTGGAATGTGCGAATCTGGCGGAATAAACGCGAGACTGTTTATTACGGAATTGTAATCTTTAAAGTTATCAACACAACACGTAAAGAAAATTTTAATTTTCGCGGTGTTTTTAGACGCTTTCAACTCAAAATAGATAGGTACAGAAAACAATCTCACGTATTTACTTCACATATTATACCTACGCTCGGTGGACGCACACTAATGAGCGTTTGAGCCGGAACTGTTCGACGAGCAGGCCGAGGCGCTCCGAGATATCGTGTATGTGTGCGTTGCTCGAGCGCGCTTTGTATGTAGATTGACTTCTGTACCTATCTATTTTGTGCTTTCGATTAATAACTAATACATAACGGACAATCTCCACAGGTTGGGGTTTCCTAGACGGTTCTGATCTTCTGTGTTTGGTCGGCGTCTCTCTGCAGACCATGTCCCACCTTTTGTCCAGCATCACGTGCCGTGTCACGTAGGAACCTAATCACAGCATCAGCGGACGGCATTCCCGTGACCGAATTCTGGACCAAGTAAGGAATTTAACTAGTTTTGCCATCGATACGCTAAGAAGAATGGACTTACTTATTTATTGCCGACGCATTTACTGGTTCTATATTGATTGCAGGTTCTTCACTGAAATTAAAAGAAAAACACGATTAGAATAACTCTAAACGCTGCTGTAGGAAAACGTCGTAAGAAAAAAATGTGTTAGGATTTTTTATTCTAGAAATTAATAAATTGTCATTAAAACCGAATATCTCAAACTACTCGTAAAAATAAAAATTTGGAAGATTACGGTTAAATTTTAAAATAATCATATTATAAAGGGTGACTGGTAATTAGTGACCGATAATTACACACGTGATTGTACTCATGATTACAGACAACTTTCCCTAAGAAACTTTTTTTTTACTCATTATTTAACTTATAATATTTAACCAGAACATGTTGGTACCTACACTGATTACATCCATCGATGGGTTTGCAAGCGGCGCGGGTGCACTATCACTATAGGCTAGTGGCGGTAAAAAATGTAATTAGTTCGTCTTTTAGATTATTCAAAAATAAGGGACACGTTTTTTTTTATTTGTATAATAAACTAAAAAAGGACAAAGATATAGCCCGTTAAAGTTACGTGTGATGTCACGCCTGTGCTGCATTTTTTCACACGGGTTGACGTCACACGCAACTTTATTGGGCTATATCTTTGTTATTTTTTGTTTAATCTAAAAAAGAAAGAATACGTATCAAATATTTTTTTATAATCTAAAATACGGACTAAATAAAATGTAATTATTTTGAAACTGGAAACTACCCTATTGTAGGTAAGGTACACGAGACAAAGGCGTGGGCTAACAGCTGAAAGCTCGCAGGCGCAAGCGCGCGAATTTGCGCGAACGGCTATTTTATTATTGTGATAAAACTAATGAGTATAAAAAAAAGTTTCTTTGAGATAGTTGTTTGTGATCATGAGCACAATCACATGTATTAGTATGGGTCACTAATTACCAGTCACCCTATATTAATACTTGAAGTACCGGTGTAGTAAAACAGTAGCTTTAATGCCCCACTATGCTTTTACTTTTCGCGGGTTACCGCTTTTAGCGGGTTCAATGACCCGTAGGTAGTAGTCGGCGTTGCGTACAAACTATCTATAGGTCATTGAACTCGCTCAGCTGACGTTTTCTTAAAGAAATTAATTTCGTACGTGCGTAAATTAATACGAGTTTTGAAAAAAAAAAAAACTTTATTTTTTAATTTTATCTTTACAAATCGGTAGTGTTTCATGTACCGGATCGACCCTCCACGGGATTAAAACAATTAAAATGTAACGGTGTATATTAAGGTTTCACATAAACTAAAAATAACGTTGTGTTCAACTCACTTGTAATATTCGAATGGTTCTGCCTTCACGACGAGCATTTCACCTTCAGGTTCAATTGTTATACTGCAAAAAAAAAAAATCATCATTATAGATTGTGTTCCAGCAGCTTTTCAGAAATTCAGAATGTATTGAAGAAACTTAGCGACTGAAAAGTTGAATGAGAAGAGTTTGTCTCGGTATGGTTACATAATATTTAGGTACAGAAGTCAATCTGCATACTGTGCGCGCTCTCACAACGCACACATAGGCGCGGGCCACACAGAAGAGACGTAAGACTAGGACTCGTCGCGGACGGGGCGGAGACGAGACGCGGACGCGACTTTTTAAATTTTATAGAAGCGACGCGACGCAGTCGTGCAGTCAGCATTCAACAGTCTGATTGGGTGAGACGAGAGAGTGAGACCGCTCGCCCGGCGCGGCGCGGCTGGCACCACCCCGCGCCCCGTCTTCGCCCCCGCCGCATCCCGTCCTCGTCTCCGCCGCGTCCGCGCCCCTTCTCTCCTGTGTGTTTTGAACAAAGGGCGCAGACGTAAAAGCGCTGCGCCCGCGCCGCGTCTCTTCTGTATGTTTCGCGTCGCGACGCTTCTATACATTTTGTATAAAAAGGACGCGGTAGAGACAAATGTCCGCGCCCCGTCTGCGTCTTACGTCTCTTCTGTCTGAACCGCGCCATAGACACCACTCACGGACACGACATCTCGGAGCTCGAGCGTCTCGGCCCGCTCGTCGAACAGTTCCGGCTCAAACGCTCATTAGTGTGCGTCCACCGAGCGTAGGTATAAAAAGTGAAGTACATAATTATAGATTGTCTTCTGTACCTATCTATTTTGTGGTATGGTCATGTGATGAGGAGGGATAAGTTAGGCGATTGCCACACTGCCACGCATCACGCTGCATGTTGCGTGTCAACGCACCTACCCGCGTACTTGCAGGAGTACAGATCTGCATCATCATGCGGTTTTTTTACGCACTCAAACGCGTAGGTGCGTTTTGTTTTTCACGCAGATTTACTCATTTTATACAAAATCACGCACGGCGAGACGAGACTCAGTGTGCCATACCTTGCGTGTCGCCCCGCACCCACGCGCGTGGATGCATTTTCGGTGTGTTGGATTAACAAGCAACGTTAAAACACGCATTCACGCGCTACGCTGCGTGGTGCAAGGCAGTGCGATTATCGCCTTAAGCCAGAACTACACTGCGCACACGTGTGCCACACACGCCGATCTGGGCACGTCGGTCTCCATACATTTTATATGGAAACTGGACTTGTAGAGCTACACTTGATCCACGCCACGCGACGTCGTTCTACGTACAAATTCAGCAGTGTGTTGTGGATCCAAACTTGCGACTATAAATCTTTCAAGTGATGTTTCTAAAGTAGGTATAATAATCCGCGTTTTTCTAACACGACTAAAAGTTTAAATCGAAATGATTAGACGAGACATAGTGCTTAGAATACCTTCACTTTCATTTTAAACATTATCAGTTAAATCATTTTAGGTTCTCTGATAGTACTTAAATCAAGAAATTATGTGTAACTGGTTGTA
This sequence comes from Mythimna albipuncta, assembly GCA_929112965.1. NCBI lineage: Eukaryota > Metazoa > Arthropoda > Insecta > Lepidoptera > Noctuidae > Mythimna > Mythimna albipuncta. The sequence goes on from OV815988.1 coordinate 4,752,981, forward strand.
TATCTAACAATATATCTCAAATATATATTATGGTAAAATTATAGGATCTTTTTCCTCGGAGTTTTTAGTTTTAGGAACCCTTCTTCTTCCTGCCCTTATCCCATATTACTTGGGGTCGGCGCAACACGCTTTCTTCTTCCATTCTGTCCTGTCACTCGTCACGCTATCACTAACTCCCTTTTCTTTCATATCACTTCTCACACAAAGGAAGGCCGAATCCCTAATTTTCACGAAAACTGAAGTAACGGTTTCGCCATCAAAATTGAAAATAAGATATTCACCTATATGCCACTTCATGAATTTATCATTGAAGGCTTTGGTAAATAAACACCACACACTACCACACCACAGACTACCGTAAAACGGGGTGAATAGAGACAAAACTTTAAAGGGTATTTTTTCAACATTTGAATATTTTTTTGCAGCATTTAACTATATCAATTTATTAATAAATTGTTATTCTAAAATATCAATGCTTTGTTAAAGGCCGATATTATGGTATCAAAGTGAAAAACCAAACCAAAGTTTTGTCTCTATTCACCCCTAAGTCCCAATTCACCCCGTTTTACTGTACCCCTGTATTATTTTAAGTTCTTATCCATCCTAAGGTTGTCTGGAAGATTTCGCTGTCAGATAAGACCGCCATTGCACCAAGTTCTTGAATAAGCTGTGTTACTTTTTGATGTACAATTAAGTTTATTCTATTCTATTCTATAAATCAAACTCACTCTTGAGCGACGTTCGGTTGGGTGACCTCCTCGATGTCTGAGGCTTCGCTTGAACTGAAACAAAACAAAAATAATAAGTTTTCAATGTGCAATAATTTTTCGTAATAAAAAATAGTACAGTAAAATGGGGTGAATAGAGACTTAACCCATTGTCTGCCGGAACGCAGATCTACACGAGACACAATGGCTTTTTAATTGTGTCTCTAATTACGGCATTCGAGAGGTTAAGGGTGAATAGAGACAAAACTTTAAAGGGTATTTTCTCGATATTTGAATATTTTTTGCAGCATTTAAATAAATCAATTTTTTAATAAATTGTTATTCTAAAAAATCGATGCTTTGTTAGAGGCCAATATTGTAGTATCAAAGTGAAAAATCAAACCAAAGTTTTGTCTCTATTTACCCCTAAGTCCCTATTCACCCCGTTTTACGGTACATTTGGATACAAGTGAAGAAAGTTTAACATTCTGACTAACGAGGCGGAGTTCGTCCAACCGTTAGGCTAGGGTCTTATTTAGCGAATGTTGCAGTGATAAGAGTCTGTCTAAAAAGTAATACAACTTCGTTAATAAAATTATTAGGATAAAAAGAAATCTGTTGTAGTCAACACTGGTTCAATAATCAAGGTTGATAAAGAGATCATGATCATTTTTTACTATTAAAAGAACCTTATAAAAAGTATCGAATTTAAGTATTTTTACATAGAACGTGACAATACGACATGTGACATCCACCAACGCGCACCGAGCCCGCGTAGTGGATTACAGTCCATTCCCTCCCCTAGAGAGGAGGCCTGAGTGCCAACAGTGGGAACATTATAAGGCCGACTATGCTACAGGTACTTTTGAAAGGTCAAGAAATCAGTGTGTCAGAAAAAATGATGCTGGATCTCTATGGAGAAGAATGTGCAAGAAATTCCACTTTCACATTTATTCCGCCAGGGTCGCACATCAGCGATCACACACTCCATCTCGTCAGCTCATCTGTCACCTAGGGGATTGAAGAGCTAAACGAGATGGACTACCCAGTATAAAATAGTATAATACTGTTTTTAACAGCATAGTTGGCAACCCTAAATTAATAGGACACGAAATCAGTCGTCGGAAAAGGATTTAACACATACCTCTCTGCCAGGTTTTGTCTCTTGCACACTCTGCGACGTTTCCCAGGGGGTCTCTGCGGCATTCCAGCATTCGCAGCCGGTGCTGGCTTGCCAAAATTCTGAGGGACCGACTCCTGCATGGCAGCATTCCGTCTCGCTTCCTCCTGCAGTATCTCCAGTACCGTCGTCTCGCTCACTCCCACGGCCATAGCAGTTCGATATTGCAATTTGGACAGGTTGATCAGTATCATTTTGGCATCCATTTTCTTCAATACTTCGAACTCATGCTCCAAGTAGTGGAATACTTTTACGATAAACACCCGTGTATGATCCTGAGGAGATATTGATCAGTATATTATTTTTTCGACACACTTGCTCAGAAAGTGACTGTAATTGCACTAAATTTAGGTATATAATGTAGCTTGTAACCAAACTGTGACTGACAACTGTGACTGCCGTCCTCGGCTTCGGCTCGGATCTAAATACCGTCTCGGTGGTAATCACCAACATTATACACTTGTATATGTACTAATAATTAATCGTTCAGGTAGTTAACTAAATGTAAACAATCTTTAACATGTCTTTTATCGAAAATATTGTCTAAAAATTTTATCTAAACATGTTTACAATTAGGTATTTATCTAAACCCAAGTTAGGTAATTAACTGAGTTTAAATAATCTTTGTATGTTTTTATACGATTTATCTATAAGTAATATAAAAATGTATCGCTAAATATGTTGCTAAGCGTAAATTTCGAGAACAGCTGAACCGATTTCGCTAATTCTTTTTTTTTGTGTTTGTTATTTTGAGAAGGTTCCAATGGAAAAAAAACAAAAATTAGGGTAGTGTAGGGTAGAATAAGGTATAGTAGGCTAGAGTAGGGTAGAATAGGGTAGAGTAAGGTATAGTAGGGTGGAGTCAGGAGTGAAGCCGCAGGCAAAAGCTAATTTTAAATAAAAACAACATATCAAGATTGTTTCCCTTTAGTTAACGTATAGTTTAGAGTGACAGGACAGAATGGAAGAAGAAGAAACGTGTTGCGCTGACCCCAAAAAAAAAACGGCTGGAAGAAGAAGAAGAGTTAACCTATGAAGTATAGTCTTGAGAACTAATACTGTATTGTTGAGAAATCTATGAGGCCACATCTATAATACACCAACTTTAGCCCGCGCGGCTTCGCTCCCGCTTTTCCCTACTTCAGCCCACTATACCCTACTCTACCCTACCCTACCCTACTGTACTCTACTCTACCCTACTCTACTCTAATAAACCTCACGGAGCCCGAGACCTTTCCAACGAATGCAAAACCGTGGAAATCGGTTCGTGCGTTCTGGAGTTATAGCGTCAGGAAGGAAAACCGACTTATTTTTATATAGTAGATAAGGGGGCGTCCATAAATTACGTGAGGTGTTTTTTTTAATTTTCTGCCCCTCCCTCCCCCCCTGGTGAGATGTCGTGAGATTTTATTCAACCCCCTCCCCCATCTCCCAATCTCACGTGAGATTTTTCAAAATGTGAGTTTCTTACGTAAACGTGTTGGATTGTTGAGCTATTTGGTATAAAACAAATATGGTGGTTTGACAGTAAGTAAATGTATAACATCGAAGTATGAATGAAATTATTTTCTATTGAACGAATTAGTGAATGATCTTTATCGTATTACGATTACGCTTAAGATTAAATCATATGCATGTACAATCTGGATTAAATGGACCAAAATAGTATAATTTTTTTTTGTTTCAATCAGAAATAAAATTGCGTGATATTTGCCGAGACCCCCCCTCTCTCCAACGTAAGATTAGATGAGATTTGACTCGACCCCCTCCCCCCCTTAAACACCTCACGTAATTTATGGACGCCCCCTAATAAATCTGTAAATACAAGTTTTTAGTTGTGCGCACATCACGAGAAATGTATGAAATCGACGTAGATAGCTTTTGCGTTCCATCCATCCTCTTTACATGACCATACCAAGACAAACGACTTCCTTTCTTTTCGCTTTTCAGTCACTGGCGTAACTTTCAAACTTCCCCTGATATACTCATTTCTCCATTTTCGTCACACCATGACACCACAAATCCTTAATAGTGTGATTCTGCGAGATAATAATAATAATTATTATTATTATATTCCACAACTATCACACAATGCAGTCTAGTCCCAAGCTAAGCAGAGCTTGTGTTATGGGTACTAGACAAATGATAAACATACTTATATATTTCTAAATACATACATATTATAGATAAATTACACCCAGACACAGAACAAATGATTATGCTCATCACACAAACATTTGTCCTGGGTGGGAATCGAACGCACGACCTCTGGCATAGCAGTCAGGGTCACTAACCACTAGACCAACAGGCCAGTCAAGTATCAGTCAGTCAATTATGTGAGTAGTCACCTCTTCTGTCCTTTCTGCTGTCTGTGAATCTTGAGCGTCGCTTTGCTGATAACACGTGTCTTCGTTTCCACTCGAGACAGATCGTTCGGCTTCCAGATCCTGCAAAAAAAAAAAAAATGTTATGGGCGAGACGAATACGCTTTCATACAATCTTGGACCTAGTTGTATCAGAATCAGAATGTCTTTATTGTAGGCATTTTTATATACAGATGTTAAAACTTAATAATAAATTGTAGTTCCAATACGTCCTGCCAATTAGGCAGCAAAAATAATTGATTCAAAATTTAGTCAGATATAAAAATGTCATAATGGAGTCTGAATTATAAATGTCAAAAATACATAATTAATAATTAATTTAGGAAATCCTGGATCTTGTAGTAAAAAATCGTGTTTAAAATTATTAAAGTCGTATTTTCTGGCCCAAGCGCCCGAAAAGTGCAATAAAACTGTGACATTCTGAAGCTTACTCCTCGGTAACGGCCAGGTTAATATGTTTGAAAAAAATATATGTTTATTATAGATTCATGAACATTTTATTTTTTCGTGCGATTAATACTTTTGTCTAAAAAAAATGTTTAGCAACTTCGCAACTTTTGCTTTTCCCTACTCATTCGAAACGGCTTGGATCTTTAGAAACATTTTTACACATAAAAAGCGCAAGTATCTTCCAACACAATTTGCTAACGCTCATGATGTCGTCGTGAATCGACTAGGTAAGAGACAGAAAAAATAAAACAAACAAGTGTATTTGAGTTTTAATAGCGATTCAATGTCAAAAATATTTAGGTATTTTTTTTTTTTAGGTAAATACTTATGCTTAAATGATTTATCATACTCCTGAAAAAAAACATCTAAATCCGGTGCAGGCGCAGTTACATCGATATCCCCAGTTCAAATACCACACTAGTGTCATTACAGGAGCACAGCAGCCCACTGTCGTGAGAGTCAGAAAGGCGGGTACAGCGAAATAAATTATAGTAATTACCATTAAAAATGTACCTAAGATATACTACTCAGTTCCTAGCTTTAAAATATCTGTATCTCCTTCTGAATTTAATTATTTCAAAATTAAGGTACACACGCCATATTGACGTCAAGATGGCGGGTGTTCTGTAATATTTTATTCAAAATTTAAATCAAAGCATTTATTTCAAATATACCATTTGCAGGCACTTTTGAATACTCAAATGTCAGTCAGACCAAGAAAAGTGAAGCTAAATTGCATGTCCCAAAGAGTAGGTCTCTATGGAGAAGAGCGTGCAAGAAACTCCATGGACACTCTTTTAAATCATATTATGTGTTACATATAATATTATTCAACCATTACTCATAAAATATAATTACACCAAATAAATGCACCTAAAAAGTACCTCGAGTAGAAAAGACCTCTTCGCTGAGGTAGACCTGCCATTCTGACTCTCACCCACTGTCCGCTTACCAAAGAAGCAGCTACAGCAATAGCTAGGGTTGCCAACTGTTGAAAGGACCAACCCGGGAGACTTTGGGGAAAGAAAAACTCAATTAATTTTTAAATTTATATTTATTTTGCTTTCTAGCAGCATCTAATTATTTACGGTTTTTCAGTACAAAATCGTAAAAGTTTTTACATGTAAAATCGAAGAAAGCACGCAAAGAGAGCGAGTAGTGACGTGCGAGCGAAGGATGTGTATAATTTTTAGAAAAACCGGAGAAATTATTGTTCCCCGGGAGGTCGGGAGATTAACTATTATTTCCGGAGTCTCCCGGGCGATCCGGGAGGGTTGGGAACCCTAGCAATAGCCCACTATGCTTTCTAATGTGTTGACCATAGCATTGTCTCTGCTAATCAATAAGTACGACAGTTGACATGTCTCATTTAATTATATATTATTAAGCCTAATTCTGTCTGATGTTAGTTCCAAAAAACACCTCCCGCCCTTGGGCGGAAGCAGGAGGGCGTCAAACTTTTACCGACTAAAAACCCACTCCTGTTCTTTCTTTGCCATTATTCCAGGGCCATGGGAATCTCTTTCGCATCATCCATGGCCCCAGTAGGCTTCGGCTCTTCTATTGAGATCGGCCTGTTCAGCACAAGTTGCCAATCGGTTCTCAAGTAAAAGCCTATCCTTAGGAATTCTTACATATTTTAAGGCTTTTGGTGGATCTCCTATACCATCATGTCGTTGACGTTGCACTTCTCTTTTAGCTGACCTCATGCAAGCAGCACATACTCTTTCTAATCTTGAGATCTAAAAAGTAACATGTAATAAATATTTATGTTATGTTAAAACATGTAATTCAATTTGTTTTTAATAAGGTGTCACAAGTAGAGATGTGCCATTGCCAGCAATATTGCTCGAAGTGGGAATTTTGCTGGCAATATTCCCACTTCGAGCAATATTGCTGGCAATGGTACATCTCTAGTCACAAGTGACAGTACTAAAAAAATAATATCTATTGACATTATTTCCGTAACCATATTTATAAGGACTCAATAATAAAAGTACTCACTATTAATTATCGGAGACTAAAAATATGAAAATTATGAAGAAGATAATATAGTATAACATATAAACATATAATTACCAGGTGCAGCGGGATATTTCTAATTAAAATGTTTCTCTCTGGTCGATCTTGTCTTACGGGATATGTTCTTGAAGTAGTACGTAGAATAGATTTGCCACAAGAAAAACATATTTTTCTATGCCCTAAAGCAGGCACAGACAAACCTTCTTCACTGTTTGTGTTTGCTCGCTCTTGAAGCAGTGTCAAACACTCTGTACAGAGCACACATTCTGGAGTCACCTGTAATAATAACAACTATATCTAAAATATAAATGTAACTGGACAGCGAAATAATGGCAGCCCCGTCCCGAGTCTAGGAAACGCATATTTTCGAGATATTCAAGATTGAAATTGTAAGGTTAGGAATCAACACATTCTGGAGTCACCTGTAATAATAACAACTATATCTAAAATATAAATGTAACTGGACAGCGAAATAATGGCAGCCCCCTCCCGAATCTAGGAAACGCATATTTTTCGAGATATTCAAGATTGAAATTGTAAGGTTAGGAATCAAAAAATCATTCATTTTAAGTATGTACCACTGTAGCAAATGTATACTTTCAGGTACTTAAAAAATAAAAAAAAAAAAAACAAAAAGTTGTTATGTCTGGAAGTGCATTGTATAAAAATATTTTTACCTACACTAAATTATAGTTTTCTCCGTGGTTTAAATACAAACCAGATAAAAGAGAACGAAATGGCGCCAAAATTACGACAAATTGTCGATTTTAGTCATTTTTTTTCTCAAAAACTGTTTCCTAACTCTAAAATATTGATATATTCAAAAATATCGACATCGATACTTTATTGTATTTCTGACATCCCTAATCCTATTCTCATTTGGAACGCATTATACAGGATACTGGCATGTCTAATAACCTAAAAGTAATATATGATAGTGAAACTTACCTCAGTAGGAAATACCCAAGATCGTAATATACTATTTATCGTCGTAGACACTTGCTGCAAGGAATGCTTCTGCTGATTTCTGGGTACCACAAGTGAACAATTGACACATCGGCTTCTCATTGCTACTGATATCGGTTCAAAAGAATTCAAAAGCACAACACAAAAACGTCTAAATTGTTATTTTTCTTATTATGTTATGACGTAGTACGTCAATTTGACAGGACTGGTATCATTACCCGCGTTCCGATTGCGTCAAAAGCGATAATTTCGCGAATCCGACCAAAACGCGCACCGTCATGAATAGTACTCAATGGTCCATAAATGTGACTATTAAATTTAGTCGGATTCGCGATTTCGAAAACATCAAAACAAAGGTTACCGGTATTTACGGTTTCCAAATTTTGAATGGAATATTGTTTATTAATGAAATTAATGTATTTTTATAACAGAAATCGAGATTAAAAACGAGTTAAAAAACGAATTATGTGTTATTTCCGTAAATAGGTACAAAGTTATAAAGTTGAAAATAGAGTATGGTCGCATGAACTTTTTCTGAACGTACTGGGATAATTCTTGACCCGACAAAAACAAAAATAAGTGTGTGTACGCTAGCTAAGTACTTTAACAAAACTTTTTAAAAATATGTTAGCGATTGCTGTTCTGTATATGGGTGATATCATCGAATAGGCATTGGCACAGTCATAAAACACAACTAAACATAAAAACATCCGATCAAGTAAGTTAGGTACATGAAACACGCTAATTTATTTAAAACAAACACACCAACGAATTTCCATAAGTATTACTATTTACGTGGAGTGGACAGATTATCACGGTGACGATTCTCAATCGACACATTTAACAGTAATGGGTGGTAAAGGCTTGGTAAAGGCCGCACAGGCGCCGCCCGCCGGCTTAGGGATGGACAATCTGGAATCAATTTTATATGTCAAATTGATTTTTTTGATCGTTCTTAAACAATTAATAATTTTCATAATAGCAGATTTTCAGAGGTCTTTACTGGATTTGTTTGACAAAAAGAACATCGATCGGTCAAATTTCTATAGCAGTTGTACCTAGGTACCTGACTTTTATTTTTCGCGTCCAAAAATAACTCATAGTGAGATTTGATTGTTTTTATGTTGTAAACACTATCTGATGTGAAAATAATATTTAAATGGCCTCGATATTTTTTTATTGCCAAAAATACTTTTGAAGTTAGAATAACAAATAATAATAATACACCGTTTTAATCCCGTGGAAGGTCGGTCCGGTACTTGAAACACTATCGATTTGTAAAGATAAAATAAAAAAATAAACTACCTTTTTTTCAAAACTCGTATTAATTTACGCATGTACGAAATTAATTTCTTTAAGAAAACGTCAGCTAAGCGAGTTCAATGACCTGCAGGTAATAGTCGGCGTTGCGTACAAACTACCTACAGGTTATTAAACTCGCTCAGCTGACATTTCCTTAAAGAAAATAATTTCGTACATGCGTAAACTTATACGAGTTTTGAAATAAAATGTACTAAAACTAAAAAACCGGCCAAGTGCGAGTCGGACTCGCCCATGAAGGGTTCCGTAGCAGCAAGTAACATAATATAAAAGTTCTTGTAATGTGTTGTAACTTTGATCGATGTTTTAATAATAGTGTATTTTTTTCGGTTTATGACGCATTAAAAAAAAACTACTTACTGGATTTCGTTCAAACCAATTTTCGTTGATAGTTTTTATAGTAATGTACATCATATATTTTTTTTAGTTTTATCATTCTCTTATCTTGGAAGTTAGAGGGGGGGGGACACACATTTTACCACTTTGGAAGTATCTCTCGCGCAAACTATTCAGTTTAGAAAAAAATGATATTAGAAACCTCAGTATCATTTTTGAAGACCTATCCATAGATACCCCACACGCATGGGTTTGATGAAAAAAAAATTTTTGAGTTTCAGTTCTATGTATGGGGATCCCCAAAATTTATTGATTTTTTTCTATTTTTGTGTGAAAATCTTAATGCGGTTCACAGAATACATCTACTTACAAAGTTTCAACAGTATAGCTCTTACAGTTTCGGAAAAAAGTGGCTGTGACATACGGACGGACGGACAGACAGACAGACAGACAGACAGACAGACATGACGAATCTATAAGGGTTCCGTTTTTTGCCATTTGGCTACGGAACCCTAAAAAAGGGTAGTCTCTGCGATGAGAGCCGAGCTTACGGCGATCACAGAGGCATTATCTTATGCTAGCAGTGTAGGGGAACTAAAGATAGTTATATTATCAGATTCCAGAAGCGCTCTACAGCACCTGGCTCGGTGTTTCTCGGGTATCCGATATGCCTATGAAGCCTTGGGTCTAGTTCATAGATTGCAGCAAGAAAATATCTGTGTCGAGTTTCAGTGGATACCCTCCTATGTTGGCTTGCTTGAGAATGAGCTGGCGAGGAATGCAGTGGATGATGGCGTGGATGTACTGAATCAGCCCTACGGTTGGAAGATTCAGATTCAGATTCGTTTATTCATTGTAAAACATAGGTAGGTACATTTCAAGTTCTTATTTAATACATTGAGGGCGCTATGTTTTGCCTCTAGGGCGTACAAAGTAGTATTACATGCAATATTATTAAAAAAAGAAATTAATATTATGAACCACATATAAAAAAATAAATCGAGATAAAACAATGGAGAGATAGAACAATAAAAAAATACGATAACACAAGCTGTACGCAACAGTACCCAAGTACAACAGTATCCAATGAGAGGCGAGAACGCAACGCGGGAATTGAAGAGCGACTCTATCTACCAATGACGTGTCGCCGACGGCGCACACCCGCCCGTATGTCGCCAAATAGACCGTAGAATTGAATACTGCGCATGCCCCTTCCACTTTTGCCGAGCGATCTTGATTCATCGCGCGACCTGTACCTACCTAATAAGGTTTTAAAGTTTTAATTACCATGTTCGATTTTCACGATAGGAAAAGCAGCCTCATAATACAAAATTCTGGAAATATAAACGTAGGCTTGGGTTGGTTACTTTGAACTTCTTCATTGGAGGAGGTTCAACGGGCCGTGGTCGGATTTCAGAGTTTCTTTGGGAGGAGGTTGATGGAACTTTGATCATACGAGTAGCAGCCCTATCAGCCATCACCCAACATTTGTGGCATATGCGGCTTGTCGCTTCGACCTACAAAAAATATAAATAACTAGCTACAGCCAGCGGCTTCGCCCGTAAAATAGTAGAAAAATAGAAAAAAAAAGAATAAAAACTTTAAAAAAAGAAGAGAAAGAAAGAAGGCAAAAGACGTCATACGATGATTTCCCACCAAAAGAAAAAACGTGGATAAACAACATGTACATACTATTCGTTCCAAATGAGAATAGGATCGATTTTCATGTTGTGACGTCACGTCGTACTGTCAAATCAAAGAAATTTAGGCAACATTTATTAAATCCCAAGCGAACGCCGGTGTTCGCGCACCTATTGTCTTTCTATTGTGTCTGTAATTTCCACGATTGAAAGGTTAAAGAACTCAGCAATGAGTAAAATTGAAGGACCAACTGGCTTCGGATTAAACTTTTTTCGTTTACAGTTCTTAAATAAATTAAATTTAATTAAAGTTTAAAAATTTCTTTCCTTGATTTGACAGTAAACCATGACATCACAATAGGGCAATCGATCCTATTCTCATCTGGAACGCATTGTTAACTAAAACAACTTACAGTTCGAGGCGTGATCCACTTTTGTATAATATAGTTAATTTTAGATTCACGAATCGAACCATGGTGGAGTAGATGATTGGCTTTTGATGCATATGAACAACCACAGCGGACACAAATATTCCGGTGACCAAGTTTTCTTCCTTCACCAGCAGAGGATGACTGAGCCAAATGCCAGCAAGCTTGGCAAACATAGTCACTGCTGGTTATCTAAAACATTGGAGAAGTTACATCAACAAATCATTCATGAATTAACACTACTTGTTTCTGAGCCCGCTGGATACAAAAAAAGTTAGTGGCCCTAACTGCTATGCCAGAGGTCGAGGATTCGATTCCCACCCAGGACAAATGTTTCGGTTTCCGAATTATTAATAATAATAATATTCCACAACTATCACACAACATCATCTAGTCTCAAGCTAAGCAGAGCTTATGTTATGAGTACTAGACAACTGATAAACATACTTATATATTTTTAAATACGTACATATTATAGATAAATTACACCCAGACAAATGATTGTGCTCATCACACAAATAATTGTCCTGAGTGGGAATCAAACCCACGACCCTCCGGCACAGCACTCAGGGCTACTAACAACTTAGACCAACAGGCCAGTCAAAGATTTGTCTTAGGTGGGAATCGGGCTCACAATATCCAGCAAGTTAGGGCCAAGGGAGACACAATTATTCTAAATATATTATGTACTAATATATTGAATAATACTTACAGGGTGAGGCGCTTTCCATTGAGATATCACAGACAGTACCTTTTCATCATCTGACAGTTGTCTTGGACGAATTGCATTACATTGATTCGCTATACCACAATTCACGCAATGATCCATGGTATATATCCTTATAATGAAGAGAATGTAACAAGGTAGTCCTAGTAAACGAATTTTTCATAAAATAGCCACTCAGTATTTATGATTTTAATGATAATACTCCCGAAAATAAATAGCTGTTCTATAAGGTAAAAAAAAAATTAAGTGGGTTGTTTTGAAAGTACAAAGTAAAATGTACAAAATTGATGTAGATAACTTTTATATAATACACTCAAGATTTTGTGTAACTTGATATATTACTTCGGCTTTGTTTCATCGCAAATGGTTGACTATATCGAAAGACATTTATTGACTGTTAGGTGGTACGAAGTTTGCCGGGTCTGCTTACTGCTAGTTTTTTTTTTTTTTATTTAAACTAGTGGAAGGCTGTGATCCCACCTGATGGTAAATAGGTAGTTAATTAATAGTTCCGCAAATAAATACGTGTTACGATCGTAAATTATATGTGAATAAACATAGTACTGGAGGTTAGCTCAAAATAGCTTAAGTAAATTCGAATTTAGCGGGTTATTCACTGTAAGCCGGGCCGCGAAAACCAAAACAACAAGCCGAAATCAAAGACAAGTTTCTCCATGTCCGGTACGATAGGCAAAAACCGTATAAGTTAGCTAAATAAGAAGACTGCGTGACGAAAACAGTAGTCGAAGGATATATTAATAAAATAATAGAAAACACGATATGAATTTATGCACAATACGAGACCACTGATCATGAAAGAATTAATAATAAATAGGTAAGTTCGTAAGTTGTCACTACTGTCAGTGTCAATAACACAGTCACAGTCCCCTGCGTTCCGAAACACGATGCTTTTTTTTTTCATTTACCCCTTAAGGACATATTACACTGCGCTGAATATCGCGTGCGATATTCCGACTCGTACTATTTTTCATTCATAGAAAGACAGTCTAACCCATATTACACTACGCGATACGTCGAACCATAGACTAGACTGTCTTTCTATGAATGAAAAATAGTACGATCGCACGCGATATTCAGCGCAGTGTAGTAGGTCCTTTAGGGAAGACTGAAGTCGTTCGACTATAAAGTCTGTCTAATAAGTCAACCGACTTGGGAATTTTGTATAATATTTAATCATTTAAAAAAATACTTATATTCGATACTTTTCATAAGGTTCTTCTGTTAGTAAACAATGATCTCTATCTCTTAATCAACCTTGATTATTGAACTCGTATGGGCTACATCAGATTTCATTAGATCCTAATAATTACCCAAGTCGTTTAACTTACCTATTAGAGACTCTATCGCCTAGTCTTTCGTCTCGAAACACAACGCCCGCCAAAACTCATACCAAAGTACCTACCGTACAATGCGTTTCTAGTTGTAACGCATTTTGTTGTTGTAGTTTTGTAAGTCGCTAACTCGAGCCGTGTAAAAACTGAAGCACTTACAAAATCATATTGCAAATCATTGCAATATGATTTTGTGAGTACCGGTGTATCAACACCGGTGAGCTTTAGCGACAAGCCATAAGACAGTGGTTTTACTCGCTGGATCAGAATCAGGACCTTAAAATTATGAAAGTCAATGACTTCGATATGTCAAATGTTGATTGAAAAGAACGATTTAACAGAGTTATAATTAAATTTAAATAAATAAATAAAGTTTTTGCTTTGACCGAAAGAAAATAGACAAAATATTATTATGTTTTTTTTTTATTTATATATATTTGGAGGTATAGGGGGCCACATAAGAAGTCTATAAACACTAAAATAAAACTATAAAATACTGGATTTTTATGAATAATAAAAGGTCTAAAAAAAGTAGGCCAAACGAGGATTGACATATCAAACTTTAACGTTACTTTAAAATAATCTAGCCAGTTTTAATTGGTCATATCATGAAGAGATCCATTTCTAAGATCTGGCCATGACATAGGTATGTACCTTTGTGCTCTTTAATCTGTATTTGTTCTTTTCTTATAAGTACCTACCTATTTGTGTAAATAAAAAAATAAAAGTCAATGGCTACACGAGACTTACCGCTTCGTCAGATGATGTCTCAAGGTCATCTTCATCTTTGGAGTTCGCCTCGCTGGGGTCGCACAGCTTCTGGAACAATATTTTTTTTTTAATTTAGTATAGGTAAGTAGGTACACTAGAGTCTAGACAGAGCAATGCAAACAAAATGATGCTCTAAAACTGTCTCCAATTGCGAGATATGTGTGAGTACCGCTCGCGTATTTATTGTCGTCATTCTGTCAATGTGTGCGTGTTTAGGGATGCCTGCTCCAAATGATGAACTTTCCTTTTCTCCGTTATTTATTATGACGAAAGTTTAACAAAATAGGTTGAATGAAATAATTATTTTGTAAATTAAAGAAAGAAAAAAAAAATACATTTATTTAGCACAGATTTTAAGACACAATTCTCCGGTTACATGTAAGTCTTAGAATTATAAAATATAAACAAAATTCTATTACTTCGTGTTTTAATCAAAGACTACGATTTGACAATACGAATGTTGCATGTTTTTTCCACTTCATAAATAGTGAGGTACCGCAACCGATACCTACTGACCAAAAAACGAAAAATTTTCGTAAAAATAATTTCGATTTTTATGCAACTAATTATGATTAGCTTTTGTATTTCCTGAAGGTAATTTGATAGACGCAAATACTCATAAAATAAATTATAATTTAAGCTTAAGAATTAAAAGACTAGCTAAAGCTGTCATTTTATTTTTTCGTCTCGATTTGGTGATGACGTAAATATTTAGGTACTCAAGCTGAAATTTTTGCGGACACATTATTACAACTTAACGAATAGGTACTATTAATAATGACTTCGGTTTGAAAACAAATAATAGATAATTGTAAAAACATACCCAAGTCTTCTTCGTGTACTATTTTCGTGCGGATCTCGTAGTATGTATGTATCGAAATTGTAGCAATAAAAAAAGAAATATGTGTCGGTTCTTACAATGCAGACATTTGTATTTACAGCTTAACGACCAATGAAGATAACTTTTTTTAATTCTAAAGCATAAAAGGAAGCCACCTAAAAATGTGGGTCTAAGTTTATTCATGTGATCAGTCTAATTGACTGTATTCAGATAGGTTGCAGTAAATAAAACTTTTGGTAGGTTAGAGCCACTGCCTTAACTCTCGTTAGTCATACAGCACATTTATTCTTTTCAGTCGATTGATTGGTTTCGTAATAGAAGCATGTTTGTCAATGGGTTGGGACGGAGCTTTAATTGCCCAGCATAGTCATCCATTTATTTTGACTTCTGACAGTCTTCATATTTAGGTACTCATGTATTTCAGTGTTACGTGTGAACCAGGCTGCACCACTTATAGTCCGCTGTTGTTTTGGGCTCTTTGAAGGCAAAGTATGTTGGATTTACTGGCTGGAGAACTTAGTTGAGTATTATAAGGTCGAAATCGGTTTGTTAAAACTGAGACTCTAAGTTTATTGCTTAGGGATAGAGTTGACTGCTTGCCAAGCATCCAATAAACGTTTTTGAATCGATTATTTACTTGGTTCCGTATCTGCTTAATATGGTCTTTTCACGTCATACGTTGGGCCAAGTAAAATTCCGGTAAGGTACGGTAAGTTCAGGAGATACCTGTACCGAATTCGTGTGGAAGTGACGCCCGGGTGTCGCCTCTGTGTGGACCGTCCGGAGGACACGGTGAAGCATACGATAGAGGTGTGCCCAGCTTGGGCAGAGCATCACCGTGTCCTTGTGGGGGCGATAGACGGTGGCGATCTCTTGCGCTGGGCCTTCGTACAGGCCATGGTCCGAAGCGAGGAGGAGTGGCAGGCGGTCGCCTCCTTCTGTAAAGCAGTCATGCTAGCAAAGGGAGAGGCCGACCACATTAAGCAACGCCGCCGGACCAATCTGAAGATTTAGGCCACGGTCACGCCTCAAGGAGTTGTCAGCAGAAAAAAGCTTGGTGGTTAAAAATCGTAAAGACGGGCGGTTGATTATCAGTTGAGCTCTGAACCGCCATGGAAACACACCAGAAACGAGCTGTTGCGTTATACTTATTTCTCAAAAGAATTAAAAACAGCTTTACAACAGCTTTAAAAACGGCTTTTATGGCTCTGGATGCATCGGATTTCCCTGCCCGCTGAAGGCAACTGTGGGCGCTAACCGACCTCAAAGCGTGCGGGCGCTACCCACCGAGGCTGCAGGTGAGCGAAGCTCGCGCGATTCTACTAGTTCTTGCCATTGCAGTGGGAGCCGCAAACAACTGCGCACACTACGGCCGTAAAACGCGTCGTGAAACGTGATTTAATTTTTTATATAAATATCTCTAGCATTCTACAGAAGTGAAAACCGCTTCATGAGTTCTTAGCCTAAGTAAAAGGCGGAGTGTTGTATGGTAAAAAATATGGTAATATTTTTGATTAATTTAGTTTTCAATTCATATTAGACTTTATATAAACACACACATACAGTATCTTAGTCCTATTTTCCATACAGGTTCTAATGTTAAAAAACCGGTATGAAAAATCGAATTTGGAGACATCACTTTTACTAAAAATCTGGCAACATATTTTCATAAATTGACATTTGCACATGTCAAATCATAGTCTTTAATTAAAAAATGAACGGTACTAAGCTATATTTTGACCCATGGTTTAAATGGTACGCTATGTTTAAGGCTTATAGTCCCTTGAACCATCTGGTCGAAATTAAATGGACGCAACTCTCGCACCCGCCTAGGCGGCAGTACGCATGTCTGTGCATTTATTTGCGGCCAGCAGCGCCCGGAAAGCGCGCGGCTGACCTTTAAATCCAATTTCTTTGCGAAATATTGATTGATTTACATGTGCTATGTTCACTTTGAAAAATATTTAACCACTAATTTTTATGTGTAAAAATGTTTTTAAAGATCCAAGCCGTTTCGAAGGACTAGGGAAAAGTTGCGAAAAGTTGCGAAATTGCTAAATATTATTTTTAGACAACAGTATTAATAGCACGAAAAAATCAAAATTGTTGTTGATAATGTTGTTCATGAATCTATAATAAACATATATCTTTTTCAAACCTATTAACTTGGCTGTTACCAAGGAGTACGCTTCAGAAAGTCACTGTTTTATGGCAATGTTCGGACGTTTGGGCCATAACAAAATGTTCATATTTTATTAAGAATGCTGGCGTAAATTTAGGATTATAATTATCCTTTGATGGTCATCCAACAAATTTATCGTGTATGGAAATATTAGGGTGCAAGTTTAAAAAAACCAGAGCTTTTAAAAACTACATTCAAATATCCATCTGCTGATCATGAGGTGGCTGTGTTCTTAGATCCAAGCCACATGGTTAAATTAGTGCGTAATTACTTTGAAAATAATAAAAAAAAAACGTTGCTTGATAAAGATGAAAACCAAATCAATTGGGAATACATAGTAAAACTTAAAAAATTACAGGAAAAAACAGAGTTATGTACATATCGCGAATAAGTTAACCAGAAAACATTTAAATGTTAAAAATTCCATCATGAATGTAAAATTAGCTGTTTCGCTTCTCAGCAGAAGTGTAGCTATTGCCCTAAAATTAAGTCGAGAAAATCTAAAACTGCCGATTTTCAGAATAGAGAAGCTGCTGAAGATTTTATTATACTGTTTAATAATATCTTTGATATTTTTAACACGAGAAGATTGACCCAACACGGTTTTAATCACCCACTTTCTTTAGAAAATAAAGACGAAATTTATGCGTTTTTAAAGCAGGCAAAAGAAAACATTTTGAAACTAAATATAAAAATTATCCGTAAAAGAACGTACCAGTAGTGTCAAGAACCTATAAAGTTAAGAATTAAAAGTTATAAGCCCGTGCTGGAAACGCAGGCCAATTTAGCATATTTATGAGTATTGAAAGTTTAATCCATATTTTTTAAACAATCGTTATTGCAAAAGGTGAAATGAATTTCAACATATAACATAACATAGGTTCAGTTCGAAACATTTCAACATATAACATAGGTTCAGTCAAGATCACATTAAACTTTTTTTTCGCACAGTTCGTATGCGTGGTGGTCATGACAACCCAAATGCTCGCCAGTTCAAGGGTATTTATGGAAAATTAATGTATCACATGGAAATAAAAGCAGGTGAAACGGAAAACTGTTTTCCATTGAAGGATATATCCATTTTGACGTGTTCCTCAGCATTGAAGTGTATAAATAGCACAACATCTCAAAGACTTGACGAAGATGGTGAAGAACCATCTGAAGCTGCAATAACCTCAATGCCTTCTGATGTACATTTTCTCAGAAACGTGCTTGATGTTAATGAAAACCATGTTTTAACAAATCATATTGTAGGTTTATAAATAGCTGGTTTTGTAGTGTTAAAGTTAAAAAATAAAATAAAATGTATGTTTTGCGTAGATGCCTTAACCGCAAGAACTGAACTTTGGTACCATAAACTAGTTAAATTGAGAGATAACGGTGGTTTGAGCTAAGCTTCAAAAGAAGTATTTTCTATATGTTGTGTATCTGAGGCAGCTGTTCGAAATTTTAATAAAATTTCGAATTCAAACGACTGCTTCTCACGATTAGGAAAACGTTTACAGGTACTTCTTGCTTTCTTACATCAGAAGAATATGTAAACGATCGTATTCATAACACGAAAGTCTCATTGTATAAAAATACGTTCAGACGAGGTTTTTTTATATCTCAAAAAGAGAAAATACTCTAAGAGATGTTGAATCAAAGCGGAAACTTTTTAGGAAGCACTTGCAACTGCAAGGTTTTTTTACTTATAAGTTAATATTTAAACTGATGGTGGCTTAAAAGGAAGCTCCAGTTATAAACTGATTTAAACTAGTTATTCTAAAAATAAATATTTTGTATAAATATAATAATTTGTATTTGTTGGTATTCTTCGTCAAGTCATTGATTTCCTTAGTAGTTCTGAGTTGAATTGCACGAATACTGACAAATGCTTGCACTACTAGACAGGTCCATTCCAATCTTAGAGGTTCTTTCCTCAAAAGACTATCTCAGACTAGTGTCTGAGATACCGATTAGTATCTGAATGGTTTTCATATAATTTGACCATTAAATGTTTGTTCTAATTCTAAATCTTTATTGTACACAAAAAAATTACAAACAAAAATATAAAACAGGACATTTGATGTAAGTACATAGGCGAGCTACATACACATACATACACACATACACATACACACACATACGTACATAGGCGATAGGGTTTGTTGTACGGACTAACAAATTAAAAGTATAAAATCTGATGTAAGACAAGACAAGACAAAAAATACAGTGAAAAAATATACAGTTCTTTTTATTACTTTTATTGAGAGGTTCGCGTTTGACCACCATCTCGCCTGATGGTATGGATGGCGAATTTATAAATCAAAATCCATCTCTTTGTGTTTGTTTTCGGAATAATTTTCTCTTCGATTTTAGTGCCTGGGCTACGTTATCTGATTTACAAATATGGTGACATCTTATTTGCAAATATTTTTAAAAAAATTGAAAAATATTTTCAAATTTTTTTTTTCTCTAACAAATCGAATACCTCTTCTTTATTAAATATTAATAATGGATGACAAAATCCATGTTGGCTTAGATTCCTACTATTAAAAATATCGAAAACATTATTTATTAACATAATGAACTCTTCGGTGTCTTTGCTATCCTCGAAATCTGACATTTTTAATTCTACACGACAAAATTCTATTGCTTTTGCAACGCTTCTACTAAGCACTTGTGTTGCAAGTTTGACATTCATTATTGAGTTTCTAAAATGAATGTGTTTTTTTGTAAGTTTATTAGCTAAATGTAAGCCAGTTTTACTTTGTAATTCACACAATTTTTTTACGTATTCCCATCGAATTTCTTTTTTATTCTCATCCAAGAAACATTCTTTGGATTCAAAGTGATTCCTTATTAACTTTACCATGTGGCAGAGATCCAGAAAAACGACGACATCGTAATCGGCGGAAGGGTGCTTGAATGAAGTTTTTAAATGCCTCGGATCACTTTTAATTTCACACCCCAGTATTTCCATTGCAGACAGGTTAGTAGGATGTCCATCAAAAGTAAGTGACACAACGTCTACTCCTACTGCGTTGCATCTCCTAAGAATCATCTTAATTATATTACTTTTTTGAACACCTGATAGACCATGAACAAAAAAATACGCAACTGGTAATTTCCAGGGCTCATTAAGGGAAACGAGTATAAAGACGTATGCCTCAGAAGCCATTCTGTTAATATTTTCATCGGGACCAGAACCAATGTCAACAAGCCCATCGTCCTTATGAGTTATATTGTTCCAACACTTTTGCTGTCGGATAGCCATTTCATCTGCAATTAGTGCGCAAATAAGGTTTTTTTCAGACTTTTCTCTTTTGGATTTCAATGTTTGAAAGGCATCTTCAGTTAGTCCTGGGGAACCATCAATATTGCAGTACCATTTAGTCAGAGTTTTAGGATCTTGGAGGCATGTCTCAAATTTTCTTCTAACAAAACTGTAAGCACGTGGCGACAAAAAGTGCAATGTCAAACAAAATTTTAGAAATTCTGGGGAGTACTTAGCCGGCCGTTTACCTTGACCTTTTATTTTTTTTTGTCATTTGCGAGTATAAATTTGAGGCAAATAAATTTCCTTCTAGCACATCATGTTCATCTTCATTGAGCAGTCTTTGTTTTTTCAAAGTCTTGATAATACATTTGAAAGAGATATTCTGCTTTTTCAGACGATTTTTTTTTTTTCTTAATGAATTAATAATAGCTTTATGTTTGCGTTCCAATATTATCTTGCGACGTGATGTACGCCGTAACTTGATTTTGCGCGGAGTATCAAATATCGATTCCATGTCTGAAAAATCTTGTAAGACGGTGGTTCTCTCATCATCACTCACCGGCTCCTTCGAGCACGAAGGTTTAGGTTCAATAATTTGATTCTGAATATCAACTGCCATATTAGAAGCGGACGGGTCCTTTAAAAATTAAAAATTAATGATTATTATTATTACTGAAAAAATCTAAATTACTTGTAGTGAACCAGGCAGTGCAAGCTTACTAGTTTTATATTTGTTGAAGATCCTGTTTCCGTCGCTGACAAAAACAGACACTGTAACAATATAAATTAAGATTATTATATTACGAAAATTACTCCGCGCTAAGCTGGAATGTGTAATTAAAACTTTTTATAAAAATATCTACCCAACTTCTAAAACAAAATAATCATCATCATCATATCAGCGGAAAGACGTCTACTGTTGGACATAGGCATCCCCCAAGCGTCGCCACAAAACAAAACAACACAAAGCGAAAAATAACTTTTTTTCCGAAGTCAGCTTTTCCAACTTACCGAAGACACCGACTTGAAAAAGAAAGTTAAATACTTACTTATTATATGTATTTTCGTTTTTCATTACGAAAAGAAAGTTCTTTTTCGCTTTTTATGTTTTGTTTTGGGAGTCGATTTGATTTTTTTTATAAAAAAGTTTTTTTTTTACTTTTTAGTTTTTGTACTTCAAATTACCACAAAAATCATTTAAAGCGAAGTACATTGCGTGACAATTCTAATAAACCCAAACACGACTAGGATTATTTATTTTTTGATTTATTATTTATTTATGGTTTTACTTTAACAAAAAACCGGCCAAGTGCGAGTCGGACTCGCCCATGAAGGGTTCCGTAGCAGCAAGTAACATAATATAAAAGTTCTTGTAATGTGTTGTAACTTTGATCAATGTTTTAATAATAGAGATTTTTTTTCGATTTATGACGCATTAAAAAAAAACTACTTACTAGATTTCGTTCAAACCAATTTTCGTTGGTAGTTTTTATAGTAATGTACATCATATATTTTTTTTAGTTTTATCATTCTCTTATTTTAGAAGTTAGAGGGGGGGGGACACACATTTTACCACTTTGGAAGTGTCTCTCGCGCAAACTATTCAGTTTAGAAAAAAATGATATTAGAAACCTCAGTATCATTTTTGAAGACCTATCCATAGATACCCCACATGCATGGGTTTGATGAAAAAAAAAATTTTGAGTTTCAGTTCTATGTATGGGGACCCCCAAAATTTATTGATTTTTTTCTATTTTTGTGTGAAAATCTTAATGCGGTTCACAGAATATATCTACTTACAAAGTTTCAACAGTATAGCTCTTATAGTTTCGGAAAAAAGTGGCTGTGACATACGGACGGACAGACAGACAGACAGACAGACAGACAGACAGACAGACATGACGAATCTATAAGGGTTCCGTTTTTTGCCATTTGGCTACGGAACCCTAAAAACGACTCTTCGCCAATTACATTACTTAAAGACAATATCCAAAAAAAAATCACACACATAGAATACATTATTTTATTTCAGAGTTCCGGTTTCATCATCAGATAAGTCCGATGGACCTACTATTTTCATCAGTTCTATTTATATATAACTATTTACTTCGTCATAGCCGATAAACTATTCAGGATATTACTTTACACCTGTGAATTTTTTATCGGTAAGGAGTTCCATAAATATGTAATCTTCTCTATAAGTTCCACGTTAGCAAATGATACTTTCTGAGCGTCAGTTAAAACTAATTAGATAAGTTTGTTGTTGATTATACTAATATAGGTTTAGTAATACTAACGATTTTATGGGTAATTTGTCCGATTTAAAGATAAATAAATAATTAAATAAAAAAAAAACCATACTTACTGCACGATTTTTTCATTAACTATTAAAAAAAAATTATCGTACCTTGCTTGGTACCGATCCATTCTTTAGCCGTCGTAAACCCTTTTTTGTAAAATATAAATCTTTATTTGCAAAATGTTCGGAACACACGACTGAAGTCTTGTGGGGTTTCCACTGGTCTTCATTTCGAGTCCGCAGTATAATTTCTCTCCAGCAATTTGCCAGTATGGGATCCGTAGGAAATCTGAAACCCAAATTATAAGAAAGAATTAACAAAAATACTATTTAGTGCATAACGGGATTCATTTATTTTGTAGGTATAGATAAGTTATCATTTATTGATTAAATAAATAATGTTCTCCTGATCAAAAGATAACGTAATAATATTTGTATTATGTCTCCCATAATTTCGCCAAATCTCCCTAGTAATAAACTGACAACACTGGCTAATCAGAATATCCTACAAAAAAACGAATTAAAAAATCGTGTTTCTTAATATAATAGAGGATAAATAACAAAACTTACCGATGAAAAGTGATCTTGGTATTATTATACGGTTTTCCCACATAATTGCGGCATAGTCTGACTGCACAAACCGGCATAATTAATAAATTTTCGTGAGCACGTTATTCTTAGGTATTTCAAATGACACTGACGTAAGGGAAAAGCGAGTCTACCAATTTTAGTAGACTTTTTTTTTTTTTTTTATGGTTAGTAGACTTTATTTGGGCCGTTCTATAGGTAGACCAGGGTAGATGCCTTCAAAAATAATAAAAAGTGAAAAATAATAATAGTAGGATGAAACCCATCACAAAAGGAGGAGAATATTATAAAAATGAAAGGAAAAATAATTTACGGGCGATCTGAGGTCGGGAAGGGGGTGGGGGTGACTTTTTAAGGGGAAAAAACGGTTTTTCTCGATTTCCGGCAAAACTAAAAGTCCTATGGAAAAAAGTCAAATGGCAAAGTTGTAGGTAATAAAAAGATCTAAAACTTTTGCATTGACACTTTTTTCACATAACCTCAAAATTTATGTGAAAAATTCAAAAAACCATGTTTTTGGTTTTTTATTTTTATCTCTTTCAAAAAACAATATTTTATCACGAAATTTGGTCAAAACTTACCTTTTTATGTCCCAAATACGCTGTAATTTATTTGATTAGAAATATTTATTTTTTCACCTTATTTTGAATAAATATCGAAAAATCACCCTAATTTTCAATCGAAAAATCACCCGTCAAAATATCTTTTTTTTTCAAAAAGTTTATATGGTGTCTGTTTGTTGAAATCTCTACTTTCCGATGGTGAAAAAAAATATATATGTTACCATAGTAAATCTTCTCAGCAAATGCAAAAAACCGAAAAAAACTCGAATTCGAAATTTTTTTTCAATTATTATATTGAATGTAGAGCTATTTATTAAAATTTACACTTTAATTACTCGAAAAACGTAAAATTACATATTACATAGATAACAAAAAAATTGCAAATCAAAATATAGTACTATAATTAACAAACAAATAAGTTGATAAAATTAATACTTAATAAGACGTCTACAATATTTGGAGAAAGGAGTCGAATCTTCTTTAAGTTATATGCGTAGATGCCTATTTATAACTATTTTTAGATAACTTATATTTATCTGAGTGACCTACGAAAAATTTTAGCCCATCAAAAGGTATTTCATAGAGGAGTGGGGAAGGGGCTAGGCGGGTCCGAGTCTTACTACATACATACCTAATATATTATTTCGTAGCAGCTGTAACAACCGTTAGCCTAGCCAGTATTCGAAATACAGTATAGTATACAACATCGTTTAAAAAAATACACGTGCACGTTGAGTTTCTTGAAGATAATTGTGACAAGTTTACAAAAAAACTAAGAAGATTAAAAAATAATAATCTCCTTTATTTTGCACAAACAAACTTAGTTACTCCCATAAGATATATAAAATACACATCGTAAATATATTTTTACTAACTAACTTATGGCCTATTTTCATATATATTTCATATATTTTAAATATATTTTAGATACATTCAAAATATATCCTAAAAGACATAAAAAACATAGCTAAAAATAAAATAAAAAATTGAATATATCTTAAAAATATTTGAAATGTATAATATATATATGAAAATCGGCCAAAAGTTAGTTAGTAAAAATATATTTACGATGTGTATTTTATATATCTTATGGGAGTAACTAAGTTTGTTTGTGCAAAATAAAGGAGATTATTATTTTTTAATCTTCTTAGTTTTTTTGTAAACTTGTCACAATTATCTTCAAGAAACTCAACGTGCACGTGTATTTTTTTAAACGATGTTGTATACTATACTGTATTTCGAATACTGGCTAGGCTAACGGTTGTTACAGCTGCTACGAAATAATATATTAGGTATGTATCTAGTAAGACCCGGACCCGCCTAGCCCCTTCCCCACTCCTCTATGAAATACCTTTTGATGGGCTAAAATTTTTCGTAGGTCACTCAGATAAATATAAGTTATCTAAAAATAGTTATAAATAGGCATCTACGCATATAACTTAAAGAAGATTCGACTCCTTTCTCCAAATATTGTAGACGTCTTATTAAGTATTAATTTTATCAACTTATTTGTTTGTTAATTATAGTACTATATTTTGATTTGCAATTTTTTTGTTATCTATGTAATATGTAATTTTACGTTTTTCGAGTAATTAAAGTGTAAATTTTAATAAATAGCTCTACATTCAATATAATAATTGAAAAAAAATTTCGAATTCGAGTTTTTTTCGGTTTTTGCATTTGCTGAGAAGATTTACTATGGTAATATATATATTTTTTTTCACCATCGGAAAGTAGAGATTTCAACAAACAGACACCATATAAATTTTTTGAAAAAAAAAGATATTTTGACGGGTGATTTTTCGATTGAAAATTAGGGTGATTTTTCGATATTTATTCAAAATAAGGTGAAAAAATAAATATTTCTAATCAAATAAATTACAGCGTATTTGGGACATAAAAAGGTAAGTTTTGACCAAATTTCGTGATAAAATATTGTTTTTTGAAAGAGATAAAAATAAAAAACCAAAAACATGGTTTTTTGAATTTTTCACATAAATTTTGAGGTTATGTGAAAAAAGTGTCAATGCAAAAGTTTTAGATCTTTTTATTACCTACAACTTTGCCATTTGACTTTTTTCCATAGGACTTTTAGTTTTGCCGGAAATCGAGAAAAACCGTTTTTTCCCCTTAAAAAGTCACCCCCACCCCCTTCCCGACCTCAGATCGCCCGTAAATTATTTTTCCTTTCATTTTTATAATATTCTCCTCCTTTTGTGATGGGTTTCATCCTACTATTCGTTTTTTTTGTTTTAAAAATTATCGACACTGGTCTAAGGTGACAATGTGGCATCTAGACAAGTAGGTATATAATCAAAGACTAGAGTGAAGCGTTTTATTCCACTTTTTTAGAATGTAGTGGAGTGCAAAAAGGTCTTTATCTCCCCTCGAGCGCCAATTGTACATAAATACATATACGTCTATACAACTTGAATGTCTTTGAGAAACGCTTAATTTTCACGAAATTGGCCGAAAATTTTGGTTTCTATACATATTATTCTAAACTTATAGGTAAATTACATTATATTATTTGTATTTCCTAAAAAAAAAAACAGATTTTTTAATTTTTTGGTGATTTACATAAACACGGCAATTTTCCAGGTCATTAACCGTTATGAGGTGTAGATATCTGCTTAGAACAGATTTTACGAAACTCCATCCCTATGGGGGTAAAACGGGTGTTGCCCTAAATAGCGAAATACCACTCGCTGAGTAATCACGAAATCTCACAAACTGTAAGAATTTTTTTTTTGTTTGGGGTATAGGCATATAATACAAATTGTGGCGTATAGCAATGAAATGTACATTAGTTAATTCCTTATAATCTCTAGATTACAGTGGTAATATTAGCAAAACTATAAGTAACCGGAATACTGTGAAATACGATAGCCAAAACACGACTCTCATAATAACCTGACTGGCCCGTAGGCCTAGTGGTTAGTGAACTTGACTGCTATGCCGGAGGTCGTGGGTTCGATTCCCACCCAGGACAAATGTTTGTGTGATGAGCATAATCATTTGTTCTGTGTCTGGGTGTAATTTATCTATAATATGTATGTATTTAGAAATATATAAGTATGTTTATCAGTTGTCTAGTACCCATAACACGGCGGCTAGACGGCATTGTGTGATAGTTGTGGAAAATTATTATTATTATAACCTAAAATCTCACAAAAGCGATTGTCTAATGAGTGGATAGGTCTCCTTGGTATTTTAATGCACTGTTCAATATACGTATAGTATAAAACCAAGTCATGACTGTACTACATGACAGATTTTGATGTGATTTACACGATTTAATAGACTTATTCATGAAAATAGATTAGATGTATTCATTTCGAAATAGCGCCACTTCAACGCATCATCTTATTATTTTGCCGGCCACCATCAACACATCATCTAATTATTTTAGATTTAAACTCAATCTTTAAATCTAAAATAATAAGATGATGTGTTGGATGTTTAAGGAGAATAAAAAACATATTATAGGTAGGTACGTCCCAAGAAGTATTTATTACTTTTCATCATCATAATTTTCAAAGTCATCTTTTAAAAGCAGTATTTCATCTAACAAAAGATTCGGGTGGCTTAACCTCACCTTGATGCCGCGCTTAAGATAAAAAACCACACTATACACATCACATGTGCACAGCAGCCAACAATGCGTCTGCCCACGAAACAATTACAACAGTATCCAGCAAGAACAGCTCTAGTGTTAGTAATTGATGCAAATGATTGAACACAGCCACACTTCTTTTAGGAGATGTAACCCTTTCACTGATAGATGGAATTTCAATTAATAACCATTCAAATTGATGGTGAGTAAAACCTAACCAATATTTACATAATGTTGCATTATGTTGAATGATGTTTTCAATATCGTAATTTCGAATTGCACTACTATTAAGTAGTGAACTTAACTCTTGTCCATTTCGGATGCAGTGAAATCTGAAAAGTTACTGATTGTGTATAAATTATTCCAATCATTATGAGATTCATTCAAATAGTATTCACTAAAACAAGCACCACGGGCCACATGAAATGAGTGAGAACCTACATGTATTTTCACAAAACCTAAATATACAGTAGCGGGAAGTAAAAGCAGCACGCTTGTAATTAGACAAAGTAATTGTTAGTACTCCTCTGTGTATAGCGGGTGTAACAGCCATAGGCATAGGAGGTGGTTGCGGGATTTCCCTGATTTCATCCGGCTGCCTGTTTCTACGCACAGCTCGGGAAGCTCTCAGCCAACAAGCCATACAGACTTGTTCTAAACGTTCTACCTGAAAAAACAGATCATTAGTATTACAAATAAAGTCAATCTTAATGTATTTTGTTTAAAGAAATCTTTATTGCACTGTAAATAGACGAAAAAGCAGCCTAATGTAGTGTTTGCTTGTTTGTTCCTTTACTATTTTAGTGATAGACCTTATCCTATTTGGGCAAAGGCATGGCTGGAGTTAGTTAAAAAAAATGCTAAGTTCAGATAGGTAATCAAATAAGTATTTCAAATTAAATATAATTAAATTTTTTAATGCGATAACAAAAAAAAATATTTTAAATTACGGTCATCATCGGTCATCCATGGCTAGGGTTTTATTATTTATTTATTTTTTAATTTACTGTAATTATAGTTATTAAGTTGTTTATCAGTGTGGACAATTTATTAATTTAAAATTATATATCATATAAATTATATTATATTATTTTAAAATTATAATTTAAATATGACCTGGTGCAACGGTATCCACTTTAAAATAATATCCCTTTCTGCAGTGTCAACATGCACAGAATGTGTTTGGTTTGCTCTTAAAATTGAAGACCCACAAGAGATGCATATATTTTTGTGCCCAAATCTTCTCACTGAATCACCAGTTCGAATACATTCTTGCAGTACCATGAAGCAGTTTTCACACACGGCATCTAGAGGGTGTAACTGAAAAAAGTAGGTAGGCAAGTTATATTGGTGTAGGAGGTGGATGTGGGGTCAGACTTTGAACTCAGAACAAGCATAAATAGTATGGAGAGTTCAACGTGCGGCATTGGGATGTGTTCCTCCCAGTAATGACTGGGTGTGTGACAAACACTCACCTCGCGAGAAATCCACATGCACACAAGTTGGCGCACGTCTGCAGCTGTCTCGGACAGTAACTGTTGTCGGACATTTCGTTGAAATCGTGCTGCACAATTGATACAACGACTTTTTGGATTATGCATTGTATCTACAGATGCCATTTTATAAAAACCTTTCGAATAAAAACACGAAAAGAACAGAAGAAACCTTAGTAATCGGAAATAATAAATATAATAACTAATGTTGTCTATCAGTTGTCAGTGTCAAACTGTTTGAAACTGGACCACAGAGCATCCGCAATTGGCTATTAATTACGTTTTGTTCTACGGTGATTTTTAAAGTACGTTACTTAATATTTGTGTTAAGCGTTAATAACAGCATTAAAAACAAGTTTACTGTACCAATTAATTTAAAAACGATGATGTCATTACCGCTGCGTACCGTAGTAACATTTTTTTTTTTCACGTTATAATAATCCTACAAGTTTGTTTGTAAAACGCTCCTAAACAAGCATTTTTTGCCGTAACACTTTTGACGTGACAACGTCTTAAATTAGGTTGCGGCTGGGAGTCACTTATGAAAAAGTGTAACGCTCGGTAACGTTACGATGAGTCACCGAACGAGAGAGAGGCCCGCCGAATGCCTTGCGTCTCTCTCCCACTCAACTATGATCAAATTTGATGCAAAATTTGTGCAATTCTTATTTTCATTCAATTCCTTGTTCCTATTGTGCAATTTAATTATATTCATATCAATAAATATTCTACCGAGAAAAAGACGTTGTCACGTAAAATCTTCGCCCGTAAAACCGACTTTACAGGCAACCATTTTTTTTTTTACTATTATTTTATTATTCCGGTTAGATTTCTGTATAATTTTGGTTTGGTAATTATAATAAGATGATCACTTTTTTCATGTGTAATATGATTAATATACGTTACCAGTTGATAGTGGGCCCAAAAAAAATGAATAGTACATTATGATGTAAAGGTAGCCATTCACGATGCGTCCATCATGCCAAATGGAGTGGACGTCTTCCAAAATCGTCTCATGAATGAGAAAAACGTGCGCCAATCAAATGGACGTCTTCCAGCGTTGGACTTCCAAACAGATTGAAAACCATGTATCCAATCCAAATGGATGTCATCCGCGGCCGACTGTCAATGTCAAACATGCGCCACGCCATTTGGAAGCCGTTCGAATCGTCGGTGAATGGACAAAACCGAGTCCATTTTTTTGTGATTTTTGTCTCAGTTCATGTTCTATGTTGGCGGAGGGTAACTACCTGATGGTAAGCAGTGATGCAAACTGATGGTGAGGCGCATTAATTTAATTTAATTTATGAGCCTATGTCCAAGTTGGACATTAAAAAAGTGAAAGTTATCATAAGTTTAATAATTCTCAAAATTAAATCTGCGCGATAGCTCCCGCGGGTTCCGTTCTTCAGTCGCTTCGTATGACGCGGTCGCTGACCCTCCCCCCGCATCGTGTTGCCTACTGTTTCTTTAGCTAATAAGCCGAACGATAATGACGCACGACTAGTGATGGGCAATGATAATAATCCGGTTAATATCATTTGGCTAATAATCGATTAAAACCCAGTTAATAGCCATTAATAGCAATTATGGATGATAACCCTGCTATTAATGTTATTTTAGTGATTGAAATTTCCCTCCATGGTTTTCAGGCTTAGGACGGTCAGATTAGACTTCATTTTCATCATCTTTGTAGTAAATAAATGTGCAATTTAAAACTAATCTGGCCCATTTAAAAATATTAATTATTTTATGATTATACACACAAACCAACAACACACGAAAAAGGACTTCTTCACCGAAACATATCAGTCTTTCGTTACGTACTGATTCCGGATTCGGTTGGCGTCGCTGTAATGCAGTTCAAGCATCTCTTTCTGGCATGAATAATATTAGCGCCAGAAAGATATAACACGAGAAACGGGGGTATCTTTCTGGCGCTACTAACTAATCGCTCGGGTATTTTCGATTGTCTATAATTTACCTACGTCGTATTCACAGAAAAGAGCTAATAAGTAACTTACTTATTGTACCTTACATTTTTACGTATCGGTTAAAATTTCGCGCTTGACCGCTATCTCACCTGATGGAAAGCGACGATGCGGTCGACGATGGAACGCGCTTACCTAGAAAAAACCTATTCACTCTCGACTTAAATATTCCCGGGTTGTAGCTATCAGGAAACACAGTCTCCGGCAAGGAATTCCACTCCCTAGCTGCACGCACAATGAAAGTGTTCCCAAAACGTTTGGTGCGTGTAGGTGGGATATCCACCAAGTACCGGTGGCGCATAACCGTACGTCTGGTAGTCCGATGATGGAACGGGAACGGGCTAGGTGGAATTAAGTTATGCAATTCTGACGCACACTCTCCGAAATGCAACCAGTAGAAAACCGACAGGCTAGCGACTCTGCGTCGATGCTCAAGACTTTGAAGCCTCGACTCGACGAGTGTATCATCGCCAATTATCCTTCTGGCTCGCCTCTCAATTGCCTCAAGTGCATCAAGCTGGTATCAGGCAGATCCGTCCCAAAGATGAGAGCAATATTCCATACACGATCGAACTTGAGCTTGATAAAGTTTCAGCAGCTGTTCCGGCGTGAAGTACTGTCTGACCTTTGAGTTAAGTCTTTGCTTCGATGTATGGCCCAAAGTTGAGTGTTGATGTCAGCTTAACACCAAGAAGGTCAAGATGGTCGATTATCGGCACGGTTGCATCCCGGAAAGTTGGAGCGGGGCTGAATTGGCTCCTTTTAGCGGAAAATAGACACGCCTGGGTTTTTGCAGCATTGAACTTGACCAAATTGGCATCGCCCCATTCGGAGACTGCCTGCAAGGACAAGTTCAAGTGCTCAACCATAGCCTCTCGAAGAGACTGGATCTGTGACCTACTAGCTTGCACGTTGGATATGTAACTCTCGGCAACAGTGCTGTCATCTGAATACTCAAAGGTACCGGGCTTGAGCAGATCGTTTATGTGCAGCAAGAATAATGTTGCCGAGAGTACTGACCCCTGAGGGACCCTGGCATTAATAGCCATTTGACCGGACGAGCAGCCATCGATAACCACTCGGATGGACCGGTTACTCAGGAAGTCTGCGATCCAACTACATAATCCAGCGGGTAAACCGAAAGATGGAAGCTTACTAATAAGGCCCTTCGTGCCAAACCCTATCACAAGCCTTCAAGATATCGAGGGAGACGGCAAGCGCTTCCCCGTGTTTCTCGATGGCCTCACTCCAGATGTGGATGGCATACGCTAGAAGATCTCCAGTTGACCGATTACGGCGAAAGCTGTATTGACGGTTGGTATCCTAAGGGATATCATTAGCTTCTAGGTATGCCAGGAGCTTAGTGTTGAGTACACGTTCCATGGTCTTATAGGGAATGGACGTTACTGAGATCGGTCACTTTTCATCCTCAAATGAAAGCCTAAATAGGCGTGTCAGGATCGGAGACAATTCAGGCGCACACGTTCTCAGAACAATTGCTAGTATCCCGTTTGGACCGCTAGCCTTGTTCACGTCAAAGTTACGTAGCACCCTACGGACGTCCTTCTGTTGGATGCGAATAACCGACATATTCGTATCGTAACCATCAGGGTGAACAGGGGTCGCGCGTTACCTGGATCTAAACGCGAAGATTACGCGAAGAGTGAGGCAAACAAATTTGCTTTCTCCTCAGCGGTATGTGCCAGCGACCCATCGGGTTTCAGCAGTGGTGGTAGTGAAGGGCGGCAGAAGTTCGATTCAACCGACTTAGCCAGGGACGAAAACGCCTTACTACCCGCAGGGTATAAAGCTAGTTTGTTCCCGATGCGGCTAATGTGGTCGAACCGAGACCTCCGCATCACCTTCTTGCAAGACTTGGCAGCTCTGTTGAAAGCTCTCTTGTTCTGGCTTACGTCATTCGTATTGTGCATACGAGCATCGGCCCATACCTGATATGCTGCGTGCTTGAGCGCGTTAGCGCGATCAGACTCCGCACCAAATCAAGGGCGAGTTCGACCAGACATGGCTACGTCGGAGAATGGAATATAGTACTCCATTTTGTTAAATCAAGTAATTAATTAGGTAGATGGTTAAACCACAAAGCGATGTGTCAATAGTAATTATGGTTTTTATAGTATTGGATCTCTAAATTTACAAAACTGAATTTCACAAAAAATGTGTATTTATTTTATTAGTAACACTTTTTCACATACAAAAAATGAAATTATATAAAAAGAATTACAATACATTGAATCACATTGCGTACACGCACCCAATTTATGATCACACCCACAGATTTTAGACTTAACAAAAAAAAGCATTTATATTTTTAACAATACATTAACAGCAGGGTTATCATCCATTGGACGGCTATTAATGGCTACTTATGGATTATAAT
The DNA here is from genome assembly GCA_929112965.1 of Mythimna albipuncta. NCBI lineage: Eukaryota > Metazoa > Arthropoda > Insecta > Lepidoptera > Noctuidae > Mythimna > Mythimna albipuncta. The sequence continues at coordinate 4,786,497 of OV815988.1, forward strand.
CGATAATAACTCAAAGCATCCGGCTATTAACCCAACACTACGCACGACTGCAGACTGTGTTTTCTTTCGGGTGTTGTTGAAAAGTTAAAATTTAATTTTTCTACACGGGAGTACAGTCTGTCAAGAAAGTCATGAAAAGAAGGGAGAGCGCCACCATCATTAACATGGTATCCCAATAAATTTCGACTAAAAGATATTGATACTTTTATTTATAAAATAATAATTACCGATTTACGGTCCCTTTACTGCCGTGTAGGTACATTATTTTACCGATCTATCTGACACTCGTCTATCTATTTAATACATGCTTGCAAACGAGTTTTGACTTTCATTGGTAGTGGCTCCCTATAAATAAAAGTACTAACTCTGTCGTAGTGGCGAACAACATTTTTATTAGAACTAATTTTCATTCAAGTGACGTTTAATTTTAACTGATACATAATCGTTGTAGTAGTTCTCATTTATTTATTAAAACTTCATCCAACACAAAAGTACAAAGGCGGAGTTAATGCCTTAGGCATTCTCTACCAGTCTGAATTTTGTTTTATAAACATTGTGACGAAACCATACTTCTCTATTTGCTTATTAGGGTAATTATATGTTTATCCTACCTACACGCACGTCGTAAGGCCTCTCGCCCACATCAAATTTTTGTAGCAATGTTGTAGCACGTTCAAACCGACACAATTGCGATGAGGTAGCACGTTGGCATTTTTTCCAGGGATGTTAGGGAGCTCCATAACCGTAACCGAAACTATCGGATATCCGATATAAAATAATATCCGTAACCGAATCCGAAATAAAAGTTTCGGATAATATCGTATAAGGGCGGAGCCTAATTGCGACACGTTATGACAGGTTGTTTCGTTGATCGGCCGGGCAGCGGCCGACACACGCGCGCGTTTTTAGTTTTCTTCTGTTGTCGTCCTCGTCCTATCATACTCGTTATTGATCGCTACTTAAATTTTGCTTTTAAAATTCCTTAAAAATCTAATATCCGTAACTGAAATTATCCGAAACTAACGGATAATGCGAAATAATTTCATATCCGTATCCAGTATAATAATCATGTCTATCTATATCTGTATCCGAAATATCATATCCATAACATCCCTGATTTTTTCTATAGCGCTTGCATATGCGACTAACGCGCGTTAGTAGTTAGACAAAAAGTCGTCGCGGACGAGGGGCCTAAGTTGAAGTAGGTATCATCTAATTTCTATGTGATAGAGAGCGAGTCTTGCAAACAAACCACGCCGCGAACAGTGGCGTAGCTAGGTAACCAAGGGCCCTGGGGCAAAAACAAACGGGCCCCTAAATTAAACAGGCTTTATCAATATATTTATGTCCATATTTTAAAACGCATCGCTACTTTATCTTTTAAGTAAATCCCAAGTAATAAGAAGATATATTATATCATTAACATGTATAAACAATGAAATGGAGACATGGTCGTCGTTAAGGCCCAAGCGCCCGAAAAGTGCACACTGTTAAAACAGTGACTTTCTGGAGCTTACTTCTCGGTAAAGGCCAGGTTCAGGTTCAGGTTTGAAAAAAATATATGTTTATTATAGATTCATGAACAACTTTATTAACATTTGATTTTTTCGTACGATTAATACTTTTGTCTAAAAAAAATATTACACAGAACAACATCACATTCGCAACTTTTCCCTACTCCTTCGAAACAGCTTGGATCTTTAGAAACGTTTTTACACATAAAAATTGGTAGTTAAATATTCTTCAAAGTGAACATTGCTTAAGTAAATCAATCAATATTTCGCAAAGAAAATGGATTTAAAAGTCAGCGGGGCTCTGTCTGGGCGCAGCTGGCCGCAAACAAATGCACAGATAGTCGTAATATCGCCTAGATGGGTACGAAAAAAGTGACCATTTAATTTCGGCCAAATGGTTCAAGGGACTATAAGCATTATATGATCGGCAACAATATCTTTTACAGCTTATTTTCTGAATCTTCATGAGTAGGCTTTTCAACCAATACTGCAGTGGTCTACCTTGTTCACTATCAACAGAAATATTTTTCGCAGAATTTTTCGTTCATTCAATAAGCGGATTGTTAATCATGTTTTGGGGGCCCTCCGATCTTGAGGGCCCCGGGGCACTGCCCCGCTTAGCCTCTTAGTAGCTACGCCACTGGCCGATAATAATAAACAATTTTGACACTGACAGTCAGTTCATATTGACAGCATAACGTTCCATTCTACGTTATCATTTATAATTGTAATAATTATAACATTGTGCGTTTTTGTAATAAAAAATGTGAATGCATTTTTAATATTAACGTTTGGTTGGACGTTATTTTTTACATTTTACAAGTTTTATTTATTAAAAAAACCTCAGCGTGAATGTCTTCAAATGTAAGAAATTAAATCATAGAGTAGGTTGGAATGCAATATGAAAAACGGTGCGTTCAATAACTTTATAGTATGATGACTTATTTTCAAGTAAATAATATTTTTTTTAAGCTATTGGATAGCTTCTATCGCGGGCCTTGAGCGTGGAGACCGAATCCAGAAATTCCGTAACGAAAATAACCTAACACCCTACTCATTTGTTTTTTGAGCGTGGTGACCGATAAGAAAACAAATGAGTGAACAATCAATCAAAATTCAATTCAATTTGTGAAAGTGTAACTGCAATTAATATCACAGAAAAAAAAAAGGAAAAAAAGTACTGCATAAATAAAATAAATAAATAATTATAATTGCATAAGTTGATAAAATGCTATGCAATAGCTTTACCGCGGCAGTCCCCGAGTGCCACACGTCTTTTTTTTTTACTTAGTTCCCATCACCTAGTGACTCAATACTTTTCATGTATGATCCTCTTAAAAACTCTTAATTATTATAGTAACATGAACTCGCAACCGCAAGCGAACGACACTTCCACTAATTTAGAAAAATAATGTGGGTCCCGACTCGCCATCATTGTTTGTCAATCAATGAGAAAAAAAAAATATTTTTAGAAAAGACAATTTAGGATTTAAGTAGGAGCAAAGGTGCGAGATAATATTGTTAATGGTAATGTAGCATTCAATAGGTACTCTAAACTTGATCGGCGAAATTATTTTAACTTTATTTTTTACACAATTTTGAATCTGTTTACTTTTACATTGTACCTTTATGCAAGCTTGAATCTCTTCATGTTTCTGGGTTAAAACTACTTCTGTTGCGGTATGTTCCTGAACTTGAATGAATTGATCAGCTTTATCACGTATATTTTCCATAGAAGGAACACCCACTGCTGTCTGTGAATCTGTAAGTGAAAAATAATCATAATGCTTGTATTATAAAGAATACAATACAGACAGGTTTATTTGTAAAAACACTAGCAATCTCTATGTTACTAATATCATAAACAACAACTTTTGTAGCGATGCTGTAGCGCGTTCGCATCGATACAGTCGCGACAAACGCGCGTTGCCTTTTTTTTTTCTATAACGCTTGCAAATGCGATAAACGCGCGTTAGTAGCGATGCAGTCGCGGATTTCGTGAGCGCGCGACAGCATCGCATCGCTACAAAAAGTCGAGGGCGAGGGGCCTTAAGTTTAGTAACAACATTTCAGGACTGTTTTTCTAACATCATAAACAACAACTTTTGTTCTATGACTTTACAAAACATAATCAATTTATTATTTATTTTATAATTTATGTACACACAGTAAAAGAAGAAGAAACAACATTATCATAAATTATGTACAAAGGTACTGCTTATTTCATGAAGAAATTTCTTCCAGCAGACCTGCGAAAGGAAAGATCAGAAGAGATGAACAAAAAAGATACAGGACAAACATTATTCAAAATAAGTGTACAATGGGCGGCCTTATCGCACAGGGCGATCTCTTACAGACAACCTTTGGATGGACTGAGAGAGAGGAGAAAGATAAAGGGCTGTCAGTGTACATCAGAAATAATACTAATATGAAATAACAACACAAATACATACATACATTACAAAAAATATACGAATAAATATTAAATATGTAATCAAGCCAGAAACAAACCTTCAAGATTTCGTTGTTCTAACACATTTCAACTCTGTATTTCGCTATACCTACCTACGTCTGTATTAAACGACACAAGCGCATCAAGCACCCCCGCCGCCTGATTCCCGCTTCTTATCTCTATTGTACTATCACTTGCTTCACATAGACTTCGTAATATTTAGAATGTTCAATTGAAGTATTTTTTATTTTTGTATGAATATCTGATGAACTAAAATGTAATAAATTTTAAAAGTCATAGAACAAAAGTTGTTATTTATGATGCTAGTAACATAGTCCTGAGAAGTTGCCAGTGTTTAAAAAATAACAATCATGTATTTAACATGAAATAAATGTATAATTACCTTTAATGCAAGATGATAACGCTTTGACATTATCTTCTTCTAAATAATCTTGGGCAGAATCTTTAGATATAGACATTCTTTGCCTTTTAGCTTCATCAAGATAATATTCCTCTGAAGCCGACTTGTGTTGTCTATTGCAATCAAATCTGGAGGGTATGCAATTAGGATTCAGTCGCATCCTTTTTACTGAGCCCATAATTTTATACTCTATATAGTTTTCCATATCCTGTTCCAGCTGTTACATAAGACGTAAATTAAAAATTAGCAACTTATTTAAATTATTTTAATCAGAAATAAATAAAATGAAAATAAGAAAGTAAACTGATTTTTTTAAAATAATTATGATTTAAAACAGCTGATTTATATTAAACTAGCTTTTGCCCGCGGCTTTGCTCCCGCTCTACTCTACTTCATCCTACTCTACTCTATTCTACGTTGCGGGCAATATTGCCCGAAGTGGGAATTTTGCTAGCAATATTTCCGCCAATATTCCTAATTCTCGTCAATATTGCCGGCAACGGCACATCATTCTCTAATTCTATCCTACTCTACCCTAATTTTCATTATTTTTACTATAAGAACCTTCTCCTTACAATAACAAACACAACAAAAAAAAAGAATTAGCGCAATCAGTACCCCTAGCCAAGTTACTAATCTGCAATAGTTAACGCTTGTAGAAAGCTTCAAATGTACGAGAATAACGTCGTCTTATCGCTCAGTCACGTGGTCAGAACAAAAGAATTGGCGGCAAGGTCAACTCAAAGCGTTCGGCGCAAGCGAAACGGTTGTAACTTGGCTAGAGGGGCAGTTCAGCTATTCTCGAGGTTTGCGCTTAGCAACACATTTAGCGATTCATTTTTATATTATAGGTAGATAAAGTTTTTAATTCATCTAAATTTAATTAAGACAGTAATACAAAGCAAAAAATAACACTATAACGATGGCTTAGAGTGGAAACCTCGGATATGCAATTTTAGGTAATTTTATTTTATTACATTTCTGAAAAGAAAAATCGTAACGCACAATCTTGTATCACGCAAAATTTTGATTCGATACTTATAGCACTATCTACGATGTTGCAAGCATATCTTGCTCAAGTCAGTTTAAAATTAAAAACAAGAGAAACAAGCGTTTGAAATAAACCAATAGTTTTCAATATTTGAATGAAACATATAAAAGCACATTAAAATTGCATGAAAATAAAGGTCTAATTTAGTTTTCTGTGCCTCCTAAAAAGTTACGTATTTCACAGTTGTTTGTTTTCACTCTAAGCCATAAGTAATATTGATATGAAAATAAGTTTCCTTTGCAAACCGTACTTTTCACTCAAAATTTGACAGACCGAGGTCGAGGTTATGGACTTTCTTATTTGGAACGCATCTTGTTTTATTATAACCTCTAAATATATGATCTTTATTCCAAAAAAATATGTATTTTCATGGAAGTTATTGTGAAAGATATATTAGATAGGTACTTACATTAAAGTGATCTTCACAATAGTACAAACGGGTTTTATGATGTAATAGTTCGAGATCTCTTCCCGCAACTTTGAACCAAGTTTTTCTCATATTTAAATTAATTGGCACTTGAATCCATAATTTGTCCGGTGTTTTTACACTAGTGTTCTTGCAATTCGGAACAGCACACCAACGGTATTTCGAATAATAACTCATTTTTGAGACAAAAACTATTGTATCACCACATTTGTTTACACACCCAACTGACGTCACGAACACAGAGTAAATATGGCGTCCAGTCCGTTCTGAATTTTCGTCAAATTACGCGATTTGGAGCTGGTCGAAAATGGGTTACATTTAAGACGTATTTACGACTACTATATCGACAATAATAATAAACAAAACAGGTTATTTAATATTTATACTATAATCATTTTTATTTACTGCATCATCTCGAACTAAAATACTGTCTAAGAAACTAGCAGGTAGTCGTGCGATAATTTTCTGTGGCCATGAATATCCCAAATACCAAACAATGGTCATGTGCACACAGCTCCCAACGGTACGTATACCTAATACAACTGCAATAATATTAAGCAATTCCCTGACTGCTGTTGATCTTTACTGCTGTTTAAATTCAGTAATATATAAGTAAGTATATAATATATATTTTTAATTGACATAAACTAGTGCTTGAATGCGATCCCACCTGATGGTAAGCAGTGATGCAATCTCTGATGGTGAGGCGCACTAGTTTATAAAGAGCCTATTGACTCTAGCTAAGTTGATATAGCGGCAACCGGTTCATGTGATACAGCTGGGCAGACGGACGGACATAACAGACGGACGGACGGACAGACAGACAGACATACGGACGGACTGTGGAGTTAGTAATAGGGTCCCGTTTTACACTTTGGGTGGAACAGTCAGTAAAAAAGGTTTGTTTATAAAATAAGGGATTAAACACAAAGTATAAAATTTAAAAACCGGCCAAGTGCGAGTCGGACTCGCCCATGAAGGGTTCCGTAGCAGCAAGTAACATAATATAAAAGTTCTTGTAATGTGTTGTAACTTTGATCGATGTTTTAATAATAGTGTATTTTTTTTATTTATGACGCATTAAAAAAAAACTACTCACTAGATTTCGTTCAAACCAATTTTCGTTGGTAGTTTTTATAGTAATGTATATCATATATTTTTTTTAGATTTATCATTCTCTTATCTTAGAAGTTAGAGGGGGGGGGACACACATTTTACCACTTTGGAAGTGTCTCTCGCGCAAAGTATTCAGTTTAGAAAAACCGGCTAAGTGCGAGTCGGACTCGCCCATGAAGGGTTCCGTAGCAGCAAGTAACATTGTTTTAATAATAGTGATTTTTTTTCGATTTATGACGCATTAAAAAAAAACTACTTACTAGATTTCGTTCAAACCAATTTTCGTTGGTAGTTTTTATAGTAATGTACATCATATATTTTTTTTAGGTTTATCATTCTCTTTTCTTAGAAGTTAGATGGGGGGGGACACACATTTTACCACTTTGGAAGTGTCTCTCGCGCAAACTATTCAGTTTAGAAAAAAATGATATTAGAAACCTCAGTATCATTTTTAAAGACCTATCCATAGATACCCCACACGCATGGGTTTGATGAAAAAAAAATTTTTGAGTTTCAGTTCTATGTATGGGGACCCCCAAAATTTATTGCTTTTTTTCTATTTTTGTGTGAAAATCTTAATGCGGTTCACAGAATACATCTAGTTACAAAGTTTCAACAGTATAGCTCTTATAGTTTCGGAAAAAAGTGGCTGTGACATACGGACGGACAGACAGACAGACAGACAGACAGACAGACAGACAGACAGACAGACATGACGAATCTATAAGGGTTCCGTTTTTTGCCATTTGGCTACGGAACCCTAAAAAATGATATTAGAAACCTCAGTATCATTTTTGAAGACCTATCCATAGATACCCCACACGCATGGGTTTGATGAAAAAAAAATTGTTGAGTTTCAGGTCTATGTATGGGGACCCCCAAAATTTATTGCTTTTTTTCTATTTTTGTGTGAAAATCTTAATGCGGTTCACAGAATACATCTACTTACAAAGTTTCAACAGTATAGCTCTTATAGTTTCGGAAAAAAGTGGCTGTGACATACGGACGGACAGACAGACAGACAGACAGACAGACAGACATGACGAATCTATAAGGGTTCCGTTTTTTGCCATTTGGCTACGGAACCCTAAAAATGTATGTATTACTAACAAATTGGACCATAGTTATCTGAATTAAACGCATTTAGTAAACTAAGATATTGTGTATAGTACCGCGAAATTCAAAAGGTGACTCTCTTTTCTCTCTCTTTTTCTTTATCGGTGTTGCAAAGAGTTGCCATTTGTGGAACTTTTTACCTATTTTTGGGGAATAATATTGTAGGATTAAGGTTTTGTTGAGTAATGGTATTGCTGCTATATTGTTTTAAAGAACTTCTCTCCCAAAAACCAAAATCTTATATTTTTTGAAACGCTGAAAATCAATTAAAAAAAAAGTGTTTTACGTTCTACAAATGCAGAGGATGGGTCTTGGAAATACTGTGCTGTCAACAATCGCATTGTGTTAATCAAGTAAGTCCTATAAAAAATCTCGTATCTTGAAAATAAGTACATTATGTACAGTACAGTAGAAAGAAAAATATGACAAAAACAAAGGCAGAAAATGCACTTGGTAATGCTATATTCTCAATGGTTACAATATGTAAGTCTAATTCGTCTAATAAAAATTGAGAGTAAAGGCAGTTTTTGATGAAATCCTTCGAAAAAATCAGTATTATAAATATACAGTTCAGGTTGAAAAAAATCGTATGATTTTTATTTCACATAGGCCTACATGGGCAATTGGGCACTTATGACACGTCAGAAGCTAGTGCACGGTTTCAAATTAGTCGTTTCCTGTGGGGAAGAACCGGCAAACAAGTCTATGGTTACTTCAAAAAAAAAAAAGCGGTTCATATACAGTATTTCCATATAACAGTATTAGAGTGCGTCTACTAAAAGCGTAACCTGGAGTTTTTTTTTTTAAATTAAATTGGCAACATTGTTTTGCCGAAAAAAAACACGTCAAAGTCTATGGTTGCCATTGTCAGTTTTTGGAAACTGATATTTATTTTTCAAGAATAATTGCTTAATTGTGGGAAAAACCATAAACAGTAACGTGCAAAAACTGCTACACACTATGGTTAATAAATTCAAGCAAAAACAAGAAGAGAAAGAAGGTGTTTTCAATGAAAAGCAACATTGTTTACATACGATTTCTGATTTTTAAGTTAGTATGACGTTATAATCTTGATCCTTGTCGACTAATATTATTAGATAGTTATAAGGATATAATGATATTTTTTTTCTTATATTTTTAGATAATCTGACATATTGCGAATTTCATAATGGACAAAAACATCGAACAAAGAAGGCTTTTGGTGAATCGACTTAATCAAAAACACATGCTAGTGAGTGGTAGAATGCGTTCAAACGCAGTTGAGATGTAATGAAAGATTTGCCTCACTCTGTCTGGTAGTGCATGAAAGTCTGCAACTGAAGTTAAAATCGCGAAAATCCTAGTTCAAGTTTGAGAAAGATGCTGCTGCAGCAGCTGCTGAACTTTTTGTGTCTCACGAGTCGATTCGTATCATTTGAAAAAATCACTGGAGTATAAAACATGTTCCCACTTGACTAATCCCAAAAGATCTGAATTTTCTCTATGCAAAAACGAATCGATTCCAACCCAACAATCTTGAAACACATTAATAGTGTTGGCGAGACGTGATGAAGTTGAAATCATATTGACTATTTTATTTGACTATCACGGTGTTGTGCACTTGGTATTCTTGCCAGAACGCCAAATGGAAAATAAAGAATATTTTTTAAATATTATATGGCGACATTTGAGAGATCAGATAAAATAAAATAATTTGGAATACTATCTAACATTTTGTGTGTTATTGACATTTACCATACACCCACCAAATAATTAAGTCTACACACATGTTTTTGACTAGAATTTAAGTTCTTGTACAACTATTCTAAAATTGTCATAAATACAAAAAATACTCTAGTATCAAAACTTTTTTCTCCTACTATTTCAATAATACCACATTCAAAATTTTTGGTTGTAACCTCCTTTTCTCAGGTCACGCTTTCATTAGACGGACTCTAGTAGATATTAAGTAAGAATAGCGTAGACTAGTCAATATTATACCCAAAAGTACAATAAAAATAAACTAACTCAAATCAGAGAATGACTATCTCTGTTTAATTATTGTGTTAATGAAATATCTATTTAAAAAATAGTACGTCCAAATCACGAGGTCTGGTTAGAGACGGCGCAGGAAAATAAAGTTTGGAAGGACTTGGGGAGGCTTTTGCCCAGCCTTGGGACAGTAATTGATAGTAAAAAAAATAATAGTACGTACCTCTTTAGGATATCCACTTCTGGTTACACGGCGTAAACCACGATTGGTAGTGTAGAGGTCGTTATTTTCAAAATGGTCGGAACAAACAACACTAGTTTTCGATGGAAGCCATTCTGGGTCATTCCGACTTTTTCTTATTGCTACTATCCATTTAATTATTATTTCATTATTAATTGGAAACCTAAAATATAAACAGGAATATAACTCGCAGTAAGTAAATAATATTCAAGTTTAATAGAAAAGGGAATATTTAAATCATATTATGGCAACTCTAGCACTTATATCTGTCACTGCTATCAGCTATTTTAGAGTGTTGAGATTTTTTGTTTTAATTTTAAATTCATAGTTACAAATCATACGATGTAAATCAAGTACTTACAAGTGAAAAGTGATTCCATCATATTTTTTGTGCGTTTTGCTATTGTTTTTACAATTCTTTACAACACAAGAAGGCATACTTTTATTTTATTTACCGAAACTAGAGGACGCGGCGACGATTCGCGAAACACTGAGTGAGAGAGATGAGCATGGTTTTAAAGAGTAGCTCTGTGCCTGTGTGAGTTATCGCGTAAATAAACTTGTAGGGAGAAAACGCACCAATTTTGAGGCTTCACTAAGTTCGTGTTGCGCGCGCAGTATTCCTTTTTTTTGTTTGTCACCGATGTGTCAAATCGATATTCGGATTTTAAATGTTAGACTCATATAGCAGTAGGTAGACATCACCAAATGTTGATGCACACTAACGATTTATTCACTATACTCCATCGGTTTAGGTACGTAGTTAACTAAATGTAAACAATCTTAACATTTATTTTACCAAAAAAATAGTACCAAAATTAATATAATATAATTATACCTAATTATCATAAAATATAAATAATGCTAAGTATTTAATTAAAATGGTTGTTTTATTGTTATTTTCCTAGATATAATGTCATAAAATCTTTAATGTTAAAAGTGCTATCTTACCGTACCTATTTACTTAGTAATGTATAATATGTTTAATCAAGAAACCGGCCAAGTGTGAGTCGGATTTGTACATGAAGAGTTTCGTACATACCGTCCGTAGTAAAAAAATGGCAAAAATATCACGTATGTTGAATGGGGAGCCTTACTTCAATATTTATTTTGTTCTGTTATTACTATTATCCTGTTATAATGGGAACAGAAATACGTTGTCTGTGAAAATGTCATTCGTCATCGGGAATTTATTATCTTAAACTATATTTTTTTCTTTTTTATCAGTTTTTTTTTCAATTTGAAATCACGTTCCCGAGGGAACAAGAAATGTTATCTTAGTTACTCTTTGTAACGTCACTATCTGTCAGTAAAAGTCTCGTCAAATCATTTCAGCCGTTTCAGAGATTGGCCGGAACAAACAGACAGAGAGACAGATTTAAAAAAAATGTTGTAGGTATTGATAATGCTATAAGGCATTTAACAAAAAAAAAAATACTTAAATTTGATATTACAAACAGACAGTACTGGGGGTTTTATTAAGAAGTAAGTATAGGGTGCCCAACTTAAATGGGACTGGGCAGGACATGTCTGCCGCATGTCTAACGAGTTGTGGGCCCGTAAAACGCAGGATTGTTGCCCGGACACAGCGACACGGGGCCGCGGCAGACTGCGAAGGAAATGACGGAACGACCTGGATGGCTTCCTTAAGAATTGGAATGTTGTATATACACCGTTAAATTTTAATCGTTCTAATCCCGTGGAGGGTCAATCCGGTACATGAAAAACTATCGATTTGTAAAGATAAAATTAAAAAAGTACCTTTTTTTCAAAACTCGTATTAACTTACGCATGTACGAAATTAATTTCTTTAAGAAAACGTCAGCTGAGCGAGTTCAATGACCTATAGATAGTAGTCGGCGTTGCGTACAAACTACCATTGAACTCGCTCAGCTGACGTTTTCTTCCCGATCCCGTGGGCCTCAAGGAGTTGTCAGCAACAGCAGGGGCCCAGCCGGGTCGAAGCCTACTGGGGCGAGGGTTATCCGAAAGGGAACTCGAGCCCCGGTATGAATGCTTGAAGGAACGGGGTGGGCTTTTAGTCAATAAGAGTCTGACACTATCTCCCACTCCGCCCAAGAGCGGGGGTTGTCATTGGATGATTTTTCCCACCATAAAAAAAAATATGGCCACTAACTGCTAGACCAACGCGCCAGTCAAGAATGAGAAAGCAAGGAACCATGATCTTTAGAAAGAATGGAGGGAGGGCTTTGCCCAGTAGTGGGACAACATGGCTAGCTATAATAATAATAAGTAAGTATAGACATCAGTACAATTACCGGCACGAATCTTGAGCGCTGGCTTTAAGTTACGCAGAAGTCAAATATTCGTTCTTTTTAGTCGTGCGAAGTGAGACGCGGGGGTGGGGAGTGTCAGTGATTGGCTCGCCGCGCCATCGTGTCATAGACGTCACTTGTGATTCGTTCCCCGCGTTCCTAACAACGACGATGATTGGCTCGCTAATGTTTGGAATGTGCAAAGCGACCCCTACTCTGACGCCGAGCGCTCAAGATACGTGCCGGTAATTGTATGATCCTGTTTACAAGGTACAGTAAAACAAGTTCCTTGGTGAAAATAGGCTTAGGCTGAGTTGCACTATTTAACTATAACGATAACGAAACCTTAAATAGCCGTGAAACGGCCGCCTATTGGTCAATTCGACGATTTGACAACTGTTAACGGCTTTGTTATCGTTATAGTTTAAATGGTGCAACTCACCCTTATATTGCTTATATATTAATAATAAAAAAAAAACAAATGATGACCGCATATTTGTCTTTATTGGGTACTCGTCCTATAGCAATGGTGTAAGACGACCATTACACGGTCAAGCAAGCGTCAATCAATTCCATCAATCATGAATTATGGTTTTCGTCAATCAGTACTAAAAACCGTCAATCATCGCATTAGACGGTATGTTTTTCGTCAATCAAAACCTTTGACTGTGGCAAAACTGACAGCAAAACCTACCGTGTAATGTTCGCTTTACTCCCATTAAGTTTAATTATGGATTAATTAATACAATTTAATTTAGATACCTGCACATAATTTAACACATAACATAAATATAAAAATACTGACTAAATTACCAAATTCTTAGGATTTACATAAAATAAACATTAGTTGAAAAAAAGTACAGTCGGCTTAATAAATATGTGTAAATAAACAAACAGAAGAATGAGACAATACGTAGTG